>CM051830.1:2500000-3750000 GCA_028451465.1 Erethizon dorsatum
GTCCTGAGTTCGATTGTTGACACCAAAACAACCCCCAAAAAACATGCTTCCCTCTGTCCAGATTTGAAAATAAACACTCTTAGTTGGAGCCATAGATCTCTTTTATCTATGTGTATATGTGTGTGTAAGAGAGCTGCTGCTATTACTCTAAGCGCCAAATGCCAAACCCAAACATATTGAAGTATTTAATATGTACCAGGCACTTTGGTAAATCAACTAGGTACATTGTTTTGTTCCTACTAGAACAAAACTTAGCAAACGCTTGTTGATGAATTGAACAAATGATCTTCATAATAACTTCATGACGCTATAATTGGAGTAAGATCTCTGTTTTATAAATGTGGAAGTGAAGTTAGATGCAGAGTAACTTTTCCAAGGTCCCATAACTAGTGTTAAAACTAGGACTGGAAACCAGTCCTCCACAACTTCAGAATACTGCATCGCCGTGTTACATTGCTGTACATGCATGAGCACGCGCACACACACACGCATGTACGCATGTCAGCCTGTTCCTATGGCACAAGCCCCTGACTTACACATGTCTCTATGAATCTCTAGTCAGTAAGAGCTCTCTCCATGTTGTTATAGTTTGCCAGTTTATTTGTTGTTGTTGTTGTTGTCATTTGTTTGTTTGTTTGGCAGTACTGGGTACTGAGCTACATCCCCAGCCCCTTCATATTTTTTTTTATTTTGAGACACAGTCTCACTAAATCACTAAGTTACCCAGACTGGGCTTGAACTTGTGATCCTCCTGCCTCAGCCTCCCAGAGTGCTGGGCTTGTAGGCAAGCTTCACCACATGGGCTGTTTTTTGTTTGTTTGTTTGTTTGTTTTTACTACTATTGAGTTTAGTTAGACAGGTAAACAGGTAGGAGTTCCATGGGGGATGTATAAATCTGACGGCTCAGGTCATCCACGTGGCCCATCTACACTGGGTGAGTATTTATTGCAGTGGCCTTATGGAAGGTAGGAAGATGAATCGATCTGTATATATGGAGTCTTCGGGATCCCCCGGTTTGGTGGAGATGTGACACGAGTGTGTCGAAATGGAAATCGAGGTGGAAAGCCACGGGTCCCCCACAGAAGCTGTAGAAAAGGAGCTCCGAGAGGGGGGAGACAGCACACGGTTGTTCTCGGGAAGGCGTGCACAGGGGGGCGAACCAGCGGACTGGCCTCGAGGGCGGGGAAATGGACGGGCATTCACACGGAGGAGGAGGAGCCGCCCAGCCAACTGGGCGGGAGACCGGGAGGGGATTGTCACCGAGAGCCAGCTGTGGCGACCCCATAAGGCACACGGGGTTACCCCCATTTGACAACCAGGCAGCCAGACCCGGAGGAAAGAGCTCGAGGTCACGCCCCGGACCTTGCGGTGTCGTCATCTGCAAAGTGGGGCTGACGGGTGAGGACCCGCACAGGGCTGCTCGCCGCTGGATGCGCGCAGACCTGGAGGAAGATGAAAGCAGCAGTGGCCGCAGCTGGTTAAAAGGGGGGCTGAGGAGGGTTGGTACTGGGTGTCCCTTTGCAGCCGAGGTTACAGGGTGGATCGTGAGGTCAGAAACAAACTGAAGCCACAAGAAGGAGCGTGTCGGGGCCTCCTGAGCTCTGTCCTGGCCACGGCCGCAGGAGAGGTCCCATGGGAGGCCCAGGGACGCGGGGGCCCTGTCTGCCCTGCTTGTCCCTTGGCCTCTTTGCATTTTCTCCCTTCTTTTTCTCTCTTTTCCTCTTCTGATCTCTTTCATCCTTTCCTTCTTTTTCTTTTCCCCAACTGAGTTAAAATATGCAGAAGCTTTTTTAAACTGAAAAGCTATAAAAAGATACAGGACTATTATTAATATTCTCTTTCCTCTGTATCAGTAGCTCTCGACTGGGGACAAATGTGCCTCCTGGGGGACATCTGACAATGATGAGAGATGTTTCTGGTTGTCACCACTGGAAGAGGGGACACTGGCACCTAGTGGGCGCTGTCATCCTGCAGTGCACACAACAGCCCCTCAAGACAAAGGCTTCTCCAGCCCAAATGTCAGCGACGCCACAGCTCCGAACTGGACCGCACCCGAGGTCTGGCAGCGGCCACTGCAGCCCCGCTGAGCTCTCCCTGTGGCTCGGATTTGGGGCAGGGAGGGGAAGGCGGGCCTGCTGTGATGGAGGAAGCGTTCAGGAATCCGAAGTTTTCACAGTGTGTTGTTTTTCAGATGCAATATGATAACTGGCATCTATCAGCACTTACTTAGTGCCTGACATTTTAGGCACTTCACATATATTAACGTAATTTTCCCAGCCGCCCTTCTAGGTAGGAGCTAACAAGTTCACACAGCAAGTAGGCGGCCCAGTCAGGAAACAGCCGGACAGCAGCCAAGCCATCGTCCGCAACCCTTCACTATACCGTTCAGACAGCGAAGACGACGCTCCTGAAGGGGCACCAGCCTGGCCCGTTTCTTCCATGGTCTTCTGTAGAGGCCTGAGTTATAATACTCCTTTTATGCTTTCTCGTTAAGGCTTGCTCGTCTGAAGCTACTCTTAATCTTACAATGACGGTTTGGGATGCTCTTCTATAATTATAGAGTAGAGCTGATTCCCTCTGCAAAGCTGACTGATGACTGCAGAACCTAATTTCGTCTCAGTAGCAAGATAACTGGTTGTGCCTCAGTTTCCTCATCTGTAGAATGAAAATATTAACTACATTGTATTTAAATGAGAGCTAGATGAGTTAATACAGCACTCTTCAACACACAGCCCGTAGACACGTGCTAGTCTTTGAAGACTTGTTTCTGGTCTGTGGAGAAAGAATAGCAATTAAGAATGTGCAGTCAAATTTATAGCAACTTGCCAGAGTACCAGAGTAATTTTATGTTTTTAAGAATAAAACACTAGTAGTTGAGCTTCAACTTTTTTTTTTTTTTTTTTTTTTTTTTTGGTCTTTTTGAGACAAGGTCTCACTATGCACTTCAGGCTGGACTTGAACTCGCTTTGTAGCCCTGGCGGGCTTCGAACTCACGGCGATACTCCTGCCTCAGCCTCCCAAGTGCTGGGATTATAGGAGTGTGCCACCACGCCAGCTCAACTTTTTAAAAAATTTTCACTTTCTAGTAATTGATCTTTGTTGAACTTTACAAAGCATTTGTTTATGACTAATTGGAACTTTAAAAAGAATCCTGGTTCATCATTACAGAGAACACAAGAAGCACTGAGCTAATATATGTAAAACAGCTAATACAGTACCTGGTGCTTACTGCTTTATAAATGTTCTTTAAAAATGATGATGGCCTTACAGTCTAACGAAATGAGTTGTCTCTAAGACGTATGTTCTGAGATTTATCTTCTGTGTCATTTTAAGTTCATCTTCAATTCTATTAAATCTCTTTCCTACAGTGTGAGCCATTAAGGAAAGTGCTGCTTTCCTCCTCACTGATTTATCATATATTATCAGGCGCTAAATATTTTAACAACCCGTGTCTCCCCTTGGTCCCAGGTGGAAAATAGCCGACACAGCGCATAGCTATTCCGATTGTTCTTCTGCTCTGACGGGTGACCTGGTCTCTCCTTGTACCCCCCTTTCCTAAGAAACTACACCATTTAACAGCCCAGGTATTCTTGGGTCACCCCAGTTATTCTTCAGTGTCCTTTAATGACCTTCAACGGGGCTCCTATTTCAAATAAGACAAACTCCTGGGTAACAGAGGTATTTGCACTGATATTATTGACTCCTACCCACCTATATGCAGCAGATAGATGAAAGGGGAGGCAGAGGAAAAAGGACAGGCTGGTCCACGCAGGAGGTCTATGCGTCTCCCTCAGATTGCCCAGTTCCCTCCCTCCCTCTGACCTACTCTACGCAACCTATTTTCTCTTTCCTCTCTTGAACCAAGAACATTAGACCATATCGTCTTTTTTGAAATCCCACTTAAGACTCTCTTGAGACTTTCATGATGCTCGTTAAGGTAACCAAAAGCACGGCGACGTAGCAAATTCCCCACGCAGAGTCTAACACTGTTTTGCTGGAGACTCAGCCGGCTCCCAGGCCTGCACCAATCTGAACCCGCTTCAGGGACAGCTGCTAGGTCCTTCTCCTAAGAGTCAGCGCTCCTTGGAGGAGCCAGGCAGGGCTCACACATCTCCTTTTCACTGCCTCCCTCCTGGGGAGGGCCTCTTCCCAGCTTCATCATTCACATAATAAAATCTCTTCACCCCAGAGGAATGCAGCTCGATTTCTTTTGTTAAAATCTCATTAAAGCCTGCTTCAGCCTGTAATAATTTGTTAATAGATGGCCATGCTATTTGGCTGCAATTGGGTTTTCTTTCATTTCTTCTCAGGTCTCATAATTGTTGCCTAATCTCCAAGGCATTTTAGCTGTCACTGAAGTGTGACAGGTGCTGCAGCCACTGCAAAGCACTGGCTGAGCAGAGAGAGGGCTCAGTCTCCTCCCTTCCCTTTCTCCTTTTGAAGCTGCTTCCTATTCAGCAGGGAAGTGTGGCTCTTTTTATAAAGCCAGGACAAATTCTCTGGTGTTTCCTGCTCGGTGGTTTGCATTAAGTCTATCTGACAAGAGTCTTGCTGTCTCTTTCTGGCTGCATCTGCACAAAACCTCCAAAGCAAACAAGGTGTTTACCGAGTGTCCATCCAAATGGCAGCAGCTAAAACGTTTTCAGAGCATGTGACGGAGTCTGTCTGAAGCCTCAGTGGTCCCGGAGGAAATCACATGAAACCATGGAGATGGAAGTGGATTATAAACTGTAGTCAGTAGAGATGCGATCAGGAAGTGAATTGGAGTACCCTGAGTTCTGCCTGAATCATGGAAGACTCCAGTGGCCCTAAGCCTAAGAAGAGGGAGGAAGTAGTTTTCCCAACACCGGTCTACCAGACCATGAATGTCCTTTATAAAGCAGGGAGGGGTGGCGAGGAATGAGTTGTATGTCTTCATTTGCTGGCTCTGTCTGTCAATCAGTGTCTGCCACCAATCAGAGTACAACCATGGCTGCTGAATTACAGGGTTCTGCTGCCACAGTTATGGGGGCAACTACCTTCTGATGGTTTGAGAGTGAAAAGAAAATTCTCTAAATACCATTACTAATTAGTACTAATGCTAATACTGTTGGTAATGACAACATCTACAGCTAACATGTACTAAGCACTTAACATGTACTAGGGATTAAGATTGAAGATGTTGTTTTAATCCCTTTACTTCTCATGAACAATTTTATGAGATAAGTGTTATTATTTCCATTTTTAAATAAGGAAACTAAAGGCGAAGTGATGAGGTAGCAGTTGAAGCTGGAAATGCTGATTCCAGAGTTTGCTTCCTTATCTAGTTGAACGTTTTGTATTATCTGTGCTAAAATATATGACTATTAAATTAGAAATAGGAGTGACTTACTTCTATCCTGCCAGACCATCCTAATGGTCCTGTGCCTGGGAAGGTAGAACTACTGCTAGAGAGGGAAGTGTTTGGAAAACAGGACGTAATAGCATCTGGGTCAGCGAGTGGCACAGGGCCATCATAAATGAGGCACGAGGTACGGAAAATGCAAAGGGTAAGTGGGATTAGGTGGCTGGGTGGCTTCGAAGAGGAAAGGTTGGAGAGGTAAGAAAACCTCTGTGGGCTTCCTCAGAGGCCACGTTGAGAAGCTCAGTTGTACGCTGAGGGCAAAGGAGCATCCACTGTAGGGTTCCAGCATGGGGGACAACAGTCATAGCTGCCTCTTGGGACTGCCTTAGTCCATTTTCTGTTGTCATAGAGTACCTGAGACTGGGTCATTTGTAAAAGAAAAAAGTCGTGTTGGTCAGCTTTCTGTGACTATAACAAAATACCTGAGAGAATCAACTTAGAAGAGGAAAGGTTTAGTTTTGCTCACAGTTTCAGTCCATAATCATCTGGCCCCATTGCCTTCCTGTGGTGGCATATCATGGTCAGAGCCAGTGCCTCCTCTCATGACAGATAGAAAGCAAAGAGATAGGAGGAGGTGGGGCTGATGTCCCACTGTCCCCTCCAAGGCCACGCCCCCAATGACCTAACTTCCTCCCACCCCTTAATGGTTCCACCACCTCCCAAGACTGCACGGGACTCACCTTACACAGTGTTTTGTACATTTGTGAACTTTCGAATGACAAATACTGGGACTTCTGTTTGTTAAACTGTCCTTCGTAAAACTGTGAAATAAAAATGGGCAAAATTGGTTTCAGATCCACATTTTCTTGTCTGGAACTACTACTCACTCTCCACCTTGTCTGTATTCTCTCCCTCTCCCCCAGATCCCAGAGCCTTCCCGTTCGCTTCTTCCTCCCACCAGATCGTTCACAGGAAGGGTTTCAAGCTATTCATCCTGATAATGCTAAACAGGGCTGCCATATGCAGTTGGAGGCTGGCACTGTGAAGTGCCAATAGGCTTGATGTGGGGTGCGCCCTAGGGACACCTTTCCCTGGAAGGAGGGCCAGTGCAAGCCAGGAAATAAACCTGAAATGATGGGGTTTCCATCAGAGTTGAGCTGCTGAGCAGGTTCTGAGGGGCACTAAGGGAGCCTGCCCCCCAGTCCCTGAAACCAAGTAGGCAGCTGCTTCTCCCAGTGACTTAGAAGCCTGTTCTCTTTCCTGGTGTAACCTCACAGGCAATTAAAGTCGATCCCACGCTGCCATTTTAAAAAGCCAGTTGAGGGCTGGTGAGATGGCTTAGCGGCGTAAGCGCCTGCCTGGCAAGCGCGAGGGCCTGAGTTCGACTCCTGGAACCCATATATGAAAAAAGGGCTGGTGATATCGCTCGGCGGCACGGGCGCCTGCTGTCGCGTGAGGTCCTGAGGTCGACCCCTGGTACCCACAAAAAAAATTTAAAAAAAATTAAAAAAAAAAAGCCAATTGACATTATGTTGAAAGACAGCCTGTGTCAGTGGCCTCCCCTGGGCTGCCCTCTCTGCAGACCCACAGCTTTTCTCCTCCACTAAAGTTAAATTCCCCGTAGGAATTTCACATAAGGCAGAGTCATTCATGCTCGTGGCACTTGTGGGATTTTTTTACTTCTCGAGCAAATACCTTCAGTGAAACAGGCTTAGCTCTTTGGAATATAAATCCTTAGCTTGAGGTTGCTTGAGTGGAAATTTTTAACAAGCAGCTCCCTCAGCTCCCAAGGTACACATAATGTGATTTTCTTAATATGTGTGTTCCCAAAGAAGCTAATAAATGGATATTACTCAGATACGGACACATCTTATTACTCAGCTTGATCCTAATATCACTGGCAAAAACCCCGTTTGCTGCGCTAGCAAAGAGGTAAATTCATTATGTCCAGCCACATGACTCATGCCCAGACACAGTCTCGGTAACACAGACAGAACGCCTGTCCCCCAGGGATGACAGGAGCTGCGTCCCCCAGCTCCCGTGATGTCCCCTGATTGGAAGCGCCCCTTGCTGCTGACGGCTGATGTGTGGCAGGCTCCTGCCTCCTCATTATTTCTGAGGCGAAGGGCAAAGGAAGACTGAGTCCCTGGCTTGGGTGAGGGGAGGTGACAGCAGCAGGGTGAAGGACTGGAGGAGGCGCACCTGCTCCCTCTGGCCTGGAGCAGCGGGAGCAAGGTCGGCGCTGCACTCTGTGGGACACGAGGGCTCTCAGCAGGGCAGGCTCCCTGAGGGGATCACTCCACTTCGGAGCAGAAGTGTCCCAGTCCACGCCAGCAAGGTACTGAAGTTGCCCTGTCACCTGTCAGGACAGCCACAACCCTGTCGGGTGGATTGCAGGATGCCCCTGGGTTCAAGGAGGGACAGCATGAAGGACAGAGCTCTCAAGCCTTCTGAGGGTCAGAGGTCCCTGCCACTTTACGGGAGGCCCCGCCATGTGGAGCTCAGTGTGACTCTGCTGGCCCACGCGACCTCCACTTTCCTGGCAGTCTGCAGACTGCTCAGAGGGGGGGCAGAGTCACCGATGACCACGTGCACACAGCCCTAGGTCACCCGATGACCATGTGCACACAGGCTGGGTACTTTCCACGGCGCTGCAGGGAGCATCCCTGTCCGCATGCTCTGCGCCCTGAAGCGTGACGGTCCCGGCCAGGCAGCTACTTCCTTCCTCTGGTGCCTTGAGCTCCAAGCACATAGTCCAGCGCTCATCATTAAACTCTTCCCCATGAAGCCCTTCTGAGCCAAACCCCACGACCTGGTGCAGCTCCCCTCCTTTGTACTCCAATAGCAATTTGCATCCGACCGCTCATTCATTCGTTCATTCCTGGGCTATCTACTGAACACACCGGATGCAGCTCAGGCACAGTTCCAGGCAGGGAACAAGGCAGACAACATCCTGATCTCATGGGATTTATTATCTACTGGGGAAAACAAGCAGTGAAAACATCCCACCTATTGCTGCTGAGAGGAGGGCAGCTGGAGAAATAAAAGTTCCAAAGTCCTCTGATTTTTGCCAGGGTTCAAATGAAAATATAAGTCACAGAGGTATGTGATGAGCTTCGGTGAAAAGAATCTATCACGGTGAACATTGTTCCTATGCTTTTCTAAGTGCTTCCCTGAGGCCACCAAGCCTCCCAAAACCGTTTTATTATCTCAGATCTCTTAATTCTCCTTCTCCAATCAGAATCTATCTTTACAGGGAAGTTGCTTAACTAAGCATGAGAGAGAAAGCAACCTTATTGAATTAATTCATACTAATGTGTGAATGACTAACAAGGTCAGAATCCTCAGGGTTTTTGAATTTTCATAAGAGAATCTTTGCTAACCCTAAATAATACCTAGATTTTTCATGCTTTCATATGACTTGGGAAAAAAGAAGGCAATATAGGGAAGGTTCCTTGTGTGTGGAAGGCTGTGGGTTCCTGAGAACAGAGACCATTTCATTCTTCCGTGCTCTGTTATTCGGCCCAAGGGTCACTGAATTAAGAAGAATAGTGAAAGACAGAAGGGACAGGAGGGGGAAGGGGTGGGCAGGAGAGCAGGTGAAGTTACTGGAGTGAGAAGACAGGGAACAGGGAGGACAGGAAGCGTACAGAAGGGGAGAGCAGGGAAATCCAAATGAGAGATGAAGAGATGTGAACGCAACCCAGGGTAGGGTTTGGTTTCTGGGTTCTTTCGCGTGAAAAGGTCCTCAAAGGGGCTGTAGCAAGGAGGAATTTATTTCCAACAGAAAGAGAGAGAGAATAATCCCTGCTACTGCTTCAGAGTGCAGCCTGGAGAAAGGAGAGAGCCTGTGGGTGCTGAGTGCTCAGGGAAAATACTGATCAAGCCACGAACATGCGTCCCAGCACCATAGTAGTGACTGATGACAGACAACCGCCACCATCGGGCAGCCTTCCCCAGGGGCCCTGCGCCCAGTGGGATGGGTCTGAGATCATCTGACAGCCACTGGAGCCCAGGGATCAACCCTGTTACGGTTACAAGGATGGGTGTCTGCAGATCCAGTGTGACTAGCATCCGCATTCCTCTGTGGAAGGCCGCAGTGCGATTTCCCACCGAAGCCAAACTAAAGTGGAGAGACTGAGAGAGACAGACAGACAGAGGCCGACAGAGAGAGAGATCAGAAGTCAGGGAGTCAGGACCAATTTTCTTTGAGGTCTCAGAAAATAAAGGGACAAAGCTTTTTTTAAAAGCTGCTCAAGAAGAAAGGTGGCCAGTCTTCCTGCGTGTCTCTTTTGTTACACCGGGAATCTCTCAAGGTCTAGGACTTAGTCATGTATATTGTTGGATTCCCCAGCAGCAAAACGCCACCTGGTAAATTTGAGGCTCTCAATAAGTGCTGTTAAAATTCAATTTATCACTGGAGGAGAAGGAAGAAATGCTACCTAAAATAACACTTAAGCTACTGGTGTTATACTTGAGATCATATTTTAATGAATTGAATATATGGTATCAAAGAAATTTACTGCTAACCAGAAGGAGTCACTGGAACTTAAAGGGGCTTCGAAGATCACACAGAGCTGAGAACTAGGGTCGGTGGGTCAAATCCCGTCCACTGCCGCGTCTGTAAATAAAGTTTTATTGGAATACAGCCACACCTTGTTCACAGCTATTTCTGTGCCTACTGCAGAGCACAAGTTGTGTTAGAGGCTGTGTAACCCATAAAACCTAACTATTAACCACTGGTCCTTGCACTGGAAAAGTTTGCCAATCCTGACCTGGTGGATATATAAGGACACTGCGCCCTGGAGGGGAAAGGACTTGCTGGGCCTCGTTAGCTGGGCAGACAGCTGTGTACTAAGAGCAACGGCACTTTCTAGGCCAAACTGCTCTTCACTGTAGACGCAGAAGAACACAGGTGGCACCAGATACCTGCCAGGGGCCTGGGGAGAAAGCGCCACAGCAAGGAAAGAATCAGGTGAGAACCCAGCGAGTCTGGGAAGCATGAGACACATGCAGATTTGTGACCCTTGTGCCCATGGTTGTGGCACCAATGGACGGTGTCTGTGGTCTTGTGCAGGTGGCTTCCCAGGCACACACGAGCCCTACAGAAGGACTCAGTGCGGTGAGCCAGGACAGGAGTGGATAAGACATGGGTGAGGATGACAACCCCAGAGCTGCGCTGGGTACCTGCGTGAAAGGCTTCTCAGAGTGTCCTGAGCCACAGTGGCAAATGGCGCTGACTCAGAGAAGTGCTCTCTTTGATCTGGGGTTGGTGTATCGGGCAGCAGGGCAGTTACAATCCTCCCAGCTGCTTTAAGGTGCCAAAGACACAGATTTGGGCTCTTCCCAAGACATATCATCTGAGTTGGACAGTAGTGCCTCTGAATCTCTTCTGACCCTGACCTGGGAGGCGAAAAGCAGAAGAAAACAAACACTTTTTTAACAACTAGGATTCCCTCCCACGCCAGATCTAGGACCTAAAATAAGCTGCATAGAGAAATAAATCCATTCACTCCACCTAGGTGGTTACTTTCGCTGAGGTAGAGAACATGTCAGCAGGCGTGAACGTGGCAAAAAGAATAAGGAGAAAGAAACTAGGTAGAGTTTGCATTTTGCGTTAGATCACTTTTGAAAATCACTTCCTGGGCTTCTACACAGTCACGTATGGTGACTTTATTTATAAACAAGTGGTAGCTTGCCAAGAACGAAACCGTGTGTTCAGAACAATTTTCCCAAAATTTAAAAGATGACAAAAGCATTACACGCCCATTTAAAGTCATGCTGTCACACTAACAAGCCCATCACCTGACGGTAGGGAAGGAACTTCGACCTAATAAGTGCTGGTGACTAGGGACCAGGCTCTGTGAAGTCAGAGGTCGCTTAAACAGGTTGCTAAGTTGCAATGACTTTTGTTCAGTGGAAACACAGATGAACTCCGCCAATAGAAAACAGAGCCCCAGCGGGGCTGATGCTACCGCTCTGCCCAGCCTTAGCCAGTTCTGTCCAGCTCCGCAAACCCACTTCCACATTCCTCTTCCAACAATCAGAACCAGTCCTGGCTTCCCCTTTCACTGTATGCTCCTGCTGGCTTCCTCACTAATGAGTTAGATAAATCTTTGATTCTCTATTTGTATGAGGTTCATATTTTGGATGTTGCGTAGAAACTCCTTCCTCCAACATGCACCCTCAGCTCCCCTGCTTATGAGGGGCTCTCTGACTGCCTCATTATGCGCTGGACTCGTTGGCTTTCATTTCTCACCTGGAAGAGCAGATCAAGTCTCTTTGTTTAAAAGAAAGAAGAAGAAAGAAACAAACAAACAAACAAAGGGAGAGCCCTTTCATGTCTACCTTATGCCAGGTCACCTCAGCAACTTGCCTGGTGACCTTCTGGCCCAGTGTTGAACTTGTTACTAAATCAATTACAGAAGAAAGGTCACAGCCCCTGTCCTTAAATACGTGCCAGGCCGACAGGGGAGATGCACCGCGTGCATTTCTAGCACAGGCCTCAGCGCTGTGACATTGCTGTGCCACGGGCGGGCCACTCAGCTGCCTTGAGCTTTGCACCTTGTCTGTGGATCCAGGGGAAACACAGCAAGAAAGATGACTGGCGGTGACAGGCTTCCGCCTCGGCTCCCTCTCTCTCGGCTGCGGCCGGGAGATTAATTTCCCCCGCAGCCAGCGTCTTGTCCAGCATTGCTGCTCATCTGCTTCTGGCGCTGCGTCCTCGCAGCACCATCCATCACTCTCAACCGGCTCTGGGCCTCCTGATACATCAGCAGGCACAGCCGCGGGTGCAGAACGGAAACTCCGAGAGGACCGGCAGCTCCAGCCTTCCCTCCGGCCTATCCCGGCATCTCCCGTCCGCGAGGACCCTGCAGCCCCGCAGCAGACCCAGAGGGGCACGCGTGCTGAGGGTGGGGGGCGGGGCACAGGAGCTCCTGGAGTGAGAGGAGAAGGTTCCTGGGATGAGTCTGAGAGGAGGAAGTGTCTAAGCAGGGCTTCTCAGACCCCTGTGAGTGCCAACAGGCCCATCTTTGAGGAATGACTTTGGCGATGTTGATTTTCCAGTGCGTTCCGTGTTGACTCGAGGAGGAAGAAGGAAAAAGAGGCTTTGGGGCCCACGTGCTCACTTGCACAAGAAGCCAAGTATGGGTGGGGGTGAAATAAGCCTGGCCATACTTCTGCTAGCCCGCTTTATAAATGAAGCCCAGTGGGGGTCTCCCAGGCCCTCAGATCCAGATATGTTGGTTTGAGCTGCGTGGACCATGGCAAGAGAGAGCCCTTGGCCTCATTCTGCGAATTATTGAGGGACCTCTAAGGTCCATGGCTTTGGCTCCAGCTGTGCTTCCCAGCTGAGTTCCTGCTCTTTGCCCTGTATCTTGTGGCTGTTCCTTTATCGTCAGGCTGGTGTTAGCCCAGACATGAAAGAACTTGGCTCCCTTTCCTTGCTTTCCTCAAAATAACCTTTCACACATGGAGATGAAGGAGATATATGCAGCAACACAAACCATTTAAAGCTGAGCAGTAGATGGTCCTCCTCCTCTTCAAAGTCCTTTGGCCACAACGCCTTCTTGCTCTGTCCTCCCCGGCCTATCTCCATCTTCTAAGCAAAGGCGATGTGCTCTGACAGCTGGGAGCAGGAAGGTCCACTGCCAGGGTCCACACCCTTGTCCATCGCCTGCAAGTTGGTCATTACCTTTCTGCTCTGTGCCTCATTCTCCTCATCCGTAAGATGGAAGAAAACCCCACCTACCCCATGAAGTAGTCAAGAGCATAAAAAGAGATCTATGTGCCAGTAAGTACGTGAGGTGATGTTTGACTTCATTAGTCACCCAGGAAAACAAAATCAAACCATGATGAGGTACAACTGCAGGATGGCTGGAATTAAAAATTTAGGTAACAAGCATTGGTGAGGATGTCAAGAAATAAAAACCCTGAGATGGTGCTTTGGGAAACAGTCTGGCAAGTCCTCAAACAGCTAGACAGTGTTACCATATGATTCAGCAACTCCACTCCTTGGTATAGGCACAAAAGAAGTGAAAACGTGTTCACACATGAACTTGGACCTGAATGTTTATAGCAGCGTTATTCATAATAATCAAAAGGAGGGAATGACCCAAAGCCTGTCAACTGACAAATGAAGGGACAGACAAACTGTGTCACATCTATACAGTGACCAGCCACAGAACAGGCTATGCCATGGAGAATCCTGAAAACGTTACACTATGTGAAAGAAGCCAGTCACGAGAGACCGCGTGTGACATCATTCTGTTCACATGAAAGAGAACACAGAAGTACACAGAAGGGTGATGAGTGATTGCTCAGAACGAGGGTGGGTGAGGAGAAGGAAGATAACATCTAAAAGATATGAGGTTTCTCTCTGGTGGTGAAAATATTTAACATTTACTGCAGTGATGTTTGCACACATTTGTAAATATTCTAAAAACCTTTGGTTGTACACATTAAATGGGTAAATTGGGTGGTGTGTGAGTTTTATATCAACAAAGCTGTTTTTTAAAATAGAAAAGACATCTAGTTGTTTATATAACAGTGTGGGCACACAGGTAAGCTCCAGGTCCCAACTGGGTGTTGAAATGAGTTCTAAGGAGAGACTGATGAGGGACCATGCACCAAAGTGTGGGCAGGGTTACGGGAACCTAACGGGATGGCAGAGTGTCCCCTGGGCAAAGGAAGGGACCAACCTGCAGGCCAGCCATTTCCCACTAAATGGCTTCATAAAGTTTCTTAGAGACTATTTGCTTATGAGGGTCTTGGATGCTTTTCTATAGCAGCTTTCTGCAAAGATGCCTCACAGACTGTCCTGTGGAGTAGCTGGAAAAAGAAAACAAAAGCATCAGAATGTTTCCCCCCAGCTATTCACAAAGAGGAGAGAGGGCTGAAGGGAAGGATGGGGCTGAACGGCAGGTGACACCCTTGTTTTGCAGCCCAGATGTGAGAAGCACCAAAAGCCTCTGTTGGTTGAGAGGCAGATTGTCAAATAAGTCATGGTGGGGCAGGCCTGGAACCCCAGCACTTTGGGAGGCTGAGGAAAGAGGAGTGCAAGTTTGACCCAAGCCTGGGCAACTTAATAAGACCCCATCTTAAAACAGAAAGAAAAGGGCTGGAGATGTGGCTCAGTAGGAAGGCTCTGGGTTCAACTCCCAGTACTGCCAAAAAAAGAGGCAGATTTTCAGTTTTCCCTTCCAGCGACATCTCCACAGGCCTGAAGACGCTTCCTCCTGGAAATGTGGTCTCCTCTGTAAGTGGCTGTTATGGGTTAGAGCTAAGATGTCCCCCAAGTTCTCACATGTGTGGAAAGAGGCTGGGGTTGCTATACTCACGAGCAGATTCATCCACGGAATAGTCCAGTAGCTGAAATCGCTGTTAGGAGGCAGGGCCTGGATAGAGGTGGTGACTGGGGCTGTGACCTGGAAGGGTGGCTTCTTGCCCAAGGCTCCTCCCCTTCTCTCTGCTTCCTGGCTGCCATGAGTTAAACACCTTTTCCTCTGCCAAGTCGGGCTGCCATCTTGTTTCTGCATCAGAGCCAGCCAACCATGGACTGAAACTGTGAGCCAAAATAAACTTCTCCTCCTCTAAGCTGTGGGTATTGGGTATTTTTTTCCAGCAATAGGAAAATGATTAAGACAGTGGCCTTTTTCGGATAGACTGCCAAACCTGTGTTTGGATTAAAGTCTGGGAAGAAAGACAGCATGACTACCTGTTGAGCTGAACTGTGTCCTCCACAGATTCATACATTGAAATCCTAACCTCCAGTGTAGTAGTTCAGAATGAGTCTATATTTGGAGACAATCTTTTAAAAAAGTAATCAAGGTGAAATGCACTCATTACAGCAGGCCTCAGTCCAATAGGATTTGTGTCCTCATGAGTTTAGGACACAGACACACACAGAAGGCCACGCGAAGAAACAGGGAGAAGACAGCTATTTACAAGCCAAGGAGATCAACTCCAGAAGAAACCCAGGGGCCAATGTTTTGATCTTGGACTTGAAGCCTCCAGAACTGAAAAGAACTCCTGGCTGTTCTTTTCCAGCCTGCGGTGCCTTGTCATGACAACCCTAGCAAACTCAGGCACTGCAACCCCAGAATGTCCTTACCACCTTCCTCCTCAGCCTCATGCCTTTAGAAGGGTGAGAGTGAGGCCAGGTGAGTCCCACAGGGACCCCCAGCTGTGCCTGAGTGTTCGCTTAGGAAAGAGTGTCTGGGTGCTGTTCTAATACTTTGATTCAAGTGTACATTCTGCTCCATAAAACTTAGTCAAAGCAAGATTACATTTTGTTTTATTTCTTAAAACAGATTTATTCTGCTCTGAACTTCATCCCTCCTACTTGACTGAAAACAACCTCAGCCACGGTTGGGGCTCCCCCTTCCAGATTTGTGCAGAGGTCCCGAGGTCTCCCAGAGCATTCAACACAGCAGAGCCTTCTTGTCTGTCTTCACTTACTCCGGCCTCTGCTCAGTTCCTCATCGTCCAGACTTCTGCGAGCTCTCAGGAAGGCACTTTCATTGCTCCTGGTCTAGAAGAAGCCCTTCAAACTCTTCCTTTGGCTGCTGTCATGGCTTGAATCTGGAATCTCCCCCAAACGCTCACATGTTGAAGGCTTGGTCCTCACAGCAACAGTTTTTAGAAGGCTGTGGGGAAGTGATTGGCTCAAGAGGGCTCTGATCTCATCAGCGGAAGTATTAGAAACTGTAGGAGTCAAAGTCTAGTTAGAGGATGCAGGTCACTGGAAGCAGTCCTTGGAAGGGTATCTCTTGTCCCCAGCCTCTTCCCTCTCTCTCTTTCTGCTTCCAGCCACCATGAGATGAATAGCTTTCCTCCATACTGCCCCTCCACCATGATGTGCTGCCTCATTAGAAGCAATGAAGCCACCAACCATGGACTGAAACCTCCAAAGCTGTGAACCAATGTAAATCTCTCCTCCTTTGAGTTGATTTCCTCAGGCATTTTGCCTCAGTGACAAAAAGTTAACTCAGCTGCTCTGTAGCCTTTCCTCCAACCCCAGCTTCAATGTCTTCTACCTCTAGGACGAGCCAACCATGTTCTCTTGGCCTCGACAATGCTGTTTTATGTCTTCCCCAAAGGTCCCCAAGGCAAGGAGCACAAAGAAATGGTTAACATCCGGTTAAAATTTGCAGGAACATGTACAGCAATAAAAACAGAGCATAAATTAGTATCTAGGAAAATCACCCTGCTTTGTTTAGATGGAGTGTTAGGAAGCTGTTGCGCTCCATGAGCCAGATTTCTCTGTGGTACAGCTGGAATTTGTCTCTGAAGGAGAAACAATGCGGTTGGTATTTCCTCTGAATTCAGGTTCCCGTGGGGCAGAAGGCAACCCTACAGATGACGACTGCTGGGCCTGTGCTCGAGAGCCTCAGGCTGCTTCCCCAGCCACAGGAGCTAAATCATACAGCCAGATTTAGCCTTTGCCTCGGGCTTCCTAACAGACAGAAGCAAACCTGGAACTCTCCCCACCCCACCCCCAGGAGCTTGGAAGAACTCAGGGACAGGTGTTACCTAGCCATACCCCTGCTGCTGACACCTCCTTACCCTTCTGTGGCTGGCAGTAGAAAAGAAAGAAAAAACTCCAGCTCCAGGGTGCGAGGTGGCCACTTTCTGGGCATTGATTAGCACCTCAGGGAAGCACTGTGCTCGGACTCTGAGTATCTCATTAAAAAGCATGACTGTGCGACTGTGGTGCTGAGCTGGGACAGCGTGGGTGGCTGAGCCTCGCCAGGGGCACTGAGGGCCAGGTGACCTCCCCCAGCCTCTGCACATCCTTGATGTGCAAAATGCCTTCACTCAAGTGGCTCCCAGAACCCAGCCTCCTCCCCCGTCCTTCTTCTCAGCCTTCATCTCTGCCTCTAACACACACACACACACACACACACACACACACACACACACACTCACTCACTCTCTTCGTTTTGTGTCAGCAGTTCTGTTCCGCGTCTTGGTCTGGAGGCATCAGAGGCCTCCCTTCACACCTACACTGAGGCTCGTCACTGGCAAACGGCACGGCATGTGGCTGTTTGGGGTAATCACATCAGTTCTCCCCTTCTGTATTCTGGGGGAGCCTTTCTGGAGGGGGACAACGCAACAGCAAGACCACAGCGAATATCCTCAGCCTCCGAGCAGATGTAGGTGGACGAGTAGAGTTTGGAAGGGGTAGAAGTGGTGACGAGGAATTATGGGGAAGGAAACAGGATAGTCAAAGATCTCTCGTTGCTCACCCTGCTTTATTTTCTTCCGGCATTTAACACCATCTGAAAGCGTATTTTATCCGGCATTCGATTGCTTCTCTTCTGCCTCCCCCACACACTCTGAATCTGTGAGTACAGGAAGCACGTCTGTCTCATCCGCTGCCGCATCCGAAGAGCCTTCAATGACTCCCCGCACATGGTGGGCGCTTGGCACATCGCCACAGAATGAGTGAATGAATGGTCGCCCATGGGAAGGGAGAGGGGACTCTTACGAGCTCTAGAAGGATGTGTGTGGTTTCTTTTCAACCTCGCAGTACCACCCACCTCCAAGAAAGACAACATCTCCACCTGACAGATAAGGAAACTGAGGTAAGACAACAAAGGCGACATTCTGAAGGCTGCACACCCAGGGAAAGGTGAAGCTGGGATTCCAAGTCCAAGTGGCAAGGTCTGCATGTGCCAGGAGTGACCCATGAAGTCCTGACTTACCTGCATCGGCGGGAGGAGGCGATGCAGATGAGCTCGGGATGGAGAAGAACCTCACAACACATGGGTGGGGCAGCCCCTCGACAGACCACCTCCCCGAGCGCTGACCGTGCCCTTTGCCCCACTGTAGTCAAACACATGGGGTTGGGGCACAGAAGAAAACATATGGCCTTGGCCACAACTGCTACCTGTTTAACTCCAGGAATCTTGCTGAAGATCTCTGGTGTGACTCCCCTGCAAGACGGTAACAGACAACAGGCTGCCTTTAAGGGCTGCGAGAAGTGATGTAGGTACAACCCCAGCACAGTCCTGGGCCCATAGGAAGCACCGATACAGATCAGCCCACTCATGCTTATGGTGTTGGATGTCTTTGTCCTGGGAAATAATCTTCCCAAGAGGAGGACAGAGAGCAAAGTGTCAGGAGGACATGCACCCCACTGCAGGCATGGAAGGGCACACCCCAAGGAGGGAGTGACAGGTTAGGCCTGGGAGGAGTGGTTGGATCCAAGACTGAGAAGTACAGTGGATTCTCAAGTTACAACCACCCTCACTTGTGAACAACTTGGGTTACGACTGGAATTTTAATTTTCTGTTGTTTTTGTTGTTGTTGTTGTTTATTGTTGTTTTGTTTTTGAGACAGGGTCTTGCTATGTAGTTCAGGAGGCTGGACTTGAACTCACTATGTAGCCCAGGCTGGCCTCAAACTCACAGCAATCCTCCTGCCTCAGCCTCCTGAGAGCTGGGATCATAGGTGTGTGCCATCACTCCCAGCTGGAATTTTAGGTTTAACTTATGACCAAAGTCTTGAGTTATGACCCAAATACCGGCCACTTGTGCAGTTGTAAATAAAGACTTGCAATTCCAGAAAAGCATGTGTAAGCGTATGTAAACATCATTCTGAGCCCAGCCACATGTGTTTGTGGACATGATTTTGGTCAGTGCTTTATATAATCACTATGATTACTGCTATCAAAATGGCCCTCAAAAAGCTAGAAAAGAAGCTAAGGAAGGAAGAGAAGGTAAAGAAAGCAATCACAATAAAAAAGAATAAGGAAATTGTGGAGAAATATGAGAGTGGCATTCGTGTGACAGATCTTGCTAATATGTACAGCATGTTGAAAGCCACTATCTGGACATTCTTTTTTTTTTTTTTTTTTGTGGGTACCGGGGGGTCGACCTCAGGACCTCGCGCGCCAACAGGCACCTGTGCCTCTGAGCGATATCACCGGCCCCTTTTTTCGTATGTGGGTTCCGGGAGTCGAACTCGGGCCCTCGCGCTTGCAAGGCAGGCGCTTACGCCGCTGAGCCATCTCACCGGCCCTATCTGGACATTCTTACAGAGAAAAGATTTGTATAAGGAAGCTAGTGTTGCTAAAGGTGTTACTCAAATTAGTAACCCTGTGGGTGATGACACTGTCACTATAGCAGTCCATAGGCTTGCAGGTAGACGGTGGTGATGCCGAGGAACTGGTGGAGGGACACTCAGAGGAACTGTCTACAGAGGAGACTTCTGGCTGAGCAACAGAGAATGGCAGCTGAGGAGCTTTCTGAAGAGGAGGGAGAGTATCAACCATCAGTGCAGCAAAGTTCTTCTTCTGAAATAAAGGAATTCCTAAAAAAAATGGACAGAGCTATAAACATTTATAGAGAAGACCCACCAGACAGAGAAAAGGCCAATCTTTGCATTCACTTGCTTAATGACAATGTCATGTCGTATACAGAACAGTGTTAAAGAAAAGACAGAAACAGACAACCTTAGACCAGTTTTCAGTTCTGAAAAGTTTGAGACCTATTGAGCCAGAAACATGTCCTAGTGGGCTGCAGACTCTCCCAAGGAGAGAAAGGACACCGGAGAGCCAGATTCCTGATGTTCTCATGGAAGGGGGCTCTCCTTCCAAACAGAAACCACCTTCCATTTCACCCTCCCTTCCTGCAAGCCAAGGATGTCACCTTGAATGGTGAGTACAGTATGAAATTGCTGTTTCTGATAAACTACGCACATTTTATAGCTTTTTGGTGAATACACTAGGAAATTTATTGGTGTTTATGGTAAATCACGCACATTATACAACCCTTTTTATTATGAAAAGGTTAGTTAAGGGGTTCTTTGGGGGGTTTGGAATGCGTTATGGGTATTTCCATTATTTCTTATGGGAAAAATACTTTTGATTTATAACCAACTTGAGTTACAATGAGCCCTTTAGAATGAATTGAGTTAAGAAGTGAAGGATCCACTGTACCCAGTGGAGATTTCCCTCGCCGTGAGGAAAGCTCAGACCGCCTCTGGAACGAAGGATTAGACAAAAAACAGAACTGGGAAAGTCACCAATACCATCCTCGCAGAAAAGGTGTGGGCACAGTTGGTGAAAGGAACCAGAGGGCCATTTGGGTTGGACCTCATATGTATGAATTGGCTGCAACTCCAAATGGGTTATTTATAAAGTTATTTATAGCTTTTGGTTAAAATTATTTGTGAATCTAAATATGCCACAGCACCCACTGGAGCATCCCCATAAAACCACGTTCACGCCTCCATTAAATGTTTTCCTGAAATAAACACACTATCTATCGATCGAGTCATTTAAATAAGGGGTTAACTTATAAGCAATTAAAGTATAGCATCATTTTTTGAAATTGTCCTTCCATTTCTCAAAAGGAGAAAAAAGAAAACAAGTAAAACAGTGAAGCCTGGCTCTGCAGCGCTGGGAACAAGACAGCTGCGCAAGCGCAAAGGCCGGCTGCCCGCCTTTCTGCACTGCGTACAGCGCCACCTGGTGTTTACACTGCCTAACGCCCCCAAGCTTCCTCTTCAGAGTTGGATTTACAGTGTAAAATCCCTACTACTGTACTGTATTTTCTGAAGCATTCTCTCAAAATCTTTCACTTGAAAAGTATGAGACATATAAGTAAGAATAATGCAAAATGATGCCTTCATATTTTAAATTTTTTTTTTTTTGTACCAGGAATCAAACTCAGGACCTTGCGCTTGCCAGGCAGGCACTTGTGCCACTGAGCTATATCCCCAGCCCCTTAATTTTAAAATTTATACCGTGAAAGATTTGCAATACTAGCTATACTAGTTATGATTTATTGAGCAACCTGGTGCAATGGTGCATGCGTGTAATCCCACTGCTTGGGAGGCTGAGGCAGGAGAATCACATGCTCAAGGTCAATCTGGACAATGCAAAAAGATCTTGTCTCAAAAAAAACCAGAAAGATGTATTGAGCATTTACTATATGCCAGATTCTGTCCTACAGGCCCTGGATGGACGAAGTAATTCAAATATAACTCAAAAGAGACATAACTATTATCATTTCTATTTTACATATGGCAATGAAGGCACGGAGAGTTTAACAAATTTGCCAAAGTCGCACAGCAATAAGTAGAAAAATGAGAGTTAAACCTAAGCCTGGCTTCAGTGCCCATGCTGCTTTTCTGTGTACTGTGTTTCAAGGAAAGCTATCTTCTCAATTTTTATTTGGACTGATACTAAGAATTTAATTTCCCTGGATGAAGCTCCATGGGCCAAGGAGAAACAGGGCAGCAGAAGAGTTTAAACAATGCTGTGATATGAGACACTAAACTTTTCAGAAGCAGATCCCCCCACACCAGAATGTCATAGAAACCACAAGGATAGCACACAGAACCATTCAACTAGTTTTCTTTATGACAACTGTTCCTTGTTAGTCCTTCAAACATTTCAGCAACTCAGGAGCTTGCTCCTTGGAAAAGGGGTAAGACAGTAATAAGAGCTGTATTTAGGGTACTTTAATGTTTTGATTTGGGGGGATTATCCGATAAACAGTGATGGACGTTCTTGGGGTCACTGCCCGTGCTCAAACCTTGGCTGTGCTCCTGAATAAACAAGGCACCTCGCATCTCCAAGGCTCAGACTCCTTCTCGAGGGGGTGGGGAAGAGTAACGATGCCCACATCAAAGGGTACGAGGGCTGACCTCACACGGGGAAAGGCTCAGGAGCGCCCGGCACTCCTTCAGTGCTCCAACCAAAGCTACCTTCTATGACAATGTGCCAACACTGTGTTATGCAGATAACCAGCCAAAACTACTGTTTAATGCAATGCGTGTGTACGTGTGTGTGTGTGTGTGTGTGTACACAGAGTTGACTATTACTATTCAGGCAGGAAAGAATCTGGGAGGAAACACAGCAAGACATTAATAGTTACCACAAACAGGTCTCTTTTTTTGTGTACTGGGGTACACAAGCACCAGTGGGTAGGTGCTCTACCACTGAGTGCCATCCCCTGCCATCTTTATTTTCTGAGACTGTGTTATGCCAAGTTGCCCAGAGTGGCCTCAAACTTGAAATCCACCTTCCTCCTCCTCCTGAGTAGCTGGGATTATAGTCATGCACCACTGCACCCAGCGCAGGTGTAAATGTGTTTTTTTCCCCACTGTTTTACTTGTCTTTGCTCAATGAGCATGGGTTACTTTTTTAAACAACTAAAAGTAATGAACAACTTTTCAGGAAAAAAAAAAGATGATGGCAGTAAGGATGACTGGCCTGTAGAAGTCCAATCCCACAGGACAGGGTGATTTCTTCAACAGGTGGGGGTTGACCAGTGGAAGGAAGGGTGTGTAGTTTCGGAAACAGAGCCAGGCCTGAGGGGGAAGTTTCACCGCACTGCTCAGCAGAACGGACTGGAGAAGCCACAGTGCAGTGCAGCGCAGCTTGAGGCTGGAGTCCTCTCGCAGGGGCCTCCAGGTTTTCATGGATCAAGTGGCAGCCTGGACAGAGGCCACTAGTTCCTCTTGGTGTGGGGATTCTGACTTGTTGGCTAATTTAGCTTTGAAATACTCCAGAAGTGAGAAAAAGAGTCAGCAGCTTTCAGAGAGAGCTCAAGTCTGGTTTTTTGCCAGTGGTTTTTCTGCTCTTTTCATTATTTCCATAAATCCTGGGGAGACTCTTGCCCCCCGCATTCTCAGATGCAGTGTGCATTGGACATGTCAGGTGAGCTATTCCTCACCGCCACATGTGGTCGTTCAGGCATCAATCCAGGAGGACTGCCTGGAAGTTGGTGCCTGCAAGGAACACAAGAACAGGCCCGGTCTGGACGTCAGGAGTGCATCTACGAAGCCACTCCTGTCTTCTGCTCCATCAGCCCAGCCTCAGTGGCTTAAACAAGAGGCTTCTAAACCGGGCGTGGTGATGCACGTCTGTAATCCCAGTACTTGGGAGGCTGAGGCAGGAGGATCACCATGAGTTTGAGGCCAGCCTGGGCTCTGTAGTGGGTTCAAGGCCAGCCTGAACTGCATAGGGAGACCCTGTCTGAAAAAAACAAACAAACAGGGCCAGTGAGATAGCTCAGCAGCATAAGCGCCTGCCTGGCAAGCACGAGGTCCTGAGTTTGACTCCCGGCACCCACATAAACAAACAAACAAACAAACAAACAAGTGAGAGGCTTCTGCAGTCACATTAGACTGCGAGGAGAGACCACCCAGGCCAGCGTGGCAGCTCCAGAGCTTGCCCAGAGGACCCAGCTCCTCCTCCCGTGTGCAGAGCCTCTGCCCTCGGGAGCCCCGGCCGCCACTCAGGCGTTCAGAGCAGCGCAGGAGAAGAGGTGAAGGTGCCCCTCGGGTCCGCGCCTCCCCTGGAGCTCCGCTCTGGGGACAGTGCTTAGTGTCACGGCGCCCGCCCTCTGCTAGGAGGAAGGGGCTGGGAAGTCAGGGACCTGATCCCCGGGAGGCGGAAAGATGCAGGGCAGGCGACAGCAGGCGCTTCACGCCCCCTCCTTTCCTACAGGCAAGAAAACCGAGGTCGCCAGAGGACTTGCTCAGAGCCAAGGCGTGCGGGCGGCGACGTTGGTCCCAGAGCCCAGCGAGAGCTGCTTCGAGTAAGGAAGGAAAGCGGCGACGGAAGCCGTGACCGTCGGGCGAGAGACGCCCGGGTGAGCCCAGGGCCACCTCTCGGGCCGAGCCCGCGACGTCAGAGGTCAGTGAGGAGCGCCTGCGTTTGGCCTGGGCTCGGATGGAAGACGCGGGGGTCCGGCGCGGCTCCCCATCAGCCCTGCGCCCCCCTTGCCTGCCCCAGCGCCGTCGGGAGCGCGAGGGGCAGCGCCCGGCCAGGCTCGGATCTCTGCGCAGGGCGGGACTCCTTCTGAGCGTGGGCGCCAACTACTGGGGTCTCCACCCCCTACCGGAGCCATGCTGGTTCTTCCCCACGCCCACCACAGCGATGAGGGAATGTGGCCAGGGACACGGGGGACCGGGACGCACGTGAAACACACTCCAGGTGGAGCAGAGGCCCGCCTGCGGGAGGCCGTGCCCCAGAGTGCGGTCTGTGCCTCCAGGAAGGCTCTGGGGCCGCGCACCCCCGCAGCTTGCACAAGCGGGCTCTTAGATGACCGCAAAGAGCTTCCAACGCCAGCTCTCTCCCCAGGCCTTCGCTCGTGAAATCTAAGCTCTGCCACCTGAAGGCCTGCTCGTGTGGCCTTGAGAGCAGCTGGGCAGGAGGTAGCCGGTGGGTTGGGCCACCTGCCCGCTCTCCTCCCGCAGCATCCCGACTCCTTCCCCGTGAGGCCGCGTTTGGGCAGGAGCCCCATCCCGGTCCTGCGAGTGGAGCAGTCAGCGGGGACACGGCCCTCCCCTGCCGAGGCCATCTGCACTCCATTACAAGCCCTCTGGAAGCCAGCAGAGGCCGATGCCCCGCTGCCGGTTCTCTATGATTAGCTCCTTGTTTTTTGAATATCGCACATGGAGCAGCCAGCTGTGAGCAGCTTTCACAAGTCAAAGCTTTTTTTCCTCTCAAAAAGAAAAGTGCTAAGCTACTTGTTCCTATGGGGGAAGAGACAAGTTTGAAAGTCTGACTTCCTAGCTAAGTTCCCTACCACCTCTCCCAGGATGGGGACCGTTCCTGTCCTCTGTGGTCACTATTCAGGCTCCTCTGCTGCAAACGAGCCTTACTTAGAAATACCAAGGGGGTGTAATCCCATTTCTTGCTTTATTATTACAGCCTCTCCTATGGGTGTGTGTGAGAGAGCGAGGTTAAGGCCTCCTCTAAACGAAGCCATGCCAGTGACTCAGCTGTGCACGGCAGGCCAGCCCCGAGGCGTCCCTTTGAGTGCTGAGCCAGGCACGGGGACACTACCGCGCTCACCGCGAACTCTTCAATGTGGTCTGCAAGCAACGAGCAGCTGGACTGACCTGGATCCAAGCCAGCGTGCAAACCGTCAGGGCTGCTTAATAAAACGCATTTCTGGAGCGACACCACAGACCTGAAACCAGATCCATGTAAGTAGAGAGTGGAGAAGCCGCAGGCTGGACATCCTTGTCAACAGTGGTAACAAAAGCCGTTCACAGGGAGAATAATACCCACACGAAGACAGGAATATTCATAGTCCTTTTGCTTTTACCTCTGAAGCAGGCAAATAAACGCAGAAACACAATGTGCTAGTAACCGCAAGGCACATGCATCAATAGTCTGTCTAGCACTGGTTTGATTGACTTGGATCTATCACCTAAAGCTTTTGAAATTTAGGAATCTATATATAGAATAAATGGTTTTACTTACCATGATGAGGAAAGTAGTAAAACTTCCTCTATGCAAAGATTTAGCAGGAAAATTACCCCCAATATCACTGTTTTTGATAAGCACGTTTAAGTATGTCCAAGAATAAGAAAACCTGTGCCAATTATGGGTCGTTACGCCGAGGGTAACTGAAGCTACTGCCTGGGAAGAGCCGCAATGAAAGGAGGGAAATGAGGAGCCCGGTGGCCAGACCGGAACGGAAGCGCTCGTGTGCATTCGTGAGTCCCACACCGGGACGACAATGTGTGCACAAGTGTGCGCACACGACACTCCCGGCTCTAACTGCTAAGGTGGCCTGGGACCAGGTGAGTGCACTAGCACGCGTGCTCAAAGCTTAGCTTTCCAGACACCTTGACTGGTGCACAGAATCCTGGAATCTTACCGGAAGTTACAGCAGTGCCCAGGTGGAACGAGCACACGTCGACAGCACGAAGAACCCGGCTTGCAGGTGTGCAGCCTGGCCGTGTCCGAGACAAGGGTAGCGGCTGAGGAAATAATGAGCAACAGACTGCAACCTGCTCAGCAAGAGAAGACACTACAGTCCACACCCGTGTCCATGAACAGCTTCTCTGCAGGGGAAGTCTGCCCACCACCACCTTAGACAACGGCCAAAGTCTAGCAGGGCTGGGACAAATCAAAGTCATGCCACCCAGCGGGATGCACTGAGGACAGGATCACTTCCATCGTGTTTCTGCAGAAAAAATATCATCCTACAAAATAACTGGTCTATAACCTCCGAAGATGCGAAGGCCAAGAAAGCCAATGAGAAACTTCCAGATCGGTATGGTTTGTGTCTAGATGTCCCTGCAAAGCCTCGTGGGGTCACAGGTGGGCTTTTCAAGGGTGGCTGGGTCGGGAGTATGTGATGCTGGGATCAAGGGTGTGTGGTTACTAAAATGGTCCACTGATTGGTTTGACATGGTTCTGGGTGTGGATAATGGGAAGGCCCTCCCTGGGTGTGAGTGCTACCTGCCCTGAGGGGTGTAGCCTGGATAGGATATAAGGGACAGAAGTTGGTCGCTTGCTGCTACTTCAGTGCTTGCTCCCTTCTGCGCACCATGACTGCTTCTCCTCTGCGATGCCCCTCTGCCACACCACCCTGCCTGGGAGCCAGCCGAGTAGGAACTGAAGCCTCCACAAACTGTGAGGCACAAACATTCCCTCCTTTAACTGTGGGTGTCAGGTATTTTGTCTCAGCAACGAGAAAAGTAACTAAGACACAGATAAAGACACCAACTCAGACACAACAACCAAAGGCAGCAGGTGACCCTGAGCTGCATTTATTTGCCACCAAGGACTTCACTGGTACACTTGGCAAAACCTGCATGGGGTCCCAGGAGCAGACGGCGGTCAGGTATCGATGGCAATTTCCTTCTGTAACTCCTCACTGGCTGCGCTTACGCAGAGCTGTGACCTGTTCACAGGAAATACACACTGAAGAATTTAGGGCTGACAGGTCCACTGGGCTGGCATTTTACCCTCAAATGGCTCAAGCTGGGTATTTGTAATTTTCATATTTGAGACTGTTTCAAAACAAAACAAAAAAAATTTAAAGTGCAATTCATTTCCTTTCCATTTTTATCTGTTACGTGACTCAAAAAATGAGTATAGGAACCATAAAAGACAATAGGGTTGAAGATGGATATTTCAACACTTAATTCCACCAAATTTCTTCTTCAAATAGAATAGAAATTAAAGTTATTTTATAATTTTAAATGTATACTTTAAAACACCAATTTTGAGTTTAAAAATACTGAATAAATGTACTTTTCTAGGTTGAGTTAAAACTGAGTATTTATAAGACTTTTTTTTTTGAGACAGGAACTTGCTATGTAGTTCAGATTGGCCCTGAACTCACTATGTAGCCTAGGCTGGCCTTGAACTCACAGCGATCCTCCTGCCTCAGCCCCCTAAGTACTGGGATTATAGGCATGCACCACCACGTCTGCCTTTTGTTTTTTGAGACAAGGTCCTGCTATGTTGGTCAGGCTGGCCCTGATCTCATTATGTAGCCCAGGCTGGCTTCAAACATGCAACAATCCTCCTGCCTCAGTGCTGGGACTATAGGTGTGTGCAGCCACAGCCAGATCTTTTTTTTTTTTTTTCCCTTTAGTTTTTTGAAACAGGGTCTTGCTGTGTAGTCCAGGCTGGTCTTGAACTCACTACGTAGTATAGGCAGGCCTCAAACTTGTGGCAATCCTCCTGCCTCAGCCTCCCCAGTGCTGGGATTACAGGCATGCATCATCACACTTGGCTATTGTTAAGAATTTTTAAAAGTTTGGCTGAAGAAAACTTAGTGTTACAAAAATCTGTGCCACCCAAAATTAAGATGACACACCAGGGATGCAGGGGTGGTTCAACACAGGCAAGTCAATAAATGCAATACACTATATCAACAGAGCCAAGTACAATAACCATATGCTCATCTCAGTAGACGCAGAAAAAGCATTTGACAAAGTCCAACACCCATTCATGATTTTAAAAATCTTACAGAAAATCAGAATAGATGGTCTTTATCTCAATCTGATAAAAGCCATCTATGACAAACCAACAACCAACATCATACTAAATGGAAAAAAACTGAAAGCTTTCACTCTAACAGGAGTAAGACAAGGATGTCCACTATCACCACTCCTATTCAATATAGTTCTGGAAACATCAGCCAGAGCAATTAGACAAGAGAAAGAAATAAAAGGAATAAGGATAGGAAAGGAAGAAGTTAAATTATTGTTATTTGCAGATGACAAGATAACTCTACATAGAAGACCCCAAAAACTCCACTAAAAGACTGCTAGATTTAATAAGCAAATTCAGTAGTATAGCTGGATACAAAGTCAACACTCAAAAATCAACAGCATTCCTGTACACACATAAAACAAACTCACTGAGAGAGTAATTAGGGAAATACCACTTTTCACAATAGCATCCCCAAAAATGAAATACCTAGGAAACAATCTAACAAAGGAAGTAAAAGAACTTTACATTGAAAATGACAGTACTCTGAAAAAGGAGACTGAAGAGAATTTCAGAAAATGGAAAGATATCCCTTGTTTCGGTTAGGAAGAACTAATATAGTGAAAATGGCCATCCTCCCAAAATTGTTACACAGATTTAATGCAATCCCAATCAAAATTCCAACAGCATACCTCACAGAATTAGAGAAAACAATCCTAAAATTAATTTGGAGCCAGAAGAGACCTAGAATAGCATAAGAAATTCTGGGCAACAAAAGCAAGGCAGGGCCGCCTTAATATTACAAAGCTACTGTGATAAAAACAGCAAAAAAAAGACCCGAGGATCAATGGAACAGATTAGAAGATGCAGAAACAACTCCAGACACACTCAGCCACCTCATCTTTGACAAAGAAGCCAATCACATTCACTGGAAGAAAGACAAAAGCTGGCTTTCCACATGCTGAAGATGAAAACTATTCCCATATCTTTCACCATACACTAAACTAAAATCGAAATAGATCAAAGATCTAAATACTAAAACAGAAACACTAAATCTGCTGGAAGATAAAATATGTAGAACTCTTAAAGACATTGGTATAGGCAAAGACTTTATGAACAAAACCCCTATAACACAAGAAATATCACGAAGAATCAACAGGTGGAATGTTATATTAAAAAGCTTTTGTACAGCAAGAGAAACCACCAATAGACTGAAGAGACAACCCACAGAGTGGAAAAATTTTTGCTGCCTGTTCCCCAAAGTACTAATATCCAGAATATATAAAGAATTAAAAAAAATCAGATCCCCCAAACTTAAAGACCCAATCCAAAAATGGGCACCTGAAATGAATAGAAACTTCTCACTTGAAGTAGAAACGGCAAACAAATATGTGAAAAAATGTTCAACATCACTGGTTATTCGATAGATACAAATTAAAACAACACTGAGGTTCCATCTCCCCCCAGAAAGAATGGCTATTACCAAGAAATCAACCAATAACAAATGCTGGCGGGGCTGTGGGGAAAAAGGAACCCTTCTCCACTGTTGGTGGGAGTATTGACTGGTGCAGCCACTGTGGAAATCAGTGTGGAGATTCCTCAGAAAACTAAAACTAGAGGTTCCATTCAACCCAGCTATTCCCCTTCTTGGTATCTTCCCGAAAGAATTAAAAGCATCATACTACAGCAATATATGCACACCCATGTTTATAGCGGCAGTTTTTAATAGCCAAATGCCCATCAACCTATGAATGGATAAAGAAGATGTGCTTTTTTTTATATAATGGAGTACTACTCTGCCATAAAGAAGGATAAGCTTGAGACATTTCTAGCTAAATGGATGCACCTTGAGTCCATACTCTTAAATAAATCGGACACACGTTTAAATACCACATTGTTTCTCTGGTGTGAGAAATCAAAAGTATAAATAATGACCAAAATGTGTAATAGATACTGTGAAATAGAAGAAAATGTTCAAATGGGAAGGGGAACTAAGGAGGGGCGAAGGGGAAAGGAAGGAAGGGAAAAGAAAGAAATGAGAAAAGGAGGAAAAGATGGAAACAAAGTTTTTGTAAATAAGCAGGGGAAGATGGGGTTAAAGGGAGGAGAAGGGAATGAGAAAAAAAGCAGCAAGATATATCACATGCAGGTACAAATTCCCTATGATGATTATCATCATTATGTATGTCTAAAACGTACCAATAAACTTAAATTTTTTTTTTTTTTTTTTTTGAGACAGGTCTCACTGTGTAGTCCAGGCTGGCCTTCAACTCACAATGTAACCTAGGCTGGTCTCGAACTCACAGCCTCAGCCTCCCAAGTGCTGGGTATATAGGCGTGTACCACCATGCCTGGCTTAATGAATTAAAAAAAAAAAATTAAGATGACACACAGCAATCAGAAATATTCCATTTCTTATAATCTGCCTTTACAAGCAATGTCATGTATGCCAAACAAATCTGAAAGAATCCAAAAAGTGCAATAAATTAGAGGTACACAAAAACTTCTGGCTTACTAAGATTCACAAGTAGAAGTTTCAATTATGAATTTCTCAGTCCTTCTAGGTCCCTCCCGACCCGAGCGCCTCAACTCAGCAGAACTCTATTTACACGTCACCGCAGGGACACAAGGCTGAGAGGAAAGGAGGCAGTGCCAACGACGCTGCCCGCTGGACGGTCAGGAATGGGTCCACCATGCGCCCATGGCGCCCCTGACCGCAGCCTCACTGCTCCCCAGTGACGAAGAGGTGGACGTTCTTCTTGGACTGCAGCATCTGCGCTGCCCGCTCCACGCCCACCACGGCTGCCAAGCGCTGGGCGTCGTACTTGGCGTAGAGGACAGTGCAGGTCCACGTGGCTTCTTCTCCCCTGCTGGTGGCCCGCAGCATGTTGCAGATGTCGCTGTAGAAGTGAGGGTATGTCGGCAGCTCGTAGAATATCAAGTTCCGGATGCCTCTGATTGTGTACCTGTTAGGACAGAGCAGGGAGAGGCTGTGGCTCCCGGGAACAGATCAGAGGAGCTGCCCAAGAGCCCCGCCAGCGCAGTCCATGCCTGTCGCTTCCGGCTGGAGGGGGACAACAGCGGCACCAACGAGAAGGGCTTATTTTTGTGACAACATATTTGAGTTCCTAATGTTTGGCTTAAGATAATAAAGTATTTTACAACTCCTAAGCCCACTCTGCAGAGGCTGAGGTGGAGAGGGGACGATCACTGACCAGGATTAAGACTCTGTCACAGAGAAGTAGCACGTACAACTTAACGTTAGCCTTACTCTAATCAGGGAAAACACAACGCTCTGTAACGCAGACAAGGTCAGAGCCAGTACAGAAAGTGAAGTGCACAAAGTGTAAATGCGCTCCCACTAGTCTCTCCTCGTCACTCAGAGGACACGTGACTCCGTGGCAGATGTCCCAAACTCATCCATTTGCAAGCTCCTGCCTGAGGACCCACTGACATCAGGAGAAAGCAATCAGCTTCGACGGCTCAGAACTCCAGCTCTCGGCCTGCTGCACCCCAGGGATGCACCATACGGTTCAAGGCAAGGTCAGATATTCCCTGTGGGCCTCTGCCACCAAAGACCTCACACCTCGTCAGGGTTCTGGCTTCTCCTGCTAGGCTATTCACATGTGACGGCTTTCTGCTCCCCTGCAAACTTTGTGTTATTCAGAGGATAGTTCTGTCTTGTCTATCTCATGGCTCATCCTGATCTTTTGGAGAACCTCCTCTTACCTCCTCAGCAGGAAAGAGCGCGCTGGTGTGGCGCACGTGTCACTGTCCCTGACAGCCTGGCCAGTTTCAAGCTACACGATGTTACTGAACACAGAGCTGGGATGACGACGACACCTGACCTCCTAAGCTGTCCTAGGGCAGCTTCAGCCTGACACTGTCCACAGCCCGAACTCCAGACTGACGGGCCCCGCTGAAGAAAAACAGGACACAAGATCACTGCCCCTCTGGCAGAGCGCAGGAGAAAGAGGCAGCTCCACAAATCTGGGTAGGAAGAAAGGAGCTACACTTTTGACAAATTCTTAAAAGACAAGTACGGGTCTGTGACAGCTCAGGGCCCCTAGGATCCCTGGCTGTTCTGCTGGAGCTCCTTCCAGGCCTCCACTGACAGCCCTGCAGGGAAGACTGCAGGCAGGCAGGAGACCTGAAGAGACCCACCTCACCAGCGGTGCAGCTGTCAAAGCCCCACCACTTCTCAGACTCCCAAGACCCACAGCAAAAGCTTAAAGCAGAGGGGAGACGGGCCAGCGTCCCTGGTCCTGGGGAGAGGTAAAATCCTGGCAGGGGAGGGCAGGCAGAAGCAGCAGTCTGCTCCTAAGGGAGGGGCGGAACCCACACCCCATCTCTCCCTACCTCTGAGCAAAATGGACTTGCACTCATCAAAAAAGCAACAGTAGTCGGTCTGCCCCTTTCAGGGCAAGGAACCCCAGCCCAGGTTCCTGCACTGATCCTGGCCCAGGTGTGCCACCTTGGGGGAGAAGCTGGATGCTTCTTCCCAAGACCACCCCCCCGCCCAGATACACAGCAGGCACCAAAGGCCTGGCTCTACCCTGACAACAACCCCACCCCCAGCAAAGCTGGAATGGAAAGGGCCTGCTAGCACTGAGCAGGAGCAGCACCCCATCCCAGTGACACCTCCTCAGTGACACTTCGAGCCTTGTGGGGAGTCACAGTGCCAGGGTCTGCTCTTGGGGAGGGGCAGGAGTGTGGCTGGGGACAGCTGAGAGGTCAGAGGCCGAGGAAATCCCTCCAGTACCCCAAGCCCACACTGCACTCTCCTGTCTGTGGGAGAAGAGTCTCACGTCTGTGTTGCTATGGTAACCCCCAAGTCCACAATGAGCAGCAGCACCCACCCACACTAGTGGCCTATGTATTACTTCTCTCAGCCTTTACATTCAGTGGAAAATTACAGAAAAGCAGCCCCTACACATGAAAACAATGAGGTTTATCACAGTGACTATCAAGACACTGCAAGTGTGTGGAGTTTACAGAAATACATCAATGGAGTACAAATTATTTTGTGTGTGAATTTTTTGTGGAGGGAAGATGTGGTGAAGATAGGAAATAAATAGTAATTGCACCAAATTTTTAATTGGGTACAGCATTTATATTAACAAGTTTTCCTTTCAAAATCTATCCTAAGAAAACACCTATGGTAAGTAGATCACCAAAATATATGCATATGGGTGATCTTGGCATTGTCACATACAATCAACACCTTGGATACCAAAACCCCCAGGTAAGCCCGGCACGGTGGCGCACGCCTGTAACCCTGCATGTGAGCGGCTGAGGCAGGAGGCTGGCAAGTTCAAGGCCAGCCTGGGCAATATAGTAAGTTCAAACTGGCCTGGACTGCATAGCAGATCCTGTCTCAAAAAAACGAAAAGCCACCCCAAATCCACAGATGCTCCAGTCTCTTCCATGAAATGGCACAGTATCTGGATATAGCCTTTGCATATCCTCCTGTATATTTTAAATCTTCTCTAGATTAGCTATGCAGGTACTCCTTGTTTAACCACCTACCTGTTTAGCAACTGTTCCAGCTGAGGGGCACTGTTCGGCTTCTGACCCGCCCCTTGGACCTACGACCTGCCTTGTTTTTGGGGTGTGGCTCTGTACATCTCCTTTATGCAGCCTTAGTCCTTTTTTGCACAGTACACCTTGTTTACACAGTACTATAATTTTTGCTGATTGTACTGTACAGTACTGTAGTTTTACGTTGTTATACATTACAGTGCCGCATGTAAAAGTTACGCAAATAAAAGCAAAGTCATCAAGTTGGAGCTTCCTTTGACCATTTCTTGGTTCTGAATATTGTAATGTATATACAATATGATTCCTCAGTTAGCAACCAATTTAGTTAGTGACCCAGTTGCAGGACTGGAATTTGGTCACTACAGGAGGATGGCCTGTAATCCCTAATACAACGCAAATGCCATGTAAGTAGTTGTTACACCGTACTGTTTAAGGCATAATGGCAAAAAGTGTTTAAGCTCAGTATAGATGCATTATTTTCAGAATATTTTCGATTTTAATGTATTTATTTATTTCTGCAGCTGGTTGAATCTGTGAATGCAGGACCGATGGGACACAGAGGGCCAATTTTAACACAAACACTGAGAAAACAGTTCATCCATTGAAAGGAAACAGGGCTGACAGCATAAGCAAACAATGCAGCACTATGTAACCATAAAGCCAGGCGTGGTGGCAGACGCCTGTAATCCCAGTACTCAGGAGGCCGAAGCAGGAGGATCATTACAAGTACAAGGCCAGCCTGGGCTACACAGTGAGTTCAAGGCCAGTCTGAACTATGTACACAGTGAGACCCTGTCTCAAAACAAGAAAGAAGTGGGGCTTCTGCAGGTGAATGGATCACGGGGGCACTATACTTGCCAGAGGATTAATCCGCTGATGAATCCATAGCTAACAGTGCTGTTAGGAGGTGGGCCTGGTCAGAAGAGGGGGGGGTCACCTGATGTATCTCCCTCCCTGGTCCCTCCCTTCTCCCTCTGCTTCCTATTTACCATGTCCCTGTCACACTGTTTCTGCCCTGGAGCCAGCCAACCATGGACTAAAACTTCCGAAACTGTGAGCCAAAATAAATAAATACTCCCTTGTGGGAGTCAGGTATTTTGTCCCAAAATAAGAATGTGACTAAAACAGAGGATATGTGACATATATATATATGTATCACTTAAAAATATATCTACAATATGCAGGTATATATACCAAAATATTAACATGTTTGAACTTTTTAATAATGAGCACATAAAACATTTACAGTAAATTGAAAAACATTCCAAGTATACATGATCATAACTTTGGTATTTTTTAAAAAGAACACCTATAAATGTGTACGTGTATACATATATTTTTCATATAGAAAAGAGGAAAAACACACCCAAAAAACCATTTTAAAATGTCAAAAAACCCAGGTATGGTGGTGCACACCTGTAATCCCAGCACTCAGGAGGGTGAAGCAAGAGTACCAAGAGTTTCAATGCAGTCTGGGCTACAAAGCAAGACCCTGTCCTCAAAAAATAAAAAATGAAAAGACAAGAAAAATATTTATATCGGGATTAGGGCAGTGAGATTGTAAGTGAATATGTTTTCCTTTTTGTAAATCTAGATTTTTCTAAGTTCTCTAAAATAATTATGCAATACTCTTATAGTCAGGAAAAACAAAACCAAACAAGAAAACTACTAAGGGTTACAAAGAAAGAAAGAAAGGAAGGAGGGGGCAGGGAGGGAAGGTGCCAGTGTCCATTTTCCCACAACAGAGACTAGGTACCCCAGGAAATGGAGACCGTGACCAGGGCCCAACAGAAGGCAATCAGCACTGATCCCCCAATCCGAGCACCCCTTCCACTCTCCTTTCGTCTGTCTCCCTCATCCCTTAGACATATTATGCTTCTGAGTCCTCCACGGTCCCTGAAAAAGAGTCTTACCTCCAAAAGGACCTAGAACTAAGGCTGCTCCAGTGGTCTATTTTACCCACCGACTGTTAAATAACAACGAGGCACCACGGCCGAGGTGAAAGGCTGGTCCTCCGCTTGGCCTCCAGAGATCAAATCTACTACTTCCAGCCAGAGCCTGGGGCTCTCCTTAGGGGCAGAGAACACAAAGGAAAACCCCAGCAGCCTTTCCAACTCCATAAACCCCGTCCAGATTCCACGTTGGCCCGCTGAGAACCTTCTCGCCGCGGGCACGCAGAAGGAAAGAGGGGTGAGCCCTTCCTGGGAGGGCAACCAAGACCAACACCCAGCCAATTCTAAGACGCTACTGGTTTCGTCCTCCCAAAGAAAACAAGTTTCAGGTTGAAAATTTCTGCTAGCTCAAAAATAAATTCTCATCTTTCTAACACTATCGACTGTCACAGAGAATATAAAGACGGAATCTCCGAGCCAGGTACTACTGTGGGAAATACAGGTAGCTAAGTGGCAGAGCACTGGCCCAGCATGCCTGAGACCCTGGGTTCTGTCCCCAGCACTGTACAAAACAAAAACAAGCAAAAAGATATATGCACTTATTTTTTCAAAGTCAAACACAAAACCAAATCACAAAGGCACTGAGGACCAAAACGCCCAGTATCACCTTGGTGATCACTCAAGCAAAGCTTTTCCATGCTTTACATTACATACACATGTCAAAGACATATAAGACTTAACTCTGTCAGACTTATGAACAAATCCAACTTACGAATGTTCTCCCAGAATGGAACTCGGCCCTAAGTCAGGGACTTACTGTAATAGAATACAGCTGCCATTTCTCTCTGTGTTAGCGTTTACATACGCTTTTCTATTTGTCAGCAGAGACTTCACAAAACAGTATCTAAGCTCCAGGCACACAAAGGGCTGCAACTAACAACAAACAGTAAAGGAAAGCCAGTATTACTACCTAATTAGAACATTAAAGACTAATAACAAAAAGGCCAATCAACTTATTTTGTAGTCGCCCTTCTCTTTTTGCCTCCTGCTGACATCAGGGGACCCAGGGAGAAGTCACCATGCACACCCCTCCTCGTGCCACCTCTGAACACTGGCACTGTGCTCCGCCTCCAGCTCCAGATCACACAGCCCCTGAGGCTCCTTTAGCGACAAGGCCTTCGCCTACCTGTATTCACTTAAGTTGTCCCTGTCACAAGCTATTCAACTCTGTAACGCTTAGCTTGAGGTATACAACCACGGCTACACTCCAGAGCTGCACCAGGCTATGCTTTTGTTATACGACCTTCCCAGCAAACCGCATTTTGAGAAGAAATCAACCGACAGACCAAGAACAATCTGTCCTGCCCAAAAACACTTAAGGCAGGGAATGACAATAAACAGGAAGTTAATAAAACAGCAAAGACCGACAGCATGGGAAAGGAAGTGAGAGTTGGGAGGCTGGGGAAGGCTGTGGGAGGTCAGAATATCTGAGAAGTAACTCAGTCATGTCTGGGAAGTAGGCAGGTGAGGAGCTGGAAGAACATTCAGGCAGAGCCAGAGTCACAGAGCAAGGATGACTCACGGCTCTGCAGAGCCTGCCGGCCGCTCGGACGCAGCGACTCACGCCGCACTCCCCTCCAGACAGCAGGCCCAGCCCTGGACTACTTTACCTTTTGTAGAAATGGAAGCGCTCCGTGAGCAGCAGAAACTGCTTCTCTCCCTGAAGGAAGAAGTGTCTGGCCCTGGAGATAGCAGACTTCTGGGTGTACTCGCAGATGTGGGTGAAGTTCAGCTCCTCCTTCTTGAAGTAATTTCGCAGACGCACGTAGTCAAAGTAGGAGGGGACATAGATGAGAGTGTGGGACATGACCGCATCACGGTACTGAGGCAAAATCTTGTTTATGAAAAAGTTAAACCTGATTTGGAAAGGCAAAGGGCAAGGTTAATGGTCCAGAGTTGAACAAGAAAAAAATGGTCTGGAGCTGAGCCGTGACAATCAACTGTGACTCCAGGCAGGTCACGGCCTCATGTAAGAGATCACCTCACAGCTAGGGACTTGCTTTCTCTCAAAAGGATCAGGTAAAGATAAAACCTGATTCGGACTTCGAAAAATAAGTGCTAATATTATCCAGTGTAAAAAACAGATGTAACGCCATTATAGCCAGGAGAATTGTTCTAGAAAGTGTATACCATACCATTCATCAGTCTGTCAGTCAAAAAATAATCACCGAGCTTCTCCTGTGGGCTAAGCACCATTACGCTAACCAAACACAACGAGGGAAAAGAGGTAACACAGCTACAGAATTAAAAAAACAGCTGTTGCCCTGAGGGCTTACAATGAAGTTGCTGACATGTGACACACGCAGCACACAGCGCGTGTAGCACGTGGCAGTGTAATGTGATTTGAAATGCCACAGTCAAGTGGAAAGGAGACCCAGGCCAAGTCACCACTTCTCTCTGACCTCGGCTCCTCCCCGTCAGACCAACGATCTCATCTGATCGGCTAAGCGGTCATCAATCAAAGCACAAGAGTGCAGTTCTAGGTCTGTGTGCCAAAGTCAGATCTCCCAACACGGCCCGAGGAGCCCACGAGGAGTCTGGGTACCTGGCATCGATCACTGTAGCCAGGCTCTCGGCCTCCATCCTCTGGAAGACATGGGGGAGCTGCACCAGCACGTGACTGATGGAGCCTGTCCTGGGGACATTCCGCACGGCCACCTGCCAGGGGTCAATGAGAACGTCAGGTGGCAAGCAGTCGTAGTCTGTCTCGAGACAACAATCTGTTTCACGAAGAGCCAGAGGACACAGGGAGCACCCACCTGGCCCTGTAAGTTGACGCAGTACTTGTTGAACACTGAGTTGATCTGGGCATCCTGCAGGGCCCCAAACAGCAGTGTCTGCCGATAGTACCTGGCCCAATTATTGAGGCTCCACATCCGCACTCGAGAAAAGTCAACTCCATGTGAGTCCAGGGGCAGCAGGTTCATGTGGTTCATCAAATGCTTTGAGCAAAGAGAAGGCCACCATTAGCATGCGCTGAGTACGTATGTGCTGGGCAGTGCCAAGCACTTTATAAGCCTAGCGTCTCTTCTGACCCCACAGAGGAAATACCCCCACCTGCAGCCAGAAAACCGAGGCTCAGTGAGTAAATAAGCTGAAACTGGCCGCCTCTTGGACCTCTAGAAAACTATCAAAGTGGTGGCTGGTGGAATATCCCTTTCCAAGGCACTTCTGAAATGCCACCCTGGTCACTTTCCAGGCCCCACAGTCCCACATTTGGACAAAAAGGGTAATGACGTGGAAAACAGAGCTACTGTCCTTCAGTGACCTAGTGGTGACTGAAATCTACAATGTCCTCCAAAGTCTCAGGTGTTTGGAAGGCAAATGGATTATGGGGGCATTAGACTGACTTACAGTTAAGAGGTGGGGCCTGGCTAAAAGAGGTGGGTCCCTGGGGGTGTGGCCTAGGTGTCTCCCTCCAGGGCGCCTCCCTGCATGCTCTGCTTCCTGGCCACCTTGAGGTAAGCAGCTTTCCCCTCCGGGGGGCCCTCTCTGAATTGGAGATGGCTGACTAGTCACTAACACCTCTGCGAACCGCGAGCCAAAATAAACCTCTCCTCTTTGAAGCTGTGGGAGTCAGGTGTTGTAGCTCATCAGCAAGGAAAACGACTATGACGCCCAGTTCTCAGAACACTAGTGGCCCAGAGCCACAAGTGCTCTTCCTCAAATTAAAGAATATGACAACTACTGACATGCCTTTTCCATTTAGTTACATTTTCAACTGGCATACATCAAAGAGTCAAGGGTGCTAAAAGCTTATTCCCTACTTCAGAAACATGTGCTACCCTCTATGTGCCCCCAAATTCCTGTAAGCTAGAACGCCTACAGCTGTAGAAGTAACCTACCATTTAAAAAAAGAAAAAAAAGAAGCCCTGTCTGATAAGGACATTCTAAAGCAGTTTTCAATCCTAAAATTAAAAAACTGCAGAGTTTGAAGAGGAGGAAAATATACAGTAAGTGGATAAAGCTGTCTCATAAAAAAAAAGATGGCACGTTAAAAAATCTTAGGCAACGATTTTCTATCTCCACTGAAGATAGAATGAGCATAAAGTCTATGAGGAAGTGAGGTGGAGATGTTCCCTGTAAGGATTTTCACCCATCCATCCATCCACCCATCCATCCACAAAAAGAGGCCCTTAAGGGGAAGGAGCCTTTTCTGGAGATTTGAAATAATCAAAAAGAACTTTTACATCTCTACATACTTTAATTATTGACTGATCTGTGGGCAGAGAAAAAGACAAAAAAAATTTTCAAATTGGAAAGTGTAGAATATTTCAGTTTCCAAACTGAATTTTCATTTGGACTTACAGAACCTCTTCAGACAAGCCCAGTGCACTTCTTGCTCTCTAATGTGAGTGACCAGGATTACCAAGACGTGCTCCCAGTTCTGCATCAGGTAAACATCAGCTTGATCGATGATGAGAAGCTCAATGGATGACAGAAAGTCGAAATCTCTCTTCTTCTCTCCTTCTCCACCGATGATGGTCCTCAAGCCCAGAGGGGAGGCGATGAGGATGTCCGAGGAGTAGAAGGGGGCGTAGAGCCGGACGCTCCTCTGAAGAATGGCCACTCCTGCACAGGACGCGGGGTGTGCACCCGCTCACAGCTCAGCGCTTCCGCCCTCTCAAAGCAGCCCCTCCTGCACCTTCCACACCTCCCTGCCCCTTAGCATTTAACTGTGCCCAAGTACTCGAGTATTAACACAGTAACGGCCCCCTTTTTGTCTGCAGTCCCTTTTAACGCCCACTTTCTCCTCCTTTCCTTCCTGTCATCCAACCTCTCCAGAGTTGTCACTGCTCCCAAATCTCCCATTCACTTCTCCTTTGCCATACGGCTCTGATTCTCAGAACTCTCGGCCTCCCCTCAGGACCTGACCCGTCCTCACTCTGAAATGACCCTTGCTCAAGTCCCCAGCAACCCTCACTTACAGGGCTTTGTGTCTGGAATGCACGAGTGCTTGTTCAACACTGAAATGCTCCTTCGCTTGCTTCAGTCTCCAGGACTTCAGCGCTCCCTCCTGCCCTGCTCCCTGACCGAGCCCCCACACGTCTTTCCAGATCCAAATACCTCTTCTTCGGCAGACCCCTCTATTCTCTCACTCTGCATAAAGCTTTTAATAAATTTATTTCCTACTCATGGCTTTGTCATTGCCTTTATACAAATTCATGTTTCCAGCCCAAATCTTTTTGCTGAGCTTCAGACTAGCACACCAGCTGCTTGCTGGACACCTGAATGTGTCCCAAACAAACCTTCCAGCCATACAAAGCCTATGTCCATGAATCCTGCATCGTCCCAGGCTTTGCCCCCAAAGGCGTCTGCACAAGCACTTTCCTGTCTGACACGTTTTCCTCCACTCCAACTTCCCTCTGTGTGACTGGCTGTCTTACTTGGGTTTCAACCAGGTACAGAAGGCAACAATGCCAAGACGCCTTTCCTAACCACACTCCCCCGTCCTGGAGCAGGGCGTTTGCTTTAAATGCTCCCCAAAGCCCACGGCACACGCGGCGTCCTGAACTCCATCCCTGCTTGAGCTGGACTTCACTGGCAACAGGAACCGTAACTGTTATTTCCGTGTTCCCAGTTTCTCAACACTGCCTGGCATCCCGCAGGTGACAAGCGCCTGTGAATGAGCACATGTGACTAACTAACTTTCAAGGCACAAACAACCAAGTCAGCGGGAGCTGAACGAGCAACCAGCAAAAATGCGAAAAGCGGGAGGAGAGCGCCTAAGTGGAGCGAGGAGCCAATCCAGGGTGTGGCAGGCACCTACAGAGCAGGAATCTGCCCTTCTGAATGGTTTCGGCCTCCCCAGCGACCTGCCCACCTTGCCATCCCCGTCTTCCCCGAGAGCCCCACACAGCACTGGATGGAGCCACTTTCTGGAAACGTGCGGCACATTTTCCCGCCTGGCCCCGGAGGCTCCCAAACCCTGGTCCTAGGCAATATTCTCCCCTGGCAAAAAAGAGGCGACAACCTCAGCAGCCCTCTGGAGAATGCCAGCCACACTGTGGGTCCCACAGCACCCCGATTTTGACAAGGAGGAATTACCAATCCTGAAGTGGTCATCGATGTTACCCATGAACACAGCTTCGTAATCCTCAGGCCTCTTCAGGTTGGGCGGTCTCTCCTCGGGATCTGACCCATATTCATTCTGAAATCTCTTTTTGTTGCTCACAATGATTTTCTTTTTGCTGTCACCCTCCAGGAGGCGGATGAAAAGCTGCACCACCCGCAGAGCAGCTTCACGGAACGGCACCACCATCAGCACCTGTGCAGGGGCAATGGCAGCCTTGGTAGGGGCGTGGGGAAACGTGAGCCCAGGTGCACCTGCTGAGGAGGCAGGGCTTGGACGCCCTACACGGAGCGGCCCCTGGCAGGCACCATGCCTGTGTCACCCCCTATGCACAGGACGGGCTCGGTACTCAAGCACAAGCAGCAAGTCTTGTGGACTTTGACCCCGTGACTCATGAGAGTCACTTCTCAAGCAGAGTCTTTAGCACAGGGCAATGCCCACTCAGATGTGTCTGCAGGCCAAAATTCAAGGAAAAGCCACAAGGTCTTTGAGGGCAAGGAGTGTTTACTCATTTCTTTGTCTCCCACAGAACTCAGTATCAGATTTTTATCCAGAAGACCCGCTCAATAAATTTATGCCAAATAGATGAAGTAAAGAAAAACTAGAGGCTTTCCTCATGACAGTCTGCCCTGTGTCCTGCAAGGTGTACTTTTATCTTGCTTTTTCCTTTTACTTGGCCCAAGCTCACTCTGCAGAGCCAGTTCCTCTCACTCTTCACTTTTTCAAGTAAACTTTGTCACCATAAAAAAAAAAAGAAAAACTAAAGAAAAAAGATTTAAACATCATTGCTTTTCTAGTACAGATTATAGAATCTATTCAGAAATGATCATAAAGTCTTACTAAAATAAGACCAGAATTCAATGGGAAAAACAGGACTGTCTTCCAAGCTTTTTAAAAATGCTTAAAGTTCCAGTTAAGACCGAAGAGATGCTTAACAAATGGTTCACTTCTATCACTCTGAAGCAATGGACATAATCCCAGCCAAAGCATGCAACTTAGCAAACTATAAACACACTTCACAAATCTGCCTCAGTCTCCTACGCAATGCTAAATGAACAGAGAACCTTGATATTTGGATGTCTGAGGCAGAGGTATCTTCCCAGAATGGAAACCAGCTTGACCAGAGGAGTGCAGAGGTTTACCTTGGTACGGGACAAGGATGCTTAAGGGGTCTGGATTACTGTCCCAGCTATGACAATGAATGATGTCTGGGCTTCAGTTTCCCCAGCCAGCACACAAGGGGCCTGACTAAGAAATCTCTAAGCCATGTCAGTAAATAGTAGAATCCTAAAACGATGAAGCTTCTTCAATATGAAAAGACACACGCTAAAGGGAAAAGACACACACTAAAAATGTGTATAGAACTAAAGGACATCTATTTCATTTTCTATCACCTCAAATCCACTGGCGTTTAAGACTTGTAAGCACAAATAAATGCGCCCATAACTATAAGCAGCAGTAACTTTAAGAGGGTAGACGGGTTTTTGTTTTCAAAGGTTCACATATTTACACAGGTTACTGAAAACAACCTTTGACTGGAGTTCCATCTCTGCCATTCTTTCCCTGCTCCTCTTCAGCAGGGCCTTCTGCAAAGCTGGAACTCTGTCCACACCAGGGATTAGGTAAGAAGTCCATCCATAGAGTACTACTCTGCCATAAAGAAGGGTAAACTTAAGACATTTCTAGCTGAACAGATGCACCTTGAAACCACACTCTTAAGTGAAATAAACTGGACACACGTTTAAGTACCACATTGTTTCTCTAGTGTGAGAAACTGAAAGTGTAAATAAGGACCAGACTGTATAAGAGATATTGGGAAATGGGAAGAAAATATTCAAATGAAAAGTGGAACAAAGGAGGGAGGAGGGGAAAGGAAAGAAGGGACAAGAAAAGAAGAAAAAGAATAGAAGGAAAAAATGGAAACAAAGCTTTTGTAAATAAGCAGGGGAAGAGAGGTAGGAGGGAGGGTAGGGAAAAGACAAAAAAAGAAGATATATCATACACAGGTACAAATTCCTTATGATGAATGTCACTGTTATGTACATCCAAAATGTACCAATAGAATTAAAAAAATATATATGGGCAAAAAACGTCCACCCAGCTCTGAGCACCGAGATCTGTGCAGTGTTTAGCTATGCTGTGTGTTCGTCCTTAATGCGAGGACCCTGAAGTTCCTCTGTTTAGTTTCCCCACTGTCGGAAATCGTCCACGGAGCTGCTGGCGGCACTGTCTGATCCCACCTGGCCCATTTAACACGCTCACTTTGGGTTCATTCATTATTCTGGTCAATTATTAACATGCTTGTGTACCTGCCCAGTGCCAGGCACTTCAGTGGCAGCACTGGCAGCCTCCTCCTCATGGCGGTTTCCTGGTGTCACTTACCTTGGGCCTCGTCAGCCCCTGGTCCCTGAAGCCATTGTCATCGTCGCACAGCCCAGGCTTCTGGCCTCGGCGCCTGCTGTTGTTGCTGAGCACACAGGCATTGGCTTTGAGCACGTGGTTGAGCGCGTGCAGGCAGTACACGTGGCGGACCTCCTCCCCGTTCTTCAGGGCAGTCCTTTCTGGGTAGAACAGGTCCCGGTAGGAATTCATAACTAAGAAGAGCTCTTTCTGGAGCGGGGTGAAAGGGCTATTTGATTTTGGGGGACCAGACAAGAACTGGCTGTTGGTCTTGGTCCAGGTGGACTCCAGCGGCTTCTGGAGATGAAGTGACTTCAAATCAATATCCTTTGGAGGCTTAAACATCTCCATCTCCTGAAACCTGGATGAAAAGACAAGCTGGCCCATGACGGGCCACTAGGGAGAGACAGATCAAGAGCTGAGTCAGGAGTGAATCACAGCGCCGGATGTTCACAGTCATTTACACATGCGAGTTACAATCTTTCACGACTTATAGAACACCTCATTCAACCCTGGCCGGGAACCCCGCAAGGCAGGCATCCTAACGCTCCTGTTACAGAATGGGAAGGAATGCCAGGCTCAGAGAGGCAGGAGGCCCCAGAACGAGTTTGCAGGCAATGTAGGCTAGAGTCCAAGCCTGCTGGCTTCAAATCTGAGCTCCAGCTAGGTGTGGTGGCACACACCAGTCATCCCAGCACTTGGGAGGCTGAGGCAGGAGGATCACTGTGAGTTCGAGGCCAACCTGGGCTACATAGTGAGTTCAAGACCAGTCTGAACAGCACAGTGAAACCCATCTCAAAAAACCCCACAAAAACCAAAAAACAAATCTGAGCTCCTCATTCCACCAGTGTCTCACACTGTTCTGTGGAGCACATTCTGGAAGTCTATATTCAGTCTAGAAAAACAGGGTTACTGTGGTCCGATGACTTTGGTAACCATCACAACACCTAATACAGGGAGACCCACAATGTCCATCTGTCCGTCCTCCCTCCTCCCTCTGTTCCCTACCCTCCTTTTTCTGTTTTTTTTTTTTTTTTCCATTTTTTTTTTGAGACAGGGTCTCACTATGTAGTGCAGGCTGGCCTTGAACTCAAGGCAATCCTCCTGCCTCAGCCTCCCAAGTGCCGGGACTACAGGCATGTGCCACCACACCTGGCCACAATGTACTTCAGAAACCACAAGTTCTGAAGAGTCTTAGGACAAGAACTGTATTCACTTTGATTAACACTAAATTTTCCAAATTTATATGGGCAAGAAACAATTTTTTTTTTTAAACTATTTATACCCCTCCTTCAGACACACGTATTAGAATTCTGAGAAACACTATTTTGTGCGATACAGGTCTGGGATTTTTTTCATTGTAGCAAAATGACTGATGTAAAAACAGACCTCAGCAATAAAAAAGAAATGAACTACTAATTACACTGAGTGAAAACAGGCATGGTCACAAAAGTTACACCCTGATTCCATTTAACATCTTTGAAAACAAAAAATCAGAAATGGAGACCAGGTCACCAGGGTTAGGAACGCAGAGCACAGACAGCAGGAGACGAGGTTCTAACGTGCGACAGGGACCCACATGGCACTGGAAACGTGCTGCACCTTGACAACGCGCAGACACAGGATCCTCCACGTACGACAAAACCACACAGAACTGAACACACTTGGCTGACAAGTGAAGCCAGAGAAACCTGAGTAAACTGTGGAAAGGCAGCAACGTCAATGCCCTTGTGACGGCGCACTATGTGGCTCTGCCAGATTTAACCACTGGGACGCTGAGCAAAGGGTACAAGAGAAGTCTCTGTGTGACTTCTTATACCCGAACGTAATGATCACCTGGTTACTTTTATAAACCTCAGTCAAAACGAGGCCAGCCAGGCATGGTGGTGCACGCCTGTAACCCAGCACTTAGGAGGCTGAGAAAGGAGGATCACTTGGAGTTCGGGGTCAGCCTGGCTACACAGTGAGACCCTGTCTCATAAAAATCAGCAAATAAACAAAGGAACCAAAGCAGTCTGACTGTGGGGGCACTGTACTCCTCGGGGGCTTTGTCCACTGCTGAATTCACAGCTGACTGTGCTATCTGGGGTGGGCCGGGCCGGGCGGGAGGAGGTGGTCCCTGGGTGTGTGGCGGTGGAGGTCTCTCTCACTGGTGCTCTTCCCTGTGCTGCACCCCAGCCACCATGACCTGAGGGGCTCTGCTCCACCGCACCCTTCCACCTCCATACTCCCGCCTCAGAGCCAGCTGACCATGCACTGAAACCTTGGAACTGAGTCAGAAATAAGGCTCTCCTCCTTTAGGTGTCCAGCACTGTGTCCCAGGAGGCTAACTTGTGCCGCTCTATGTTCTGGTGCTGTCTCTGAGCCATCACTGGAGTGCTCACACTCCAGCTTGACAGTGCCTCTTCTAGCCACATCTATGTCCCATCAGGTGCTTCCGGCATTCCTGTGTCCCACTTCCCTATTAAACCACCTCCTACTGGTGTATAGCACAGAGTCTAAATCCAAGCCCACTATTTCACTTAAAGCTTTCTCCAGGCAACACTTACTTTTAGCTGATGGGTAGTTCTGGGGTTTGTTGGAAGCGCGTGAATCTCTTTTTCTTTCAGTTCTTTGTTCACATGTTGCACGAATGGATCTAATTCAGAAATAAAGAGACTGGCACACTTAGCACTAATGGCAGGGGTTCTCTGGTCTTCCCCAGGGATGGCATGCTGATCTTCATGGTGTCAACTCATCCTTCTTTCCATCCACTTTCCCCATCCACACCTTAAAATCTCAGGCAGGCTCATTTTCCCAAAACAGTTCTCTAAATATTACTTCAGACTCAAAAACCTTTGGAGAAACTTCGCAGCTTCCAGGCACTCCAGGCTGCACCTTTAACCTGCCTCTACGGCGTAACCTCTGAACTATCAACCCTCACATTCTCTTCCCTCTATGCCTCCCCTGCCTTTGACCGAAACTTCCAGCCTTTCACCTCGTCTTGCACATCTAAGTACCATCAGTGTAATGTCACCCCGACTCACAGCAGATCCCCTCCACTGCTCAGGCAGCGTTGGCTCCCTTAAGAGGCTGTCCCCTTTCGAGTCCCCACCCTGTCTCACCTGCCCTCCCAACATGTATATGTGCAAGTCTCATCTCATCTCATCTAGTAGACAGCAGGTTCCAAAGGCAGGTTCCATGTCTGACTGATCTTGCACTGAAAGCTGTTATGGCTGAGACCTAAAATGTTCCCCAAACTCTCCTGTGCTCTGAGGCAGGGCTTCTGGAAGGTGACTGGATCATGGGGACCTCTGAGTTCAGCAGCTGAGTGCGCTGTTAGGAGGTGGGTTTGGTTAGAGATGGGTCACTGGGGCATGCCTGGGAAGGGCACCTCTCCCACCCTGGCTTCTTTCTCTCAAGGCTTCCCGGAGTGACCTTCCTCCACCTGGCCCTCCCACCATGCTGTTCCTGCATCTGCACCCACCAACCATGGACTAAAACTTCTGAAACTGTGAGCCAAAACAAACCTCTTCTTCATGAAGTGGGTGTTAGATATTTTGTTCCAGTGACAGAAAAGTGACTAAGACAAAAGACACATTCGGCCAGAGATGGTGGTGCATGCCTGTAATCCCAGCACTTGGGAAGCTGAGGGTGGAAGGTCACCATGAGCTCGAGGCCAGTCTGGGCTACATAATGAGTTCAAGGGCAGCCCGAACTACACAGCAAGACCCTATCTCAAAAAACCAAAAAAAAAAGAAACAGAAATTCTCAATATTAGGCCAGACGTGGTGGCGCACACCTGTAATCCCAGAACTTGGGTGGCTGAGGCAGGAGGATCGCTTCAAGTTTGAGGCCAGCTTGGGCTACAAAGTGAGTTCAAGGCCAGCCTGAACTGCATAATGAAACCCTGTCTCAAAAAGACAAAAAAAAAAAAAAAGAAATTCTTGACACTGCACTGAATTAGCACATGCTCCAAAATGACAGCACCAGTACTCTGGGTAATCTTCAGTGCCCTGTGCTGGACACCAGCAGTCCCTCCCAGGCTCACTTGTTTGTTAAAAAACAGAACAAGGGCCGGTGAGATGGCTCAGCAGCATAAGCACCTGCCTGGCAAGCGCAAAGGCCTGAGTTTGACTCCCGGTACCCACATATGAAAACAGGGCCGGTGATATCGCTCAGCGGCCTGGGCGCCTGCTGGTGTGCAAGGTCCTGAGGTTGACCCTGGTACCCAAAAAAAAAAAAAAAAAAAAAAAAAACAGAGCAAAGTTAGATGACTCATTCAAGGATGCAAAAGGCAAAACTTCAAATGAAATGCACCTTGTGCTAAATACTGAAGAGCAAACACCACAATGAAAATTCTAAGGGCCTTCTTTCTATATGGGCAAAATATCCAAATTTCTGGACTGTCAGCTTCCTGATGTTTGCTCCAGGGTTTCCAAGTCTTGATGAGGCTTGTGCTACAATTCTACAAATCCTACCTACTCCTCTTTTTCTTGCATAACAGCCAAGTGAAGTAAACAACCTCAACGAGGGATAAAACTTCAGCTGCCTTAACAGCAAAGCTTAACTGAGGAAGGCCACTGGAAGCCAGAAAGCCAGTCGGGACAGAGAATAAACCTAGTCTGACTTGCTCCCCCAGGCAGAGGCTGAGAACCACCCCAAGCTGGCACAGCGTACGTTGGCCTGTGCAACTGCCTGCCATTTGGTCTCTAGCACAGGGGACAGGGAGGAGTTCTGGCTTCTGAAGCCATCTCTGGTGATGAGGACTACTTAGACTGGCCTCTCCTGGGTCTCATCAATCTGAAGAATTAGTGCTGTTCCAAAGAAGAACACGTAAGGCATAGAAAAAAGGCAGGAAGTATTTTCCCCTCTTTCTTTCTGTCCTGCTAGGGGAGAAAATCTGAAGTCTTCCCGGGGCCCCGATGCCAGCAATGTGAGGCCTGGGGAGCTGGCCTCCCCGCTACCCATCTTAAACAGGCCATCGCTCACATATCCCTTCCCCAGCCCTCACTCTAATGAAAGACACAAAATGTCCTGCAGAAGTATTTTTCCCAGCTCTAGATCCAGCCACTAAACTACTGTCCTTACTGCTGCTTATTCGACAACAGGAAACTAAATGTGCATCAGTGCGTAACCCCATGAGGCACCTGGCGGATTCAAGCAGCACCTTGTGACACCTTCAGAGAGGAGCCGTCTCCACCTTCCTCCTCAAGAAAATTGGTCTCCAGGCTGAAGAGCGACTCATGCTTTGTGTCTGTGAACTCGGCTGGGGATTTCTGCGATGTGCCAGCTGGCTGCTCTTCTCCATGATTTTCGTCGGGGTCACCAGATATGGCCACATCTGTAGTTTTGAGAAATATCTTTGAGAAATATTTATTTACTCATAAATGTAATTATACTTCTGCTGACAAAGTCAAATACTTCGGTTTATGCCAAAACTGATGTTCAGGGCTATCATTTACTTTTAAATAAACACCAATTCAGGTGGAAGACATAGATTTCAACATTAAGCTTGATCAAAAGTTACGCAGGTATATTGAGACAGCATACTACTACCCGACAATGACAAGGATCAAACTACTAAGACACAGGCATGGGCAAATCATGGTAACAGGAGGAGCATAAGATGGACCCAGGAAGGTTCGTGTTCTACGACTCCATTTGTAGGAATTTCTAGAACAAGTAAAAATAATCTATAGTGACAGAAATCAGGTCAGTGGTTGCCTGAGGTCAAGGATGGGGACCCAACAACTTCAATATCCTATCTCTAACTATTCCACACAAATGCATTTTTATGTCTGTCGTCCATCAAACATGCTCTCCCTAAGGGAGGAGTAGTAACCTCTTCAATAAAGTGACAAGTCACAATGACAGAATGATGTTCTTCCTGTGTCAGGGAGTCTTTCATTAAGATCAATGAAGTCCTGAAATAGCAAAAATGGTATCTCTTCATTTTTCTGGTGAGAGGGTCCTGTGTTTCCCTTGAGTTTCAACATAAAATCAAGTCCCATATAAGTTAGATCCCTGCTTTGGATCTGCGTGCTCAAACCGAATCCACACAGTACAGAGCACTATGCCGCGGGGGACAGTCTGTGTCTGGCCCCAGCAAAGATGAGCGAACCCCAAAACACTCACTCTCCGGCATCTCCGCCGACTCTGCTGCTGTCTCTTCTTCCACACTGACATCGCTACTGACATCTTCTTCATTCATTTCTGCGTCACCCACACTGTCTTCTTCCTCCTCCCCTTCCTCCTCCTCCTCTTCTTCAGAAGCATTCTTTAATGTAGCAAGTAATTTGTGGTACCCAGAAATGTGCTCTGGTTCACTCTCCGATTCACTTTCAGAATTTGAAGGATCTGAACTTTCTAACTAAAAAGAAAATTTTAAAAACAAAAACTCTTATTTTTCTCATTATCACCCTAAGACTTATCATCAAGCTAACAGGCTCAGGCTTTCCTAAATAAAAATTAGCTTTCTGCAAGTATACAAGCCTAACTCTTTAATCAAGTCTGGCACGAAATTTACTCAGAACAGCTAATCTAGCTATGATTGTAGAAGCTCTTATATTCCCTGAACTGCTAATGGAAAGAAAACTTTTAAAAGACAACACAAAACTTTAGGTTAGAAGGAAATTTAACTTATGTCCCAGACATCAGGTTACCTGTTTAAAGGAGCAACAGGAAAATCACAAAACAGCAACAAAAAATGTACTTTCTTTAGATTTGTTGTATGGTGACAGGACCTCTGTTCACTCTGCACCCTATCTGTGATTCCTTTTATGGTGAGCAAAAAAGACTCTTCCTTAGGGTGACCTAATGGTCCTCTGGTAAGCCTTTCTAACAAGACCTAAAAGGCTAGACTCCTGGGACAGTTTCAAACTCTGGCTTTTGTATTACTTATCACTGTGGCATTTTTATAGACATACCCATTAAAAACTAAGCAATATTACTAACGTAATAGCTTGCATATAAAATTGAAAAGAGTAGAAATGTAGTCAACCTTTATTATACCACATATAATCTTAAAGGTAACAACCTAGACCCAACTATTATAAAGAAGGTATAAAGCATTACCAGTTGGCAAATCTGTGGTTTTGCTTCCTTTCCAGAAACCCTGAGAAAAAAACGGGTAACATTAAATTCTAACTACTAATTTGGACCAATTAGGGAAAAGTCTAATAACATGATTTTAAAGGAAAAAGGCCATATATGCCATTCTAAGTACATTATAACCACAGTTACGTAAAAACTACATATGCACTTGGAGATTGCAAAAATACGACAAATGGACTAGGCAAATGGGAAATATAATGATGTGACATGAGAAACGAGTCACCCAGTAACTGGCTCTCATGGGAAAGAACACAACACAGCAAATAAAGAACTTTGAAGTTCTCTACCGACTTGCTTAATTAGAATGTCTATAAGCAGATAAACAGCCCAAAGTAGTAAATGAGCATTAAATCATAACTGAGGCAGTCGTGGCGCCGCACACCTTGTAATCCCAGTACTTTGGGAGGCTGAGGCAGAAGAATCCCAAGTTAGAGCCCAGCCGGGGCAACTTAAGACACTCAGCGAGATCTTATTCCAAAAAAATAAATTTTAAAAAGGGCTGAGAATGCAGTACAGTGTGAAGACGCTGGATTCAATCCCCAGTACCTCCCTCCCCCATCGTAACTGACCCCCGACATTTCCTGGGGTCTCTACAATTACCAGAACGTCTGCTTCATCACTGAAACTGAATCCAAGAGAGATGTCGAAGGTCTCAACCAATTATTTTAAAACGTGAAAACCAGAAACAATGTTAGGGGACCTCTGATCAAACACAACCGTGCCCCACGCCAGCGTCCAGCCCTAAGCTTCAGCCCCGCCCAGCGCACGCCGCCGCCCGGGAGCCCGGAGCCGCGCCGAACCCCCCGTACCTGTCGTAGAAGGGGTGCTCCTCCCCGAAGTCCCGGAGATGCTTCTTCTGCTTTTTCGTCAGGGTACTGAGCAGCTGGCTCCGGCTCGCGCGCTTGCCCATGGCCACTGCGCCAAGCTCGCCCAACAGCGACTTCCCGGAAGTGGTCGCGTCAACACGAGCACGTGGGCTCCACGGCGGCGCTTTACGGTGGAGCGGGTGCCGTAAAGCACTCTCGCTGTACCGCGCGCGCGTACGACAGGCGTTAGGCCTTGGGGTCGCGGCTCCGCCCCCTGCGGGGCTCTTTGGAAGCGCGCACCTGGGGTTCACTGTACAGGGAGTTAGGAATTTCCGATATTTCAGTTTGGATAAGGCATCGGCCTGCGTAAATGTGCAGTAGCAAAAATGTCTGAATGCAGTGAGTTTATATTACAACAATTTTCAATGAGTGTAAGTTTTCATTTTATGTATTGGTACTTTTTTTATTTTTCACTTTATTTTTTCTTAATCGGTACAGTTTAGACATACATAATGATAACATTCATCATAGGGAATTTGTACCTGGACATGATCTATCTTGCTTTTTTTTCCAGTTCCCCTGCAGCCCCTTCAACCCCTCTTCTCCTCCTTATTTACAGAAACTTTGTTTACATTTTTCCTTCTATACTTTTTTCCATCTCCCATCCTTCCTTTCCTCCTCCCCGTCCCTCGTACCCTTCCCATTTGAACATTTACTTCCCATTTGCCCATATCTATTCATTTAGGTCCTATTTACATTTTCAGTTTCTTGCACCAGAGAAACAACTCGTTATTTAAACACGTGTATCCAATTTATTTAACTTAAGAGTGTGGTCTATAGGTGCATCCATTTAGCTATAAATGTCTCAAGCTTATCTTTATGGCAGAGTGGTACTTCATAGTATAAAAAAAAACATATCTTCTTCACCCACTCATCGGTTGATGGACGTTTGGGCTGTTTCCAAGATTCAGCTATTACACACTGTGCTGCTATAAACACGGGTGTGCATACATCACTGTGGTACGATGCTTTTAATTCTTTTTTTTTTTTTTTTTTTGTGGGTACCGGGGGGACGACCTCAGGACCTCGCGCACCAACAGGCACCCGTGCCGCTGAGCGATATCACCGGCCCCTTTTTCGTATGTGGGTTCCGGGAGTCGAACTCAGGCCTTCGCGCTTGCAAGGCAGGCGCTTAAGCCGCTGAGCCGTCTCACCGGCCCTGCTTTTAATTCTTTTGGGACGTTACCAAGAAGGGGAATAGCTGGGTCAAATGGGACCTGTAATCCTAGTTTTTGAGGAATCTCCACACCAATTTCCACAGTAGTTGCAGCAGCCTACACTCCCAACAACAGTGGAGAAGGTTTTCTTTCTCCCCACATCCCCACCAGCATTTGTTATTGGTTAATTTCTTGGTAATAGCCTTTCTTTCTGGGGTGAGGTGGAACCTCAGCCTTGTTTTAATTTGCATCTCTCGAATGACCAGTGATGTTGAACATTTTTTCGTGTATTTATTTGCCATTTGTACTTCTTCATCTGAGAAGTGTCTATTCATTTCAGATGCCCATTTTTGGATTGGGTCTTTAAATTTGGGGGGGTTCTGGTTTTCTTTTTCTTTTTTTTTTTTTTTTTTTTTTCATTCTTTATATATTCTAGATATTGGTCCTTTATCTGAGGAACAGGTGGCAAAAATTTTTCCCAGTCTGTGGGTTGTCTCTTCAGTCTATTGGTGGTTTCTCTTGCTGTGCAAAAGCTTTTTAATAAGGTGAGATCCCACTTCTTGATTCTTCGTGATATTTCTTGTGTGATTGGGGTTTTGTTCATAAAGTCTTTGCCTATACCAATGTCTTCAAGAGTTCTACGCATTTTATCTTCCAGCAGATTTAGTGTTTCTTTTGAATATTTAGATCTTTGATCCATTTTGATTTTAGTTTAGTGCATGGTGCAAGATATGGTTCTAGTTTTAATCTTTGGCATGTGGAAAGCCAGTTTTTCCAGCAGTATTTATTAAAGCGGTGATCTTTCTTCCAGTGAATGTGTTTGGCTCCTTTGTCAAAGATAAGGTGGCTGAGTGTGTTTGGAGTTGTTTCTGCATCTCCTAATCTGTTCCACTGTGTCTATTTTTTTTTTTGCCAGTCCCATGCTGTTTTTATCACAGTAGCTATGTAATATCAAGGCAGGGATTGTGATGCCCCCCTGCCTTGCTTTTATTGCCCAGAATTTCTTATGCTATTCTAGGTCTCTTCTGGTTCCAAATTAATTTTAGGATTGTTTTCTCTAATTCTGTGAGATATGCTATTGGTATTTTGATTGGGATTGCATTAAATCTTTGTAACAATTTTGGGAGGATGGCCATTTTCACTATATCGGTTCTTCCTACCCAAAATAAGGGATATCTTTACATTTTCTGATATCCTCTATGATCTTTAGCAGAGTATTATAATTTTCAATGTAAAGGTCTTTTACTTCCTTTGTTAGATTGTTTCCTGAGTATTTAATTATTTTGGATGCTATTTGAAAGGTGTTGTTTCCCTAATTTCGCTCACATTTTGTTGTTTGTATATAGGAATGCTATTGATTTTTGAGTGTTGAGTTTGTATCCAGCTACACTACTGAATTTGGTTATTAAATCTAGAAGTCTTTTGGTGGAGTTTTTGGGGTCTTCTATGTAGAGTATCATGTCATCTGCAAATAATGATAACTTAACTACTTCCTTCCCTACCCTTGCTCTTTTTATTTCTTCTCTTGTCTAATTACCCTGGCTAATGTTTCCAGAACTATATTGAATAGGAGTGGTGATAGTGGACATCCTTGCTTTTGTTGATTTTAGAGTGAAAGCTTTCAGTTTTTGATCATTTAGTATGATGTTAGCTGTTGGCTTGTCATAAATGGCTTTTATCTGATTGAGATAAAGACCATCTATTCCAATTTTCTGTAGGGTTTTTATGAATGGGTGTTGGACTTTGTCAAACATTTTTTTCTGCATCTATTGAGATGAGCATATGGTTTTTCTCCTTGGCTCTGTTAATATGGTGTATTACATTTATTGATCTGCATATGTTGAAACATCCTTGCATCCCTGGGATGCATCCTACTTGGTCATGGTGTATAATCTTCTTGATGATTTGTTGCATTCTGTTTGCCCATATCTCTTAAGGATTTTTGCATCTATGTTCATTAGGGAAATTGGCCTGTAGTTCTCATTTTTGGTTGGATCCTTCTCTGGGTTAGGCATCAGGGTAATGCTTGCTTCCAGGAATGAGTTCGATTTCATTAAACATTTTGAGAAGTAGTAGCATTAGGTCTTCTCTAAATTTCTTGCAGAATTCAGCACTAAATCTGTCAGGGCCTGGGCTTTTCTTTGCTGGTAGGTTTTTAATTACATATTCAATATTATTGACTGATATTGGTTTATTACAATTTTTATATCTTCTTGACTGAACTTTGGTAATTTATATATGTCTAGGAATCTGTCCATTTCTTCTGTATTTTCCATCTTATTAGAAAACAGTTTCTTTTTTTTTGTTTTTTTTTTTTTTTGTGGGTACCGGGGGGTCGACCTCAGGACCTCGCGCGCCAGCAGGCGCCCGTGCCGCTGAGCGATATCACCGGCCCCTTTTTCGTATGTGGGATCCGGGAGTCGAACTCGGGCCCTCGCGCTTGCTGGGCAGGCGCTTAAGCCGCTGAGCCATCTCACCGGCCCGAAAACAGTTTCTTAAAGTAGGTATTGATGATCTGGATTTCTGCAGGATCTGTTGTTATTTCACCTTTTGCATTCCTAATTGCATGGATTTCAGTCTTTCCTTTTTTGATATGATTGGCTAAGTGTTTATCAATTTTATTTAATCTCTCAAAGAACCAACTCTTACTTTCATTGATTCTTTGTATTTTTTTCTTTCTTCCTTTTTCTTTCTTTCTTTCTTTTTTTTTTTCTTCTTTTTTTTGTTTTTTTTTTTGTTTTGTTTTTTTGTTTTTTTGAGACAGGGTCTTGCTTTGCATCCAGGCTGCCCTTGAATTCACTATGTAGCCCAGCCTGGCCTCAAAGTCACAGCGCTCCTCCTGCCTCAGCCTCCCAAGTACTGGGATTGTAGGCATGTGCCACCACACCCAGCTTGTTTTCTTGGTCTCTATTGCATTATTTTCTGCTCTGATCTTTATAGTGTCCTCTGTTGTATGAGCTTTGGGCTTGACTTGCTTTTCTTTTCTAGAAGTTTAAGGGTCAACATTAGGTTGTTTATTTGAGCTCGCTCTGTTTTTCTGATATGGGAATTCACTGCTATAAATATGCCTCATAGGACTGCTTTCATTGTGTCCCATAAGATCTGGTATGTTGTACTGGCATTATTGTTTAATTGTAGAAACTGTCTAGTTTCTTCTTTAATTTCATCTGTGACCCATTGGTTGTTCAGGAAGGTGTTATTTAATTTCCATGTGTTTATAAAGTTTTTGTGGTTTATTTTGCCATTGATTTCCAGTTTCATTGCACTATGGTCTGATAATATGCATGGGATAGTTTCAGTTCTTTTGCATTTGCTTAAGTATGTTTTATGAGCTAGTATGTGGTCTGTTTTGGAGAACATCCTGTGTGCAGCTGAGAAGAATGTGTGTTTTGATATTGTGGGGTGGAACACTCTGTAGACATCTATTAAATCCATTTGTTCAAAAGTTTGGTTCAGTTCTGATATTTCTTTGTTGATTTTTTTCTAGTTGATCTGTCTGTTTGTGACAGTGGGGTATTTAGGTCCCCTGTTACAACTGTATTAGTGCTTCTCTGATTTTTCATGTCTGTTAATATTTGTTTTACATAGTTGGGTGTGCTGGCATTTGGTGCATGTATATTTATGATTGTTATCCTTCCTCTTGGATTGTTCCCATTACAAGTATGTAGTGAGCTTCTTTGTGTCTCTTAATCAGTCTTGGCTTGAAATCCACTTTGTCTTCCAATAGAAAAGCTACTCTTGCTTTTTTCTGGGTTGCTGTCACATGGAGTATTGTTTTCCATCCTTTGACTTTCAGTCTATAGATTTGTTTGTGAATTAAATATGTTTCTTTTATGCAGAATATTATTGGATCTTGTGTCTTGATCCACTCTGCCATTCTGTTTCTTTCTCTCTTTTTTGTACTTTTAAAAAATTTTATCAGTACAGTTTAGATATACATAATGATAGCAATCATCATAGGAAATTTGTACCAGTCTGTTTCTTTTGATTGGTGAATTGATACCATTTACAGTGATGGTTATAACTGATATGTATTGACTTATCCTTGTTATGTTATTTTCCTGTCATTGGTACCCTTCTTTTTTTCTACGCTGTTTAATTACTTGCCTTGCCCAGTGGATTCATTCTGTTGGGGTTCATGGAATAGTAGTCCTCATTATCTCTTTCTGTAATGTCCTTGAGAACATTTTGGAATGCTGGTTTGGTGGTCATGAATTTGTTCGGGTGTTCTTTGTCATGAGCACCTTATTTCTCCACCAATTTTGAAAGATAGTTTTGTGAGGTACATCAATCTGTAGGGTTTGAAATATTTCACTCCAACCTCTCTTTGACTTGAGGGTTTGTGTTGAGAAGTCTGCTGTGATTCTGATGGACTTTCCTTTATAGGTGATTTGTTTCTTTTCTCTGACAACTGTTAATATTCTGTTCTTGTATTGAATTTCTGGAATGTTGACTATTATATGTTTTAGTGTGGTTTTTTGTTTTTGTTTTTTGCCATGGCTAGTTAGAGTTCTATAGGCCCTCACTTATCTGTATGTCAAATTCCTTTTCCATGCTTGGGAAGTTTTCTGACATTAACTTCTGTAATCAGGTTTTTTATGTTGTTTGCACTATCTCCTGGTTTTTCATTAACTCCGATCTATCTTATGTTATTCTTCTTTGCGTCATCTAGCAGCTGTTGGATTGATTTTTCATGGTCCCTTGCTATTTTTAAGAAATCTTTCTTTTCATGATTGCTAACTGCAATCCTGTCTTCTATCTATATGTGATAGTCTCTCCTCACATTGGCTCATTCTGCTGCATATATTTTCAATGGGATTTTTTTCTTTTTTTTTTATGTGGGCACTGGGAGTCGACCTCAGGACCTCGTGCTTGCCAGCAAGTGCTTGTGCCACTGAGCGATATCACCGGCCCTTTTTTTTCCTTTATGTGGGTTCCGGGAGTCGAACTCAGGACCTCACGCTTGCCAGGCAGGCGCTTATGCCACTGAGCCTTCTCACTAGCCCTCATTGAAATTTTTAAATCTCTTGGATATCTGATTGACTCTATTTCATGGATTTCATTTCTTTCCTATGTTGAACATTGATAGTTTCCATCATTTTCCTAAACTCCTCTCTTTTTTTTATCTGTATCTGCTCTAGAGTCACTAAACATGTCTTTCATTTTTGTCACCATCTGTATCTGTCAGTGTTTTACTAGAGAAACAGATATAACACAAGATATACAAATGTATAAGAATTTAAAAGATTGGCTTACAATGGCCACCCACAGAGTCAGATGAGGAAGAGTGGGGTCTGTCTGCACAGTGGAGAGGGATTCAGTCCAAAGTCTAGAGCTCAGTGCAGTGTCCCATGCGAGTCCATATCAGGAGGCTGATGGGTCTGCGATGGAAGACTGGTGAGTTTGTGCCAGAAAGCTGGAGGATCTGTGCCAGAAGCTGAGAAGTTTGCAGTGGAGGCCAGGAAATGATGTCCAAGGTGAAGGTGAAGACTGGAGCTCCCGTGAAGAAACAGAAGCAGATCTGTCCTTCCTCATTTCCCCTTTATACCATCCCGGCGAGGAGCCACCCTGGGGTGGGTCTTCTGTACCCTGGGTATGGAATTGCTGAGTTGATTTAGTTTAGCTTCTGTTAACTAAACTTCTCCAATTGACATAATCACTCAACCATCACACCTTCTCTGTAGTTATCTGACGAATTACTTCTGATTTGATTTTTTCTAGAGCTTCGTTCATCTCTTTGTTACTTCTGCTGTTACCACTTCAGAGAGTCCAGGTGGGTGGGTCTTGAATTGTTCCACCTCATTATGCCTGAGTTTGCCTTTGGTGAGCTGGAAGTCCGGGGTTGCATCTTGCTTAAGCAACTTCTCATTTTCTATTTTTTTTACCTCAATTCCTGGGTTGATGCTTGTAAATTGCTGTGGCAGGTAACTTCATTGCTACCTCAGGTAATGACTGCGTCTTGGAGATGTCTCCACGTACAGCTGGCTTTTGGGTTTTGAGTCTGTTGGAAGATCCCACCTCTTCAGTTTACTGGGGATAAGAAGTTGCTGCCAGGCTGGGGATGTAGCTCAGTGGCATAGCGCCTGCCTGGCAAGTGCAAGTCCCTGAGTTTGATTCCTGGTACCACAAATAAAGGAAGTTGCTGCCTATTTGGCCTACCCCTGTTTCTTTGGCACTGGCCTGTAGTATTGTTTATGACCATTAGGCAATTTCAGTCCTGGCTTACCAGGAAGAACAACTGATTAGAATAATTGTGTCAACAATTATTAGAACAATTATATAGTATAATCAGCAGTAATAGCATCAAACAGCCTAAAAAAATGACAAACTGTGGTATTAATTTGCCACTTTTAACCATACAAACCAGATTTGTGGTTTTATAACAAAATCTAAATATAGTATACAGTAAATATGCCCCCAATAAGGTGATTTTGCCCTCAGGGGAGAAAATTTAAAAGGGATTAAGGGGAAAAAAATAGAGAAATAGAAGAGCAAGAGATTAGGAGCAAGGGTAGAGGACAAGGGAAAATTACGTGAACTTTGGGAAACTGGTGAAGAAGACAAGAAGGAAAGAGAGAAGGAAGAAATAACAATAAGAAAAGACCAGAACAACAACAACAGCAACAATAACAAAACACTAGAAATAAGCCAGGTGTGGTGGCACACACCTGTAGTCCCAGCACTTGGAAGGGTGAGCCAGGAGGACTGCCATGAGTTCTAGGACAGCCTGGGCTACCTAGTGGTTTCAAGGCCAGCCTGCACTGCATAGTGAGACCCTAGCTCAAAAAACAAAACAAAACCCAAAAAACTAGAAATAATGTTCATAGTCATATAAAACCAAGAGACCAAACAATCAGAAAAAAGGAAACCAAAAAAAAAGAAAGAAAAAGAAAAGAAAAAAAAAAAAATGTCCACTTCAGGGCATGTGTCTGCTGTCACCGGGGGACACAGTGGGCAGACAGAGCCCAGATTCGTGTTGATGAACCCCAGCAAGCCAGCCGTAGATTTACGGCTGGGTGGTGGATAATCCCAATGAGCCTGCACCCTCAGTTCCCCTGCAGTTCAGGCTGGTTTCTGGCTGTGAGGCTGGAACCAGATTTGCTCAGCCAGAAACACTCATGTGTATCGTGCCAGTTTGAACTTGGCTCCCTGATCTCCTGCTGACTTGAAGTTGGTTTCCCCTCACCCTGACACTGGGAGCCACTAGATGGAGCTGCCCGGAACGCCTCTGAATTCTGAGCTCAGTTGGCCCCTCTCCAAGATGGCTCCTGGCCAATTGCTCTCCCAGGGGACATCTGGACCAGAGTAACTCACCACCACTGCAGTCCGTTGTGTCTACTGCTCCATTCCACTGGCGCGCTTCTGCATGGAGACCTCTGGGGTTACCAGTAGTTACTGTGCCTCTGGAGATTCGAGCCACCCCTCCCACACAGTGAGTCAGGGCTCAGGGAGAAAGTGCTGCCTGCCACCTCCTTCTTTGTTGAAATCCATCTCTTCACTCTCCCTGTGGGCTTTGATTCTTGCTTCAGATCCTTGCTGGGACCCAGGGACCCACTTTCCTCCTTCTTCCCTTCCTCACATTGCTGTATTCCAGCATCTGGACACCAAATCTGGGAGAGGCTGTTTCTCTGCTGTTCACCACTCTGCCATCTTCATATTATCCTATTTTAAAAATGTCTACCAAACTGGATGCAGTGCAGAACACCTGTAATTCCTTCACTCTGTGGGGCCGAGGCAGGAGGATCCCAAGTTCTAGCCTAGCCTGTGCAACGTAGCGATTTAGCAAAACCCTGACTCAAAATTTAAAAAATAAAAATTTAAAAGGCAGGAGGGGCTGGAGCTACAGCTCAGTGTGAAGTCCCTGGCTCCCATCTCCAGTAACACACAAAAATTTAGGTATCTGCCAACATTTAAGGGAACTGGCATAGCTCATTTCATCACAGCTGTGTGTGAATAGGTTTTGTTAATAAGCCTACTGTGGTAGGTGTGGAAATAGAGAAGTTACACACTAGCAAGAGAGGAGATGAAGCTGGGTGTGGTGGCTCACACCTGTAATCCCAGCACTTGGAAGGCTGAGGCAGGAGGATTGCCACAAGTTAGAGGCCAGCCTGGGCTACATAGTGAGACCTTGTCTCAAAAAAAACAACAAAAAAAGAAGGGATGAAAGCCTAGCTTTGTTTAATACAGCCAGTTCTTACCCATGAGGGTCTCCACTTGTGTGCTATTTCAAGAACTGGGCCGGAAGCCTGAGACTGTGGGCCGCACCCCACTTCTACATTTTCTGTGCGTATTGGTAGAGCCCTTGAAAACAAATCCTTCCTGATGTTCCCCATCTGACAAAAACATCGGACAATATTAGAGAACACAGTAGAACTAGACCTACTGTGTCAAAACAGCTCAGGCAAAGGGGATTAGCAAATTGAAATAGGCGGTAACTTTTAAGTGGGTGGATCTTAGTGCGTGTGAATAGTAACCTAGATAGTGTCTAGGGATTTAGCTCGGGGGTGGAGCTCTTGCCTCACACAAGGGGCCCTGGGTTCGTCCCCACCACCACAAATAAAACTAAAAAAATAAAGAGCAAAAAGCAAAACAGAATAGAACTCAGGGATATGCAGCAGTGTGTGGGGCTGCTTGATATCACAGGATAAACGGAGTAAAATTTTTCCCCTAAAATATTGTAAAATTTTTATAATGTCATGTTCTATAAAAACAAAGTGCCAAGCCAGTCATGGCAGTGCATGCCTGTAATCCCAGCTACTTGGGAGTGTGAGGCCAGCGGATTGCAAAGTGAGACTCTATCAAGAAAATAAATAAAATTTGTAATAACCAACTGCAGATTTCACCCAAACATTCAAGGTAAAAAGGAGCCACCAAAGACACCAGTTCTGTGGAAATTTGCTTTGGCTCAACACCGTGCCCCACTGTCGATGTTTTGATAAAGCTGCTAGAATGCTGTCCTTGCCAGGTCCAGCGACCATCTACTACTCCCATGTGTATATGAGGAGGCTGGGGTGGGGAAGACAGATGGGGCAGGAGAGTATCACGGAAACGCTCAAGCAGCTGGCCAGCCCAGGAACCCATAAATAGACATCTGGCTTCCCTCTGGCTCCAAGATAAAAGGTGCAGTCACCTAGGTCAACAAAAGGCTGTTTGCAAAATGTCACAGTGTATTTTTAAGGCACAGTATAATGTGGCTATTGCAATTGTTAAAAAAACCACACATTTTTCTTCTTTTGCCATTTTCCAAGTGCCCCAGCTTCTCTCCCCAGAGGCAACCAATTTCTTGGAGTTCTTCCAGAGATGTATATGAAAAATTGTACTCTGGAGCCCTTGGGGTGACTTGCCGTCTCCTGGTTTCCACATCTTTGCGGTCCAGCGTACAGGGTTGGACTGTTCTTAGGTTCAGGAAAAAATGCACCCTGGCCCCACCCAAGTCTCCACCTTGGTTCCCTGACTAATGGAAACAAGCCCCTTTTCTCTCAAAAATATTTAGAGTGGCCTTGGACAACATAACAGGGGAACTTTTGTGAAGATTTAACCTGATAACCATGAATTGAACCCATTTTCATGCCTCTAATAGAAGTCTCAATACAAGTCACACCAATAGATGCATACGCCAGCAAAGGAAAGGCCCGGGAAAACTGGATGAAGGTGCAGTTTGTTCTCGCCTTTCCTCCTCCCTCCCTCAGGCCTGCCTTTTTTCTTTCCTGAGGTTTTCTTTTTACCTCTACTCACAGGCACTCAGTATTTTCAGGGTTAAGGGTAGTGCAGGAAATACACCTCTGTATTAATTTACAAAGACATGTTAATAGATTAATAAATTACTTTTCCTTATGTACTTACAAGTTCCTGAAGACTCCCTAGGATAATGATCTCAAGAGCTGGGAAAAGGATGGCTGTCTCTTAGGACAAAAATATCAAGCCAGGAATGGCGGTGCACACCAGTAATCCCTGCACTCTGGGAGGCTGATGGAGGAGGATGGAAAGTTTGAACTCAGCCTGGGCAACTTAGACTTAGCAAGACCCTATCTCAAAATAAAAAAATTTAGAAAGGGCTGGAGGGTATAGCTCAGGGCAAAGACCCTGGGTTCAATCTTCAATACAGAAAAAAAAATCAGAATATTCAAAATGCAATAATTAAAAAGAATAATTTAATATAAAATATTATATAAAATAATAATTTAAAAGAAAAACATTCTATGGAAAATTCCAAGTACATTATATACAAAGTTAGACAAAATGGAATAATGAACTCCGCACACCTGTTACTCAACTTCAACAATTATCAACTCAAAGTCGTCTTTATCTATAAATGTGTCCATCCATTGCCCCCCACACTGCATTATTTTTGAAGCAATTCTCAGAAATTATGTTCCTCTGTGAATATTTTAGTATGCATTTCTAAAAAAGAAGGGCTCTTTTTAAAAAGCATGACCATAATGGCATCATTTTACCTAAAAAGTAACAATAATTGTTTAATACATCAAAAGTCTGTGTTCAAATTTCTTTTTTTTTTTTTTTTTTCTTTTTGAGACAGGGTTTCACTATGCAGTTCAGTCTGGCCTTGAATTCACTTTGTAGTCCAGGTTGGCCTGGAACTTGCAGCGATGCTCCTGCCTCAGCCTCCCGAGTGCTGGGATTATAGGTATGCACCACCATGCCTAGCCAGTGTTTAAATTTCTGACTGTTTCTTGAGTGTCTTTTTATTTTACACTTTTTTGGTTTAACATGTTCTGCTCTCTCTGTATTTCTCATGAATTGGTTGCTGGATCTAGAATTTTGTTAAGACTCTGCTTTAGTTGGTATATTATTTATTTCCACCTTAAGGTCTGTGATGTCTGATTGCCTTTTTTGTGGGGTTACCAAACATTGATGCTATGTTTAAATTCATTAGTACATTCTTACTCTATTTTAGTGGACAATATTCTGATTCTAGCAGTTCTTCTCTACTTACTGACAAATGTCTCTCTTACATTTTGCTTCTCCAGTGGTACAGTTTATAGAAAAGGATAAATACTTGATTTTTTCCCTTCATTTAATTTTGAACATTAGGAGTTAGGATGTAAAAAGAATTAAAATGTGTTGTGTAGATGCACCAATTCCCCACAGTAAATGTAATCATTACATACTAAAAACGTGTACTAATAAAAATAAATGTTTTTAAAGAATAAGTCGTTCAGTAAATCTTCTAGTATGTCCAATCAAGTTTGTGCTTTTGTTTTTAGTATCGTTATAAACTTATGGAGTTATACAAATGGATTTTTTTTTTGTGGGTACCGGGGGGTCGACCTCAGGACCTCGCGCGCCAACAGGCACCCGTGCCACTGAGCGATATCACCGGCCCCTTTTTCGTATGTGGGATCCGGGAGTCGAACTCGGGCCCTCGCGCTTGCAAGGCAGGCGCTTACGCTGCTGAGGCATCTCACCAGCCCCCAAATGGATGTGTTTTAATCCTTTAAAATATGATAGTATATGTAGTTTGAACGAGCTTATTTGTTATGTAACTGTGTTTTTAAGAAGACAACACTACTTTCTGATGTAAACTACAGAGAGAGGCGGGGGTCTGTCCGGGACTCAGCGGAGCCAGGGCAGCAGGGTTTGAGGACATAACTCAGAGGCCGCGGACGCCTGAGGTCTGAAGTGTGTGCTAGCTCATGTGGCAGGGGGCACTTCTGAGTGGGAGCCACCCCTAACCCAAAGGTAAGACCCTAATGATGAAAATGCAGACCTCTGACGTTCAGGTTTGGGGAGATTCTGGGGAAGAGGTGTGTGCACACGCATGCACACACAAGTGTGCGCACCTGTTCTTTTTTTTTTTTTTTTGTGGGTACCGGGGGGTCGACCTCAGGACCTCGCGTGCCAGTAGGCGCCCGTGCCACTGAGCGATATCACCGGCCCCTTTTTCGTATGTGGGTTCCGGGAGTTGAACTCGGGCCCTCGCGCTTGCAAGGCAGGCGCTTAAGCCGCTGAGCCATCTCACCGGCCCTGCGCACCTGTTCTTAAATCAGTTTCCTACCTACAAGACCAGCTCTTCCACCACATGTCTCTTCACATCAAACCCATACAGCCTCTCCCCGAGACTGCTGGCAGAAATTAGTCTCTCCCTACCCTCCTGCGATGATAAGATTAGCTTAGCTATTCTTTCAAAAAATATGTACCGAACTCTTGCCATGTACAAGGTGCTATGCTGGCAGCTCATGCAAGGAGAAAGACAAGATCCAAGGCAGTCTCCTCAAGGAGTTTGCGGTCTTACCTGGGTATAGAAGAGAGCACAGACAATCACAGTACACGGTGATGAACGATGGGCTGGCCAATGCCGGGTACCAAGGAAGCAGCCAGGACAGTGTCTGCCAGCCTGGGCGAATCTGCTCTCAGGTGGCGCATTTGCCAACCTGGCAGTCATTTAACACTAGTATTGAACTCAAAATTAATGTAGAGTCTCGATTTTGGGCTGTATGAATTGTTTCTGTTGACCACAGGACAACGTGTGTGTGTGTGTGTGTGTGTGTGTGTGTGTGTGTGTGTGTGTCAAGACGGGATATGAGGGTTCTAGCACAACAAAAAATTAGAAAGCGGTGTGGTCATTGGATTCCACACCATTTATTGTGTATAGAGAATCAAGCTTTCTAGGTGGAACAGATTTTAGAAAATGAAATTGTGTCTGAGAAAAATTGTGGAATGTGTTTTACATAATATAGAAATGTAAAATATTATTATAAATGGCTCCTAGCCTTTCTATTCATCTGTACCCATACTAAGAACCCATCGCTAAACCCAGAGCCTGGGATATGGTGACCTTCAATAAATATATTTTGTTGGAATTATCAGGGATTGATTTACAGTGGTTCTAGCCTACCACTGGAAGTAATTTATTAGTTTAAATTAATCTGATTGAGAATAAGCCTAAAATGCTGCGTCAGAGTGGAGAAGACTTTATGTTGTTCCTTTTGCTGGAATGCCGGTAGATCTGCACTCTGTTCTTTATATCTTCCAGCAGGGTCTCGGCATTTCCACATTCATTCCACTTTCAAACACTAAGCAGTTACTGTGTCCCAGGCATGATGCAAGGAATCAAGGATTTAAAAGCTCAAAGCTCAGACTTTTCCTTGAAAATCTTATGGTTCAGTTGGGAGTCAGATGGATTAGCAAGCATTGCATTGTCGCGAGCTAAAAGGTATATAAAGAGTTATGGGAACCCTGGGGACAAGGGATTCATTGATTCTGCTCTGGAGGGGATGGGGCATCCTGGGGAGCTGCAGCGAGGAGGGAGGCAGGACTCAGGGTCTCCTGAGCGAATGGGTAGGGAAGGAGCATTCCTGGCAGAAGGAACAGGGTGGGCACAGGTGCAGGTGTCCACGATGATCAGGAGGGCAGACAATTGAGGAGGCGTTGAAGAGGCAGGTGGGTGAGGCATTGGTCTATGAAGGGCCTCCTATGCCTTGCTGAGGAGCTTAGTTTCAGTTTCATGAAAGGCGAGGAGCTGCTAAAGGATTTCAAAGAGGTTGTGTGATAAGATGTGGGCTTTTGATAAAACACAATAATGTCTGGTGTGGGTGACAAAGCTATTAAATCTGCCTTTCCAGTGCTTTCCCTGAGCAATTAGTTTGTTTTACGCTGCCCATCAAGACTGGAGTTGCTAGCAGAGGTGAAATGCGCACGCCTGTAATCCCAGTCACTGGGGGCCTGAGGCAGGAGGATAGCAAGTTCAAAGCCAGCCTGCGGTACATGGCCTATTTCAATGAACACATTTTTTTACCAAATATTTCCTCCTACCTCTCAACAGTTCTGATACCAGGGTCTCAAGTGTCCCCTGATGTAAGTGTTCCCTGATGTCATTTTAGATTGTAATGAATTCCATTTACCAGGAGACAGTGAATAATGCCCATGCCATCCCTGCTGGTCTCCCAGTGGACACGGACGGCTGCACCTGGTGGGATCACAGGGTAACCCAAAGGTCTTCCTCCTTACGGCTCCTGGAGGCTTATGCATCCCCTTTAATCCCGTGGCTCGGGGACTCTGCTTCCTTCCACCCAGCTCGAGTCCTGACAATTCAATCCACAGGTTAAGCTTACGATTCCTATCAGACACTGAAGATCCAAACTAGGGCAGAACCTGATGATTCTTCACAGTATAATTACATGACAAATTCCTTAATGAATTCGAGCTGTACACTGAGACAGCAGAGAGGAGGGAGTCGTTAATTTAATCTGGGAAGGCCTGATTTTTTTTTGAGATGGGATCTCACCATGGAGTTCAGGTTGGTCTTGAACCCTCTATGTAGCCCAAGCTGGCCTCAAACTCGAAGCGATCCTCCTGCCTCAGCCTCCTGAGTGCTGGGATTACAGGTATGCACCATCATGCTCAGCTGAATTTATATGCCATCTTGCCTAAGAAAATTGTGATTCTTCTGCCCACCACCCATCATTCTATGTGATGATTTATTTTTTTATACTTTATAATTATATGTGATGACTTATGAAAACATTTTTTTCTTTTAGAAAAAGGAAGGACAAAAACTTCTCAGGACACACATTGTGCTCCAACTTTATTTTTTTGCAGTACAGGGCCTTGTGTGTGCTAGGCAAGCACTCTACTACTGAACTACCTCCCTATGGCCCTACTTTGAAAAAATTAAGAATTATAGCCAGGTACAGTGGTGCATACCTATAATCCCAGCACTCAGGAGGCTGAGGCAGGAGTTTGAGGCCAGCCTGGGCTACATAGTGAGTTCAAGGCCACCCCAGACTACATAGTGAGACCCTGTCTCAAAAAAAAAAAAAAAAGGAAAGAAAAAGAAAAATTAAGAATTACAGTATTGAACGAAAATGGGTCTATATTTGTTCTTCTCCCATGTTTGATTGTCGGCAACTCTCTCCTCAGTTAACCGTAACATCCCAGCCCTACATACTGAGCCTACTACCTCTGGTGTGGTAGACTTCAGCAATCTTAATCTTTTTCCTTGGGCAATGATTTACCTTACAGTTAGGATAGCTTTTCTTCTTCAGATGTGAAGCCCCAAAAACATTAGATTTTCTCAAACTTTCTTTAACAACCATACATTTCATAGGAAAAGAATTTCTGTTACCTTCCTGTGCATTTTCATTTATCCTTAAGTTCTTCATGCATTTAACTAAGTTGAACTGAAGGTGGCCTTTATTAAGTTTATTATACATTTTTCTGCATTGAAAAATTCCACAAATGGGCCAGTGAGATAGCTCAGCGGCATAAGCACCTGCCTGGCAAGCACAAGGTCCTGAGTTCAACTCCTGGTACCCACATAAAGGAAGAAAGGGCCGGTGATATCACTCAGCGGTGCAAGCGTGAGGTCCTGAGTTCGACTCCTGGTACCCACATAAAAAAAAAAAAGAGAGAGAGAGAAAAATTCTACAAAGGAAATTGCAAAATTGTTTGTAATTTAAGTCTGAGTGCCGTGAGTACTATCCTATGCTGCAAACTTACAGCTTCTCTAGTGCTGTCTAAAGACACAGGTAGGGATGTTGCAGCCACACAAATGTTTGGATAATTTCGTCCTCTAATCCTACAGTAACAGTAACCATGGTTACTTTGATGGCCGAAGTTGTCTTTGGTGAACACACTGGGGACAGAGCAGGTTCTAGTGCACAGAGAGGATGGAGTGATGGTTGAGGATTGTTAGCTGAGACCCAAGGGTGGGGATTGTTTTCTAACTGCACAAGAATATACCTTGGAACTTATGCTGGCCCTTCAGGAAACAAAAAGTCTTTGAAAAATCATCAAAAGAAGTCTAAAGAAATCTGTATTCCTTATTTAAAATGAAAACACTAGCCTCTCTCTAAGAAAATAAGGTTAAGGTTTATTTCCTAAGCATACTATTTGATGAGCAGTCATTCTTCAAAATCATCCCTGTGCTCCAAACTTTAATTAAAATAACTGAATTTTCCACTCTTATTCAACATAGTCCTGGAAACTAGCCAGAGCAATTAGACAAGAGAAAGAAATAAAAGGAATAATGATTGGAAAGGAAGAAGTTAAGTTATCATTATTTGCAGAAGACATGATACTCTATGTAGAAGACCCCAAAAACTCCACTAAAAAATTATGCTAGATTTAATAAGCAAATTCAGTAGTGTAGCTGGATACAAAGTCAATTCTCAAAAATCAATAGCCTTCTTGTACACAAATAACAAACTCACTGAGACAGAAATTAGGGAAACAACACCTTTCACAATAATATCCAAAAAAATGAAATACCTAGGAATCAATCTCACAAAGGAGGTAAAAGACCTCTACGCTGAAAACTACAGTACTCTGAAAAAGGAGATTGAAGAAGATATCAGGAAATGGAAAGATATCACTTGCTCCTGGATAGGAAGAACCAATATAGTGAAAATGGCCATACTTCCAAAACTGTTACACAGATTTAATGCAATTCTGTTCAAAATCCCAACAACATATCTCACAGAATTAGAGAAAACAATTCTAAAATTTATCTGGAACCAGAAGAGACCTAGAATAGCAAAGGCAATTCTGGGCAACAAAGGCAAGGCAGGGGGCATCACAATCCCTGATTTGAAATTATGCTATAAAGCTACTGTGATAAAAACAGCATGGTATTGGCAAAAAAACAGACCTGAAGAACAATGGAAGAGATTAGAAGATGCAGAAACAACTCCAGACATACTAAGCCACCTTATCTTTGGCAAAGGTGCCAAACACATTCACTGGAAGAAAGATAGCCTCTTTAATAAGTGGTGCTGGAAAAATTGGCTCTACACATGCCGAAGATTAAAATTAGACCCATATCTTTCACCGTGCACTAAACTAAATTCAAAATGGATCAAAGATCGAAATATTAAAACAGAAACATTAAATCTCCTGGAAAATAGAATAGGTAAAACTCTTGAAGACATTGGTGTAGGCAAAGACTTTATGAATAAAACCCCAATGGCACAGGAAGTATCACAAAGAATCAACAACTGGGATCTCATCTGATTAAAAAGCTTTTGCACAGCAAGAGAAGCCACCAACAGAGTGAAAAGACAACCCACAACGTGGGAAAAAATGTTTGCCAGCTGGTCCTCAGACAAAGGATTACTATTGAGAACCTACAAAGAACTCAAAAAAATCAGACCTCCCAAATTTAAAGACCCATTCCAAAAATGGGCATCTGAGATGAATAAACACTTCTCAGATGAAGAAATACAAATGGCAAATAAATATATGAAAAAATGTTCAACATCACTAGTCATTCGAGAGATGCAAATTAAAACAACACTGAGATTCCATCTCACCCCAGAAAGAATGGCTATTATCAAGAAATCAACTAATAAGAAATGCTGGAGGGGCTGTGGGGAAAAAGGAACCCTTCTCCACTGTTGGTGGGAGTGTCGACTGGTGCAGCCACTGTGGAAATCAGTGTGGAGATTCCTCAAAAAACTAGGATTGGAGGTCTCATTTGACCCAGCTATTCCCCTTCTGGGTATCTTCCCAGAAGAATTAAAAACATCGTACCACAGCGATATATGTGCATCCACGTTTATAGCAACACAATTTGTAATAGCTAGATCATGGAAACAACTCAAATGCCCATTAACCGAGGAATGGGTAAAAAAGATGTGGTATTTTTATACAATGGAGTACTACTCAGCTATAAAGAAAGATAAACTGGAAACTTTTATAGGTAAATGGATGCAACTTGAGAAAATGCTCACAAGTGAAATAAACCAGACGCACATTTGTAAACATCGTATTGTCTCCCTGGTATGAAAATGCAATTTCACTGTGACTATTCCATTCCTTAGTCTTCTATTTTTACCTAGCTTTTACATGGCTTAATCTCATACTGAGTAATGTTTCTCTCCACAAGGTATTTTTACATTCTCTAATGCTTGAGTTTGTTAATACAGGAGAATGTTTACTTGTTGTCTTTAAAAAAATAAATTAAAATAAAGTAAAATAAATAAATAAATATTTGATGAATACCTAAAAAAAAAAAAAACTGAATTTGTTTTCTAATTTAACCCCAGTGATGTCTGGTGTCCACAGGAGAGATGGTGTCTTCCCCGGTGGCTGAGTCTCTCAAAGACACGGGCTCCATTCATCCTAAGCAGTCACTGCTGAAGTGTGGCTTGCGTGGGGCACCCCCTCCCCTCCTGGTTCTTGCTGCTCGTTATGGTCAGCCTCTGCACACAGAACTAGCTCCTGTGTGCAGCTCTTTCTGGTCCAAGCTGTTCGGTGCCCGTGTGCATGGCCGTTTCCCCAGGCCTGGCTGATACTGAGGCGCGTGGGTTGGAAGGAGGCCTGGGCATGGCCCTCCTGGTATCCCCAGAGCCAGCCTTCCTCTCTGATATGCTCTTGGCCCTGGGTCATCAGTGCAGCGTCTTCCCTGTCTTGTGGAAAAGCTCATTTCCTCATCACGGCTGTCTGTTAGCCTCTGCCAGGCTGCCCTAGTTCATCTGACATGTTCTGGCAACTCTGGCCTCAAAGACACTAGGGCACTAGTGCCTGATACAGTCTGTGGTCGTGCTGTTGAACACTATTTGTTATCTGAGAACCAATTTCTATTAAGTTAAACTCAGTGGACCAGAAAGGGTGGGGAGCCGTTGGTTCTGTGGCTCCTAGATGAGTGTGCGTATGTGCGGTGCGGGGGTGCCTAAGTGTGTGTGTGTGGGTGCGTGTGTACATGTGCACTGTCAGGACAGGAGCAGGCTGGAAAGACTAGGTCCTGAGAACACATTCCTCCGAGTGCCAAGACTCTCTCTATGTTCCTAAGACAATACAGAGCATCGACAAGAAGGTATTAAAGAGAGCTCGTGGATGGTGGGGGAATTTTGTAATCTCTTGCTACTCTGTCATTACCAGTCTAAAAGTCTGAGCTTCTGGCTAGTTTGAGCAGAGACCTTGCACTGCCAACGATAGCCACAGAGAACATTTCCGTAAGTTCTGACAATCGCCTCATGGGCCAGGTATTAATCTCACCGTAGGTGTGTCAGGAAGCCCTAGAGCTGTCCACTAGGGGCCCTGGAAATCCAGAGAGAGACAGAGATGTGTTTTGGCCTATCATGAATGATTAACTTGGCACAACCCAGTGAGTAAACACTGAGCGTCCGCTCTGTACTAATCCTTCAGGCAGTGAAATGTTGCAGCTCTTCCTGCGGCCAAGTTTATGGTCTGCTTGGGGAAAGCAGAAGTGTACCTCTCCTAGGAATAGTGAAGACAACAGAGTCTGTGCAGGCCTGCGACTATGACCTTTACCTCCCCTGGTTACCACTGACTCTGGCTGCTTTATTTTTTTGTGTGTGTGTGGGTACCGGAGGTCGACCTCAGGACCTCGCACGCCACAGGCGCCTGTGCTGCTGAGCGATATCACCGGCCCTTTTCTTGTATGTGGGTTCCGGGAGTCGAACTCAGGCCCTCGTGCTTGCCAGGCAGGCGCTTACGCCACTGAGCCATCTCACCGGCCCTCTGGCTGCTTTAGAAGTGCTTATGTGTTCTCCCACACAGTCCTGAGCAGCAATAACCTGGCTCTTGGAATCAGGGTGGGTTTTCTCATTATGGCCAGGGTCTTTGGTCCTGAGAGAAGCTGCAGCAGCTGGCACCCCTTTGGTCCCAGTCCAGATCTTGGGTTGAAATGGTAGCTCCAGGCTTTATATTCACCAGGTGTTTCCAGCCTAGGAAAGTAGACACAGGCATGTCGGGAGAGAGAAGTGTGGGGTACTGCCCCTGGAGACCTGGGTGCCTTCTGCTGAGGAATCACCTGAGAAGGTAAAACAAAACCAAACCACCAAGTCTAAGTCAGCATGGGGGGAGGGCAAGTAGTGGGGCTGGGGTTGGGTTAGAAGTGGTGGGCCGGCTCCTGGGAGAGTGAGGTAGGTAAGGCTTGAAGTTCCCCAGTTTTCTATAGGACTGTGAGAAAAATTGCTTTTAATTATGTTAATTACAACAACAGAGCCTTTCACTTCTCAGAAGAGCTTTTCATCTTCAAAGGGGCTCCATGATAGAGCATTAGCGGTTGACATGAAAGTCTCTGGAGTTTGAGAACTGAAGTCAGAGGGGCCCTCGCTGTGTGGGCTGGGGTGCTGAGCAGCAGCAGCCTGCAAAGCTAACGCCCAAGGGATGATCTTGATTCTGGGGAGGAGCAGGTCAGGTAGGGGGGTGTGTGTGTCTGGGATCAGTTGGAGGGGCCTGGGAATGGAGTTCCAGCCTCAGTGCAGTTCCCCTGACTCTCTCTCTTGGGGTTTTCAGATAAAATCAAGGACTTCTGGTTAAGTTTGAATTTCAGATAGCCAACAAATGATTGCTGGGTGTATTCATATATTTGTTGTTCATCTGAAATTCAGATTTAACTGGGTGTTCTGTATTGTTATTTGCTAAATCTGGCATCCCTTCCCTGGATGCTCCCCTCTCCAAACACAAACACCCTTCTAGCCGGGTTCCTACTAGACAGACTCAGCTGGAGAGGTCAGCAAGTCAGGGCGTTTTCCCCCTGGGGCACAAGGAACAAGGACTCACAGACCTGCCCGGCCCAGTCTTTCCCACCCTCTTGAGGGAATGTGAGAAACTCCTTTCAGCTCTAGGGGTCGCAACTCAAGGTCTGGACAGTTGGACAGAGAATCCAGCCTCCCCGACTGCTTACTTTGCCTTGGAATTTGGGAGTGAAGCAACATCAGGAATGGGATCTCCCAAGCTCGCCCACCCTCCCAGCCATCTTTCCTTCTCCATACCCTCACCTCTACCCAGCCTCACTGTGTAAGGAAGAACCCTGTGACCACCCGCCCCCATTGCTCCAAACTGTTGGGATGGAAATTCTTCTGTGACAAAAACCAGAGAGAAATGGTCACTGGGCTGAGATCAGCTTCCTGCCCAGGCGGAGGAATCTGGGCTGCCAGGACGGGTCTGGGCCTGAACTAGAAATGCTGCAGTTTTCCCTGGCTGGGTGGGGAGGGGAAGACAAGCTGATACTTGCCGCGGCACAGAACAGTAACTGGGAGGTTGCCACGTCTGCTACAGCCAAAGCGAAACTCTCGGGGCCTCCAGACTTGGACACGCTCCTAGAGAAGTTCCCAGGCCCCCAAACCCTAAATCCAGCCCCTGGGCTCCGTCAGTGTCAAGGACAGGGTGAGTTGCCATCTTCACGCCCCCAGGACAGGCAGAGGGTCACACACATTCACATCCTGTGATATACCTCAGGCCTCTGGGCAAGATTAACATTCCAAACGCCAGCCCCTGGTTCCTCTGCATGACCTCATGGAAAGGCACGGAGTCAGCCCGGCCAGGTGGGGCTGCTTCCTTACTCACTGGCAGCTCTGGGACTTCGGGGAAAACCCTATGACAAGTTAAAAGTTTAAAATCCCCTGACCAACTTGAAAATAAAGCCATTTAAGGAAAATGCAAGCGCCCAAGTGCTGGCTGGCTGGGAATGCTGTGCAAGGGGTTTCAGTGCCGAAGGGGCAATGTAACTCAGCCCCAACTTTTCCCCAAGGAGTGCATTCTGGGAGGGTTCCAGAAAAGCTCACATTGTTCAAGCGCTTGTGGAGAGCTGCACTGGAGAATGACAGCAATAACTCTCCCTGTGAGTTTCAGCAGTTGGTAAAACATGCCAATGTTTCTGTCCCTCTTTATCCTAAATCGCAAGGGTGTATGAACAAAGTGCGGTGCACCAGGCTCCTGGGCTCCATTCAAATCCTTACCGGCTGGTTATTGGAATCAGCGGCACTGACAGTCTTTATTAAATGTTTACTGTGTGGCTGACTAGAGGAAGGAAAGAAGCAAGAAAGGAAGGGGAGAAGGAAGGATGGGTTCATTTTATTTCACCTGAGAGCTAGCAGAAATCCTGACTCTTATTCTAGAAGCTTCCAGTGCTGGTATCATATTTCCTCAGATATCCTTTCCATAGATCTACTGTTTTCTCACTTTCCAATTCTATCTATGCAGCAGCGGACCCCAACTCTGCCGAGAATGTTTTATAAATAGTGAACTAGAGCAAAGAGAACTTCGAAGTTTCCTGGCCATCCCTAGGGACTTCGTTACTTAGGCACCTGGCCAGCATGTGTTTGATGGGTCCTTCTTTGGATTTGAAAGGCCGGGGAGCAACTGCCACCTCTAGCAGCTCATCATTAGGCAGATGTCACTGTGCTGGGGAGGGACAGGTGGCATGTGGGCTGCCTCATCTTTGATTCCTAGGTCTGAACAGAGAAAGAGAGAGAAAGAGAGAGACAGACCAGTCCCAGATAGTGGAATCAGAAGTGGGATCAGAAGTTTTCCTGGGGATTGAAACCAGCTGCAGCAGCCACGCACAGGACATTGGTAATGTGGACAGCCCTGGGTTGGGGAGTGGCTGAGATCCAGAGGAAGAAATCTTTACTCTTATTTCAGCTGTATTATATATAACATTGTCTTTGTTGTTGTTTTACTGGGGATTGAACCAAAGGCCTTTGCACTGAGCTATATCCCCAACACTTTGTAAAATTTTGAAATTTTGAGACAGGGTCTCACTAGGTTGCCCAGGCCAGGCTTAAACTTGCAGTCCTCCTGCCTCAGCCTCCTGAAGCACTGGGATCACAGACATGCACCATTATGCCTGGCATGCATTAACTTATCTTCTAATATTTTGAAGTTCAGAGATTTGAACCTGTCTTGAACCTGACCATGGCCACTTTCCTTATAACCTTGTGGGTTGTCTTCTATAACTCTGTGTTTCCTCAAGTGTAAAATAGAAATGCTAATATATATTGCACACCTACTTTGTGCCAGACCCTGGGAACTTGGTGGCAAACAAGATGGGCAAAGCCCCCATTCTCTTGAAGCTTATTTATACTCCGGGCCTCTGTGTCTGGTATGGCTATCGTCACAGTGTGGTATCTTCTCCCTTTAGAGAGAAGACATGCTCGCTGAATAGCTGCGACTCTCACCATTTCTAGACACTTCACTTGTTCAATCGACACAATATTTTTGTTTGTTTACCTGAAACCTTTTAATAACCCTTTGCTGTAAGTGAGAGAAAGTCCAGCTCTTTGATATGACATTCAAGGCCTCCAGGGTCTCTCTGCCAAATTGATCACTTCAAATGCTACACACCAGCCAATCTTAGTGTCCTGACCATGCCATGAGCTACCTCTGAATCATTTCGATACGGTTGCCCACAATGTTTTTTATGCTTCCATTTTTCTGTCCAGAAGACTTATATTGACATTTAAGGATCATATTCACCACCCTTCCCCTTTGTGAAGTTTTCTTGTGAGGAAATTCCCAGAGTCACATGGTCTGGAGACCCTCAAGATGCCAGGCTCCACTGGAGACTTTAGTTGGGCCTGGGAGCCTTCCAGCTAGTGACAAGGTGTAAAAAGCCTCAGTTTTCCCAATAAATGAAGACAAAGCATGGCCATTAGGTGAGGTAATGTCTGTAAATGAAATTAGATAATATATTATCACAATAATATTCCAGTTGGTGGTAACTTCATGAAGGTAGATCAGCAGGTACATGGTGTATTCAAGGAATATAAATTTAATATGGCTCAAGGTGGAGGAATGGTATGAGATATGGTTTGAAAAGCAGGTTAGGGTTCAAAAGAGGCCTTCCAACTGGTTCCCCTGCCTGGCACTTTTTTCCTTCTGAAACACAACAGTCATCGTGATCCTGCAAACAAGCTGAGTCTTATTGCTGCTCTGCTCAAAAGCCCACAGTGGGACCCTATTGCTCGGGGTAAGAGGCAGCCATTAGCTCTCAGATCTCACATCCTAACACTCTCCCCGCTCACCATTCATTCTGCTCCAGCCACGCTGACCTCCCTGCCCGTCTTTAGCAGTCAACCATGCTCCTGCCACAGGGCCTTTTCACTTGCCAGTCCCTCTCTCTGGAATGATCTTCCCTCTGATATCCACATCTCCCTCCATCACATTCTTGAGTCTCTACTCAAATACCATCTTCTTTTTGGTTAGTCTATTGGAAATGTTACTGCACCCATGCTGCCTCCTAACCTCCTTCAGTTGTCCTATTTTTCTTCTTAGGAATTACCACCAATAACGTGCTTTATTTATTTTGTCCATGGTCTGTCTCCTCCACTAGGCTATAGGCATCATGAGAACAGAAACTGTTATCTATCTTATTCATGGCTATATACTCTGCATTTAGAACAGAGCCTGGCACCGAGTAGTTACACAATACACATTTACTGGGTGAAGGAATAGAGTTTTTTTAATTCAATAAATATTAGGAAATCATGAAATGTTCTTGAGCTGGAGAGTGGTGGATCAGAGATCCCCAGGGCTGTAGGATAGATTGGGGTGGGGCTGGGAGCTGGGCTAGGAGGTGATCACAATAGTAAAAGAACACATATGTGGGAGTTTAAACAGAGGGCTTGGGTAGGAACAGAAGGAGACAATGGGGGCAGGAATTTCAAGAGGGCAGGGGTTTTTCTCTGCTGTATAGTAGATGCTCAATAAATATTTACTGAATATTAAACAAAAGGATGGTGCTTGTTATCTCATATGGGATGGGTCCACAGTTCTGGTCAGGATCTGTCTTAGAAAGACTTAAGTCCCTTTTGCTCCTGAGGGTTCCCCCAGCCAGGACATACAAGAGATCAACACTGAACTCTCGGGTTTTTATGTGTATCTCCCTTCCTTCTTTGGCTGGGCTAACCCTCCATGGGTATCTTAAAGGCAGCTTGGATTCTTGCATCTTAGCTCAGTCAAAACTGGGATTTAAGCTCTAGGAACTGAGGTGGATTTGAACTGCTGATGCCTAGGGGCAGGGACCAGTTCAGAGGACCTTTTTGCATTATGGAACTAAAGTCTTAGGTAATGCAGAGGAATTAGTGTGGATGGGAGTCCATAGGACTTCTCTGGGCAGTTCAGAGCCACTCTGGAAGTGGAAATCCCTGTAGATACCATGTCTACCTTTGCAACAGAACCGCAGCATCATTGGCTGGGTCAGTCTCCCTTGAGGCTGGGCACGTGCGCTGCGTTAAGAGAAGAGTCCAACGGTGAAGTGGTGAAGAGGCGGGGCTGCTGCTTGGCTACAGAACTTCTCATTTGCACTCGCTCTTCTTTGTCCTTTAGTAAGCCACATCTCGAGGGGATTATTCACTAGGCTCTGAGATCCACGCTTGTGCCTTGCTCCCAATCCAATCAACAGAAACGAAATGCTTCATAGGCTCTCCGCCTCAAAAATAAACATATAGGAACATATGTCTCAGTTTCACAGCTTTTCGTTAAGTGAATACCAGGTGCCTAAACTGTGCCATATCCTTGCTAAAGATGGGGGTGTAGCGGGGGAATACAGGAGTGGAGAAAAATAACATTTGCTGAGGCCTATGGATGTTTTATTTATTTCATTTAATCATCTTGTCAATTCTGTGAGAGAGGCAATATTCTCATTTAGGAGATGCCTAACCCAAGGTCTGGATAGCTCCTATGATTAGGAAATTAGGGAAGGGAGATTCAAGACAAACCTTGATTCATGCCAAAGCCCAATTTGTTTTTTGGAGGGTCTGCATGTAGAATTTTATCACAAAGGTAGGCATTGTTGGAAGGCGTAGGTGTTTGGGGCATCTGCTCAGCTCCTTCATGAGTGCTCCTTCTTCTTCCATTTTTATTTTTTTTTATTGTTTATTATTTTTATTTTTTTTTTGTGGGTGCCAGGGGTAGACCTAAGGACCTCGTGCACCAGCAGGCCCCTGTGCTGCTGAGCGATATCACCGGCCCTTTTCTCGTATGTGGGTTCCGGGAGTCAAACTCGGGCCCTCGTGCTTGCCAGGCAGGTGCTTACACCACTGAACCATCTCACCGGCCCCCTTTCATCCATTCTTATCATCCCTGCCATACTTTTTATCTTCCTATAACCTTGTGGGTCAATACATATTTTTAAATCCTTCACTGTCATACTGAACTGGGGAAGGACAGAAGCCAAACACACTTGCCAATCTGTTATGTTAAACAGGAGCCCCACTTCTTGCCCCGCTGCTGCCCTGAAAATTTCTGTGTACACACATGCCTTTTGAGGGGGGAGGGTGTGTGCTGGGGATGGAACGCAGGAAGAAGTGAACTGCATCTCCAGCCCTGTTATTTCATTTTGAGGCGGGTCTTGCTAAATTGCCCTTGTGATCCTCCTGCTTCAGCGTCCCAAGTAGCTGGCATTACAGGTATGCACCACCATGCCCACCTCCAACCTCATTTTTTGGAAGTCACCAAATGCTCCAGTACTCATTTAGCTCACACTGAGGCTGGCACCATGCTGGGAGCTCCTGACCTGAAAGGGTTCCCTTCTGTGAGACCTTGGGGACTTTCCTGATGTCTGGAGAGGATGATTTCCCCAAAGGAAACCTATGGCAGGGACAGTAGTGCGGGCAGCTCCATCCACAGGGCCCTCCACCACTGCCTTCAGATAGCTGTTCTCCAAGCAGCAAAGGAGCGCAGGGAAGGTTGTTTGTGCTGATCAGGAAGCCAAAATCAAGCCACTGATCAGTCTGCACAGGGCGGCACATTTGAATCAGAACCATGAACTCTCCCGCTCATGGTGGTGGTAGTTTTTTGTTCAGCTCTTCTGTCTGCAGAGGCAGTGGAAACCTCCCCTAGCAGGGTGAGTGGGGAGTGGACTCCTGAGGACTTGCACCAAAGGAGAAGAACAATGGATGGATGTCCCAGAAAGCTTCCTTCCAAGTGAGGTACTAAGCCTGGATTTTTCTCTCCCCCTCCTACACAGGCCCAACTTTAGAATAAAGAAAGTTGCTTGCCTCAAGGATAAAAAGAAAGTTGGAAATTAATAATCAGAACACTCAGGTGGGGAATTCTCCTGGAGCCCAAGCCCAAACCTCTGCTCCGTTGCTGGGCTTGGAAGCAATGCTCACTTCCATGTTTATTTCTGCTGCCAGCCTGCTGCATCTCCCTCCCATCTCCATGATTCTAGGATTTGGAGCATATTCTAGGATGCAGTCCACAAAGGGTAAGAGGGCAGAGGAAGGGATGGTAAGAGAACAACAATGATGTATATTATACTCCAGCCTGTGGTTTAGGAAATGTGTGTTAGGCTCATCTGTAGCCCTGTACCTTGAAATATTTGGATAAGCCAGGCATGGTGTAATCCCAGCATTCAGGAGGCTGAGGCAGGAGGATCGTTGCAAGTTTGAGGCCAGCCTGGGCTACACAATGAGTTTAAAACCAGCTGGAACTGCATAGCAAGACCTTGTCTCAAAAACAAAACCACCCCTCCCCAATTGGATAGAGGCAGAGATAAACCAGGTCCAACAAAGGATTAGGGGTAGACCTGGCGGGTCTGACTTCCTTTAAGAGAGCACAGAATTGCCTGGGTGCGGTGGCACAAGTCTACAGTCCCAGAACTCTGGGTGGTTGAGGCAGGAGGGTCGCAAGTTTGAGTCCATACTGGTCAATTTAGTGACTTAGCAAGACCCTGTCTTAAAATAAAAAATTTAAAAGGGGCTATGATTGTAGCTCACTAGGAAGGCCCTGGGTTCAATCCCCATACCAGCACGCACACACACACACACACACACACACACACACACACACAGAGAGAGGGAGGGAGAGGGAGAGAGAGAGAGAAAATTGGCTTGTTTAGCTTGATGCCCACCCCCTCCTTAGCAATCCCACCAGACTGCAGCCGGCCTCAGAGATTCCTTGCTCTCCCGACCAGAGGAAGCCTAAAGCTGAGCTCTTACTGTACAGAGCCCTGGCCGGGGCCCAGTTACCACACCCTCTGTTCTGCCAAGAGTGGGATTGGAGTCTCACAGCTTCTGGTCGCCTGTCTGACACTATAGAATATAAAGTCCTGTGGGAAGAGACCCCTTTCTGCAAAATCAGAACTGACCGGAGCTGCTGAGGTGAATCCCCATCCTCCCTCCCCCGGCTGTGAATCAGGGCCCCGGTGCTGAAATGCACATCCCACTGCCTGAAACTCAGACTCACGGTTGAGTCAACAGTGCCCGACCTGAGTGGCAAAAAGAGGGAAAATGACAGAAGCATCGCAGGCCCAAGTCACACTGGGGGTGTCTGCACCCCAAAGGACCAATTCCTCCAGGGTCCTTAGAGGGCCTCACAAGATGTTCTTATCCCTAGACCAAGCAGGTGAGGCACAGGCACAAGCGAAGCAGACTTCAGGGTGGCCTACTGCCGGCTCTCATCGCGTGAAGAGCCAGGAATTCCTCTGCATCTCCACCTTAATTGCTCCTGCTTTCTCCCCTTTCATCAATTCTTGAGTAGAGTGACGAGCTTTGTTGTGTTCCATGTAATAGCGACAGTGCCTGGATCCGTGGGTGATTTTTTTTTTTTAAGTAGTTAACAACCAGAATCGCGTCACTCAGAATAGACTCTTGCTGGGATGTTGATCAGGATCCGAGTGGAAAGAGCCCTGGGTTTCAGTCCTAGTCTTGGTTTTGTGGCTACATCTCTATGTGGCTTTAAGTAAATCACATGACCTCTCTAGGATCTCAGCTTTCTCACCTATGAAGAAGGGGAATTTGAACTCAGATGACCACAGGGTAAGGTGATTAAGGAAATGAGTGAGTCCATTTGGGCGGGGTGGTCCTGAACGCACTGCGCGGGTGCCCTCTTCCCCAGACAGCTGGAACTACCAGCCAGGGTACGCAGAGCACAGGACTCTGAGTTGCTGCTGGATCTCAATGAAATCTGTACGAATTTAAAATTTTGTGTGAATCAAACAAACATCTCTAAGCCAGTTTTGCCCCTGGATCAGAGGATCTAAAAGGACTCTCCAAGTTTGAACTTTCCCGATTCTGAAATACATGCTTTCTAGAGCAGATCCTTCAGAATTCCTGTTAGTCGCTGGAATTTCCACTAGTGCAAAAGCGAGTGCCTCTGTGTGGGGGCTCACGCTTGTATGCCATTTTTGGCTCCCCTCGGATGACCTCTCCTGGTGGTCTTCCCCCAGCCACACACACACACACACACACACACACACACACACACACACACAGTAAGACTGTTTGCTTGGTCTCAGCAGCCCAGCTTGGGCCAGATGGAAGATGCTGCTTACTTAGTGAGCTCATCAGCAATAAAGATGGGGCTGGCTGGAGAGTGAGCCCCTCCCGGAGTGAAGGGAAGAGTGGCCTTGGGGCAGTGGTTGAGCCTGAAGCTGGCTGAGTCAGGCCCCAGGGCAACCTGCCTTCCCAGGCCTCTGCTGGCTGCATCCCAGAGCTGAGTTGGGGCCTGGAACAAGTCCGGTTGTCACCAATCTGGGTCTCTCCAAATCACTTATGTTATTTTACTGGGGCTGTCATAACAAGGTACCACAGACAAGGGGGCTTAAACATCAAACATTTATTCTCTCATCATCCCGGAGCTAGGGTCTGAGGGCTGTGGGGAAAGATCTATCCCATGCCTCTCTCCTTGACTTGTGTACGGCCATCTTCTCACTGGCTCTTTGCATCATATTCCTGCTATGCATGTCTATCTCCAGGTCCAAATCTCTTCCTTTTATTTTATTTATTTATTTAAAGACAGGGTCTCACCATGTAGCCCAGGCTGGCCTTGAACTCATAACGACCCTCCAGCCTCAGCCTCCTGAGTGCTGGGATTACAGGCATGCGCCACCACACCTGGCATCTCTTTCTTTCATAAGGATACTGCTTATTGAGTTAGGGCCCACCCTAATAATTTCCTTTCAACTTGATTATCTCTGTAAAGACCCTATCTCCAAGTATGCTCCCATTCTAAGATCCTGGAGGTGAGGACTTCACGCACGGAGCTTTTGAGGGTTGGGGACACAATTCAACCCATACCACCATTCCTCCATGGTTTGTCCCCCATTACTTAAGCGTTGAAGCCCAAATATCACCCATGCCCCATCTCCCTGGAGGGCTTGAGGGTGGGGGATGTGTGCATATATTGGCACACAGCTCCCAGTACACACGTGTTCTATGTGGAGGGGAAGAGGAGGGATGGCTCACCAAATATGTTCATGTAAGATGGGTTCATGTAATATTACCTGTGGACTTCGTGTAATAACAAAGGATGCCCTCTTATTATGTGGGGGCACTGTCTATATGGTACTTTTTTATCCCTTATACAAATAGTACTGCCAATGTTTATATAGCACTTGGTAAGTGTTCCAAGCACTTTATAATATGTAGTGATTTATTGAACCCCCACAAAGTAACCTCATTCTGCAGATAAGGAACCGAGGCCCAGGAGCTCTGCTGTACCTGTCAGAGTTGGGGATTGAACCCTAATCGTTGGCTCCAGAGGCAATGCTTTCAATCACTACCCGACAGCGATTAGAAAGGGCAGGAAGTATTGTTCTCATTGAACGGATGAGAAAACTGAAACCCAGAAGCGAGGTACTGTGGCATATCCAGGGTCCCAAGGGTTAAGAGGCAAAGTAAAGGCAGAATTCCAATTCTGGGAGCCACAGGGACAGAACCTAGGCCTCAAGTTCCCTTCCTATATTGAAGTGCACGACAGTAGGGCCAACTCGGAATCTCAAACCCCTATTTGTTCTTAACTGTCTCCATACCTCAGGGTAATTATGGGGCGTGAAGGTGGGGAGGCACCCTCTCAAATTAGATTTGACCTCCCAGTCGCTTCCAGTTCCCAGGACCACCAGCCCCGAGGCGTAAGGGCGAGGCCCGAGTCTGGGACTTTTCTTGGCCGGGTAGAAGCGGGAGAGTGGGTGGGGAGGAGGCCGGGCGGGGCTGGGTGGCCCTGGAACGCAGAGTATCCTATTTCTCGCAACCCGCCAATCCCGAACGCGGGGGGCGTGGCCACACCTGGAGGGCGTGGCCAGACGGCGGAGGGGCTGCGGCGTCCTGGGGCGCGGCGCTGACGTGAGCTCCGCTCACCTGGGCCGGGCAGGTAAGGGCTGTGCGAGGCAGGGCGCGAGAGCCGTAGTCCCCACCTGCGCGGAGCCGGCGCCGCGGGGCCGAGCCGTCGAGGAGCGCGGTGGCGATCGTGATTTTTGCTGTGGACTTAGTTTGGAGAGACGTCCGCTTCTGGTAGCCAACCCAGGAAAGGTGGGGACGCCAATTTTGGAGAGGACCTTGAGGGAAGGGAGACACCCCCGTCGGTGGGGACGGGTCCACTGCAGAGTCTGTGGGTGGGCGCCTTGGCTGGGGACGCCTGGGTGCCTGTCGCCCTCCTCCAGGTGGCTCTGGGGCGGTTCCAGTTCCCCAGCGCCGGCCCCTCCTGAGCGCACGCCGAGATCCCTCTGTTCCTCTCCCGCTGACCGGGACTTGGCTGTGCTGCTTCGACCCATCGGAGAGGGCAGGGGCGCCCCCGCCCTCACCACCTCTTAACCAGCGCGCTGGCCTCCGGCCCCTGTATCCCAGGGAGAGCCAGGCCCGCTGCCCTTGGTCTTCGTGGGTGTTGGGGGATACCGGGGATGCGGGCGACCCGGCGCTCTGCCCGGGTTGTTTTTCTTCCCTGCGTTTGTTTAGCACTGCCAGGCCTCTTGCCCTGGGCCTGGGAGACACCCCTGGATTTCCAGGTAGCTAAACGGGGTGTTGGGAGGGTGGCGCCAGGCGGGCTGCTCCGTGAGGCCCGTGCTGCCTGAAGGGGCTGGGAGATGGGAAGAACTGCCCCCTGGCTGGAAAGGCGCCTGGGGTGCCTCGCTGTACTGGGAGCCTGCGTGGTGGTAAAGGGATCCCCTGGCCCCGACTCTGTCCTCTTGGTGTGTATCAAGAGAGGAAGCCCGGGTGAGAGAGGGCACGGCGCTGGGACAGGGATGGGGCTGCGTGGGCTTGGGTGTGTATAACAGTGACAGCACCGCCAAAAGACCGAGCCTCCTTCTCGCAGGAGGAAGGGTGTGGGGAGTGTGGCTGGAGCCCCAGGTTTACCCCGAAGCCGGGCTAGACCTAGTAGAGGGAAGGCTAGGAACTCAGGGTGGCGTTTCAGTTCCCTTCAGGAAGGAGGGAATACATGGTTCTGTCCCTAAGACTTGCCTTCAAGAAATAGCAACTCTGTCTTACTCTGAGCAAAACCACTGGGCACAACCAAATCGCGGCTGTGCGGTGTCCTCGGAGGCCACCAGGCAGGAGCTGCGAAGGGGGTGGGGTGGGGTGTTTGTGGAGGACCCTCCCGGGCACCAGTGTGTGAGAGAGAACAGTGCCCTGGAGAGGCTCAGAATGTCCCCGCTCTGTGGGCATGGTGAGGGGAGTGGACGGGTGGCAACTTTGTTCTTTGCATGGTTAAATAGCTTTTAGAGACACAGGCCTTGAATTCTGCTGCAATGGCAGATGGACTGATTTCATGTGAGCCGAGGTTGAGGGGTGAGAGTGTCTAGGAAGACAGTTCTGGGCTGGGCATGGTGGCGCATGCCTGTAATCCCAGCACTCAGGAGGCTGAGGCAGGAGGATCTCTGTGAGTTCCAGGCCAGCCTGGAATACATAATGAGACCTTGTCTCAAAAACAACAAAAAAGAGAGGTCTTGTTTAGATGTGTTCTTGTGTGGAGGTCATTCAGTCTCCTCCCCATTCGGTTGGTTGGTCCTCCATGGGGTCTTGGTGGTTGTTTTTCGTTTGTTCTCTTGTGTGTGGAAGATGGGAAGGATGTGGACTGGATGGTGCCTTGGCCAGATGTGGTCCGGTGCACTCTGACTCACAGTGATGGATCTGGGACCCAGGTAACACTCATTTTTCTGTGCCTCAGTTGACCCAGCTGTAACATGGGGTAATGCCACTTCTAGGATCCTGATGGAATTAGACACATCAAATAAAAGTATATAGAAAACTGAAAAGTCTATGCAAATATGAAGGATTTTTTTTTTTTGAGATAGGGTCTCACTTTGTAGTTCAGGCTGAACTTAAACTGAATATGTAGTCCAGGCTGGCCGCAAACTCACAGTGATCCTCCTGCCTCAGCCTCCCAAGGGCCGGGAGTACAGGCATGCACCACCATGCCCGGCAAGGATTGTTGTTATCATACTTCAAATGATATTGTCCTGTGCTTGAAAACTACTGCTTACATTTTTTAAAGACCATTGTAAATTGAAACATTGCAGGGTGTGGTGGCCCATGCCTGTGTTGGGAGGCTGAGGCAGGAGAATCCCTGTGAGTTTGAGGCCAGCCTAGAAGTACATAGTGAGTTCAAGGCCAGCCCAAACTGCAGAGACCTTATCTCAGAAAAACACACAAAGAAAAAATTGTAGGGAAATGTAAATTATATAGGAAAGTCATAATCCCATTCCCAAGTAGCCACTTTGAGTATGTTGCAGTGGTATATTTCACGCAGTGTGTATGTGCGCTAGCACAGCAGTATGCTGTGTTACAAAGCGGAGATATTCTACACAGTCTGTGTGTGCTACCTCCTTCCCTGCCCCCTGACTTCATATTGCAAACATTTCCTCAAGTCCAGTAAAAATTCTTGTTAATGGCTGCTTGCTATTGCAGCCCGTGGATATGACTTAATGACCCATTACCCTCTCGGTCATTTTGGCTGTTTTTGATTTTTTTCTCTTTGCTTGTTTTAAGAGTCTTGGTTACCAGGCCAGTGGGGAGACCTTGGCTCACTTCCAGAAGGCGGCGAGGGTTTGCAATGAGGGGGCGGCTGGGTCTCTTGAGGCCGAGGCGGGGTTGCTGGCAGGTAGGCCCATCTTGGAGGAACACTGAGAGCCCTCGGCTCAGATCTTGGTCCCTGATCTCCGTGGTGGCTGCTCCTCCTCCTCCTCCATCACTAGTACAGCTCTGTGCTGCGGCCCGGCTGCCTCAGTGTTTTCTCAATGTCCTGCAGATCAGCTTCAGGTCCCTGATCAGTCAAGAGATGCATGTTGTGTGTGTGACAGGCCCAGGCACAGGACTTATCAGTATTGCCATAGAAATTTTAAAAATCTCTTGCTAGGTTGAGATTGCAATTCTTACTCAGTTGCAGTCCGTTTCCCCATTTTTTTCTTCCCTTGCCCCATCCCCCTTCCAGTAGGGTTAGGGCAGGGTGAAGATAGAACATGCCCTTGGGAGAATATGTATTTCCCTCCTCATAAGGTGCACGTGTACTCCGTGGTTTCGTGGATTCACACGCTACCCCTTAAAACGCCCTGAGCGAGGTGCAGAACTGGGGCATTGGCAAACTGCAGGCCAAGCTCACCTCCCTGAGAGCCGGGCTCCTGAGGGGAAGGTTTCAGTTGCAGGACTTGATAATTGGGTCAAAAGGCTCAGGTGAGAGCAGTTCCTGCCTTGCTCTTAAAGTGTCAGTGGCTTAGTTGGGTTTGGGTTCCTCACGTTTGTTGGGAGTCTGGCAGGGAGAGAGAGAGAGGTGACATTAGGGGTCACCCTGGGCTGAGCTGCTCTGAGTGGCAGCCTTTGACTGACTCGGCTGGTTTGGTTTCAAAGCTGTGATCCAGGAGAAGATCTTTCCAGTGTGAAGGTAACTGCTCTGTAGGATTTGAGCAGTCCCAGGGTGGTTTTCCTCAAGAAGAGACATCTGATGAAAATGTTGAGCTTCGGTGTTCAGTGACTAACACAGTGCTCGGCACATGGTAGTTGGAGAACAAATATTTGCAGATGACTGTTAGTTTTCCAGGCATCCATTTATCTCATCTTAAGTAAAAACGAAGTAAGAACACTGAAGAATCCAAACACAATATCCCAGGCAAACAGTTCTGCAGCATTACTTTTTCCTTCAGGTGTCCAATCCGGGCAGGCCTTTGTTTTTGGCCGTGAGCACCAGCTCCTCTCCACTGCTATCAGCTTTGCCTGTGTAGTTTTATGAGAATCAATTGCAGACTTTACCCGGGCTGGCGCCTGAGCCAATCAGTTCTCTCAGCCAGTGTGGGCCGATAAACAGACCCCGGTGAGGGGCTGGCCTAGCCAGGAGGGCTTGACGTATGAGTGTAGTGGGAACTCCAGGGTTAGATTATTACAGGCTTTTTGGGCTTTACCAGCCTCAGTAGCTGGAAAGCACCCAGAGCAATGGTCTCTGCTATTCTCCAGCCTTCTAGACCCTGGGTTGTTCTGTGGATAACCAGCTGAGAGCCTTTTTCTTGGTGTAGAGTCTTCTGGTGGCCAACAGGAAGGAAAGCAGATTTGGCCCGGCTGCTCAGCTCCCTGTGGACAAACTGCCTGCTCCTCCAGGTAAGCAAGGACTTTGGAATCCAGGACCTGTCGCTTAGCTACTTCCCGCCTCATGATGGTGTCATTTCTTAGTGAAACATTCCCTCTCATTTTCAGTTTTCCTGTTTGAAATGACAGCTTCAGCCTCTCACTGGATACTTGCTGTCTCCATAACTCTTGCCTTCTCTCTCTGAGGCGAGACTGAAAGGGGCCCTCACCTTCTCTTCCAAAGCCTTTTCTACTTCAGGAAGGACCATTCCAGCGGGGATGACATCACCTTTTTATTTTCCTGCTTCAGTATTGAAATAGAAGAAATGTGATCTACCTGCATGATAAGTCTGATTTGGCTAAAGCATGAAGTATAAATGGCTTTGGAATAAGAATCAAAAGAACCCTTTAACCTCTTTTCTTTCCCACTTGGCATGGTTTATTCCCATATTTAGTTTCTTTCCCGTAATCTAGTGAAACTGTAGCTCTGGCATACAGGACCAGTGGCTGGGACAAGTTCCCAGTGGCTGGCCTAATTCTCTTGCTTGGCCCACTTCTCAGCCCCTACCCCCAGACCATGGCCCTCCACCCCCGCAGAGTCCGGCTGAAGCCCTGGCTGGTGGCCCAGGTGGACAGTGGTCTCTACCCTGGGCTCATCTGGCTGCACCGAGACTCCAAACGCTTCCAGATACCCTGGAAACACGCCACCCGGCATAGCCCCCAGCAGGAGGAGGAGAACACCATTTTTAAGGTAAAGGACTTTCTACCATCTCAGTTGAAATTTTTTCGCAGTTTTCTCAGACCTTTCTGGGTTTGCTTGCTATGTCTGCTTTGGCAGAGGGAATACAGTAAATCCAAAACTCTGAAGAAACAGAATGTTTAAGAAGGGGGTGCCCTGACTTAGCAGGCGCAGTACAATGATTCCTCTTCTTGGGACTTGCCTGCGATGGTTGAAGCCCTCTTTCCCACTGGTTGGAGATTCTCAGTTCGTGTCCCCAAGGACCTGACATGGGGTCAGCTAAACTGCAAGTGGTTGTAGTGATGTGGTTGCTGCCAGCCTATCAAGGGTTGGCCCTGACCCCTCCTCTTCACTCCTTCATTCAGGACTCTTGCCTTGAAGAGGGTGCGTGACCTGGGGATGGCTATGCAGAGCGGGGCAGAACCGTAGGGCATTAGCAAGCTCCTGACATAGCCTGGGAGGGATGTAGAGGGCCCATAGCAAGTTATTCTTGTGATAGTAAAATAGTTTGCCCTATTTGTAAACTCTGTTTAAAAATTAAAGGTGATTTAAGTACAGATTTTTAATTCTTTAAGAATGTTTTCTTTCTTTTATGTTTTTCCTTTTCTTGGTACTGGGGATTGAATCCAGGATCTTTGTACCAAGCTCCTCCCTAGTCCTTTTAAAAAATTATTTACTTATATATTTTTCTTTTTTGTGTGTGTTTCTTTCTTCTTCTCTTTTACTATTAGGTTTTGTGTGTGTGTGTGTGTGTGTGTGTGTGTGTGTGTGACAGGGTCTTGCTAAGTTGCTAGTTTGCCTAGGTTGGGCTTGAAGTTGTGATCCTCCTGACTCAGCCTCCTAGAGCGCTGGGATTACAGGCATGCAACACTATGCTAACTTTTTTTTTTTTGGCTTTCTTCCTTCTTTTTGTGGTACTGGCATTGAACTCAGGGCCTTATACTTGCAAAGCAAGCACTTTACCACTACGCTTCATCCCCAGCCCAAAATTATGTTTTCTTAAATAGAATATAGCTCTGATGTGATAACCATTTTATTAGCTGAAAATAAGATTTAACCATATAGCATCTTACAAAATTTAAGTGAATTAAAGCTTACTTTAGGCAGAAATAGGCAGTTGTTGAGGGAAGGGGTTCCATCCACGTGGTTGTAATTCCAGGAGCTGCCTCCACTCCAGACCGACTTCTCCCTGAGAGTCTCTTCCTCTTAGGAATAGTTTTATTTCTTGCACCCCCAGGACACAGAGAAACGAGCTCGTCCTTTTCTTCCCTGACTGTCAGCTGAAGGCGGAAGTGCGATCCAGTCGTGATTATGGGCCTCTCAAGATTGATGCCCCAGGTTCTTACTGCAACAGGACCAGGAAAGCAGTGTTCCTCACCTGACTTGGTTATGTCAAGTGTAAAGAGCAGGGACAGAGAAAGGTGACCTGTGGTTACTTAGAAGAAATGGGAGTGGGCACTCTTAATTTAATCAGAGAAGGGCTGCATGACTTGTCAAAAATCACACAGCCAGTAAATGGTGGGTCTAGGGTTCAACTCAGGTCTTTTTGGTCCCCTACCCTGCTTCTTGCCATCAGACTGCCCAGGCAGACTCTGACCAGGAGTCAGATTGTGCGGTCTCAAACCCTGCCACCACTGACTACATGCGTGGTCCTGAACAAGGCATGTCACCTCTCCACGCCCCGGTTTCCCATTTAGTAAACCGGGGATGAAACCCGTCTTGCCTGCCTCCCAGAATTACTGAGAGAAGCAAGTAGAATCCAGTATAGGAAGGGACTAGTAAAGCACCATAAAAATGCGGAGATTACTCCATTTTAGGAAGAGAAATGAAGACTTGCACAGCGAGCAGAGTCTCTGACACAAGGCTCAGGTTGGTTTGAGCGAGTAATATTCCCAAGTCACGATGGTTTGCCATGTGCTACCTTGCAGGCTCCTTCCTTGAGCCTGAAGTTCCACCCCTAAGTGTGGCCCCTCCACCACATCAGCCCTAGGTCCTCAGTAGCATCTGAGCAGGCTGGGGGATGCTGGGTGGTGAGCAGGGAACTGTGATCCTGCGTTCATCTGGCTGCTCTCCACAGAGAAGCAGGATTCTGGGAACCACCAAAATTCTAAAACCTCTGCCAAATTTGCACAGCCCAAGTTAGCTGAGTGTGGCCAGAGGGAGCAGGAACAGAGGATCAAAGCCTCCCAGACACTAGGGGGCCCATGGAATTGGAACCCCGGGGGGGGGGTCAGATGCAGTGGCAGAAGTTAGGCTCCCTCGGGCCTGCCAAGCCGCCTAGGGCAGCAAGGTTTTGTCAAAGTTCATTCCATACCACAAAGCACATGGAGGAGCCCAAATCTGAGGAGATGGTAAGAGGAAGTGGGTCTGATTTGGAGGAGGTGGAGGATTAGATCAGCTCTGTAAAGAATCTCCTTCATGACTGCGAGGCTCTACAGAGGGGAGAGATCTCAAAGGATAGGGCAGAAAGATCGAGTTTCAGATGGAGGAAGAAGTCTGGACAGAACGAGAAACAGGGAGTTGGGTTTGGACTAGTGGGATGCTCTGTCAATTTTTTTAAATTTAGTGTGTGTTTCCTGTCTTGAGTTTTCTGTATTTAATGTGTCACACTCCAGAGGAATGCTTAGTGATCAGAGAATATGTCAACAACAAGTGAGGGTTGGTATTCTGTGAGTAGAAACATACAAGGCATGATCAAAAGATATGAAAAATGTTCAAATTTAAAACTTTTTTTTACAGTGAAAGTTCTATTGCCATTAATCCCCCTCTAAATATATTCCCTTGCTTTGAGCACACTCATCCCGTCACTCTTGCCACTTTCTGAAGCAGTTCTGGAAGTCTGTTTCTTGAGCATCTTTACAAGGTTTGATCAAAAATACAGTGAATGCTGCTGCTGAGTACCATCTAATGGAAAGGCAGGCTTGTGAAAACACTAAGGTGTGTCCTCCTTTACTTTAGTCACTGGATCTGGTACTAAGCAACTTCTGGCTTTTCTCCAAAGTCAAAATGGCTGTGAACGGTAAATGTTTTGAATTGGTTCAGAACAGTGAGTTAGCCATACCATGCCACTAAAGACACTTATGAAAGAGTACTTCCAGAACTACTTCAGAAAGTGGCAAGAATGGCGGGATAAATGTGTTCAAACTAGGGGAGCATATTTTGAGGGGGATTAATGTCAATGTGGTTTTTTTTTGTAATAAATTGGAAAAACTAAACTCACTATATTTTTTGATGACACCATATTAATTGTAAATGCCTGTTAGACTTGGAACCAAGCCCGGGTTTTCTACTCCCTGCTCTGTCCCTGGGAAACATGGCCTATAGCATGAACAGCCTGGATTTGCTTTTCCCTGGGGAGGTTGCTTGTTCCCCTTATGTGGAGACAGGGCTGTGAGTTCCCATATCTGGAAACCAAGGAGGTGGTCTAAGTGGTTGTAGACTGTGACATGAGCCACTCATGTGACTGACAGCAAGACGTTCCAATGAAGTAGGAGTTTGAGGAATAGGGAAAGAAGGGGGAGCATGGCTTAACAGGACCTGAGGCTCTCAGCCAGGGGGGCAAGCTGGATGCCCGTCTTCCTTGTTTTTTTGTTTTTGTTTTTGTTTTTAGCCAAGGTCTCGCTATGTAGTCCAGCCTGGCCTTGAACTCACTATGTAGCCCCAGGTTGGCCTCCAAGCAGCAATCTTCTTGCCTCAGCCTCTGGAGTGCTGGGATTACATGCATGCACCAACGTACCCAGCTCCTGTCTTCCTAAAAGCACTGAGTCTCTACAATTCTGCGTACATCATATTGAAGATGGAAGGCCAAGGACCAGTGGGCCAAACTCTTTATATCATCTTCCATCCCCCTTTGTAATATTTATTGTTGTGCAAGCAACTCATGTCAAAAACAATAAAAGGAAGAAAAAGACTACCTGAAATCCTGCTCTCCAAGAGCATGTCAATATGTATTTGCTCCAGACTTTACTTTCAAGCCTTTAGTGTAGCATGGCTGTCTTGACAGGTTCTGGCAGGAACACTGGAGATAAGGCTCCTCCTCCCAAGGGACTGTGTTTGCACACAGCTTAATTTTCCTTTGGCCCTGCCTTGCCTGGTCCTAAGGGCAGCCTTGCCTGCTGCACTCTCCACACAGTGGGGTGGAGACAGGCATCTATGCAGGTGCAGGGGTGTCTGTGTGAAGAGGGGTGAGCGCATGCTTCAGGGTGGTCCTGGACAGTAGTGGGCACTCACTGTGGCTTCCTGTTCCTCAGGCCTGGGCTGTAGAGACGGGAAAGTACCAGGAAGGGGTGGATGACCCCGACCCAGCTAAATGGAAGGCTCAGCTCCGCTGTGCTCTCAACAAGAGCAGGGAATTCAACCTGATGTATGATGGCACCAAGGAGGTGCCCATGAACCCAGTGAAGATTTACCAAGTGTGTGACATCCCCCAGCCCCAGGGCTCGATCATTAACCCAGGTGAGGCCCCAGTGTGGGGAGAGGTTGGGCCGTATGCCAGACTCTGGGCTGGGCACTTAAAGAGATAGTAATGTCGAAAACAGCCTGTTTCAAAGTTCAAGACTGGTAAAATAAGACAGCCTTTGTCTAGGACCCAGAGAGTGCATGATGTAAACTCAGCACGATCTTGCTTCTTTAGAGGAATGGTTTTTACCTGGATTGTTTCTTTAGAGGAATGGTTTTTTACCTGGATAGCTTAAAGCATGAGAAAGCAGAGGAAGTCTAGAGTTCTCCTGTAAAAATAACCTCTCCTGGGACTTGAGGGGCTGGTGGTTTTGAAGGAGGGTGAATTGGAAGTCAAAACTTGGGTCCTCTCACTTCACTTGAGGGATTTGAACCAAGTCATTGGGCCTCTCGAGCCTGTTTTTTTAATTCTAAAATGTGGATCTCATCTTTCCTGCCTATTTCAAAGGCTGTTTGTTAGAATCAATGAACATGATCTGTAAAAGCTATGAAGTTCTTTGGAAATGTTGAATGAGTGATCATTCATTTTGAAGGATACTTTTGCTAGGAGAATACCACCCGATCCTCCTGCTTACTCAACGCTGAGTGAATCCTAAGAGCCAGGTAGTTGGGATGTGTAGTCCAGCGAACCCAGTGAGGCTCTGCCCCGAGGCAGGGGTCTGTGCTTCATAGAAGCGCCCAAGGGTGAAAAGCTGGTGTCTTCGACTCCAAAAAGAGAAGCTGCTTCACAAGAAGCTAACGTGTAGCTATGCTAATGTGTGGAGATTTCTAGGAGGAGGGAGTGGGGTTAGCAGTTCCCTGGTAGAGGAAGAGAAGAGAGTGTGCATCAGGACTCCGTAGGGGGAGTTGGAACTAGGAGGTAATACACCCTGAATTTCCACTTTTTTCGTTAGAGCTGTGAGGGTACAGACTGACCCTGAGGAGCCTCTGTGCCAGCGGGGGGTTGGTCAACTGCAATGAGGGCAGCGCAATTAGCTGCTCACCTATGGGCTTGGGTCTCGCGTAGGATCCACAGGGTCTGCTCCCTGGGACGAGAAGGACAATGATGTGGATGAAGATGACGAGGAAGATGAGCTCGATCAGTCGCAGCACCATGTTCCCATCCAAGACACATTCCCCTTCCTGAATATCAATGGTGAGTGGGGGTGGGCAGTACACAGGGACAAAGGAGACCTAAGCGGCTTTGACCTCAGAACTGCTGCCCTCCCAGCTGCCTGTGCCCTGAGAGCAGCGGGTGAGCCCTGTGGCCAGACCGCTGGTCTGTTAGGAAGCAGGAGTCAGGGCAGGGTTATTTGCTGACTTGGTTACTACAGTGCAGCGGGGAGGTTTTAGGATTCTAGAGAATGTCTAATTTTATTTATTTATTTGTTTTGTTTTTTTGAGACAGGGTCTTGCTATGTAGCCCAGGCTGGCCTCAAGCTTACGCCTCAGCCTCCCTGGTACTGGGATTACAGGCATGTGCCACCATGCCTGGCTGAGAACATCTAATTTTAAAAAATAAACTTAAATTCATTCTAGTCCCACATATAAATATATCGGTCGTTATTAAATTCTGCCAATTTTTTTCAGTGCATTTGTCATTTTAGGAATTGTAGGCAAACTTCTAGTATTTCCCTTGGTATAAATTCCATGTTACTTCTTTTTTTTTTTTTTTTTTTTTTGGTGGGTACCGGGGGGTCGACCTCAGGACCTCGTGCGCCAGCAGGCGCCTGTGCCGCTGAGCGATATCACCGGCCCCTTTTTCGTATGTGGGTTCCGGGAGTTGAACTCGGGCCCTCGCGCTTGCCGGGCAGGCGCTTAAGCCGCTGAGCCATCTCACCGGCCCCCATGTTACTTCTTTAACAGGGACCACTCTTCTTAGGCTGTATCATGAGAAACTTGTGATTTCTATAGCCACTAATGCTAGGCTCTGACAGCATTTCTCTGCAAGAAACTTCTTTTATGGACCTTTGGCTTCAGCTTCCCAGGACGGATGAACTGAGAGGTTAGAAAGCCACTGTGTGGCAGCAGATACCTGGTCCCCTGCTGCATACTCCGATTAATATTCAAATACAAGTCAAATTGCTCTTCTGTACCATCTTCATATTGCCTGTCACTGAGATACTATTCAAATGACCTGCGTCCAGGGTGGCAGCTTTTCTCCATCTTTTTAGTATCACCTGGGGACTGTGGGGTCTATGAGATAATTTGTGCCACTTAGAAAACCCCATGTATCAGGATGCTTTCTTTAGGATTTGGGGGACCCCATTGTAGGAGAGGTCCCTACACTTGAGAATCAGGAAATTGCCCTTATTATCTGCCCACTGACCCTCTTTATCCTGCCATTTACATCTTTGCAACCTAGTGATGGTAGAGAAAAATTTCATGTCCATCTTCTAGGTCAATATTACCACATGCTATATCCTGCTTAGTGACATTTTAAGAGTTGCACCTCTGGAAACGTGAGATCTTTTCCCAAAGTCTTGGCTAACTTACTCTACTATTCTCACCCCTTGAAAGGATGCAACTTATTTCCAAGACATCCTACTTTCCTATTTCTGTTCATATTTTGTTAAAGGTAATGTATGTCCTTATGTTTTGGGCTGCCTAGGTCCTTTGTGGAAAGTTGTGGAATATATGTTAAAGACAACAGTGTACAGTGGATATGCAGATTTAACTGGGCTTGGACCCGAAAGGTCAAAGAAACATTAACTTATGTGATTTCAGAGCCACTGGGGCAGAAGAAAAAGACATATTGAAGAATAGATACCTGAGAGGAGAGACTGGGGGGAGAGATCTGTAGACTCTGGAGCAAGTGACCTTTGACAGGAGCAGGGGAATAGGATTAGGATTTTCACCATTTTTAAAGACAGTGTAATGCTTTTGAATGAATAATACTTTGACATGGTTTAAAACTCATAATGGAGTCAGGCATCGTGGTGCACACCTGTAATCCCAGCACTCTGGAGGCTGAGGCAGGAGGATCACCACAAGTTTGAGGCCAGCCTGGGCTACACAGTGAGTTCAAGGCCAGCCTGAACTGAATAGAGAGATCCCGTCTCTAAAAAATGAAATAAAATCATAATGGTACAAGAAAGGAGTCAGTGGAAAGGTTTTCTTGCCATCCCATCCCTGAATCTTCCAATTCTTCCCCTGGAGACAGGTCTTTCTAGGATCTTGAGTACCTTCTAGACCTTTTATACCTATAAGTGTATTTTTAATGATTTATGAATTATTCTTATAATTTTTATTTTTAATGAATATTTACAATTACCTATTACACTGTTTTTAGTTTTTTTTGAGACAAGGTCTCACTATATAGTTCAGGCTGGCCCTGAACTCACTACGCAGCCCAGGCTGGCCTCAAACTCATGGCGATTCTCCTGCCTCAGCCTCCCAAGTGCTGGATTACAGGCATGTGTCACCACACCCAGCTTACATTGTTTTTATGACTGCAAGAAAGACTAGGCAACACAGGAAAAAAAAATTTTTTTTTTGTCCGTCTCTTTTTTTTTTGAGACAGCATCTCACTATGTGGTTCAGGCTGGCCTTGAACTACTTTGTAGCCCAGGCTGGCCTCAAATTTGCAGCAATCCGACTGCTGGTATTAAAGGTGTGTGCCACCACGCCCAGCCAGAAAAAAAAATTTTATTTGCGCCACAGGAATGTACATTTTTGTGTCTGTCTATTCCCTCCCTCCCCAATCACCACTACCAAGCTCAGTACAGTCAACACACATTACTTTCTCACTAAATACATCAATAATTTTTAGGAAGCTGAATTTCAAGAACTATTATCAGAAAAATAACTGGAACACAAATACTAAAGGGCCTGCAATGTTGAGCTCTAAGTGAAGCCTTTGAAGTCACGTAGTCTAATCTCATAATAAATCAGAAGGGCGACCAAGGTCCAAAATGCCTCACCTTATTTATTTATTTTTGCAGGGAAGTGCTGCTTTTATTTTTTATCTAAATTTTTATTAGTACCTGTTTGCAGTACATAATGATTACATTCATTGTGGAGTTGGTACACGTATGTAACACATCTTAATTCTTTTTTCAGCCCTTTCTCCTCCCTCCATCTCTTGGTCCCCTTCCCTTTTGCAAAAGATCTGTCACCCTGTTTCCTATTATCTGTCTTTTATTTTGTTCTTTAACTTGTCTATACTTTCGGTTTTTCATATAAAACAAACAATGAGATTTTTAAGCTTGCATGTCTGATTTATTTCACTTAACGTTATGGTCTCAAGGTGCATCCATTTTCCTACAAATGACTCAAATAAACAGTTGTTTTAATAGAATTTCTACGCATTCATACTTACTTGAGCAAATCAGTTAATTCAATGGAGCTCACTTCATTGGAGGTAACCAGCTCCTATTCAGTCGCTGGGGCCAATTTCCATAGTGAAGCATCTCTCCCTCGTGCCTTTCTAATGTAACTCCTAGAGAAAGCACACCTGTCTCTATGTTCATCTTCAGCAAACCAGATTTGAGAGCTACGAGCTTATGAATGAAATAATATGATTAAGAAGCAGAAGCAGGGGGCCACTGGGAATTATGAGGATCATTGGTGGGCGATTATGTTGGGTCGCATTTCAGTGTTCGGCTCTTGTCTGCTGACCTCGCTCGTTCCCAGAGCCTCGGACAGGTGATGTACACACGCAGCCCTGTGCACTCATCCTCATGTGCTCTAGGTTCTCCTATGGCACCAGCCAGTGTGGGCAACTGCAGCCCTGAAGCGGTGTGGCCCAAAACAGAGCCTCTGGAGATGGAAGTGCCCCAGGCGCCCGTCCAGCCCTTCTACAGCTCTCCGGAGCTGTGGATCAGCTCTCTCCCAAGTAAGAGGGTCTTGATCTTTCTGGCTGGGTCTCGTTTCCTATCCCATTGCCCTTCCTGCCTGCTGCCTCCATTACCTTGCTATGTAGAGAATGGCTGCCTGTCCCCCGGTGCCCTCTGTGCTTCCTGACTGTTGGATGAGTCACCAGGGAGTAGAACAACATCACCTGGGTCTGCGTCTGGCTAGAGGACTTAGTGGTGAGGCCGGTCGTGGGACAGGGAGGTTGAAGGCCACAGACTTGGCTAAGGAGGCTCTTGATTTGGAGGAGCGCTAGGGGCTCTTGTTGAACTTGGCACATGTTTATCTTAATGAAGTATCAATGTCATTGCCCTGATCTCCTTCTCATGCTACACACACACACACTGATGGACAGATATGCCACGACTTTCAGAAAAATTGCTTCGTAATTCTTTTTCCTCTAGTTTCTTGAAATAACAACCAAAAATGAGATGCAGACTACCTACTTCAGTGTCTGGCTCTTCTGATAATGCCTGTTGACGCAGAGATTCAGTTAGTGTGGCAGGGGACATCAGGACCCAGCTCTTTGCTTGGTGAAATTCTAGCCTTTAGGATAGAACAGATATGGTATTTTTTTTTTTTTTTTTGTGGGTAGCAGGGGTCGAACTCAGGACCTCGTGTGCCAGCAGGCGCCTGTGCCGCTGAGCGATTTCACTGGCTCTTTCTTTGTATATGGGTACTGGGAGTCGAACTCAGGACCTCGCGCTTGCCAGGCAGGTGCTTATGCCGCTGAGCCATCTCACCGGCCCCAGATATGGTATTGAAGGGCCTTAGTCTTTGCTTCCAGGCAGCCTTTTGTGTAAACATTCCAGGATACATTGACACCTCCTTTTAATGCAGGAAGGATAATGATGGCAGAGGCCTTCCTGAGTGCCAGTTGAAAGGTGGCTTGATCTTGATGGAGTTGCACGGATTCTCACTGTCATCTCTCACCTTGTAGTGACTGACCTGGACATCAAGTTTCAGTACCGTGGGAAGGAGTATGGGCAGACCATGACTGTGAGCAACCCCCAGGGCTGCCGGCTCTTCTATGGGGACCTGGGTCCCATGCCTGACCAGGAGGAACTCTTTGGTCCCGTCAGCCTGGAGCAGGTCAAATTCCCAGGGCCAGAGCATATCACCAATGAAAAGCAGAAGCTGTTCACCAGCAAGCTACTGGACGTCATGGACAGAGGACTGATCCTGGAGGTCAGCGGTCATGCCATTTATGCCATCAGGCTGTGCCAGTGCAAGGTGTACTGGTCTGGGCCATGTGCCCCATCACTTGTTGCCCCCAACCTGATTGAGAGACAAAAGAAGGTCAAGCTCTTTTGTCTAGAAACATTCCTGAGTGGTGAGTCTTTTATTATAAGATTGATGATGGAATTGTTTTCTGGAAGTTTATCTTCCTCTATCCCCTCTGTACCTCTTTCCTTTCCTGGCTCAGCATAGACCTTAGCCATAGAATTTCTTTTGGAGGAGGTCAAGGGAGCTGAGAACTTTGGTTTTAAAAAATGAAAGCGGGCTGGTGAGATGGCTCAGCGGCGTAAGCGCCTGCCTTGCAAGCGCGAGGGCCTGAGTTCGACTCCCGGATCCCACATACGAAAAAGGGGCCGGTGATATCGCTCAGCGGCACGGGTGCCTGTTGGCGCACGAGGTCCTGAGGTCGACCCCCCGGTACCCACAAAAAAAAAAAAAAAAAAAAAAAAAAAAAAAAAACGATGTAGGCAATGAAGAAGGGAGAAGCTATTTTGTTGGTTGTTGCTCCTTCAGTGGCAGAAGAATGTGACAGTCTTATAATTACCCCCATACAGTATCAGCTTATCTCTAACTTTGGAAGGAGACACTATCATATTTGGCAAAGCACGTACTTTTTTTTCTGAGAGATATTTGAATGGCGAATTCAAGTGGACCATTTTAGGGAGAGCATTGAGATTTGGATTTCACAGTATGGTTTGAACTCCAAGTTTAGAACAATCTTATTTTCCAGAAATGATGGGTGTGTTCTATATTAATACCTTTCAGAATGGTAGCTACTAGCCACGTGTGGCTATTGAGCAGGTAAGTGTGACTAATCTAACCATGTAATTATTTAATTTCATTTAATTTTTTGGTACCAGGTATCAAACTCAGGACCTTGCACTTGCCAGGGAGGTGCTGCTCCGCTGATCTATATTCCCCGCCCTAGTTAATTTTAATTAATTTAAAATTAAGAGACACAAGCGACTATTGCATTGGGCAGCATGTAAGATGGTATTTACCAAATGGATATGAAATGACCCATAGTATCAAACTTGCTCTTCCACTCTGCAGACCTCATTGCCCACCAGAAAGGACAGATAGAGAAGCAGCCACCATTTGAGATCTACTTATGCTTTGGGGAAGAATGGCCAGATGGGAAGCCCTTGGAAAGGAAGCTCATCTTGGTTCAGGTGAGGAATAAGGATGTGTTAACAACTGTTTTTTTTTTTTGGTCTGTGCTTTAGCCCCCGGTCCGGTTGAGTCCTGACTGAGCATCCATCAGTCTGTGTGTATTTTAATCCTATCAGATGGGGTAAAAGGCTCAAGTTTTGTACAGTAGGACCAAGCTAGAGAATGTGAGGTCTTTAAGGTGGGTGGCTGATTTAGTGGTGACTTCCACTCTCTTACTGACTTCAGTCTTATTGAAACTTTATAAGATATTTCTCTTTCCAGCTTTTCTTAGAAAAACCATTTGAGTTGTTTTTAAGAAAGTAATCTTATTCTAGGAATGGCAGCAAGGGGTTGGATCACAGAGCTGTGCAGTGAAGCAGGCAAAAATGACACGATTAAAAGTCTTGGCAAGTGAGCAGTCATTTCCTGAGGCCTATGGTATGAAGCTGTATCTAGATTCTCTACATTCAGTTGAACCAACTTCTAGAGTGAACCTTGGCAGGATGGTCTGAAGAGAGGAAGATGTTTGTGGACATTACAGTGGGGCTTTCCCAGAGCCCATTGGTTCTTTCAATCTTGGGTCTCTCCCGCTATTTAAAACTACTTTTTCCTCAATGGATACTCATGCACTGTCACGAACAGGTTGTTCCCGTGGTGGCTCGGATGATCTACGAGATGTTTTCTGGGGATTTCACACGCTCCTTTGACAGTGGCAGTGTCCGCCTGCAGATCTCGACTCCAGACATCAAAGATAACATCGTCACTCAGCTGAAGCAGCTATACCGCATCCTCCAAACTCAGGAAAGCTGGCAGCCCATGCAGCCCACCCCCAACATGCAACTGCCTCCTGCTCTGCCTACCCAGTGATGACAAATACCTTCCTCCCCTCCTCCTCCTCTTGTCCCCCCCATATTGTACATATGAAGTTTTTTTCAGATTTAACCAGCTTTTAAATCTCTTTCCTGTAACAATGTTAGAAGTCTGTAACTCCAAATGTGCCTAGCTTTTAAAGTTGATTTAATTTATGGAAAATGGCCATAATTTCCTTTCCTTTTCTTTTCTTTTTTTTTTGAGACAGGGTCTTGCTATGCGGTTCAGGCTGGCCTTGAACTCACTATGTAGCCCAGGCTACCCTTGAACTCTCAGTGATCCTCTTTCCTCAGCCTCTCAAGTGCTGGGATTACAGGATGTGCCTCCATGCCCTGTATCCTTTTCTTTTTTAAACCTTCTGATGGTAGTAAGATGTAGTAAAAGGAGATTAGGTTTGGCAGTTTTGATACCAGGGTACTAACTACAGCTTTTCTTCCACTATGACCTTCAGTAAGTAACTTCTGGGCTTCAACCTTATTACTTGTAAATAAATAAAGATGGGAATAATGCCCAAATTTCATTCAGTTTTAAAACCCTGATTTGATTACTTCATTCTATTTTGTTCCCAAATTGCCCAGAACAGAACCTTTTTGCATTGTTCTTGCACCGATTTTTTTCTTGCTTTCATTAAAGTTCCCTCAAGCCTGATTTGTCCAGGGTTGAGCTTTGTTTGACCTGTTCTGCTAGTATAGTAAACTGGCTCCCTGATGGGGGAAGTAAGAGGGAGAGGAGCTGACCGGTTGCCTAGGAACCAAGCTTGATATCTAAATAGAAATGGGTGCCAAGGTCTGAAAGTCACCCGACCTGTGGAGTAGAAAGCTCATAAATTGAGCTTCTAAAGGGAAACTGGTGACACAGAAAGCCCAGGGGTTGTGTGACACAATGGATTGTCAGGGTCTACCTTGTCGGCACGCGGTAGGCGAGCACCTGAACCCGTGGGGGACTGGGGACTTCAGAGTCAGGCACTCCCTTTTTCTTTTTCATATTTTCTTCTCTGAAGAAGACCTGGAAGTGAGCGGGGCGTGCAGGATACACTCCTCTGACTACAAAAAGGACAGTTCTTGATTGGAGACTTTTAAGAGTCTTCCTGTCTTTTGGATTTTTTTTTTTTTTTTTTTTTTTAGGTACTGGGGGTCGACCTCAGGACCTCGCGCGCCAGCAGGCGCCCGTGCTGCTGAGCGATATCACCGGCCCTTTTTCCGTATGTGGGTTCCGGGAGTCGAACTCAGGGCCCTCGCGCTTGCCAGGCAGGCGCTCACGCCGCTGAGCCATCTCACTGGCCTCTGCAGTTTGGATTTTTGCAGTTGGGTGTGTTACGGTGAGGGTAAGGCAGGGCTGGGCAGGGGCCTTCTGGAAAAGGGCCACAGAGCGGAAAATGCTCCTCTTGTGCGCCAGGGCCGAGTTCTGGCTGCAGCTGTAGAGGTGAGGTGTGGTGTCCAGCACAGCAGCTGCACACATCACAGACTCATCTGATTCTGTAACTTCTCAGCTCCTAACTGGTCTCCCCCTAATGGAATTAAACGTAACCTAAACTCTAAGACCAACATTGAAAATAAGATGTTGATCTCTGGTTGTGGGACCCACCCCTCCTGAACACCGATGTCTGCCAGGTCCTCTGATGAAAGCCACATGTGGGCTGGGACTCTAACCAACCACCTACTTTTCAAATAACTGAATGTAGGGCTGGCTGTCTCTAAAAATAAAAGCTCAACGAATCAAATGTGACAATGGTACTTATTTATTTAAAGTGTGTAAGCCTGGGTTTTAGGGACTCTTAGAGACCCAGTGGAATCTGCTGTCATTAAAGCATGGCCACGCACAAGATTGAATCCACAGCCATCTCTCGCCAGGTACTGAGCCAAAATCAAACTGGACCGAAGATTTAAATACTAAAACAGAATCTGCTGGAAGATAAATTAGGTACAATAAGACTTATGGAGACATAAGGATAGGCAAGGACTTTCTCTGAACAGAAGCATAGTTGCACAAGAAATAACATTGAAAATCAAGAAATGGGATTATATCAAAAAGCTTCTGCATAGCAAAAGAAACAGCAAACAGAGAGAAGAGACAACCTACAGAATGGGGAAAGTTTTTGCCAGCTACTCCTCAGACAGAGGACAAATATCTATAATATATAAAGAATTCAAAGGCTAGGTGTAGCTGGGCATGGTGGTGCATGGCTGTAATCCCAGCCTTTGGGAGGCTGAGGCAGGAGGATTGCTGCAAGTTTGAGACCAGCCTGGACTACATAGTCCAAGGTCAGCCTGAACTACATAGCAAGACCCTGTCTCAGAAAAAAAAAAAAAAAGAAAAGAAAAAAAGAAGAAAAAAGAAAAAAAAAGGGCTAGGTGTGGTGGCACCTGACTGTAATTCCAGTATTCGGGAGCTGAAGCAGGAGGATTACTGCAAGTTCGAGGCCAGCCTGGACAACTGTGTTCTCTTGCATGGATGACGCCCCCTCATGCAGTAGGAGGCTGTGCTGCTTTTCCTGTCTTTACTTGGCCCAAACTTGCTCTGCAGAGCCTTTCTTCCTACCTTTAATAAAACTGAAAGAAAGACAAAAAATAAAAACAAAGCCAGCCTGAAGTACACAAAAAGATCTTGTCTCAAAAAACCAAAAAAAAAAAAAAAAAAAAAAAGGGTAAATAGATAAATAAAAAACTCAGGGGGCCGGTGAGATGGCTCAGCGTTGTAAGCGCCTGCTTGCAAGTGTGAGGTCCTGAGTTCGACCCCTGGTACCCACACACACACACAAAAAACCTCAAAAAATTAGAGCCCCCCCCCCCAATAGAAGACCCAATCAAAAACAATGGGCAACCGTAATGAATAAACACTTCTCAGCAGTATAAATGGCCAATAATAAATGAAAAAAATGTTCAACATCACTGGCTAGTTGAGGAATGCAAATTAAAAACAGCACTGAAAAAACAAAAACGAACGGCACTGAAATCCCATCTTACTCTAGAATGTCTAAAATCAAAAAATCAAATAATAACAAATGCCGTTGAGGTAGGAGGGAAAATGAGTCTTCTATACTGCTGGTGGGAATGTAAACTAGTATAACCACTACGGAAATCAGTACGAAGATTCCTCAAATTAAAACTAGAAATTCCATTTGACCCAGCTATTCCCCTTCTAGGTATCTTCCTGAAAGAGTTGAAGACATTACAACGGTACATGCATACCCACGTTTATAGCAGTGCAACTTCTAATAGCTAGATCTTAAATCAGCCTATACGTCCATCAAATGAAAGGATAATGTTTTTGAGTAATTTATAGGTAAATGGATGCACCTTGAGACCAAAAGCTTAAATAGTGCATAATTTCTCATATATGAGAAATTCAAAGTATAAACATAGTGCAAACTAAAAGATAAATAATAGGAAACAGGGTGACAGATCTTTTGCAAAAGGGAAGGGGACATAAAAAGAATTAAGATGTGTTATGTACATGTACCAACTCCCCACGATGAATGTAATCATTACTAAAAACATGTACTGAAAAAAATTAAAAAAAAAATTTTTTTTTTTTTTTTTTTTTGTGGGTACCGGGGGGACGACCTCAGGACCTCATGTGCCAACAGGCACCCGTGCCTCTGAGCGATATCACCGGCCCCTTTTTCGTATGTGGGTTCCGGGAGTCGAACTCGGGCCTTCGCGCTTGCAAGGCAGGCGCTTAAGCCGCTGAGCCGTCTCACCGGCCCTAAAAAAAAAAAATTTTTATAGTATGACCAAAAGAAATCTGGGTAAAAAGTCAAATGCCCAGCTTTGAGGAAATGTTGGGAATTTATTTATTTATTTATTTATTTTTGAGACAGGGTCTCGCTATATAGTTCGGGCAGGCCTTGAGCTCACTACATAGCTCAGGATGGCCTCGAACTTGCATTGATCTTCCTGCCTCAGCCTCCCGAGTGCTGGGATTACAGGTGTGTGCCACCACACCCAGCTAAATGTTGGGTTTTTAGAGACCAAGAATCATGCAAGGCATAGAAACTTTTTTGCTCATTTGGTTGAATGGGTGAAGTGGTCTTGATGTTTGGTATCTGGGAGCTCAAAGTTAAAAGTACCCTATCGTAGGTAATTTAGGAGGACAACTGTTGAATATGGGCTGGTTCCTTTCCCAGGCTGTCCATCTGGATGGGAGGCCAGATAATGGAAGCGGGTAAAAAATGCTGAAAATAGTATTCTGAAGTGCAAAAACCGAGCTTTTCCACATGCAATGAAAAGTTTACCCATGTGTCGAATGGATGAATGGTTTATGTGGTTTTAACTAGATAGCTGTTTCTTCCTTGTTTTGACTCTTTCTCAGAGTGATGGGAGAATGCATGAGAGGATCCCTCCGAGCTTTTCCAGTAACTTTCTCTGGGTTTGATAGATACCAGGTGTCCTTCTTTTCTTAGAGGCTCTGTTTGTTATCAAGACAAGGAAACTATGTGTCTTTTCCCTTGCTTCCACTTTGCTTAAGACTGGAAAGGGTGTTAGACCGTCATCAGCTCTTCCGTTTCCTCACTGTGCCTCCACCACCAGTAGTAGATCAAAGATAAAAAGAACCCACTATAGGTAAATTGGGAGGATAAATTGGGGGGGCGGAATTTGGATCTAGGCGAGTCTCTTCCCTATATAATTAGGTCCCTGGTTATATGGTACACAGACCATAAACTATCTTTCAGAATAACCATGTCTCTGTAATCATTCAGCATCTGTGTCTTGAGTACAAACTTGCTGAATGTGAAGATTGTTTTGGTCTTTGCTGCCTGTTTCTCTGAAAATAAGACCTACCCTACACTGGGTACATAGTTCTTACAACATTGTCTGATACATAGTTGCTGTAATAAATCCATGAGCTACTTAAGTCTTCCATTTGGAGGATTTATTGCTAATCACCAAGGGGAAATAAGTAGATATGGGAAGGAAAAAAATTCTAAAAATAAAAGACTAGTTGTATTAATTCCTGCTCTCTTTCTCTGACTTCTTCTGAGCTAAGAACCATCAGACTGACAGCTCGTACAAGTTGTTCTTCCTCCTATGCAGGTCCCGTCTTTGCCCCACAGTCGACACGTTGCAGTTTGCAGATACCACCGACCAGGAAGCAGGAGTGCAACCTTCAGTGTAGGTGCCCACAGTTCCTTTAGATTCCATCCTGCTGCCCATACCTTTGGGCATTTCTCAGACACTGGCGTTTTCTCAGGAAAATTCTTTCATGGGTCAAATTGCTGGCACTAAAAAAGGTGTTAACCCCTAAGTCGACTCTTTTTTTTCGGAATGAGCTAGCTGAAAAATCTCTGGATCTTCGCTTCTCATTTGAAATCAGCAAACTGTCCTCTTAAAGCTTACAGGTCCGTGGAGGTGGGTTTCTGTCTCTTTTGCAAATACCTCCAGACCCTCAAACTAGGCCTAGCACATACTAATTTAGAATGAATACTCACGCCTTCGCACCCTGCGCAGAGCTCTTTCCTTGGCGAGGATAGAGCCTTTAGGATTTAGGGATGTCAAAGTCAAAAAAAAAGCTGTACAGTACCACCCACAGGTGGGGCTCTTCTGCAAAATATGTCAGTTGTCTGGAGATGCGTTTCATCTGGAAAGGCATGTTTAACCAGATACAAATCAAGGGTGTTTATTAAGTGCTGCCTGCCCTCTTTCTAGCTTCCCGGGCAAGTGGGCCACGAGACGTCGTAACATGCCGGGCACAGCGCTTTCACCAGCCGCTCCTTTTTTCCTCCACTTCCGGCCCTCCCTGTCCCTGGACGGACGAGCCGGGCCGTGTCTATCTGGCCGGAAGGGGCGGGCCGCAGGAAGGCCATACTTCCGGTACGTCACCAGGCGGCCCTGCCTGCGTTCTAGCGCGAGGCGAGCGGACCCATTGGATGACGTCACCGAACTGGGAGTAGAGTGCAGAGCCGGAGTGGGTGCGCATGCGTAACAGGCTATGTTCGCCCACCTGCGGCTGAGTAGGTCTCTAGAATCCGGCGCGCGGGATTTCCAGGGCCGGGGCTGGACACTGGGGCCCAGCCGCCTTCCACGCAGCCTGCAGGAAACCGGAAGGAGTTCCTGAGCTCGCGAACTTGCAGCGGAAGTGGAAACGGTAAATGAGGGAGAACTCGGCCTCGTGTAACAAGTCACTGTCATCTTAGACGTGAGGTGTGTTTGTGTTAGAGAGATCCCGTCTTCCTCAGTCCTGCTCCACGGTATCTGCTACACGGGGGAGGCGGGGTCGGAAGTAAATCGACCCTCCTGCCGTTTTAGCTGATTTATTTTTATGTCTTGGGGTGAGATGGTCGTTAGTCCGCGCTCTAGCGTGTGTTAGTTTAATCAGGTTGCTGTTAGAACTGTTCATCAAGGGAAGAGAAGGGGAACTGGGCAGTGGAAAGAACTCACTTGGAATTTAGAGGTCTGTCCCAGAAGGGCGGTTTTGGGTGAAATGCAGTGAATTTTGCTAGACTGCTCTGCCTTTTTCTCTGCTCTACACTTTTTAAGGTTTGAATCAGAGAACATAATTTGCAACTTGTAAAATTTAGAATAGAAGCCAGAGATTATATAAATCTTCCTGTCAGGCCAGAAAGACACGAATTTGGGACCAAGGGAGACTAAACCAGAGAAATCGGGCAGTGTTGGCGGACCTGTCTTGTCTGGCTTGTGTCAGCCTTCCAAGTTGAATGGACAAAATAACCTATAGGAAGTATAAGACCTAATGGGAAGGCTGTTGGTAGGTTTCCTGGTGTGTCACTGGCTGGTGTTAATTCCCTGCTACCCACCTTGTTTCTAGGCTGAAGTGTCTGGAGCTGAGATGCGACCCGAGGAAAGGAACTGTGGCTAGCTAAGGAGGCCGTGCTTGAAGTGCTTCCAGATCTCATGTCAACACCAAGCCCTCAGCTGCTGGTGGCAGCTGCTCAGCAGACCCTGGGCGTGGGAAAGAGAAAGGGTCCATCTAGAGCCATCTGCCTTCACTTAGCCGGAGAGGTGCTAGCTGTGGCCCGGGGGCTGAAGCCAGCTGTGCTCTATGATTACAACTGTGCAGGAGCATTGGCGCTCCAGGGTTATCTGGAAGAGCTGCAGAGGCTGGGTCTCCTCAACCCAGGACTTCACGTTCTTGAAATTGGAGAAAATAGCCTCATTGTCAGTCCTAAGCATGCATGTCAGCACTTGGAGCAGGTGCTGCTTGGTACTATAGCTTTGGTGGATGTTTCCAGCTCCCATCCACACCCTTCCCTCTGTTCCCCGGACCAGCTTCAGGACTTGAAGGTCTTTGTGGCCGAGATCACCATGCATTTGCAGGAGCTGCAGAGAAACCTATCTCTAGGAGTCTCTCCTAGCAGGCTCCATTCCTCACACTGGAATCTCTGTACTGTATTTGGGCTCCTTCTAGGCTATCCTGTCTCATATACCTTTCACCTGAACCAGGGAAATGACAACTGCTTGGCCCTGACCCCACTACGGGTATTCAGTGTCCACACCTCGTGGCTTCCAGGTCAGCCCCCAGTCTTGCTCTATTCTTTTAGTGTCCCAGAGAACTTGTTCTCAAACTTGAGGCACATTCTAAATGCCTGGGAGAAGGACCTCAGAACCCGATTTAGGACTCAGGATGACTTTGCTGACCTCAGTATCACCTCTGAAATAGTCACTCTGCCAGCTGTGGCCCTCTGACCTTAACTGTCCTCCTATATAAAAGGTATCCTATAAATGATCATCTCTGTGTTGAGGATGTCACCTAGGAATCATTTCAAGTACCAATTCTAAGTGTTTGGAGAACACTAGGAAAGAATGCTATAATCTGTCTGCTGAACATGAGAATGGGAATAGGTGATGGTGGCAGTGGTGGTAGCGTTGGTAGTGCATATTTGGCATTTCTATATTAGGGAGTTCTCTGTGAGCAGAGATGCCTGTTTTTCATTGGATGAGAGATAGAAGGGAAGAGACGGGGGAAAAGAAGGGTTGCAAAGGACAAGTAGCCCTTCTGTCTTGCCCTGTGGTGATAGTGTCTTCTAGGAAAGGAGCAGGACGGTGTGTTTCTGCATGTTTATATATGTACTTCTAACTGAATTGGACTGCGAGTGGATCAGCATCCTTAAGTATCACACTTGGGAGATGACAGTGTTATACAGGAATAAATCAAGATCTCCAAGATATAGTTACGTGAGGTGAAATTTATTTACAATACCTTAAAAAATAATAAAAGTCAGAAATCTCAGTTTAGTTGGAAGGAGAACCCAAGCTATGAAGTACCCAAACCTGAGTTTTTTGTTCAACTGCTTGCTTTTGATTTTTACCCCAGGCAGCTGTTACAAGTTTTTCAGATCATCAGGCTGTCTTTGTTGGCCAGGAATACTGCCAGTGCTATAGCAATCACCACCATCAGCATCGGGAGCCATCGGCCACATTGCCTCTGTGTGGAGGGAGAGGGAGACAGGAGAAAGCAGCCATGAGTTGGAGAAAAGATGGGCAAAAGTAATCCTATCGAGCCCAATGGAAAACCTTGGTTGGTGGCAGAGAAACCGTTTTTTACTTCTGTGTCCTGGTTTCTGTCACCTTCCCTGAGATAAAACCACTTTACTAGTGGTTGCTAGCCCGGGGAGCATACATAGGGACCAGGCATTTAAATGCTGAAGGTAGTAATCAAGTGTAGAAAAGAACCCAGCACGGTTGTATTCTGTGGCCATATGCCTCAGTGCTTTTGCTCTCTTCCCCCTGTGCTTGTCATGTTTGCAAAGAATACACTTTCATACTTGAGCTAGTACAGGTTGAATATTCCTTATCTGAACTGCTTGGGATCAGGAGAGTTTCAGATAGTGGAGTTTCTGGATTTTGTAATATTTACATATACTTTGAAATCAGAAATGATCCAGAACTCTTTTTTTTTTTTTTGATTTTTTGAGACAGGGTCTCGTTGTGTAGCCCAGGCTGTCCTTGACTCAGTGATCCTCGTGCCTCAGCCTCCCGAGTACTGGGGTTACAGGCATTGGCTACCACGCCTGGCTGCTCCAAAATTTATGCTAGTGCTCAAAAAATTTCAGATTCAGAGCATTTCAGATTAATAAGTTTCAGATTAGGGATATTCAGCCTGTAATAAGTCTTTCTCTCTGGGCTCAAGAGTTCCATGAAAATTAGGCTTGAATGTGTCAACTAGTGTTTCTTTCATGCTTGCATGTTTCATGTCAGCATAGTATAAACCAAGTGGAGTGGGACAGGATGGTCAGATGTTGGTGTGGGCTGATAAATTTTATCTGCAAGGTTTGGCTAAAAAAGGAATTGTCCCACCATCATCTAGTGCTGTACAGGACGATGGACCCTCTTACTCTGGGAGGCAGTTGCAGGCTGTGGTTCAGCTCTTCTCGACAGTGCTGTAGCTTATGCAGGCAGGAGAGGTACTCATCACTGAGGTTGTCTAACTCTGAATGCAGCTCTGTGCACTGGAGAGAATATCACCAAGGTCATCACCACCAGTTCTGTCTGGGATAGAACCCAAGGGGAGGAAACTGCCCTGAGTAAGGTACTCCTTCCCTCACGGAGCCGTTGTCCTCTCCCAGCCCTTCTCAGATTTCAGTTTGTCTTTCTACCATCTCTCCTAGTTTGTCTGGAGTGTGTCCGTTGAAGTGATGATGTTGCATATGTTACCTTTTATACATGTAGATGTTTTTATGGCTTAGTGTGCGTGCAAATGCTTTGTAAATGGGGATGCCAAAAAATGAAGTTGTTGTAGCACAAAAGACCTGGAAGTGATTTTAGTACAAGTCTGTTCTGGGAGCTGATTGTTTCTGGATGCTTGCAAGGACACGTGTGTGTAGCGAGGGAAGTTTTTGATATTTAAGAGACAATATATAAAGCTTCCAGAGATACTCAATGTGGGACAAAGCTTGAGAAGTTAATTATCAGATGTGTTTGAGCTGAGGTTGGCTTTCTAAAAGGTAACTAATAAAGCCTTGAATCGGGGTTGGATAAATAACGCAGGGAAATGATTGACAAATCAACCCAAAGGCAGAGGGGCTTTACATGGGCACAGGAATACCTGCGCGAATCTAGTCATGATTTAAGCTGAGATCCCTGTTCTCCAGCTGCCTCCCAGCAGTTTCCCCTGCTGCTCAGGGATGAGCCCTTCACAGTCCTAGGTCACTGTCTCACCTCCTGTTCCTTGGCCTGGAGCTGCAAAGTCTTCTTTTGCAGCTGGTCTCTGAGATCCCAGTCTTTGTCCTTCCCTGTACCCTCAGGCTCCACTTCCTGGGAAGGCTTTGGAGTCCACACAGGCAAGGGCTGATCTAAAAAAGCAGTGATGGTGAGGCCCAGGCTGCTGAGTAAAGGCCCTGTCCCTGAGAACTGGGGGCGAGAGGAGGGCCTGCCCTAGACAAATGGCTCCCTAACGTTTTTGTGTGTCCCCAGACTACTTAATAAATGACTACTTCTTAATTGCATTTCTTTGGCTATGTGTCATATACTTCATAGTTTGTCAGGTAGGTTTGCTGAATGTTTCAGTATAACTTTCCCTTACATCCTCCTTTCAAAGTCATGAAAATGGCATTCAGATCCTAGAATTTATTATATGTGATTAAAGATAGTTTTTTAAAAATCCATGGGCCGGTGAGATAGCTCAGTGGCATAAGCGCCTGCCTGGCAAGTGCGAGGTCCTGAGGTCGACTCCCGGTACCCACATTAAAAAAAAAAAAAAAAAATCCACTTACAGTCTTAGTCTTAAGGGTAAAAAGAGCACAGGACTAGGAATCAGGATTCTGGGTTTTCATCTAAGCTCTGTCGTTAATTTGTATGATCAGGGAGCTCTCTAATTTCTGCCTGCTCTTGTGTATTATACCCAGTGATTGTGAGGAGAAAACAAGAGGCTATGTGTTATGGATAAATGAGGAGTTGTCGCCACCTCTATACATAGGAGTTCTCAGGAAACTTGGGCAGACTGTTTTAGGCCTAAAGTGAGGTTGACTTTTGCGTGCTTTGTGGCTTGCGGCTGGGGAGTAGGATGTGGTTTGGAAAGTCAAGTGTGTAAAAACTGACATGAAATCCTGAGTTCAAAATCAATTTATTGAAATGTTCAACATAAACATATTTTCAGAGAAAGTAGAAACCCTTTTTCACAGTTCGTGGGCCTCTTAAGATAGAGGGCTGACTAATGAGGTGTCCCCAGGGCCAGTGAGCATTTCGTAAAAGACACCCCTACATCCCTCACTTACAGACTCCCAGAACGGTGGGAGCCAAGAGGCTGTGTAGTTCACCCTCCTTCCTCTAGGGGGCAAGCAAAGCGTAATAGTTTAGGATTTGTGGTAGTAAATTTGCTGACCTTTCTTTAAGAGTTTCTCCTGTTCTTGAAGCTGTAAGGATTGATTCTGAAGCAGACCTGTTGGGAAACACAAGGAACTTGTCTGTGCTAGCAGATGTACTGCAGAGAACCTCTTTGGACCTTTGCTTAGAACCTTAAAGATATTCCTGTCTGTTACAGATTGAAATTTGTCCCCCAAAATTAATATGTTGGAGTCCTAACCGCTCACTAACTTACAGTGTGACTTCTTTGGAGATCGTCTTTATAGGAGTATTCAAGTAAAGCTAAGGTCATTATTGTGGGCTCTAATCTAGAGAACTGATGTCCTTACAAGAGAAAATTTAGACACAGTTACGCTCTAGGGAATGAGGAAGTGAGGAAGATGGCCATCCACAGAGCCAGGGAGGCCTGGGATAGATCCTTCTCTCAAACCCTCAGAAGAAACAACCCTGCCCACAGCTCAGTTTTGGACTTTGGCCTGAAGAGCTGTGAGACGGTATATTCCTGGTCTTCAGGTTGCCCGTCTGTGGTACCTGCAAATATATTATTCTCATATCTTCTCCTACCATTGTCTTTGCTTTCAAGTCTCTGCTTAAAGGTTACCCTAAGGAAAGCTTGCTGGCCATGGTGGGCATACCTGTAACCCCAGCACTTGGGAGGCTGAGGCAGCAGGATAGCCCTGAGTTTGAGGCCTGTGTGGGCTGCTAACGAGTTCAAAGCCAGCCTGAACTACATAGCGAGACCCTGTTTCAAAAACAAAAACCTCTCCCTGGGAAAGGAAAAGCTTTCCCAGATGACGCTATGCAAAATAGCAACTATTTTCCCTTTGACCTGCTTTTATTCCCTCCATAGCACTTATTATGACTTGATTTTTTTTTTTTTCATAAAAGCCCCGTACTAGACTAGAGACCTTACTTGGAATATCAGCTTTACAAAGGAAGGAATTATTAGTTTAGTCATTATATTCTCAGTGTAATTTCCAGGGTGCCTGACACTAGGACCTCAGTAAATGCTTATTTAGTGAGAAAGTGAGAAGGGTGAGAAAGGTCTAAGTGACATATTCATGCATGTAATAAGTTAGAATACATACGAAAAGAAGCAACTCACAACACTAGTGCTTTATAAAATTTGCAGTTCTCATAGAAATGGAAGTGATAGTTATTGACACGGTTGACACGGAGTAGAAAAACAGGAGAAAAAGACCAAAGGCTAACATTGTAACTCGTGAAGCTCTGTGTAAATAACTCCAGTTCACAAGAAGTATATCTGAAAACACACAGAAGTAGGAGGATGTGCCAGAGACCAGGGCCCCAGTCCTTCCCCTGGGAGGAGCGCCAAGGAGCCCTGGGTGCTGGCTTGAGAATCTCGGAAGGAAACTTACTCTGCAGCTGCTGTACTCTGGCCACCAGGGTGAGTTTCTCCTCCTCAGACCTCTTTAGTTGATCTGAAAATGAAACAGTGTAAATCAAAATAGAAGAACCCAGGTTAATGAACTCAACACCTGAGGATGGAAATTAGTAAAAGGGACACATGTCAAATGGAAGTTGTTCTGCTTTCTATAGGTATCCCAGTTCTAAAGTGGTAGACTAGCACCCACATACCTTTTCATCATGAGAGGTCCGCGTCAACAGCGTTGGATTGAATTAAGGGCTGTATTTGCACATTATTTAGTCTTTCAGCTGATACAGGCTATGGCTCGGATACCTTCACGCAGCCTTGAATTTTATCTGACCTTTCCCTTTCAAATTAGGAATGTGGCCTTGACGTGAGACTAATATGGGAGCGGCTGTGATCTGGCCCAGAGGGATGAGCTGCAGGCGAAGAGAGCTCATACAACAAGATCCTCTAGTGCAGCAAAATTAATTTTCGTCTTGGCTGATTAATATAGCCCTTCCTTTCCCTCAAGGTAAGATGAAATCATAAGGCCAAGCACACAAATGAAGGCTGAGGCCCTTTCTCCACCCAGCCTACTTCTCTGAGCTCCCTTAGCTGTGGTTCCCATGCTCCTGAGGTCTCCAAGGAGAAGGGTACCTTGCAGGTCCTGGGAATCAGAGGTGCACAGGTCTTGCTCCCCTTGCAGGCATTCAATCTTGGCCTGCAGCTCCTGGTGCTCATTCTCCAAAAGTCTCAGGGCCTGGTTCATCTGTGCATCTCTGCTGTCTGCTCCCTGCAAGGAGGAGGAGGACCCTGATCAGTGCTGGGAGGAGTGGGGAGCAGGTTCCCCAGAAGGGGAAAACTATAGGAACTTGTAGAATTTCAGAGCTAGGAGTGAGAGGGAATTTCTTTTTCCATTCTCTTTGCTCTGTTCCTCACATTTTAAACCATGCATTAGACTTTTGGTATTTACAGGGATCATGCCCTGACACCGTGGTGTAAATCCCCGGATGAAAGCATACCAGGTCAATGTTTTGGTTTTCTCTTTACTTTTCATTCTACCACTGTCAAGTTTTTTTGTGTGTTGGAGGGGGCATTTTTCATAAAGAAAAGGTCTAAAAAAACCCACAGTAGCTTCCTAAGAATTGCCTTATAGGTGATAGGAAGAAGAGAGCAACAGAGGTTCCAGTGTGCGCACAGTGGAGAAGGGCCAGTGAGGGTTCCTCCTTTGAAAAGCCACACGCCCTGTCTTATCAAGTGGGCTGTTCTGATCCCTGTTTCAGGAAAATTGTGAAGATCAGCTTTTGGGGCAGGTCCTCAGAGTTCAAGCCAAGTGAGTAAAATCTGTGCAATGCAATAGCTAATATGCATTGAATGTTTGTATGTGCCCGGCATTACACTTAGTGCTACTATATTTGATCTGTATAACAGTCCTATGATACAGGTGCTACTGTTCTCATTTTAGAGATGTGGAAACTGAGCTTTGGAGGTTAGTTACTTTTCCAGGGTAGCAGATTAGAAATGATGGAACTTTTGAGAATGTCCAGAGTCCACTGTAATTGCTTAAAAAAACACATTATAGTATTAGTTTCTCCTCACCTATAAATAAGTTACTGACATTTGCTCTGTGCAAATAGTAGGCAGTTCTGAACTAGGTGCTCTACTGGGATGGTTTCGCAGAGTGGGTTGGAGTATGATGTTAGTAGCTTGATGAATATTTCAGCTCAGCCCTTTGCATTTGGATCGTGTCATTCCAGTGAACACTTAGTTCATTTGCACGAGCAGTAGTTGTCCTTTGTAAACTCAGAACTGAATTTCAGGCTCGAAACAGTGACTGGCACAAAGTAGGCCTGAGTAAGGAACTGAAAGCTGGATGCCCTCAGCTACCTTTGGAGTCTCCAACCCAAGAGAAGCTTTTCTCGACCCCCATCCCTCTTCCCGCATCCTCCTCCTCTCCCCACTCCCAGTGCCTGGTACCTGCAGTTTGGACTGAAGCACGTGGAGTTGGCTCTCCAGCTCTCTGTGCTGTGCCCCTAGGGTCCTCCAGTCCTCCTTCAGAGCCTCATACTGACTCCTCCACTCTTCACACTTCTGCTCCGCCAGGGCCAGGGACCGCTGAGGGAGATCAGAGAGGAGGGGTTCCAGTGGGAGCCTCCCTCACCAAGGCGGAGGCTTGGAGGAAGGGTTACAGAAGCACATAGTACCCCCTCATTTGTTTACATTAAAATAAGTGCCACATGTATTTGGTGAGGAACAGTTTCCAGGGAGTTATGTCTTGCTTTCCAGATTGCCCTGGGGTTCTCAGCCCCAGCGACCATCCCGCATTCCCACCTGTGTGCTCTGTAGTTGCTGCTCTGCGCCGATTTTCTCCTCTAGCACTTTCTGCAGTGACTCCTTGGCCTTCTGCTCGTAGCTGTTTTTCTGGTCTTCCATCTCCAGCAGCACCTTTTTCATTCCCCAAGGGGAGTATTTCTGCAAATTTGGTGCAATTGAACGAGCACACATTGAGCTTCTGGATGCCAAACACTGAGCTGGTATACAGAGATGAAGAGAATTTGGGCCTTGCTCCCAGGGCAGAGGTACGGTAGTGTGGTGGGCCTTTCCTCCAGCCTAGTGCTGAGCAGGAGTCCCTCTGGCTGGGAGGAGTGAGTGCCACGGGACTGCCATGCGTTGTGTCGTAGGCCTCTGCAGGCTTTTGAAATCCAGCCTGTCCTAACAGAACTCATCTGCCTAGATCTCCTTTCTCGTGGGCTTCCGACCTCAGTGATGTGGGTCATCACCCACCGAGGCTTCCTTCAGTTTCTCTGCTCTCTCTCGGTATCCCTTCACTGGGCCTTGTCAGCTTCCTGAACAGCTCATGCCTGTCTCCTCTCTGCTGCTTCCTGAATTCAGACTGTGATTCTGCCGTTGACTGGATTGATGTAATAGTCTTCCTGCCTCGTACACTCGCCTCCCTTCGAACCTTCTCAGAGGGTTCTCGCTAATTTTAGAGTGGTACCTGATCATGCCGCTTCTGCGTAAATCTCTCTGGTTCCTCAGTGTCCTAAGGATCAGGTCCAGATTCCTTGAGATCACTGCATATAACCCAGCTTCCTACTGTGCTGCCTCTGCCTGGGCTGAAGTGCTTTGCAGATCCCCTGAGCATGCTTTTTAACCTTCGTTATTGCCTGAATACTTTCTTCTGCCTGGAGCCTCATTACCCACCTTTTTACCCACCTTTTCTCCCACCTAACCTCAACTTGTGCTTGAGATTCAGCCCAGGTAAGATCAGTTCTGGTGACTATTTTTTGGAGACAGAGTCTCACTGTGTAGTTCAGGCTGGCCTTGAATTCACTGTGTAACCCAGGCTAGCCTCGAACTTGCAGCAATCCTCCTGCCTCAGCCTCACAAGTGCTGGGATTACAGGTATATGCCACCATGCCTGGCTCCAGTTCTGGTAAATTTTGAATAAACTCCTATTTCCCAACTCTTTATTAATTAGATTCCTTCCCCGCTTCCCCTCCTCCTCGTTGTCGTACTGGCACTGAGCTACATTCCCACATCCCCAGCCCCCACCCTTTTTAAAAAACATTTTCTGTTTTGAGACGGGGTCTTGCTAAGTCACTTAAGTTGCCCAGGCTGGATTTGAATTCATCCTCCTGGCCAAGCCTCCCAGAGAGCTAGGGTTACAAGTGTGCACCACCACACCCTGCTTGTCCTTTTTTTTTCTTCTTTTTTGGGGGAGTAATTGGGATTGAACCCAGGGGCTCTCTACCACTGGCTACAACCCTCCCACACCCTTTTGAGACAGTGTCTCACTAATTTGCCCATATTGGTGTCAAACTTGCCGTTTTCGTGCCTCAGCCTCCCAAGTAGCTGGGATAACCGGCGTGAGCCACCAGTAGGTAGCTTTGCACACATCCGTTGTTCTACTGTGTTGACCCACCTTTCACCCTTATGGTACTGTAAATTCCTTTGGAGCAGGGAGCATGCTGCTGCTTTAAAAAATACAGCCTCACAGATCTGAGGAATTCTTAGTAAACTCAATGTTAAAACATTTTTAGAAAAATTAATTCATTCACTCCTGACTTCAGGATCAGGAAAGACAGCAGAACGGTCTGCAGGTTCCCTGGGACCTGCCCTCCCCGCGCCTTTCCTTTTCATGCCCTGTGATGCTGGGGAAGGACAGCAGCTCTTACAGTCATTTCTAGGTTACCCCTGGGTAAGCAGATGTGATAATGAAAATTTAGGGATCAATCTAAATAATTTCCATTTCACTTTGGAGTTGTCTGAAAATTTGGATTTATATATGAATGGACGTTAAGTTTTTATTAACTAGATCCAGGGGTGATTGGTTGAGATTATACATGGGGCATGGCACAGTTACTGGGTTTATTTTGGTTTGTTTGGTTTTTAGACAGGGTCTTGCTATGTATTTAAGGCTGGCCTTGGATTCACTATGTAGTTCTGCTGGCCTTGAACTTGTGCTGATCCTCCTGCCTCAGCCTCCCAAGTGCTGGGATTACAGGTGTGCGCCACCGTGCCTGGCTCAGTTATTGGATTTAACCATGCTGGTCTCTGACCAGCTTTATTCCCTACTGAAAATGAATAGACTGGCATTCTGGGTTATATGTGAGTCTCCTATGGTTGGGTTATTTATTTCATAAAAACCTAACAAAGTAGGTCATACTGACAAAATAAAACGTGTAGGTTGAGAAACCAAATACTGTATGAACTGTTTTTCTGCAAGATCCCAACTGTTATTCCAAATAAGAGACCCCTGTCTACTACTCCCTCCGCCTCCCTTTTTGAGACAGAGTCTTGCTGTATCATGTAGGCCGGTGTCAAACTTGCCAGCCTCCCACATGCAGGGATCATAGCTGAGTCCCCACGCCTCTCTGCCCCCTCCTCACCTGGCAGGAATCCGTCACTTCTCAAACGTGTGAAGACTGATTTCTTTCTGTTTGTTTGTTTTTTTCAAGATTAGGCCAAATCGGGCCGGGGATATAGCTCAGTGGCACAAGCGCCTGCCTGGTAAGCACAAGGTCCTGAGTTCGAGTCCCAGTACAAAAAAAAAAAAAAAAGATTAGGCCAAATCAAGAGATTACTGAAGCTGGATAATAATGTCACAAGAAAACCGAGTCACACTCTTACTTTCTTCCAGAGGTTACTGCTAGGAAAAAGTTGCCCACAGAAGAAAGTTATTTTTCGAGAATTCCTTATTAACTATGTGCAGTGATGCATCCTGTAATTCTAGCTACTCAGGAGGCTTATTTAGGCAAGAGGAACACAAGTTCAAGGCCAACCCTACTCCCCCTCCCCTACCCCTCACAAAAAAGAAGAAGTAAAAGAAAAGGCTTGTGATGTAGCTTAGCGATGGAGTGCTTACCTATCATGCGTGATACCCTGGGTTCCATTACCACTACCATAAAACAATCAAGCAAACAAAACCCAAAACCTTTTTAACATCGAACTCATCTGTTCAAGTACTGGGACCTGCCAGTGTGATGGTGCATGCCTGTAATCCCAGCATTTAAGAGGCTGAGGCGGGAGGATTGCTCTGAGTTCAGGGCCAGCCTGGGCTACATAGTGAGACCCTGTCTCAAAGCAAAAAACAAAAAGCAAAACAGATACCAGGACCTGTGAAGGTCAGTTGGGTGGTGAGAGTGTTTACCAAGGGCCTCTCCCTACAGCTGGATATTCTCAAGGCTCCCTTGTAGCTGATGAAGTATTCAGTGCTGAGATTCCTTCCCAGCATGCACAGTGAAGGGTACTGGGAGAAGCAGGGAGGCTGGAGATAGTCATGGCAAATTAGGTACCAAAGTGAGAGTGGCCACACCAGACCTGGGTCAGAGTGGGAGCATTTCAGGAAGTAGGACTGAGGCTTTTCCAGTTTCATTCAGTTCTGGATGTATGAGCCGGAAGTGTCCCCTGGAAAGCTTACCTGGGTACAGGCGTAGAGCTGGTTTTCCAGGGACCTCAGTTTGCCCTTCAGTTTGTCTTCGTTCAGCTGTCCCTGGAGCAGAGGGAGGGGGTAATGAGTGCAAGCCAGAGTGCATCTGTAGAGAGAGTTGCTCCTCCCGCCAAGGCCTAGCACAAGGCGGTGCGCAGTGCTGTGGGACGGAACTCTCAGGAGGAGCGGTGATGACAGAGGACACTTGGGGAGGACAAGGATGAATCAGACCGGCTCCCAAAGAACTCTTTTTGCCTTCCAGTTCTCTATCAGATGGCTCAGGCCGTACCCTAGTGTGGAAAGGCCCTGGGGGAAGCTAAGCTGTCCTTTTCCTCCCGTCCCCTCCCTCCCTCCCTGCTGGGACACTGCCTGCTCCTCACCTCAGTCTTGAACCTGGCTCTTGACTGTAAAGTACAGGCCGGCAGCGCTGGAGGGGAGAGTGGGTATTCTCTCCCTCACTCCCTGCTAGAAGCTGAACTCCCCTCACCCTAGGTCGTATGTCCACGTTCTAACCTCTGCTACCTCAGAATGTGACCATACTTGGAGATAGAGTCTTTACATAGATAATTCCACTAAAATGAAGTCATTAAGGTGTAGCCTAATCCAGTATGACCATAATCTTTTTTTATTTGTTTGTTTTTGTTTTTCGAGAGAGTCTCAAAAACTCACTATGTAGTTCATGCTGGCCTCAAACTTGCAGTGATCCTTCTGCCTCAGCCTCCCGAGTGCTGGGATTACAGGTGTGTGCCACCACATCTGGCTCAGGAATCTTTTTTTTTTTAATAGCGGCATAACCTTTATTTGGTGATACAACAGGTGAAGAGTGTCTCAAAGTTTTGAACACTAAATTTTACTCCTGTGATAATTTGTTTTCTATCTAAACAGATACATGCTTTAAAAATATATATTAGGAACACTGCCATTGGGTATGTTCTATATATTAGAAATCTTTTTATGGTAATACATTGCATATTTAACTTTCTGTAATTATAGGGAGAATCATAATTTTTTTACATGCATACATTTTTTAGTCTGACAGAATAAATGTATTACACATATATCTCTTCCAAAAGCAATGCACTTAGCAGTTTCTAATTTATGTACTCCATTGTTCTAATCAAAAAGCTGTACATCTTCCAGTATCCACACACAGTCTGGTAAAGGTACACATTCCTTTAAATGCTTTACTTTCTCTTGAATTTGCTTTTTTGGGGGGCGGGTGTGGGTATAGAAGTTGTGGAGCAGACTGAAATCTTTATAGAAAGAGGAATTTGGGACAGCAGGATAACCTGAGGGAAGACCACTGAGGACACAGCGAAGGTGGTCCCGTGCCAGCATAGAGAGACCACAGGGGACACCAGTCCTACTGACACCTTGATCTCAGATTTAGACTCCAGAACTGTGAGAAAATAAATCTCTATTGTCAAAGCTACCCTCCTCTCTGTAGAACTTTTTTACGGCAGCTAGCATACAGCCGTCCCTTGGCATCCACTGGACCTGGTTCTAGGGCCCCCCTCCCGCCAAAATGACAAATTCCATGGGTGCTCAAGTCAAGTCCCTTTTATAAAATGATATAGTATAACTTATGCACATCCTCCCACATACTTAAAATCCTCTCTACTACTTACAATACAATCTAAACGCTACCTAAATAGTTGTTATACATTATTGCTCAGGGAAGAAAGACAAGATAGACTCTGGATCTTTTTTAGTTACATTTGATCTGAGGTTGGTTGAATCTGAGGATGTGGATCCTGCAGACATGGCTGACTGCACTGATATGCTACCCACCCTGCCACACACACACGCGGCTCAAGATGAGAAATTCTTTAAGAAAGCAAGAAATGGAGGGAGAGAGATTAAAGCATAGGTGGGGGCAGGGTAAGAGTGCTTTCCTGAAAGCCACGTTCTGTTTATTCATACGCGGGGTTCTTTTTTCTTCAGTGCTTAGTGGTTGGGCCCAGCGTCTTGTGCATGCATCTGATGCCGTTTTGACGTTGCAAGAGGGGTGGTTATCCAAGGCTGAGAGTGGAGAATGGTGGGCGGGAAGGGCCATTCTCTGTTTTTCAACTTTTCAGCATTTCAGCTGAGCAGCAAATGTAATAACTTCCTTGCTGTTTTGTCGTCCCTCCACCTGTAGACTTGTACCTTTTTCCCAGGTAGGTCTTTTCCTTCCAGTTTTTTTTTTTTTTTTTTTTTTTTTTTTGTGGGTACCGGGGGGTCGACCTCAGGACCTCGCGCGCCAACAGGCACCCGTGCCACTGAGCGATATCACCGGCCCCTTTTTTTTCGTATGTGGGATCCGGGAGTCGAACTCGGGCCCTCGCGCTTGCAAGGCAGGCGCTTATGCCGCTGAGCCATCTCACCGGCCCTCCTTCCAGTTTTGTTTTAGGTCTATCCACATATAGGGATGGCAATACCAGTGATAGTAAGTTCCCCAGAGATAGGGCCATGGGCCTCTCCCACAGTAACCGTTTTGCTTATTTTTCTGACTTTTTCCATCCAGGCCCTGTGGGACTCTTGTGGGGTTTAGAAATTCCACTTCTCTTCAGGCCTTGGATGCAGTGGCCCCTCTCAGTCATACAGTTAGAGCATTTCCAACCTTCATCATATTTCTGGTCTATAAGGGGGGAGCAGAGGAGGGGGCCTCTTTTTCAGGTCTGACTCCCTCCATGAGTGGGGGTAGGGGAGGCAGGAAGTGGTATTTCACAGCTCCTGTTTTGGTCTTGTTTGGCAGATTCTTCTAACCATGGGGGCTGGGGCATACCCCCACCCTTTCTGCTTCCTGTATTACTCAGCTAGGCCTTGCAAAAGCAAAAAGCTTTGCCAATGACAATTCTTTAAAGTGCCTCCTGCTATTAATGTCTTTCCCAGTGCCTCATGAGAGACAGCTGAGGGTCAGGGATTTGGTAGCTACAGTAACCACAGGGCTTTGGGATGAATGAAAGAGATGGGCAAACACTTCCACTGTTTGGGCCTTGGAGTAACTGGTAAAATGGCCACATTCCACAGAGTGGCCTGTTCATTGTTAACCCACAGGTCCTGAAATCAGTTGGTCTCATTCCTACCTCCCCTGGTTCAGATCTTCCAATTCTGTGCATTTTTCTTTGCCTAAACTGTCACTCTGCAGAATGCAACCAAACCCACCAAATTTGAAGGTTATCTTGCTAGAGGTTGGAAAGAAAATAGGCCCAAGGCAGTATTCTTAAAATCCCTCCCAGACTCCTATCCTTTTTGGATAGCTCTTCTCTCCCTGTCTCGCAGTATGGCTTTAATATATTTTGCCTCTTCCAGTTGTTTTTGCATTTCAGTTCTGCCCTAGATTACTTTTCCATTCATGTCGCAATATAAGACAATTCATGATAGTCCCTTCTGTAGGGGTGCAGGGCCACCCAAGTCTAGAGCCTGAACAAAATCTCTTATACACAGTCCTGCCTTCCCAGACTCCCCAAGGCAGGCAGGAGGGTTTCAGCCAAGTTATTACAAATGGGGCATGTAGTTTCCTGGTCTGAACCCAGGTCTGCCCACACTGAAGCCCAGTGTCAGAGTGTGTGGGAAGAGGCACTTATCACAGGCCTGCTGCTGACCTTCCATGCAGACACACCCAGGAGCTTGGGGCTCAGGCACAGTCAGCCTGGTAGGAAAGGGAGTAAGGCGGAGTCATACACACCTGGTGTCGGTCTGAGGGCTTCAGCTCTTGCGTCTGCTTGGTTTTCCCCCGCCTCTGAACTGTTCTCCAGAAACACCACCAGCTCACCACAGAAATACTAGACCACAGCTCATCTCTCTACCCTAGCAGAGGTTGCTTAGGGTGGTTAGCCAATCCCCTGCCGTGCTGTCATTTCAAGATCTTAATTCTACTTTGAAGACCTTAAAACCCAAGAATACCCTGCTCTTGTCTTTGTATCACCCAGTGTTGAGCTTTCTGTACTGGCTGAGCTGTTTCTGCTCTGAAGGTTGGACCCAGCTCAGGTTCACAGCAAAATCCTAGGTCCTTCAGCATCCAAGAGGCCTGGAGTCCACTTGGAGTTGGAGGCAATGGAGGTCGGGGATCCTTGGGGTTCTGACAGCATTGCGGCAAGCTCCACATGTGAAGTTGGAGAGTCCAATCATGGGGCCAAATGGAAAAAACAAAATGTGAACTGGACCAGATATCGGAGACCCAGTTCTGGCCACATTCATCTGGTTATTTTTCCCAAATACCACAGACTGGGGCTGTCCTTTCACTGAAGTCGAGGCTTTCAGGGAGGGATAGAGAGTTGATTGTCTCATTTTGGGAGAAGCAAGAGTTCTCAGCTGAATAGTCCGAGAGTATTTTTCTTAAAAACAGGAAGCTGGGGGCCGGGTAGGGGGGTTGGGGAGCAGGAGGAAGTGAAGGGTAAGGATTGGGAGGGGTGGAAAGAAAGGAGGGAAAAAACCACCGCCAGAGGCACTTTGGGCTGGGCCACGGGTGAAATTCTCCCTGAGCGTCTATGCCTCATAGTAAGTCTTCCCCATTGCCGCCAAGCTTGCTATAATTCGAGCTCAGATTATGGCTTATCTGGGTTATTACAAGTCTGTGCTGCCCAGCCCTACCCCGAGCCAGGGTGCTGGTGGTGGTTAGAGAATCCGATAAACAGATGTGGCCATTCACTTATAGTTCAGTTGAGTGCCTTGTACAGAAGGGCAGACTGCTAAGTCAGATAAGGCATAGTTCCACTGCTCCCCCAGCCCCATCTCTGTCCTGTGTCTCTGTGTCACTGTACTGGGGACTGAACCCAGGGCCTTTGCATTGAGCTGTATCCCAGCCCTTTTTGTTTATTTTTTATTTTGAGACAGAGTCTTGCTAAGTTGCCCAGGCTGGGCTCAAACTTGTGACCCTCCTGCCTCAGCTTCCCAGAGTGCTGGGATTATAGGTGTGTAGCACCACACCCGGCTGCTACCTTGCTTCTTCACTGTAGTAGTGTTTCCCAAACTTGGGGTAGCGTGTATCTCATGAATCTGTGAGATACATCCTTTTATTGGGTCATACAAAACAAAAAAAAATAAAAGGACCCGTTCATTATTTAAGTTTTAGATATATTGTTGAGCAGAAAGAGTTTGAGTCCCATAATAGAATTCTAGAGACCTGCCTGAGGCCCTTTCTTTGGTGGAACTCTGATACGATCCCTTCGTTTCTCCCGCATCCAATGCCAGGGTCAAGCCTAGGCTGCAATCATTCTGATCCCTTAACTCAAACACTCTTCTCCTTTCTGCTCTTTCTTCCTCATCTCACTTGATTTCTGGACTGGCAAACTTACTCATCCTTCAGGACCTCACTAAAGTGGTCTCCTTCCTGTGGAGCCTTCCCTAGTCCGCCTCCGGCAGAACAATGCTTTTTTTCCCTGTGTTGTGTTATATGCACCACGGTTGTAGCCTTATTAAACTGTTTCTGAGTTATTATCCTTTCTCTGTCTTTCTGGCTGGACTGCGAGCTCCTTAAGAGCAAAGAGTCTGCTTCTTCTTGTTCCTGAAGTACAGCACCCAGCACGGAGGAGGAGCTTATCAAATGTCTGTTGAACAAATGAGTGAGCGATCTCCTTTTAGCTCAGTACCGGAAACCACCTGGTCTGCACAGTGGCCTGCGCCCTGCTCTGCTGAGGGAGATGACTTCCTCAGCAGGCCAGGGCTCTGCTGGACCCCGGGCCCGGCACCCTGACTGGTGTGAGGGTGAAGGGCTGAGCTAGGAAGTCTTTGTTAAATGCACATTTTTTCATTTTGTATTTTTGTGGTACTGGGGATCAAACTCAGGGCCCACACATGCTAGACAAGTGCTTTATACCGAGCAACATCCTTGCCCCAGGAGGCCATTTGTATCACTGCGAACTTGGCTTTGCTCTGTACCCATCTGTTACATCTCTGAGCTCAGGCCGTCTTCCTGGCGGGGGAGATGCCTCCAGGGGCCTGTGCAGTTGCCTGCTCTGCCTCACTGTTCCTAGTGCTCTAGGCTTTGCTAGCCTCGACTCCCTGTAACTCCCTGTACCTGTGGCTTTCAGTGTGTGCTCGGAGAACCCCTGCAGGTCCCCAAGACCCTCCGAAGGGATCTGCAAGGTCTTCCCTTTTCCAACTGCATGTCTGTGCGAGATTGAATATATTTCTTCATATATTTCAACCAAGAGAATATGTTGCAACACATTGAATTTAGAAGCAAGTATGAGAATTTAGCTGTCTTTTGTTCAGTCAGACATGAGGAAGATTTGCAAAAGTGTAAAGGAATGCCACTCATTACTTTTTACTTCTGAAAGTATAGTTATTTTTCATAGAATATGTAATTAAGGTTAGCATGAGATAGCTTATTGTTGTTATTTTAAAATTAATAAATATTTCTGAATTTCTGGTTCAATTTTTAACATGGTAAGTTCTAATATATTAAATACAAAAAGTTATTTGGAATTTTTTTTTTTTTTTTTTTTTTTTGTGGGTACCAGGGGGTCGACCTCAGGACCTCGTGCGCCAGCAGGCGCCCGTGCCACTGAGCGATATCACCGGCCCCTTTTTTTGAATGTGGGTTCCGGGAGTCGAACTCGGGCCCTCGTGCTTGCAAGGCAGGCGCTTAAACCGCTGAGCCATCTCACTGGCCCCTGGAATTTTTAATAATTAAATAGTATAAAGAAATCTTGAGCTGGGCATGGTGGCACATGCCTGTAATCCCAGCACTTGGGAGGCTGAGGCAGGAGGATTGCTGTGAGTTTGAGGCCAGCCTGGGCTACTAAGTGAATTCAAGGCCAGCCTGAACTGCATAGTGAAAGCCTATCTCAAAAAGACCAAAACAAACAAATGAACAAGCAAACAAACAAACAAAACAAAACCACCAAAAAACCAAAAGAAGTCTTGTGATGAAAAAAACAGCTGAGACCCATTACACTGGATTATGTATCATGCCTCTAGGTCTTCGCCTGCCCTGTATCTCCTACCTAGGATCCTGTTTCTCTTTCTCCTTTTGCCTGGCAAATGCTTCTATAACTTTAAATATTTCCCTGTATCTCCCTTTCTGGAGTTATTCATTCCTTGTTGTAGTCTACTATACCCTAAAAACATTTATTTCTTATAATATTTTGTATTGTTCGGTCTCTCTTAGAAAACTGTGTGCTCTCAAAAAATCAGGATCCCTGCCAAGAGTCTCATTTTTTCCTGTTCGCCCTGTGCTCAGTAGGAAGAACATAATCTATGATTATTTGTAGGATGAATGGACTAAAACTAGAGGCTTGACTTCAGTTCCATTTCTGCTGCCACCTAGCTCTAAGACTTTGGGCAAGTCACTTAATCCTTCTGAGAGTCCTTCCTCATGGACAGTGGGAGAGGCTGAGGCTGTCCTCTCTAAGGTCCCTTCCCACACTAACACTCATGCCTGGGCTGAGTAGTGGGAGCGTGGTGGCTTCCGTGGATATTGATGTGACTCCCATACAAAAACCATTCACATTACCGTATTCAGTAATGTAAACTACTGGAAGAAAGAGCCCCACAGATTAAAAAATGGCCCTTATTTCAACGTTTGGTTATGAGTTTTCCTGGGTGTAGCAGCAAGACCCTCAGCTGATGACCCATGTATTTACTGTGACCGGTTTGACCTGGAGGTCTGAGCACGACCCCTTGCCTCTTTCCAGCCCTCTCTTTAGTAGTCAGACAGCACTTCTCTTGTTGGGTGGAATGGGAAGGAAAATAAGATGAGCACACCTAGAAGCCCCGGAGCTTTGTTCTAAGTTTCATTTCCTTACCTTCCAAGAGCTGTCCGAAGCCCGAATCAGGGTGGATAGTAGGTCTTGGAGAATCACCATTTTCTGTTTTAGGACCAGCTCCCTCTGTAGGGCCTCCTGTGGGGCAAAAAATGTAAGAGGGTAAGGTTAATCTAGAGAAGGAGGTAGGTGAATGGAGAAGTTGAACGGAGAGGTCACTTACTTTGAGGTACTCAGAAAGCTGGATGATTTCCTAGAGAGAAAGAAAACATGTATCAAAAAGAGTAGGTCCTTGAAATCCTTTAGCGTAGAACCAGTGCTTGGGCTGGCCTGTGCCTGGCAGACGTGTTCTGCCCAGGGTCTTATAGGGCCCCTCTGGGTCCCGTGTCTCTACACGGTACCCTCCTGCCATCCAGGAAGGAAGTGTCCCCCCGCTCTAGCCTGAGTTTATAGTGGATACCAGAATATCAGAGCTCGGATACCATCGGCTCCACGTCAAAGTAAGGGTTTTCTTACCTTATCCAGAACTGCAACTCCATAACTGGAAAGAGAAGGGGAGAAAAAGACAATGGGCTAAAGAATCAAGCAAGTCGGGAGGTGGAGAGAGTGGGTCAGTTGCTCCGGGACCCTTCTGGGTTCGGGGGCAGGCTTCCTCTCGTAAATTAATGTGGATATTCATTGTATTTGCTATCTGTACATGCTGGGTAGAGGGACTGAAGTAAAAGTTTAGAAGAAGCTGGGCATGGGCAGTAGGATTGCCAAAGTTTGAACCCAGCCTGAGCAACCTAGCAACTTAGTGAGACCCTGTCTCAAAATTTAAAAATCAAAGGGCTGAGGATGGAGCTCAGCGTGAGCTCAATCCCCTTACCCCCCCCCCCCCAATTTAGAAGAGAGGAATAGATAAGATGTGAGCAGGCTGGGGTCGGGAATGTGAGGAGCTCACTTGGTTTGCTGACTGGCATCATTCTTAATTGTTGGCTGTGCGTCTTCTGCCTTTGTCTGAGTGCCTGATGAGTGAGATGGAGGGAAAGGTGATTCAGAAGCCATGGGAAGGCAGTGAGGGCATTAGGGAGGGACAGGGACTCCCCACTGCTGGTGAGCAGGACGCTGGGGCAGAGTTCCCTGCAGGCCCTGCTGTACAAGGGAGCTCTGCTCTTACCACAGTGGCGTTTGGGTGGCTTCTTGATGGGAGAGTCTCGTGGTGGAAGGGCCCCTGCCTGTGAGAAGTAGTGCTCAGCCAGATCCCTGTGGACACTTGAGGGAGGATGACACTGGATTGGGAAGACCTCAGAGTTGGTCCCTGTCACCTGAAAATCAAGTAAGAGATGCTGGGAGCCACTGTCCAGAGCTTGTTAGAAGATGCGCCAGATGATTGCAGAAAGACGAAACAGTGATCGTGTCTGTTATAATCATGTCCCTCTAAAATTCACATGTTCCAGTTCTACCCCCTCCCCAAATTTGACATCCAGTGTGATGGTATTAGGAGGTGGAGACTTTGGGAAACAATTAGGTCATATATGATGTTGGAGACCTCCTGAATGCGATGGTTCCGTTCTAAAAAGAGATATGAGAAAGTTTGCCCTGTGTCTCTGCTTTATGCCATGTGAAGGAGAAGAATGCCATTTGCACAGCCAGAAGAGCATCTTCACGAGATACAGCATCTGCTGAGGCCTTGATCCAGGACGTCCAGCCCCTAGAATTCTGAGAAGTAAGTTTCTATCGTTTAATCACCCCATCTGTGGTAATTTGTTATAGCAGTCAAATGGACTAAGATAATATTTCCAGTCAAGCCAGCCAAAGTAACTCACGCGGGCTTTCAAAGCCACCAGGTGATGCCTGCTGTTGCTCTTCCTTGTCCTGTGTAGTGGGGCGGGGCCTCCTCAGGCCAGGCAGATGGGCAGCTGGACTTGTCTGCGGTCGTTCTCACTGGAGTCCTTTGTTTGGTCTCAGCCGCTTACACAGCCAGCGTGGTGGTGCAGAAAGAGCGCTGGTCTGCTGGGCGTGAGCGGTCTGGCTCCAGATCCTGCCTTTTCTGCATCTCCGCCTCCTGTCTGTGCGGGGACCTTGTACAGAAGGCTTCCTTTTTAGTAGTGGCTTGGGATTGCTGAGGTGTTGTGAAGAGCAGGTGGAGTGGGGAGTCAAGGGAGGGGTGGAGTAATGGTGCTCACAGTTCAGTCGGGCCTTTTATATTATCTTCTCACAAACTGAAAAAGTCCATGTTGGTAACAAGATGCTAAAAGGCTAAGAAATGTCCATGGTATCCAGATGTGAGGAGTGAATCTCAATGAAACCTTAAGTAATTCATAGGCAGAGGGATTCTTTTTGTCCTGATTTTTTTTTTCCTCCTAAAAAGGCATTCAGAAACCTCCTCACCTTAGAAAGCAGACAGTTGTCTTAGCAGTCAGGCTCTCGGCTCTTTCCTCAGACCAGCCCTCCCATCGCACAGGTCAGGTGCACTGTGAGGAAGCCCCACCTGAGCCCCTGCTCTGGACACAGCACAATGCCAGGCATTATGGGGAATACAGAGGACCCATCCCTCCTGCCAGGGTGTTCACAGCCTGGCTCACATGCTCACAGTGGTTTGCCAGCTGAGGTCATCTCCACATCCCCTGCTTTTTGCCAACATTGCTCTTCTCGGGACCAGCCTAAAGGGCCCTCTACGATGGGGTTCCCAACATGTTAGGAGCTGGGCTACACAGCAGGAGGTGAGTGGTGAGCAAGCCAGGGAAGCTTCGTCTCTGTTTACAGCCGCTCCATTGCTCACATTACTGCTTGAGCTCTGTTCTGCCTCCTGTCAGCTCGCAGTGGCACTGGCTTCTCATAGGAATGTGAACCCTGCTGTGAACTGAGCATGTGAGGGATCTAGGTCGCATGGCCCTTTGAATCATCCCGCGACACCCTCCACCTCCACGTCAATGCCAGAAAAATTGTCTTCCATGAAACCAGTACAGAAGGTTGGGGGATTTATAACCTCACAGGCCCACAGAGCAGAAGATGTGGCCTGCAGAGCCCAGCGGAAGCTGCCTAGACCTGCGGAGGCCTCAGCAGAGTGAATTTACTAAACTGGGAGTGTGCAAGAGAAGAGAGAAGGGTGGTTACAACAGCCTTAGAAGATGGAGTATCGATGTGTGTGCACACGCATGTGTGTCTTTGGTGAAGAGGACTGGCCTGCGTATAGATCTGCGTATATTAGAAGCATTCAGTAAATACCTGATGAATGATGGATAAATGAAGGCTGTGAGGTAGCTGTAGAAGATACGTGTAGATTGCCAGAATTCAAACTGATTCTAGTTATTAGCTATGAAATGGTTTTTGGAATTACTTTTTCTCTACTAAAAGACAAGTGCAATACAAAAAAGAGCTAAACAAAGTCACCACAACCAGAATCTCTGAATGAGTAAGAGGCTAATGGAGACTTTACCGTATGGCTGGGGAAGAAAGGACTTACCATGAATCACTTGTTGGCGGCCTTGAGCCCACTCACCCTCTTGGTTCTCCCCGCCCCCACAGAGCAGTGTGTCCCGGACATGGCCCACCTGCTGTTCAGGGGAAGCGATCCTCTTGGAACAAGACAAAGACTCCTTGAAGACAGCTGCCTGTCCCGCCCTCCTGGAGCGGCCTTGCTCCCTGGCCCAGAGAGGCTGGGCCTCGCCTTTCTCCTCTACCTCCAAGTTCCTCCTCCTGAAGAACTGCAGTTGTCGAGCTCTCTGCAGTTGCTCTCTTGGCTGGGTCCTCAGGGCCCTCCCCACCTGGCGGCAAGTGGTCACGTTGGGACGGCAGCGGCGGCTCTCCCGGGTCTCCTGCCGCCGCTCGCACTTGGCCTCATAGCTCTCAGCCCACCGGGCCACGCCAAGGGAGTGCCTGGGGCCTGGGCCGATCATGCTGCCCTCCTGAGCACCTGTTGTGCTTGGCTTCCGGCTCCTTGAATAGCTGCCTGAATCTGCCAGATGCCAAGAGGGAGGAGTCAGAAGATGGGCAGAATGACCATTGCCCTGGATGGGGTGGGGAGGGGGCAGAAATAGCAGAGTGCCACATCCATGGGGGTGGACAACTGAGGACACAGTGGTGTCACGCTGGGAGTCAGGACTCCTGGGCTCAATCCTTAGAGAGCTAATGAAATGCGATAGAAGCGAACCTGCTTTTCTCTGGTCTGTGTCCCCCCTTGGTAAGGTGGAAGGGTTTCTCTGGCAGACGCTTCTTTGACTAAACATTTGACCACACCCGCAAGTCAGGGGGACATGAGAAATGACTGATAAAAGTCACAATGACCTTATGTAGCCTCATGGATGGCTTGTATTTGTTCATTTTCTAGATTTAATAAAGAAACAGGTTGACCTCCCTCCCCACCCCATCCTTCAACCCACAAGGAAAATTTGCATCCTTAGGAAGTGACAAGGCCTGTGACTGCGCCCTCCCCCTTCCTGGCCCTTAGCAACCTGGCCTGGCATGGTTTAGGAGGGAAACCCACCCAGATTCCTCTGTCCTGATGTTGGTCCATGGGCACCTACCTCCTGCCCAGGACTGGGCTCTGATTCTCAGGTACAGATCAAGTCAAATCAGTATTGCCCAATCATCTGCCACATGCCCGGTGCTGGTCCAAACTCATTTCAGAGCATCTTGGAGATGAGTGTTCATTTTTTTTTAGATCACTTCCCTATCAACCTCACTATCAGGGCTAAGTCTGGTGCCAAGTCTGCTTTGCTTAGTCAGACACATAATAGCCATCCAAACCAGTAAGCACATGGATTATACCTCAGTAAAGCTCTTACAAACAACAAAGAAACAAAACAAATAAGCAAAAGCAGTAACCACAAGTCCCCAGGGAGCGAGGCTTGGTGGAGAGGCCAGGCTTGATACCCCTCTGCGTGGCCTTACCCGCGGTCCACATAGCATCCAAGCCCTAACTTCTTCCTTCTCTGTGCCTTTCCTTCTCTTTCCTACTCTTCCCCACCTACCTTCTGGAAATTTGGTAATTCTCCTCAACGCTCTGGTAGCTTTGATGAGTTGGGGTTGGACTTGGCTGAGCCGAATACCCAGCCTCGGAAGTTCTGTACTCTGCCCACTGGAGTCAGAGCAGGACTGATGGTGGAAGAAGTACTCCCCCTCGCAGCTGCTGCCTCTCTCCGACCCATGACCTCCCCATGCTGCCCTAGGACTTAGTTCCTGGGCAGGTCAGAGGAGGGTATCTTGGGGCTTCGCTGGCCAGCAGAGAGTTGCCAGCTCTGGCCCCTCTGGTTTATTTATAGGCCAAGCAGACTCACAGGTAGTAGCCACTCTGCCCTTTCTTGGGACCTTGCTGCCTACACTGGTTCGGTCTGGAATCCTGTGCAGGATTCTGGCTTTCTCTGGTCGTACCACTCATCCTCAGGGGCCGTGGGTGGGGCGGTCTCACCGTGTGGGAGAAGTCTGATGCGGCCAATCTCTGGGCACTGTCAACTGCCCAGATCTGCAGAGTTGGAGGGGCCGCTCTGGGCTTGGGGGTGCTGAGCCAGGGGAAGGACTGTGCAGTTGTCAATGTCTGTCCTCTATGTACCATCTCTGAGTGGCTCTCTCTGCTCTCCTACTCCTGGGATGGGGTCTGTAGACTTTGCATCTTTCACTTTCCTTATTTAAAAGCTTGTAAAAGGCTCTGAGGGGCTTACTCTTGTCAAGTTATAAATGACCAAATGGAAAAGACTTGAGATTTAAGTGCATGTGCACTCCAAGTCCAGAACCTACATTTGTGGCACCTCATAAGCCACCACTCCTGGCTCTTCTACCACATAAATGGTGGAGGAGAGCCCTGGCTCTGGAGTAGGACTCTGTGTACTCATCCTGGCTCCGTCACTGCCTACCTGTGTATGTGTTCAGACAAGTTATTACATCTCCAAGCCTGTCTCCTCATTTATAAAATGGGGCTGACACCTGCCTGGAAAGATGATGAGATTCAGTGACAAAATGTCCACCATGCAACTGGCACATGGCACTATAAGTGTTAGCTTTTTGTAATAATAAGCTTAAAATATTATCCCTCTGCTGGTGCTGGGTACTGAAGACTTGGTTCTGTAAGTCAAAGGCCCCAAGCTAAACTAGCGCTTTCGGGAACAAGAATGTTTGATCTCTTCCTCTAATCCCCTGAACCTCTCTCTTATTGAAGGATTACATTGTTTTCCAGATGGAGGGGATGAGACTAAAGTCACTTTTTTCACGGCTCTGGTTCCTCTGACCTCTGGTTTGGGCCGCAAGGAGAAGGGACTGCTCTGTGGTGTGGATACAGTCACCATCTCAATTAGGCCAAGCGGAACGTGCCAGAAGAGGGGAGGGTGGCCTGCGCATATTGCACCAGGAAAATGTAGAGTGTGAAGTCCCTCCCTGCTTGGCCCCATGTGAGCCGCAGGCTTTGCAGTGGAGGCGGACCCCGTGCTGAGAATCACCCTGCCTCCTGACTGTGACGAGGAGAGGCCTGTGGGTAGAAAACGGGCCTGCAGTCAGGTGTCTGGGCTCTTGACCTAGGCTGTCTGCAAGGCCATGGGAACATGGCGGCTCTGCTGTCTGGGACTTCAGGGCCAGACACTGGGCCTGAGACAGCTGTGTTCCTAGATCCCCAGGCCTGGTAGAGGTTGGTGTGACACAGCTGAGTGAAACCGTACCCCGCCTTCTGAGATGTCCTGACCATGCTGATGTGCTTCAAAATAAGAAGACGTGTGCGATGCTGCTGGACAGGGATGGGCTGTAGGAGAAGGAACTGGTTCTTGCAGATCCAGGGAAAGGTCTCCCTGGCCACTGTCCAGGCTTTCTGGCATCTCTGAGTTACTCCTTGGCAGCGTGACATGGTCTAATTGGAGGTCGGGGGAACAGGCAGTGCTGGCTAGGGGAGGCTCTCCTCGCTGCCACAAGGAGAGACTAGGGTGCTACCCCTCATCTGACTGGCTTGTCGCTGCCCTTCCACATCTCTGCTCCTACTTCCTGGCCATGTCTGTGATACAAACAACACGTGGCTTCCTACGCGGGTCTGTCCTTTCTCGTCAAGGTCTCAGTGTGGACTGAGGGAAAGGGACTGGTCCTCGGCTGCCAGAAAGGCAACTTCATGTGATAGGAATCCCTGCCTTGAAGGGAACTATGAAGGTCATTGAATTCACACCCAGGCTGGATGTGGTGGTACTCACCTGTAATACCAGCACTTGGCAGGCTGAGGTAGGTGACTAGCCTGGGCTACATAGTGAGTTCAAGGCCAGCCTGAGCTACATAGAGAAACCCTGTCTCAAAAAAACAAAACAACAAATAAAAAAATTCATGCCACCATCGTTGGGTGGCCTAAAGCCTGAGTCATATGACACACTTCCAATCTAATGTAATGGATGGAGCAGAGGAGCTGTATCCCTGGGCCTGGCTGGTACCTCAGGACTTCAGTACAGGGTCCCGTCTTGTTACCCCACTCTCTGGTAATTTTAAACCACCCCACCCCTATATCTTCCTCTTCACCCAGAGAAGCTTGGCTGGCTGAGCACATTCTGCCCACCCCAAGTTGGAGGTCCCAAGTCTGGACACGAAAGCATCCTCCTCAGTTACCTCCAGGTCCCAGGCAGGGCAGGAGAACACTCCAGTCAGTCCTAGCGGATCGTGGTTCTGGACTTGGTGGAGCACTGCAGCCGCTGGGTAAAGTGCAAGCTCTCAGTCCATGGCGCGGGCCCCCTTAGCGTTTCCCTTCTTGGTGTGGCCTTTCTTTTGCACAGAAACCTTGCTGAAACAGGAAACAGAAGCCACAATGCTCACAAACCCCAGTTCCCCTCTCTTGCTCTCTGGTACAATCTGAGTGGGCCCCTGAGCCCTGGGGCCTCCAGGGCTGGGCCCGGAGCTCCTCCCATCGCAGGGCACCCTGGCCACGCTTGCTCATGCTACTGGATTGATCTGAAAGCTTGGAGAGTTTCAAGTTCAGATCCATTTCCAGGATCAGACAAGGACCCACCTCTAGGTCAGATCGAAACCTTGCAGTTTCTTTGAGGGGAAAAATGCCTTTTTGCTGGTAATACCTGGAAGAGATGCTTGTTCTCAGTGCAGGTTTTCATATGTCTCTCTGGCAGTTTTCTGCGTAAGGATTTTTGTTCTCCTTTAGTCACCTCTTCCCAGGCCTGGTGGTGGAAAGCGTTCTGCTCTCCTGAAATACCTGGATTCTTTTGCAGAATTCCAGACAGAGGTCCACTTTGAATTTACTCCTCTTAAAGCAATGAGGAGGGGTGAACAGGTGGATAGCTGGGGAGGAAGGCAGGGATAGCAGGCAGAATCCTGTAAAAAACATTCCCCCAGTCAAACTGGGACACTTGGGGGAAAATGAAAGGGAACTAATCTGAATGATCTATTTAGGAAATTCCCAAGAAGTTCAGGATAAAATAGTGGAAAGGGAACTGGATTGGGACAAGTTCACTGAGATCTGTAACCTGTAATTCACTGTGTCTGAGTGAGCCAGCCACTGTGGTAATTGGATAATTTATGCAACCCCTATGCATTCTGAAGTTTGACACCCATGAGATGGGTAATGAGACTTCTGAGGTAGCTGTGGTAAGATTTGCTAACGTGGGAGGAGTAACAGTCCTCGTCACTGCTGCTCCTTCCTCTGTTCTCTGAGGAGAAGGTGGCAGGAAAGCACAGAGGATGGGCTCTCCAGCGCTGGAGCTCAAGTCGGGACATTGCTCAGTGGGAGAGGCTCCGGCCCAGGGCCCTGGGTAGGAGCTGCACACGTGGGAATGAGCCGAGGACAGAGGGCTGGAGAGCCCAGTGTGGCTGGGTAAGACAGTTGTTAAGACAGTCGTTAAGACAATCATACTGTTACAGAAGGGCGAGGGTCCTGGGAGCTAGGGAGCTAGAGGACCAGGGGGACAGGAAGATGTAGTAGGAAGTTCTACACACTAACTACATTTGGACTCCATTAAAAATCAGAAAGAAGCCGGGCATGGTAGTGCATGCCTGTAATCCCAGCACTTGGGGAAGCAGAGGCAGGAGGATCACAAGTTTGAGCCCAGTCTGGGAAATTTAGCAATTTAGCAAGACCCTGTCTCAAAAGAAAAAAAGGTGGGTGAGCTAGGAGCATAGCTCTGTATAAAACCCTGGGTTCAACCCCCACTGCTAAAGAAAAGAGACAAACAAACAAAAAGAAATGTGTACAAAGATCAAAAGTCATTCCAGGGCTGGGTACTCATTTTATCTGCCTTGGAGATGTCAGTAACGTGCTCAGGTTCGCTCGGCAGTGCTGGATCCAGGGTTGCTCAGCGTCAGAGCCTGAACTCTTAACACTGTTCCGAGGTCAGCGATGATGTCGTCATACCTACTTTCCTACCTGTACTGAGAGAGACAGACTTCCATATACAACATGCACATCCCAGAGACTGGAGAACGTAGCTGATTTTCAAACGCCCTTGAAGGGTTAAACAAAGGTACAGCACAGTGGTAGAGCATTTGCCTCTGGCTTCCGCCCTAGCACCACAGGGAAAATGCCACTTCTTCTGGGCTGGGAATATAGCATGAGTCCCTGAGTTCAATCCCCAGCACTGGGGGAAAGAGAAAGAAGTATGTGAGGGAGGGAAATTAACTGTATTAGTCAAGAAGCAAGCCTCAGTAATAGGATTCTCTGACCCTAGTACAATAAAATTAGAAATAATAAAATGGGAAGAAGTAAACCCTTTAACCTCCTGGACAAATTTTTTTTCCTCAGTTTACTCTTGACATATACAGAGGCTGCCAACAAAATGTATACATTAGGAAAAGAAAAGCTTGTATAAATATTTTAAACTATATTTATTGATGCCAGCTGTGGTGGCGCACTCTTGAATCGCAGCACTCAGGAGGCTGAGGCAGGAGGATCGCCATGAGTTTGAGGCCAGCCTGGACTATATAGCAAGACCCTGTCTCAACCCCCCCCATAAGTAAATTTATTGAGACATACAAGTTACCTTTGGCCTCTACAATTGCAAGAGATGTTCAGAGGGTGGCCATCAGCTTCCAGACATTTCTTAGTATGGTGAATTGCTGAAGTGTGGATACATTTTTTTAGTGACTCTGTGGAGGAATCAAATCTGCAATTAAGAATTCATTGAAAACAGTAATGGAATTTTAAGAGCAAATCAGTGAGGTAATGCCAAGGCAAGCTCAAGGGACTCTCACAGCTGTAATCATTTTCATTACTCAAAAAAGGCTGATTAAAAATAATTTATCTATTCATTAATTTTCAAGCAAACTTCTAAAAAATGGTCAGAAAAAACAAGAGAAAGAGGTGAACATTAAAAAAGAAGGGATAAAAGACGGAAACAGTTTTATTACTAGAATCCTGAGTAGTCTTGATAAATAAATTGAGAAGCTTGATCTTGTGTGTGTGCATGTGTGTAGGGGGAAAGGTATAACTCAGTAGAAAACAAAATCAGTAAATTAAACTATTGGCTAGCCAAATCAATTAAAATGAGAAAAGATGTCTAAGAGAATTTAGGCCCCCTCCTCTAAGAGGGATGTAAAGGGAGGATTCAATCAGGCTGCTTTTGAGCTTGGCACTTGCATCAGTTTGCTAGCACTCTGCTTCTCACTACTTCCAGGTCCACTGGGAATGGCAGCTCCTTGTGGACAGACATATCCTGGAACTTCCAAACGTAGTCTCCAGGTAGATTCTTGAGCTATGTAGGCTTTCATAAAGGGCTACATACGGGGTAAGCAACACTCAGCTTTATAGCCCAATTGCTTTACTCTCTACAATGTTGTATCTGTCCGTGTTTACTAGAGAAACAGATATAACACAAGATATACAAATATATAAGAATTTACAAGATTGGCTTACAGTGGCTACTGACAGTCGGATGTGGAAGGGTGCAGAGGGTGTCTGCACACTGGAGACGAAAGGATTCAGTGGAAGGTCTGGAGCTCACTGCAGTGTCCCATGCGAGTCCTATCAGGAGGAGATGGGTCTGCGATGGAAGGCTGAAGAGTCTACACCAGAAGGCTGGAGGAAATGCGCCGGAAGCTGAAGAGTCTGCGCTGGAAGCCAGGAGATGACGTCCAACGTGAAGGTGAAGGCTGGAGCTCCTCCAAAGAAACAGAAGGGGATCTGTCCTTCCACATTTCCCCTTTATGCCATCCAGGTGAGGAGCCACCCTAGGGTGGGTCTTCTACACCCCAGGGTGTGGAATTGCTGAGCCAATTTAGTTGAGCTTCTCTTACTCAAGTTGACATGATCAGTCAAGCATCACAAATCAACCATCACAACCATCACAATCATTCCACAAATCTGGAGTTATCAGATTTTATTTCAGGCTAAGATAACTAAAAGAATTCTCAGTTATGAAAGGAGAACATTCAAAGTGCATGCTCACATGATTTCCCCCATATTCTAAGAGACAACACTAAGGCATTAAACCCTCTGTGGGGGCCTCTCTAGTACCACAAGTTCTAGTCTTGCTTCTCTTTCCACCATACTGGGTGATTCCTCCCCTATCTTTTCACAAATGGCAACCCAAAGAGTGTTCTTAAAATCCTTCCGTAGACTCTGACCAGTGTTTTCTCAGCAGCACATTCCTCAAGTCCAAGTTATTCTAGAATAGTGCCACAGACACGCTTGATGAGAATCTACAGTAGCCTTGGCCCCCTGCTATAGTTTGGATCTGACATGTTTCCTGAAAGCCTATGTATTAAAGTCTTGGTCTGCAGCTTGGTGTTATTGGGAGGTAGCTGAATCTTAGGCAGTCAGGCCTAGTGGGAGGTCTTCAGGTTTTGGGGAGTGTGCCCTTGAAGGGGATACGGGGATGCCAGCTTCCTCCTCTCTCTTTTAACTTCCTGGCCGTGAGGTGGGTGCTTTGGCTGTGCCACACTTCCTCCATGGTATGCTAGCTTGCCAAAGGCCCTAAGGCAGTAGTGGTGAACCTCTGGCATGCATATTACTGTGTTTTTCTTTTAAGACAAAAGACGTTAATGTATGACTTGCTTTTTCTAACATGAAACCTCAGTATTCAGGTTTCATTGCAGTGTTGACGTTTTGTGATAAACAAATGGGTTTTGAGTTGCAGTTTGGCATTCAGTCTCTGAAAGGTTCCCCATTGCTGCCCTAAAGCAATGCAGCCAATCCATCATGGACTGGAAGCTACAAAACCGTGAGCCAAAATAAACCCTTGCTCTTTATAAGCCGATTATCTCTTTATAAGCTGATATTGGTTACAGCGAGCAGAGCTGCTCAGGATGGGCACACTTAAACCAGTTCCTGTAGACTCTACTCTTGGTCTTCCAAGTGTCTAGGTGGTAACTATTTAATTAGACGTCTACACAGACATCCCAAGGACAAACATTCTTAGAGATGATAGAGTTTAAACTTACCAGAAGAAAGTCAAATACTTGTTTGACTCCTGTGTTTGAAAGGTGACCTCTCTACAGTGGAGTTACGACCTCACACTCGTGACCGAACAGAGTATGCAGTGCTCTTTGTCTCTTTGGTGGTGGATTTTAATCATTTTTGGCCTTAGCATGCTAAAACTTCAAAATTGTGCCATAAGGGACATTCTGTATTAACAAGAGCAGTTCCTGTTGTGTAGATGCTATGAAAGTTGTCAAGCCCTAGCCACCACCCCCCGAAAAAAAAAGAAAAAGCTGGAAAGAGGTGATCTCCTGTGTGTGTGCCTGGTAACAAGGACTATTCGCAGAAAACACTGGGAGAACCATAACTTTGCACAAAGCCCACTACAACCTTATACAAAAATATACTTCTGTAAGGATGCCTGTTTAATCTTGGAATGACGCCACTCTTGTTATTGATCTTAGTAGCTAATGACTATGGTTCAAAAGATTGTATATAATTCTCCCATTTTACCTTTAAAATCTTTCCCTCACCACAATGTTTTTTTTTTAATTTTTATTTTAAAGAGAAAAAAATAGAACAAAATTTCAAAACAAGATAATATGAGGGTAACAATGGTTAATACATTGCATATTGTTATCTTTAAATTAGTTACTCAGAGTACAAGATATCGGCATTCAGTTGTCTAAACAATATTAGCACAAACCTTTCTTTTCAATGAACTAAGAGAAATTAGTAGTATATCTATCTTAACTATCATATATATATATATATATATATTTTTTTTTTTTTTTGCTTTTCCCTTCCTTCTTTTCTCCATTCCCCCATCCCAGTTTCTCTTTCCTTTTGAACAATTTCTTCCTGTTTTACAATATCTATTGTTCATTTTGGACCTTATTTACTCTTTCACCTTCTCACACTAGGGAGACAATATGATGTTTAAACATGTGCATCCGGTTTATTTCACTTATGAGTATGGTCTTGAGTTGCATCCATTTCCCTATAAAAGTCTCCAGTTTATCCTTTTTTATGGCTGAGTAGTACTCCATTGTATAAAAGTACCATATCTTTTTTATCCATTCCTCGGTTGATGGGCATTTGGGTTGTTTCCAGGATCTAGCTATTACAAATTGTGTTGATATAAACATGGGTGCACATATATCGCTGTGGTACGATGTTTTTAGTTCTTCTGGGAAGATACCCAGAAGGGAAATCAACGTTCTTGAATGTACTCATAGTTTACTATAGCATGCATGTTCCCATTACTATGCTATTTCCAAATAAACTTAGTCATTAGAGAATGTCTATTTGTTATTTAGTTTGACTATACTAAAAATCTGGAAGGCCAAACTATGAGACACAAATATCTATGGATCCATCCTTGTGGGTCCAGCATTGAGCAAGGGACAAGTTAACTTTTAGTCCTGGGCTTATGAGGATGATCATGCAGGATTTAACTTTGAGGGGCCCTGACGGGATGCAGCCCCAGTCCTGTGGTTGGGCTTGGAGGCAGGTGAGAGAGAGAGAAAAATAGGGAGTAAGATAGACCAGGAAGAGGAGGGCACCCATCTCTGTTTGGACCAAGGGCAAAACCATGTCAGTCTCCAGAGCAGCTTAGGTTCTTCTCCTCATTCTTAATTTCAGGTTGTGTCCCCTTGGGCCTGCCAGAATAACTCAGGCTTATTCCTGAGATAAACCTCTTAGTGACATGTCCCTCACAGTGCTGTTTTCTGAACTTGAGAAATCCCTGCTTTTTCAGGCACAGCTGAAGCACCAGCCTCTTCTCCCCAGTATGTGTGAGTTGCCCAATAAACAGGACTCCGAGAGCTCCTTGTTTATGACTAAAATGTTACATTATTTAAGGAATATGCCGTATAAATTACTGAGTAATCAAAAATCATCATGTAACAAAAAATTAAAAACATAAAGCTTCTACTTATTAAAGCACAATTCCACTTCCTTCCCTTCTTGTACTTGTGTCTTTTCATTCAGGCTGGGCAGTCAGAGCCATTGCAAGTGTCTTAGGCTAGGAATCCTGAGAACCACAACTGCGCTCCCTTGTGCTTTGCTGTGAGAGCTGTTGGCTCTCTGATAAAATTGGTTATTTAACAGTGTCATCCTCTTTCCAAAACTGGCAGTTTTCCTTCCTGGTTAAATTGTCATCTCGTGGTACAGCCTGGGTTAAATGATCCCATTTAATCTGCAAATGGCCTCATGTTCCCAACCGAACATTTTCTCTACATTTTACACATTTCTACACATACTTTTCCAATCTATTTTTTACTCAGCACCACCTATCATCTGTAATAAAGACTATTTACATTGATGCAGTAAAATTGAACCGAAATTGACCTCATCAAGAACATTGGCATACTAGATTGCCATCAGTTGGCTTGGCAGAGAATACTTGAGGGCTTGCTTTGGAGACTATTCAAGAAGGCAGATGGACAGAGAAATGATTTGGAAAGCCTTTAGCTTTTATTTTCCTTCAGTTTTATAAAAATTAATATAATACCACTAAAATCTTTTTCTAAATAGAAAAATAAATACCTTTTTTAATTTTTGTTTTTTATTAGTACATGTTTGCAGTGCATAATGATTACATTCATCAAGGGGAGCTGGTACATGTATGTGACACATTTTAATTCTTTTTATTTTCTTTTTATGTGGGTACCGGGAGTCGACCTCAGGACCTTGCGCTTGCCAGCAAGTGCTTGTGCCGCTGAGTGATAACACTGGCCCTTTTTTTTTCCTTTATATGGGTTCCGGGAGTCGAACTCAGGACCTCATGCTTGCCAGGCAGGCGCTTATGCTGCTGAGCTATCTCACCAGCCCATAATTATTTTTATTTTCTCTTCCCCTCCACCCCCTTCATCTTTTGGTTCCTTCTCAATTACAAAATATCAATCTCCCCTGAGAAAATAAATACCTAATTCTGTTGTTACCATGGGCGATGGGGTTCCGGGATAGGCCTCCAGGTTCTTATGCATGATGAACAAAGAGTTAGACACTGCACTCAATGGTGAGGAGAAAGCAGCTAAGTTTAGCGAAGTATCAGGGAAAGGTATACTCCGAGCAAGCGGGCTCATGCCAGTAGAAAGGAAATGGCATGAGTACTGGAGGGCACTGGGCTTAAGAATATAAAATATTGTGCTGGGCCTAGGGCACCCCCCAGTGGGCCTTTCAGAGTATGATTGACAAGGTGACTGGCAGGGTGCTGAGTCATATCTGTGGTATCTATTGTGCATATCCTTTCCCGTAATTCACTTTCTTATAATTGGATGCATGAGATGCCATCCATATGTACGAACCTTTAACGAGCTCCAAGTGAAGAAAGTTCATTGTAGGCCATGCTGACAGGCCTAGCACGTATGTGTCCTGGTTTGGAATTTCAGAAATTTCCAGAGGTCTTCGTTACTCTTATTTCTGCCTCTAGGAAGTGGGCCTTAGGACAAAGCTCAAAGAGGCTGGCCCTGGGGCATTGCCAGGAGGGGAGTGAGCCCGGGGCTCCTAAGTGTACTATTTGTATTATTTTCCCCCTGAGAGACCTGGTCCTGGAAAATCTTTAAGGGGTGCTGAGGGTGGAATGTCTGTTTTCTGTAGCTACTTCCTGCTGAATAGGGGTGCTTGTCCTGCCTATGCGGAGACCATGGAACTCTTACACTGATCAAGGAGGGTAAGGGAGCTGTCCATACCTGTTTCAGGCAGCTTGGGTTTGACCCTGGAGAAGTGAATCTAACAGGAACTGAGAGCTAGGGTCCATGGGACTAAAAAGAAGTCGTCCTTGAGATCAAGGACAGAGAACCACTAGTGTCTCCTGGGATCTGTGCAAGGAGCATGTTACGGTGTGTGTCTAGATGTCCCCTCAAAGCCTCATGCGGTCATAGAGTTTTTTCAGAGGTGGCTGAATCTTGTGTGTGTGATTGACTTGTAGTGCAATGCTGGGATTAAGGGTGCTGGGAGATTAAGGGTGGGTGGTGGCTGGATCAGTCCACTGATTGGATTGACACCGCCCTAATCCCAGTAGACTGGATAAAATATGAGTGACAGGAAGAGGCTTGTCTCACTCTCTCTTGCTTGTTGCTTTTGCTATCTTCTGCCACCATGAACAGTTGCCCCTCTGCCATGCTACCCTGCCTTGGAGCCAGCCAATTATGGACTGAACCCTCCACAAACTGTGAGCTACAATAAACCTTTCCTCCTTTAACTTTGGGTGTCCTGTATTTTGTCTCAGCAATGAGAAGAGTAACTAAGACAGCGGGCGTATGGATCTGCCACTAAGGGTGAATAGGTACCACTGCCTCACTGATGGTTCTGAGATCTTGTAGAAGGCAATATTCTCCAAGGGCTTGACTGTTGGTAAAATGGGTGTATTGCATGGGGACTGGCAAGACACAAGCAACCCTGTAGCCAAAAGTATATCAATATTGGGCTTTAGCTCCGGGCTAGCCTCTTTTCTGTGAGAGTACAGGTTAGAGTCTTCAAGCTGAATGATTACCATGGTGGCCTTGACAGCCCTCCCCAGGATGCCATCATACCATGCTTGGGCATCAGCTCCTGGCAGAGGAATCAGGCCTGATGGAGCCAGGATGGCCAGGTCCCTGGCAACTTATCCCACTGTGGGCCCTGTTGGAGTTTCTAGAGTTTCCTATGTCTGTAGCTGACTAGTAAAATACTGTCTTAGTTATTTTTCTCATTGCTCAGACAAAATACCCAACACCTAAAGTAAAAGGAGCAAAGGTTTATTTCAGCTCACAGTTTGTAGAGGTTTCAGTTCATAGTTGGCTGGCTCCAAGGCAGGGCAGCATGGCAGAGGGGCATCACAGAGGAGAAACAGTCCATGGCATGGCAGAAGGCAGAAGGCAGCAAGGCAGCAAGACAGCTAGCGACCACGGCAGCTGTCTTTCTGTCCCTTATATTCTGTCCAGGCTACTCGTGCTTAGGGTGGGTAGCACTCATACCCAGGGTGGGGCAGCCTTAATCCTAGCGTCACAGCATGAGTCAATCCCAGCAGTCACACCCTTGATCCCAGCGTCACACCCTCTGGATCCAGCCACCTCTGAAAAGCACGTATGACTGCACGAGGCTTTGGGGGGACATCTAGACACAAGCTATAACACTGTCCCAGGATAATTTGGCCCTCTCTAGACTCCAGGTTTAAATTAGTGTATTTATGAAATGCCTCTTGAAGCTGGTGCAAGAAAGCAGCTGGACTTTCATCAGAGCCCTGACTGATAATAGTGAATTTATCATAATTTACAGGTTTGGGCATGCCCTTGTGCATACCCACTAAGATGCCCTGGAGTTTTAACCTCCATTTGGCTTCTCCAATCAGTCTCACCCAGGCCCTTCTCGGGGCCCAAATAATGCATCAGTTGGCTGATTACCATCAGGTGTATTCACTAAGACCTCATCATTGGCCTGTCTTGCAGCTCTTAGAATCCTCTTTTCATTGCTGTGGAGCAAGAAACCAGCATGAACTGGACATCTCACCAGGTCAGATGAAAGCCATTATCAAGGTGTGGAATCCATCAACAAACTTTTCAGGGTCCTCAGAAAACTTACCCAATTTCTCTTTGCATTGCTGACTATTCATGACTGAAAAAGGGACCTGAACTCAGATGGAACCATCTATGCTGGCCACTTCTTAAAGGGGTAGAATGCTGGCAGACTTAAATGTTGAGTGCCCTGAGTCCAAGGCCTTATGGCAGGCAGACCCAAACCTTGTATGAGGTGGACTCAGGAGTTTGTCTTTACCCCCTGGGGGCACTGATGATGCATAAGGAGGTAGGCTACAGCAGGGTCAGTTTAACCCAGTGTTGGAGAGGGCATTCAAGCAGAGAGTCAGGTGGAGTGGATGGGGCATTCCCCATGATGAGTCCGTGGGCAGGAGGAATAAGAATTAGGTTGTGTGAACCTTACAGGGCATCCGCTGCGTCAGTCCTCAACCTGTTCAGCCTCAGTGTGTCCCCTGGTGAAGCTAAACTTGGGATTGGGTCTTAAGGGCCTTACAGAGGGTTCCCTGGCTCAGTTTCTGACCTGTGCATGGGGACTTTACAAGGCAGCTCCTGACCTTTTTTCCCTAGAGCATCCCCTGATAAAACTGAACTGCTTTGGCAGATGCCAGACATCTCTAGCCTGGTGTGGGCACCAGTGCCACTTTCTTTGGACCTTTGGATCTCCCCTTTTTGGCCACAACCCATTTCCCAGTCAGGGGGTCTGGAGCTGGGGTGTCCTACTGACTGTATGCCTCCAGCCAATTAGAAAATCACCTGATGTCATAGTATGCCTATGGAGGAGTAGTAAGCACTTCCTTTGATAAAACTCTGATGAATTTAATTGCATAGGTGCCTCTTGGGTACCCTGGCTGACACAGATGAGTAATTTAACAAATGGTCTTTAGTTGTGACCCACTACCAGGGGAATAGAGTCTTTGGGTCGTCCCAGTGGGCCTTTCAGAGCATGATTGACAATATGATTGACAGTGCTGAGTCATGTCAGTTGTATCTATTGCGCATGTACTTTGCAATAACTTACTCTGTTATAATTGAATGTATGAGATGCAGTCCACATATATGAACCTATAATGAGTTCCAAGTGAAGAAAAGTCATTGTAGGTCATGCCAACACGTATAGCATGCATGTGTCCTAGTTTGGAATTTCAGAGATTTCCAGAGGTCTTTGTTATTCTTATTTCTTCTAGGAAGTAGGCCTTAGGACAAAGGTGGGGGGGTTGGGCCTATGTCCTTGCTGAGGTTCAGATGAGTAGAGGGGAGTGGTCTTTTAGCCCCTGATTATACTATATATATTACTACCACTACACAAAAATTAGTTTCATATTTCTTACATTACTGTCTTAGTTACTTTCTCACTGCTGGGTCAAAATACCTGACAACCACAAGTTAAAGGAGGAAAGGTTTATTTTAGTTTAAAGTTTGTAGAGGTTTCAGTCCATAGTTGGCTGGCTCCAAGGCAGGTCAGCATGACAGAGAGGTATGGCAGAGGAGAAACAGTCCGCGCCGTGGCAGGAACAAAGCAGCTAGCAGCCAGCCTTCCTTTCCCTTTTTATTCCATTCAGGCTACAAGTCTATTAGTTGGTGCCACTCATACGCAGGGTGGGTCTTTCCATCATCCACACCCAGAACCATGTTAAACCAATCAGTGGACTAATCCAGTATCACACACCTATGATCCAGCCATCTCCCCAAAACAGCACCTGTGAGTACATGAGGCTTTGGGGGGACATCTAGATATAAGCCATAACATTTGCCTTCTAGTGTTTGTTCCTATGTATATACCTTTTTAAAAAACATATTTTAAGTGTAGCAAACCTACAGTTACGTGTTTTTTAAAAACTTGGTACTAAGTTACAAGTACTTTTCTTATTTTTACATTTCCCCCATATTTTTCACCTTTTAGTGCTATTGTATTTTATAACAGCATATCACCATCTGTTCAATAATTTCCTTGATATTAAACAGTAGCTATGCAACCTAGTATTGTTCAGGATAATTATTAACCACTGATAAATGCAGTGTAAATATAATTTAGTACACATAATAAAAATGGATATTAGCTATAATTTTATGTAATTATAATAATTAATTCTCAGCTGTGGTAACTTTCAACATTGTAACAAGATTCCTTTATTTATCTCCTCTGTCACTTGCTCTTTTGCTAATATAAACCACACTGTCTCAAGTGGCAGCCTGAGACAGTAGATTGACATGGGCACTGGAAAGTTGAACTGCCTGGGTGTGAAGTTAGATGAACTTTACTATTTACTACCTGTTCAAGCATAGTAAATTATCTAACATCTTTGTATCTCAGTTTCCTCCTCTGTAAAACAGTTATTGTGGCCAAGCATGGTGGCGCACACCTGTAATCCCAGGACTCAGGAGGCTGAGGCAGGAGGATTGCTGCAAGTTCGAGGACAGCCAGGGCTCCATAGTGAGTTCAAGACCAGCCTAGACTACAAAAAAAAAAAAAAAAAAAAAAAATGCAGATCATGTACTCTGGGTTCAATCCCCAGCTTCAGAGGGGAACATACTTATTCCACAGGATTATTTTGGAATCACATGTAATAACATAAATCACTTAATAAACATTACTATCACTATTGCTGTAGTGACATTTGCAGCTGGGAGCATCTGCCAGTGACTTATTAATGGTGATAATGAAATGGACCCTCATTCAGAGCTGCAGTTGTATGAAGATAGAGGAGCAGTTTTAGTGAATTAGTGTGTTTTGTCTGATACTATGTTGTAAATATATTTATAAGAGGAAAAAATAAATCATTTAAAATCAATCACTTGGAAACATTGATAGCACATGGACCCTCTCCATCCAGAGGATGATGGCAAAAGTTAAAACATACAATTTTAAGCTTGCCCAGTACAGTTGAACCCACAGAGTTCTTTTATGAATGTGTGTCACACTGCTATATACGGGAGAAAAATATTTGAAATGCCTGATGCTGTCCTTCCCAGCGAGTGCTTTGTGGAGCATTTAACAACTTCTCCTCCTCCTCTTCCTTCTTGTTTTTTCTTTTTGGGGGGCTGCAGTTCGAGACAGGGTCTCGCTGTATAGTTCAGGCTAGTCTTGAACTCACAGTGATCCTTCTGCCTCATGGACCATTTAACTTCTATTTTAAGTCAGACCAAACCAAATGTGATCTGGGATAAATAATGGGAATCGTAATAACACACCTAAGGACTTAAATGCGTTACTATTCATACAGTAGACTAGTGCCTGGATGTAGTAAGTACTACCGATATGTTTGCAATAAAATAAAAATAAAATCATTCCAATGTGCTGAAACTCTTACTATTTTTTACATGATGCGATTTATAATTTTTTAAGGTTATATGGTGGAACTTAATGTTATGTATGTGAAGATTTTTGTCATTTCTAATTTTTGCTTTTACAAATAATGCTGAAAAGAAGCATTTTCCTCTAGGACAGACTCCCTGGAGTGGATTTGCTGGAGCAGGTTTGTGAAGAAGCAGTTGAGTTTTCTTTTTTTTTTGTGGGTACTGGGGGTCGAACTCAGGACCTCGTGTGCCAGCAGGCGCCTGTGCCGCTGAGTGATATCACTGGCCCTTTTTTCTCATGTGGGTTCCAGGAGTCTAACTCAGGACCTTGCGTTTGCCAGGCAGGTGCTTATGTGGCTGAGCCATCTCACTGGCCCTTTTTTTTTTTTTTTTTTTTTTTAATGAAACAGGGTCTTGCTATGTAGTCCAGGCCAGCCTTGAACTCACTATATAGCCCAGGCTGGCCTCAAACTCATGGCAGTCCTCCTGCCTCAGCCTTCTGAGTGCTTGGATTACAGGTGTGCACCATTACACCCGGTGAACAGTTGAGTTCTAACAAGAACATTTTGGAGGAGCTGGGGCTTAGGGCACTGGTGGTGTTGGCGAGGTCGGGAGGGCTGCTAGCAGGTGGGATAGTCCCCACAGATGCAGGACTCAGGCTTGCTGGTGTCAGCAGGGGGCAAAAGCAGGGCAGTGTGTGCCAGGAGCAGTGGCTGGAATCCCGTGGGTGACTTAGATCCTTTCATGCTTCACCTTCGAAATGCAAAGCTATTTTGTTCTCTGGGTCTGTTTCCAGTAAAGCTTCTCCCAGTGTCAGGACCTAGGAGCCCTTTGTTTCTCAGCCTCATACACGCCTCGGACTGCATTTATACCGGGGATGTAACAGTAAGTAAGGTAGAGTACTTTCGCATAGCTACATGGGATTCAGGAGACAATTTCAAAGTAAGTTTAAAGTGTAATAAAGGCAAGCGATGGACAAATACTGAAAATGATAGAGGCGTGGGATAGCGGTGGCGGAGTATCCATCCCAGCCTTGAATGGTTGGCCTGGGGTAAGTAGGCAAGCGTTCCTGGAGGCAGGAATGGTTGGGATTTGCAAGAAGCAAAAACTGTGAGCAGAGGCCCACGGCGCGCTGCAGAGGACCAGCAGTCTTGCGTCCTTGGGAGCCCACGGCAGGGCGGGTGGCCAGAGATGTGGCTGGGGAGGTGGCCAGCATCCTTGTGCATCACTTTAAAGAGTGTGGGCTTTCTTCGGGCCATTTTGCCCAAGAATGGCTTTGACTACCAGCCAGTCTCTGTTCAGAGCAAGAACCCCCTACACGCGTACTCCTTCCCCAGAGGGGCTCAGGGTGCCTTGTGGCTGAGGTGGCCACTAGCTGTTGCTGTGGCACAGGCCTGCTTCTCCACAGCTCCAGGCCAGCGGCGTCCTCAGCTCAGAGGTCAGGGCCTACCGCCAGCAGGTGCCCGGGTGGCCACGCCCCTCCAGCTCTGTCCCTGGGCCCCAGGCGGTGACGCTGGAGCAGGCTCCTGCTGAGGTGGTGTCCACAGGGGCAGAAATCGTGCGGTGCCACACCCAGCCACTGGGTGGCACTGCCGCCCCCGGGCGCAGGGGGAGCCCTGGAGAAGGGTGTCTTGCCTTAGGGCCTGGCATTGGGCCTCAGCCCTCCTGGGTATAGGACTTTTTCCAGCCCTGTTTCTACCTCGTGGTTCCAGATTATGCTGCACACCATGGGTCCTCCGTTAAGGTCCCTCTTCCTCATCCTCCTTCCCAGGAACGCCTCTCTCCAAAGCCTCCCCAATTCAGCAGCTGTTCATCTGACACCTTTCTTTCATTTTCTTCCTTTTTTCCTTCTTCCCTCCCCTCTTCTCCCTTTTCTCTTCCTTTCCTTCCCTTCCCTTCAAGTGTAGCTGTTCCCCAGAGGCTGCTAGGGAGTTCCTTCCCTGTGATAGGGGGATAAAAAAGCTGGACAAACCCACTTTGTTAAACTAGCACTTTCCTCCTGGTTGCTTCTCTGTGCAGATACACACTTGAGCCCAAGCCCCCTGTCTTGCCACATTTCCATAGTTTACTTCTCTTCGTCCAATCTGGGATGTAAGTAACTGACTGTTTCTTTGGGTCTCCATTTCCTTATGAGGACTCCTGTGCATATGAAACTTGTATCAAATACATTTGTATGACTTTCTCTGATTTATCTTAAATCAATTTAATTCTTGGACCCAACAGCCACCCTAAAAGGATGGAGGTAGAGTTTTGCTACCCCTACAGTGCACATTAGATCTCTAGGCTTCTTTATCCTACATACCTGAAACTCTGTGCCCTCTGACTTCTATCTCTCCATCCCTACTACTTTCTCCACTGGTAGCCATCTTTCTAGTCTCTGTTTCTACATATTTGAAGTTTTTTAAAAGATTCTGCAGGTATGTGAGGTTGTATAATGTTTGTTTTTCTGTCCTAACATGTTTTACTTAGCATAATGTAGCCTAGGCTAATAATGCACGCTGTTGGAAATGGCAGTACCTCCTTTTTAAAATTTGAATAATGTTCTATTGTATTTTATGCTGTGAATAATGCCATGAGGATCGTGGGAGTGAAGATATTACCATGCGGTGGTTTCCTGTCCTTTAAGTATACCCAGTAGAAGAATTGCTGAGTCATACGTGTTAGTCTAAAGTCAAACCAAACCAAACCAACCAAACCAAAAAACCAGAGATTCTTCAAAGAATAGTGACATTTATTTGGGAACAGCAGAACATTGGAATGGGAGTACTTGTGCCACCATGAACAATGGGTGTATTCAAAGAGGTTGAGGCAAGGAGAAGCTGTTAACGGCAAAAATGAGGAGGATTACATTAGATATATTAAAGCAATAATCCCTGGCCACAGTGATTGATAACAGATGTTGCCAGTTCAAGGTTGAACGGACAGCAGCTGGGCCCATGTCCTCGTGGAAGTACTTTTTGTATGAGGTTGTGGTGACAGATGTCTAAGCTTGTGGCTCTGGCAGTCTTTGGTGATAGTAACTACCAGGGAATCATACAGAAGAACCCTTCCTTTACAACCTCCTAGGCTTATTCACTTTTTTTCGATGTTAGGGTTGACACAAGTGATTCCATTTTGCTTGTGACAATGCACATTTCTTTCACATTCCCTAGTTTTGATCAGGATTTTTCTGTGAAAACATTACTGATCAGCCGTCCTGTATTAGGTTTTGGTCTTCCCTTGCTGCCAGGATGGACCTGTCCTGGTTGTTGGTCTGGTCTGGTCTGGTCTGGTCAGGGGGCGGGGTGGGAAAATGGAGTGGGCAGTGACTGGTGACCGGAGTCAGTGACATAGCCACATCTGAGCAGCAAAGAGGTTAGACAGAGTGATCTTCAAGCCTGGTTTACCTGGAATGTGTTCATTATCTGGTAGCTTGTTTCTAAGAAGTGGCTTGCCAAGTAAATGTCACTGGGTTGTGGAATGCTTGCCTCTCCTTCTGGAGTTGGATTCCAAGTTCTTCTCACTTTGAAGGAAGAATTGAATGAAACGATTTAAAAGCAGTGGCAGAGTTTACTTAAGAAGGCAAAAATGAAGACGGGGAGAGAAACTGGCTCTGCAGAGTGAGCTTGGGCCAAGTACATAGAAAAAGAGGGAGAGAGCAAAGATAAAAGTACCTGCTGCAGCGGGAAACAGCGTGGGCTATCATGGAAAGGTATGATAGCAAAGCCTTCAGGGCACGGATGTATCCTTTTATGCTGTCTAAATCTGGGAGAAACCCCTGGGAACTTCTACATCCGGGCCCTGAGAGGTGGAGCTGGGCCCCCATGCCTCAGGCCGCTGTCAGGTCTAGGCCATACTATTGAAAACCTGCTCGAGTTCTCGCGAGAAGTCCACGTGCAGGGCTCTTGGAACTGTTCTGCGCATGTGTCCAGGATCTTGCTGCTAACAGGTAGCGCCCACTTCCCCAGCCAGCTTTTGCCACTCCGTAATCTCTTATCTCACACTGATGAGTTCAGTTCTTTCTGTTCTGTGGGGGATGGATGTTCTGTGGGGGATGGCTCTCTTCTCAAAGCACTGAGACAGCATTGTTTTGTTAGCAGTTCTACTTCTGCAGAATGTTGACATGCAATAAGTATGAAGGACAAAAATGACAACATAGAACAATAAAAAGAGCAGAACGAACCCAGTTGATGTAATACTTTTGAGCTAAGAAACAATTTTTTCCCAACAGTCATACCAAATTTTGCCAAAGGTAATAAAAAAATTTTTGTTTGTAAAATAAATTTAGTTTTATCCAAAAACTGTAAGTACTTATTAGAGTCTGAATTTGATTGCAAATGTTTTGAAGAATCAGAACTGTAGATGCCACAAGACTTAGAATAGCCATGGTTAAAATTTGATGAGAGTTCAGCAACTGACAAAAAGATTTAATTATTCTCATTGCATACAGTATTTTAAGATTTCATGATTGTCAGCATCACATCGAGACCATCAAACTTTTATATATTTTGCATAATCTTTAGAATACTTACATCAATAATATGTACTACACATTATTGTAAAATAATAATCACTCACTTAACCAGAGTTATTAACCATATTTAACCGGAGTTATAAAGTGGCTTAAAAGACTGTAAGACAAATAGATGATTACAAAAAGCTTTACTCTTTTTAAGACTCAGTTTTCTTAAATAACCAAAAACTAATAAAGGCAGCAGAAAACACAAAAAGTCATCTTGACAAAACACAAAATCCTTGATAAAAATCAAAAACTTGTAAACTTTTACTAAGAGCAGGTAAATATTTTAAGAAAATCTTGTTGCTTTAAACAGATTCTTTTTATCAGTGTATTAATATTCAATTTGTAGAAGACCTTATAAATAATTTTTCTAATTATAGACAACTTGGTCATACACAAATTTTGTTTCATGTAGTTCATCCTTAGAAACCTTTTGTAGGGCCGGTGAGATGGCTCAGCGGCGTAAGTGCCTGCCTGGCAAGCAGGAGGTCCTGAGTTCCACTCCCGGAACCCACATACGAAAAAAGGGCCGGTGATATCGCTCAGTGGCACAGGCGCCTGCTGGCACACGAGGTCCTGAGGTCGACCCCTGGTACCCACAAAAAAAAAAAAAAAAAAGAAAGAAAACAAAGGAAATCTTTTGCAGAGTGTTTCTCTTTTGAATACTCCCTACTTGTCCAGAGTAGCAGTCTGCCATCTCCCTCTCTCTCTTCCCCCTTGTCCCCCACCTTTAAATAAATCATCTCCTTTTACTTTTTTTGGGGGGGTACTGGAAATCAAACTCAGGACCTTGCGCTTGCTAGGCAGGTGCTTGTGTTGCTGAGCTGTATTCCCAGCCCTCTCCTTTTACTTTAAAAAAATATCTTTTGCAGCTTGCTCAGACCCTCTATGATTTGCTTAAACCTTTTATTTCCTCCTTCCCCCCTCCCTCCCTCTTCCGTTTCCTCTCTTCCTTCCAACTCTCTTTTCTGTTTTAATTTTCCTTACCAAAAATTAATCTCCATAATTGCTTTGCATCTGTTTCTCCCTTATTACCCATTCCTGCCTGATGTTTTCTTCTGTAACATTTGGAAACAATCCTTAAAAGCTCTATATATTTAGACTTAGTACTTTTCTTTCAATAAAAGCACATAAGCCGAGTGTGGTGGGGCACGCCAATAATTTCAGCACTCAGGAGGCTGAGGCAGGAAGATTGCTACCACTTCCAGGCCAGCTTGGGCTAAGTAGTGAGACTCTAGCTCAGAAAAATAAAGGAACATATTTTATGTCTTTCTTATAGTTTTTTTTTTTAAACAAATCTTAATGTCTTCTTTGAAATGAGGTTCTGTCTTTCGCATGTGGAAAGCCAGTTTTTCCAGCACAATTTATTAAAGAGAATATCTTTGTTCCAGTGAACATGTTTGGCTCCTTTGTCAAAGATAAGGTGGCTGTTTGGGGTTGCGTCTGCATAACAAATGTTGGCGGGGCTGTGGGGAAAAAGGAACTCTTCTCCACTGTTGGAGTGTAGACTGGTACAACTGCTGTGGAAATCAGTGTGGAGATTCCTCAAAAAACTAAGATTAGAGGTCCCATTTGACCGAGCTGTTCCCCTTCTGGGTATCTTCCCAGAAGAATTAAAAACCTCATACCACAGCGATATATGTGCACCCATGTTTATAGCAGCACAATTTGTAATAGCTAAATCTTGGAAACAACCCAAATACCCATCAACCGAGGAATGGATAAAAAAGATGTGTTTTTTTTTTATATAATGGAGTACTACTCAGCCATAAAGAAGGATAAACTGGAGACTTTTATAGGTAAATGGATGCAACTCGAGACCATACTCATAAGTGAAACAAATCAGACCCATATGTGTAAACATGGTATTGTCTCACTAGTGTGGGAAACTGAAAGAATAAGTAAGGTCCAAAATGTACAATAGATGTTATGAATTGGGAAGAAACTGTTCAAAAGGAAAGACAAACTGTGATGGGGGAAAGAGGAAAGGAAGGAAGGGAAAAAGAAAAAATATATTTATACACAAGATAGTTAAGATAGTTATACAGCTAGTTTCTCTTAATTCATTGAAAAGAAAGGTTTGTGCTAATATTGTTTGGACAAGATATCATGCCTATATCTTATACTCTGAATAACTACTATGAAGACAACAATACACAATATATTAATTATTGTAACTCTCCTACTAACCTGTTTTGAAACTCTGTTTTATTATTTTTATTTTTTTCTCTTTAAAATAAAAATAAAATAAAATGAGGCTCTGTTCACTTTATTCAAATAATTTCTCTTTCTTTGTTAAACTGAGTAGAATTGAGGAGAAATCAAGGAAAGTCACATGTATTAGATTCCTAAATAGATCCTTTGAGTTCAGAGTAAGGGTCCACAGGCAAGGCACAGCTTGTGAGCCTTGTCTCAGCAAATAGCCACTGAGGCAGCCTGTGAATTGAGGGTGGCAAATCCATTTCATGTTTTTTTTTTTTTTTAAATTTTTTATGTGGGTACTGGGAGTCGACCTCAGGACCTTGTGCTTGCCAGCAAGCGCTTGTGCTGCTGAGCGATATCACCAGCCCTTTTTTTTCCTTTTTGTGGGTTCCAGGAGTCAAACTCAGGACCTCACGCTTTGCCAGGTGGGTGCTTATGCCGCTGAGCTATCTCACTGGTCCATGTTTTTATTTTTTAAATTAAGTTTATTGGTACATTTTAGGTATACATAATGATCACATCCATCATAGGGAATTTGTACCTGTACATGATATAACTTGATTCTTTTTTTCCCCATTCCCCTCCTCTCCCTTCAGCCTCTCTTCCCCTGCTTATTTACAAAAGCTTTGTTTCCATTTTTCCCTTCTTTCCTCATTTTTTTCCCCTTCCTTTCCCCCTCCCCCCTCTCCAGTTCCCCTTCCCATTTCAACATTTTCTTCCCATTTCCCCATATCTATTACACATTTTGGTCCTTATTTACAGTTCTGGTTTCTCACACCAGAGAAACAATGTTATATTTAAACATGTGTGTCTGATTTATTTCACTTAAGAGTATGGTCTCGGGCCGGTGAGATGGCTCAGCGGCGTAAGCGCCTGCCTTGCAAGCGCGAGGGCCGGAGTTCGACTCCCGGAACCCACATACGAAAAAGGGGCCGGTGATATCGCTCAGCGGCACAGGTGCCTGTTGGCGCGCGAGGTCCTGAGGTTGTCCCCCCGGTACCCACAAAAAAAAAAAAAAAAAAAAAAAAAGAGTATGGTCTCAAGGTGAATCCATTTAGCTAGAAATTTCTCAAGTTTGTACTTCTTTATGCCTGAGTAGTACTTCATTGTATAAAAAAACCACATCTTCTTTATCCATTTATCAGTTGATGGACATTTGGCCTGTTTCCAAGATTTAGCTATTACAACTGTGCCACTATAAACATGGGTGTGCATATATCGCTGTGGTATGATGCTTTTCTTTCGGGAAGATACCAAGAAGGGGAATAGCACGGTCAAATGGAACCTCTAGTTGTAGTTTTTTGAGGAATCTCCACACGGATTTCCACAGTGGCTGCACCAGTCTACACTCCCACCAACAGTGGAGAAGGGTTCCTTTTTCCCCACAGCCCCTCCAGCATTTGTTATTGGTTGATTTCTTGATGATAGCCATTCTTTCTGGGGTGAGACAGAATCTCAGCAATGTTTTAATTTGCATCTCTCAAATGACCAGTGATGTTGAACATTTTTTGCATATATTTATCTGCCATTTCTACTACTTCATCTGAGAAATGTCTATTCATTTCAGATGCCCATTTCTGGACTGGGTCTTTGAATTTGGGGGGGTCTAATTTTTTTTAATTCTTTATATATTCTGGATATTAGTTCTTTGTCTGAGGAACAGCTAGTAAAATTTTTTCCCCACACTGTGTGTTGTCCCTTTACTCTGTTGGTGGTTTCTTTTGCTGTGCAAAAGCTTTTTAATAAGATGAGATCCCAGTTATTGATTTTTTGTGATAGTTCCTATGTGATTGGGGTTTTGTTCATAAAGTCTTTGCCTACACCAATGTCTTCAAGAGTTCTACCTATTCTATCTTCCAGCAGATTTAGTGTTTCTGTTTTAATATTTAGATCTTTGATCCATTTAGATTTTAATTTAGTGCATGATGATAGACATGGGTCTAGTTTTAATCTTTGTCATGTGGAAAGCCAGTTTTCCAGCACCATTTATTAAAGAGGCTATCTTTCTTCCAGTGAAAGTGTCTGGCTCCTTTGTCAAAGATAAGGTGGCTGAGTGTGTTTGGAGTTATTTCTGCATCTTCTAATCTGTTTCATTGATCCTTGGGTCTTTTTTTTTTTTTGCCAGTACCATGCTGTTTTTATCACAATAGCTTTGTAGTATAATTTCAAGTCGGGAACTGTGATGCTCCATCCCTTGCCTTTGCTTTTGCTATTCTAGGTTTCTTCTGGTTCCAAATTAATTTTAGGATTGTTTTTTCTAAATCTGTGAAATATGCTATTGGTATTTTGATTGAGATTGCGTTAAATCTTTGGCAAATCTAAAAAGTTCTGGAGGGGAAAAATGTGAAATACCCGTTTCCAAAGCTGGAAGACTGTTCACACTCTTGGCTCTAGCTGGGATGTCCGAAGAGTTTCGAGGTAGTCATCAGTGAGTCAGCCTTTGCGCACACACCGAATGCCTTTCTCGTGAGCTCCTGTTCTGATGATTAATAGCACTCAGTGCGCGTGGCTTCTGGTCTCATTCCCACAGGAAGGTGGCTTTTCCTCTTTTTGGCAACAGTCCTTGGCAGAGATCCGGGATCACGCGCCTCCTCGGTTGGGGAGGTGCTCTTCGGGGTCCCCCTGAAAACACCCTTTCAAATCAGGGGTGTCTTGCAGCCCCTTTTCCAGACCTGACCTGTGCTGTTGATGACGAAGGGGTCGGGGTGCCTGGCGAGGCAGCCCAGGGGCGACCTGGGCCTTGTCCCTCCCCGCGTCCCTAGCAACGTGGCCAGAGCACTTGGAGGGCGCTTCCTGGCTCGGGGGCTCATCTCCGACAGCGAGACGCCCAGGGTTTGCAGATGAGGTCCTCGTGGTGTGGGACGGCGTCACTCCAGCGGTGTCCAGGAGGCCCGGGGTGACCCACAGGAGCGCAGGGGTCAGCACCAGCAGCGCCTAGTGCCCGGGCACGCACTGGCCCCACACCCCTCGAGGGCCTTGTTCCACTTGCTGAGGTCGAAGCTGACAGTGGTGACTTTGCACATGGCCGGAGTGCACGGAGACCCGGCCTGCCTGCGCCATCGGCAGAACCTGAAGCTGGGGAACAGGCACAACAGGGACGGAGGCCTGGAGCGTGGAGGGGACCTTGTGGCGCAGTGCCCGTGCCGGCTTACGGTGCCTGGCGATCACCTCCAGGACGAAGGCCCGCGTGGCAGAGGCCGTCTCCTCCCCGACACGCCCGCCTCAGCTCAAGCCCTACTTGGACCAAGCCTGGCGCGTGGCCGGCACGCTGGGATGATGAGGCTCGGGAGATGGGCCCCGCGGCGTTGCCAGAGCGGTGCTCCGTGTGGTCCGCGCAGATCACCAGCTCCTCCTCCTCCGGCGCCCCGGCGCTCGGACGCCTCCTGCCGAGCCGGACGGTCAGCGCAGGGGCCGGGCACAACCGGCGCCTGCGGGCCGGGCAGGTGCAGCCGGGCCTCTGCGCGCGCGGGTTACCGGGCTCTGAGCTCCGCCCGCTGACCTGCTCCCCGCCGCCTGCCGGCTCGCCAGCCCCAATTTGAGTATAAAATTACATGTGCGGGTTAGAATTTTTGACTCTTAATAACTTTATTTTTAGCGAAGACCCTGGAAGAAAGCAATCTTGAATTTTTTCCGTACGTCAAAAATTATTAATAGACACAGATATATAGCCTTTTCCCTAGAATTTAAGAATCCAGGGTGTTTCAGTATTTTAAGTTGCTTAGAAATGTCTCAGCTATTTTATAAATTTTACTTAATTTAGCATAACTAAGAATTACATGGAAAGTTCATGAACATTTATCCCATTTATATTTATGTAATTTATTTATGTTTTAACAGTTACATCTAGATTACTTATGAAAACTGAGCTTTTGGACAGGATTAGCTGTTGTTATAAGTTATTTCCAGGTCAAAGAAAACTGCCGAAAGCCAAAGTGCTGCACTTGCATACAGTGCTGCCTTTTCATTTTGTAGTCTCTTCATGTTGTATCTCTCAAATACATGAAACAAAAAGAGAAATTACAAGCCGTGCCAAAAGGCAAGGAAAAGCATTCAGAAGAGGTAAGAAAGTCACTAGAACTGACTCCAATAGGACTCAGATGCTGGAACTATAAGGCAGGGAATTTAACATCTGTGATCATTATGTCAAAGATTCTGAAGGAAGAGATGGTAGCATAAAACCAAATGGTCAATGTCAGCAGAGAGATGGAAACTTAAGGAAGGAATCCAAATGTTGCATATCAAAGACACAGCAACATAATCAACGGTGAAACTGAAGACCAGTCAACAAAAATTACCTAAAGTGAAACGGCGGTGGGGGAAGAAATCCATAGCAGAGCATGTAAGCACTGTGGTAAAGCATCAGGTAGTTAACATGTGTGTAATTGGGGTATCAAGAGGATGTGAGAGAGAGCCCAGGGGGTGGAATAGAGAACAGAGCAGAAGATACATTTGAAAAATATCCCCAAAATAGAATGGTCCGTGGTGTGGGAGATGGCAGGGAAGGCAGAGGGAGGAACAGATAGACAGGGCACAAGGATTTTGAGGGTGGGAAAACTATTGTATGCTGCTATGATGGTGGCTGTGTATCATCATGCATCTGTGCAAACTCTAGAATGTGCAATACCAGCAGTGAATCCCATGGGAACCACGGCTTTGGGTGACGGTGAAATGCCTGTGTGGATTTGTCCGTTATAACAAATATACCGCTCTAGAGGAAGTGTTGATGGGGAAGGTGTGGGGAGGGAGCTGGTGGGCATATGGGAACTCTCTAGATCCTGCTCAATTTTGCTGTGAACCTAAAACGCCTGTAAAAGTAAAGTCTATTTAAAAATAGAAAAGAACACCCTCCCATCTGTGGTATTACCTTTGGTTCTAGGTCCACATCCTTGTCCACTGTGTTCTGGACTTTTGTAGACTTAGCGCTGTGTCTCCTGACTTTTTGACCTGTGGTCACTGGGCCTTTAAATTCTCTTTTTTTTTTTTTTTTTTTTTTTTTTTTTTTTTTGTGGGTACCGGGGGGACGACCTCAGGACCTCGCGCGCCAACAGGCACCCGTGCCGCTGAGCGATATCACCGGCCCCTTTTTCGTATGTGGGATCCGGGAGTCGAACTCGGGCCTTCGCGCTTGCAAGGCAGGCGCTTAAGCCGCTGAGCCGTCTCACCGGCCCCTAAATTCTCTTTTTCTCATCTACCTTTTCTTTCATAGTTGCTCTTTTCCTATCCCTTGCCCTACCCTCTTTTTATTTTTATTTTTTATATGTGGGTACTGGGAGTCGAACTCAGGACCTCACGCTTGCCAGGCAGGCACTTATGCCGCTGAGCTATATCACCAGCCCCCTACCCTCTTTTTAAACAGTAGACAAGTTAGGGTTGAGAATGTAGAGGGATGGAGAATAGGGGTGCTGAGATCTTGACCTTGAGGCGAAGTTGCTGGATACATTGTAAGACATCATGAACATCTGTATCAGAGTGGCTCCCCTTTCCCTTACTGCTGCAAATGAGTTTGGTTTGCACAGTTCCCTTGAGAAATTTGAAGATGCCGTGGGACTGGATGAGCATGTGTGTCACAAGGCTCTGCGTTGGACATAAATGAAGAGGGATGTGCATACTTGCAGAATTCCTTGGACAGTAGGCTATGCTAGATGGGGTGGTGTGTTCTACCCTACAATATTCTGAAGGGGGTGGGAGCTCACTTTGAACCAGGGAAGGTTTGCCCCATAAATGAAGTCCCAAAAGACTGGTTGAAAATGTAATGCATGCTGACTTCTTTCTATAAATACAACTTTGTCATCTCCAATGGGGACATGTAGGAGAATTACTGGGGTGTGAGAAGAAAATACTGGAATTTCCATTATTTTTATGCTTTTTTTAAGAAAGATTTCTATGTGTACTTTATGTTAGTAAATATTGTATGCATATATTACATACGTGGTAATTTATCTTTTTAGAAGTATATGCTTAATCATAGTTTTTATGACTGAATGATGAACTATGTGATCAGAAGTTTTATTTATTTATTCATTTTTTTTTTTTTGTGGGTACCGGGGGATCGACCTCAGGACCTCGCGCGCCAGCAGGCGCCCGTGCCGCTGAGCAATATCACCGGCCCCTTTTTTGTATGTGGGTTCCGGGAGTCGAACTTGGGCCCTCGCGCTTGCCGGGCAGGCGCTTAAGCCGCTGAGCCATCTCACCGGCCCCCATGATCAGAAGTTTTAGAGAGCAACCCTGTGGATCCAGATTCTTTGATTCACTCCTTTGAGTCTTGCCATAGATAATTGCCTCAGTCTGTTTGCCATTGCTACAACTGAATACTACAGACTGGGTAATTTGTGGAGAAAAGAGATGGAGTCTGCTCGTGATTCTAGAGGCTGGCGAGTCTAAAGCCACCCCCACCCCAGCTCCAGCATCTGCTGGTGCCTGCATGGCAGAGGGCACCCTGTGGTGAAATGGAGCCAGCAAATTAGAATCTGCTTTTAGAAAAAGCCACTCCCATGATAACTTGTTAACCCATTAATGTGCAAGTGGATTAATCCAGTCACAAGGGCAAAGTCTTGCGACACTGTCACATCCCGAAGGTCCCACCTGCCAACTAACTGTGCTACTCTGGGGACAAAGTCCTAACACATGAACTTTTGGGGAACATGTTAAACCATAGCACGTCCGCCCTGGGCTGAGTCCTGGGTGGAGCTCGATAGTCTGCCCTTCTCAGGGGTCAGAGTCAGCTGCTGTGTCCCTTCTGCCCTCGCCTTTCCCCTTTTTTCTTGCCCAAAACAGTGAATGACGCTGAAGGGGTAGCAGCTCTCTCAGGACCACACAGCTACGCTGGACAGTTGAGTGGAAAGAACAAAGGATCTGGGATCTCTGAAGTCCCTGGCCTGCCCGCCCAGCCTTTCTCCTTGACTGAGCCACTGCCAGGCACTGTGGTTTTCTATGGATCCCAGCGGCATGCAGGGCCAACAAACGTGAAGGCCTGGATTCCTGGCCTCTCTGACACTTTGGCTAAGGCTGTTGGTTTCATGAAAGATATTGATGCTCTTAGAATTGAAGGTTGAGAGCTTCTTGCGTCTTTGGGATACCTGGTTTCTTCCCCTTCCCTGGCAGTGGGAGAAGGATTTCCTGTCAGTCTGCTAGTCAACTTGGCTGTGCTTCCTGACAGAAAATAAAAGCCAGTTTGAATCACGCTGTCAGAGTTTGACTTCAGGTCCTGGAGGGGACAGGCAGTGAACTGGCTCTTTCAGGAGAACGAATTCTGTCAGGAATGTGGAGAGTGCTAGGCTCTGAGACAGGCTCTTGAGAAGCAGCTACAGGCAGCCATTCCCTGTTGGTGGCTTGAGATGCAGGATTTACATTCTAGAGATAGGCAAATGCTACACACCTGAAAGTCAGCTCCTGGTCCACCTTTTCTGGAAAATGAGTTGTTAAATATTGACTGACAAACCTCTGGACATGAAAGATTTAGTTTAATATTAACAACATAGTTTTCATCATTCTCGGGCTCTTGCTGTGCCATCAAATAAGCCAAAGTGGGCAGAATCAGTGAAAGGCTGATTTGTGCTTAACAGCCTGAGATCTTAGTATGTATTTGGACCTAAGGGGAACTTGTAAGGGCTTGGGCTGAAGGAAAAAACTGCTTTTAGCTTAGCTTTGGGTGTAGATGTGCCATCCGATCGTGTTCCTGTCTTGGCATTCATCTCTTCTCTTAATCGGCCCTCCTGCCTCCATCCTGTTGACTATCTCTGGGGCCTCTGCTCTTGGGAACCTGGCTTCTTGCCCGTCAGCTTCGGAAGCCCTGGACTCTGGGCCTGGAGCAACAGCTCGTCACTTGCATCAGACACCCCTGCTCTTCCCTGGCTCCTATGTGCCAGGCATTCCTCTAGGAGCTGGGCTGCAAGGAACTAAGCAGACAGAACTGCCCACAGGAAGCTAGGACAGTGGCTGCCTCTTTGGGAGGTGTTCCCTGAGCACCCTTCCTTTTGGCTGGCATAGCATATTCTAAAGAAAAGCCACACCTAAATGATTAAAATGTTAACTGCTAAATAATCTTTCTTTAGATTTATAGAACCCAGAGCTTTGGGTGACCTTTAGATAACATCAGGATGTGTAATGTGCCTACTTAGTCTTTAATTCTGTGCTCGACTAGCACAAAGTGTGTAAATGGCCATGGTTTAACTTACAGAAAAACAATGTGTCATGTCTAGCTGACACAGATGCCCTGGGTGATGTAGACCCTCTTCAGCCCTTACTTTTCCGCCCATTGCCCCTTGCTCTTTCTTTTTCTCCCTATAAAGTCCCTGTGTGGCCCTCAGTTCCCTAAGATGGGGCTTTGGAAACATCTTCTCAGGGCTGGCCATTAAACACACCTGATTTCGTCCCCACCAATTCTCACCTCCTCAGTGCAGTATCGCCTTCCGAGGAGCAAGCAGCTGACCTGGGTCTGGTCCAAAGCCAGTTCTAGTTTGAGCACTGTGGCATGCTGTTTGACAGAGATGGCCACCCTGGCATGAACCCCCCCAAAGTGTTCTTCTCACCATGTGACACTGACACTCTTCTTACAAGAGGTGGGGTGCATATTCCCTCTCCTTACAATTGGTGCAGCTTCAGAACTGCTTTGACCGTGTGTGGTTGATCCTAAAAGGTAATCCAGGTTTCACCTGGTTCTTTCTCTTGGGCTTGTCCCTTTGGAGCCCCGAGGCTCTGTAAGTCATCTGGCAATCCTGAAGCTCACAGAAGGACAAAGAGACTGTGCATGGTCCCTAGCTGTTCCAGAGCTCAGTTGTCCAGGCATTTCCAGCTCAGGCACCAGACATGTGCATGATCCAGCTTTTGGATAATCCCTGCCTCTGACCTGTGAGCCTTGCTGATGGCGCAGAAATTAACTGTCCCTTCTGAGCCCTGTCCAGACAACAGATTTGTGGGTCATGCAAATGTTATCTTATGTTTTAAGCGACCAAGTTTTGGGGTGGTTTGTTATGCAGCCATAGTAATTGGAATGGGGACAGACAATAAATAAGATAAATGAGCAAACAAGATAGCTAATTGTAAGCGATAAAGAGAGGGGAAAAATGCAGAGAATGGAGATGGAACATGCTAAAGTAGGTTTGAAATTTTATTGAGGGTGGTTAGGGAGCGATTCACGGAGAAGGCAGTCTTTGAGGAAAGACCTGAAGGAAGTGAGGTAGCTGACCTCGTGGGTCATTCCAGGCACACAGAAGCAAAAGCATGCTTCATGTGTGGCTGGAGATGGGAGGGGAGGGCAGTGGGTAATAAGGGCTGAGAGCAAACACGGAGCCAGTCATGTCAGAGTTGTAGGCCTCCGTAAGGATTTTGGCCTTTACTATGAGTGAGATGAGATCACAGTGGGTTTTGATGTAGATGTGACATAATTTAAAAAAATTTTTTTGATGCTAGGGATGAAATCCAGGGCCTTAGGCAGCGTACACAAGCACTGTGCCACTGAGCTACACCCCAAGCCCATGATTCTGTTTGAATCATATCAAATTCTTGCATTGGTATTTCTAGAAGTGAAATTCTGAGTCAAGATATGCACCCCTTGATTTGTCTTTGTTGGTAGCCCACAGTTACGTTGTTATTGCCTGTGTTACCTTCCTGGGGCTGCAGTAACAAAATACCACAAACTGGGTGACTTAAAACAGTGGAAGTTTATTCAATCACAGTCCTGGAGGCTAGAAGATCAAAATCAAGTTGTTGGCAGAGCCAAGTCCCTCTGAAACCTGCAGAGGAGAATCTTTCCTTGCCTCTCTTACGTGCTGGTGGAAGTCTTCAATCCTCGACATTCTTTGCCTGCAGCCCCCTCACTCAAAACTCTGCCTTTGTCACCACATGGTGTTCTCTCTGTGTGCCTCTGCCTTCACACAGCCACCTTCGTGTGAGGACACTGTCATACTGTCCACCCTCATCCAGATGACCTCTTCTTAACCTAGCTATACCTGCAGTGATCAGTTTCCAAGTAACTTCACATTTTGAGGCACTAGGATTTAGGACTTCAACATATCTTTTAGAGGATACAGTTCAACCTTTAATGCTACCATTTTTTTTTTTTTAAGGAAGGAAGGAAAGGTTTATTTAGCTCACAGTTTGTGGAGGTTTCAGTCCATAATCAGCTGGCTCCAAGGCAGGGTGGCGTGGCAAAGGAAAAACACTTCATAGCAGTGGAAAACAGCAAAAGCCACAAGAGCAAAAGGGGAGGGGAAGCACACTGCCGCCATTTTTAAGAATGATAGGTCTGTTCCTCAGAGGGAAGATTCGCCTGTGCCTTGGAATAACGCCTCATGCTAGTCAGCCTTCCTACTGCACACGTATGTGCACAGACGCACGCGTGCACCATGCCCGATCCGTATGCCTTGGAGTTCATTCTGTGTGAGTCTGTGTAAGTTGACCTGATCCTTTGTTATTATGACATAGTGGTTTCATAATAGTGATGTCCTCTAAACATTTTTTCTATAGATAGACATAAAGGTTATTTTCATTTTCTGAGCTACTACAAATGTAACATTTGGTGAAATGGTCATTTTCTTTTTTTTTTTTTTTTTTTTTTTGGTGGGTACCGGGGGGTCGACCTCAGGACCTCGCGCAGGCTGGCGCCTGTGCTGCTGAGCGATATCACCGGCCCCTTTTTCGTATGTGGGATCCGGGAGTTGAACTCGGGCCCTCGCGCTTGCCGGGCAGGCACTTAAGCCGCTGAGCCATCTCACTGGCCCCGGTCATTTTCTTAATATTTAACATAAAAATTTCTTCATGGGAGGACATTACTTTTGTTAAAAATAAGATGTTGTCGAGTGGCCTCAAGCTAGAGTCAGTATCAAGTGTGTATAATAAATGAGGGAGAAGGAGGAAAGTGATTGGATTCTCTGGGGTTGAACTCACATAGGAGGTGGTGCCAAGAGGGAGCACTTTGAGAAGGATACGGCCAAGGGGAAATCATCTTGAGTTAAGCGATGTGCAGTGAGTGAATAGAGACTTCATTTTCTTCCCTCTGAAATACTGGGGAGATGCTTCCTTGCTCATTAATACTTTCAGTGAGAGCAGAATTCCATTTGGAATCCACAAAATGATGCTGGATTTGTGTCAGTGTAGGCGAGATGTGGGTGATACACGTCTGGATTCCGGATGCCATGTGCAAACAATTATCTATGTACCTGTATGTTTAAGCTCATCATAATGGGAGCTAGGAAGGGTCATTCCTTTAAGTGGAACTTGTCCAATGATACTGTCCATTGCATTGCTGGTACCATGGTGAAATTGGAGCTTGGCTGTAGCTGCTGGAACTCCTGCTCCTGAACAATGGGGACAGCTATCTAAGGGGTAGGAGAGCAGATTAGGAACTGAAAGAAGCCCTGAAGAGGGCCTCTTAGGAAGTACTTGCTGAGTACTGGCTCCCGAGAAGACTACTGAGCTAATCTGCTGATAAGCAGAGCCAGTGTTTTTGCTCATCCGGGCACAGGGGAGTTCTACCTAGATGGGAGTTCTGGCCTCTCAGAGTGGGGGAGGGAAAAGCAGGTGTCTATGAAGCACAAAAGTCTGTTTAAGGTGGGGCTTCAACAAGGCAAGGATCACAATGCAGTGAGCACAGTGTAGCCTAGGTTTTGAAGCGAGGGTTCCAAAGAGTTGTGAGGCATTAATAGTCACTTTGATGCTATCTATTGAAAAGTTAAGCATTTTTAAATAGGTCTTCCGGGACAAGAGGACAAGAGATTCTTGAAATGGTAAAGTCATTCTGATAAGGATAATGGAATTTTAATGTCATCTTAGTGAAGATAACAAGCTATGTGGGTGTAGATGGTTTCAGTTCTCAGACCTACTTTGGAAGATCTTCCCCTTTGGGTTCTGGGGAAAGCCTCATTTAGAAAGAGGTTTCATTTCTTGCCAGGCAAACTCTCACTCAGCTTTAACATTGTCTCCACCCTTCAGAAAAAGATTTACAGCACTCTTCTGACTGGGAAGGGGAGCCTCGTCTCTACGAGAGACTGAGCGGTGTTAATCTGATTGGTCAGAAACTAAGACATGTATTAAGCCACATGTTACAAGCGTGCATGTTCGAACGCTTGCTTGTCACTGTGCTATCCCAGGAAACGAGACTTCATGGTTTTAGTCCAGTTCTCTGCACACAGGAGCAGGCAGGTCTTTCCTCCTGCCTTGCACTGGGCAGAGCCTGGGAAGGACTTTCTAAGAAAAGCTCAGCCTTATTCGCACTCCCAGATCCAGCTTCTTGTTTGTGTGGTGGTGGGCTCAACAGATGCTAATCTGTTTGAATAGATTTAGATTTAGAGGCAGGAGGAGGAAAACTTCCATGCATCCATATTCCAGCCTCACTCACAGGGAAGCCCTCCATTTGGTCGTGTTGAGTTCATGCTAGGTAAATATACTCCCTCCCTCTCTCCAGAACACCACCCACCTTTTCCCACCCTTCTTGGTGTGCGGGGAGGCTGACATTTATGGTGCCAGTTTGCTCTTTTGGTCCCCTGTTCAGCTAATGGGAAGCGTAGGCAGAGATCAGAGACGGGAAAGAGTGAGGCTGGGGGTGGGTATCCCTTTAGTTTCCTTCCTCCTGGTCTTTGGTGGTCTGGTCACATCCTTAAATCAAATGTCACAGCTCCCATCAAGTCACACTCTGCAAAGAGGTCTCTCCTTGTAGAGAGTAGGACTTTTCTCCTTTTGTTTCAACAGGCCTCTGAGTAGAAAGAGCTAGCGTAACCTCAAGATGTTGTGGTATTGCTTGTGATCTCCCTGTGCTTTGTTCATGTTTTTTGTAAATAGTCTCCCTTTTATTAAATTATACTAAAATGATCCAACAAGAAGGTGCTATCTCTTCCCTGTTGGGTCCTGACCAATAGAGGGCTTTGCTGAGTTGTCAGTGTAGATGATGTTGGTTTCCCATTTGGTCAAAGCTTGATGATGCCTAGCAAAGGTTTGATAAATATTCATGGAATGAATGAATGAATGAATGAATGAATGAGTGAGTGAGTGGTGGGATCTAAACTTCAACTCTTTCTCTACAAACTTCCAATATAGAGTTGAGCGTTTCCTCGGAAAGTATGTGTGGTTGGTGGACTCTGAGAGCAATGTTACAGGCGTAAGTGCTGTGACCTCCACCTCCCTGAATTTGCATTAGTGCCTCATGTACACGTTTCCTCTCCTCAGAGGAGAAATGTGCAGTAATATGGAGAGCATCTGAAACACACGGAAATGATACAAATGTGATGCCCACTTCCTGACAGTATGGTCCCCGAGTTTCTTCAACTCAGGAACAAATAAGTCCAGACTACCAAATAAGAAATGAACATTGAAAAATTTCACTTGTATTGTTTGTGATCTTGAACTGTATGGAATGAACTCAAGTTAAGCTACCAGTTTTGAATTTACAAATTTTATGTGACATTTATTATAATTAATATTGTGTTAAGCATCATAATAAGAGGTAAATTTGATAAAACTGTATCTATGGTTATTATCAATTTTACAACTGCAGGCTGTAAAGTGGTTCATAACTTTTATTATAATTACAATTTCACTGTGCAAGTGTTAGAAGAACTCCTTCCAGTTGTGAGATGTACCATGACTTACATGTCACTGGGAATGCTTTAGTTATTCCTCTGGGAAGATACCTTCAGGAATAGAGCTCAGAGAAATATTGCACAGAACAGTTCCAGGATCCTTCAACATGCCCAACTTCGAGGGAGCTTCTAGTTGCTTGTCATTTCATTCCAGTTAAATTTCCTTGATGAGATATATTCCATGATCTTCCTCCCTGGATTTCTTAGCAGGAATGAGGTCCAGGATGTGCCGTCATAGTACATTTCATCTTGACGCAGAGCTGTCCCTTTGATGATCTCCAGGGCGCACACCTCCTTTGGAGCTGCGTATCCTTCATATATCCCAGAAGTTGCCTTCATGGCTGTACCTGTAAATGACAAAGGAAGGGTGGGGTTACTGAGTCTAGTTGAGTCTGTGACAGGAGACCTGCAGACACCACACTTAATTGTTAGGGACTGCTTCCACTGCTTGAGCCTCACAAACCCTGGAGGGAGTGCATGAAGGGCTGGCTGTGTTTAGAGCCTGTTGGGCAAAGAGAGAGGCTTTGGGACTAATAGGAATAGGGGACTTGCCTGCCTGGATGGAGATCTGTGGTGGCATGTAGAGGTGATTAGTTGGGGTAGCTGAATCATGTGCCTCGCTGGGTATTTTATGTGTGTGTGTTAGTGAGGGGGGAAGTGGACAAATGAAGACGGAAGTTATGTGATGTCCTGATGGCCAATGGGAGGCACCAGTGGGAAAAAAGCCAGAGTGCTGTATGATAACCACCTACTGACTTGTAAAAGGAAAGATGCAACTCACGCTTTTGGTCCATTCTTTCACTAGAAGGAAACTCTACTGTTGGTTCTTTCTCCTTCCAATTTTTCTTGTCCTTTTCATATTATACAGCTTTCTTCTCTTTCCTTTTCTTTGTTGTTTCACTCTGTGCCTTTGCCTATCTCATTCTGTAACTACCATTCAATTACTCTTTTTTTTTTTTTTTTTTGTCCTTTTGAGGCAGGGTTTCGCTTTGCAGTTCAGGCTGGCCTTGAACTCACTTTGTAGCCCCATCTGGCCTTGATCTTGCAGCAATCCTCCTGCCCAGCCCTCCGAGTGCTGGGATTACTCAGTTACTCTTTAAATAAAACTTCTTATAATATCTGCTATATGTTTTGAGAAAACCTGTGAAAACTGTACGAAGTGTTCTCTACATACCTTGCTCTATTTCCTCTGATGCTAGCATCATACATAACCATTATGCAGTGATCAAGAAGTATAATAGAATTAGCTAAATTACAAAACTAATTTTTCTCTAATGTCCTATTTATGTTCTAGGATCGTATCTAAGGTTGCACTTAGAAATAATCTCTTATTTTTTTTTCAATCTGTGACAATATTTGTCTTTCCTTGCCTCTCATGGCCTTGATACTGTGAAGACTACTGATCAGTTTTGAGGATTGTTCCTCAAGTTGAATTTGTCCATTATTCTTTTATGATTGGGGTGAGGTTATACATTTTTGGCAAGACTGCCACAAATATGATACTGTCTTTCTCAGAACTTATCAAAGGGTTTATATCAATATGTCTTACTACTATTGACATTATTAAGAAAAATACATATGTATTTGATAAGTCTCATACAGAAAAGTAATGGCCATTGAGAGTCCTTGAGGACATAAGGTATTTAGAGAAGAATAAGGTGATGAATGTGGTGTCACTCAGCAGACCTGGTGGTTGGCATGGAAAAGAGGGTCACAGAGTGGCTGGAAATCCCACCAGTGGCATGAATGCTTCATTAGAGGAGAGCGCTCAGGCTGGCAGCCCTGGCACTGTGCATCACTCCTGAGTTGGGGAAAGCAGCCTCCTCTTTACCCACCGTGGCTGGCAGGTCCTGGAGGGCACTGGCTTCCTTGCCTTAAGCTTACCTGTGTCTATAAGGCCGAGGATACACAGAGTGATTGACACATTGACTTTCCTTATTAAAAACTCATTCCTAATGGATGAGAAGAATCCATCCAGAGCAAACTTGCTTGCAGAATAGGGAGCGACCAGAGGATAAGGTATTTTCCCTAAATGATAGATTGAAGAAACGGGTTAACAAGGTATTACATTTCAGCTTCTGACAGAGCTATGTATATTGCTTTGTAGCAAGCTTTGTAGCACCCTGTGGAGTCTGTTTGCCCTCTGAGTTTTATTTTCTCACTATTCCCTAAACTATCCTGCTGTTTTGAATTTCTGAAGTGAAAAACATCAAGGTATAAAGATAGAAAGGGTGGAGTGGGCTGCAAGACAGATTTTCTTGGAGAAGGATTGGTTAGATTTTTTTTTTTTTTTTTGTGGGTACCGGGGGGTCGACCTCAGGACCTCGCGCACCAGGAGGCACCCGTGCCACTGAGCGATATCACCGGCCCCTTTTTCGTATGTGGGTTCTGGGAGTTGAACTCGGGCCCTTGCGCTTGCCAGGCAGGCGCTTAAGCCGCTGAGCCATCTCACCGGCCCTGGTTAGATTTTTAGTAAGCATGGTAAAGAAGCTGGGCTAGGGCCGGTGAGATGGCTCAGTGGCGTAAGCACCTGCCTGGCAAGCGTGAGGGCCCTAGTTCGACTCCCGGAACCCACATACAAAAAAAGGGCCGGTGATATCGCTCAGCGGCACGGGTGCCTGCTGGCGTGCGAGGTCCTGAGGTCGACCCCCGGTACCCACAAAAAAAAAAAAAAAAAAAAAAAAAAAAAGAAGCTGGGCTACCGAAGAGCCATGCAATCCCACAGCTGCTGACTCTTCCACCTCTCACCCAGGAGAGCTGGGAACCCGAGTTTAACAAGAGCTCTCCACGCACTCAGCAACCTGTCACTGATAACGGAAAGGGAATGTTTTACTTTTACACAAGGGGTATTAAAAACCCCTGTTTTTGATTTTTGCACAGATGTTAACCTTTGCCAACTTGATTGATTTTCACTTCAGATTTTGGAGGTTATGTGGACATATGTGTAATAGGATAACCTATCCTTTATACGCTTTCCGAGAGGAGAGAATAGAAGTGGAATAGAGGAGAGAATAGAAGAATATAAGTGGACTCACAATCTTTTCTGAGTCTAGTTGGAACAACTGCTTTAAAATCCCTATATGCTTTAAACTCTGGGTGATCTTAGGACTGATTTCCATGGATTGCCTCCCTCCTATAGGTCACATTTCCTCTTCCTGTACGCATAGCAATTTTGTTCTATACCCTGGATATTACAAATAAGCGTTATAGCATCTCTGCATTTTGCCGTATTCCCTCAGTCTTGACTTTTCTTTTAAAGTGAGCAGTTAACTTGGATGAAACTCTGTGTCTCTTGCAGAGGGCACCAACTGAAATCTCTGTTCAACTATTCGCATCTTAACGTGGCTGCTCGGTGGCTCCATTGCCCCTGAGTAGTTCAGGAACAAAAGAGATTTGGAATGAGATACAGAATCCAGAGCTTCCTCTGTTTCTCCCAAAATAAGACCTAACTGGGAAGTAGCCTTGGAACTAGAGATCAAACACACCAGCCCCACTTAGCCTATCCATGCCTTTCCCACCTTACAGAGTGGCCACGAAACAAGAGAATAGCGCTGGCTCGTGAGGCGAGGACAGGCTGATTGGGGCTGGCTTTTTGATCTCTAGTTTACAAGGCTGATTATTTTCCAGTTAAGTCTTATTTTGGGGGAAACAGGGTACTATGGCTCTTCCCTTTCGAAGATCCTCCCCTTTATGTTCCAGCTGCCATCATCACCCAAGCCTCTTCTTTCTGGTGCTTCAACCTAGTAAAAATGTAGGTTTCTATTTCTGATATGGCACTGATTGGGATACTCCTAGGCGTAAAGCTATAAAGCTGGGAAACTTGCCTAGTGTCTTTTCTTTCTTACAAGTGTTAATAACTCTCTAATTTCTGTCTGTTTTTTATTATTTGCCAATGCTTTCAATGGTTGTGTTTTATATTTTGTCAAAAGTTTATAGTTGCTATCTGGGGAGCATTGGTCTTTTAGTGCCTTTTCACCATTACTGAAATTGGAAGCTTTATGTTTTTAAATATAATGTAAATGTGTGCTAAATTAGTGAAGAAAGGAGTGCTTACTTAATAAAGATGTTGGGAAAGTTGTTTAGCTAACTGAAAAAAATTAGTTCTTTGTCTTATAATATGTATCAAAAAATTCCAGATGGAAAATTATGGCAGTATTGCTTATCCGATATCACGTTCCTTTTCTTTAATAGCAAAACCTGAAGTTGTTCAGGACAGCAATGCACTCAGATGAAAACACTCATTCCCCTCAAGACTGCCTTGCTTTGGTGGTCGCATGGTATAATTGTGGCCAATGCGAAGTTTAACAAATGGGGTTTCCAGGAAGACACCAATTTCCTGACAAAATGGATGGATTCAGATGACGTGCAGCTTTTATATTTCGGACTTACTGCTTCTTTTTAAATGAACTTCAGGTGTGATATCTAGAATTATAGCAATCATTTTGTGAGCCTGAGGAATAGCTTAGTGCTGAGGATCATGGATAGAAACGTGGAATGAGCTTAGATTCTTGAAGACATCGTTAAGTTTACCAAACCAGCTTTGGATTTATTACTGGAGAAAAAGGAGATCCTGTTTGTTAAGTCAGTGAAAATGGGACTTGGTTACAGTTGAATGCAATGTCTGACTGACACAAAAATAATTCAACTAGAGAAAGAATGTAGTAAAGGCAAATATTTACTATATCCTTGGTTGTGAAAGACAGAAAAGAAAAAGATGATGTAAAGGCACAGATTATTTGGTATTATAAAATCTCCAATTTCTTTTTGTCAAAACAAGAACCATAATAATATCACTCTAAAGGTAAAGGACAAACAAATAATAAACTAGAAAACCATTCATGACATATTAGATGGACAAAAATATAATATCCTACATTCTCAATATAAAAATAGAGTTTATAAATAGAAAATGCAAACCCATCGTTTTAGGGAATTATTCCAACTCCATCCTAAGCCATGAAATTTGGGTTGGGATGACTCAGCCAGGTTTCAGAAAGGGTTATGTGACACGGGCTGTCCCACCCAAGCATCTAATACCACCAGGAGACTGGCTAGTCCAGGGCTGGCCTGGTGACCCAAGCAAGGCTGTAGCATACACTGTTTGTTAACGAGTACGTAGTTCTTGTCTCTTATTCTCCAGTAGAACCCTGATTGAACTCACGTTTCTACCTGTTGCAAATACTGCTAGTATTCTCTCAGTATGTCCTCTCCCCTTCTTCCGTAATAGAACTCCTGACTTGCATCTAGGTTCGTAGCTATCTAGAATAAGGTCCACCTTTCACACCTCCCCTCTGCAGATGTTGCCAGTGACTGAGTCCCGTACAATGGCATGTAGGCGGAAGTGTATTATGTAACTTCTGGATCATGTCCTTAAAGGGAAAATACAGTCTCTCTCTGCACTCCTTCCTCCTCGGTGTCCAAAGGTGGCTATGATGGCCATGGCCATAGCAATCTTGAACCATGTGGGAGAAGTCGCATGTTGAGGACGGCAGAGTATTGAGACAGAGGCAGGTTATTTTGGAGTTGCAGTACTGTACTGTCTATGCGGCCTACCTTCAGACCTGATTTACCTTCAATCTAGTTTAATCCACTGTTATTTTAATTTTCTGCACCTGAGAGCTGGATCTAATCCTTACTGATAGTCCTCACTTCTATAGCTCACGTGCCCAAGGAAACCTAATACCACCTCTAACTCTAGGGGTAAGCTTGTATAATATAGTAAATCTCATTCTTTTTACTCATGACTGATACAGGAATGGGCATGTGGACCATTTTGGACTAATGAAACTTGAAGAGAATTTTGTTGGAGTGTCTCAGAAAGGTCTTTTTTCTCCTGGGAGTGGTTTTGGGAGTAGCAATCCTTGTTGTCTGGATGGACATTTTTGTGCATGAATATGGGGGCTAGAATCACTGCAGTGAGCTCACTGTCAGCCTGGGGACGAGGCCACACATGGAAGAGAGCACAGCCAAGGGAACCATGGGGACATGGAGTGGGAGCCAGATTAGCTGTGGAGCCTGCCCCACATCTGAACTTCCAGTCATGTCAATACTTTTTTTATCGCGTAAGCCAAAAATAGATGCAAATTATTTATAGGAACAGCATACTAGTTAAAAGTATGAGCTCTAAAGTTAGATGACCTGGGTGTAAATCCCAAATATACCATTTCTTAGCTATAATATGTGAATAATAGTATTACCAAGCTGAAATACTTATGTAATATACTTGTAATATATTTAATACAAGTTCTGGCACATAGAAAGCACTCGGAGGATGCTGTGCTTGTTAGCAGTGTGAGTAATTCCAATTGGTAAGAAAAATATGAGCTATTGAAAAAGTCATTTGAGGACAAATAGCTAGTTCTTGAGAAAAGAAAAATGCCATCCTAAGAAATAAATCTGAACTACATTATGGAGTATATATGGAAAGTAAAATTATAATAAGACATAGCCAGGCATGGTAGGGCATACCTGTAATTCCAGCACTTGGGAGGCTGAGGCAGGAGAATCACTACAAATTTGACACAACTCTGGGCTACACAGTGAGTTAAAAGTCAGCCTGAACTACATAGCAAGACTCTCTCTCTTTCTGTGTCTCTGTGTCTCTGTCTCTCTCTGTCTCTCTGTCACACACACACACACACACACACACACACACACACACACACACACACAGATATGGGTGAATTTATCATCTTAAAGTAAGAGATACTTTTTTTTTTTTTGGTGGGTACTGGGGGTCTACTTCAGGACCTCGCACGCCAGCAGGCGCCCGTGCCGCTGAGCGATATCACCGGCCCTTTTTTTGTACGTGGGTTCCGGGAGTCGAACTCAGGACCTCGCGCTTGCCAGGCAGGTGCTTACGCCACTGAGCCATCTCACCTGCCTCGAGATACTTTTAAAGCATGAAATCGGAGATATACACTATGAAGCAAGATCTAAATACATTTGAATATATAAAATTTAAAAAGCCATGGTGTGTTAGAAATGCTCACCATTGTCCCACATACATCTCCTTCAAAGAGACTGTTTTCTAGCCTTAGAAGGTCAGTGAGTGATAGCTAATGTGCACACTAGCTTAACACACATGATGGTCTCTCACAAGAAATTGAAATAGTGATACAAGGGTTTTAATTGCTGTTGTGGATTTCGAACCAAAAGGTCATCTAAGGTTGGGGATGGGGTATCTGTTTCTACCATGGTCAGGGATAAATCAGCAGAGATAACTATCCTGCAGAAATAAGAAGGAAGTGGGCCGGTGAGATGGCTCAGCGGCGTAAGCGCCTGCCTTGCAAGCGCGAGGGCCCGAGTTCGACTCCCGGAACCCACATACGAAAAAGGGGCCGGTGATATCGCTCAGTGGCACGGGTGCCTGTTGGCGCGTGAGGTCCTGAGGTCGTCCCCCTGGTACCCACAAAAAAAAAAAAAAAAAAAAAAAAAAAGAAATAAGAAGGAAGATGGAGCAAACATAACCACCAAAGTTGGAGCACAGTAGGAGCTAGCATGTTTTAAGCGCTTATGTACAAGTCTAAAGTCTGAAGGCGAACTCATTGCTCAGAGTTGCAAGGTTAATGAATGGGAAGACCAGGGTTCAAGTTTGGCTACTGTGGCCCATGCTTTCAAGCACTAGGTGACATTTCCTCTACAAAAGCCACTGTTCTTTCTATGACTCTTTTCCAGGAGCCATGTGTCAAAGCCAGTTCTTCCATTGTGGGTGAGGGTTTTCTCTGGTTTGACAGTCAAGCCTAAAAGAGGTAAAATTTATGAAAAGTGGTGTTATTTCACTTTTGGACTGACAGGTGAGGCCACCCATGGATGAGCAGGCTAGTTACAACTAGTTCCCTTGTGTAGTTACCTGTGGCTGCTGCAACAAATCACCAATACTTGATGGCCTAAGACAACAGAAATTTATCCTCTTGTAGTTCTGCAGGCCGGAAGTCCAAAACCATTGGCACGACTGTGTTGCCTCCAAGAGCTCTAGGGGAGAATCCTTCTTTGCCTCTTCCAGTTTCTCATAGCTGTTGGCAATCCCTGGTATTCCTTGGCTAGATGCATCCTCCAACCTCTCGCTCCATCTTTACATCCCTTCCTCTGTGCCTTCTCTTCTGGCTGTCTTTTATTCTTCTTATGAGGATGCTTGCCATTGGATTTAGCCCACTCGGATATTCCAGAATGATTTCATCTTGAGACCTTAATTACATCCACAAAGATCCTTGTTCACATGAGGTCATTCACAGATTCCCAGTGGGCATCTTTTGGGGAAACACTTTTTTAGCCTGCTATGTCCTCCTCAGTGATGATAAGATATTGATTGTGGCATTAATATGTTTGGGGCAACAGAGATGCAGAAGCACGAGACCATGAGAAGTCACAGTCTGAATTCCTACAGCAGTGATTTTTATGCCACTCACGGAGCCAGTGCATCCCACTGCCTTCCTTAGTTAAACCTTAAGTTATGCTCAAGGTATAAAGAAGGATCTTAAGTGGATTTTTAGGATAAAAGGGGAGATAGAAAGGGAAAGAAGAAGGGAGAGAGATTAGAAATGAGCCAAGCATAGCTGAAGATGTCCTCAAAAATTCGTGGCATAGATGCATCACTTAAAAGATATTTTTTTTAAAGGTATTTTTAAATGGTAAAAAAATGAAATATTAGGCAAGGGTCAAGACTAGATGAAGACTCTTGAAAAATTATTAGCCTTTCTCATGAAGTTTATTTATGAGGTACACTGTAATATAACTACCTATCACTGCCACTGTCATTAACACTCATGACAGCCATACTTCATCTCTCAAATTTCATGGCCTGCACTGGTCTATAAACCTGTAAATTTAGTGCTGACAAGGGCCGCATGTAGGGCCTGTTAGTCTGCATACTCGAGTCCACTAGCTGCCCTGATTCTTCTAGTCTGTCTTCTGGAGCGAAGGGCCATGCTGGAGGGTTTTGATGAGGTAAGAAAGGCATGCTGGCATGAGCTTGCTGAACTCGCAGAAGAAATGGGGAGGAAAGGTCTTTGGAAGAGATTAAAGTCCCACGGTGACATCTGGGTGAGCAGCCATTGAATGAACAGTTACTAAATCTCTTCAAAGCCCAAACTGGTATCGCTTGGGAAAATGTGTGTCCAAGCGTAAATTGGCTCTTCGGGGGAGGGACACTGAACTGACAAGGAAAGCCCACCTGGATGAGGCGGGTTTTAGGGCACTCTGATGACAGGCAGTGGTGAGAGGCCTGGAGTGGAGATAGCGGCACAAAGGCAGTGGGCAGGAATAATCGAGGCAGTGAGAAACAAGCAGGACAAAAAAAATAACAGCAAAGTTCATGATATTTTTTCCTTTACAAAAGTACTTATCTAAAACCCTTAGGGCTGGATATGTTATAAAATTCAAAATGGATTTTTGGATTTTACAAGGTGGTGTGGGGTATATTCTATATATTGTGGCAGACCCCCAGCAGGGCCTGGGGAGGCCTGCTGTAGGTAGACATATTATTATTTCTGCACTTAAACATTTGAGAGTTTGCACTAAGGTAAAGAAAGACCTTCCTTCAGCTCAGCTTAAATTAATTATGTAGAATTAATTATGAAAAGGAAATCCTTAGTTTCCAGAGCTTTATTTTTTTCTGTTCTTTTTTTCCATAGTTTTGGCTTTTGGAATTGCAGATGAGGATTGTGAGCCAGTTCAGACTCACCCAAGGAAAGCTGGAATGTGTCAAAAGGCAGGAAAAAGAGAAAAGAGAAAAATTGGCCAGGTTCTTACCATTCCAAGCAACCTTGGTACATTTAATTAAAGTCCGTTTTCTAGGCACAGGTACTTTTCTCACACGTTTTTCTGTATAATACTAATTAGTTTATGTGAGGAAACCACTGCATTCTGCTCTCTATAAATTATGTTTAAAAGCTTCAGAAAGCTGAAGAAGACAAAACCCCTCTAAAATTCAGACTTTTAGAAAAGGTGAAAAGGCTAGTCAAAGTGGAATAAACCATATGTATTGGGATGTTGAAATCAGGCTTCTGTTCTAGGTTCAGCCATGATTCAAAGGCTGACACAGCAGCCAGTGGCAAAGGCCTCCATGGACTGAAGGAAGGTTCCAGACCCCTTGTGTCCTTACCTGGGATGTGGGAACACAAACAAACAAAAACCAAAATAGGTTTGCCACTCTTACACCCTCTCCTACCCCAAGGGAATGAGGGGGCCAGAGGAGGGGAGTCAGGGAGCAGAAATTAGAGGGTCTCATTGATCTTCCGAGAAGGGTTGGGGACTTTCCAGCCAGAGCCAGCGTGGTGGCCCATGCCTGTTATACCTGCCCTCTGGGAGGCCAAGGCAGGCGTATCCCAAGTTTGAGCTCAGCTTTGGCAACTTAGTGACTTAGGGAGACCCCATCTCAAAGTGAGAAGCAGAAGAAGGACAGAAGATGTAGCTTATTGCAAAGGCCCTGGGGTTTAACCCCCAGTACTGCTACAAACAACAACAACAACAACAACAACAACAACAGCAGCAGACCTTTCAAGACCTTTTGCACAGGGTTTATCTCTTCTCTCCAGGAGCCGTCTCCTATCCTGCCCAAAAGGACAGCTCGAAGAGGTGAGCATGTTCCCCTATATTTGCACTATATTTTCGGGGCCTGAGGGAAATTACATAAGTGGTGCCTGCCAGATAACAAGAAAAACTGCTAATACTGTAGTAGGGACTTCAAAGAGCTGTGAAAGCACCAATGCAAAGAACAGATCCGATCCTCACTCAGGGATTAGACAGCAGAAGCTCTGCCCATCTCTCAGGGCCAGAGGGGGCCAGTGCTCTGCTAGCCGGGTGCAAGCCAAGTGAACCATTCCGCCAGTTTGCCACCTCTTCCTGTGTCTCCTCTTTTCTTTGACCTAAGACAGGCTACAAGGAGCCTGGTGAGTGAGGAAGACATGTGGAAGGGAGGAAAGGCTGAACACACGTCTCTTACCCTGGATTTCCTACCGACAGCACATTCCAGATTGATGTAGGGAGAAATTTTTTTTTTAATTAAATTACATGTAACTAGACATTTTAACTATCGAAGTGAGATTGTTGTTGAGACTGGAAGTCAGCCAGGGATGATGATGATGATGATGATGATGATGATGATGATGATGATGATGATGGTCCTAGAGGGGCCAAAAACGTGTGTTTGTCTGCCCTGGAGCAGGTTCAGGGAAGAGCAGGTTCCCTATGAGATCCCGTGGTCCAGCTACCGGTAGAAAACGTTGTGGCAGAATACGAGCTTTGTTAGATAAAATGAATGAATAAATGTCCTGTTCGGATACACAGGAAACGGTCATAAAATTGAGGGGATTAGAAGCCTATGTGGTTTTGCCCAAGGTCAAGTTTTGGTTTGGGTGTGGCAAACGGAGTCACCATAGCAGAACAGACATATGGCAGCTAAATTTTTCTTCTGCGAAGTTTTAGACCACAAAGAGAGCTATGGTGACTGTATTTTCTGAAGCAAAATGTGGGACAAGCCGTCTGACACATATGAGTGCAGACGTGGTGATAAATAGGCCAGAATGTTTGCAATTAGCTCTGTCCCAGAAACGCTGGGATTTAGCCACTGTAGAAACAGCAAGAGCCGGAGAGCTGGCAGGAAAGCTGTGAGCTAGGGCTCGTTAGCGGTGCAGAGAGGTCAGAGGGAGGCCTTGGTGCTTTGTTCATCCCCTCCCCATCCTCCTTGCTCAGATTTTGAAATGATTTCCATTTCAAAGGCAGATTTTCCACGGTTTTAAATGAAACTCAGAAGAAAGTGTACAGGATTGAAAAGCTTCCTTCAGACTTTTGGAGCGACCCCAGGCAAATAAGCCACATCTTCTATTGAGTGAGCTTCAACCTGAGGGTCACCATGCTTCATGGCTTCAAGGCTGGAAACACATCGGAGGTCAGCCCGTGGGAGAAAAGCACCCCCTTCCCTCTGTAGTTTTTCCTAAAAATCTTTACCCGTGGTTTCAGTTCTATTATTTTTGGGGCTGAGTTGGTTTCTAAAGATAAATCTGCCCTCTCCAGGCCTGGAGGACCTGAGGTGCCATCAGAAAGATTGAGACAACTCACAATCCAATGACAATTGACATGATGGGGACAGATGGGATTGACCAGAGAGAGCCTGTAGAGTACAGAGCCTGTAGAGACAGAGAAGGTTAGGTTGGAAGAATCCTAAGGAAATCAACAATTAAGTTTGGGGTGATGAGGAGGAGCCTAAAAGACTGAGAAAGACCATTTAGAGTCGCTGGAGGGAACCCAGCAGAACGTTTTGGTTAACAATGAGGAAGGAGTATATGGTGTTGAAACAATTCAAACTGCTATGGATATAAGTCAGATGAAACCTGTTACCAAATTTCACAAGGTGACTTTGGCAAGAGCACTTCTGTGCAGGTGTGGGGCCTGTATAACAGGACGTGAAATTTGGTTCCTCCTATTGTCTTAGAGTATCAGCACATCTCCTATGGTAAGAATAAAATAATAGATTTGAAGAAATTGCACAGCTGAAGGTTGGGCCCAAACCAGTTCTCCCAGCATTATGAATTGGCAGCATCCTGTGCATTTATCTACCAAGGCTCGGGGAAGACAGCCGCATCTCCCTCATTTTCAGCCGCAGGAGAGGGGCTTTGGGAACATCATCTGGAGAATTTTACTCCTGTCTCCTAGAGTTCCAGGGCTGGTATTTGACTCACGCCTGAAAGTCTCAAGGCCAGAAGCAGAGTAGAACTGTCTGTCCTAGCTGAAAGCAAAGACGAGTGCATTGTGGGATCAGTTATGTCCATGGACAGCAGGGTGCCTAGAGACCAAATGTGGATCCTGTGGAAGGAGCTGGTGTGGGGCGTCTGCCCAGGGATGTGGGGGTGGACTGGGCCGGCAGGGCCAGGCTGGAAGGAAGCAGAGCTGAAAGTAATGAGCTAGAGCAGGTATTGCTCACATCTAGGAACTGTGGGAGTAGGGATGGTGGTGGCACTTTCTGCAGGGGATCTCTGAAGAACCCATGAAAAGCCCCACCAAGTCCACTGTCATACTTCCTTGTCACTAGATTCCTAGGATAGGGACTTTTGTTCTTTTAAAGTAATTTCCTACCTATTTTTCCCTGAAGCATTTGAGGGTCATTGCTGTAACCAAGGCCATTGCTGACCTCATGCAACCCTTGAATACTTTTGTGTCAGTTTCTCACACACAGGGACACCGTCCTACGCAACCACATTATAACCGTCAAAATGGGGAAAGCAATTCATTGGTTTCTCAGGGCTGTTGTAATAATATATGGCAAATGGGGTAAGGTAAGACAACAGAAATGTATTTTGTCGTAGTTGAGGAGTTAAGCAGTGTGAAATCAAGGTGTTGGTGTGGCCACTTTCCCTCAAAGGCTCCAGGGGAAAGTCCTTACTTGCTGTCAGCATTCCTTGTGGCTACATCACTCTAATCTCTGTGTCTATCTTCACATGGCCTCCTCTTCCTCTATCTCTTATAAGGACACTTGTCATTAGATTTAGAGATCATGTAGATAATCGAGGCTGATCTCAGGATCCTTCACTTAATGACACCTGAAAAGACTTTTTCTAAATAAGGACATATCTATGGGATCATTGAGTTAGGATGTGGGATCTTTTTTGGGGGGCAACCATCCAATCTACTATGGTAATATTGATGCATTTCTGTCACCTAATCCATAGAGCCTTTCCAAGTTTTGATACTAGTCTCAATAAAATCCTTTTTATAGCTAAAGGATTCGACCAAGGATCAGGTGATGCATTTAGTTGTCATGACTGTTCAATTTGAAATACTAGTCTTTCTTTGTCTTTCATGACCTTGACTCTGTTGAAGAGTACATCCAGTTATTTTGTACCAGATGATCTGGTGGGGCTGGCTCATACTGGATCATGAGAGCTGACTGCTAAATGTTCACAAATTTTGCAAGCCAGTTGACATTATTTGGCCTTGCCTATCATGTGAGTATTTACACTATGGACATGCTGCAAGTCAGGTTTAAACAATTTTCCCTTCTTGTGAGCGGGTTGCTAAATATTTATCAGCAGACTGATGATGAATGTCCTTCAGTTTGCATTTGGCTGATGTTGCCTTATGATTTGATTTGAGGTATACAGTTTCGGCAGGATCATAGAGGTAATTCTGTGTCACCTCACATCGCATCGAGCGATACACGAATTCAGTGTATTCTATTACTGATGATGTTAATTAAACTTGAACATTTGATTCAGGTGGTATCAGATTTCTCCACTGTAAAGTTACTTTTCCTTCTTTTTGTAACCAATGAGTGTTTTGTAGAGGGGTACTTTTTACCCACTGTTTTAATCATTTTTAAGTATACAGGTCAGTGACATTCATATCATTCACAACTCTTCGTCCCCTCATCTCCAGAACACTTTTCATATTGCAAAACTGAACTTTATACTCATTAGAAAATAACTCCTCATTCTCTCCCTCCCCCAGTTCCTGAGCCACCATCCTACTGTCTATGAATTTGATTACTGTAAGTCCCTGATCTGAGTGGAATCATAAACTTTGTCTTTTTGAGACTGCTTATTTGACTGCCTGATGTCTCCAAGATTTATCCACATTATAGCATGTGTTAGAATTTCCTTCTTTTTTAAACCGGAATAATATTTCATTGTATATATGTATGACATTTCACTTACCCACTCATCTGTTGATGGATGCTTGGGTTGCTTTTATGTTTTAACTATTGTGAATAATGCTGCTACGAACATGGGTAGACAAATATCTCTTTGAGACTGTGCTTTGAGCATATTTTACAGAAACATATAGTGATTCTTTGTTGTTGCTGTTGTTTGTTTTTTGAGACAGGGTCTTGCTATGTAGTATAAGCTGGCCTTGAACTCACTATGTAGCCCTGGCTGACCTCGAACTTGTAGTGATCCTCCTGCCTCAGCCTCTCGAGTACTGGGATTACAGGATTACAGGTGTGCATCACCATGCTGAGTTAATTCTATTTTATTTTTATGAGAACTGCAGTACAGTTTTCCACAGTAGCTGTACCCTTTTACATTCCCATCAGCAGTACACATGGGTTCCGGTTTCTTTCCGTTCTCACCGCACATGGTTTCTCTTTTCCTCTCCCCTCCACCCTCTCTCCCTTCCCCTCTCTCGCTTCTTCCTCCCTCCCTTCCTCTCTCATTTTTTTGTTTGATAACAACCACCCTAAATAGGTGTGAATTGATATCTCATTGTGGTTTGATTTGTATTTCCTTAGTGATTAGGTCTGTTAAGCATCTTTTTATATGTTTATTATACATTTATATGTTGTCTTTGGGGAAACGTTTATTCACGTCCTTTGTCCATTTTTGAACTAGGTTCTTTGCTGTTTTGTTGTTGCATAGGGTGGTACTCTGAGACTATGTAAATGCTCTATTAAATTTTACCCACTGGTTTTAACATTCATCAGTGCATGGTTGACTTACTACTATAACTGCTAATTAGTGATTTTTCCAATGTTACTATTTTTTTCCATATTTATCATTTGACTTTTCATTATGTGGAAAAGACTTCTCCCCCATTTATTTATTTATTTTTTACATCATCATGAACTTGTTTTCCTATTGTATGTAATGGGTTATAATCTGTTATTGTCTTTATTATTTTAATCTTCCAGTGGTCCCAGATTCAGCTAGTGGGATCCCTTTAAGGTTAGCTTTTGTGTCCTGGTACTGTGTGCCTGTTATTGTTATTATTATTATTATTATTATTATTATTCTTGTCTTATTACCCAGGGTCAAACTCAGGGCCTCAAGATTGCTATGCAGGTGTCACACTGCTGAGTTCTATCCCCAGCCCTATGGTTTGAGCAATTAGTTACTGACCAAACAAGATTTTCAGGCTCATTTTATACTGTTCCTTCTATTGCCCTGCAATCATTTTTTCAAGAAGCTTTGCTTTCTTTTGGTGAAGAATGATATTTAGAAAACAAGATCTGGGTATTAAGCATGTTCCCAGGTCCTCTTAGTGGACAGAGGGAGGGAAATACATGCACATATACATAGACACATCTCTGTGGCTTCCCATGTTCATTAGACATTAATTCACACCCATACCTCTAATTCTAGCACACTACCATAGGATTCATTCTCATTTTCTCCCTTTCACATTCGTAACACCAATAGTGAGAAGCCGGCTTCCATTATTCTCAGTGTATATTTCTTCATTGGTTAATACCTCTGCGTGTGATCATCCTTCATTTGCTTCTGCACATCTATGTGGATGCTCTGTGTATCCTGCCAGGACTATGACAGCCCATGGCAGACCACATGAATCTTCATGCCACACTGAAATACCCCTTCGTGGTCACCTCTGTTGCCTCTGACACCCTCCTTGGCTTACTTAGGCTCTGACATTCGTTCCAGGCTACCACTGCTGCCCCTTGGGAAGAGGCCTCCTTATCTTACTCTGTCTTCAGTATTGCAAGGCGGCAGCCTGCCACTGCTGCTTAAAGACACACACCTGCCCCGTCCTGCTCACGTCTGCCAACCTGTGGGGCCAGTGTCCTTCCTCCATGAAGATACCTCTGCTCATCCCCTCTGAGTGGCTTCTAGATTGAATTATTTAGAGCCAAGGTTGCTAAATGTTTTGCAGTTCCACCCAGTTCCACACAATGAAGAATTGTCCTACCCCCAAGGCCAATAGTATCTCCATTGAGAAGCCCTGGCACAAAAGCCTAGGGACAGTAAGAGAGCACGGAGGGAAATGTGGCTATGCATCACCATCGCAGTCTAAGGAAAGACATGAAATCAGAAATCAAGTACTAGCAAGCCATCTTACCACCTATTCATTCAAGAAGAATATGCTGATTATTTGCCAAATTTGTTAGGGCTGGGGAACAAGAGGTGAATGAACAATGTGTCTGCCTTTGAGGAATGCACAGTTTAGGCACCGTGAGTGAAATGCTGTACTTTCTCAGCCCTGCGGGGCAAACAGTTGAAAGATGCGTCGTTGTTTTATGTACCAAGAAACAGAGAGCCTGTTATTTTATACTTGTTGAAAATGTGTCTTAAACTTCTATGGACATCTGTTTTTCAGAGTCATGCATCATTCTTGTGTATTCGTAATAATGCTTTTTAAGGCACTTTCCCTCTGTGCAGTTTCACCCGGCAGTGTTCCTTAAAAGAGTGTTTTCCAAGTCAGTGGCACCCAGTGTGAGCAGCCGTGGCTACATTTGCAAGCATGGACAATGACAACTACACCATACCACTGCCTCACTGATAGTGACTTTAAGAAGCATCTAGGTAAAAGGCATCTCTCCTTTGGTGTTGTTAAAATGTGAATAAATGTGCATTTTGCACTCAGTGAAATACATCACAACCACAAACCTCGTTGCTCTGATCGTATATCCACCAAGCATGTTATAATGAAAACTTGGATTCTTTGGTTTCCTGATATACTAGGGGTTTGGATGGCCTAGAAATTAAAATCCTGGCTGACAGAGCAATATGTAGAAAAGGATATGCAAAGGATGCAGATGCGTCTACCCTGTTTCTGGTCTGACACTGTCCTTTCTGTGGCCATAGCTGATTAGACCTGACTAAGTACTTGTACTCCTTTAGGCGTGTTAGGAATGGCATGGAGGGATTTATGTATACCATTCAGCTGGGCCAGTGGTATGCCTCTTCTCTGGGGGGAATTTGGAGTTGAGAGATTGGGAGACCAAGGTTGTTGGCAGAAAGGTGGAAGTCAAAGGTGTACTGAGAGTTGTTAAGCTCTTTCCATTTCCTTCGCCTTGTATTTACAATGGTTTCTGATAAAGCTTGGCATCTCTGCCTTCATTTTAGATGTCCGCTTTATGACCTGAACTCTGGGTCAGCTCCCTGGTCAGCTCAGCACCCAGACATGTTGGTCACTGAAAGGAGTATCTGTCTAAAACCTGGTGATACAGGGTTTAGTAGCCCTCAATTTACCTAACCTCTCTCATGCTCCTTCAAGACCGAGGACACTAAAATGGGGGCAACTAAGGTCTTTCCATGATTTTCAGGGACATTCAATTGCTGGCTTTTACATCCTGTGCAGCCCTCCTGGAGCTGCACCTCGTAGTCTCCCCGTCAAGCCGCAGTTCCCTTGAATCCCACAGCGCCTCTGCAGATGGACCACCCCGTGCGAAGCTGCCGCCTCGGGCAGAAGCAGTCCTCGCACGGGGACACGAGGATGACCTAGAGTGCCCTCGCAGAACCAGTCTGGGAGTAACGATCCTCTGGGTCACAGTCTGACCAGGATCACCCGCCCTGCTGGCTATGCAAACCCTCAAACCTCGCCTGTGCCCCATTTTCTATAAAACGTCAACTCATCTGTCAGTTCCTCAAAGACAGATCTGGAGGTTTTCCAGGGCGGCTGCACCGCTCAAAGCTCCTCTCCTGCCCTTCACCCCTGCTCATCTCCGTGACTGGCGTTAGGGACAGGCGGCTGAGCCTGGTCTGCTGGGATCCCTGGAGCGAGGGCTTTTGCGCTGAAACTCTGGTTAACACATATTCATCTTGGAAATGGTGCTCCTTAAAACTTATTTCTGAAGTGATTGGGTTTAAAGGTAAAATCACATATTTTCTTAGAACAATTATAGCGATTTCGATGAGGGATAAATTATTGCTTTCTACTGTATTCTAAGGTCTTTTCACTTCCTAGACTTTGGGTCCCCCACCACCTCTACCACACCGCAAGGCACACCACGCATTGGGGAGCTGGCCGTCCCTTCAGGAAGGAGTGAGTGCCCCAGCTGAAAGCAGCAATGAGATTAACATCTGTATATTCTTGTCTTTATACAAAACAACTTATGGACATTCCAAATCCTGTTAGTTGATATGTGTAGTTGAGAAACCTGGTTCCCCACACCTCCTTGTAATATTGAATTCTTGAAATAGATTTAGACCACACAGGCAGCCCTCAACTGACAAATAGATTAAGGTCCAGAAGTGACTTCATTTCTTGGTTTGAGTTTTTCCAGTAAAGCATTGTCTTATGAGATATTTGCCCCTGGCTAGTCTACTCAGTGTGCCTGAAATACTGTACATTTATATTTTAAAAGTAGAATGAAACAGTGCTGCAAATGAGTAAACCAGAAAAGGAATGCATTAAGGCAAAAAATTAATTATGTATGTGGGTGTGTTGAAAGTTGGTCTTTTAAAAAGGTTTATTTGAAGAAAAGTTCATAGGTAACTGAGACACTTTGGAGCTTCCGAAAAGAGGACCAAGCATTTAGAGGGTATTGACAAGGTTCCTTATTCCTTTCAGTGTATTTTCATTTTGAAGAGTTAAGAAACCCAATGTTTTACTATGTTTAGTTACACTCCAAAACATGCCTTTCATTTTCCTCAGTAGAGAAGAACTACTATCCCTACACTTATGCTTACCCAGTGTATTTAGTCTTTGTGTTTTACTGTTATTTGTGTTATTGGGGTCCCCATGTAGCAAAAAGAGAAATAGAAGTAGGATTTTTAAAGGTAACAGTCAAGTGTAGTAAAGATGAAGAGGAAATACTTAAATGGCTCTGGTGAGTCCTGAAAAAGATTTCATATAAGGTGGGAGCAAAATAGATTTTGAGAGGAGAAAAGAGGGATGGCGGGGTCTGTCACAACTCCTCCTGGGGGCATACAGAAGTGTGGAGAGGCAGCGTCACATGCTCGGGCCTGGCCATCGCGTGTGTAACTAATAGGGTGCACCACGGTTATGAGGTCCACAAAGCCAAGGGGTTCAAAAATGGAAAACAGCTTCATCTAGAATTAAACCTATGAGAACCCATTTGACTAACAGAAATACTTTTTTCAGATGTTTTCAAAGGTTCTCTGTCCAACCCATTGATTTTTTTTTTTTTTTTAAAGGCAAATTCCAGTATTAGTTTTTCTGTTTCAGATTGTTTAACAAATACCAATTGGGCATTTTTTTCCCCAGTCTTTCTCCTGCTCTACCATCCCCTGAACCTTCTACCCGATGTAAGGGGTTCTGCTTTTGTGATGGATCTTGAACTTGAGAAAGAGTGTGTGTGTGTGTACGCATACATGTGTATATGCATATTCGTGTATGTGGTACATACATGTACATGTGGTACATACATGTGGGATGGTCTGGAGGGCATAGTTTTTTTTTTATGTTTCTTGGTGATGTGGAAGAGATTATTAGCTGTTAAGCAATATCAATGCCTTTTATAGAAGTAGAAACCCTGATTTTTAGTTGGACATAGGTCCACTTTGAATAAAAAGCACGATTGTAGTCAGCGGCACCAGAAAAGAAGAGTACAACTTTCAGGTATCCTTCTTTCTTCATTTTCTCTAGCTAGAAATGCAGGTGAAGATAATACCGGCATTACTGGTGGTGGTAGTTCTGAGGCTGAGGGATTTTTTTATACTGTTGTGTGTCAGAACTATCCTATCAGCCCTGGGCTGCCTAGCCTAGGCTGTTTCATGGTGGAAAAAGACATTTGGATGTTAAAACATTGAGAATTTGGGTCTTTGTTGTCGTAGTATTTAAACTTATGTCTCAGTTCGGAGGGGAGACTGCTTAGGTGTTACGTATAAAGAGATTTGGCAAGAAATGGTTGAATTGTGGATGGATGTGTCCTCCGAGGAGGTTACCAGAAGCATCAATACTGTCTCGTTAAAACTAAAGAAGTGGCTGAGTCTTCAAAGAATATTAAAAGTATGTGATTTTCATGTAATGTATACCATAAACAGTGCATTCCCTGGAAGAAATGACTAAAACTCCATACCAATACTCTTGTGCTGACCTTGGACCCATTGGATGTTTAGTATCCTGTGTTTGTAGACTTAGGAAGGATTAATGAACATGTTTACCAACTCTGAAAGAATGTATCACAGAGCAAAGAATACTCTTTAGTTGAGGAGAGGAAGCAATGTGTCTGTACTGTGAAAGATCACAGACAGGCTTCAAAGCAAAAAGTCTGACCTCTTGGCCATACAAACAGTTGATCCAAGGAATAATAGGTAAATTTCTGCCTCTCAGCATCTGTGGAAATGACCAAGTGTCATTTGTAGGTGTGAAGATATATGGAAACACAGGTTATCAGAATTTCACCATGCCTCTGGGCTACTATAGTAATTCTTATTTCTTCTGAGCACATTATAAAAGTTAAATTCTTCGACCAAAGGTGAAACACATCCTTTCTTAGAATGGACGTATTATCTAATCAACTGAAATCATTAAAGCCATCTTCACTACAACTGATGTGAAGGTTTTGGCTAACGCACTGGCCCTGCGATGGATTGTGGGTGCGCCCAGCACCCTCTCACTCAGTATGCATCTGGAAGCTCTCCTTTTCTTTCAGCCCAGAGAGCCCGAGACTGAGGAGAGTGGGGAGTCTGTATGGGCTGGAAGCACAGGGCTGCATATCAATCACAGGGTTTGGCGGGTGCACGGATACACTGCCTCTTTATCCAGTTACTGTGCAGGCCTTGCCTGGGCCGGAGAAGAGAACTCTGTACAACCTAGGTGGTTTTTACATTGCCAGGAGCTACATTTAGATGGCTGATTTTTGGTCCCAGTCTTTGGCCCTTCCAGACATACCCTTCCAACAGACTAATCAACAAGGACATGTAGAACTTCCCTTTTGGGTCCGTGATGAAATGGGCCTAGGAATCCCCAGAAACTCTCTGACCCTTTGCTGGTGATAACTTCTGGTGGCTGCCACCATTTAAAGCTGGGGCTTCTCTTGGTCCTGTTTCTCTGTATATGTTTCCTCCCTCCCTGCTCCTACCTACTTGGTTGTTTAAACTGGAGTTTTTATGTAACAAGTTAAGATTTTGGAGAATATTCCCTGTATTGGCAGGTCTGTTAATATTTTTGGTTTTTTATTATTATTGTTTTTATTGTTCATTTCATTTTGCCCCAGCTAAATATTTATTGTATATTACATTTCAATTCCTACTTTTGCTTTTTTTTTTTTTTTTTTTTTTGGTGGGTACCGGGGGGACGACCTCAGGACCTCGCGCACCAACAGGCACCCGTGCCGCTGAGCGATATCACCGGCCCCTTTTTCGTATGTGGGTTCCGGGAGTCGAACTCGGGCCTTCGCGCTTGCAAGGCAGGCGCTTAAGCCACTGAGCCGTCTCACCGGCCCCCTACTTTTGCTTTTGCATCAATTAACTTCACCAGCCTATGGCTCTTGGTCATGGAGGAAACAAAGTCTTTTTTATCCATTGTGACCAGATCTCTCCATTAGAGACACCAGGATAGGCTATACCTTCAGCAGCCCCTTGATGTCCCTTGATCTTCCATTTGTAGATCACAAACCACCAGATTTCCCATGGGCACTGTGAACCACTGCTTTTTCTGTTACTGACGGGGATCTTTTTTTTTTTTTTTTTTTTTCCAGCTCATCTACTGTGCCTAATACTTTTTATGGCCCAGTAGTTTTTTTTTTTTTTAACCTCATTTTATTTTATTTATTTTTATTTTTATTTTTTTGTGGGTAGCGGGGGTCAAGCTCAGGACCTTGCGCACCAGCAGGCGCCTGTGCTGCCAAGCAATATCATCAGCCCTTTTCTCGTATGTGGGTTCCGGGAGTTGAACTCAGGACCTTGCGCTTGCCAGGCAGGCGCTTATGCCGCTGAGCCATCTCACCGGCCTGGCCCAGTAGTTCTTAACAGTATATTTTCCTCAGCATGCCTGGTCCTCATTGAATTTACATGCCCACATCCCTTCATGTGTCTGCCTGTCCATGCATATCTGCTAACCAGCTTTTCCTTAATAGTACTGTGAGCATTTCAACTTCAAGTTCATATTGTTACTTCTTTGCATACAAACTTATAAAAAAAAATTCGTGTTCTTTACAGAGCCTTGCACAATCTCTTGCATGCTTTTGCTCCTCCCTTCCACACTGGTCGCTGTCCACTCACCGGCCTGCGAGGAGACGATGGCAATGCTTCCTTTGCTCTGCTTCAGCATGGGCAAGGCGGCTACACTCAGGACCACAAAACTGTGGAAGTTGACATCCATGCTTTTGCGCACCACGTTGATCTCATCATGAAAAAAACTCAGAGGAGTGTAGAGGACGTGGTTGAGAATGAGCATGTCTAGTCCTCCTGCAGGAGATGGCTGCGTTGAGAGAAACCATCTGGGTTTGATACCTTCCTCTTCCTTTCCCTCCCCAAAGCTCTGGTGACCCTCAGGGCAAATTTCAGAGACAGACAGAAGAGAAGCCGCCTCACCCATGAGCTTTCCTGCTTCCGCAACAAATTCTTCTGCGAAGGCCATGTCTTCCATGCTGCCCGCGATGTAGTGTGCTGAGGCTGCTCCAAGTTCTAAGCAGCGGGATGCCACCTGCAGAGTTACAGCGCAATGGTGTTGGTCTTGCTGTAGGCTTTGGGCACAGTCTTTGAAGTAATTAGGGCTTAAATGAGAGGTTGCTCATGGCCCTGTTTAGATGAGGAATGGTTGTGTGTGTGCACTGATCTCTCATAATCATTGTCTTCTGAAACACTGAGAAATATGGTAGAGCTTAAATGAATAAATCATGACTGTGCCAGGGTTGAAGCCCATGTTTTATGCTCATAGTATTTGTGAGTAGATGTTTCTGAACACACTATGGGTGTGGACACTTGTTTCCATGTGGGTAGCTCCAGGACTGTGACGGTTAGCACTCACTAGACTTACAAATCCACTCAAGGACATGTTCCTGAGAGTCCGCGTAGGCACGAGGATATGTATTCATCAGTAGGTGCTCGAGTTTCAGTATCAAAATACATGGCTAAATACTCATGATTCTGTGGGTAAATGTACCTGAATAGGTATGAATGTGACCATATACAACTCAAGAACTTTGTGGCTGCATGTGTATGTGTGTCCGCATGTGTAGGGATGAATACTTAAATGCATATTTTTATATTCCTGTGGATGTCTGGGTGTTTGAACCTGTATATGAGAATGCAAGATTTAAAGAGAAAGAGACAGGGAGGGAGAGAGCGGAAACGTGCTAGCTTTGTTTCTATATGTGAGTATATATAAGGACACATCAGGTGTGTGCAGGGACGTGGATCTGTGGGCAAAGAACCCTCACCTTCTGTAGGGCTTCTTTCGACCTCGCTGTCAGCACCACGTGTGCTCCCATCTTCGCCAGATGATAAGCCATTTCTCTTCCAATCCCTTTGCTGGCCCCTGTGACAATCACTTTCTTTCCTTGGAGCATCTCTGGGGAACCCCAAAAAGAAGTGAGGACCACACTCAACTTGGCAGCACTGTTCCTTCTCCCTCCTGTGATAGGAGGAGTCTCATTTTACTTCCCAATTTTGAAAGTTGTGAACCCAGAGCAGTTTGTCTCGATAGTGGATGCCACTCAAGGAACAGCTCAAGTCACTTACAAATGTGCTCTAGAGGGAGGTTTGGCTTGTTTGCTCAGAATCAAGGCTGGCTGTTGTCATTCCTAAAATCTTCCTCATGCAGGATCAAAAGGACAAGGCCAGAAAGGATATGGTTCAGTTAAAATGCTGGCATTCTAGACATTTCAGGACTCATCGAATTTTGATCAGTTGAAAGGAAATTTAAAGAGTAATCAAAACACATGTGTTCATAGAGATTCCAGGGGTTTTCCCTCACCTCTACTTAGTCATCAACTCCAGGATCCTGTTTTGTCTCCTGATTATCAGTCTTTCTGTTGGGCCCCATTTTCTGGCTGCCTTGTGAATTTGGGAAAATACCTGCATTTCTGTAGAAGACTTGAATTACTTTTCATAAGGGTGCCAAGTAAAGCGTGGCCTATTTGGCAAGCTTTTGTTTGCACGATCACCCTCCCCATGTCCCTCCTGCCCACAGCCTGTTATTGGAGAACACAGGGATGTTGTCCCACTTTCAGGTTCCGTCTTTTTCAGCAACTTTAGGAATCAGGAACACATCTTGATCCCTAGGAAGACTGTAGAACCCCTGTGTTTTCTAACCTATTTCACCAAAATGAGACACATTGGTGCTTACCTGGTGTGAACTCCTCATTCGCAGAATAGTAGTAGTAGGCCAAGAAGACCATCAGAATGGGGAGGAGGTATTTTTTCAGAAAAGCCATCAGAAAGGGACCTGGCCCGAAGAGCCCTGTAGGACACACAGAGAGAACCTACAGAGCTTTCTACAACCTCCTAGGCGGGCAGCAGCCTCTGAATTGTGACATGAGGGATGGGGAGGCTGGAGTAGTCTCAGGCAGTGCTAGCCAATTTCCCTGTCAGAGCAGCGATTGGCTTTGGGTGGGATCCCATTCGTCCCTGGCAGCCTGTGTGGTGGATTTCATAATGGACAATGTTTACTCCATCTCATTGAGCAAGAGGAGACTTCCAGATGGCCAAGCTCATGACTGTACAGGGCTGGATTCCTCAGCATCCCTAGCCCATCTTCCTCTTAACACCATCTACGCCAGGGATTGATGGCCTTTCAAGGGTGGTTTGTCAAAGGCAGAGAGGAGACAGAGAGTGCATGCGGGCTTCTGCGGAAATATGAGTAATAGCAACAAGAGCCAAGTTCAAGCTCAATCTCACCCTCAGCCCCACCCCCCAGTCGGAAGCAATTAAAAATAACAGCACAAGGCAGCAAAATAAGCTTGAGAAAAACTGTGCACATCTCGGAGGAAAAAAAAAAAATAAAAGCAAACAAATCCTATAAGCTGCCCCACACTCAAGCTCAATGAAGCAGTATTACAACATCAAAGAGAAGTTGCAATCCAGGCAGAACCCAGATGGCGGGAAACCCAAGACCAATTCAAGACTCCAGGCAAGTGCAAAAGAGTGCACACTTATTACTTTAACAGAGAATAAAGAGAACATAATGGGTGCCAAATGAAAAAGGCAGTAAGCTGCTAAACCGGGTCATGGAAGCGCTATAGTGGAATGAGAAACAGGGACAGGATGTGAGGAAAAGGAGACCCGGCGCCGGAGGAAAATTACCTAGCACTCTTGAAGACAAACTAGTGTGCAGTGACCACATCCCTGCTGAAGACAGACTGAATAACAATTTAAGGACCAGGAGGAAACCCATAGCAATTAAGAATTTATCATCAGGGAAATATAGGAATAATCACCTATTTGTGTGTGTAGCAAGACTTCCTTAAGGAACAATCCTCAGAGAAAGAAATTAAGATGTGTCACTATTTTTTTTTTTTGTGGGTACCGGGGGGTCGACCTCAGGACCTCGCGTGCCAGCAGGCGCCCGTGCCGCTGAGCGATATCACCGGCCCCTTTTTCATATGTGGGTTCCGGGAGTCGAACTCGGGCCCTCGCGCTTGCCGGGCAGGCGCTTAAGCCGCTGAGCCATCTCACCGGCCCAGATGTGTCACTATTAAGTTTTTCAACTTAAAACCAACCAACCAAATCATGAACTTTACCCCATCACAAAGCAAATCTCGAATTCTGCAAGTTTTCCATCCAACGGAGGTTAATTTTTACACATGGAAATAAGACTGACCATCAGTTATTTAGAGATGAGATGGGGGCTAGGATGGGGGAGGCCTGGAATTTACACAAAGTTAAGATAAATTGAGTTATGACCCTAAATACAGTATCTGGAAACACTCAGTGAATTTTCACTTCAGAGTAAGAGAAAATAATTTAAGACCCAGAGGAGATGAAACAGTTTGTCAACAAAGGTCCACAGCTGTGAAGTTCAATTCCAGAAAACGACGATTTGAGAATAGCGGAGAGCAAGGTAGAGCTCAAGGTTCACGTAGGACAAAAATAGAATTAAGATAAAATTCACATGAAAATTAGATTACATGCTGTTAGCACGCAAGATACATTTGCATACTTTTTTAATAAGGGAGTTTATGCAAACAGGACACATTATACACCAAGCTCCATTTTCATTCTTAGAGGAAGAAAGTGCAAGGATTATTTTCTAAACCCTATACTAATAATAGTGAAATTACAAGAAACAATGAAAAAGTTGCTTATGAATATGATATTGCTGAAATGATAGAAAGACGGGCAGAATGGGGAGGTTTGCTGTCTGATTCCTCCCAAAGAAAAAATTGTAAAGGCCACTACAGAAAACATAAATTTAAAGAAAGCAAAAATAATAATGAGTAAGATAAACTACAGGGTAAGAGAACACAAAACAAAATGATTGCTGATTGTTGACTCAATTAAATAAAGTCCAAGGGGCCAGTGATATAGCTCAGCAGCATAAGCGCCTGCCTGTCAAGCGCAAGGTCCTGAGTTCGATTCTCGGTACCTGCATATAAAAAAAGAAAAAAACATGGGCCAGTGAGATGGCTCAGCGGCATAAGCGGCTACCTGGCAAGCACAAGGTCCTGAGTTCAACTTCCGGAACCCAGATAAAGGAAAAAAAAGGGCCGGTGATATCGCTCAGCAGCACAAGCGCTTGCTGGCAAAACGCGAGGTCCTGAGGTCGACTCCCGGTACCCACATAAAAATAAATAAATAAATAAATAAAGTCCAACATTGTGTAACCTCAAAGGACACCTTTAAACCCAATAGCACAAACAGATTAGTAATTCATTGACCTAGCAGCTATCATTCAATGAAAGTAGGAAAAGCATTCAGTAAAATCATTTATGTGGAATTAGATGGAAATTGTTGTATAAAATGTATTGATGAGAAACAAATATATACACTGTAATTGTAGTGAAAAATTAAGTCTTAGTGGTTCTCAAACGTTTTGGTCTCAGGATCCCTTTATACCCTTAAAAATTATCAGGGACCTCAAAGAACTTGTGCATCCAACTTTTTCCTACAGATACCAGTATTGATACATTAGAAAGTAAGACTAAAGATATTATTATTATTTTTTTTTTGGTGGGTACCGGGGGGACGACCTCAGGACCTCACGCGCCAACAGGCACCCGTGCCGCTGAGCGATATCACCGGCCCCTTTTTCGTATGTGGGTTCCGGGAGTCGAACTCGGGCCTTTGCGCTTGCAAGGCAGGCGCTTAAGCCGCTGAGCCGTCTCACCGGCCCAGACTAAAGATATTTTTAAAACCCAAGAATGCATAGCATACCTTCCGCTAGCAGTCAGGGCAATGAATGACATTATCACACATCCTACAGCCTCTGGAAAAGTCAAATAATGTCAGTATGATTATGACAATAGTTCCGGCCTTTTAAACTCCTAAGAGGACCCAGGGGACCCTTGGGGACCACACTTTGTGTTATATAATAAACACTGACTGCACCGCATGTCTGTATTTATATGGCTGGCTCTCACATTAGTTTGTCAGCTCCTGGAAGACATAGCTTATGTCTTTTTCATCTTTGCCTCTCTCCATTCCCCCAAGTCTTGTTCCAAAATAGGCATTCAACAAGCTTTTGCTGTTTTGGTTCAGTTTCTGAGAGGCTGCAGCAGTAAGAAAATTGCCGTCTTTTTGGAGCCGGGTTTAATCCAGGGAAATCACTGGGATTCAGTATTCTGATCAGAACAAATCAAGCCCACCCCCAAAGTCCTTTCACTGGGATTGTCATCAAATTAAATCAAAACAAAGCAAAATAAAACAAAACATGAGGAAATTTGTTTCACCTAGCATCTGTATTGTGCTGCATTTTCCCAGATCCAGTCAAGTTTCTTTTCCTGGCATAGCAAGGAAGCCGACTGCTGTCCCCCCGTGTCACGCATTGACCACCTGTGGTCTAGAACAGGTTTCCAGAAGGCATCTTCAACATAGCCCTGTGGTTTGCAAGTACCAGCGCGAAGCGCACTCCTCCAACTGGGGGGGGGAAGCAGAGGCCAGCCAGGACACCCCGTGTGATCATTTGATCGTTCCCATCTGAATACGCGGGCTCACAAACAAGCAGGAGGAGAGAAGAGCGCAGTGGCTGATGACAGAGGAGACTGTGAGGCATGGGTGAGGTCTGGAGGATGGAGAGGAGACGGCAAAGCATGTGAGGAGTGGCCAGGGGGTTTCCATGCATTCGGCAGAAAGGAACGCCTGTCATTTCCAAGGCAGCAGCTGTCACGCTTTTCATGAATCTTTAGTAGCTTTGTTAAGAAAGCTCCCTTTTATTTTCAGAAACTAGTCCTGCCGAGGGCACAGTGGGTAACCTCAGAGTGAAAGGTGGGTGTTCAGTGGTTCTGCCTTCCCACGGGAGAAGGGCACCAAGGTGTTGAAACTGGAGAGGAGCTGGCTTTGTATCAGAGTATGAAATTCTCCCTTGCTCACCTCCCATCCCAGTTTTCCTCAGATTTGATTTTAGGAACTCATCAATCTACCACAGCTGCCAAAATCGTCCCCTGTGACAGGAAAAAATTGCCATTTTATATAATTTTATCCAATAGCAGAGTCTCCTCCTCCCTTTCTTTGTTCAGTACTGGGGGATCGATTCCAGCGCCTCCCGCACACTGGACAAGGGCTCTACCACTGAGCTTCCCTCCCTTGTACATCTCATGAGGAAGAAATCCTATTTGCCAATCCTTCTGCATGACCCTACTCCCCCTTGGACAGATTCCCTCCTATTTTCCACCTAGTGGCGTCTCATGTCTGAGAACATGAAGCATGGTGGGATAAATTGCTGCACCTAGCATGCCCAACCCCTGCAGCAGGAGCCCTGGTAGGGCACATACCTGGAATCAATTTGCCTGTGAGAGCTGGGCCTCCAGGGAAAGAAGGGACCCTCCTGTGTGAACAAGATCAGCTTGATCCCTATCTTCCAGAGTGGCGGGGCCCTCAGTGTGGCAGGGCCCCCTGTGTGGCAGGGCCATGGTGATGGTAAGCTGGAATTTTTCAGGATTTTCTTCTGGGTGGGCTCCCAAGGGCTCATATGACACACTGTAGGAAAGGGGACACACCACCGTGGAAACACAACTCCTTGGAAGGTTTGCAGAAACAGGTAGCACAGGGAGCCGTGGGTGTGCCCACGAGGGCTGCCCCCAGCACTCTGCGCTCATCTCAGCCTCTTGAATGCTCTATCGTGTTGGCCAGCTCAACTTGCAGCAAGCCCATCAAGGTGGCAGAACAGTTGCAGCCAGTGAAATTTCTTAGGGTGCCAGTGACTTCAGAATTAGAGATACTTCATTCCCTTTGGTGGGAAATAGTGTTGCCAGATTTAACAAGCAGAAATGTAGGATATCCAGTTAAATTTGAGTTCAGAGAAACAACGAACACTTGTAAAGGGTATCTATCTATCTATCTATCTATCTATCTATCTATCTATCTATCTATCATCTATCTATCTGCCTATCTTCTCAACTATTGAGAGATCCTCACTAATACACTGACACATTTATCATTGTTTATCTGGAGTTCAGATTTAATTGGATGTCCTGTGTTTTGTTTGACAAACTGAGAAGTGACACACACCAAGAAACCATATTAAACGTGGTCAAAACATTCCCGGCCATGGCTGCTAAGAGCCATCTCACCTACCTTCCCCACAGTGGGGTCCAGCAGTCTGCCGCTAAAGGGCCCCAGGTAGGAAAAGTGGAAAAGGGTCCATAGCCCATGGCGACCGAGCAAAGATTCCTCTAGTGACATTTATTTAGTGAGGCTTTGCCATAGGTCAGGCACAGTGAATGAAAAAGCAAATGAAATGCTCTCCAGGCCCTAGAAGAATACAGTGTTGAAGGAAATGTGTCAAGTGTCACTGTTGGACACAGATGGTGTGGGTGGAGAAAGGAAGCGTCTATCCTGTGTGTGGGATGGGCAAGTAGGAAAGGCTTCCTGGAAGAGGTTGACCTTGGTCCATGTTGAAATATGTGAGGAATATTCCAGGCAAATGAGGCATGGTGAGAGTGAGCGCTGAGTGTGTTGGGGAGGGGAGGGTTGGGTGGAGAACTTTCCATGCAGAGTAAGCTGTGAGAGAAAATAGGAGGAGGTGTGAAAGAGAATGGCATGTTTGGGAACTAGCAAACAGCTCCATATGGCTGGATCACTGGTTGCAAGGAGGGGTGCACGCTGAGAAGCAACCCCGGAGAAGCAAGCAGGGACCACAGTTTTGAGTGTCTCTACTGGAGTTTGTAGTTCTGGCCTTTTATTTCCAGCCATGAAGCCTCCAAGCTCTGCAGCCTCTCCATCCCCACCCAGAACTCTGTCTGCCCACTGGCCCGTTGTCCCTCTTCAGGCCTGATGCAGAAAACTGTAGCTATCCTGTCCTGTCCAGGCTAATCTGTCCAGCCCACTGTCCCTGTCCCGTCAGGTCTCTGCCGTGCCATTCAGGTGTGGCCTTGTCCCGGAGTGTATGCACCAAATACCAGCACACCCAACTATATAAATCAAATAATGGGCAGGAAAAATCAAATAAGCACTAATACAATTGTAATGGGGGACCTCAATACTGCACTGTCACAAATAGGCAGATCAACTAGCCAAAAATAATCAATAAAAAAATATCAGAACTGAACCAAACTTTTGAACAAATGGACTTGGTAGATGTCTACAGAGTGTTCTATCCAAAATCAGAATACACATTTTTCTCAGCAGCACACAGGACATTCTCCAAAATAGACAACATACTAGCTCATAGAACATTCTTAAGTAAATGCAAAAGAATTGAAATTATCCCATATGTATTTTCAGACCATAGTGCAATGAAATTGGAAATCAATAGCAAAAGAAACCACGAGAACTTCATAAACACATGGAAATTAAATAACATCCTCCTGAACAACCAGTGGGTCACAGATGAAATTAAAAAAGAAATTAGACAGTTCCTGCAATTAAACAATAATGCCAATACAACATACTGGAACTTATGGGACACAATGAAAGCAGTCCTATAAGGGAAATTTATAGTGGTGAATTCCCATATCAGAAAAATAGAGTGAGCTCAAATAAACAATCTAATGTTGAACCTCCAGTTTCTATAAAAAGAAGAGCAAGTCAAGCCCAAAGCTTATACAAGGGAGGAAATTATGAAGATCAGAGCAGAAATTAATGCAGTGCAGACTAAGAAAACAATACAAGGAATCAGTGAATTGAAGAGTTGGTTCTTTGAAAGATTAAATAAAATTGACAAACCGTTAGCCAACCATATCAAAAAACAAAACAAAAACAAAAGAATAGATTCAAGTCCATGAGTTAGGAATGAAAAGGGTGAAATCACAACAGATTCTGCAGAAATCCAGAAGATCATCAATACCCCCTGTATTCTAATAAGATGGAAAACACAGAAGAAATGGACAGATTCCTAGATACATATGAATTACCAAAGTTGAATCAAGAAGATATAAAAATTCTGAATAAATCAGTATCAGTCAATAATATTGAAGATGTAATGAAAAACCTATCAACAAAGAAAAGCTCAGGCCCCGGCAGATTCACTGCTGAGTTCTATAAGAAATTTAGTACCACTACTTCTCAACCTCTTTTATGAAGTCAAAAGGGAAGCAATACTCCCAGTTTCATTCCTAGAAGCAAGCATTACACTGATACCTAAACCAGAGAAGGATCCAACCAAAAAAGAGAACTACAGGCCAATTTCCCTAATAAACATAGATGCAAAAATCCTCAATAAGCTACTGACAAACAGAATGCAGCAAATCATCCAGAACATTATACACCATGACCAAGTAGGATTCATCCCAGGGATGCAGGGATGGTTCAACATATGCAAATCAATAAATGTAATACACCATATTAACAGAGCCAAAGACAAAAAACATATGCTCATCTCAATAGATGCACAAAAAGTGTTTGACAAAGTCCAATGCCCATTCAAGATAAAAACCCTACAGAAAATTGGAATAGATGGTCTTTATCTCAATCTAATAAAAGCTATCTATGACAAACCAACAGCCAACATCATACTAAATGGTCAAAAACTGAAAGCTTTCTCTAAAATCAGAAACAAAACAAGGATGTCTAATATTATCATTCTTATTCAATATAGTTCTGGAAACATTAGCCGGAGCAATTAGACAAGAGAAAGAAATAAAAGGAATAAGGATAGGAAAGGAAGAATTTAAATAGTCATTATTTGCAGATGACATGATACTCTACATAGAAGACCCCAAAAACTCCACCCAAAGACTTTTAGATTTAATAACCAAATTCAGTAGCATAGCTGGATACAAAATCAACAGTAAAAAATCAGTAGCCTTCCTGTACACAAATAACAAACTCACTGAGAGAGAAGTTAGGGAAACAGCACCTTTCACAATAGTATCCAAAATAATGAAATACCTAGGAATCAATCAAACGAGGGAAGTAAAAGATTTTTATGTTGAAAACTACAGTACTCTGAAAAAGAAGATCGAAGAGGGTATCAGATAATGGAAAGATGGGCCGGTGAGATGGCTCAGTGGTGTAAGCGCCTGCCTGGCAAGTGCGAGGGCCCGAGTTTGACTCCTGGAACCCACATACGAAAAAAGGGCCCGTGATATCGCTTAGCAGCATGGGCGCCTGCTGGCGCATGAGGTCCTGAGGTCGACCCCCAGTACCCACCAAAAAAAAAAGGAAAATGGAAAGATATCCCTTGTTTTGGGCAGGAAGAACCAATATAGTGAAAATGGCCATACTTCCAAAGTTGTTATACAGATTTAATGCAATCCCAATTAAAATACCAATAGTATACCTCACAGAATTAGAGAAAACAGTCCTAAAATTCATTTGGAACCAGAAATGACCTAGAATAGCAAAAGGAATTCTGGGCAACAAAAGCAAGGCAGGGGACATTGTAATCCTTGACTCGAAATTATACTACAAAGCCACTGTGATAAAAGCAGCATGGTACTGGCAAAAAAACAGACCCAAGGATCAATGGAACAGATTAGAAAGTGCAGACACAACTCCAAACACACTCAGCCACCTTATCTTTGACAAAGGGGCCAAACATCTTCACTGGAAGAGAGATAGCCTCTTTAATATATGGTTCTGGTAAAACTGGCTTTCCACATGCCAAAGATTAAAACTAGACCCATATCTTTCAACCTGCACTAAACTAAAATCAAGATGGATCAAAGACCTAAATATTAAAACAGAAACACTAAATCTTCTGGAAGATAGAATAGGTAGAACTCTTGAAGACATAGGTGTAGGCAAAGACTTTAGGAACAAAACCTCGATCACACAGGAAATATCACGAAGAGTCAATAACTGGGATCTCATCTCATTAAAAAGCTTTTGCACAGCAAGAGAAACCGCCAACAGAGTGAAGGGACAACACACAGTATGGGGACAAATTTTTGCTAGCTGTTCCTCAAAGAACTAATATCTAGAATACATAAAAAATATATAAAAAAACATCAGACCCCCCCCCAAATTAAAAAACCCAATCCAGAAATGGCCATCTGAAATGAATAGACACTTCTCAGATGAAGAAGTAGAAATGGCAAATAAATATATGAAACAATATTCAACATCACTGGCCATTTGAGAGATGCAAATTAAAACAACACTGAGATTCCATCTCACTCCAGAAAAAATGGCTATTATCAAGAAATCAACCAATAACAAATGCTGGCGGGGGTGTGGGGGAAAAGGAACCCTTCTCCACTGTTGGTGGGAGTGTAGTCTGGTGCAACCACTGTGGAAATCAGTGTGGAGATTCCTCAAAAAACTAAAACTAGAGGTTCCATTTGACCCAGGTATTCCCCTTATAGGTATCTTCCTAAAAGAGTTAAAAGCATCATAACACAGCGATGTATGCACACCCATGTTTATAGTAGCACAGTTGTAATAGCTAAATCTTGGAAACAGGCCAAATGCCCATCAACTGATGAATGGATAAAGATTTTTTTTAATACAATGGAGCACTACTCTGCCATAAAGAAGTATAAGCTTGAGACATTTCTAGCTAAATGGATGCACCTCAAGACCATATTCTTAAGTGAAGTAAATCGGACACATATTTAAATACTACATTGTTTCTCTGGTGTGAGAAGCCAAAAGTGTAAATAAGGACCAAAATGTAGGATGGGAAATGGGAAGAAAATGTTGAAATGAGAAGGGGAACAAGGGAGGAGAGGGGGAAAGGAAGAAATAGACAAGAAAAAAAAAGAGACTAGAAGGAAAAAATGGAAGCAAACTTTTGTAAATAAGGAGCGGAAAGGGGTTGAAGGGAGGGGAGGGGAATGGGAAAAAAAGAAGCAAGATACATCATGACAGGTACAAATTCCCTATATGAATGTTATCATGATTATCTAAAATGTACCAATAAAAAAGAAAACTATATTTTCACAAAAAAAGAAAATCATCACATTTTAAATGTATAATTCAATGATTTTCATAAATTTGCAACATTGAGATACTATCACCACAGTCCAGTTTTAGAACATTTCCATCACCATGAAATGATCTCTTGTGCCCATTTTCAGTTACTCTCGATTCCCTGAGACAATCGATCATCTACTTTCTGTCTCTATGGCCTTGTCTTTTCTGGACATTTCTTGCTACACAATCTGTGTCCTTTTGTGTTTGACTTCTTTCACTTAGCCTATGTTTTGAGGTTGATTCATATTGTGACATGGCTCAATATTTTTCTCATTTTTGAGGATTGTTTTTTTTTTTTGAGGATTTTTTTTTCTGGTACCTGGAATCGAATTCACGACCTCGTGCTTGCCAGGGAGGTGCTGTGCCACTGAGCTATATCCCAGGCCCTAGTTTTCTCATTTTTATTGCCAAACCATATACCAGGGATGGCAAACCTTTTAGAGCTTTCAATGGTAACAAACAACCGGCTGTGGCACACAGGCCTTAGGTTCGCCATCACTGCCACAGAACATTTTATGGCTATTTCACTTTTTCTTCATGCTTTCACTGGTTCGCAGACATTTGGAATTTTCTGGCTGTTATGAACAGTGCTGCTGTGGTATAAATTCTCTTGTGTACGCATGCGTTGTATTTCTCCTGGGTCTACACCCAGAGGTGGCACCACCGGGTTGTATGGTAAACTTATGTTTAACTTTTTAAGAACTGCAAAGCTGTCCTGTAATGACTTTGCTATTTTCATTTACCATCGCCTTAGTAATATCTATTTCAGTCAATGACTTCGTCATCTACCCAGTTAAGAATCCAGAACTCTTGGGGTCTTTCTGTGTACTTTCATTTGCCTAACCCCGCAGTTCAGTAATCACTAAGTCTTGTCAATTTTACCTCCTAAGCATCTCCAGAACCATTTCCAAATTCCTAGTGCCATTCCTAGCTCAGGCCTCTCTTGTGTTCTGCTTCTCATTTATCTCTCTATCTTACCTTCTCCAAACAATTCATTCCTAAAGAAGTTAGATATATTTGGTATGAACCAAAGAATATATGAAAACATTCATAGTTTATGAAGCATAAGAATAGAATGGAAGCCTTGAGGGCCTACCATCCAACTTAAGACACAGGTACCGTTACCACTGTGAAGTGCCCTGTGGCTTCAACCTACCCACTTCTCACGTTACATCTGATCAGTGCATTTCTCACCTTCAGAGCATTCAGTGCTTCCCCACTGTTCTTAGGATAAAGCCCAGAGTCCCTATTTTACCTTAAAAGTTCTTCATGATCTTTGCCATTCTTTCACAGGAACTTTCCCCCTCCTATTCCCCCAACTCCTTGTCCTTCAGGTACTTCTCCACAGTCACACTTGGGGAAAGCCCACCTTGTCCCTCTTGGACCGGGCAAGGTGCCCCCCCAACACTGGGCACTTCTTTTACCGTAGTGCTCCTTATTTTTTATTCCTAGCCCTGGTTCTTTCCCGTTAGACGCAGCCCTGGGAGGGCAGAGGCTGGCCCGCCTTGCCTGCTAGTGCATCTCCAGTGTTGGCCTGTGCTCCGCACATGGCAGCGCTCAGTAAGCATTTTTGGAGTATGAATGGAGAGGTGGTTTGGACACATCTAGTTGTAGGTATCTGGTTAGTATTTGGAACTCAGGAGAAAGGCCTAGGCTAGAGATCCAGATTTGGAAGAAAGAAGTTACATAAGTTAAAGCTGAAGCCGTAGGAATACACGAAATCATGAGGGACACAGTGAAGACTAAGAGAGGGAATTTACCTGCACTAACCTTTACCGGTCAGGCAGGAGGGGGAGCCACTGAGGCAGCATGGAGAGCACAGGGAGCAGGAGGATCCTGGAGAATATGGATCCCAAGGGTGACAAGCCTCGGGGAGACTGTGAGATGGCACAGGCTGAGGAGGGTGGGCAGGGACAGCACATCGGGTGTGGTGTACAGGGATCATTGGTGATGGATACCAGGGAGCTGCGAGTGCTGACTGGAATGCCACGAGTTGATGAGGATATAAAGAGCACAGAGAGCATTGCGGGAGGTGTATGGGGAAACCTGTACGGTGTCCAGCGTGAGGGTGCTGCGGGGCGTCCCCTGAGGAGCTCCAGAAGCACGCACATCTGAAGGGTGGTTTTGATTCGGTGGGAGTAAGGAGCTATGCTTTCATTCAGATATTTCTAAGCATTTGCTCTGTGCCAGATACCGTGACGCTGAACATTTTCTCAGCTTGTGAGAAAGATCCAACGGAGTGTGAAGACAGAATCACTGGAGGGACATGATTTATACAGCCTGACTCCAGATGACACAGCACATGGCTCTGGAAAGGAGACCACTTCTGAGAATCGAGGAAAATAGAGGACAATGAACCCTTGCCTTCTGCTTCCAAATTCAGTGAGCTTTTTGGCCTAATTTGTTTCCCTCCTTCCATTTTTGGAAGGCAGATGAATGTGGCTTCCCTGTCTACCCATAAATCTTGGGGGAGAGTGAAGAAAAGAAGGTGGAGAGTTAAATTCCTTATGTCCTGACAACCATTGGTTCTTCTTTTTTGCATTTCTCCCTCAGCCACTCCCTCCTAATCTTTATATACTCACAGATTTAAAGCAAGAAAGTCTTTCCCAGGTTTCATCTTCCCTTTTCTGTCTGATGGGAGCTTGAGGGCTTGGCAGCGGCCCTGAAAAATGACCTAGGAGGGGGGAGCTGAGGGGGAATTTGTGAGTTTAGGATGCTGAGCGTTTTTACAGACTTCTGCCAGGAGAGGGAGCCCCAGGGCTGGAAAAGAACGCTACAACGGCAGGGGTTTAGAAATCAGGCTGGCGCTTCCTTTCTGGCAGTTTCCAGAAGCCCAGAGGTATTTATGGGTTAAGATAAAAGACGATGAAAGAGAGGGAGAGGGAAAGACAGACTCACAACACATGGACAGATACCCAGGAGCAGCCACACGCATAAAATATGGATCCCGAGGGGCTCCCTCACCCCTCCCTACACATTCACAATGTCTGCTCTCGTTAGGCGGTTTCCAGACCTCACTGAATCCTCTCGGGGAGCAAGGGCAGATTCTCCGACCCGGGAGGCCGGGACAGTGAGTAACTCATCAAGGTCGGGAGCCAGGAATCTGTATTTTTACCAAGATTCTCTGCTTGTCTCCATTGCAGTCAGGCTCCTGGACCTTCTGTGAGCCCCATCTGTGCTCTTCCTCACAAAATCCACTTTAAGCAAGAACCCCGCTAAGTCAATTAGCAAGAAGCCGCCCCCCCATCTGTTCCTCCCCTGTTCTCGTCCCGCAGGTTCTCCGTCCTGCACCGCCCGCCCCAGGCGCTGTCTGATGCCCTGGCCCCTCTCCAGCGGTCTCCAGGAAGAGTCCTCCCTCTTCCCTTGCCCTTCCTGTTTCTTTCCTCTTGGTGATTTTCCATTCGCCATTCTCCGTCTTGCGAGGCAGCTATAAATCCGCACTTGTCCAGCATGTATTCCGTGCCGAGGGCTCTCTTCTCCTGTTGAACAGTCCTTTATAACGTCTGGGTTCTTTTTACCATTTTAACCACTGTCCAGCTATGGGATTCCTTGCCACTCCCCAGGTGATTCTGAAGTAACCGGTGGGCAGACTGGAGAACTGCAGCATTAGGTAATTAGGTAAACACTTTATAGCTTGTTCAGGACTTGACTTAGGCCTCAATGCGGGAGTCTAGGCCTCAGCCTTCAACTGGGAGACTGTTGTATTATAATGAATAACAGCAATTTTCACTTTTTACTTCCCCACGCTCTGGTTCCACTCGGAGGCAATCACTATTAAATCTTGATTCCCCTGAATCAACTCCATATTTTTTTAGACAATATATTTTTATTGCTATTTCTTGATTGTGTAGGTTTAGGCATTATTTACTGATCTCCTACTAAGGAATATTGGGATTTTTATTTATTTATTTTTACAACACAGATACTCGTTCCTCTTCTTCTAGGTTCATAATACTATAATATCACAATTTTAATGAAGTCACGAATCAGTATTCGTGTCATTGTGACTCACAGCTGAGTTGTGTTGTGTATTACGATCGCATCTTTTCTTCTAGTCTTTATTTTCCTGTGGGAGTTAATAACGTTCTCATTTTTATTTGTTTGCTTTCTTAACTGTTCACATTCTCCAAACTCTCTGACAAGGGCTATAAACTCAAATAAATAGGTCAAATTAACTGGATAAGCTATCGGTTTGCTTGCTCGCACTCTCAGTCTCTCTCCCTCCTCTCGCTCTTCCTCCTTCGCTCCCTCTCTCCCTTCTGAGGACATCTCTCTCGGAGCTCTCTTCCTGTTCTTCCAATCTGGCCTAGGAGTTGTTTTCTTTCTTTTTTTTTTTTTTTTGTGGGTACCGGGGGTCGATCTCAGCACCTCGCGCGCCAGCAGGCGCCCGTGCCGCTGAGTGATATCACCGGCCCTGGCCTGGGAGTTTTACAGGCTCTTGATGTGAGGACATCCCTTTGCTATTATCTGGGAATTCCTATTTTTCTCCTCCTTCATTTACTTCCTCATGAATGGTAGGGAATTTTTTGAGACTTGCATACAGGAGTGACATGTCACATTTTTAACATCTTTATGTGGGCATTAATCCATTAGACCCTAGGCACATAGAAACTAGTGTGACAGTTTTGATCAGTCCTGTCTGCTCGTTCTTACTTTGTTTTTTGTCTGGGAAGGATTTCTAGATTGAAGATTATTTTCTTTCAAAATTGGAAGATGTTGCTGTATTGCCTTTCAGTTTCCAGCTTCCGGGGTTGACACTGAGAAGTTCGGCTGCTGTTTTGGATTCCGGATCTTTGGCTTGTGAATTGTTTTCTTCTGTTTAGAACTTTTCAGATCTCTTATTCCTGGGGTTCTAACGTTTTCAATAATGTGGTTTGATGGGAGTTTTTTTGCAGTTGTTCATGTGTTGGGTACCCACTGGGTCTATTTGGTAAGAAACAGAAAAATAGATCTTTTGCAGATGTGAGATGGACCAAGAGAGAGAAGGAGAGGGAGGGAGGGAAGGGAATGTGAAAAGAATTAAGGTGTTTTATGTACTTGTACCAACCGGCCGCAATGAATGTAATCACTATGTACTACAAAATGTACTAATGAAAATGAAAATTTAAAAAATTGAAATTCAAATCTTTTGTTTTGGAAAAGTTTGCAGAAATAATGTTTTGGTTAATAGATTCCCTTCCATTTTCTCTGTGCTCTCTTTTTGGAATTCTTACTAGAATATATCAGAGTTTCTGGGCTGATCTTTTAAATTTCTTATCTTTTATTGTCATATTTTAAATCTTTTTCATTTTTGTCCTACTTTCTGGGGGATTTCCATCATTTTCTTTTCCAGTGCTTCATTATAATTTTAAAATTTTCAGATGTATTTTTATTTTAAAGGGCTTTTTCTTATTATTCGTACTTTTAAAAAAAGCCTTCTTGATCCCAATTCAGGGATATGCTGTCTTCCATTGCGTCTTGGGGGGGACAGTGATCGCTGTGACTGTGAATGGCTTCTTGGGTTTTCTGGATTGCCTTTCTGTGATCTTCAGCCCCATGCCTGATGATCCTTCAGTCCACCCCTTGGCTGCTGAAGCTTTGCATGTGAGGACAGGGCTTGTCAATTGTTGGACTAGTGTAGTCCGATCCAGTTTTACTTGGAGACACCCATGTATTAGTGTCTGTTGCACTTTACTCTTTGGTTGGGTCTTTCTACAGGGATGATTCCTTAATTTTTCTGCCTACGGTGGGTTACAGTAGGTTGGGTGGAGAGGCACATAAGCCACACTATTCTCTTTCTGGGACCTGGGCCAGGAAAAGGGGCTGGGGAATCTCATCTTTCAGTACAGAGGTTTTCTCTAATCCCACTCCTTCTAGCTGTGTGTCTGACCCCACCCTCTGCTCTGCCTAGCCTTTATTTTCTCCAGAAAATAAATTTTCCTTCTCCAGGTGGAGTAGTTGTGGAGTGCAAGTGTCTCCTCCTATTTTTACTCCCCTCTCTCCCTCTGTTTTCTGGGGTTCTTGATGCTCCAATCCCCGAGATCTGCTGGGCTCCTGGCTTCCTGTCAACTTCCCATCAGGACCAGTTAGGCTTCAGCAGCCTCAGGTTTGCTGAGTCCCTTCGCGCTTGTCCATTGGTTTTCTATCTTCAGAAATGGTGTTGATATTTCTCTGCTGCTGGCGCCTCAGTTCACGAGTTGCCCTTCTCTTCGTCCTTGTAGAGAATAGCAGATTCTTCCACTGTGATGAGTGCATTTTGTAGGGGAGCAGAATTAATGTTTGCTCACAGTGTCTCTTTAAGCCTTTTTTGGGTTGCCTATCAGGCTGGAATGGAGGGAAAATTTGTAATAGTGACATCTTCCGTTTCCCCAGAAGTTGCCCAAGAGTCAAGAGGAAGGAAGTGAAACATTATTAAATGATTTTAATGGAAGAAAAAGGGGGAAATACTTTACTTTTCGTTCTTTCATATTAATAAAACATTCATTGAGCCCTCATATATACCTGAATCTGTGCTAGGTGCTAGGAATACAAAGCGCTGAGTGACATGTGGTATTTTCCTTTAAAGAGATTGTAGTGAAATGTAAGAGAAATAGGCCAGTAAACCAGGGCTCAGAGTGTACACATGGAGGGCGACAGATGCACAGAGTGGGACCTCCAGATCAGGACGGGGTGGTAAGAGAAGCTTCTGGGGGTGGTAGTCCTGGAGTTAAGTTTTGAAGGCTAAGTGTGAAGTTTGGAGATGAAACTGGTGACAGGGCTTTCCAAGCAGCGAGAACTGTGCATGTTTGGTTTGGGCAAGGAGTCTGGAATAGCGTGACACATCAGAGGAACCTCACTTAGATTGAAACAGCTAGAGCAAGCGTCCGTATGTTGGGGAGAAGTGAAGTCTAGGAAGAGTTACTCAGCTATAAATATCCATGTTGGTCCACAGCATGAGCCTGGGCCTACCAACAAGAAACCCAGAAATATTAATGTCCAATTCCTCCATGAATTTGAGCAAACTTAAAAAAGTATTATTTGTTAAATGAGTATAATAATGAAGACTATGGAAAGAGATATGCAAAATGCTGGCTCAACGAATATTCTAGCTGTTGGCTGGGTGTGGTGGCTGCCTGTAATGGCAGTACTCTGGGAGGCTGAGACAGGAGGTTCACAATCTTGAGCCCAGCCTGGTGGGCAACTTAATGAGACCCTGTCTTAAAGAAAATAAAAGGAGAGAAAAGAAGAAAAAGAAAAGAGTTGAGCATGTAGCTTAGTGCAAAAGCCCTTGGGTTCAGTCCCCAGTACTGAAAGGAAAGAAAGAAAGAAAGAAAGAAAGAAAGAAAGAAAGAAAGAAAGAAAGAAAGAAAGAAAGAAAGAAAGATTCTAGTTCTCCCAAGATAAACCTGTCTTAAATTCTATTCTTTACTCTCCTAAGAGGTATAAAACAGACTCTGGAAAACTCAACTGTCAGGAAAATCTTTTCCTTATGTTTATGCCAGGCAAGGATTACTTGAGCATCTTTTAACTGAATATCCCATCTCATCATCAGCTGCAGTATTTATAAGCTCTTGGGTATCTGGGACACTTTCCTGTAAAGTTTGACTGTTTTCTTGAAAAGATCCAGGGTCAAGAGAGCTGAGTTCCAGTCTCTCCTCCAACACTGACATATATGTTACTTTGGGCAAGACCCTTCCCTTGTCTTAGCTTCAATTTCCTTACCTGGTAACAAGAGCAATTAAATTAGATTACCTTTAAGATTTGTTCCAGCTTAGAAATTGGATGCAGGGATCTGTTAGCTTTACAAAAATGAATATTAAGAAAGAGCTAGGATTTTTGGATTTTGTTTTCATATCATACTAAAGGGAAGGTGATTCCTTTAAAGACTTGGCAAGCATGCAGAAGTGAGATTATTCTAACTCTGTGTACTTCTTCCACCCTTCTTTCAGCTCCCAACTCCTATTAACTCTCACCAACCCTCAAGAGAAATACTGGCACTAAAAACAAACAGCCACTTCAAAGGGCACGCCTCTGACATTGTTAGGCTCTGCTGGACAAGCTGGGGGAACAGGACTCGTAAAGCCCACTGTTCTGGAAACACATCATCGTCATCATCTGTAGATTTTTTTTATTTTTTATTTTTATTTTTTTGTGGGTACTGGGGGTCGACCTCAGGACCTCGTGCGCCAGCAGGTGCCCGTGCCGCTGAGCGATATCACCGGCCCCTTTTTCGTATGTGGGTTCCGGGAGTTGAACTCGGGCCCTCGCGCTTGCCAGGCAGGCGCGTATGCCGCTGAGCCATCTCACCGGCCCCTGTAGATGTTTTTTGAAGCATGAGTCTAGCGATTTTAATCCCTCCAAGTGATTAGATCAGAAGACCGCAACCCTCTGGGTGATATGTCCATGGATGGCAAGTGAGGGTTTGGGTAAGTGGGAGGGTGGGGAATGGCATTTCCTCTTCCCATCAGTTTCTCCAGCTCCCTGACCTGAAAGAATTGCCTTGGAATTCTCCCTGAACAGAGCCCTTTTAAAGCTCAGAAGGTCAGTACCCTGAGCAGCCAGGCTGGACTGGCATTAAGGGATCGGTGAATAGCACAGGAAGAATTTTGATTGACAAATTTTGGCCTCTCTTGGCCCATGGAACAAGACCTTGAGATAAAACAAGACTTCCTCAAGGCTCTTCATCTCATTATTAATAATATTAAATCCATTGATGATTGGATGCGACATGCAGATATCAACACTTTTAGCAATTCCCACTATATAGCATAGTGTTTGTGTCTGTCATCGGTTTAAAGCCGATTTTAAAAAATGCTTACAAACTGCAATCTCTGCATGATTCTAAAAGAACAGGCAGACTTTTTTTTTTTAAAAACACTATCTTTGCAACTTTTTTGTTCCAACTTAACTTTCTGTCCCAAAAAGATCAGAACGCTCTCAGTGCCAGTAACAGACATCTTGTTCTTATCATATCTTGCTTCCTACACATTTGAAAGCTCATCAGGCATTTCTTGTTTTTTGACCAGCATTTGACATTGAAATTTCTTTTCAGTTCAGCCCTGTTTATTTCAATAGATTCATTATTTTAATAGTGCTTTTTTTTTTTTTTTGAGACCTACTGTGTATTAGGCCCTGACACAAAAGGTGACACTGTTATATATACTGTAATTTTTAAAAAATCTTACCTTGAGGTTTCAAACAAGTTTGACTTCTTTTTATTGATCTCCTTTTCCTTTCTGCTCCTCTTCTCTCACTCCCTCCTCCTCTGCCTTTCCTTCTGTTTCATCTCTCTCTTCCTTTGCGGTTTCCCACTCTTTGGGGAGGGGCAGGATTTCCTGCTCAGAGGTTGGTTGGATTTTGAGAGGAGTCGGAAGACCTGATTCAGGACTGAAACCAGCTGGTCTGCCACCTGATATGAGAAGGTGAAACCCAGACCAAAGAAGAAGGCCCTAATGCTGGGACGGAGTTGGCAACTGGGACGCACTGCAGAGGCAGCTCCAAAGGGCAGCAAGAGTGGGCCAGCATGGCATCGGGCATCACAGCTCCCAAAGGACAGAGGAGTCCCCAAGCAGCCATGATGTGGTTGCCTGGAAGGGGTCCTCTATTTGTCCTGGAGACTTAGCATTACTGTAATTAGCTCCTGACTGGGGAAGATACTAGGCAGAGCCCTGTCTCCCCCTTACCAGCTACTCACTCTCAGGTTCCGGGCTTGGCCTCAGAGGAAGTTACTGGAACAAGAACTGAATTGGGGCAGGTTTTCCTTCCCCACCGTGAGAGACACTAGTGATTCAGCGCCGTCAGTGAGGCTTGCCTGTCCACGTTGCACAGTTATGAATTCCTTAAGGTTGAGGGAGTCATTTATGCGACTTTCAAACCATTATGGTGACCCCAGCAGCAGAGGCATGGCAGGGATGGTAGAAGGGAGAGAGGAGTTTGCAGCAGGACCTGTAGGGGGTCAGGACCCCATAAGTAGGGACAGTAGTGAGACCCCTATTCACGTCAGTCAAGGACAGAAGATCACATTCCACTTCTGAGGTTTGAATTCAGCAAATATTTATGAGCACCTGTTCCGTTTCAGGCACTGAGCTGAGAGCTGAGGATAGCGTGGAAGACCCACTTGAGGTAGCTCCATCCTTGTGGAGAGATTAGTTAACACGGTTGCACATGGCACCCTCTGAGATTTGAGGTCACAGCTTTAGGGGAAGGACTGGAATTGCTGGGTGCTAATGTCTCCTTTGCAGAAGCACTGTGGGACAGATTTTGGGTGGTCACCCTTCTGCTGCTTGGCCAGTGTGGGACATGGGTTCTTTCAGTGACTCCTCTGCTTGTAATCTCTATTATCTCGCCTTTGCGCTCCCAATTCTTAGAGGAGAGGGAGATTTTTTTCTCTTATTTTTATTTCAGGGGCCAGTTATTTTACCTAGAGAAGCATAAATTCCATTTATTTCTAGCCTAGTTACTTTTAAAAGCTGGCTGAAAATGTTTAAGCACATATTGGTTATTTTGTAAGCTATTAGGTTCACATTTCAATTATTTTTTTCACATTAAATCCCCCGCTTCGTATTTTGGCCCATTAGGAAATAGATTTTTAAAATGGAAGAAAAGAGCAAGATTTGCTTTACTGGAACTGTCGGGTCTACTTCAGAATATTCTTTGAAAGTTTCCTGAAGTTTATTTTTATTTTTATTTAGTTTATAAGTTTTAATCTTTGCCCAGTATAACTGTTCAAAAGGCAAAACAGGAGGGCAGCCTTGCTTTGTAAGGACCCACTCGGGTGGTAACTAATCCAGTCCTAAGAGAGCTTTGTTAGGCCCTCCAGTGACCTCCTTATCTCTGAAAGTCCCCACCTCTCCACCACCATAGTGACAGCCGGATTTCAACAGGAATTCTGGAGGTGACAAACCATATTCCAACTAGAGTGGTATCCTTTAACAGAAAGGTATCTGAAATTGCTTTTTGTACTGTATTTTCTGTTTTTTCTTGTCCTCTTAAAGTATTTATGCAACAAAAAATTTTTTTTTTGATTCTCTCCAAGTTGCTCAGGTTGGTCTCAAGCTCTTAGTCTCAAGTGATCTTCCTGCCTCAGCTTACCCAGTAGCTGAGAACTCAGCTGTTTGCCACTGCACCTAGTTCACAACTGAATTACCTGAATTCTTTCTCCCCTCCCTCCTTCCTTCCCTCCTTTTCATTTTCTGTCTCTCTTTCTTTCTTCCTTTCTTTCTCTGGGAATCGCATGTGTTCTACCAATGAGCTATGCACGCCACCCTAAAACTTTCCTTTCTTATGCTGCTGTTTTCAGCTCCTTTCTCCTGGTGACAAGCTAACGAATAGCAGCACCAGTTCATACTGATCTGTAATCCAGAGCACTAGTTCAGTGCAGTCATGCATTGCTTAACAATGGGGATACCTTCTGAGAAATACATCACCAGGCAATTTCGCCACTGTGTGAACATCGTAGAGGGTACTTACACACATCTCCCCATAATGGCAAACCTACGACACACGTGCTGCAGCGAGCACACAGAGCCCTCTCTGCTGCGACGTCACAAGTTGTATGAGTTGTTTTCTTTTTTTTTTAAGCTAAAATCTCAGTATTCAGGTTTAATTGCAGTGTTGGTGTTTTGCAATAAATAAATGTGGTTGGGGTTGCAGTTTGGGCACTCGGTCTCAAAAAGTTTCACCTTCACTGATAGGCCAATCAGTGAACCTGATCTGTTGATGTAGTGGAGACTTGGTCAACATGAGATGTGTGAGGCTGCTACTGTCTAACGTGGCACACTGTTTAAATAGTAAGCAATTTTTAAATAAGTGGAAGGCATACACTGTAAAATAATGATACACATGTAGTATTATGTACCACGCATAATTGAATGTGCTGTACTCTCGTATGACTGGCAGCTCAGCAGTCAGCATGAGCACAGGAGTAATGTACAACATGAGAATGGTGATGATGTCATTTGGCAACAGGGATTGTTCAACTCTGTTCTAATGTTCCGGAACCACCATCCTCTGTGTGGCCCCTCATCCACTGAACAGCATTATGTAGTGCATGATGGGGCCCAATAGAACCCGAACTGTGCAGCAAACTTCTCTTTGGCCTCCTATGGTTTAGGAAAGTCTTTAATGATAACTCTCAATACTGCTGCAGACCAGCATTTAAATTCAAGTTCCTTAGGGCTGCCTTCTGGGTTAGCAAGTTTGCAATGAAAATGCTGAAAACGTGAGGGTGGCTCACGTAGAAGTCTAAAGCTGCCTGGAGAGAGAAAAATGAGAGGAGAGCAGGTTTCAGCAGGGATCATAGTCTTTGAGGGAGACCAGTCTAAGTTAGAAACTTGCTTTAAAGCCTCAACATACCAATTAAAGAAGCTAACTCTTGACTCTCTGTGGAGAGGAGGGGTTGTTCCTTAATGATTCTGGAATTCCTTTTAAATGTATTAATTTGTTGATGTTGACATGTTAAAAGTTATGCACGATGGCCATTGCTATTCTGACTCTTTTTTTTTTTTTTTTTTTTTTTTTTTTTTTTTTTTTTGCTTTTTATCAAAGTAAGTGCAAGAGTTAGGACCACATCACAACTTTATGTTGGAAGTAGGAGCTCTTCCTGAGCAGACTACAGTTTTGACCTAGAGAAAAACCAAGGGCAAGAGAGTGTGTGCCTTGGTTTCTCTTTCTAAGCAAAGGGTAGAAAAGGGCTGTGTAGTCCGTGACCCTGGAATATAAGAATTCCTCACTCTCAAATACAGACTAAAAGTAACATCATACACGTCTACAAATCACAGAGTACTCTTCTGAAAGTTCTGTAGGGGACCTAACACCTAGCTTAACCAACTGCCTTTTCCTGAATTGGTCTACTGGACCTCTCACTATTGTCCCCAAGGACTGGTTTGGGTTGGATTGGTGACATTTTGGGTCTGTAGCTTCATTCATTCCCTCTGGAATGCTCCCTTAATGCTGTATCAGAAATAAAATAACCCAGAACAAAACCAGAACATATAACCCCATGTATAAATCAAAGCAAAAACAATGTGAGCAGCAGGAGATTAAGCTGTTTAATAGCAAAAATATTAATCAAATGGTATGGCTCCAAAACAAAGGTCTATTGAACTTACACAAAGGCCTACACTGAAGTAGTCAATGATATACTGCCCACTTAACATGTCAAATGATCTTACACAAAGACCTGTGTCCAGTTACTCAGTGGTGCACCTCCCACAGTGCCTGACAACTGCACACAAAGGTCTGGGTGTCATTGTTTACCAGAAAGAGGACCCATACACTAAAACCTTTGATTTATACAGAAACTGGGTCAAGTGATCTTTGACAAAGATCTGCTTGGTTACAAATCATAGAAACAATGAGAAATCAATGAAACTAGTCAGAGCTCAGGTCAGTGCTGAGATTTACTTACCCAGCAGTAGATCTGAAGAAAAACAGACACTGGGCATAAGGAGCCCAAAAGTATACCTCTTGGTTCAAGCATCCGCTAGAATTCTACCAAGTAAAGGTCTTTCAGAATACAAACAAACAAACAAACAAACCAACGCTGAGTGTGTTGCTCGGTGCTCCCTGGATTTAATCCTAGCATTGAAAAAAAAAAAAAAAATCACAGGGGCCCCTCCAGAACGGTCAAAGGAGGGTGACATCATCCCTTGATGTACTGAATAAACGAAAAGATGACCTTATTGCTTGTTGTACTGAGGACGAACTTACTCTCAACCTCAGTGAGCAGACAGGTCTTATCCAGCGTAGGGGTTTTGGGAAGCACAAAGGTTGGGGACTGTGTACTTTCCCAGGTGTAACTGGGTTGACATCGTCCTTGGAAGCATGATTATTAGTTGATATTCTGAGATATATTTAACAGAGTAACTCCCTTCCCGATGGGTTAACTCTCAGAAGAGAGAGCTGTCGCTTAGCTGGTAAAAGCTTGTTAAGAAGTAGGTTGATGTTGATGGAGCCAATGTATTCTGATTACCATGACTGTAGGACAATCAAACTTTTCAGTATTCAGTATTTCAGAATGTGGGAACTTTTCAGTATTCTCACAGTTGATACCCACTATTTGTCTTCACTGGAATACAGTGCAAGATGGTATCTGATATAGCACAGGGTTATGTATTTATTTATATGAGTACATCAGAGTTTTTGTTTTGTTTTTTGTTTTTTGTCTTTTTGAGACAGAGTCTCACTGTGTAGTTCAGGCTGGCCTTGAACTCACTTTGTGGCCCAGGCTGGCCTTGAACCCTCAGCAATCCTCCTGCCTCAGCCTCCTGAGTGTTGGGATTACAGACATGCACCACCACGTCTGACTTAGATCAGAGTTTTATGGTGTTCTGTAAAGAGTAAGATAACTAATTGGTGCTTCACTATGACCAAGTTTGAGAAATATTAGTTTCATTCACTCCATTAAGGTATTTTATGAGGCAAAAGGATTACTGAGGTAAACTTAATCAAGAAATGGCCTTTTAAAATCATATGTGTGGGGCCGATGAGATGGCTCAGTGGCATAAGTGCCTGCCTGGCAAGCGGGAGGGCCCGAGTTTGACTCCCGGATCCCACATACAAAAAAAGGGCCGGTGATATCGCTCAGCGGCATGGGCACCTGCTGGCACGCGAGGTCCTGAGGTCGACCCCCGGTACCCACAAAAAAAAAAAAAAAAATCATATGTGTGTGTGTGTATGTGTGTGATGTGGTCTTGTTGTGTTGCCTGGGCTGGTCTTGAACTTGCAATCCTTGTGCCTCAGCCTCCCAAGTAGCTGGGATTACAGACCTTTGCCACCATGCTCAGCAAGAAATAATCTTAAGATATAATAACAGTATCTTTGACTGAAAATTTCACTATAACTATTATTATATTTATATCTTTGATTACTACCTTCTAGGTACTGCTCTAAAAACCTCATGTGTATTATCGCGTCCAATTTGCAAAGCTATCCCTCGAAGAAGGTACTTCTTTATAGGCCGGCAAAGAATATAAGTAGCTCGAAGCAGAGCTGAAGTGACTTGTCCGGGTTGTTAGTGCTAGCAGATAGGATAGCCAGGAGCCAAACCCACGCAAGTCCAGGCAGTCTCACTTTACTTCCTTGTTTTCCAAACGGACAGAGAGCAACATATATATAACAAAGCTCACTATTTTCTTTTTCTGGACGTTCTACTTGTACTAAAGAGGCATTATTTTGTTTTAGCAGCCCAATTACAACCCCTCGTTGGCTTTTATTGAGCTTGTAATCATTGATAACCCCGAGGTCTTTTTCACCCGATATGCTGCTAAAATAAGCCTTTCTAATTCTTTGGTCATGCAGTTACTTTTTTTAGACCTAAATTCAACACTATTCTCTCCTCTGTTTGGCTTCAATCAGTTTGGTGTATGGTTCCAGCTTGTTGAGTTATTTTGAATCCTGACTCTGCTATTTTAGCTGTATGTCACCAACAGAACGGGTAAATATACCTGTCACCTCTCCTGGCTTGCTGATAAAATTGTCAAGTCGAATGGGACCACTGACAGTTTTTGTCCTTGTACTGGGAGAGGAGCTTACGTCTGATCACAATCGATGAAGTCTTACGAGACTACCTGAAAACCTTTATTTGGATTCTATCAGGCAAACCCTTTTTTCCTTCCTTTCCTCTAACTGAAAGTTTCTCAAGCTCAGTCCTATTGACATTTTGCGATGGAGAATTCTTTGCCGTAGGTGGCTGTCCTGTGAGTCATGTTTAATGGCATCCCTGGCTTCTGCCCACTAGATGCCAGCAGTAGGGCTTCCTCTTACCAGACAAGCAGAGATGTCTCCAGACATTGCCGAAGTTCCCTGTGGGGGCAGAACTGCTCCCCTTCTTGTGTACGGCCTCCATTCTAACCTAATAAGTCCACCGATTAAACAATCAAATGTGCATTAAGAACCTACGTTTGCCTAGAACTTGATGGTTTCTATGAACACTTTGGCCCTAGGGAGATTATACTATAAGAGATATTACCAGCCCCACAAAACAACTGGGGGGAAAAAGTCTGTTTCTAAGTGATTCATTGTGAACCCAGACTGTATGACCAATAAGAACTCAGAGAAATGAGAAGATCATGGAGGACGGAGGAAATTTCAGTAGTTCAGACATGATTGGGCTGGGTAGTTTGAACCAGGGTAGGTACAGGCATTACCTTCTAAACAACATATCTATATCTATATCTATATCTATATCTGTATATATCCTATATATTTAGGCATCTGTATTTTTATACATAGGCAAACACCCCAAATGTATGCCTTTTACACCAATAATCTGACCACACCAGCAATCTGGGAGGTTGAGGCAAGTGGACAATGGAGTTTGAGTCCAGCCTGGGCAACTTAGTGAATTACTGAGACACTGCCTCAAAAATAAAAAATAAAAAGGGCTGGGGGTGTAGCTCATTGTGAAGGCCCTGGATTCAATCCTCAACACTGTACACATACAGTTAAAAATCAGAGCACATAATTTGATATGTGGTTTGACAGTGGGCAGAATATATGATATTCTGCTTCTCTTGGAGAATTTGAGGCACGTGTTGTCGGAAGGTATGGAGACTGCGTGTGTATGGGGGAGGATGGAGATTCAGGTGTGAAGAGTAAGGTGGACAAAGGTACAAAGGACCAGCGGGAAACAGGAAGATACCAGGGTTCATGGTGGGCAGCCTAAGAAGTCAGACGGGAGCAGAGATGGGAGCAGACACAGGGGCACCGAAACGTGGTGTGGGAGGTTAAGCTCTGCCGCTTTTGAGTGGAGGAGCAGCAAGAAGAAAGGTATCCAAGCAAGACCGCCTGGCAGTGGGTTCGATTGGGGCAAACGCATTAGAGGGAGAAGGAAGAAGGTTTCAACATTGAGAGATGGCCAGTGAGGTGGTGGAGTGAGGAGTAATAAACATTACAGGAGAGGCATTCTGGAAGGCCAACGGAAAGGATAAGGTTGGGGAAGCTATGGGGAGGGTTTTGGACGTTTAAGATTAGGGTCTGCCTTAGTCTAGGGCCAAAGGTCTTTTTTGGAGATGGGAGGAACAGTGGCGTCATTGACATTGCTTTCCTTTAAAATTCAGAATATGTTTCTTTTCCTTGAGTAACCTCACCGCATTCCGGTTGCTCTTTCCTTTGGGAAAGGATAGATTTCAGTGAGAACTGACATTTGATCAGGGCCAGTGGCGCTGGTAGGAACTGGGCAGGAAGGACATGGAGGTGTCTGTCTGTGTGTAGTGGTTTGGGGGAGTCGGATCAGAGGCCCTGGCATCAGCCTCAGCTGCTGGTGGCCGGAGTAAAGTATCTGTACCGGGTTGGGGCAGGCAACATTAGAAATTGGAGGGTGGCTTCAGGCCATGCCCCTGGCCCCTGGACCCCCTATAGAGCTACTGAATTAGCTGTTACCACAGCAAGAGGACTCAGGTCTGCAACGAGCACTTGTTTTTCTTTCTAGCCCAGAACTCCATAGAATTTGGGTTCCTGGGGAGGAAGGCTGGGTAGGGCTGACTTATTAGATGTCTTTGGGGAGCTTGCCAAGTAGCTAGTTTTCCTTTCTCTCTCTTCCTCCCTTTCTTCTCTCTCCCTGTCTCACTAAAAAAGTTAAGCAGAGAGGTGTCAGCCCCAGGAAAACACCTCCAGGATGCACGTGTGAGTGACAAATAGCCCTGTCCCCCCCACCAGTGTTCATCAGTTACTTCCCGTTCTGTAATTCTAGGTCAGAACATGATCCATCTTAGGATGGTAAAACGTGTGGATTTGTACAAATTTCAATCTTCCCATCCCGAACACGAAGGAAAAAGTCAATAGATTTATGAGCGTTCAGTAGCAACCCCAGCGTCCCCTGGCGTGAAGCAAGTGCAAGCTCAAGGCCACAGGGCCTGCCCACCTCCTCTGCGGCCCGCCCTGTCCCACGCCCCGTCCCACGCCCCGTCCTCCGGGCAGTAGATAATGAGATATAGTATAAAATGCTTTTTTATTTCAAAATGCAAAATGGCAATCACTGTAATAATAACAATAATAGAATAATAATAATGGTAATAGTATAAAAAGCTGTTCTTCCTCTTTCGTGCAAAATGACGGATCGTCAGCTCCTAAATACACCATTTGGATAGATCACAAGGCAGCGCTGCACAGCAGCAAAACTCAGTCCCAGCCTCCTCCTGGCGGGTCCGTGGGGCAGGTCGGCTGAGATGTCCGCGGCTGCCCGGGGACAGCAGCGCGTAGCTCCGGTCCTCCCGGCTGGGCCCGCGACCCACGAGGCACCGGAGGGCGCCCCTGGGAGACGGCGCGGGGCGCCCCAGGAGGCGGCTGGGGAGGCTGGGGGGGCGCCCCTAGGAGGCGTGCGGACGGAGGGAGGGCGCGCGGCCGCACAGCTGGGGCCCCCAACTCTTGTCCCGCACCGCCTGCGTGCGGGGCGCCTGGCACTCCCGTGCGGCGCGCAGCTCGGCCACCGCGGCCTCCTCGTCCCGCAGGCGGCTGACGGCCGAGAAGGGGCTGCACACGGTCTCCATCAGGCCGAGCACCACGCCGAAGAGGGTCAGCACGCTGCCCAGCACGTACAGCTTCACCAGCTTCCCCGTGGGCTTCTGCGCCACCAGGTCCTTGGCCAGAGGGATGAGCTCCTGGACCGTTTCCATCGCGGCTGGGGCTGTCGCGGGTGACCTGCGGGAGAGCAGGGGCCGGGGGCCGTTAGCCCTGAGACGGCCGGGCCGGCACCTCCTGCGCCCCGGCGTGGCCTCCCCGGGCGGGCGCCGCGCCCCGGCCGCGCTCACCTTAGGACCTTAGGGCACCGCGCGTGCTGGGTCCGGCAGACCCGGGCCTCCTCCTCGACCTCCTCCTCGTCCTCGTCCTCGTCCTCCTCCTCCTCCTCGCAGCCAGGCTCTTCTAGACGGAGGCTCCGCAGCTGCCACCGAGTCCGCGCCCCGCGCGCGCTTATATCTTTTGTCGGAGACCCGCCTCCCGCTCGCGCCCAGCCTGCGCTGCCTGAGCCAGGGAAGGGAGGGGGAGGGGCGGGGAGCGGGCGGGCACCTGCGGGGCGGCCACGCGCTGCGCACGCCCCGGCCGACGGGCTGTGTGAGCGCCAGACCCCGACCGGGCTGCGCGGTGGCGGTGGGGGCCAGGTCCTCGGGAGGCGTCCGCCTCCTTAGCGATGTGGGCGATGCGCGGCTTCTCTAGTCCCGGCCAGCTTGAGAAAGACTCCTACCGCGGGAATCTGGGGGTTCTGCCTAGGAGAAATATTTCATTTTAATTCAGAAAGGATTATTACCATCCCACGTGTGTGACAGTCTATCGGAGGGAAGGCAAGGGGGAGGGACCGGGTGAAAAACAGAACGGAACAGAGCTCCAAGCATCGGATAAAGTATTTCTTTCCTGCCTGATTGGTTTTAAAATTCAGAGGTGCATGCCTTGCTGGAGTCAGTTAACAGAGAGCTCTTTGTTGAAGGTGACCCCTTACGAGCACACAAGTAGGGGTGTGTGTGTGTGTGTGTGTGTGTGGCGTGCTAGTCTCTGTACTTGCAAGGTGTTTCTATAGGTACTTCTGCGTGTGTCAGGGAACAGCCGTGAAATCCTAATTGTCTCCACATCCACTTGAGAAGGGAAGTTGGGCTGGGAGGCAAGCATGGAAAGTGGCCCTGGTAAACATTTTTCTCATCTAGAAAGGAAATATTTCAGTAATTCTTTGCCACTTCCCTGGGTTTGACTTCTCTGTGCCTGCTAGAAGCAGTGTAGGATATGGTGTGCATTCGTGCGTGCGCGTGCGTGTGCATGTGTGTGTAGAGCGGTTTAGGTAAGAAGCTGGGGGGGTACTAGAGGCGTGAGGATAGAGAGTTGATTTGATTAGGATTAAACATAATCTCCTGAGAGGCTCTAATTCCCTTTGGTTCTTGATAAACCAGAGTTATCAAAGTAGGGGAAAGGAGAGCCAAACAGGCCTTGAAGCAGGGAGAGGGAGAGGCAGGGGCAGGGGCAGGGGCAGGGGCAGGGGCAGGGGCAGGGGCAGGGGCAGGAAGGGGAAATTGGACAGGCCAGAAAGTTGCAGAGGTCGGTGGTGCAGCCTTGCCGCGCGGCCTTCTCCATCCAGCTGAGCCTGCGGCCCTATGGGAAAGGGCCGCCTTTCTTGGGGGCTGAGGTCAATTCCCAGACAATTCAGTCCCAAACGGCAACAAACAACTACCCTCTGCCTGTGCTGTTAGTCGTTGGGAAGGATTTGAGGGTGGACATTGGTCAAGGCTACTTAACTAGTTAAGTCTTTATTTTAGTCTGTACTCTAGAAGGTCCGGGTGACCATGGGCCACGTGGAGACTGTTCTTGGACAGCTGTGTTTCCTGCTTATTATTCTTTTAACCTTGCCATGCAGGAAAGGGAGCACGCCAAGTTCAATTTCAGTCTTGACATTTTCTTTGAATCTTCCTTGTCATTTCAGAGCACTCTTTAATAACTGGAGGAAATGAGAGGTGAGCGTGCCCAGTACCTACGAGTGTCCCACACACGGCGGCTTCCAGAAGAGCAGACGATGTCTACCCTGACACGGGGCCCTTGCTTGGTTTCTGCTCTGAAGGTGAATCAGCTCAGCCTCCGACCCAAAATTCTGACATCGTCCGGGCGTTTCCTGTGTTTCTGTAACTCACGGATGCAAACTGTACATCTTCCACGGGTAGCAGGCTGTACTTTACTTGGGATTCCCCTTTCCTGTTGCTGGCTGCGTCAGCTCCCTGCTCCCCCTCTTTGATAACCTGACTCTGACTCCCAGCCCCCACCAGCTGGCTGTCCCAGGCTGGCAGAGGGGACAGCAGTACCATCACCTGAGGTCCCGGGTAGGTTTGGTGCTGGTGGCGTGGGTGGTAGCTGGGGTGGAGTGGGAGGTCATGGGAGTAGAAGGCCAAGGAATCCAGGGTTGGTTCACGCTCAGGAATTTCTGAGCACGGCTCCTCTGGATGGGGACGAGAACCCAGTTCCCGGGGGTGGGGGGTTAGATAAGCCTTGGGAACTGAATGGGTACAGTGGGTGACATCACTTTTAGAGAAGTAAAGCCCTATGTTGCATCATGTAGGTCAGACACAGCCACAGTGACCAACCATCCTGTTTTCTTTGGGGCTGAGGGGTTTTCTGAGATGTGGGGCTTACAGTGTGAAAATGGAGATCATTCTAAGCAGAATGGAACAGTTAGTCCCCTACACGGATTAGTCCATTTCCTGTTGCCGATAGCACAGTACCACCGACTGGGTAAGTTATAAAGATAAGGGGTTTATTTTGGCTTACGGGTCTAGAGGTACAAGGTCAAGGGGCCACATCTGGTGATGGCCTTGTGGCAGAGTCCTGATATATGGCACAGGGCATCACGTGGCAAGACAGAAGAGAGCACGTGTGTGTGTCTTCTGTTCTCTTATGAAGCCATTGGATTCCATCCTGGGGGCTTTATCCAACCCTAATCACCTGACTTTGGCTAATCCTAATCATCTCCCAAAGCCCTCACCCCAGCCACTATATTCATGTTAAGTTATACCCTTCACGCCTTACCCCTTGATACCTCACATGCAGATTAAATTGTAACACATGAAGCCTTGGGGACACACTCAAGCCATATCCAAACCATAGCAGTGCCCTCGCATCTATCTCAGCATGTAATTCTTGCCTTTTCTAGGGCTGCTGAAGGCACTAGTCTTAAATTTTTTTTTTTTTCAAGTCTCTTTCTCCTGTACATGAAAACACCCACGTCCATCTGCAGAGGGAAAGATCACAAAGGGGCAATACGTGGTCTGCGTACCAAAGAGGAAGAGCTGTCTCTACCCCGGCCTTGGATCTTGAAGATACAGGGAGAGGAGTCTTTTGGATGGTTTGTTGCATGGAGCCTCAGTTATTAATATTATTTTGCTACCAGATACTTGCTGCCCACAGAAAGTCAGTGCGGCCCTTGGAATTCCTGAAGGCTGGAGGGGAAGGACCATTGTTGGAGATAGGATAAAACTATTTGTATATCTTACACCCCACTGTAGAATTATTTCTCAGTCCTTGAGTTACTTTCATTTCATATATATTGGTTTTAGAGAGAAGGCATCTTATTGCTTAAATACTGATGGATTTTTTTGTGGGGGAGGATGTTCCAGTGCTCAAACTATTACTGAGCTCCAGCTCTCAATGGATGATTGAAAAATTTAGCATTTGAACAGTTCTCTGTCTGTGTGGGTTCCTGCTGTTATCTCAGACCTGACACACTTAAAACAAGGCTTCTTTACATTGTGTTGGACTCTTTCAGACTAAGTGCCCTTCCTGGTATCTTTCTTTCTAGTAGTGCCATCTCCATTAGACTGGCTCTCTGGGCTTGAAATATTGCATCAGCTTCTTGGCGAGGGCTTCCCAGACTGCTCTGCCCCATCGGCTCTCCCCAGTATCCTGCTTTACTGATGTGTATAGATCAGTGCCTGAGTTTGTGTTGGTAGAATTATTGCTTTGGTTTTCTACTGTCTCTCATGCCCTGTGCAGGGTAAATTTCATGAAGGCTAGAACTTTGTTTTGCTCTTCGCTGTGTCCCCAGTGCCTAGTATTATCCTCAGCACATAGTAGGTCCTTAGTAGGTAACCACGAGATTAATGAATGGCCTCCCCTGTGGCCTGTGATGCCGGCAATGCTGAGGGTGGGGGAGATTATGTTTATTACTCATAAACATCCAGACTTTTAGTGGGTACTCAAAAAGCTTTTGACTTGTTGTGGGGGACAGTTTTCTGCTGTTGACATTTACCTCTAATTCACCCCAAACACTAACCACAAAGGAATCTTCCCAAAATTTCATTTTTAGACTTGTTTCCTGCCTGTTTAAAACTCGAGATGATTTCTGGTTGCCCACAGGATGAAGTCCTGTTCTTCTCCTGTAAGAACCCTTTGCCGCACAGAGGGCTTTCTTCTCAGACCAAGAAACAACTCATTCTCATTGCTGCGGAGAGCAGTACTCAGTAACGCTCACTGCACACTGCTGCTTTCTTCCGGTCTGGAGTACCGTCCTCTTTTTATCCTGTCTTCCTTCTTTCCTTGAGACCAAGTTCAAGTTTACCTGGTCTAGGAAGCCACCACTACCTATGCCAGCAAACCTTGATCCCCCCTTTCTGTGAATTCCACTGCCTGTGTGGTTCCTGCTGCACAGGTTGGCACTGGACTGTACCCCGATTTACACAGCTGCCTCATTGTTTCTCAAGGGCTTGCCTCATCTCTATCGGACACGGAATCTTGGTATTTTTCATTGTGCCAGCTTATAATAGGGGTCCAATCAGTATTAGTTACGTTGATCTGAAAGTCCTGCTGGCACAGAGATTGCAAAATGCTCAGTTAAGACCCTCCTGGGAGGTTATTTTAGGCATAGTAGCTTGTCCTTGGCTCAGAGCCTGGGGGCTAAAATTGCCCAACCCCTGGCAACTTGGCTTAATTCCCTCAACTCTGGCCTCCTCACCTTTCACTTTTACTTCCAACTTTGCCTGGTGTGGCAATCATTGGCTCACTCTGGGGCACCCATGCAGCCTATCCCTGGGACAAACCACCGAGGAACAGACTCTTCATAGATATTAGCTATTGTCCCTCATGGCTTCGGGTCAAGCAGAGCCCCAGCTTCTTGGGCAGGCAGGCGGTACTGGGACACGTGCACTGCCATGGTGATGTGGTTAGAGCAGCTGAACCCTGGTGCCTGCAGCCACTTCTGAATGCAGCGATGTGCTGTAGTCTGAACCAGTGCAAGGAACTTCCTTTAAGCTTCAGTGCTAGTTGGACCTAAGATTACAGGGCCCTGGAGCAAACAGATTTGAATTTATTGAAATCCTGACTTCTCCACTCGCTGGAGTATGAACTTAACTTCTCTGGCCTCTGTTTCCTCATCTGTAAAATGAGAGTGATAATAATGCCTATTAAATGGGATCTGGTGGAGGCAGAATGAGCTAGAACTCTACCACGGGCTTCAGTGATGTCTGGCACAAGCAAAGCAATCAGCACATGCTAGGCATTATTACTCATTTGTCTTTTCTTCCTGCTACATGTACACAATTCTCATGACCCTCTGTACCATCTCAGGACATGTCCACTTCCTAGGTGACATTGAGGCACATCCAGGAAGGCCCAGGAACATCTGAGGAAGCCATCCATGTACCTGACACTTTGCTAAGTATAGTTATGAAAAGGAGAATAGTGCCCTTGGCCAGAAGAAGCTTATAGTCAACTAGAGGACAAAGACATAGAAATATGTTACTAGAATATTAGAATTAGGATAGGTACAGCAATAGGGATAGATGACAGCTAAAAAAATAGACTAGAGTGAGAAATGCATTGATTCGATTTGGGGAGGAGGTGGCCAAACAAAGCCTAAGAGCAAGTGATTCCTGAACAGCCTAGCATGTTAAAGGTTAGACAGCATTCACTAGGTAACCATGGAAGGGAGTGGTGCTCGGGCTGGGGAATGCCTTGACCAAGAGGGGACTGCGTCTGAAGTGGGAGGAGGCACGTGAAAGCTTTGTGCAGCCAAGAGAAGCAAGATTGGCGCCATAGCATCAAGAATGGGTTTTTATGGAATCCAGAAAATGAGGAGCCAGATAGTGAACAACTGTGTACGTGATTATGGACATATGTCATGCTTAGAAATGGTTGCCTCTTCTTTCTTCTAGAAACACATGCTCCTGAGCATCTGTGATGTCACAGTCCCTTCGGTTTCCTCCTAACCTGTATCTAGTATCTTTTCCTTTCATCCACCTCTGTCAGTGTTTCTAAGGACTTAGTCCTGGAGCCTGTTCTCTTATTCTTTGGGGCCCCTGAAGTGATTCAGTTACTTTCAGGGCTTCTATTTCTGCCTTTACATAGATGATATGCAAATCTGAGTTCTAGACCTATATCTCCCCCTCCCTATTGACATTTTATAAACCAAATTTCATATTTGTACCCCATATACTAGTACCATCAGCTTTCTTAGTCTAAGCATCCCTGGCCACCTAGCAGCTTAGGTCTAAAGCTTGAGATCTATTCTTTCCTCCTCTCTCTATTGGCTCCCATATGGAAATGATCACCAATACTTGTCATTCTTCCTCTTAAGTAGCTATTAATTATATCTGCTTTCTATCTCCTCTGCTACCTCTGAGTTTGAACCCCCCAAGTTTAATCTATGATTAATCTCTTCTGATGAAGAGATTCAAAGCATGAAAGGAATTGAAAGAGACAGAGCTTCTCCCTTGCCAACCTTGGAGAAGGAGGGGCAGTGTGGCAAGGAATGTGGGTGGCAATAGAAAAGGATGGAACAGCTTGCTAGGAGCTCCTGCTGTGATGAGAAAATCAACTCAAAATTTGGTGAGGACTGGGGAGAGTCTTGCTTTGACTTGATAGCCCCTCATCCTTGCCAACACCTGGACTCCTTTGCCCTCCTCTGTTTCTGTTAGGTTCACTAAGAAGGCTAAGCCATGGTCAGAGGCCACTATCTGCTCTCAGTAAACTTGGGCCCAAGCAGTTTATCACCCAACCAGCTTGCCTGTTCGTTATATTTAAGAGTACGAATCTTAAATGGGCATGTAGCCATAATTTATTGCTTCCCAAGTCAATTACTTTTATTACTTTCTTAAATGTTTTACCCCACACTTTCTCCCCTCTTCCTAAACTGGCTTTTCTTTCCTATTATGTCATGCATTGGTAAAATAGGAGGGGAAAATAGTAGGTTGGACCTACTCCATATTCCAACCTCTAAATCTTCTGCATCAGTATCCCTCTGGTCGACCTTTCCTCACACTGACAAGGAAGAATTATCCCTGATTCTTTCTATACTGAGTTGCCTCTCCATGGCATCCTGATCATTAAGGTTTTTGGGAGTCCATAAATAAGTTAGGCTGCTTGTGGGCTGCACGTAAAAAATCTAATTTAGGGGCGGTGAGATGGCTCAGTGGCATAAGCGCCTGCCTGGCAAGCACGAGGTCCTGAGTTCAACCCCCAGTACCCACATTAAAAAAAAAAAAAAGAAAAAAAAATCTAATTTAAAATGACTTAAGGGGCCAGTGAGATGGCTCAGCGGCGTAAGCGCCTGCCTGGCAAGCGCGAGGGCCTGAGTTCGACTCCCGGAACCCACATACGAAAAAAGGGCCGGTGATATCGCTCAGCGGCACGGGTGCCTGCTGGCGCGCGAGGTTCTGAGGTCGACCCCCGGTACCCACACACACACACAAAATAAATAAATAAATAAAATGACTTAAACAGTAAGAAAAATGTATCATTTCCAAAGACGTGGATTCCAGGATTGGTTAATTCAGTGGCTTACCCCTCTCGAGAGTTCAGGCTCTTTCCCTTTTTCTCCTAGCCATAGCCTAGCCCCCATTAGTGCAAGATAGCTGCCACAGCTTCAGAGAGCACATTCGAGGTGACAGCGCCCAGGGGCAGAAGACAGGCTGTTCTTTTTTTTTTCCATTGGCAAGGAAACATTTCCCACCTTGAATGAAACAGACCATTGTTTTAGACTAGGCTCCAGCATTGGGATGCAGTAAACCAGGCTAAAAATCAAAATGGAGTCACTCATTTTAGAGTTGCATTTTACTGAGCTGAAAGTGATCTGCTTCTCTGGCCTTCTGAGAAATGAAGATTGGAGAGATAGTAGTCACATTTCCCAAACAGGCTGGTTTCAGTTGGCATGATAATGATATTTTCTCTGCTTTAATCCTTTCTCAAAAAAGTGATCAGAAATAACCTGAGGCTAACTCATCAGTTATTTGCTATTGTTCTGTTTTCCTGCTTTACAAGGAAAGTAACTTTGAGATGACCAGTCTACTTTTGTGCATTTGTTTCTGCTTTTTTTCAGCCTTTCTCTGTCTGTAAAACCATCCTATCTGCTAAGCCCATCAGCACCCATAGTCTGTTTTGTGGAATGAAGTGTTGCCAGATTCCAGAATTGAAAATGGAGTCCATGAAGATCTTTAAACTAAATTGTTTTAATTCTGCCTTTTGACACCAGAATGACCCCAGAGATTCTTCTTAATAGACAGAACTGGGTCACATGCCCATCCTTAAGGCTACTTATGAAGGAAAGGCTTATCATCACATGCTTGGGCCAGTGAATCTCAAAGATTCCCCCCAAACCAGCAGCAGCAGCATCAAGGCCTGAGAACTTGCTACAAGGCAGATTATTGGGCTCCACCCTGATCCACTGAATCAGAAATTCTGGATGGAAGGGCCAGTGATTTGTGTTTAAAAACATTCTCTATGTGAATCTAATGGATACTTAAGTTTGCAAACCACTGGTACAATGTTTATGAACGTTTATGTTCTCCTAAAATTCGTATATCTAATCCCCAGTGCAGTGGTATTAATAGGCGGAACCTTTGGGGAATGAGTAGAGTATGATGAATAGGATTAGTGCCCTGAGCAAAGAGTCCAGAGGAGCTTATTTGTGTGGATACAAGCCGATGGCATCATCGGTGACACAGAGAGAGCAAACCCTCACCAGGTACCAAGTCTGATGATGCCCTGATTGTGGACTCTTCAGCCTCTAGAACTGTGGTAAATGGTAAATGAGATTCCATTGTTTACAGTCACCTAGTCTAAGATGTTTTGTTATAACAGCCCAAACAGACCAAGACAACTGGCATAAGCTAATCAGGATTTACCTCTGAGCCAGGGATAGAGCAGTTTTCCCGAGGACTTGAAAAACACCTGGGATCTTTTAGCAAGAAGGTGGTCATGTTAATCTTCTCAGGCTGCCGTAATGGTGATACAGACCGGGTAGCACTGTTGGAGACCGGGCTGTACAGGGCTAAGTTGCTAAACACAGGGACCCCTGGCTGTGTTGGAAAAGAACATATGAGTGGTGCTCTGAAGTCAAGATAACCACAGCTGAGGATACCTGGCTCCAACCTCAATTAACTAAACAGAGACTGTAGCTGCAGGCATCTCACTCCTGCAGTAAATGTCAACCTGGAGATAAGAAAGTTCCCCTAAATTAACATAATTTACTACTTGGGGAAGTCCTTGAGCTGACTCCCAAGTTCCTGCTCAGGTTCCCCCGTTTTCCTCAGTGTCACCTCCCTTTGTTTGTAAACCAAATAAATATGGGCCGCCCAGAGAAGTTCTTCATCTCAACCCCCAGAGAATCTCGAATTCTGTTAGAGGGTTTTGATCCTCCTGGAGGCCTAAAATCATACCACTTGTCTCATCTATTTAAGCCTTCGCCGTCCACTTGTTTAGGAGATTGGGGCTAGGCCAAGACCCTGATATAGCACCAAAAGCAGAATTCTATTCTCTTACTACTCTGGAGGCTAGAAGTCCAAGATCAAGGCGCAGGACCATTTGGTGTCTGATGAGGGCTCTCTTCCTGTTTTGCATGTAGCCGCTTTCTCACTGTGACCTCACTCAGTGTAGGGGGGGAGGGTGGAAGGGAGAGAGGGGGAGAGGAGAGAGGAGAGAGAAAAGAGGAGAGGGGGAAGAGAGAGGAGGGAGAGAATCCAAGGAATTATCCTATATCACTAGGGTTGAGAACCAGCCACTCTGTGTGACCTGGCCCTGTCTGCTCTTCCCACCCTTGATTAATCCCCTTACCTTGGTCTCACTGCCTCACCCTTCTTCCAGGCGGAAAAGGGGCCAAGCTGTTTCCCACAGCACGACTTTTGTGCTTGTTCCTCCTTTGCCTGGAACAACCCTTTCTGGTATTGTCTGGGCCTTGAGCCCGAGTCCTCCTTTCTGATGTAAATAAAAACAATATTAAACTTTAAAATAAGTGTAGACCTCAAAAAACTAGTATTGGAGGTCCCATTTGACCCAGCTATTCCCCTGCTGGGTATCTTCCCAGAAGAATTAAAAACATCGTACCACAGCGATATATGTGCACCCATGTTTATAGCAGTGCAATTTGTAATAGTCAGATCTTGGAAACAACCTAAATGCCCATCAACGGAGGGCTGGATAAAAAAGATGTGGTCTTTTTATGCAATGGAGTACTACTCAGCCATAAAGAAGGATAAACTGGAGACTTTTATAGGTAATGGATGCAACTTGAGACCATACTCAAGTGAAATAAACCAGATGCACATGTAAACATCATATTGTCTCCCTAGTGTGAGAAGCTGAAAGAGTAAATAAGATCCAAAATGTACAATAGATATTGTAAAACGGGAAGAAACTTCAAAAGGAAATAGAAACTGGGATGGAGGAATGGAATAAAGAAGGAAGGGAAAAGAAGAGAAAATATATATATACAAGATAGTTAAGATAGATACACTACTAATTTCACTTAGTTCATTGAAAAGAAAGGTTTGTGCTAATATTGTTTGGACAATTGAATGCCAATATCTTGTATTCTGAGTAACTAATTTAAAGATAACAATACGCAATGTATTAACCATTGTTATCCTCCTGTTATGTTGTTTTGAAATTTTGTTCTATTTTTTTCTCTTTAAAATAAAAGTTGGGCCGGTGAGATGGCTCAGCGGCTTAAGCGCCTGCCCAGCAAGCGCGAGGGCCCGAGTTCGACTCCCGGATCCCACATACGAAAAAGGGGCCGGTGATATCGCTCAGCGGCACGGGCGCCTGCTGGCGCACGAGGTCCTGAGGTCGACCCCCCGGTACCCACCAAAAAAAAAAAAAAAAAAAAAAGTAAAAAAAAATAAAATAAGTGTAGAGAGGGTCCAGTAGAACTTTAGATTTTCTTAAGGTACGTACTTCCTGTCTTTTGTAAGATACTAACAAGAAAAATTTTCAAAAGCAAATTTGAGGGGCCAGTGAGATGGCTCAGTGGTGTAAGCGCCTGCCTGGCAAGCGCGAGGGCCCGAGTTCGACTCCCAGAACCCACATAAGAGAAAAGGGCCGGTGATATCGCTCAGTGGCACGGGCGCCTGCTGGCGCGCGAGGTCCTGAGTTTGACCCCTGGTACCCACCAAAAAAAAAAAAAAAAAAGCAAATTTGATGCCCCTCAGTGCGTAGGGGTTCATGTCTGTAATCCTGACTACTTGGGAAGCTGAGGCAGGAGGATCAATAGTTCTAGGCCAACCTTGGCAACTGGCAAGAACCTGTTTGAAAAAAATAAAAAGGGTTGGGGATGTAGCTCAGTGCTAGCATTTTGCTGGCATGCACAAGGCCATAGGTTCAGTCCCCAGTAAAACGCACACACACACAGTTTCTCTTTGCTGCTACCTTAAATAAATGCTTAGCTAGCCTTGGGAAATCTAGCCTTAAATCTTTCAGGCTTATTCCAAGTGTCACCTCCTCAGAGAGATTTCTCTCCATCCTTTCTAAAGTGGTACCCTACCTTCCTGAGACTCCCTAAATATATCATCCTGTTTTTAAAAAATATCCCACAGTGTTGAAATCTGTAATGCTCAGGTTTAGTTTTTAGTTTTTATTCTTTATTTCCAAGGGCAGAGTCTTGTCTCTTTTGTTTGCTGCAGTATCTTCTTTTACATAGCACAGCACCTGGTACAAAGGAAGTGCTCAGTAAATGTGTTCGGAATGAATGGATGAATGTAGTCTAATGTGTGACAGAGAGCAGAGAGGATGTTAATCCCGAGGCAGACAGGCTCGTTTGGATTGTCGCCCTGCCAGAGGCTGTCTTCATAGGCTGGGAGGGGAGAAGGAGTTTCATTCACAGAGGGGAGGCTTCCCGTGCAAGGAGGGAGGCTCTGACTCCAACAATGGAAGGCTCAGGGCCAGTGAGGAAGACGGCAGCAGGAACGTGCTATGAAGTTGGGTAGAGTTTGGGGATAGCAAAAGCTAATATTTAGCTTTTAGATTGTAATTTCCCTGAATCACTTCTACATTTTCAGTAAAGTTTCTTGAATTCAGCAGGTATGTGTTTTGTTCTTTGAGGACCAGAGGAAAGGTTGGGCTTCATGCTTTGCTGTGAGGGCCGAACTAGGCTGGAGGGGTTGGGGCCAGCGTGGAGAAATGGGTATGAGAAAGCTGGAGGTGCGTAAAGGGCAGCAGCCACCGGGATACATTTGTATGTGAGAATCTAACCTCGCACTCTCAGAATCGGAAAGACTCCTGACCGGCTGCAGAAGCTGAGATCATTCTGGGTGCAAGGTTAATGAATATTTGGTAATTAATTATGTGTTAGTGTCTAGGCCCCAGGACACAGTGGTCCTGTGAACAGAGATTGTGCCTGACTTGTTTACCGCCTTGTGGCTGGGTGCCTGGCGTTGGTGGGCATGCAGTAAATATTTGCTGAGTGAATGATGGTTCTGGGTGTTTCTGGGTTAAAAGTCAGGAGGGTGTGCTGACATGTGATGAACTGGAAGAAAAGTCCAGGCTTTGAAGATGAGGATCAGACAGAAGCTGGGAGTGGAGGGGTGTCAGGATGTGATTGAGCTGCTGGGAGGAGTCAGACCTTGACTTCGGGGTCCCCAGAACTACTGGAGGGGTAACAGCCACCATCAAAGACACAGCAAGACCAGAAAAGCAACAGACTGGACACAGAGGGGCCGCAGATGAGAGAAGCTTCCCCTCAGTGCTCATGTTAGTCTCGGGGACACCTTTAGTCCCTGGTTGCTCTGTGCATTCCTGGGCCTCATTTGGCCACGTGAAGGGGTTTCTTAGTGTACTGCATTAGGCCTGGTACTCACGGCCAAGGGTGAGGTGGGCTGGAAACCCCCAGTGGGCCCGTGGTCATGGCAGCATAGAGACAGGCAGTGACTGACAGACCCTCTGCTTCGCAGGTCCCCTGATTCTTTGGGAGAGACAGAGAATCCTTAAAATGTGCTTACGGATTCTTGTGCTGTTATACCCTCCGTCCACCTGTGCCTGCCTCTCTACCAGATCCGAATGTTCCTCTCTCTCCGCTTCTCAATGTTCTAAATGCTGGGGCTTATAGCCTCTTGCCTGGAGCCATAGCCTGACCCCAAAAGCATTTCAGTTCCAAACATCGAATTAGCATCAAATTGAGTCCTGGTCTTCCCAACCCTAAGCACCAGTGATGGCGGATAGAATAAAACTTTGGCATTCAACTCAAGGCTGCAAGGATTTGGAATCTGCTGATGTGTGGTTCTCAGATTCCTTCCAATTCATAGAGGGAAAGTTTGTTTTTCTGAGTAAGAGAGGGAGTCCTGAGATAGAAGGAAGGGAGGGAGGGAAGGAGGGGGGAGAGAGAAAGAGAGAGAGAGATTGAGAGATTGAGATCTGCATGGCATCATGTTCCTCAAGCAATATTTGTAATTAGGGTTTCCCTTGCCCCAAGAATCATACTAATAAATCGGTGTCTTTCTTCAACACCTACTTCCTGTACAAACACTAAGCTATGCACTCAAGGGATGTCCTTGACCTTGAGGAGTTTACATTACATGTTTGAGGACAAATCACAAAATAATTGAATGTGAGTAAATATAAGTAAGCAAATTTGAGATTTTTTTTTTTTGCAAATTTGAGATTTTAAGAGAAGGATTTATAAAACAAAATGGAACTGATTGCTGACTGGATTATACAGATATGTCTGATGTCAGAGTTTGAGAAGAATTTATAAGAGATACCTGCATTCATGAATTAGATCTGATTCTTGTATAGTATTTTGCTAAGCTCACAGCGGGGCAAGAGGCAGTGTAGACAGGTAGAGCTGAGTGACCCAGCGTTAGTGCGGTGAAGGGAGCAGAGGGTTGGACCAAAGCCCTTGTGAAGGAGGCGGTATGAGTTAGGGCCCAGAGGCCAACTTTCACAGTCGCACTCTGAGTACCTGGCTTGGGGCTTTGGACTTTAACCTGGAGATGATGCAGAGTGCACAGGACAAAGTCCACACCAAATCCAGCTCCCAGCAAAGGGAGCAAAGGCAAAACTAACAAAACGTAGGAGTAAAAAGTGCAAAGGTATGTGCATCTGTACATGTGTGTACATGTGCGTGTTTAAAAATGGCACAAATGGGAGATGAGGCAACTGTTTTAGCAATGTTCGATTTGAGAAGTCGGAATGGGGAAGGTCCACAAGCTTGCTGTGGCTGGCGCTGTGAGTTGGCTGGGAGAAGGCTCCTGTACGGCAGAACACAGCAGTGGCGCGGTCTCCAGATCAAAGCCATGCTCTTTCTTCCCCAAGCCACAAGGAGGACCAGCTCGCTCAGGGGAGCTAACTTGCACCAGGACCTTCCGAGTGTGTTCTCGTGGGAGACTTTTCTTCCCATGGGCTGGTTCCATCCAGGTTTTTCCTGGACCCGGAGACAACCTGACTTTCTCAGTCATCGTGCACCTTCATGGAGAGTTTACTGAACCACTGGCAGGGACACCTGCAGAAGCTAACTGGGACACAGCATACTGAGGAATGACCACAGAGACCAGTTTTCCAGTGTGCCTGGGACTGAAGGGTTTCCTGGGAGGTGGAACTTTCAGAGCTAAAATGAGTAGGGGCCTGGTCAAACCAGATGTCCTGGAATCTTCTCTTTGAGGATTTACCCCCATCTCGTGTTTTTTCTTTTAGAGACTGGAATGGCATATGGGTCTCATAGATAGGCTTAGAAAATCTAGAACATTTCACCACAGCCACTTTTTCTGCCAGTGTCTCTGACTTGTCATAGTCTACAAATTATTCCACATGACATTTTCTTTCAGGCAAACAGATTGCCTCAATGTGGGAGGCCAAATGTTGTGGTAGAAAGAGGCTTTGGAAGCTTGAGATCTATGGTTGAATTCTAGTTTTGCCATGTGCTGATTGCGATAGATAGTACCGTGTTCATCAAGTTCTACTTTGGTTTCCTCTTCTGCGCACGTAGTAGGAGTACGTGCTCTGGGAGCAGCTCTGGCCAATGGAGCCAAAGCCGAGGCGATTGTGTCATTTCAGGGCCGAAGCATGGAATCATGGGAGAGTCCCTCGCCCTCTCAGTTGAGCTGCCTTCACATCCAAGGCCATGTGTCCTGGTTGGTGCATCGGCAAGATGGCAGAAGTCCCTGGGGGACGGACGGAGTGGAGGACCCCTCCCCCACCGCTGTCTCGCACGTTACTTTGTGTGAGCAACAACATTTTTTGTGTTAATAGGAGATTTTATGGTTAATTTATTATTACAGCATATTATAGCCTAAAACACTCACTCCATGACTTTGGATGAGCTACATAAAAATACAGAAGAATAAAAAGAGGATAATTTGTGTCTCTCAACGAGCCATCATAGAGGACTGCAGTGATGTTTAAGTGAGAAGCTGCACTGCTTAGAATGGAGCCTGATGCATAGCACGGGTTGGAAAAATATTTTATTCTCTTCTAGTCTTTTCAGAAAATAAGTGGCTATTTCTTTCTGGAGTAGCACTTAAAGAAAGGAGTGAATACAGCCTATAAGAAGCACAAACGCAGTCTTGGATGATGGACGCATACACTTATTTCTGGTCTCCCACCGGGAGGGGCCTGTGACAAAGGGGCCCAGGCCCAGTGGGTGCCGTGATGGTGTCAGGGCATCTGTGTTCCTTGCTGAGCTTGTATTTTAGATATATAACTGACAGATGAAGATGACCATGTTAGGAAAAGTCTGGAAATTAGGGGTCAGGGTGGACAACTCACTGCAAGTGAGCTTGCCAGATTTTAGCAAATAAAAAGTCAGGAAGCCCAGTAACATTTGAATTGTGGATAAACAATGAATAATAATTTAGTGTAGGTATATCCCATATAACATATGGAGCTACCTTATACTACCAAAGTATTCCTAGTTTATCTGGGATTCAGAGGTAGCTGCCATTCCTGTATTTTATACGGCAGTCCTAGCTACAGGGAGCTTGTGATTTCTTGTTGGGGAAAGTGCACATACGTGAGAGAGCTGGAGATGCAACCTCACCATCATGAACACATGTGCACAAGTACACTGAACAGTGTGGGGAGCTGGCGATACAAGTTTCTGTGTGAGCAGTGGGGAAAGTCAGAATCAGGTGGCCTTATCCTGAGAGAGGCGACTTTGATGGTAATTTTAGTTGCCCTTTAGTTATCCTTTTAGTCAGTAATTAGGTAGTAATTTTAGTTACCCTTGCTTCTTTCTCCCCCAAGTATATATGAATGAGAATTGACTTCGTTCTTTGTGGTCTGCCCTAGTACAAACAGTCATGAGGCAGGAAGGGCAGATGAGAGGCGTTGCATGTCACAGTCTGTGCGCTTCCTCCCTGCCACCCCCACCTTCTTTCCTTCCGCCCGCTCGTGGCTATCAGCATGCAGCTCTACCAAGGAACTCTATCAAATGCCCTGATGATGTAAGACGTCTAACGGCCCCGGGAAACTACGCTTTAAAAAAGGAAAACCACATCTTACAAAATCTACAGCCGTAGAAGACTTACAGCACAGGCTTTCCCGAGGTTGGGCTGTAGGTCAGAGGAGGAGGCTCAGGTGAAGCCCGGGCGGGGATGAAGGGGTCACTGAGGACCTGCCGTAGACACAAGTCACACTCCTTACCGTTTCTCACTGTCACTGACTCCTCTACTAAAATGCGCTCATTGTGGAAGATGGGGTGACACGGAGAAACATCACGAGAGGGAAAATACTAACATTTTTGGATATTTGCTCCCCGAGGAGTTTTTTCCTTTGGAGTTAAGTAAATTTTATGCAAATTTGCCCCCCCCCCCGTAGCTTATAAACATTTTTCACAGCTGTGAAAAACTATTTGTCATTATTTTAGATCCAAGGGGGTCAGTTTTGGGTTTTTTTCTAAGGGGAAGGAATCACCTGGCTGAGCACGCATTATCCTGTGTGATGGGAGACTGAGCAGGCTTTGACCGGTGAAGGCAGAGGTCCTGGGAAAGAACGCACCCCTTCTCTAGTGCCTCAGACGTTCTGGGCACGTTGTGTGCTTGCTGCACACTGCTGTCCAGCCTAGCACTGACTCTGATCTTTATCAGGGGTTGGACTCTGGTTTTACTATCTCTTGAAGGCTACACTGACTCCTATGCCCTCTGCCCTTTGTGTTTGTAAACATTCCCTCCCTTGCCACCGCCCTTTGTCCTCTTCCTGTCCAGGGAGGCCAGGAGCGTAGCCTCACTCCCCTAGACCAGGGAGCGGGCTGCTCCAGGGGCTCTTTTCCCTCTGGGCCAGGTCATGGCCCTTAGGGAGTTTGCCACCCCCAAGGAATAGGGTGGGTATGCAAGGGGTCTGGGGCTCCCCCAGGAGAGAAGGGGGGCAGCTTAGGTGAGCTCACTGCCTGGCACGCGAGTGCGAGATTTTAAACATCTGGGTGGGAGTGCTGTTTGCAGAGCAGGTACTTCGCTGAGAATTACACCTGCCTTGTTGCCTTTGTCTTCACAAGCTCTGTCTTCACAAGCTCTTCTCGACCTCTGTGAGGTCCATTTGTCATGATTCCTACTGCAGGAATGGGGTTTCCAGAGGTTGACAAGGGTGTCCGAAGCCACCCAGCTGGTGAGTGTAGAACTGCAGCTGAGCCGTCATCCCTCTCACTATAAATCTAGGCTTTTAACTACTGTCCTAAGCCACCACCACTGAAGGCAGAGCATCCTAGAGCTGGAGGGGCTTCGGCGGTCCCCAAACCTGGCTGTGACTCAGACCCTGCCAAGGATCGGTTAAAATGTCTGTGAATCATCGAGATCTCTGGATGATGTCTGGCCTCGCCTTGGCGTATGACATTTCAGTTCTCGAAGTGACCCTGAAGAGCAGGCTGGGTAAGAACCAGGAGGATCCAACCCCTTTCTTTGCAGATGATGAAAGTGAAGCCTGCAGAGGGCATCCCCAAGGAGTTTTGGGTTTTGGTTTCTTTTTTTTTTTTTGATGCTGGGATGGAACACAGTGCCTAGTGCATGCTGAGTACGTGTCCTACCATTGAGCTACCTTCAGAGCTCCAAGCTTTCCCAAGTTTTTGCTTCTACTGAGCAGCAGAGGTGGAGCCAGGTCAAGTCCATACACAGATCCTGGTGTGGCTGAAGCACTGTGGAAGGTGCTGATTAAAAGCCCTTCGATGCTGCTGCTTCCAGACAGGCAGCCAGAGGCACCCATGCTGCCTCCCAGCAAACTGCAAGAAGCTTATTTTTTCATATCAGCCCTCAGATGCCAATATGAAACTAGGACTTGTAGTTTGTCTCCCTAGTGGCTCTTTCGTGGATATATTTAGGATTTGAAAGTCCTGGGGGCAGCCCTCGGATAGCACAGGGAGCAGATCTGAGGATACGAATGCCCTGCCTCGCTCTCAAGCACGCTTTGTGACCCCCTCCCCTGGGTGTGCTGACTGCTCAGGGGCTACACACTGCCCCCCCACGTATGTCTCGGTCCTCAGGCTGGGCCACGGCCACACGGCAGCTCCATGTAGCAAGTCCTTGGCGGAAGTTCATCGAATCTGGACTCAGGTCCTGAAAACCTAATTCCCCGTGGTCAGGGGCTGAGCGGAGTAGTAGAGGGGTTGGAGGGTGGAGGAGCAGCGGGGAGATGGGCTAGCCTATCTGCTGGAGGAAGGCTGGGAACCTGGGAGGGGTGGAGATGGCAGGAGCTTCCAGATATTCCTCCCTCTTTTCAGGGAGCTGGTCAGCTCTGGACCAACCCTGGACCAGCCCCTGGCCAGCCCTGGATAAGCATGTGGCTCCACCAAGCTGCAGACGACGCTGGGCTGTGCCTCTTAGGAGGGCGGGCCATCAGGGGTGCACACTGAGAGACAGAGCAGGGTGAGCAGAGGTGCTGAGGTGGCCAGGAGCCAGACCTCCAGCAGGGGATCCCTGTCCTTTGATGAGGGAAGTTGTGTCATCCTCTCATCATGCCCTGTGTTTAATCTGTCAGACTCCATGACGTCTCCCCAGTCCCGTACTCTGTCTTCCCACCCTCCTTTTGTGCTCCAGACAACAGGAGCGCCCTGTCAGTGTGACAAAGAAACCATGCCACCAGAGGCTCCGAGAGGAGGCACCGAGGCAGCACCTGCTCTCTGTGCCCTCACAAGAGAAGGTGGCCCTCCGGGGGGACCTGGTGGTGTCTGTTTCTACAGCACTAGAGCCACCCCTGAAGCCCCAGCCAGTACCAGTGCTCTAAAGGTTGGAACAAGAGCACCAAGGGGTTTTGATATGTCGCGTCTTGGCACCGTTTGGGAGACCTGAAATTCTGAATCTCTTGGAATCTCAGTGGCTGCCATGGACTAGAGAGGGTGGAGGCGGGGAGCTCAGGAGATGGGGAACCGCTCCAGTTCCCGGTAGCCGTTAAGAACATGAGTGCTGGAGCTCTAAGCATCAGTTCATAGGGCTCATTTTTGTCATCTGTAAAGTAAGGACACCTAGTGTCAACCCACTTTGGGACATGGTGGGCATGAAAGGGCTTAACACACAGAAAGGACCTAGAACAGTGCCTGGCACACGGAGGGTGCTCCGCAAATGTCAGCCGTAGTTATTGTAGGCTGACTGCCCAGTGTCTGCAAGACCTCAGGCCCAACGCTAGGCAGACATTCAGGTTGGGCACATGAGGGTGAGGGAGAGGGAAGGTGTGGAGTGAAGTCACCCCACGGCAGTGGCCTCAGGCTCCTGTCCTGCCTGCTGCTGCCCCCTGTAGGACACTAGCTCTCGTGTGTATCTCACCACATTCCAGGCCCACCTTCTCTCTCCGCTTCCTGGGGAGGCGCACACACAAGAGGCGCCCCTGTCTGGACAGTCGGAGGGCAGGACCACGCCAGCCTTAGTCACATGTGCATCGCCAAGGTCGTTGCTGGAGCCCACCCTGTCCCGCAGGCGAGGACTCAGCCATGACTCACCGTGTGCAGGTGGTGCCTGAGCCTTAGTCACTGGCGCCCCTTCCTTCACACCTGAGCGTCACAGCGGGAGCAGGCTCGCTCCTCCTCTCCCAATCTGTCCACCTGTTCTTCCTCCTTCCTTTGATCCCTGTCCCTTGATTGCTCACTGGTCAGATCTTGGCTGATCGCCCTTGGCAGCTTACACAGCTTGAGTCTGACAGAAGGATAATGGAGGAAACAGCCTCTAATTCCACCCTCGTGGTCCATCAGAGACGCTGCCAGGAGGGCACGCAGAGGAAGATACCACCTGTGCTGTCATGGCGACATTTCTATAATCTGGGTTAGGTGCCTCAAGAAAAGACCCCACTGTAGCTGGCCAGTGCATGAATTCCCAGTGTTAGTAACTTGTTCTGATGCACTGCCTCTGTGAAGATGGAAGTATGCAAAAACGGCACGAGGGACTCATTAAACTAGGTCTATTATTGATACTTCAGTGTGAATCCATTCATTCCACAAGCATCAAACACCTATCCTGTGCCCGGCACTTGGGAAACCGTAGTGAACAAAATGGACAATAATCCCTGCTTTCTTGAACCTTGCCTTCTCGCCAGAGGACAGAAAGTAAACATGACAAGTAGGTAAATTGTGTAATTGGGTAGAAGGTGGTAAGTGTTGCCAAAAATATAAAATTAAAAAAAAATTTGAAAACCCACCAATAACATGGCAGGTGGGATTGGAAGTGCTAAGCGCAGGGAACAGATTCATGCCTGGCAGGGAAGTTGTTGGTAATTTTAAATGGGGTAGTCAGAGTGGATCTCATTGAGCAGTTAGGATTTGAACAAAGACTTAAGACACGGTGATAGTTAGCTTTGCAGCTGTCCAGGGGACGAGCATTGCAAGCAGCAGGAACAGGTGGAGGATAGAAGCTGGAAACAGAAGCAGGCCTGGCAATTTGGAAGCACAGCGAGCGGCCTGTGGCTAGGGCCTCAGAGGACAGCGAGTAGCAGAGGTCGAGAGGTAATGCACGTCTCACCGGCTCATGGCAAGGGCTTTGGGTTTGACTCTGAGTGTGTATGTGTGTGTGTGTGCGCGCACACGCGTGTGTGAACAGGCACACAGAGTTCTAGGCAGGGAAGTAAGTGGCCTGTGGCGTTTGGCTTTGGCTGAAGGCCGGTGAGAGGCCGCTGCAGAAGTCCAGGGCAGACACACTCAGCCAGGAGGGTGGAAGTGGATTCCGGTTCCTTTTGGAAGAGGAGGTAACCGAATTTGCTGGTAGACTGAGGTGGATGCAAGGAAAACACGAGCCAAGGATGACTCCATCGGCTGTTTCCTGAGCACGGGCTCCAGTGAGCCCAGGCTCCATGGAAGTGAGCACTTGGAGCAGGAAGGTGCCGGCAGGGGGAGAGGTGGGAGGGGAGCGGGGTACTCGGGCCATGCCCCCCGCTCTCCGTTAGCCCTGGCTGCACCCTGGCAGAGCCGTGGGCTCTAGTATAGAGTAGTCATCTCTGAACACCGTGGGCTTGGACGCCCCCAAAGCTTGCGCTGGCACCTGCACTTCTCAGGGGACTGGACTTGGACTTGGAAGTGGTCAGTGTCCCTGAAGAGCGGGGCCACGCTTGCCGGTCTGCACGAGCAGTTTCCTGGACTTGAATGGGGAGTGTGTCCCCCTCCCTGCACAGCAGTTGACGTTTTCCTTCTGTGAAGTCAGACCGCTAGGATCTGCCCCAGCTTGTGCAGTCTGAGACACCAAGTGCTTATTTATCCAGGCTCTTGGTCTCAGCAAGAGGGGAAGGGAGACTTACAGGGTCCCAGCCACTCAGGGTGAGGCCCGCTGCCCGCCCGCTCTGGGATTGCGACACCTGCCCTCTTCAGCTGAGTTAATTATTATTGAGCTCTTTGTCACATCCTCTGGTGGGGGGCAGAGGATGGAGGTTTCCTCCTGAGTTCAGGGAGTTGGGGGAGTAGAGAGAAAGAGACCCCAAGTGGGAGGGCTCAAAACGCAGGAGTGTCAGCAGGGATGCTGTCCTGCGGGGGACTGGACGGGGTCTCTTTACATTCTGTAGGGGTGGGCAAAGGGAGGCTGTTCGCACCCACCTCTGATTACTGAGCTAGGCCAGATTTCATCAGCATGCTTACAGCAGACAAGACAGTCTTTATTGGAGTCTCGGTTATGCATCTAAACAACTTGCTGCCCGTTTGCTAATTTCAGTTTTCCCCCCACCACCTGAGCTTGTGCTAATTAGAGGCCAGGAGTCAGACAGGCCCAGCTGAATCCACGGAAGCCTGCGTTTCTCCCTTCAGGGTTCTCACGCCAAGTTCCTGGGCATAGCCTTCCAATGACAGAGGACTTCCTGTGGGAGACACTGACGATGCTGGGATAGGTAAAGAGTCTCCTTTACATTGCAACGTGGAGGCAATAGCATTCCCAAATGATGCCAGTGTGGCTCTCCAGGGCCGAGACAGGGACTGAGTGACCTCCCAGGTCTCCCAAAAGGCCCTCTGGCCCAGGCTGGGGAAGAGTGCTCTGAGAGCCGCGCCAGTAAACCAGACCTGTTTCTGCCCTGTGTGGGGGCTGTCAGTCCAGGGCCAGGAGCTGTCCGGGGCCCCACAAAGGGAGCTGTGTTCTTGGGCCTGCCAGGGCACTGGCGGGAGGCTGCTGTGACTTTCTTAGTCCAGCTGTGCCTCAGCCTTCCCTCCGCCACTTGCCACTTGTGGTGAGGGCTGTTTTCCGACCCTCCAGGCAGGCATTCCTGACCAGGAGGGTGGGGCTGGGAGCCCAGCCCGCCAGCAGCTGGGCCGTGACTCACACGCAGTTACCTGTCCTCGGGCTGCCTGCCAACTCTCTGAGTTGAGTTCCTCTGTTCGTTCCTGTCATACTTCCCTGGGGTGAGGTGAGCTTTGAGCCCCTTCCTGATTCATTTAAGAATCCCCCAAATTCCCCAAGAATCCAGGATCTTCCTTTTTTTTTTTTTCCTGTAGAGGGGTGTCTGGTGCTTTCCAGCCTCCTGGACATTTGGGTCTTCTCACTTTCCAGGCCAGCGGCATGGGTGGGGCATCGACACTGTGTACAGGCTCTAGCTTTTGTGCCTCTGCTTGATCTTCTGTCCATGGTGGTCCCAGACACATGAGGGAAGCTGACCCCTCCTGGCCTTGGGACATTGGCAAGTGCAGAGCCTGGTAGCAGTGCCAGCCCCCATCCCGCTCTCTGATTGTCACTGAGATTTGCCTGGTGCTTTCTGTTTGCAGCGGCCCACTCTAGCCCTCAAGGCACCTACAGGCAGGCGGACACCGTGGAGCTTGCTTCAAGGCCTCCAGGACCGACCCACTTGCCCAGTCCCGTCCCAGGGTGGGGTGCAGTGACGGCGGATGGGCGTATCGGCTGCCAGACTCCTGAGGCCCGCCTGCTGTGGGGCTACACCCAGCCAGGGAGTCTCCAGAGGTGAGGCTGTTGTTTAAAACCTTGGTGCCAAGAGAGGAGACCCCCACATTTCAAGGGAGCTCTCTGAGAAGCCACTGGAGAAGGAACAGCAGCGCCGGGCAAGGTACGAGGTGCATTTCTTGCCTTTGCCTGCCCTGAGGGCCAAGCAGGGAGACTGGCGCCTGGGGCCTCAGGGCAGGGCCAGATTCATTCTTGGTCCTAGGAGCTCCCCGGAGTGAGCTCACCTGCGAACACTGGATAAAATGTCCGAGTGTTTGGATTGCTTTTTCCTATCTGATAAGCGCCTCAGTGACTTAGAAGAAAGCACTTTCAGATCTGGGTGAGCACAAAAGAGAAGTGGGGAGGGGGGGCTGGCCTAGCTCAGAGGGCCTGTTTGGGGGGGATTTCCAGCCCAGGCTTGGGAGTGCAGAGAGAGTGCCAGATGGAAATCAGGAGATGGGTCCGTCCCTTAGGCCATCGCCAGCCACAGGACCTCAGGGCCACAGGTCCCCCAGCTGGACTCTTGCCTCTCATAGGGGTATATTGGAAGAAAGTGTTTTGAAGCAATAGGATTTAAAGGTGCCAGAAATGCTCACAGATCCAGCTCTTCCCCTGCCCTGCTAATCCCAGCCCTGCCCTCAGCCAAGGGAGTGTGCATCTCTCATGGGGGCAGAGCTGGCGTCCAGCTGGGCGGAGGGACGGTGTAAGAGCAGACCTAGAGTTTGTCTGCCTCTGACCTGGACTGAGGCTTTCAAGCCTCCATTTCCAGCTGTCTTCAGAATCCTGGCTCATAATTTTAGGCTGCTTTTAGTTCAAATGAAATCATCTCTTACTTTTCTTAAAACTGCCAGTCCCATCTCTCTCCCTGCTGCATCCCAGCTACCTGCTTAGTCTAGACTTGTGGTCAGCACAGCTTCAACGTCTGTGCGGCCCTGGGCGATATTGGAGACGGTGCAGATGGCAGGAGAGAGCTTGCTTCCAGGCCCTCAGCCACAGCTGCCTTTCACTCTGGGGCCTGTAGGCTGGGCCATGCTGAGGCTGCTGTCCAGGACTGAGAAAGTGCAGCCCTCTCCCTTGAGGCAGAAACAAGCCCTTGGGCCTCCCTGCAGCTCTTCTTTTGCAAAGGGCCCTGCCCCTTCCATCTCTCCATGTTGTCCTTAGGGCCTTGGGGGGTGGACAGGGTTCCCATCCATTTCAGAGGACAAAGCTGAAGCCTGGAAGGGGATGTCTGAGTCACATGCCAGCTGAGATGGGGGTGGGAGGGTACACATTGCACCCACTTCTCAGGAGTGTCTTCGGTTGAGTCCCTGGGTAACTAGGTAACGACGCCTGAGAAAACATGAGACCAGAAGCAGAAAAGGAAAGGAGCGAGTGTATTATCTTACCCAGGCTGCTTTGCTCTGTCCCAGGTGAAGGTCCTCTGTTGAGATCACCCCATTTGCTGATGATGAGGGCGCTCCTTCTCCTGTGTTTCGGTGAGTGTCCCTTCCCATCTTCCAGTTCCTGTTATGTAGCAGGGAGGTGACAGCCGGAGGTAGGAGAGAGTTTCCTGAAGTGTGAGCAGCACCTGTCCTCCCTAAGGTTTGGAGCACTTGTCCAGTGGGGCCATCTGTTAGGGCTCCCCAATCCTTTGAGCCAGTGGGGAAGAGAATTCTCTGCCTCTCTTGAAAGGACCCCAAGTGTCGTCTTATTCTGCCTGAGGGTAGTTTGTGGTTTCTGAGTGCTCTGCACTTTGAGATTCCCTTCATCTCACTCTCACGCTGGTTCTGTGGCTGGAGTTCTCCATTTCCTACTGAACGGTAGCTGGGTACTTGCAAACCGCGGCTGGGCCAGCTTTGCAGATAAAGCCATAGAGAGAACCCCTCCAGTGTTCCACAAACCGCCCTGCATCAGCCCTCCTCTGGGCTGTCCAGGGGATGCTCCGCAGGTGTAAAGAGCATGGGCCATGTCCTGGGGGCCCAGTGTGTCTCCGACTTGACTCTAAAAGCCACATGTAGGTGCCACATTTCAGGACCATTTGTGGTTTTTGGTTGTCAGTGTTTCTTCTCTTCTTTCTAAGTTTGGTGCTAGAGGATAGGATCAAACTTCCTCACCCAGCAGTATCAGGACTGCAATTACTCCTACTGGCTGGGAGTGGGAGCGTGAGTTAAGGAGAAGGTCCAGTCCTGCCACGCTGCCAAGTCCCCCAGGGATGTTGGGTGGCGAGTTAGATCCTCCTCTGTCTGGCTGCACCCCCCTTGTGATTTCAGCCTTGCCTGGCCTCCTGCGTGCCCAAAAACCCTGCTCCCGTGGGGCCTGTTACCCGCCTGTTGGAGACTTGCTGATTGGGAGAACCCAGTTCCTCCGAGCTTCATCCACCTGTGGACTGACCAAGCCTGAGACCTACTGCACCCAGTATGGAGAGGTAGGCCCTTCGTCCATGGCCTCCAGAGCTGGCAAAGGTGGGACAGGGTGGGGCGGGTAAGCCTGCCATTTGTTCAAAGAATACTTAAAGTGTACTTGGTATAGGCCAAGCCCTATGCATGGTGGTGGTGGTGGGGTGCAACAAGGAAAGTATAAAGCCAGATTTCTGCCTCTGAGGAGTCTACATGTTGGTAGGACAAGAGAAAATGAACTTAGAATTGACTGAACAGCTTCTTTCTCTCTTTCTCTGGATAAAGCTGGGGCCTATTCTCAGCCCTTGCATAGGAGGGGCAAAGGATGGGCTTCTAAGCCTTGGGAATAGGCAGAGGGACAGATATCAGTCTCCTAAGTATGTAGGGTCTGATGTGCCATCTTTGATGGCAAAGCCGAGGTTTGGAGCATGGGAGCTGGGCCGTGTGCATTGGCTGGTGTTTGTGTCATGGCGTGACCCGAGTTGTGCCACAGTCCCTGTACTGCCACCATCTGTTTGACTGTCTTGGACAATGGTGGGGCAGAACAAGCAGGAGAATATATGATTTAGGTTCTAGTTTATCTTTTGTGTTTTGCCTCTGTCACATGTAAAGAGCCAGCTTCGTTTACCTGTCAGCCTTGGTGGCCCACGTGTTTCACCAACCCAGGCAAAGAGGACACAGTCACATTGATAAAGGACGCAGATCTGTGAGATAAGGACAGAGTGAGTCGAGGTTATCAGGGAAGGTCAGAAACTCAGGCCATAGGTTGGAAAAGGAGCTGAATACATCCAGGAGCTCAGTGCTTTGATCTATTTTGATTAAAATTGCTTGGCTTTTGCAAAGAGCCGTTGTACTTTTTCTTTCACATTGCCTCTGAACCCCTTTTGCAGGGACTTTGATTTTCTTTTCTTTTTCCCCTCAACAAGATGGGGTCTTCCTTTACTCCTTGTGTTTGCCAAATATGAAACCACCCCGTGTTTTCTCACCTCCTAGTTGCCTCCTTGGCCACCTTGTTCCCCTCAAAGTATGCTTGCAGAGGGACTGGGTGAGGACTCCCCACAGCCTTTGGGGGAAGAGAGAGAAAGGGAAAGAAAGCGGGTGAGAGAGACTGAGTGTTGTGTGGGGGACTTAGGCCATCTGTGGCTTTGACTTTCCAGGCTGCCCTTGTCCTTGGGGCCCTGAAGGTGGTACCTGGCTGTCTCCCGGTGTCCTTCCCACCCTCAGCATTCTCTTTGCTATTTTTAATCACAGATAGCACTGGCTAGGGACTTTGGAGATGCAGAGCAGAGCGGCTGTGGTTTCTGCCCCTCACCCACTTGGGTATGGGGAGGCCCATTTGACAGTATTGGGTAAGGCGGGGACTCCCTGGGGTCCCACATTACTCCACAACATCAGGGGACTTGGCAGTGTTGAGCTTTCTAGGCAACAGAGTAATTTCAGCTGCCCCCTTTCCACATACTTCCCAAACCATGTGCCAGGGAGAGCTCAGAGCCCCCCTTCAGGGGTGGCCCACTCCCATCCCTGTCTGCATGGCCTCTCCTCCACTAGGCCATGCTTCTGGCTCTTCCCCAGCCTGCCCTCTGCCTCTCTCACATGCCCCAGGGAGCCCACTGCCTTCCCTGCTTGAAAGCAGCCCCCAGAGCAAAGCAGGGTGCTTGCAAAAGAGAAGTCTAGACTTTTGCAACCCGGGGGATGGATAAATCTTGGCTATTTTTCTCCTGTGAAAGCTGAGACACATTGGCTTTTTTTTTTTTTTTCTCCTATAAGAGGAAATAAAAACAGTAGCCTTTTGAAAGAGCAAGAGTAGGGGCATCCTGAGCGTGGTGTGTGTCTCCAGGTCTACCACTAACTTGTGGTGTGACCTTGGGCAGAAGAGTCTTCTATCTGAGGCTCGCTCAGTTGTCACAGTACCCCACGCAGTGTGCCTTGTTATTCCCATGAGCTGCTGGGAAGTTTGGGGTGTGTGCAGAACCCAGGCTCCTGGCGGAAGCTCACAGGTGTTGAGGCTCCTGAGCAGTCAGACTGGGAGGTGCACTGGGCAGCCCGGCTGCACTGAGGGTGGCCTGAGACAGAGTGCATCCCTGTGCCCACCCTTCACCTGCTGGCCCCCACACCTCTGCTGGCTTCCACCCCCAAGTACGCGGCTCTCTCAGGTCAAGATCTCTGCTTAGTGTCCTGTTCTATTTCCACTCAAGGGTGACATTTGAGCCCTGAGCTAGCACAGAATCACCCAGAACCTGCTGCCAATGTGGTCCAAGGGCAAGTGCAGTGGGGGCTGATAGCCCTGGGATGTTTCTGTCTTGCTCATTTACCCTCCTGCCCCAGCCCCAGCCTGTCTGGGCAGAGTGCAGCTGCCTGAGCGTGGGGGCTCTTTCTAGCTCCAGATTGTCTCTCCTAGCTCCTAACCACTGATAAGTGGCTCCTTTGCAGGCTGGCCTTAGCCGGTTTGCACGTTTCTTCCTCTGGCCCAGTCCGTCTCAGTGGTTAAGTCCTGTTAGCCTCAAGGTCTTGCTTCTGTGGATTTGGATGCATGTTGCAACCCTTGCAGTGGACATCAGATTTGGCCAGCTTGGCCTCATTGCACTTTCTCCCCAGCTTTGCCCTTCTGGGCCTTCCAGCCTAAAGTCCCATTCATTGTCTGGGCTTGGGCCTCAGCTGTTCTTTACCAAAAAGGCCCCAGGCTGCAGTTTCAGCCTGTCATTTTGCTGTAGTTCAATTCTCTGATAACTTCTGAGTAAATGCACTGCACCCTACTCCCTCAGTCTCACGATGGCATGAAGACATATGCAATGGCTCTGTTGCTTCTGTGCTGTCCCTGAGCCTCGGTTGCAAAACAGGAGCAATGACAGCACTCACTTTGACTGTAAAGAAGACTGTGCAAAGTGAAGGCACCAAGCCTGGCAGGGGCCACTTGCTCTTTTGGCCCCCTCCCTCTCCTTGGCTCCTGGCTGCAGAGGGGGTCCCATCAGTGACCCCGTGTCTTCCCTCATAGGACACGTGTCACATATCCATGCTGGGGCTGTCTACTCTGCCTCCAAGGTGCCTGCTACCCATCTGCTCCACAGGGGGCTGCTGCGGAGTCCACAGGCCCTCATGGAAGTGAGGCTGCCCCCAATTGGGGGTGAAGACTCTCTACTTCTGGTCCAAGTTCTGACACTTAGAACAGGACTGTGGCCTTGTGAAGGTCATGGCTTTTCTTTCCACCACCATTTCCCCATTGAGGAAACGAGCGAATTGGGTGAGCCGGCCTTAGTGTTTGCCCAGCTCTGATGGCTGCTCATTTCTCAGGACAGCTGGGCAGTGTGTGTGACCCTGAGGGCCTGCACATCACCCCCAGAGCCTGTGCGGCAGGTGCTGAGCCACACCCTGCTGTCAACTTTGGGCTGGTGCATGCTCCTTAAGAAGCAGGCTTTGTCTGGAAGCCTTCCAGCCTGGTTTCCGCTCCCGATCGCATCTCCAGTGTTGTGTCTGCTCTCCTAAATGCTTTATTTATCCTGTTCCCTCCCTTTCCAGGGGAAACTGACTTACCTAGTAGCCTTAATAACAGTCTCACACAGTGCATTGCTCAGGTTAATTAACTGTGTAAAGCCAACAGCTGTCATTTTTATCTCTTGGAAGGAAGCTGGGGAGCAGTAGCCAGTTAGAGGTCCCCTCCTGTCCCGCACACAGGAGCACGCCTCACCCACGTGCACACACCAAAAGCCACTGCCTGTCTCCATTTGGTAATCGTCTGTCAATTAATTAATTAATTAATTAAGTGGCGCTGCTGGGGGATTGACCCCAGTGCCTCATGCATGCCGGGCAAGCACTCTATCACTGAGCCACATCCCAACCCCTCAATTGCCTGCTTTCTTGACCCTGTCCTCTACCTGCACAGAGCTTGGAGACAATCTGACCAAGATATCTGCTTGTTTCCAAGTTCTAAGAAGATCTAAAACTTTTAAGACTCTTGACACTGGGGTTACTCTTTCGGATGAAGCACTGTTGAGTTCCTTGTTCTAAATGCAATCACTTGTGGGAAAGATACCAACCACCAGCTCAACCTACGAGCAACCATTCATACCTCCGCAAGTGTCTGTTTATTAGAAATTTAGCTGAGAGTCTTGAAAATGGTCCCGAGAGAGTATGACCAAGGATGAGTCACTTTTTAGAGGATAAAAGAAAATAGAAAAAGGCACTGGGATCCTAGGAAAGTTGCTATCAGAGAGAAACAAAACTTTGGTTGGTGGAATGTAAGACTCTAGAGTCCTAGCAGTTATGGGTTACAAAGTGGGACTCATGAAGCTAAAAGGGGGGGAAGGTATACTGGGAAGGCCTAGGGACATCGCTTTGCTGGCCTAGCTTCTCACTTCATTGCTCCTGGGGTTCAGGTCCCCAGGAGCCTGAAGGGAAAGTCTTACAGGCCTGCCTTACTTCTTTGCCAGCCTTTTACCCTCTGCCTGTTGTCAAGGCAGGGGCTGTAGGAACCCATTGCCACTAGTGGATCCTGCAAAGGTCCCAGACACAAACCAGCTCTCTGCACTGAGGACTAGCAGGGCATTGTTTCTGGAGAGGTCTGTGCTAGAGTTTGAGGCTGTCCTCCTGCCAAGCCACTGTATTCCTTGAATCAGAGCAACACAGGTGTGTTGGGGTCAGATGCCTGGGACAGGAATCCTTGCTGCACCCCTTCCTGCTTTATGTGTGGGCCACATTTCTTAACTTCTCTAAGTTTCACTCTCCTGTAAAATGGGGATACCTACCCTTTGTATAATCTAACATACCCACCAGGGATTTGGGAAGGATGAAACCCAGTGCTCAGGAGAGAGACTGGTGCAGTGTAATTTTGGAGCATGTGGTATACATCATTTCTATAATCAGAAAGTAACTTTTCTGGACTTAATTTGGATGCAGACAGGGCTGTCCTTAATTAAGGTTTTAATCAAAATTTTACTTCATGATGAAAGAAGATAAAGTTGAAAATGGCCCAAAACACGGGGCTCTCCTCCACCCAGCACCTGCAGCAAGCCCAGACTTTTGATCTTTTCCCACCATATCCATCAATGTAGAAATGCTGGGGCCCGTGGAATTTGAGGGATACCCTGCTGACCAGAGGCCTTCAGGCTCCTCCTCCTGCTGCCCTCTTTGCTGGGAAGAGAGTTTCTCCAGCACAGCATCTGGCCTATATCTTATATTTTTCTTACTTCCTTTGTATACTTGCTGGGAGTGCTTTTAACTTCTGGGCTGATAAGCTGGATGGGAAGAATTTTAACAGCATGTTAGAGCAAGATGGAACATCATTGTCTCGTCAACCCCGCGTTTTACCCTTGAGGAAGAGGACGTGGAGGAAGTGTTTTTTCTTGAAGGCAGCTGGATTGTTTGCTTGTTTGTTTTGATTCTTCCTTCTCTTGGCCCTGGTAGGTGGCCGTGAGCCTGATGGTAGCTTGTTGGATGGACACAGGCAGCCCCCACTCACTCATGGGAGGGAACTATGCCGTGTATAAGCACAGCCCATTTTCCTGTTTCCTCCAGAAAGAGCTCTGTGTTTTGCAGAGACGCAGAGCTTGAATTTGCGTGTCTTCTTTTTCTAGCCCTCTCTGCTGTGATTCAGGCTCCTGCTGGCTTTTGCCCACTCCTCTGTGTGCCCCTTGCTCACTGGTAGGGTTTGTCTTCAGACCGGACTGTTGAACGTCTAGAAAGCTGTAGTAGAAAGGAGAAGGCCCAGGCTTTCCAGCCAGAGAGCAAGTGGGAGCCAAACTGGCTGGAGGCCTGACAGGCTGCGTTGATGAGAATGCTGCGTCTCGGAGACAGCAGGGGCCAGAGAGTGCTGGCTGATGGGCCCAGAGCAGCAGGCAGTGCAGTGACAGCTTCCATGGGGTGCAGGTGGAGGCGTGAAACACAGGCGGGAGGGAGAGCCTCACCCTGAGACCCAGACACATGCACACACGTGCATCCATGCACACACTACACGTAAACATACAAGAACAGGTTAGAGAGGGAAACTGAAGCCCAGAGGGAAAGAAGATGTGTACAGGTTGTCTTTACACGGGCTTCTGCCATAGCCGCTCTATTTCAGACCTCTACCCGCTGGCTAGCTGACAAGCAGAGCTACTTAAAATACCTGGCTCAAGCCTGTTGGCGTAGCCTGCCTGCGAGGCTTGAGCCAAATCCGTCCTGTAGCCGTGTTACTATGATAAGCAGCACGTATTTCTCGAGCCTGCGAGGCCGTCTGACCCGGCCAGCAGTGCCTGCGTGCGTGAATGGAGGGTGCAGGAGGCGTGCAGCACCCAGACTGTGAAGATGGGCAGCAAGGCAGGTGTGGGCAACGAGCCCACACCAAACACCCTAGATGTCTTTGGTTTATTTTGATTTATTATCCAGAGTATGAAACTTAACACATGTCTGAGGTAGAAAAGTTTAAGCATATTAAAAGATAACAAAGAAGGGAAAATACCCACCTAAGATCTTATTACCCAGAGATAATTAGGGGGAACTGTAGGTAGTTACCACGTTTGTAGGCCGACATAGGTAAATATCTGCAGTTTTGACGTGGTTTTACCTAATATGTTGATATATTTCCTCCCAAGCATTTTCTTTTCTTTTTTTTTTTTTTTTTTGTGGGTACCAGGGGGTCGACCTCAGGACCTCGCACGCCAGCAGGCGCCCGTGCCACTGAGCGATATCACCGGCCCTTTTTTCGTATGTGGGTTCCGGGAGTCAAACTCAGGCCCTAGCGCTTCCCAGGCAGGCGCTTACGCCACTGAGCCATCTCACTGGCCCCTCCCAAGCATTTTCTGTTCCTTTAAAACACTGTCTGTATTTGAGATCCTAATGTATATATAAGCTTATGCCCAACTTTTCCCCCATAAAATATTATAATCATTTCCCCGTGCAATTAAATTTTTTTCTCTAAAGTGTTTTTAGTAGTCACATGATAGTCCGTCATTTGGGAGTATCGAGGGCATTTCCACAGTCTCTAGTGTTTGTCCCATGACCCAGGGGAAGCAAGAGCCTTGTTTCTGCCATTCTGCCGGCCAGAGAGGCCTGGGATCAGCTCCCAGCAGAGCGGGGTAGGGCGGTGATCTCTGGCTACAGCGCATCCGCCGGGAGGCAGCTGGCCCTTGTCTCTCCTCAGGACATGTGCTGAGTGCAGACGGGATGAGGAGTGGAAAACTTTGCCCTGGAGAGGCTGGGCAGAGTGCAGAGAGGGGCAGATCCACTGCCAGGGACAAGAGCAGGGCTCTAGACGGGAGTCAAACTCCAGCAAGAGCCTTCTCTTGTCCAGAAAGGGTCATGTTAAATGCCCAGGTGTTTCAGCCAGTGACATGTGTGCAATCTGTGTGAAACTGAGCTGGGTTAGCTGGAGAAGCCAGATTTCTTCCCAAAGTGCTCTGTCTGCCTTAGCTACCCCATGATTAGCTTCAGAGTCTGAATTACCCTGCCTCGAGGCCCACTGGGCAAGAGAGAGATGGTCGCTTTCTACCTTGCTTCCCAGGAGGTCTGCCTGTCAGCTGATGTCTGCACAGGAATGAGAGGATAAGAGGGAAGGAGGCAGGGCAGAGATGGGGCCGGGGAGAGACAGCCGGACAGAGACAGACAGACACAGGGAGATGGGAGAGGGAGGTGGGCAGGGGCTCACTCTGTGCTGACATTGGTGGTCAGCCAACAGGAAAGTCCTGCCACCTCTTTGAGCCTCAGCTCTCTCATCTGTAAAGTGGAATGAATACTATTTATCACATAAGGTTATTGCAAAATATAAAGAGGTTATTGTGTTGAAGTTACCTAACGTGGTGCCTGGAACGTGGCAGGCACTCCGTCGCTTAGTATTGATGCTGGGTCCTCCTCGTTCCTCGCTCCTGCTTTAAAAACTCCCCGAGTGCAGGACGCAAATGTCAAGCAATACATGAATAAAAATAGGTGGCATTTTTTGAACATTTACTATTCATTCATTTACTCGACAAATATTTAGTGAGTATTATGTGCTGGGCCCTTCTCTTTTTTCCTTTTTAAGTCCATGTTTGCAGTACACGATGATTACATTTACTGTGGGGAGTTGACACACGTACATAACACATCTTAATTCTTTTTTGTCCCCTCCCCTCACTCCCTACTCCTTCCAACTCTTGGTCCCATTTCTATTTGGAAAAGCTCTGTTTTCATTATTTTTTTCTTTAATTCTCTTTTTTTAATCCCTTTCCCTTCCCTCCCTCCCCGCTCTGTCACTTACTCTTCCAGCCACTTGAAAAAGCATCTCACTTCCTATCTTCAGTTTTGCATATATCTCTCGTATAAGAGAAACCATGCAACATTTCTGCTTGTGTATCTGGCTTATTTCACTTAATATTATGGTCTTGAGGTGCCTCCATTCGCCCACAAATGCCCCCAGTTTATCTTTCTTTATGGCAGAGTAGTACTCTTTTCCAAGCACCAGAATACAGCAGTGAAGGGAGACAAGCTCCTGCCTTCATGCAGTGTACGTTCTAGCAGGGGGAGGCACATAATACACAAACAAACAGACAAAATGCCCAATATGTCAAGTGGAGAAGCCACTATGAAGAAAAATATAGCAGGGCAAGTAAATGGCCAGGGACAGAGACGGGGAAGAGGGCAGGTGGGCACTGGGCTCTAGTTTATAGAGTGCAGAGCATTAAGCAGTGTGTAGTAGGATCAGTGCCCAGCAAGGCATTTTTGACGAGCGTGCCCGTGAGCACCGGGAAGGGTGACGGTTCTCCTTTGCGGACTGCAGGGAACTGGAGAGCAGCTGGGAAGTGGAGGCCCACAGAGCAGCACTCCTGGCTCTCCTGGGCTCTCTGCTGGGCCACCTCCAGCTCTGCGGGGGAAGATAGCATGGGGCAGGGAGCTTCTCGGACTCCAGGCACAGACCTGGCACATTCACTCAGTCTCTTTGGAGCCGAGCTGTCGCATTTGTCCATCCCGCTCAGGGAGCCCCACACGTTCTAGGACGTCAGCCCAGCTAGCACGTAGCCTTTCCCAGACACAGCAGAGTTTGAGGGCCACCAGAGCTCCTTCTTGGTTCTGGGGAGACGATGTTTAGGAGAAAGCAGAGGCCCGGTTGTGTGGGTCCAGTTGTCCCTACCCAGAAGGCACCGGGAGGGCAGGGAGGTTCTTGTTGAAGCTTTCGGTTGTGACCGAGTCTGTAGCACAGGGGCACAGGGTTCGGCATCATTGTTACTTGCAGGAAACGTGTTATATGTGGAGCATGAAGGTGCTGGGACAGGGTCATGCTGTATCTGCGTTGGTTGTGCCCGGCGCATGCGCGCGCACGCGCATGTGTGTGTGTGTGTGTGTGTGTGAGGCCTCTCTGGTGTGTTCCTTTTCTTCTTGATCCTGTGCTGCCACAGAGCCCACCCCCACCTGAGACCCCGTCTCACTCCAAGGCTTAGGCACAGGCCAGGGAAGGCGCGGCTCACTCACTGTGTGCTCGGGGCCTCCCCAGGAAGGCTGCATCTCTCCTGGGGACCTGGTTCTGGAGCCTGGAGAGACCCGGAGGTCCCAGGTGGAGTCCGAGCTGGAAGCCTTGTAGATCATCTCGTCACCACGCGTCGGCTCCCTGCGGGCTGGGGCTCTATTTCCTTCACTGTTCCAGCTTTAGTGCCCAGAGCCGTGTCTGCCACACAGCACGTGTCCAGCAAGCACTGTTGTGGGGTGAATGAGTGACTCTAGTCCAGCCCTCAGTTTATAGAAAACTCTGACCCTAGGAGATGGGGTGATGCAGCTAGTGCTGGAACCCTCAATGTCCTTGTCTTGTTTGGTTGTCCCCTCTCCTTGATCCTCAAAAGCTCAGTATTCCCCTGGCTGCTGGGAGTAATGAAGTCACATATAAAACTCTCCGGCCGGTGTGTCGCAGGCAGTGGGTGATCAGCTAACGTGGGTTTCTCTCCTTTCTTCTTGCCCTTCTTCAGTTTCGCCTCAAGGCAGTCTCATGTGCTAAGGTGATTTTCCTGCCACCATTGCTTCTTCCACAATAAATAAATAGTAAATATCTATTAAAATTCCCTTGCTGTATGTAGGAGGGACACAGATAAATTACATTAAAATATGGCCAGTGGCCCTGGTTTAAGAGGGGCATCTTTCCAAGGGTATTCCTGAAATAGTGCCCGAGGGTTGGGCGTCTCAGGGGGAGAAGTCTGTGAGGGCCCTGCTTCCGAGCCTGTCGCCTTCCTCTCCACAGTGGCAGATGAAATGCTGCAAGTGCGACTCCAGGCTGCCTCACAATTACAACAGTCACCGAGTGGAGAATGTAGCTTCGTCCTCAGGCCCCATGCGCTGGTGGCAGTCACAGAATGGTGAGGACCGCCACCTACAGGAACCCAAACCTGGGGGGCTCCACAGGGTGTGGGGACAGAGGTGCTGAGGGACTCATCGGGTTTCCTAAGCATGTCTTGTGGTAGTGGGGTGTGGGAGGGTGGCAGACAAAACCTCCCAGGTTCGTATTTAGGGTCTGTTGGATGTTGTAGGCAGAAAAGTCTATGGAGGCTGAAGTCTATGGAGGTGAGAGGAGGGAGGCCTTTCTGTATTTCACTCTACTTACTTTCGATGGGTGGGTGTGTGGAAGGAATCAAGCTTTGGGAACTCGAGCTGTGTCAAAAAGACAAGTCGAACCCCTTCAGGTATTAGAGGCATCAGGTGACAGTGTGAAGAAAATTTGGCAAAAACAGATAAAGGTGTTTAAGAGATCATCTAAGAAGAAACGTACCGGTCCACTCCTCTCTCAGGGGAAGTTAGAGCATCCAGGTGGGAGAGTTTCAGGCTTCCTGGAGTGAGTCAGTCCAGAGCTGTCTGCAGGGCTGGGAAGGTGGGGAACATTTGGCCTAAAGCTTCGACTTTTGTCCTTGCAGATGTGAGCCCTGTCTCTCTGCAGCTGGACCTGGACAGGAGATTTCAGCTTCAAGGCATCACGATGGATTTTAAGGTACGACGGTGGTGAAGGACCCGTGGCCGTGTGGGCTCGGGCTGTGGGGGAGCAGTGTTCTTGTTGCCCCAGGTTGGGTGATGGTAGCACATGCTGCGTGGGCCTCCTCTCTGGCTGGGACAGCAGAGGACTGGCTCCTGGGAGAACAGTGTCACATTCTAGCTCCCTGTTTTGGTCACACCATTGTTGTATAGCCTCTTCCTCTTGGTATCCCTCACCCTCAACCCATCTAATTAATTCAGCTTGCCAAGTACCAATTCTACTGGGCCTGGTTCCTTATTATGCAATTGTGTATTCTTACGTATGAGGTGTGATCAAATAATATAGTGAATATGCAAATTTAATTTATTATGAAAAGAGCCCCATTGCTTTTAATCCCCCTTAAAATACTCGCCCTTGCTTTGTTCTTGTCACTGTCTGAAGCAGTTCCAGAAGTCCTCCTTCATGAGTGTCTTTAGTTGGACTGTTGTGGCAGCCTTGATGCCCCAAATTGATTCAAAACATTTAAGGCAATTTCTACAATTAAAAACATTACAGTGTGTCCTCATCTACCTTACTCACTAGATCTAGCACTGTGTGACTGCTGGTTCTACCCTAAAGTCGATTTGACCATGACAGGTAAACATTTTGAGTTGATTCTGGACATTGAGGCAGCTGTGACAGTGCAACTAAAGACGCTTATCAAAGAGGACTTCTTGGACTGCTTTAAAAAGTGACAAGAACGATGGGATAAGTGTTTGAAGTGAGGCAGAGTGTGTTTAAGGGGGATTAATGACAGTGGGGCTTTTACTAGAATTTTTAAAAATTCAAATGTTCACCATAGTTTTGCACATACCCTGTGCTCTTTTTAATAACTTTGTAGAAAAGATTGAGTTTAACCAACAGCTATCCACGTGAGGGATGTTGTGCCGGAGTAGCTCTCCTGATGGACAGCCGCTCATCAGTGCTATTTCTTCTCGAAGGACTTTCAGGTCCTCTTTCAGACTGGTTTCAGAGAGACCCCCTTCTTTTTTTTTGTGGGTACCGGGGGTCGAACTCAGGACCTCGCGTGCCAGCAGGTGCCTGTGCCGCTGAGCAATATCACCCGAGAGACCCCTTTTGAAGGGAACATTTTCCTCCATTTATGACAGGTCATTGTTTCCCTTTTGGAAAAAGATTTTGTTTTATTCTTTCTACAGAAATAGTCAAATGTGAAAGATCGACTTTCGTTAAGTTGATTTTCTTAGATATTTTGTCAGTGACAGAAAGCTAACACACCCACTATTCTTAAAATCTGCACTCCTGACTACAAGTGAAGAGGCCCCGTGCCCCTGGCTGCTGGCTGCATCTCACCTCAGTTCAGACCACCTTTCCTTCTGCGAGTCTCTCCTCCTCGGTCGCCCCTCCACAGCACCTTTGCACCTCTCTCTTCTGGTTGGAGTGCTCCTCTCCGGTGATGTCCTTCTACTTATGTTCTCAATTTAAATGTCACTTCTTCGTGGAGATCTTTCCACACCTGTCTAACCTGCATTTTTCTGCCTGCATCCTTCCCACCTACCCATTCTTTCCTATTCCAGCATCTTGTTGACTTCAGAAATGTCACCACAATTTCCAATTGTTTATTTGTGGGTTTCCTTTTTATGCTTCACTCAATAGACCAGGATTTCTTAACCTCAGTGCTGTTAATATTTTCAGCCTGACAACTTTTGGTCACAGGGGTTGCCCTGTGCACCACAGGCAGCATCCCTGACTCCTCCCCTCCAGGTTTCAGCTTCATACACACAGGTGTGACAACCAGAAATGTCTCCAGAAATTGCCAAATGTTCCATAGGGCAGGGAAGGGTAAGATTACCCTTGGCTGAGTACAGGGCACAGATTGTAGGTCCTCTTTCTGGTCTTGCTCACAGCTGCACCCCAGCATCTAGCATGCAGTTGGTGCTTAGTCTATGCTGGCCAAATGAATGGTGCACCTTTAGTCTGTGCTTCTCTGCATACTCACATCTATAAACTCATCTTTCCCAGCCACGAACACATTTTACTGCCCAGACTTGCGTGCATTCATTTGCCCGTCCCAATTATATGCTGACTTGCTTCTTGCCTGCTGGCCTTTGCACTGGCTGCTCTCTCTGCCTGAAATGGACACTGGCCTTACCTGGTTATTATTGGTCTGGATGCATTCTCTGACACCCCACCCCCACTCAAGGCAGACCTTGATAGATGCCCTCTCCTATGCTTGTCAGCACCTCTTCTCACTCATGTTACAGCATCCAACACACTCTCACTCTGAGTCTCTGCCTTCCTTACATATGGTAAAAGCAACTTGAGGCTAGACGGTTTGATTTTACTCATATTCCTGTCTGTAACATCTGACATCAAACTTAACATATAATCAGTGCTTAATCTGTATGTAGCAAGCACTAGTAGAGAGGTGAGTGATAATACAGCAACAAGACTATTTAGCAATATCCAAATGAATGTCACCCTTTAAAACTGTCACTTTTAGATGCTGGACATCTATTCAAATGATGCTGGCATTTCTCAAAATCCTTTTGGCCATTTTGTAGAACATGGCTTTTAGAGCCAACTTCCTCAGTCATGTAAGAAATTAGGTCCTATTACTCTTTACTCCAAGCTCATTTTAACTTCTGAAAATCATAAAACCTTTCCTGATCATTTAACTTTATTCAAGAAGGGAGGATTCATTTTGGCTCATGATTTCAGAGGTTTCAGTCCATGGTCACTTTGGGCTGGAGATGAGGCTGAACATCATGGCAGAGAGTGTGTGATGGAGCAAAGCTGATTACTGACAGAATATACCCTTCAAAGGTACACCCCCAGTGACCCACCTCTTTCAACCTGGCCCTACCTCCTAAAGTTTCCAGTAGCACCACTAGCTGGGGACCACATCTTTAATATATGGGTCTTCAGAAGACACTCTAGATCCAAGTTATAATAGGGGATATGTTAGTTAACTTTCTATCACTGTGACAAAGTATCTGAGATAATCAACACAAAAGGGAGAAAGATATATTTTGGCTTATAGTTTGAGAGATTCAGTCCATGGTAACTTGGCTTTGTCACTGTCTTGTGGCAGGGATGAATATAATGGTGGGGAACATGTGATGGAGCATAGCTACTCATATAATGGCAGCCAAGAAGTGAAAAAAGAGAGGAAGGGGCCATGGTTCCAGTGTACCCTTTAAGGGCATACCCCCAAAGACCTACTACTTCCTGTAACTAGGCTCTGCCTCCTGAAGATTTTATTATTTCCCAATAGTGCCATCAGCTGGGGACCAAGCCTTCAATAGTTAAACTTTTGGGGATATTTAAAGTTTGTGTTAGTTAATTTTCTCATTGCTGGGACAAAATATCTGACACCAGCAAGACAAAAGAAGAAAGGTTTATTTCAGCTCAGTTTGTTTCAGTCCATAGTTGGCTGGCTGCAAGGCAGGGAAACATGGCAGAGGAGAAACAGTCCATGGTGTGGCATGCAGGAAGCAGCAAGCCATGAGCCTTCCTTTCCCTTTTTATTCCATTCAGACTACAAGCCTATTGGTTGGTGCCATCCACACTGAGGGTGGGCCATCCCATTCATTCACACCCAGAAGTATGCTAAACCCATCAGTGTACTCATCCAGTTATCACGCACCTATAATCCAGTATGACACACTCATGATCCAGCCATCTCTCAAAAGCCCCACCTATTAGTGCATGAGGCTTTGGTGGAAACATCTAAATATAAACCATAACAATATCCAAACAATATCATTCTGTCCCTGGCCCCCAAATGTTCATGTCCATCTCACGATGCAAAACACATCCAGTCCATCTCTAAGAGTCCCCATAGTCTTAAAAGTTTCAACATTGCTTGGAAGGCCAAGTCTTCTCTGAGACTCAAGGCAAACTCTTTGCTCTGAGCCCTTGTAAAAAATTTGAAACTGTTACATATCTCCAGAATGCAGTTGTGGGCAGGTATAGGGTAAACACTTCCATTCCAAAAGTGAGGAATAGGTTCAGAGAGGGGAGGGATTGGGCCAAAGCAAGACTGAAACCTTGAAAGGAAAACATTAAGTCCTATAGCTCCATGCCCAACACTAGGGCATGGGATGGTGCAATGTGGGTTGCCAAAGGCTTGGACAGTCCCATCCTTATGACCCTGTTGGCTGTAACCCACAGGTGGGTTGGAGGAATTTTAGCAGAGTAGTGATACAGTCCATATTATATTTTATATAGAAGGCTTTTTTTGTATGGTGGCTGGTGTGACTTAGGTGAGAGTAAACAAGGGAAAATCAGATGGAGCCTACTAGGGAAGGGTGGGAGGACATAGGAGGTGTTACTGAAGCTGGAGAATTGGCCTGATTTGGGGTTTGCTTTGGAGCTTAGGGTTTCTGAATCTGCAGTGCAAGGAAATGAGTGCTGCAAGCTAAGAAGAAATGGATGGCATCACCCGGGGAGAGAGTGGGGACACAGGATCACATGAGGAGCTTGCATTTTATCTGTGGGACAATGCAGATGGGTTGAAGGATGTCATGATCAGATAAGTACTCAGGAAGATTTCTCTGTGAAGTGGGACAGTGGTTTGGAGTCTGGATATTTCCAGACTCTGGCGATGATTCAGGTTCAGCATGACCACAGCCTGAACTGGGGCCACAGATAGCCGTAGTGGAGGGGGTGTAGACCCAGTTCTAGTAGGAGTAAGAATGGTTGGCTGTGGGAAGTGCCTGGGCAGGAGAATTTTCTGGCCTCGAAGCCTGGTGGTGGAAGTAGGGGCTGAGCTAGAGATCACACCTTCTGGAATATAGATTTCGTTTCCCTTACTTTCCATAGTGCTCCTGGGGACAGACTGCTGAGGCCTGTGGTTTGCCAGAAAGATTGGACCACTTGGTCCTGCTGGGCCCCTTTCTCCCTCCAGCTTGGAAAAGATACTTTCTGTGATTGTGTCCCCATAGGTACACCACATACCTCCCCTCCCTCCGGTCACTCAGGGCCCACTTGTTTCCGCAGGGGCCTGTGCCTGCTGGCATGCTGATTGAGCGCTCCTCGGACTTCGGCAGGACCTGGCGGGTGTACCAATACCTGGCTACTGACTGTGGCTCTACCTTCCCTCGGATCCACCAGGGCCGGCCCCAGAACTGGCAGGATGCACGGTGCCAGGCCCTGCCCCAGAGGACTAATGGGTACCTAAATGGTGGGAAGGTAGGTAGAGGGAACCCTGAAGAAATGGGCCTGCGAGAAATCCCTGTGTCCCTGGATCAGAGCTACAGGATGCTTGAAAAGAGGAGAAAACACCCTTGGCCAGCTCCCCTTGCTCTCCCAGCCCTGCCTTCCCCCTGCAAGACTCAGCAGCACATTGCCGTATGGAGCGGATAAGATGGACTTTACTCCAGTGTGAGGACTTTGCAATGACTAGTTACGTGCCAATGAGCAAACTGCACAGATTTTTTTTTTAAAAGGGACATTTTTTTTTTGTTGTTGTTCTTTTTTTTACTATTTTCTTTTTTGGTACCAGGAATTGAACTCACGGCCTTGCACTTGCCAGGCAGGTGCTGCGCCGCTGAGCTACATTCCTGGCCCCACAGATTTATTTTTACGTTGATAGCATGAAACTCAAAAATGGACTTTTTTGGTTTAATTTACTCATCTAACCCAGTTCTTGTCTTTGGAGAGAAATTCATAACCGAGTCCCAGGTTACCTGAACTCAAACCCTCAGTGAGGAATGAGGACTCGGGGACACCCAGAGTGCTTCTCCCCAAGTCCTGCCAGTGTGGGTCAAGTTCTTCCCCGATGGCTTCCCTGCCCCCTGGCAGAGGAGACTGCCTCTCTCCTCATTCCCCTGGCCGAGGACCGCAATGAGCCCGAGAGCTGCTCTCTGGACGGGCGCTCAGAGTGCCACCCTCCCCGGGGCAGGCCCTCTCCTGCCCTCAGGTGGGACCATTCCTTTTGGTTACATCCTCAACCAAGTCTAAATCAGGGCCCAGGACTTCCTTGTGATTTGTGGAGGTTGATATGACAACCTCCAGGGATATGCAAGAGAAGTGGCATCTAATGAAAGGTTTTCGTTACACACAAAGGCCTCGCTGACGTTGAGGTCGCTGAGTGCCGTGGTTACCGCCTCCACATCCTTCTGGGTTCCAGACCCCTTCATTCGTCCTGGGGCACTGAGAATTCCTGTCTCCTCGACCCGCATGTGTAGATTATACATCTTGCCATAATTTTTGACCCAGGGAAATCAGGAAATTCTTGCAACACCTATATGTTCAGAGAAGAGAAGTTGTACGCAGACACAGACACACAGACACACAGGGACACACACGGACACACACAGACACACACGGACACCCCCCACCCCGCAGAGCCCAGCTGCCACCTGGCTCCCCAGGGCAGGTGGCAGCCTCGTTCCCGGCCCGTCATAGGTCTGTGTGGGAGGCGCTCAGAGCATGGGGAGGGCGGGTGTGGGCTGGAAAGGGAGCTTCCTCTAAGAGGGGTGCACTGCTCACCTCTTTTTTGGTCCCCCCTCCCCCTTTCTGTATAGGTCCAGCTTAACGTCATGGATTTAGTGTCTGGGATTCCAGCGACTCAAAGTCAAAAAATTCGAGGTTCGCGCGGCTGTTCTTCCCCCGTGGGACCATGGGTTGGGAGTGAAGCAAGTTGGAACTCGGGTCATGGAAATTTCCCGTTTTCTCCTGTTTTTCCAACCTGGTTGGGATTTGGAACCTGCCCTGCCTTCCCCACAGGGAAACTGTGTGGGAGATGTGAGGTCCGGAGCTGGGGAGGCTGGCCCTGGGGTACTGTGACGGCAGCACCGAGGGCTGGACAGTGCCGTCCCTTAGCAGCCCCACCCTGAGAGACTCTGCTGGCTTCCAACTTCTGTTCTTTATTTCTCCTTCCCCACGCATCCTTCCTTGCTGCTGGCCCCCTCAGAGCTGGGAGACATCACCAACTTGAGAGTCAACTTCACCAAGCTGGCCCCGGTGCCCCAGAAGGGCTTCCACCCCCCCAGCGCCTACATCGCAGTGTCCCAGCTGCGTCTGCGGGGCACCTGCTTCTGTCACGGCCACGCAGACCGCTGTGCCCCCAAGCCTGGAGCCGCCGCGGCAGGGCCCTCCTCTGCTGTGCAGGTGAAGGCGCAGGGTGGGAGGCCGCGGGCACCCCGGCAGACCCAGATGATGGGAGGCTCCCGGGAGGCAGGGTGGGCCCTCAGTTCAAGACTTGGCTCCTCAGTACTCCAGGAATAATGAAAGCAAGTCGAAGTGACCATCATTTCCAAAATCAGAATCTCCCAGTACTTCTTCAAACCTGATTAGAGTTGGGAATGGTTTTAATTTCCAGTTACATACCTGGGTATGGGGGGGAGCTTAAGGGCAAACTTCTCAACCCAGGTTACACATCATAGTTGTATAAATTATTATAAATTGTAATTATTTACAATTTTATGTAAATATTATATTATAATTTACAATATCATTATGTAAATATTATTATAAATTATAATTTCATTGAGAGCTAAAAGGACTTCCTTGGACCTCCTCCCTCAGATACTCTGATTCTATTACTGACTTTTGAAGAAGTAGGCGATTCTAACTGCCAGGGTTGAGAGCCTCTGGTCCATGGGTGCTACCAGCTCATCCAGTGGGGCCATGAGAGGATGGTGTTGGGACAGGTGCGCGGTTCCGCTCAGGCCCAGCATCGGACTCAGCAGGGCTGGGAAAGAGGCGAAGGAGAAACTCAGGGAGAGGACCATGCTAGAGGAGAGAGCCTGTGGCGAGGGGCAGAGGGACCTGCCCCTGCCCTTCCCCGCTGCGGGGAAGGAGGAGTAGAGCCGCGGGGCTGCTGTGCTGCTCCAACCCAGCCGCACTGTGTGGGCACCACATCTCTAAAGCGTCGAGGCCTGGGCTTTGCCCCCTGAGGTTCGGGCTGAGCTGGGTCCGGGCGTTGGTGTTTTAAAAAGCCCTCCGCAGGTGACAGTCAGGTACAACCAGCGTTGAATTGTATAGAATTCGAGGCCTTCCGAGGCGGGGCCGTTCTAGCTGGAGTTGTGGGCAGGGTTTTACTGGTGAATGGTGAAGGGCGTTCTAGACAGAAGGGAAAACCAGGAAGCCCAAACGATGGGGGCCAGCAGGGGTGCGTGGGGAGCAGCACTCAGCCCTGCTTGCAGCTGTTGGCAGGGAGTGGGAGATAGGATTGGAGTGAATGCGCTGCGCTGCCAGTCCTCGAATGCCAAGCTGTGGGTGTTGGCTTAATTTGGAAGGCAATTAATACACAATCAGTACTCTATTTTTGTACCTTAATGAGTCTAGTAACAGTTCATCCTAAGAGCCCCATTAGCCAAACAACTTAGTCATAGATTGCTCGAATATAAATCTCCGGGGAGCCCGGGAGCTTCTAGAATGCCGGTGTACCAACAAGTAGTGTGCCCTGAACAGGGCCTTCCCGGGCTCTCTGAGTGCAAGGGATGAGCTTGTGAAATGCCTGCCGAGGAGCAGCGTGGGCAGATGCACACAATGTACACGTGTGTTGGAGACCGGGCTGTACAGGGTTAAGTTGCTAAACACAGGGACCCTGGGCTGTGTTGGAAAAGAACATATGAGTGGTGCTCTAAAGTCAAGATAACCACAGCTGAGGATACCTGGCTCCAACCTCAATTAACTAAATAGACTGTAGCTGCAGGCCTCTTACTCCTGCAGTAAATGTCAACCTGGAGATAAGATAGGTCTCCTAAATTAACATAATTTACTACTTGGGGAGGTCTTTGAACTATTCCCAAGTTCCTGCTCAGGTTCCCTGTTTTCCTCAGTATCCTCTCCCTTTGTTTGTAAACCAAGTAAATATGGGGCACCCAGAGAAGTTCTTTGTCTCAACCCCCAGAAAATCTCAAATTCTGTTAGAGGGTTTTGATCCTCTTGGAGCCCTACAATCATACCACTTGTCTCATTTATTTAAGCCTTCGCCGTCCACTTGTTTAAGAGATTGGAGCTAGGCCAAGACCCCGATACACATACACATCTGCACACAGATGTGTGTGCTCACACATAGAACCGAAGCAGGCAGGCTGGTCACCGTGTCACAGGAGGGGTGAGGGCTGAAGCGTCCAGCGACAGCATCCTTGGAGGGCTGCAGCCATCCTTTGTTTGTATTTCTGATGACCTGCTGCCCCTCTCCCAGGTCCACGATGTCTGCGTTTGCCAGCACAACACTGCTGGCCCTCACTGTGAACGCTGTGCCCCTTTCTACAACAACCGGCCCTGGAGACCAGCAGAGGACCAGGACACCCATGAGTGCCAAAGTAGGACCCTGGGACCACCCCTCCCTGTAGTGACCACTTGGGTGCTGGCCCTTTGGTGTCTCACTGACCTTGCCTGGGATGCAGGGAGGATCTGTTATTATTTCAATAGAAACTGAACTGCAGCCCTGCAGTGTAAGCCACCCTGCCTCGTGGGCAGAGAGAGGAATGGGCAGGACTCCCCCACTGCCTCTGCCATCCTCAGCTGGCTCTGGTGGGGCCAGGACTTGGTCTCCCACTTACACAGTAACCCCAGAGCCTTCTCCTTGTCCCTGCATTTGCTTTACCCTGTTATAGACTTATCTGGTTCCCTGCTGTCCCTTTTCCTACTTCATATGGTCCCTTGGAGTTGGGGGCTTTGTCTGCGTACGCACAGAGGCCGTGACCCAGCAGGAGATCCATGACCGGATGGGGAGGGCTGGACGTAGACCATCATCTCCTTTTGGCCCAGCAAAGCCACTGTTCCTAAGCTCACCCTACAGGGAGTCCAGAGGCCTGGGTTCTCATTCTACACTGGTTTCTTCCTGGTCCTATAGCCTTGGATAACCCACACAAGCCTCCCTTGGCCTCAGTTTCCCCATTTCCCTGCCCTGAGCACTGCACAGAGCTGAGCTGCTCACAAGCTAACCTGTGGCAAAGGTGCTGGTCAGATGTCAGCTGGGGGCTCCCCTTTTCCAGGGTGTGATTGCAACGGGCACTCGGAGACCTGTCACTTTGACCCAGCCGTGTTTGCTGCCAGCCAGGGGGCACACGGGGGTGTGTGTGACAATTGCCGGGACCACACGGAGGGCAAGAACTGTGAGCGATGTCAGCTGCACTATTTCCAGAACCGGCGTCCAGGCGCTCCCATCGAGGAGGCCTGTATCCGTGAGTAGAGGCTGCGCGTGTCATCTGGGCCTTACTCTCCGTTTGCTCTGGCCACACTCTCCTGGGGAGACAGAGGTTGTCAGGGAGCTTGAAGACCTGAATGTGGCCAGGACTTGTGGGAGTCGTTTAATTTTTAATTAAACAAGTCACTTAACCCCCAGGATCATTAATGAGTCAACCACTGAGCATACAGCCCTTAACTTGGGCATAGGTGAGGAAAACTAAATAGTAGATGCAGCTCCTGCCTGCAGGGGGCGCACACATTCTTTGGTTAAAAAAAACCGTGGCAGCACTTCTGTAGTACTTAACATGTGCCGAGTACTAGGCCGCCTGCTTGCTATCGACTCATTTATGCCACATAAGAAGTCATGAAGACCGTGTTATTTTCCCACTTTACAGATGAGGAAACAGAGGCACGGAGGGGTTAAACACCTGGCTGAGGTTGTGAGGTTGGCAGCTGGTGGTGGGACGGGCTTAGAACCAGGCAACCTGGCCCCCGACACTGGCCCTGGGCGCTCAGCTTCCCTTTGCCCTCAGCTTCCCTTTGCCCTTCCCACCTCTCAGCCTGCGAGTGTGACCCAGATGGGGCAGTGCCAGGAGCGCCCTGTGACCCCGTGACAGGGCAGTGCGTGTGCAAGGAGCACGTGCAGGGTGAGCGCTGTGACCTGTGCAAGCCGGGCTTCACCGGACTCACTCACACCAACCCGCAGGGCTGCCACCGTGAGTAGGGTCGGACCCCATGTGGCGTGGCGCGGGGGGGGCTGCAGGTGGCCCGGGCTGGGCCCAGCCGAGGGGCTCCCTGCAGAGGCGCTCCACTCAGGGACGGTGGGCTGCGTCAGGCGGTTGCTCCCCTGGAGGCGGGATTTGAGTCTTCACCGGCAGCAGGTGTGGGGCCACAAGCCTCCAGCAGGTGGCAGCACAGGCCCGGGTTGGAAGGTGGGACGGAGTCAGCTGCAGGCGAGGGTGGGGGGAAGCGGCCAAGCTGCCTCGCCGCTGGGAAGGCACAGTGGCTGTGTGTGTCAGCCCTGCTGTCCACAGGGGATGGACCTGCCCCGTGCTTCTCCCAGGCTGGGCCCCCTCCTTGGGTGTGCGTCCTCAAGAGCTGAGCTGTTTTGGGGTGTCCCTCTGGCAGGCTGTGACTGCAGCATCCTGGGGACACGGCGGGACATGCCCTGTGATGAGGAGACGGGGCGCTGCCTGTGTCTGCCCAACGTGGTGGGCCCCAAGTGTGACCAGTGCGCTCCCAACTACTGGAAGCTGGCCAGCGGCCGGGGCTGCGAGCCGTGTGCCTGTGACCCGCATACCTCCCTCAGTTCTCAGTGCAACCAGGTACAGGCTGAGGGTGCCCCACAGCGGGAGGACCCATCTCTGCCTCATTTCGCACCGCCCTCTGGGTCCCCACAGTCAGGCTGGCTGCCTCTTCCCCATTCCCCTGAGGGAGGGCTGCCAGATGTCCCTCCCTCTGTGGCTCTCAGGGAGACCCGGGACCCTGGCTTTTGGGCTTGTCTCTGGGTAGAAGCCCATGTTTTGGGGGGTGCGCCAGCTCTGCTGACAGCCAGGAGCCCTGGGTTCCACCTGCAGAGCAGGGGTCTGGGATACGTCCCGATACCAGGGACGCGGAGCCTGCAGAGGGCCCCTGACGGTGCTCCCCTCTGCCCAGTTCACAGGGCAGTGCCCCTGTCGGGAAGGCTTTGGTGGCCTGATGTGCAATGCTGCTGCAGCCATCCGCCAGTGTCCCGACCGGACCCATGGTGACGTGGCCACAGGATGTCGAGGTGCTTGTTGACCTTGCAGGGATGGGTGTGTGGGCTTGATAGGGGTGGCATCCTGTGTGGATGTGTGTAGTGCCTATGTGTCCACTGCTGTGGGGTCTCCCTGCCCCAGCCATGCTGTCCCCAGCAGGGGGATTGCTTGGCGAGCATCTCCCAGCAGCTGCTGCAGGGATGCAGGAAGTGAGTCCCGGGGGGCAGGCATTGTATCCCCAAGAGCACAGGACATGGAGTGCAGACCTGGTCCTGGTCTCGCTCTGCCTCGCCTGGCGCCGCATGGGGTGCTTGCCGTGGTATGCGTCTCCTCCTTGGAGGAGACGGTGTGTGGCAGACCCGGTCGTATCTCCTCTTCGGGAAGGCCACCTGCCTCTCCCCGGCTCTGCCCCCCTGACCCTCCTTCCTCCCGGCCCTAGCCTGTGACTGTGACTTCCGGGGGACGGAGGATCCAGGCTGTGACAAGGTCTCCGGCCGCTGTCTCTGCCGCCCTGGCTTCACTGGGCGCCGCTGCGACCAGTGCCAGAGAGGCTACTGTGACCGCTACCCAGTGTGCGTGGCCTGCCACTCTTGCTTCCAGACCTACGACGCAGACCTTCGGGAGCAGGCTGGGCGCCTTGGCAGACTCCTCAACGCCACCTCCGGCCTGCGGTCTGGGCCGGGTCTGGAGGACGTGGACCTGGCCTCCCGAATCCTGGATGCCAAGAGCAAGGTGGAGCAGATCCAAGCAATTCTGGGTAGCACCTCTGTCACAGAGCAGGACGTGGCCCAGGTGGCCAACAGCATCTTCTCCATCAGGTGATCACTCTCTGCTGAGCGTGTGGGAGGGTGGTACCTATCTGTATTCCTGCAGCCTGGTACAGCCCACGAGGCTTTGCAGGGGTGCTCTAACTGCAGTGACAGTCCTGCAGGGTGGAGTGGGGCTGGTACTACCTCTGGTTTGCAGGTGAGACAGGCAGTGATACGTGATGTGACGTAGCCATGCAGCCACCAAGGGCCAGGAGCCCAAGCCCGTTGCTCTTTTGAGTGCCTGGCACTGCCTGTGGGAGCGTCAACTCTGGATTAGTCACCCTGGGGAGAGCATCAGAGAGGCAAGGGTGCTAAAAATAGCTCCCAATTTGCCTTTGGAACAGACTCGGTCCCACCCACAGCCCCTTCCACTGGCAGAGTCACCTTCTTAGTGAGATTTATTTCTGGAAGTTTCTAGGCTTAGTTTGGATTTCCCGAGAACTGGTGGACTGGCGGTGCACAAGCTGGCCAGGTGTGTGATTGGCAGCTGGGAAAAGGTAGCTGGGAGAGAAGGAGGCCTGAGGCTCCTACTCATGGGGGTGCTAGAGCTCCTTTGGGGGGGTCAGCAGAAGAGCTGGAGCAAAGGTGGGGAATCATTTGTTCATTCGTTCATTCACTCCATGTATTTTAAAAGCACTATGAGCCACGCATTATGCAAGGTGTCGGAGACATTAAAATGAATACTACCCAGTCTTCTCTCTTAGGCGCTCACATGGAGTTGGCCGGTGTGTACAGAGAGCTGTGATGCGGCACATGTTGTAAGGGAGTGGGGTGGTCGTGGAAGTGCTGTCCAGCCTTAGTCTCACCCCAGGGGTCTGTCTGCAGCATGCAGGAGGCTGAGGGAGCAGGCCACAGACAAGTGTCCTGTGCCCACACAAGACCCAGAGGTGGAGATTTCGAGGCTTGTAGGGGGACTTGAGGCTGGTGGAGAGCAAAGGGCACAGGGAGAGCCTCTGAGAGGTCACAGGCTGTGGGCTGGATGTGGACTCTTCAGGGGGGCAGGACGAGTGGGCAGGGGGTGGGGAGCTCGGTGGGGAGGTGGGAGCTACAGAGAGGGGCTTGGGAGACTCGCTGTCCAGGTGGTGGCTGCAGTCAGCTTGGAAAGAGTCAAGGAGGAGGCATCTTACTTTTCTCTCATTGCTGAGACAAAATACCTGGCACCCAAAGTTGAAGGAGGAAAGGTTCATTTGGCTCACAGTTTGTAGAGGTTTCAGTCCATAGTCGGCTGGCTTTAAGGCAGGGTGGCAAGGCCGAGGGGCATCACAGAGGAGAAACAGTCCATGGCAGGCAGAAGGTAACAAAGCAACCAGGGATGACCACAGTTCTTTCTATCCCTTCTATCTTAGCCAGGCTACTCAGGATGGGTGGCACTCACACCCTTAATACTAGCACCCTTGATTCTAGCATTGCATCATGAATCAATCCCAGCGTCATACACCCTAGAACCAGCCACCTCTGAAAAAGCCCCACCTGTGACCGCATGAGGCTTTGGGGGGACACCTAGACACAGCCATAACAGGAGGGGACTGGGCAGTGCTCCTCATGGAAGCCAGGAGCGGGACGAAAACCATGGGTGATGGAGGAGAACTACGGAAGCCAAGGAGAAGAGAGTTCAGTGGACCTGGCTATGGAGGGCTGAGGGAGGCTGACCCTGGTCCAGCTCATCCCAGCTTCCGCCCTGCCAAATCCTCTGCAGCCTGGGAATTCTCCCCTCCATTGAGCGTTTTCCCTGACCCAGGGGTGGCAGGTTCTGGGGAGGCAAACCCCCTCCTATATCTTAGCGAATGCTTTGCCCAACCCAGGCGGACTCTCCAGGGTCTGCAGCTGGATCTGCCCCTAGAGGAAGAGATTCTATCCCTTCCCGGGGACATGGAGAGTCTGGCCAGGAGCTTCAATAACCTCATCATCGTATACCAGAACAAGAGGACACAGTTTGAAAAGATAAGCAGTGCTGATCCTGCAGGTGAGGAGAGGGGATACAGACACCCCCAGCACTGCCACAGCCATGGCAGCACCCACTTCTTCCGCCTGCTGCTCCCCCAGGGCCAGGCCCAGCTCCAAACTGCTCCTCTTCCCACAGGGGCCTTCCGGATGCTGACGGAAGCCCATGAGCGGTCATCCCAGGCTGCCCAGCAGGTTTCTGACAGCTCGCACTTGCTGCGCCTGCTCAGGGACAGCCGCAAAGAGGCAGAAGAGCTGGAGAGGGAGGCGCAAGGAGGAGGAGGTGCTGGGGGCTTTGAGCTCGCAGCCCTGCGGACGGAGATGGCTTCCTTGCCTGACCTGACACCCACCATCAACAAGGTCACTGAGGCCACGGGAGCCCCACTTCTTGGGGCCCTGCCTCAGGTGTCACACAACTGCTGCCACACATGTGCCACAAGGGTGACCCTGCCCCAGTGAGCACTGACTCCTCCCATCCTGACCCTTGTGCCCCTCACCATGAGCTCAGGGGTTGCCAAGGAAATGAGTTCCTGGTGCTTGGTTGTCATGGAGACGTCTGGCTGTTCGTTTCCTGGTGTGGGATGAGAGTGGTTGTTGAGGAGCCTCTTGGACACCCCCATCTCTCCACAGGTCTGTGGAGGCTCCAGGCAGGCAGCCTGCACCCCAGGAGTGTGCCCTGGTGAGCTGTGCCCCCAAGACAACGGCACGACCTGTGGCTCCCACTGCAGGGGCACCCTCCCCAGGGCTGGAGGGGCCCTCCAGTTGGCCGGACAGGTGGCCAAGCAGCTGCGGGGCTTCAGCTCCCAGCTCCAGCAGACCCGGCAGATGGTAGGTGCAGTGCAGGTGGGAGATCAGGTGGGAGGTGGCGGAGGGGACATAGAGCCCTTGGGCAGGTCAGGAGACTAAGGCCCAGCCACTGTAGGCAGTTGGCCTAAGGCCCTGCAGCAAGTAGAAAATAAGTTTGGACCAGTGTTTGGGCTTTTGTTTTCTTTAACCCAACATCCACATCCTTTCTTCTGGGGCCAAACCTGGCTGGTCACAATGGTTTGTAGACAGGTCTGGAGGTAGGGGCGAGGCACAGGCCTTGGAGGCTGTCGGGTGGCTTGAGCCCCTTCTGAACCACTGTGTGCTCCAGCAGATCAGGGCGGCCGAGGAAGCCGCCTTGCAGGTTCAATCCGATGCCCAGCGCCTGGAGACCCAGGTGAGCACCAGCCGCTCCCAGATGGAGGGCGATGTCAGACGCACACGGCTGCTCATCCAGCAGGTCCGGGACTTCCTCACAGGTGAGCTGCCCTCACCCTGTCCTCAGCTGATGTTCCGGCCTCTCCCTGCCCCTCATTGCTGCCTCCACGCCTGCCACTACCTCAGCCAGGCGCGTGGCCATGGATTTCTGCCGTTTCCATACCTCCCTGCCTCCTCCCTGGGTCCATTCTCAACAGCACTGCCTCAGACACTTTTCAAAAATATCCAAGTCAGATCACATCCCACTCCGTCTCAACATCCTTCAGCGGTTTCACCTGCTCCTGGATGAACTCCCAGCTTCTCCCCTGGCCTGTAGAGCCTGGCCTCTGTCCGTCTCCTGGGTATGACTTTGGCTCCTTTCTCCATTACTCCCTGGACGTCCTCGAACATGACAGGTGGCCTCTTGCCTGCTGTGGCACTTTAACTCGCCCTTTCCAAGCGGCTGCTTCTGGTCTTGCGGGTCTTAGTTTGAATGTCATGGCCGTCTTCTCCTTCCCACTCCCCTTCTGTGTCTGGCCTTCGTCCCACCACGGGGACTCTGTGGCTGTTGAGTCTGGATATCACGTCTCACCCGCTAGACCGTACGCTCCCAGAGGGCAGGGGTGGCTGTCTCCCTGTGGCTATGTCACCAGCACCCAGCAACGCTGGTGGAATGCACAGAAGAACTGGACCCCTCCGCTGCTGCTCAGCAGGGTGGGCCAGAGCCGTGGAGGGAAGTCCTGGGCAGGACGCTGGAGTCTTGTTTGGCCTCGGGCTCCTTGTGTTCCCTTTGCCTCATCTTTCACTTGCAAGGAGGGTTGGCAGAATTTTATTTTGAGGCTCAAATAACTGATGTAAAATGTGCTTGAAAAATTAAAGGTGCCTCCGGAATGTGAGTCGATATTATTAGATTTCTGGTCCCCGCCGGGGAATTTGCTTGGCTGGAAGCCCAGTAAGTGTGAACTGAGGGCTCAGTGTAACAGTGGTGGCTCTTCTTACTACTCTTGTGATGGTTTTGCCCCAGGTAGGCCAGAACTCTCCCCTGAGTGCAGACGGCAGGTCAGAGAGGGGCAGGAAGGATCCTCACAGGGCATCCATGGCCTGCTCAGAGCCGGGAGGCCCCACTAGGGAAGGGGCAGGCCGTGGTCTGGGGCTTGGATGCCCAGGGAAGGCGGTCTTGCCCCTGAGTCCAGTGAGGCTGAATGGCTGCTGCTCTGGAATTGACCTGGACCAGGGCCTGGCTGGCGGGCAGGGTGGCCTGGAATTCTCTCCTTCCACCTACTCGTGTGGGCAGCAGGAGTGGCCTGGCCCACTGGGTCCTCTGAGTTATGCTGCATCTTGGGTCAAGGCCGACAATGGTCCCAGGGAGAGGGAAGGAGCAGGAATGGAGAGACTGGGCCATGGAAAGGCCGGGACAGTTCTCACGGTCACCACGAGGAAGGTCTAGAACAGGCAGCACCGGTGCTAGCTGCTGTGGGTTTGTGGGGTCACAGCACAGGAGGGACAGGGTGGCTCTGGAGGAAGGGACATTGTTCTTACCGTTTCTTCAAATGGAATCAACAGAATTAGCAGTTAGGGTTTATTAAGCTCTTACTAAGTGCCAGGTGCTGTTCTAATACGTAACTTGAACAGTACTTGGGTACATGAGCTAAGTACTATTATTACTTCCTCTCTGCATATAAGAAATCAGGCACGGAGAGGTTAAACAACCTGTGTAAGGGCGTCCAGCCTAAGGACACTGGAGTCAAGCCCCTCAGAGTCACTCCACTGTCGACAGTCCACACTGTCGCACTATGGGATGGAGACACACACACACACACACACTCACCCTTGCCTCCTTACCTTCGATGATGTTTTTCTCTCTGGATTGTCTCCCCCCCCCCAACCTCTTCTGACCTGCCTAATTCCTGCTCATCTTCTGAGAGTCCCCTCAGGCACTGAGCTCTTCAAAAGCCTCCCAGGTGCCCCTCGGTGGCCACCCCAGAACCTGTGCTTACCGTGGCCAATCACATGGTAGGGTGCTTCCTTTGGGGTACCTGTCACCCGCCCTGGATTTTTTTTTTTTTTTTTTTTTTTTGAGACAGGGTCTCACTCTGTAGTGCAGGCTGACCTTGAACTCACTGTGTAGCTCAGGCTGGGCTTGAACTCACAGCGATCCTCCTGCCTCAGCCTCCCGAGTGCTGGGATTATAGGCGTGCGCCACCACACCTGGCCCCCCCTCTGGATTTCAGGCCGAGTCTAAGTCACTCGCAGGCTCGGCTCCCACTTGCTGTTTGCAGAGCAGTGAACACTTCCTGGGCCCTCTCAGGGCCTCCGGAGGGTGTGCACACAGCTGGCGTCCTGCAGGCTGCAGCGAGCTCTGGAGCCGGGGGCTGCAGTCATCCCGGGAGGTGTCTGGGCAGGTGTGTGGTAAGCGCTGCGGCAGTACAGGACACAGCTTAGAGGACAGCGTGGCATCTCCAAGCACACGGTCTTTGTGAAGCTGGGGCTTCTGCAGGCTGGCCCAAGGAAGGCAGAAATGATCCGGACGGCTTCACCTCCCAGCAGCCAGGGGGCTGGGATGGGACCTGTGTAGCCAGCTGGCTGGGCCTGGAGGCCTAGAGGTGCTCAGGCCCTGGACAAGGCCTCTGGCTGGGTGGTGGCTTCCTTGGGAACCATTCCAGGCCAGTGAAACCTGTAAAGGCAAACAGAGATAGGGAGATATCATCTCTATACTTCTGCCCTTACTCTAGGAGTCAGATTTGGTTTGTGAAGGCTCTTGCTAATTGGTCTTTTCTTGTTATAATTTTAGGATTAGGATCATTAGTCCCATTTCACAGATCAGGAAACTGAGGTTGGAAATGCCACTTGCCTGGTCCTAGGTTGTTTGGATAGCAAAAGAGAGACCAGTATTTGGAGCCCTTTCAATCATTCATTTGCTCTATAATACTGAGGACCTCCAAGTGCCAGGCACTGTGCTTGGGTCCAGGGGATATAGCTGTGGACAAAGCTTGGTCCCTGTTCTCCGGAGCTTATATCTTGGTGGGAGAAGAGACAAAAATCAGATGAATGAGTTCAGCAGTTGCAAGTGGGTGTCTTGAAGCTCTGGAGAGAAGGATAAAGAAGGGGAGGGTGGGGAGTGCTGGTGTAGGGCGGATGGAGGTGGCAATTCTAGATTGATGACAGTTTCGAGAAGGCGACATTACAGCAGAGAACGAGCATCCTTATCTGCCTGTGTGGAAATGAGCACTGCAGCTGAGGCGGCGTGGAGAAGGGGTCTGACTGCCAAGGCAGCAGCCCCGCTTCCTGGCCGCTCCCCGTATGGTGATGTGTGTGCTGCGGGCATTGTTCAGTGCCAGCTGTCTGGCACCACCTCCTCCTCTCAGCCCGCAGCTTCCTGTGCGCCACACACTTAGTTGCCACAGCTGTGCCGACACTCCCCTCCCCGCAGCTCTGGGCGCGGGACAGTCGTCCTCCTGAGTCATGCCGGGAAATGCCTGAGCCCCTGAGTCAGGTTGAGAGGGGGCAGCAGCTCCCTGGGTGCCCAGCAGAGGGACCAGAGTGGGCGCCTTCCGTGGTTGTCAGGGCCTGGAGAGGCTGCTGCCCCATGGGGAGGTGAGTGGGCTCCCCGTCTGATGGATGGCTGTCCTTCCAGACCCTTCCACAGATGCAGCCACCATCGAGGAGGTCAGCAAGGCTGTGCTGGCTCTGTGGCTGCCCACAGACTCAGCCACCGTCCTGAGGAAGATGAAGGAGATCCAGGCCATAGCAGCCAGACTGCCCAATGTGGACCTGGTGCTGGCCCAGACCAAGCAGGACATCGCAAAGGCCCGGAGGCTCCAGGCCGAGGCTGAGCAGGCCAGGTGTGGGCTTGGCCCCTGGACATCTCCCTGCCTGGGCTGCGGCTGCTGTGTTGCTCCCAGCCCTGCCACTGGGAGAGGCTGGAGCCCAGGAGGAGCTCTGGAGAGATATGCAGAGTCCGGCGTACACTGTGCTCACAGGACCCTACATCCCATATGGGTCACTGTGCCTGAAGGTCTTGGGCATGACACTTGCACCCGCCAGGTCTCCTTGGGGCATGGGGTCCTGGGAGGCAAGAGCTGCTGCGCTGCTACTCCCTGGGAAGGAGTGGAAGGGCCTCGCCGGGCTGCTTGTCAGTGGAGCCATGCGCGTATTGACTTCCTGTCCCCTCATCCTTGCTCTCCTCCTTCCTCGGCCCTCACTCAGGATCCGCGCCCACTCTGTGGAAGGCCAGGTGGAGGATGTGGTTGGGAACCTGAGGCAGGGTGCAGTAGCACTGCAGGAAGCTCGGGACACCATGCAAGGGACCAGCCGCTCCCTGCGGCTGATCCAGGACAGGGTTGCTGAGGTGAGGCATCCTGGGCTCCTCCCCTGAATCTGGGAATGAACAGGCACAGGCACAGAAGATTCTAGAAGGTGGCCTGGTTGACGGAGGGGGAGGGCTAGAGAAAGCAGATTATAAACTTTGGGGTTGTCTCATTTCTCCGGGATGCAAAAAGCAGGGGCGGGGTCAATAGAGGGGAGAAGGAGGAGGCTTGGGCATCAGTGAACAGTGGGGGTTTAGGAGGATGCCATGGAGGTGCACTGGTAGGGAGACTCTGCCACCTGAAGAGTGGGGTAATCTAGGGGTAGGGGGCTTGCTGTCTGTGAGCCCAGCACCACCCGATCTCCTCCTTCTTCCCGCCAGGTTCAGCAGGTCCTGGGGCCAGCGGAAGGGCTGGTGATGGGCATGACAGAGCAGCTGGGTGGCTTCCAGGCACGAATGGAGGCACTCCGGCGCCAGGCCCAGCAGCAGCGGGAACAGGCAGCCCAGGCCCAGCAGCTCGCGGAGGGTGCCAGCCAGAGGGCCCTGAGTGCCCAGGAGGTACAGAGAAGGCCAAGCAGCCCAGGGATGCCCAGCCAGCCAGGGGTTCCTGAACAGGAAGGCCCTTTGAGACCGTGGATTCAAAAGCACATACCCCTCTAATCCTAGCACTCTGGGAAGCTGAGGCAGGAGGGTCACAAGTTCAAGCCCAGCCTGAGCAACTTAGTGATGTAGCAAGATTCTGTCTCAAAATAAAAACCAAAAGGGGCTGAGGATCTAGCTTAGTGAGAAGGCCCTGGGTTAGCTTAGTGGGTTCAATCTCCAGTACTGTGAAACACACACACACACCCACACACACTATGTAGAATAGAAAGAATAAGAAAGATGAACCCAAGGTTAGCCAGGCATCTGAATCCCATCTCTGGCTGCCTCTGTGTAGCTGGTTGGGGGATGCAGAGGCCGTGGTGAGTTGTCCCCAGGCCAAAGGCTCATCCGAAAAGCATGTGTCTTCCATGTGTCTGGAGCTCGGCTCCTCAGCTGCAGCCTGGCAGACACTCTGGAAGCCATCACTGCCACGGTTAGATTAAAGGTCAAGGAACCATCCTTGTGCCTCAAGTACAGCCCTGCATCCCCAGGGCCGGGGGCGCTGCTGCGTGCAGTCCCGACGCAGCAACTGCGTTTTTATCACCTCCTCTTGTGTGCTTGGTGCTGTGCCCGCAGCGGGGGGAGGGGCAAGAGCCCCGACGCAGCAACTGCGTTTTTATCACCTCCTCTTGTGTGCTTGGTGCTGTGCCCACAGCGGGGGGAGGGGCAAGAGCTGGAAACGGAGGGGGTGGCGCACAGAACGCCAAGTCATCATCTGGGCCCAGAGGTTTCATAGGGGAAATCGACCCACTGGCGAATAATGGGAGACACTGTGTTACTTCGCGATGATTTGGGTGACGTCTAGTGCTTTAGCCGTAGCCCTTTAGGACTTCGGATGATCACGATGGTGACACCAAACCCATTTTTCAGGGCTTCGAGAAAATCAAACAAAAGTATGCAGAGCTGAAGGATCGGTTGGACCGGGGTCCTACACTGGGTGAGCAGGGCAGCCGGATTCACAGTGTCAAGATGGAAGCCGAGGAGCTGTTCGGGGAGACCATGGAGATGATGGACAGGATGCGAGGTGAGGAGCCAGGAGCACGCGCACCCTGAAGGCCGGTCCCGCCCCGAGCTCCTCGGGCCCACGGTCGCCGAGGGCGTGAGTGCGCTCAGGGTGTACTGAGTGCCTGGCACGTGGGATAGGGCTGTGGGGAAGCAGAGATGTCCACACCAGCTTGGCCTGAAGAGGCTTGCTGTCCAGCTGAGGCTGTTCTTCCTGTCACCTGCCAGATGTGTGACACCTGTGGCATCAGGGAGCCTGTGAACAGTTGGGGTGCACACACAATCAGAGCTCGGGAGTCTGAGGACAGATAATTTCAGAGGGAAGCGTTCAGTGAGGGTAGTGTTGAGAAAAGATAATATTTGAGTTGGGCCTGGCAGGAAGTGCAGGCTGGGAGAGGCTGGGAGGAGGAGTTAGCGCAAGGGGCCGAGAAGGAAAGAGGGATGGTTTGAGGACAGGGACTGACTCGCGGGACAGGAGATGAGGGTGGGGCGGGGCCTGTGGGACAGGGGGAAGGAGCCTGGCTCCATGTGCTGGCTCCACATAGCTGGCTGCCATGAACAGGGCGAGGAGGGAAGACTGGCCCTGGGCCCCCTAGGGAACCATCTCATCATTTTGAATATGGCAGAGGGGTGATAGCAGCTTTTATGACATCTCACCAGAAAGAGGAATTAGGGGTTCCCACAAGCCAGTCAGCCTCTGATGGGCCACCGGCTGGTGTGTCCAGTGAATGGCACGAGCATAGATTCTCTGTATTTCAGCAAAAGTGGTTGGCAGATTTGTCATTGGGTGGCCAGGTGGACATCGTAGAAGGTTGGGTTGGTGGATTCACAGCAGAGAGATGTGAGGCTGAAGGACGAGGCAGGGAGGAGGAGCCAATCTTGAGGAAAGAACCAGTGGCTGGGCCACTGCTTGGCTTGGCCTTGTCTGTTGATACTTTGTCTGGAGTTAAAGACTTGCTTATCAGTTCTGTGGCTGACAGACAGTGAATGCACCAGACTACAGTGAGTATTCTAAGGCAGTTGCAAAGTCAAAAAGGATGGGCTGAAGCCAACAGGATGAAAGTAAATCAGGACAAATGTGACTTCTGCCTTGTTTGGGCCTATGCCACAAGTACCGTTCAAGTGAGGCCTGGCTGCTCAGTGGCCCATGTCACTAAAAACATGTATAACTGGTACGTGATAGAAAGATAGGAGTTGTGACTCACCTGAAAACACCCAAGAGTTTTGAGTAACTGCAAGCTTGATGTAAGTCAGTAAAGTTTTGCTACTACCCAAAGCACTAATGAACACAAAGTAGCCGAAGTAAGGGGAATCAGAGCTTGGGGGTGACATTAAAACTACTTAGCAACTGGTATGGCATGTCCCCCAGCCAGAACAGGCTCAGGCTGAAGCACTGGCAGGCGTTCACCTGTGTGCAGGATTGAAGGGGGAGCCTCTGGGAGAGGGGCTGTCTAGCAGCTGCTATGGATGTGTTTCGGTATTTTATCAACCTGGCATCCTGTGGATGCTCCCCTCTGCTAGGAGTGGCGTTCCAGTGATGACTGCTGCACCTGCAGAAGGGTGGTTGACAAACGTGCGCACATCAGGAGGAGGGTCCAGCATGGGTGGGGAGGCAGGGGCCCAGCAATTATGTCAGAAGAGGGACAGAGGTGTTAACCTGAGGAACTCTAGTCTCGGAAATGTGCGGGACAGACTGCCGTCCGTATTCCTGTGCCCCGGGGGACGGGCCTGGAGCAGGCCGGCCTGGGCACTCTGCAGTCATCCAGACCTGCACGTGTTATCTGGAAGGGGCAGGCAGAATGGACCTGGAGAGGACTACATCTATCTCTAGTGGTGTTTTTTGGAGGGAAAATGGGGAGGGATTCTGGTCAGCTGGCCAGCTCGATGCCAGGTTGCCCATTTGGTGGTCACTAGGTGGGGTGGCCACTGTCAAGGGCATCAGGTTGGGGATCTTGGTGTGGTGGCCCCCTCGTCAGCCTGGCATAGTTGAGAGAGCCCAGAACAGAGGAGAGGTGCAGGGGCACAGGGATAATGGGAGTGGGGACCTCCTGGCTCTGCTTCTAGGGGGTCAGGTTGGCAAGGCCGCGCCTCCGAGGCCAGGCTCCTCTGGAGGGATGCTCCTGCCCATGCTGCCCCCAGGAAGGGCCAGGGTCTCTGTGTCTCATCATCCCCTACCCCCTCGGTTCTTTGCTCCCCCTCAGACATGGAGTCGGAGCTGCTGCGGGGCAGCCAGGCCATCCTGCTGCGCTCGGCAGACCTGACTGGGCTGGAGAAACGCGTGGAACAGATCCGTGACCACATCAACGGGCGCGTGCTCTACTACGCCACCTGCAAGTGACCTCTGCTGCAGTCCCCAACCATCCCTGCTGTGGGGGGCAGATGGGGCTGGGTTGCTTTCTGGCTCCAGGAAACTGATGCCACCCGATGTGTAGCCTGGGCCCCAGGTGCGCAGCTCTCACCTGGGCTGCCTCCGAGCCTGAGCTGGGGGCCACTGCACTCGTGGGACGGAGGTGGCAGAGGTGGACCTGTCTGCCTGGCTGGAACTCTCGAGTGGGGGCTGGGTGGGCAGTGTTCTCACACTGTCCTCCAGTGCGGTGGATCCGGGACCAATAAAAAGACTTAACCAAAAGTGGTGTACAAATGAAAAAGCCTAATAAAAATCTCTGGAAAGGAACCTGGAGGTTCAAAGAGACCTGTCTTCCCATGAAGCGAACCTTCGTCATCTGTTTCCAGTGAGGTCAAGACCAGGGGTGCCCTCCTCACTCGGTCCAGCTTGCGTGGAGCCCAAACTTAGGGAGGCCGGACCTCTGCCCCAGAACCAGGGAGAGTCCACTTGTGGGACCAGAAGGCCTCTTTCCCTGTGGACGGCAATGCAGCTTTTCATTTCCAGATGAGGGAAGCATTGTTTTCAGACTCATCCAGCTCCCAGAGGCAGGACTGAGGCCGGGATCTATCTCCTGGGGTTTCAAAGGGAAGTTGCAAACCTGTGTGTGTGCACATGTGTGGCCACATAAGGGGTGGCAGGAACCTCCTGTGTGTGCTAACCACACCCCACGCATGGTGCTAGCATTTCATCTGTATTAACTTCTTGATCATTAGTTATCATTTTAATTATTCACTGAGCACGCTGTTGGGCACATCATCTGCATATCCTCATGATACAGGTGGCACTGTCATTCCCGTTGGAGAAGAGGAAACCGTGGTCCCAAAGGCTAAGTTACCCCCTGAGCGCACAGGTGTGGCCAGTGAGGGCAGAACTGGCCCTCCAACTCATGTTCTTTTTTTTTTTTTATGTGGGTACCAGGAGTCGACCTCAGGCCCTTGCGGTTGCCAGCAAGCTCTTGTACTGCAGAGTGGTATCACTGGCCCTATTTTTCCTTTATGTGGGTTCCAGGAGTTGAACTCAGGACCTCGCGCTTGCCAGGCAGGTGCTTATGCCACTGAGCTATCTCACCGGCCCCTCATGTTCTTCTAACACCGGTTGTTAAGAGGAAGATGCTGGAGCCAGACCTCGGGCTCCATGGAACTCACTCCAAGGGGTCGCTGTGAGCTGTGTAACTCTTGCCCCTGGGCACCAATCTAGCACACTGCAGGCTCCTAACACACATCAACTGCCACTGCTCCCTCCTAGCTGGCCTCGAGCTGCCCGTGCCATCCACTCCAGCCGGATGCGAAGTCCCTGAGCTGCTTCTGACTTAGAAAGAAGCAAATGAAGCCTCGTAGAGAAAAATATGTTCATTTTATTAAGCACAACACAGAGCATAAAGCTGGAGGGCTTGGGAACAGGAAGACTGGTAGGATCAGGGTGATACAACTGACTTTCAGGGAGAGAAAGGGGAGCAGAGGCAGGATGAGAATTTCTGGCTGACAAGAAAGTAGCTTTTGGCATATGTGGAGGGGGTGTGGCCAAGAGGAGTCCTAGGGTCCCCAGTCCTGGATTCCTTTCTACCCCGCCTTTGGAGCGTGGCACTGCTTTTAGATTGAGGCTGGAGGGGGAATCCGAGGTGTTGCGGGAGCTAACGCTGGAGGTCAGGATTGGAGCTGTGTGTGGCCCAGTCTGAACTGACAGCTGCCTGGCATTCATGCAGGGAGGCGGGAAGCTGCAGTAGTGAGCCTGGTCTGGCTGCTGGCCAGGAGGCCAGCGAGGCAGGAGCAAGCATGAGCAGAGTGGGGACTCAGAGCAGAAACTCTGTATGGCTTTGCTTGGGCCTGGCCAGCCCACGAAGCTGTTCACGAGAAACACAGACCCGGGTGAGCGCTATCTACATACACTGCGCAGAGCCCAGCGCGGTGCTAGGGTGTGGGGCACGCAGCAGGCAGGTCAGAAGGCGCTGCTTCTCCTGCCGCAGCTAGGGGCCTCCAGGCCTTGGGCCCCCTCCCGGGCCTCCAGGTGGCTGCTGCTTCGGGCCGAACCCACTCCTGCCAGGCCCTGCTCCACTGGTTCCCCTCCTCGCTCTGCAGGTAGAGGCCAGGGCTGGAATGGCAGAGAAGAGCTGAACGCGTCTCCTGCGAAGGAGAGTGGGTCCGGGTGAGGTCGGCTTTGTTCCTGGGCAGAGGCTGTCCCTGCGCCTGGCCCCAGGCCTGCTGGCCTCACCTGAAAACCACAGTGACACTGGCGCTGGCTCCAAGGATCACATAATGAGGCAGACTCCAGTCTGTCCTGCCCGGCAGTGGGAGCTGCCACCGGCTTTAACTGGCACCATGACCTCAGACTTGAAGTTCCTGCAGAGGGGACAAAGTGGCAGCCTTGAAGTTTCTGAAGGAGGAGGAAGGAAGAGGCGTGCATGGGGGTGGGGTTACACTCTCTCTGCTGGTGGTATCCACCCTGCTGTCCCCTCAGGAGGCTGACAGCACAAGTCCCTGCAGAAGAGGCACAGGCGACAAGGGCCCCCCACTCCCTGCCCCCCGCAAACACGGAGGCCCTGGAAACTCGGAATTGAATGCTTTCCGGGAAGATGCATGCCCCAGTTTTCTGCAGGCTCCCCCTATGAGGCAGACTGAGCACATAAACGTGCTTCCATCAACCCATTGTACAGACGAGCAAACTGGAAACATTCACTGATGTGCCAGTGGTCTCACAGCTGGAGATGGTGGGGACAGGGCTGGATGCTTGTCCCTGGCCCCCAAGCCAGAGCTCTTCCCACCCACCCTTCACGCTGCCTGAGGGGAGAGAGCTTTGTGTCAATTTTTTTGAGTTTTGTTCCCTGAGTTTTCCCAACCAGGCTGAGCCAGGCTTGGACTCTCACTGCTGCAAATACGTACTGTTTTTTGTTGGCCTTTCTGAGGAGGGTGGGCTCGGAGCAGTAGGAGGACTTCCCTTTGCTCCCGACGCTCAGGCAGCTGGAGCAGCAGCTGCAGGGCCGGGCAGCCAGTGGCCCCTGCTGCATGGGCACCAGGCTGCTGCTGATGTGCAGGGAACCGTTGACCAGGCAGTTGAGGGACCTGCCGCTGGGGGCCGCTGTCCTCGGGTCGTGCTGGCAGGGTGGCCAGGCTGGTGCGGGGAGGGGCGCGCTTAGGTCCGGGGCAGGGGCCTCGGTGACTGTGATTTCAGGGGAGCTGGGCCCGTTGGCGTCACAGGCTGGGGGTGCAGGCGGCCTGTTCTCGGCCTCGGGGCGGGCGGCAGGACTTTGCAGGTTCATGTGGAGCTTCCGCATGTGGTGCACCACGGCCGCCGCGTTGAAGGCTTGCTGGGGAGGCACTGTGCGTCAGGCCTTCCGCGTCCACAGAGAGCCGCACCCCAGCCTTCCCTCTCTCTGGGTTCTCTCTTTTGGGTGCTGCGAATTCAACCTGGTGCCTTCGCACTGAGCTCCTTCCCCACCCCCACCTCTTTATTAAATGTTGAGATAGAGTCTCCCTAAGTTGCCCACACTGGCCTGGAACTCACAATCCTCCTGTCTCAGCCTCCCAAGTAGCTGGGATTACAGGTGTGCACCACCATACCAGGCTCACTGTGGCCTCTGGAAACCAGGGTACACCTCCTCATTTCAGAGAGGTTGCAAGGAGTCCTGCTGTCAGCTAGGATGCTCCGAGGGAAGCCCTTCCATCACCCCATCCCAGCCTGCAGGCCGCAGAGGAGCCTGCCCAGCCCCCCAGAGCACAGCTCACCCTCCACTTGCTTTTGGCAAAGTTCTTCTGGATCTGAAGGCTGACAGATGGGTAGATGTCCCGGTGCAGGGCTGTGTTTCCGTCAATCCTGTGGATGCAGGAAGAGACCCCAGCTGTGGACACAGCCTGAGGTGGGCGGGGCGCCGTGCATCAGGTCCCTTCAGAGCCCAGTGGAATGCTCCAGGAGAAGGGGGACTCCAGCAGGGAAAAGCTGGAACAGGGTTCCTGTGTCCCCCTGGGCAGGTCACAGTGGGCTTATGCTTTGGCAAAACCAGATAATTAAGAGCAGGGTTGGCAGATAGAGCCCCGGGGGCAAATCTACTTTTCTGTTTTTCAAGTAAGGTTTCACTGGAATGCAGTCATTTGCGATCCGTTCAGGTCTGAGGCCACTTTTGCGCTACAGCAGCAGGGCTGAGTAGTTGTCATGAGATGGCATGGCGAGCAAAGCCATGCCACGTGACCCTTTTCCGGAAACAGTGAGCTGAGCCCATAATCCCAGGGCATGGGTGTCACCACCATCCTGTCCCTCAAACCTTGCCTGGAAGCCAGCTCCTCTAAAGCCTCCTCAGTGAGGCCAGTGGACACCAGCCTCCCCTTCCCTGAGCCCCTACTCACCTATCTCCAAGTGTCCCTCAGACACTAGCCGTGTGCACCATACTGGGACACCTAAAGGACCCAGAGAAGTGAGAGACATGGCCCCATGCCTAGGATCCTACAGTCTGGGTGTCGTGGACTAGAGAAATTTATGGGAGCACATTAATTAATAAAGAGAGATGGGGATGTCTGCATGGACTGCAGGAGTCAAGGGCTTCAGGGAAGGGATCTGGATCCTAAAGGAGGTGACACAGAAGGCAAGGGGCAGGGCATCCTTGTGGTGACCAGGGTGTGACCCAAGGTGTAGTGAGGAGAGAGCTTGGTACATGGAGTGCGGAGCACAGGGCAGGAAGTGCAGCCGTCGGTCTCCGGGAAGAGACCAGGTGCGTGGGAAATCCTGGGAAACGCACTAGAGGCAAAGGGCCAGGCCAGACTGGGGACAGCGGAGAGACAGAGTACAGTGGACCTTGACTTATGAACTCGATTTGTTCCTGAGGTCTGGCTGCAACTCAGGTTGTCCATTGAAGGCTCAGGTCCTCCACACAGCCTTCAAAGTCTCTCTTCTGTATACAGGCAGATCTCAGTGTCCTTAGAGAGATACTGGCCCAGGATTTCTCAGTTAACCCCATACAGGAAAGGATGTTGTAATGTTCCTTCCAGAACTCTTTAAGGGTCAAATCTGTATCTGAGACCATCTGGAAGCACAAGCGGCCGGCATTCGGGTCATAACTCAAGACTTTGGTCAAAAGTTAAAATTCCAGTCGTAACACATGTTGTTCGTATGTCAGGCTGGTTGTGACTCAAGGGTCCGCAGTATTGCTGAGATAGGAAGAGGGGTGCTATTGCAAATTCCTGGACAGGGCAGCAGCATGAAAAAAAACGTGTTTCAAGATTTTATTCACCCATTTTACCAATTGGCTGCTTTGTGATTGCTCTTAAATCCCTTCATATGGAACAGGTTTTGGTCTTAGAGTGAAATGACATTCAGAACAGGAGAAGGTCTCCTTGAGTTGCTAGTACTGAGCACTGCACCAGTTAGGGGCAGACACCAGCCCTGAAGGACTGCCTGCTATGGTGTCCTCACCTCCCCCTCGGCCGGGCGCACAAGTGCGTGTTTCCCGGAGCCGTCACAGTCAGGGGCTCAGGGTGAGCTGCTTCCAGGGCACTGTCACTTGAGCAGGTGAGTCACCATGGCTCTGGGAGCCACGAGGTGAGATCTGGGGTCTGCTTTTTCCTCACTCACCAGGGGTGCCTCAGGGCCTTCTCACAGGTGTACCGCTCATTCGGGTCCTTCTCCAGCAAGCAGCAGATAAAATCCTTGGCTAACGGGAACAATCAGAGACACGACAGCTAAGACCAGATTTCATGACTGATGGAAATTCACTTCCGGGCTGGTGGGTGGCAGTGAATGCATATTTAGCTAATCTTCCAAAGAGGCAATTTAAAGAGTTTTAAAAAGAGAGGAAAAAAAAAAATCCAAACCACCTAACAACCCACCATAAGCCACCCAAGAAGAGAGGCTGTGAGCAGCCTCCCCCACACAGCACTGCAGGAACCTCGCTGCTCACGAGGCGCTGTGTGCCCGCACACCATGTGTACACGGATTTGCACCCGTACACGGGCCAGCGCCACACATGGGCATGCACGTGAGTGCTGGCTGGTTCCAGCTCCAATGTGCGATCTCACCACCTCACCCTCAGTGTGCTCTGTGCAGGCGTTTAACTCATAGGTTTTGCAGATCCTGCCTGGAGCTCTCCCTGCCCCTGACTCTGCCCTCCTGGCCTCTCTTCTACCTGCTCCCTGCCCCCAGGCATACTGTGATTCAGCCTCTAGGAAAACGGAAGTGTGAACCTTAGATGCCAATGATTCTGCTGCCTTTAACCAGGTGACAGTGTCTCTACTGGCAGCTTGGTCAGTTGGCTCCCCAGGGACTCTGAAGAGCCAGGACTGTCATCCTTTGCTTCTGACAGCCTTGGCCTTGAGCCTGTTATCTTGTCCTTCGCATCCACCACCTTACCTGACTCAGAAATGTCATCCCAGAACGGAGACTCGAACTCATAGTAGCCTTCTTTGATCTTCTCAAAAAGCTTAGACTCGGTCTCCTCATAGAAAGGTGGATACCCACACAGCCTGCAGTAGACAGGAAGGTGTGGCGCTGAGCCTCTCTCCTCCCCACTCCTACTGTGCACACGGGTGGGCACTGAGGTCCTTGGCCAGCAGTGTGGCCGGGAGGTGGATCTGCCTCTGCTGCAGGAGTGGCATAGGTCCCCTAGAGGAGGTGCAAGAGCCGGCACCTGAACAGGCTTCCCTGGAAGGTCCTGTGTACACTGTTCCCCCAAGCCTTCACCACTTCTCCCTGTACTTTCTCTGACTCTCAGATGCCCTGTACAAAATATCTTTAAGAAGGACAATAGAAAGCTGGGTGCAATGGTGCATGCCTGTAATTCCAGCACTCTGGGAAGCTGAGGCAAGAGGATCTCAAGTTCCAGCCCAACCTGGACAATTCAGTGATTTAGAGAGACTTTATCTCAAAATATAAAATAAAGACCTAGGGGTGCAGCTCAGTGTGAAGGCCCTGGGTTCAGTGTCGGGAGCGATTTATTTATGTTGCTTTGCTCACTGGTCCCTTCTTTGGCACCAGAGACTGACTCCGAGTAGACAGTCTGAGCATACATTGAATAAATGCAAGGATGAGAGCAATTACTTTACATAAACCGAGGAAGCAGAGAACCGAGTCCACACTAAGGGACCAGCATCTACTGGAAGATTATTTTCCCCAAAGCAGAATTTGCTACGCACGAGGTGGGATGTGGGGCAATGGTGATGAGTGGGTTAGGAGCGCGAGGCTGGGAATGCGCTGAGAGGCCCTGACTCACTGCCTCTGCTCCTTGATTTTGCCTTAGGCTGAGGTCACCCGGGGAGGAAGCTAAGCTGGGGGCAGCGGGTCCTCTGGTTTCCAAGCCTGGCCTGGACTCTCCCTTCCCCCCACTGGGCCTCAGCACATCTGTGTACAGCAGGTGGGTGTGCAGGCGAGGGAGGCCCAGGTGGCTGCACGGGGCACGTGCGGAGCCCCGCTCTGACTCGGTGGAGAACAGGACCAAGGAAGCTTTGGAGCCGTGTGCATGAGCACGTGTGTGCATGCGTGTGTGTGCGTGTGCCGAGGCAGGAGTGGGGAAGAAGGAGCAAGCAGGCTCTGCGGTTTCCGAGGTACAGGGGCAATGCTGACTTCCACTCACAGTATGTAGGTGATGACGCCAATGGACCAGCAGTCCACAGCCTTGCTGTAGGGCTTCTGGGCCAGTACTTCTGGAGCTGTGGCAGATGAACGACAGAGTCAGGGCTGGGAGCAAGAGGAGAGGACTGGGGGGCACAGAGGACTGTGGGTCCAGAACAGCCTAAGAGGACAAGGGTGGCCCTTGGCATGGCAGTGTTTCTATGGGACTGGGACTCCCCAAGGGCTAAATTTTCCTGTGAGAGAGACTGACTTTGCCATGGAAGACACCGCTGTCAGACTGGGGCTCTCCAGTGCTGGCATCCCCTGTAGGACTGAGCACTCTCCGGGGCTGGGCCCGTCTCCCCACTCAGACAGGGGTCCCCAGGGCAGGGCTTGTATCTTTCCCTTCGGACTAGGGGAGCTCCAGGTAGGAGTGGGAGCAGGCAGGAATATCCCCCAGACTCGACTGAAGCTTGGTCTGTCACAACCTCGACTGGCTGCCTTGACTGGCAGCCCCGGGCAGTAGACAGACGCCTCCGTGTCCCCCGACACCCAGCTGTGTACCCACTGCAGCTCTCTTCCGGTGAGTGCTTGGCTGCCATTTCAGAGCAAACAGGTTCCCTCTCTGAGTCGGGGCTCTCCTTCCCACTCCCCAACTCCAAGCAGGCAGCGCCCAGCCAGGAGGCAAGGGGCAGGCAGATGTCCTCATGTTCAACTTGCTCCCTGGCGCAGGAGCCTCTCACGGCTCCGTCTGCTCCCACCTTGCCAGGAACCCGCAGGGCTACTTGGGCAGGATGCCCGCCTCTGCCAGCTCTCTGGGTGCTTCCTTGGGGGGGACACACGGGGGTCTGTGTCTAGGCCCACGCTCACAGCCGAGCTGACAGGCTGCCCACAGCTGGGGGCTGAGGTCTCTAGAGTGGTGGAGTAGGGCCAGTGCTCAACCCTGCCACACTCTCCTGAGAGAGGATGTGGGCCTGGGGTCTTGTCTTCTGGGGAGACAAAGGCAGAGTCCGCAGGGTGACGGTGAAGTGAAGGTGGCGGCTGTGGAGGGGAGGGGTAGTCTGTCTTTAGACTCAGGCCTTGAGAGCAGTATAGGGAGGGGTCCAGAGGAAGCCGGACCGGCTGGCCCTAAGCTTCCTAGGTGAGTGCTCTGCCTGGATAGCCCTTGACACTGAACCCTGTCTCCTCTCAGTCGCCCTCTCTGGGAGTGACGTCAACGTCTCTCCTGCTCCCGGACTCACCTACGTAGCCTGGGGTCCCACAGGCTGTGGACATGACGCCGCTCTGCTCCATCTTGGACAGTCCGAAGTCCGTGATCATGATCTTTGAGTTCTCCTCAGGGGTGAGGTACAGCAGGTTCTCAGGCTGCAGAAGAAGGAGGCCCGTATGTGCCTGAAGTGAGTTCTCTTCCTTCCCCTTGACATAGAACTTTCAGGAAGCTGAGCCCTGGAGTCCGGACTCATCTGTACTCCTGCTACCTGCACCTCCCTCCTGCACCCCAGAACTCTGTGAATTGCGCGTGGTCTTGACTTGCCTCAGCCATGTAACCCCTCCCTGCATCATGCCTCAGGACTATCTGTTTTTGAGGGAATCAATACTTGGTTAATGGCCGCTGATCTCATCAAAGCCTGTGGCAATGCCAGGGGCCATGTAGACCCTTGATAAGCATTTGTTGCACTTGACTTTGACTGTTGCTGGGTTCAGAAATGGGGGAATTATTTTGGTACCCCTGATGGGTAAGATGTAGTCAAAGGTTCAGGAAAGGCTAAGGTGCAAATTAACAATGCTTGTTCAGCCACCCCAGGCTTATTTAGGGAATCTGAGGGCGGAAGAGGCCTGGGAGCCAACTAGTCTGGTCCTCATGGTTTGCAGAGCTTCGATTTCTCACAGTACCCGCGGCCTCCTAAGGATCATGATTTGTTTGCCAACGAGCATCCCCACCCTGGCACCTTTAAGTCTCTGTGGACGATGCCATTCTCGTGGAGGTATTTCACTGCTGACAAGACCTGCCGGATCACCAGACTGGCGTCCTTCTCTGTGTAGACACCTCGCTCCAGGATCCGGTCAAAGAGTTCCCCGCCAGAAACACTGTGGGCACAGGAACATGGTTCTCAATTCAGGTTGCATGCGCACGTGTTTGCCCTGCAGCCACGGGGGTACGGGTGGCCTGGCCAGGCAGGTGCCAGGGACTGTGGCTGGAAGGGGGACCGACCATACCAGCCTCAGAGCGCCTCCTCCAGGGCCTGGGATGGTATGATGATGGAGCCCTGTCTTGGGACCAAGCAGGACCCATCTCTGGAACTTTTTTAAAGATGTGAGTGCCTCAGTTTGGGGCTGCCTCAGAAGCTAGTAATCCCTGGTCACAGGGAGCCCTCGTGAGAGAAGAAGGTGACACCAGTCTGGGCACAGTAGGAAAGAGAAGCATGGAAATGAGGCTAACCGTGCTTTGTCAGGGCTTCTTTCATCCTTTTGGAAAGCTGGGCTACTGAAGCTGGAATCACAGGTGGGCGTGCAGGGCTGTTGCGAGACTCACACGTATGGCATCTCAGGATCGGCCGAGCTTAAAGACCAAGTCTGACCCCGGCACTTGACTACCAGCTACACGAGATCTGCCCAGAAGTTTCTCGGTCAGCACTGGAACACCAGAGTGTCAGAGCACTCACTACTTCCTCTGATGGGCTGTTTCATCTGCGACATCTGCATCATATTTCTATATTTTATGTTGAACCTGATACCCTGTGGTGGCTTCCAGCAGAACAAGAGAAACCTCCTTTCACTCAAATCTTTTCAGGTACGCTCTCCGGAGGCCTGGCCTTTCTTCTCTGGGATGAAGATCCCCACACTGTTTCCATGTGGGCCTCTCATGGTCCTGACCCCTGTCCACTGTCCCCTGGCATTAAATGTGATTGAACACACAAGATAGCACCACGCAGCGATGAAGGCGTGGAGTCTCTCCAGCCAAATGTACACCATCCGCTCCCTTTGTTTCTGCCTTTGGGCGCTCGGCTGAGCTATGGGAGCTAGAGGCCCCCGGGGAAGATTCTCTTTGTCCACAACTCCGAACTTGAAGTCCGGAGCATGAGTAGCCTGTGTCTCAGCGTGGCGCTTTTAGGAGCTTGGTGGCTCCTGAGCGACACCTAAGTCTCCCATCTCCTTGCCTCCTGTTAGCCCACAGAGCAACTGTGCTAATTCTGTTGAACTGGCCATCTGCAGATGCCACATGGTCCCAGATCACTTGGTGCCACTCTGGGCCCGCCCTACCTCACTCCTGTGGCTGCCGCTATCTCTCTTTCCTGGGCCTCAGGGAGCCAGGAGTTCAACAGCTGCTCGTACCTGAGTTAACACACGGCAGTTCCGAGGAATCAGCCCATCAGCCGAGACCACGTGGCATCTAGCCATGCTGAGGGGCGGAGCCGTGTGTGTACGTGGGCGTGTCTGTGCCCGTTCTGTACAAGCCCCACACACGCGTCTTCACGCCCAAGGCTGAGCTCTCAGGAGCATGACCAACCCATAGAGCAGTCACAACCAGGTAGAACCTTTAATATGGCTGTGACGACACAGAGCCCTCACTCCTGTCCTAGCGATGAACACACACAGTAACAGCCTGCTTTTAACTTTGTGAAAGCCTTTCTTTATTGAATTGAAATCTATCTACGTGTGGCTTCTACTCCTACCGTCCTTTCCCCCAGAGTGATGCTAATACATTTACCATCTAGGTGACGGACATGGATAGTCAAGACAGTCCCAGGCCATGGTGCCAGCAAAGGGTTCTGGGGCTGGTGCTATGCCTGGCATTGCCCTGCAGTTGCTGGGTGGTGGGCACATCCCAGAAAGAGAAAGTGGGGCAACGAAAGGGCATGGACAACTGTTTGTCCACTTGTAGGAAATATTTAACAACTAGTGAGCCTATACTGGTGTGTAGCAGCTCAGTAATCAGCCTCAGTGTTACCTCTCTGGCCACACAATTATGCCCATGGCCAGAGGCATATTGATCCTTAATGGACTCAGCGTTTTGGAGTTGCTTGAACTAATTCTTGATTTTTGTCTGTTAACTGTCATCCTTCCCTCACCACTGACAAAACTCTGGGCCTGGCAGGCATCTGGGAGGGAATGGGTCCATTTTCACTTACAGCTGCATGACCAGGTAGTAGTGAGTGGTGCTTTCATAGATGTCCTCCAGCGTCACAATGTTCTCGTGCTTGATCCTGCGGAGAAGTAAGTGTCACAGTGATAGAATGCAGAGCCGGTCCCGGAGTCCCTGCTGGACGCTTTCGATGGTAATATTTAGGACTGGGTCCATGGGGAGCCTGCCTAATGAGTAGGCTATCGCCAAATAATCCCAGAGAAAAGATCCCCAGTTATTGAATGAAAAACTGATCATTCTGCTTTCAGGAAGTGTTTCATTGTTACTCCAGCAATTTCTTTAAACTTGAGAAAGTTAAAAGAGTTGAGGAAGGGCCGGAGCTGTAACTCAGTGATACAGCCTGTCTCGGGTGTGAGGAGGCCCTGGCTTTGAGCTCCAGCACCACAAAAAGAACAAACAGAAAAAGAAACAAACACCTGAGGCATTACTGAACATTGGGTTATTCTACAGAAATGGGTATGCAGCTCTCTTGCAGAAACACTGCATGAAGAAAGTTTACCACAACACGAGGGGTTTAGTTACCCAAACTCCCTCTTGGGTAACCGTGAAGAAATTGTTTAAAACTTACAATTCTAGGATATTGTGCAAAACAAGGAAGATCTTATTTTCTGTAAGATCTTCTTAAATCAGCTGTTCTCAACCAGGGGGGCTCTTTTACTCCTTAGAGAACGTTTGGCAATATGTAGAGAGATTTTCAATGGTCACTCTTGGAGACTGGGGGATGCTACTGGAAGCAGAAATGCAGCCAGATACTGAGCAACGCACAGGAAAACTCAATGCCACGAAGAATGAGGTGGCCAAGAGTGTCACCCCTGCTGTGGTCAGGAACCCCTGCCCGAGGTCACCCTTGGGTCTCCCTCTGCGACTGAGCTGAGTACAATAATCATTTTAGCGAAAGGGCCAGGCTTCCTGGGCAGTCGTTCAGTGGAGGAGGAATTTCTCTAGGAAGTTTTACTTATGGTTATGCAGCACAGGGATTGAGAATTTAGACTGAGTCATCTGGTTCTGGGTTCAGATCCAGTTCAGACCCTTATTCATTGGGAAGCTTGAGCTGGCTTTCTCAAATCTTCTAAGCCCCCTCATTTTCCTCATAAGAAAAGTATATCTTTCTCACAGAGCTAGATCAGGACGAAAAGAGACCATGCGTTACAAATGCTTACTACAGTGCCTGGGGAATAGGCGACACTTCGTAGTAGCTGTCCAATGTCAGATACTTTAAGAATCACAGACTGCTGCTGGGGTTGCCTGATCGATTCAACTATCCTCGTGGGCCACCCTTGCCAACATAAATTTTTAAATTATTCATTCACTGAACAAATACTTGCGAGTATACCACGGTCTTTGCTCTCAGTGACTTCACAATCTCTCTCTCCGCCCTAATCTCCTGGAGTGTGGATCTCTATCTTCTGTGCCCTACTAGACACCTCCTTACGAAGACTCGCGGATGCCTATATTCTATATATTTCCACCAATTTCTTTTCATTCTCTCCAAATCTACCCTTTTCGTTCTCCTTCCTAAGAAATGGTATAGTGTCCCACTTATTGGATGTGTGCTCAGTCTCGGGGTAACTTTGAATATATTTCTCTTCTATATTCTTACTGGTCAACCCCAAACCCAATCGCTTCTTTCTGAAATGTTTCTTGGGGTAGTTGTCTGGGCTCCATACAATCCTGCCACTATCTTTGCTTGTTTCCACACCCCACGTCTAGATTATTCTGAAAGTCTTATAACAGATCTCCCACCCTCTCGGCTGGTTTCCTCCAACCTATCTCCACCATGCCAGAGGGGGATGGCTCTGAAATACTAGTCCAATTATGAGTCCTCTTTAAAATCCTTTGATGGCTTCTCTTTGCCCGTAGAAAAGAGCCAAAATCCTTTATCATGGCACCTTTGTAATCAGGGCCTTTTCACATTTTAGTTTCATCTCCCATCCTTTGATGCTACTCCAGGTTCAGGGTTTTCCAATACCCACTTTTCCCTAACAGTCTCTGCACTTCCATGATGACATTAAACCTTTGTGCTACTCTCAGCCTCAACTCCCCTTCCACACTGCTCCTCTTTTGTCTACAAAATTCTACTCATCCATCAAGGTCCTTCTTTGAAAATATGCCTCCTAGCCTGCACTCCCAGATCACTCTCAGAGGCGGGATGCCTCCCCACCTCCTCCACACGGTGCTTTCTTCTGGTCCTCACATCAGATGGGGTTGCGGCTTGCAAGGCACGTCGGCCTCCACCTGGGAAACCGGAGCTCCTGAAGGGGAGAAACTCTGTCTGCCTCGTCCTTGTGGTCCTGACCCTGTCAGTGTGCTGAGCACACCTTTAGTGTAGCCAGGGAGTTCCACAAGGGCTCTCTGTAAGAGCCCCACTGCCAACATTTGAGGGTTTGTTAGTGTACTCTCTGCCCTAATGGCCCGGGTGCTGAACCTACATTTGCTTTGGCCAAAACTGAGGCTCATTTCCAAGTCTTATGCTGCCCCCTTCTTATTGATTTTTCCTGACAGGCATTTCACTTCTGTTTCTCTGAGTTAATTACTCTCTAGCCTGCATGCACGACTTGGCTCTGCCACCAGCGGGTTCTCTGGCCAATTTGCTGGAGAAATACTTCAGCCAGGACAGCTGTCTGACTAAACTTAGCTGACTGACCAAACTGACCTGTCAGCTCAGTCTAGGGAGCAGTGCCCCTGGCGTGGACCTCCAGCTTAGGAGTTCTGGAAGGTTGTTTGTGAAGGACGTGACCCACCCTGAGACCCACTCACTTCTTCAACACGGCGATCTCGTTCTCCAGGCTGCTGTCCCGGAAGGCGGGTGACTTCTTGATGCACTTCAGGGCAAAGAGCTTCCCAGTCACCCTTTGCTTCACCAGGAACACTTCTGAGAAAGCTCCTCTGGGGAAAGATGCCAAGAGACGGAAGTTAGTTCTGGTGGGGTAGGGAACATTCTGGAAGCGGGATGACAGGGTGGATGAAGGAAGGTGCAGCTGATAAGGAGTTTCCCTCGGGATGAGCTGTGTGGGTGGTAGAGCCTATCTGACACTCCAGGGTGCTCTTTCCTTCACAGATCCCATGGGACGGAAGAGCTCTGGCCTGGAATCAGGGGTGAGGCATGTGCTTTTCCTGCTCATATAGTTTCGCGACAACTCCCAAATACTCTGCTTCGGCTGCAGAGGTTTCTCCATTAAAGAGAGGCCACTGCAGAGTCCACCCCACGTGGTGCAATGTGGCCCACTGGAGTGGCAGGGGCAGAGGCATTAGGGGAGAGGCTCAGATGCAGCCTGTGAGTTTTGGGTGGTGACAATCAACCTGAACCAACTTTCAGAACACAAGGGGACCCGGCATCCTCATTGATGTGTGGGACCTGCGAGGCCTAATGACAGAGCCCGGAAGCTTCTGGGGCAGGCTGTCCGAGGACGGAGCAGATGGAACCCAGCAGAACCGCGGCTGGGCTAGGGCACAGGCTGCGCCCGACTGTCCATGTCAGAGCCTTAGCTCTTTGGGTGACAAGTCACTTAACCTCTACATATTCAGTTTCCTCATCTGAAACATGGGGATATGGATCATCTCTGATTCGTAATGTTGGTTGTTTAGAATAAGGAGCCAAAACATGTAAAGTGCTTAAAAGTGTTCCTGACATCTATTAAAGCCAAATGCACTAGATACTTCCAATGTTGTTATCACTACTGGAGTACCAGTGGGGGACTAACTGGTGGGCAGACAGAATCTAAATGAGGAAGAGCCGAGCCGTCTCTCCCCAGCCCTCTAATGTCCACATTAGATAACGCTGGGCCTTTTGGGGGTCTGGGTTTCCCCGTGACCCTCAGAGGATGCACTTAAAACAGAGTTCATTGGAGCCTTCAGAGCTCGGTCTCCGCATCTGCCCTGCCACTCATCCCTTCCGCCAAGATCTCCCGGGCACCTAACGAGTCTTAGACACTGGAGATGAAAAGGTGAGTGGGTTTCCATTCCTAAGGGGCCTGTAGACTGGGGAGGAACACAGGCAAGTAAGCAATGAAGATTCGATTAGAAAACAGTCGCGAGGTGCTCCCTGAATGCCTGTGCAACTGTTGGGACCTCTGTGTCGGGCACTGGGGTGAGTATTTGTTTAGCTTAGAACCCAGCGTGACACATAGACACATAGAGAACAATATTATGAGGCTACAGAAAACAGGCACTCACTACAGTGTCCATCGGGCAGTGGCTAGCTAGGCATGCTGCGCACTGCCCAATGGCAACAGGTGCCACTCGCCTTGAAGACCCATTTCCTGTACATATTCATGTGATAATTGTTACAATCCCCCACTCCCCAGCAGACAGAATGCTAGGGAAAGGGGCCCATGTACCACAACCTGTACAAAGTGACCCTTTGGGATAGCCATGGGACACATAACACATGGCCCCTTGACTTAAAAATACCTTTGAGCTTAGTTTTAAGGGATGAATGAGTTAGCCCAGTGAAAACAGGAGTTGGAGATGTTTCAGGTGGGAGAGGGAGGAGCCAGGAGGAAAAATGTAAAGGTGTGGAACAGCAGGTGGGGAGGGGCAGCTTGGCTTGTGAAGTGTGAGGTGGGTATAACAGAAGATGGTTGTGGATGGGTACCAGTTCCTGTATCAGGCTTTGGTAACCATGGCACCTGCAGCCTGGGGGTGCCTGTCTTCCTCTTGATCACAGAGGTGGTATGCAAAGGCCGTGGCCCAGAGCGGGGCCTCCTCTTTGGCTTCGTCCAGTGCTGACTGCATGACAGCTGTGACTTGAAAAGCTGTGACATGGAAAGCACTCAACATATATTTAAGGGATGGATGGATGAGAAGTTTGAGCTAGGATTAGTTGTGCGTTCATCTCAGTTTTATTTATTTATTTATTTATTTATTTTTTTTTTTTTTTTTTTTTGGTGCCGGGAATTGAACTCAGGACCTTGCACTTGCCAGGCAGGTGCTTGTGCCGCTGAGTTATATCCCTGGCCCTCGTCTCCGTTTTAGACTTTGCTTTCCTAATCTATACAATAAAGGTTGAGCTATGTGGCCTCAAAGATTCCTTTCAGCCATGGCATACTAGAACCCACCGCCAGAGTTCTTCCTGCCTCCCACCACACCGGATGGTCCATGGATCTCAAAGCGACACCCACTCCGGGGCCTTTTGGAGAACGACATCAAATTAGGGCCTTCAGTTTGCCCAAATGTGAGGGTGCCATTCACACTGCACTGTCCATAAATGACACCACCTAGAGTCGTGCAGTCATGGCAGTTTGAGAAGGTGTTATTGTTCTTCTGCCCCGGGCTACTTTAGTCACACACTGTGTGTGTGGGCAAGGAGTAGAGGCGGCAAATTAGAGGGCCTAACCCTGCCACTGCCAAGGCGGGGAGCAGAGAACTAGTTTTGAACAGCAAGGGTGACATGGATCAGAAGGCAAGACAGGCTTGGGCCTTCAGAGCCAGCAGTGCTTGCTGCCGGAGGACTTGGTTGCACTTCCTTTCACCTGTTCTCCCCAGCTGCTTCTCTCTCCATCACACCTCACTTTGGTAACCATGGCACCTGCAGCCTGGGGGTGCTTGTCTTCCTCTTGAGCACAGATGTGGTACGCAAAGGCCACGGCCCAGAGAGGGGCCTCCTCTTTGGCTTCGTCCAGTGCTGACTGCGTGACAGCTGTGACTTGTCCCCAAATCACTGCTGGGCTGAGAGGTCCACTGAGAGCGCTTTCAATACAGCAGGTTTGGGACCAGATGCAACTCCCCCCTCCCCAGTATCTTGGCTCCTCCACCAGTTGGATTCATAGATACAGAACAGAGGATAGGGAGGACCGACTGCATAATGAGATGTTAATAACTGTGTTCTTAGGTGGCGGGAATATTGTTGTTCATTGTACTGTTTTACTGTCTCAGCTTTTCCTTATGTTTCAACATAGTCACTGCTAGAGGGTGGGGTGACAGGCCCCCCCATGACCCTGCTGTCCCTCTGGATTTAACACGTATACAGCGGGCTTCACGGAGCATCATGAGGAGGATGTGTCTGGCTCCTCAAAGTTGATGGCAGGCATCTAAGCAGACGATGGACACGCTCTTGTCAACCTGGGCTTCCTTATTCCTACCTCCCTTGACTTTGGGTTTGCTTAGCAAACCCCTTCTGATTCAATCAAAGCCTGTCTCTCCTGCTGAAATCCTCTCTCCAGCCACTCTGTCTTGGCAGAGGCCTCTTGATGGGCGGCCACCATGTTGATGACCAGTGCTCTGGCTCCTGTGTGTGCAGAGCCCGCCAACCTGCCTATGTTGTGGGCGGGTGGAGAGCGGGGGTCTCCTCCCACCGTGCCCCACTCTGTCTGCAGCGAGGTCACTGCCTCCTGGCCAGGGCCAGGGCCATGTGGAGCTACACTTAGCCAGAGCGGGTGGGAGAAAAGCTCGCCTGCGTGGACAGCCAGCACCCCGCTCCTCTCCATCCAGGCCCAGCTCGCACCGACTAATTAGCTGACCAGCTGGGGTTGGCGGCCTGCGTCAGAGAGCAGAGATGCAGCCTCCTGGGGGAGAAGCCTGGCTACGCGGAGAGGCAGCTCCAGACAGGCTGTCTTGGGTCTACCAGCCATGTAATTGCTGTTAAGGGGCCACCACAGGCACTGCAGGCTGTAGGAGTTCGGATGTTGCGGCCGAAGGACCGAAGTGCACCTGTCTACAGCAGAAAATGGGGTTGGCCTGGTCACAGGTTGGGGAACGAAGAAGCGGGTAGGAGGCTCAGGAGAGTTCTAGGGTCACTGAGTCTCCAGAAGTGCCCCCCCCAATTCCACTCTTTTGTAATCAGGGCAAAAATTTGCAAGTTGTCACACACCTGGAAGTAGGGTGCCACAGCGATGGCACAGGAGGCGCAGAACCCGAGGAAAGGGCTGGTATCCCTGTGGGCTGGTGCCTCCCCAACCCCGTCCACCACCCACAGCCCATGAAACTCTCCCCAGATCCCCTAAAGCTACTAGGACTGAGCCTCTCAGCCTCGGCCAGTTCACCCTCCGCAGCCTGCGGCTGGGCCGGCCAGGCACAGGGCCTCGCAGCCCCGGCACTTACGAGCCCAGCACCTCCATGAAGACGAAGGTCTTCCGGATGTTGGTGGTTTGTTTCTTCCAGGAGCTGCGGTCATCTTCTTCCTTTCGCCCCATCGCCTCCAGAGCTGAAGCTGCTGGGGTCGCTTGGTTGGAGGGAGAGATGGAGGAAGGAGGAGAACAACAAAGGTCTGATCAACAAATTTCAATTTCTCCAGTCATAAGAGAACAGGTTGCAAAAGAGTCTAAAATACATCGCTTATGTAAAGGCCGAAAGCAAGGATTGGGAGCAAAACCTGGACAATTGGCAAAAATAAGTCTTTTCCCTATTTCTAAACTCTGTGTGTGTGTGTGTGTGTGTGTGTGTGTGTGGTGTGAATGGGGATTGAACTGAGCGATATCCCAGTTCTTTTTATTTTATTTCAATTTTTCTTTTGTTTTGTTTTGAGACAGGGTCTTGCTCAGCCCGGGCTGAGCTCCAACCTGCCATCCTCCTGCCTTAGCTTTCCAGAGTGCTGGGAGTACAGCTGTGCACCGCCACACCCAGCCCCGTTTGCTTTTGAAAATACCTACGACACATTCCTTTGACTATCTGCTACACCCACATCGTGCCACACGCTCAAGGAGTCAGCCCGCCGTGGAAACCCTACCTTGCAGCCCGTGTGTTAGTGAAGGGCGATAGCGCGCATGTGCAGGCTCACACCTGAACACCGTCTCCTGCGTCACCAAACCATCCCGAGGCTTTTCCAGACTACCGAGCTAGCCTGGCTCTCTTCTAGCATCACAGCACTGCCCCTGCCCCTTCATCCTTTTTCCCGCTCCCCTGCTCGTTACGGCTTGAACAAACGAGTTTGTGTTTCCTCTGCAGCTCCTATGGCATCTCACGCAGTGCGGGCGAACAACTATTCATCAGAACCTGAACTGAGCTGTGTCCTAATTCCGTGTCGGAGTTCGGGAGTTATCCTATTCTTATTTTTTATTTGTTTATTTTTTGTGGTACAGGGTATGAAACCACGGCCCTGAGCTACATCTCCAGCCCTTTTTCATGTTTTATTCTGAAACGCTAAGGGTCTCACTGAATTCCTAAGTTGCCCAGGCTGGGCTCAAACTTGTGCTTCTCCTGCCTTAGCCTCCCAGAGTGTTGGGATTACGGGTGGGCCAGCACAGAGTCACCATCTTCCTGACAGTCAACACGTATTTGTTGGCACCGGGGCCATACCCAGTCTGGATGTGATTCGGGACAACTTCTTGGGGCTGCTGGGTAAAGGAGACAGCAGCAAGCATGCTGACACACGTGTGTGCGGTTAGAAGTGTGGACGTGGAAGACACAAGCAAGGCAGGGCCAGGAAGGCCTCCGCATGGGTCAGATCAGGCTGACAGGGCAGTCTGTGAGAGCCAAGCAAACCAAGAGTGCCTCAAGGTGTGTCCCACAGAAGGAATAAGCTGCAAGGCTCGCGGCTCTGGGTCACCTCTGGAGAGGCCAGCTGCTGCATGAAAATGGGTATGGGGCAGACGTCTAGGGCAGAGCCCACGGGGGCTTGGCTGAGGTGGCAGTGCAGGAGAGGAGGATGGCTGGGATGCACTGGGTGGTGGCCCTAGGGGGATGCTGGGATGTCGCCTGCAGTTCTGGGAGACGCATCTGGGGTGAGTGGACCTTCCCGGGGTCCTGAGCACTGCAGTGCAATGGGGTGGGTGCTTTGGACGGAGGCTCGGCTCCTCTGCGTGCTCTGTCCTGGCTACCTGCTAAGGCAGCCGCATTCAGGGCTCCCGGGTGGTGTTCACGGTGGCCTCTTAGGCGACGCCCTCTGTGCCCAGAACCGCGTGGAGAATCCCCGAGGCCTTCTAATGTCCCCAAACAACAGGGAAGTCTGTGCCTCCACGGCTTGGCATCGGGAAGAGCGCAGGCGTGGGGTCAGGCTGAGCTGGAGCCTTCTCTCTGCCAGTCCCCTCCGGTCACCTCTTGGGGGCGGCGGGTTGCTCTCAGGAGGCAGGGGATACGCTTGGCCCGGGGGCCACTCTGCAGATTCCGCGCCCCAACTCTGGCTGCTTCCACTTCTCAGGGTGCTGGGTACAGGGAGCGCGTGCATCCCCAGCCCATTGGGCCGGAAAGTCCAGGCGGAACCCGTCTGCTTCAGCCTCTCGGGGTGTGGAGGGGCTGGCAGAGCTGGCCCAGGCCCAGGGACACACCGCAGCTGAGCCCTCCCCCAGAACGCGGGGTCAGGGCGCACGCGGGACAGGGCTCTCTCATGCCTCTCCTCGCGGGGCTGGCGTCCACGCAATCCCCTTTCAGGAGAGGACCCGGCGCGCTGGCTCCCCCTGCTGGAGCCCCGCGGAACGACGCTGCTTTCGGCGGCCCCACCACATAAGCAGATCTGTACTCGCTGTTCTTTCTTCCCCTTCTCTCTTAAATAGCTTTAAAAACAGTTCTTAGCAGAGGCGAGGCCGTAGAAAACATCTTTCCCGCCCACCCGCCTCCCATACACCGAGTCCTAACCACTTAGTTGCATCGTGAGTGCAGTTTGGAAGGCTCCGGAGCCCTGAGCTGAACACCACACCTGCCAGGGACTTTTTTTCCCGGGTACCTGAGGTTGAACCCAGGGCCTTCGCACTGTTCTACATCCCCAGCCCTTTTTTATATTTTATTTTTTGAGACAGGGTCTCGATGAGGGGCTACGTTGCCCAAGGTGAGGTCAAACTTGGGATCTTCCTGCCTCAGCTTCCCAGCTGCTCTCATGTGCAGCCCCTCACTGGTGTGGAGAGTTCTAGGCAGCTCTGAGAGGGCAGCCCTGTTCCCTGGCTGCATCCTGTTTCTTTCCATGAAAGCCCTCTCCTCCTCCCTCTGGGACTTCTGCAATCTCAGCCTTTTTATAGGAGAGGAAAACAAATTCTGAGAAGCCTAAAGCTGTAATATGGCTCTCCTTTGCTTTGGAAGCGCTCTCTGCCTCTCGCTCTGTTTCCGGTATTTCCGGTAACAAGTTCCACTGGGCCGCAGGGCTCAGAAGCAGCCGCCACAGACTTCTCGGACGTAAGGCTGATTCTCAGGCAGAGCTCAGGTGCTGTGGATGGCAGAGGCTGGCTCAGGCCTTCACTCCTCAGCATGGCAAGATGCTCATGAGGGCTCTGCAAAAGTGGCCTTATTCCCAGGACCATCTCTGAGTCGTCGCGGTGGCTCTCCTTCATTTGACAAGCGTTGACCGAGTTCCTCCTGTGTACCCCCTGAACTCATAGTGATATTCCTGTAACACAAGCTTGCCCTTGGGAGTGTTTACAGTCAGAGTGGAAAGACCAAGCGTAGGTGTACAGGTATAAACGAGCAGGTCGGCAATCTGCAGAAAGGACGGGCCGTGTGGCTCCACTCTGAATCCCCAGTGTCATCCCCGGGTCTGACGCACTAGAGGCTGAGCCCATGTTACGCGAGGTTGAGAAAGACTGAGTGGAGGAGGTCAGTCCGGGACGGCTTCGCGGGGGTGCTGGGCTTCGGATGGGTCAGGAGGGTGGGCGGATGCTTTCCTTATGGTGTGCTCGAAGGAACCTGTCACAAGGACACCTGAGTAGCAAGGCCCCTCTGTGAGGTCCTCGCTGCGAGGCTCTGCCTACGGCACGGCCCCAGAGGGGCCGTGTAGAATCATCTTGCCATCATCATCCCTTTAAGGACCTGGGTGGGATCAGCCCTTGGTAAGCAAAATGTCCTTGGGACGCTTGAAGATCCATCCCTGACCACTCTCCATAAGTCAGCCCGTCCGCCCCAGGCCAGCCACCCCTTCCTGTGTAACACACTTGGCCCTCTGCAGTCCTCTCCACACGTCTGTCTTGTTGCCCCTTGGGCCCGCTGCGCTGCCGCTCCTACTTGGTGCTCCATCATACTGCTTGGTGGTCTTCCTGGTTTCTGGGGGGGAAACTGCAGCTGGGTGGAAACTGTAGAGGGGATGGCTCTCCCTAGAGGGCAGGCAGTGTGGCTCTAGGTGGAGCTTCCCCAAGGCCAGCACTCTCTGTCCTTCTAGTGGCAGCTGGCCTCACCGATGAGGTGCTGGTGAGGGATGGTTGGGCTGGGAGGCCACGAGGCAGGCAGCCCCTGCAGGCTTCTTCCACACACTTCTCTCTCCTCTCCTGCCAGCTCCACTGGTCTCGGGAGCAGCCCGGGTCCCAGACAGAACTTGCAGCAGATGAGCCATCTCCGCCAGGGCCCCTTTGTTGCCATCACATATTCACCTCAGGAGGCAAGGCTGCCTGGGCCTTCTCTCTGGACTCCCACTCCTACCCTCTCTGAAATGTGGCCTCTTTACCAAACTTTCCTACCTGAGTCACAGCCATTGGGAGCCTGCTCTGAGGTATTCATTACAGGACCAGGGTTACCCTCTTATTACGGTGTCCTAGCCTCTTGCAAGTATCACCTTATAATCCAGGGCATTCAGTCCAGTCCAGGCCAGAGTACTCACAGGCAGGAACAACAGCAGCCCCAAAATCAGGCAAAAACACACCGGGGAAGGTGGGGCAGGCAAGGAGAGCACCCTGGGCACCTCTGCACTCCTACACCCCCAGATAGCATCTCAGTCCTGCCCACGGTGTGGGAGGGTGCCTTTGCGATGCTCCCGGTCTGGGTTCTGAGCAAGGAGGCGCCAGTCACGGGGGCCCAGGGGTGGCATCCTTGGCTCCCGAGCTTGCCTGGCTCTGTGACCACCTCTGAGGAGTCAGGCCACCTAGGACAGCTTCACTCTCTGCTCCCAGGCCCAGGGCTTCCCCCGCTTGGGAGAGTGACTCCATGGGTCTGCAGCTCTGGCAGGGAGGCCGAGTGGGACCAGCTTTAATAACAGTGAGCTCTGCCTCCCAGCTGCGGTTCGCAGAGCCATGGAAATTTGGACCTTGTGGATGGCAGTGGGGTAAGAGGCAAATGTGGGGGAGTTTTCTTGCCCTGGATCCACAGCTTCCTGAACTCTGGCCACACTGGACTGTGAGGACACTAGAAAGAAGCCAGGCTTTGGCCCCAGTCTTGCTTTGGCACCAGGGGTCACTCCTTGTCTCTGAACTTCTGTCTTTCCTCTTCGTGAAAAGAGGGAATGGGCTAGATTAACGTTCCTGGAAGTTTGTCGGATTGTAACTCCCGGGGAGCTCTCTGTGGCCCAGGGTGCACTTGCTGTCTCTCGGGCATCTTTCTTAGAGGTCCGTGACCCACAGTCACTTACTGAAGTCTCTGAGGCCTGTTAAAGACCTTGCTTAGGGCTCCTTGACCTGGCATCTCCCAACCTCAGTAGATGGTGAAACCTTCCTTTTTCAACACCTGTTAGCAGCCAGGGGAGCTGGGGTTCCTCAGAGCACACCTTTGGGAAATGCAGACCAGGTCATCCGCAGTGCTCTGGGGCTTGCTGTTTGGAGGAATGTGTGACACTGCTGCGTTCTGCCGCTGTCTGTCACAGTCCTGCCATCCCCAGGGTGTCATGGGGATGTGCTGGGTCTGTGTGGCTGTCAGAACCCTTCCCAGCTCACGGGATGCAGCACCCCGGCCCATCGGTGGCCAGAACCAGGCCCTGGCCGGCACGCTCCCCGAGATGGCCGGAGAGGAGCTCCAGACACCCTGCCCCCCCTTCCCCGGCCGCCTGCTAGTCCTCCATTCCAGAGCCTTGGTTATTTCTGCTCACAGAACAACTGAGGAAGAAGGTTTTTCAGTTGCCTCCTGCAGTTTATTTTAGGTGCAAACCCACACTGGAGTTTAAGACGTCACTCCTGCTGCAGTAACAATCCAGAACTCATGTGGTGCTTAAGGTTTATCGTGTGCTCCTCTCAGAGGAAAGGAAAAGCGTTTTCTAGAGCCCACGGGTGGCTGAGGGACCAACGCACAAGATCAATGGAGACAGCAGTTACTCCTGTCCTCTTAGCCATATTGAGCCTCATTTTCCTCATCTGCAGAGTGGGAATAATGACCCCTGCTCTACCTCTTGATATCCCTTTTGAGGCTGAAAGCATCAAAAAGCATGAAACTGGTTTGTGGCCTCTACAGAGCCATGCGGTGGGCCTGTGTGACAGATACACGAACTAAACACCAAGCACTGGTGAAAGAGCAGGGGAAACAATGGCAGCGTAAGTCAGAGGGAGCAGGCAGGAGACATGACGCTGCTGTCCCCTCAGCGGGTCCCAGGTCCTACACGCCTCTGAATGTATGAGCATTCACCTCACGGAGATCCTGAAGTGTTGAAAGACGTATTATTTTCATGCATCACAGCTTCGAATGCAAGGAACCAGCGCTGTGTCGTGCGACGGGAGGGATCCGTGGGCTTCCTGTGGGTGGTGGACTGGTCTCCACTGGGCATCTTGCTAAGGAGTTGCTGCGGGTAATGCTGGGCAGCTGCCGCACGCTGTGGTTGAGGCCAACCCGTGCACGAGATGCCTGCCCTGCGCAGTCTCAGGCCTTGTTCCCATTAAATGTCCCAGTCATGCACTACACCGAGGCCCGGGGAGAGCAGGATCATACGGGGAGGACGGTGGAGGAAGGACAGCCTGAGGTTGGGACAGAGCTCTGAGTTCTCAGCCTTCCCCTGGTGACCTTTGGTGTGACACTTGTGGGCAGTGCCCCCCACACAACCCTGGCCCTGCTAGCCTTCATGCTGTACGCGCTCAGACCCGGCCCCTTGCTGCTGACTGACCATGGCTGCGCGCCTGCGGTTGTAGCACCAGGCGCGAAGCCGGTGTGCAGGCTCAGCGGCTCCCCCATCTCATTCATGCTGCAGCTCATTCACTCCACCGCCAGGTCTGGCAGCCTGCGGCTGGGCGCCGTCACTGCACGCACTCCACTTTCCCTGTGGCAATTTATTTCTGGCTTGGTGTGCGTGTGTATGGGGGAGAGGGAGCGAGGGAGGTGCTTGCTTTTCAGAGGGGGATGCTTTTCCCTTCCAGCCTGGCTGTGCTGTGGCTGCAGACCAGAAGCACTAGGGTGGGGCCCTGTGCTAGGCCCTCGGCATGTCCGATGAGCCTCACCGCCACCTTTCAAGGTAAAGCCATTGTCGAGCGGAGGCACTGGAGGTACCAAGGAAATATGCCCCAAATCAAGCAGGCAGGAAGAGACCGAGCGGGGCTGGAAGCCCCAGTCCCTCCGTCTACTCTCATCCCTGGGCTTTGTAACCTGTTGCCTCTTTCTTGACAGTGGCTGCTGGGAAGTCATTCACCTTCACTCGCCTCCCTGTCATGCTGTCCTGCAACCTGACACCTGACTGGTTCTCCCAGCATGTGCCCAGGCTGAGTCCCCAGAATGCGCCCAAGGTCCAGCAATAAAGCTGGGGACCCTGTGCCCACTACCTGAGTGTCTCCGGGTTCCAGTTCAAATCTTTCCTTACTTTAACCCCAGGCTTTTGCCCCATCTTTACACACACATGCACACATGTACACACATGGTAGCTATTTGCACCATCATGCAAATGTCCCTGAAAAACCAGAAGACCTGGGTTCAGATGCTACCGCCCTCAAACAGATACCACTGGGGTCCAACTTTGCAAGCCCAGACAATTAGCTTAACCCTCAAGCCTCTGTGGCCTCCTCTATGCTAAGGGTGAAGCAGTCAATACCCCTCCCCAGCTGACGGACTGTCCTTAAGAAGATGAATGAACAACACTCTGCAAACTGTAAGTTGTGAATCAGGTATTACGAAGCACTTTGTGTTGTGGCCTGTTTCCGATGTGGGTCTCATTGTTGGCCTTGGCTAAGTTTGGGGTAGTGGAATGACAGGGGTCTTGTTCTCTCTCTGGCACCTGACCTTGCCCACCCCGAACCTGCTCCACTCTCCTCAGTCTTCCCAGAGATTTTCCTCACCACCAGGTTATCTGGTTCTGGAGCCAGAGGCTGGCCGGGCACACACTGCAGCCAGACAGCTCTGGCCGGCAGCCACCTCTGGGAATCCGGGAGTTAATGTGTGTGCATCAAAGTTACGCGGAGAGAAGGGGCCACAGTGTGGACAGGGGTGGTGCTGGCGAACTCAGACCACCTTTTGACATCTCTACCAGAGAACTACACTGGGGAAGTTTAAAGACTCCAGAGAGGGAGACATGCCCCTGGGGAATGAGAAGGCACTGTCTTGTGGCTGACAGCAATATCGTGTGCTGTGCATCTCCACGGTGGCCAGGAACAGAGACCCTGTGGCGAGAGCCTCAGGGTTGTGCAGAGCCATGGGCTGTTTACCAATCTCCTTTTGCCCACTGCTGCTGCCAGCCCTCCCAGCATCCCGGAGTGCAGGCAGAGCGGGCATCTCCCTGCTTGACAGATGGGGTCAGGCAGCTGGGAGGAAAAGGGCGAGCAGGAGAGAGAGGCGAGAGAGCTGCAGACGCCCACCCAGGATGCTCGGCCCCTCCCCGGCACGAGGCACAGACGGGCATCTGCTTGCTCTCCCTGCCCAGAGCGCAAAGCTTCCTGCAGGAGACATCGGTTGGCTGCCCAGGGAGGCCCTGCCAGACCCCTTTCAGCTACAACTTACCCTTGAGACCAAGGCAGTCAGGCAGGAATGAATGCCCTAGTTACTCGGGAAAGTGTGTCTTCCAACCTACTCTCCAGGTGGGGGTGCCTCTCACTAGGGAAGGAAAGCCCCGCTGTGGAGGAGAGAAGTGAATTTGCCTTACCCAGGGATTCGGAAGAATCAAGAATCCAAGAAGCTCCAGGCGCTCGCTCTCCTGCTCTTACAGGTCTGTGAGGATTAGCTGCTCCAGCGCGTTAACAGTACGCCCAGTTAAAGGGGAGGAATGCAGGGGTTTTCTTCCCCAGGACTGTAACCAAGCAGCCTTAAAGGGGAGTACGAGTAGCTAGGGTGGCTTGCTTGGCTCCTTCTTTCCTCTGCACTGCTTTCTCTCCCTCCCAATGAGCTGAATCAGGAAAATGCTTGTTCCAGAGGAGCCCTTTGATGCCTGAGGGGTGTGCATGTGTGTGTGCATGTGTGCGCGTTGTGTGTAATTGTGTTTCCACTGATGTGTGGGATGGAAAGAGAAAAAGAGTGAAAAAAATAATCAAAGTGTAGGTTTCCACTGGACCTGAATGGGGTGATAACGGAAAGTCAGAGAAACTTTCTAGGAAGGCCTGCCTCAGTTGCTCCCCTTTTTAGCCACTCAGTTGCAAGTCTGTTGTCTAAACAGCCCCACCCCTGCAACAGGATGTTTACACTGGCTGGTGGATAGAGACTGAGGCCCCTCTGTGTCCACATGGCTCATCTCTTACACAGTGGACAGAGGAGCCCAAGGCTGGGTAGGTCAGCTCGGTCCCTCTGATGGGTGCCTCTCCTCCAGAGGCACAGCCTTCTGGTCCCCAGTCCCACCATCCTGTTCTTGGTCCCAACCCGCCAGACTAAGGAGGCCACCCTTCCCCTCGAAAGTCTCTGCTCTGTTCCCTCGTCCTCATTTCCAGGTCCTTCCCCTGACCAGGACCATGTGGTCTCCATCGTGGCTTCTCTAGAGTTGACAGCCCGATACCCAATGCCCATGTTCATCCACAAACGAGCCTGGACGTGTTGTAGCCAACTTAAAACCCACCACTCTGCTGGAGCTTTCCCAGCTAGGTTAACCGTCTTCCCGAGCACTCAGATCAGACAGCCCAGCATTTGCTTTGTCTGTGTTTTCTCCTTCATTGTCTTCCAAATCTAAGCAGCTTTTGTGCACTTCCATCATCCCTTTGAATTTGATTTTAAATAGTGCTTTTTATTTTATATCATCTTATGTTTTTTTGAAGAAATAACCATTCATATGGGTCAGTATAAGAGCCACATTAGAAGATATATACTGAGGTGTATCACCCCATTCCACTCCCCATCTCTCCCTTGCTGACTTTGGCCACTTTTACTAGCCTCTCCTGCATCTCTATGGTATTCCTTTATGGAGGTGAAAACACGTAAGAATATTTGTGTTGCTCCCTTTCTTACATGAAGGCAGTAAGGAGATGCTGCCTCTTATAGTTTCATCTCTGCAGCCTTGCTTCAGGCCCTCATGGTCTCTCCTGGACACATATACGATATGATAAGCTCCCTTGGGCTCTGGGGAGGTGCGGCAGCTGGACAGTTAGAAGTGACTCTGGAGAAGACTTTGAGGTTGGACTTCTAAGTCATTCATTGGCTGGATGTACAGCCATCCAGGTAAGTGACTTAATCAACCTCCCTCAGTTTTCCTGTATGCAGAATGGGATGCTTGCTGAACTTGTTCCTACACTAGTTGGGTAAGTGAGACACAGTGCACGTTGCTGAGAACAGACACTGGTGCCTGGTAAGCACTCAGTGACTGCTGGCTGTGGTCATTCTCTCTGCATGGCTTGAATATTTATGTCTGTGTCAGTTACTAGCGTGGAACATCAACCTGATTGCCTTTGGGGTACACCCTAGGGTTGGGGGAGCTCACTTCCAAGTGTGTCTGGGCATCATGGAAGGTGACCTTGGGGCTCTGTCTGCTCCCTGGCCCTGTCCACTCTGGTGCTGTCCCCTGCTCTGCTTCCTGGTTGCCATGAACTAAGCAGCTTTGCTCCACCAACTCTTCTGCCATGAGTTTTTCTGCCTTGGAGCCAACTAACCATGGACTGAATTCCTTTATAACATGAACCAAATTAAACCTCTCCTCCTTTAAATTGCGGTGTCAGGTATTATGTCCAGTCACAACGAGAAAACTGTTACAAGGCCACCACCCAAATTCATGCATTGAAACGTAATTGCCAATGTGATAGTATTTGGAGCTGTGGTGTTTGGAGGTGACGAAGTTATGAGCGTGGATCCTTCACTAATGGCATTTGTATTCCCATAAAAGAGGCCCTGAGAGCTGCCTTCCCCTCCCACCATGTGAGGATAGAGAGGAAGAATGCAATGAGCCCGGAAGTGAGCTCTCACCAGGCACCGAATAGGCCAGTGCTTGATCTTGGACTTCCAGCCTCTAAAACTGTGAGCAATGTATTTCTGTTGTTTATGAGCTGCCCCATCTAAGGTGTGTTGTTATAGCAGCCCAAACAGACCAAGACACTTTCCAGCCCAGCTCCCGTTCTTGATAGAATTATTCAGTAAAACATTGCTTTTACTTCCAACATTGCCTACAGGACAAAATCCAAACACCTGCGCCAATCACTGAAAATGTTCCGCTGGCACAAAATTACCCCAGCTGTAACCCACTGGACACTCAGCTGTGCGCCAAGTGAGACACTGGTTTCCAACATGCCATTTATTATGAAGTTCCTGACCCTGTCTGTCCTGATCTGCCACTGCAGAGTGCCCTTTCCCATCTCTGCAATAAATTTTTAATTTTTAAAAAAGCAGATGAAACACCGCCTGATCCCAAATCACAGAAATGTGACTTGGGATCATCCCCAAACCTTTTTATCTACAAATCTGTGTGTGTGTGTGTGTGTGTGTGTGTGTGAATCTCCTTAGTCTTTATTTTTCCTTTTGTGGTACTGGGGTGAGCCCAGAGCCTTTGCACAGAGCATCACGCTCAGCCCTTTTCATTTGGAGACAGGCTCTGGCTAAGTTGCCCAGGCTGGTTTAGTAAGAAGATCCAACTTGTGAACTTCCTGCCTCAGCCTCCCAGAGTGCTGGGATTACAGGTGTGCGCCACCACACCTGGCTGAATCGCCTTCATTCTTAATCTTCTTCTGCCTTGAAATCTAGTTTGCTTCCACTTCAAGTTCCTTCCTTGAATCGAGAGTTCTTTAAAGGCGGGGACTTCTCCTGTATTTCCTTCCCTCTTCTCCTTCTCCCAATCCTCCTAGCTTACTGGCCTCTGTAAATGTTTGTTTAGATCTGATCAACCGTCAGAGGTGGAGACACCTTTGAGACTCATTATAATTAAATAAGATATGTCTTGCTAGTAATTGCTGTACATGGTAAGTACTCGATAAATACTGACTCTTGTTTGTACTGACGGCAAACTAACGGCACGTTATTGTCTAACTTCCCAGATGCTCTGGGTACAGCATCCTTGAGTAGCCTCAGCTCTTCCTGCTTGCATGCTCTGATCTCACAGCCAGAGCCCGCCGAGTAAAGCCCACGGTAACTTGCATGTTAGACAGTCTCTCTCCACAGGAGCTAAATTCTGCCTCTCTGAAGTCTTCCTCGGCACACGTGTATGTACACTAATTCCTTAAAATATTTATCAGGCGCTGATGGTGCACTAGGCACTGGGGATATGAAACCAGCCCCAGCCCATGTTTGTAGCATGTTCTCTGTCCAAGCATGTGAATCAGTCAATTCTGCTCTCTGTGAGATGCTCTGATAACAGCTGAATTAGGCCAGGAAGCACCTGTTATCACCAGCCCACCAGAATCCCCTCTCCTCCGTCTCTTTCCCCGCATGCTGCTGGCCTTGGTGTGTCACAGAGCCAGGAATGAGCTCTCTTGGGAGGAACCAGGAATAGGTTCAGAGGTGCTGGGTGCCAGAGGAGAACGCACTGTGCGCCTGAGAGCAGAAGCCACGTCTCCTGCAGCCCCACCTGGGCCTCATGCCAGTCGTCAGAGGCTGGGAGCAGGAGCAGAATACCCATTGTTTGAGTGGCACAGGTGACTAGAAAAATGAAGGCACATCCGGGAGTGTTCCCCAGGAGGTGGGAGAGAGCTCTTGGTGTGAAAACACACGTACACACATGCACACACACGTGCACACGTGCATACACATGTCAGCTTTGCCTGGTTGAGTTTCCTTTAATGGTCCCATCTTTATATTTTCCACAATCAACTATTCAACTGAATATTTATTTAGACATCAACTATGTGCCTAGAAGAGGAGACAAGACTAAAACATGGAAAACAGCAGGCAGTCGATCCTCGGCTACATGAGGTACCGTTAGCTCATGCTGTCTCCAGAGATGGACCATGGGGGGCTCCTGCAGGCTGGAGATGTCAGGAAGAGTTTCATAGAAAAGACCAAACTCTGTCCTGTGGCTTAAGGATGAGGAGGACCAGCATTGGGAGGTGCTGGGGTGGCTGGGTTGGGATTAGGAAGAACGGAGGTCGGAATACATAGCATCTGCACCAGACATGTCGAGGCCACCTTGTGGTGCGAGAGAAAGGCTGGATGGACAGGAGTCAGCAGCCTGGATGAGGACTCTGAGCTTAGCGCAAAAGGAAGCAGAGAGTCCCTGTAAGTCTGTACGCAAAGCAATCTGGAAAGTCAACGGAGGTGCATCTGATGCTGGGAGAAACTTGAGCCTGGAACGTCAGTAGGGACGAACAAGGGGATGAGGGCCTGAACAGGGGGTAGCAGGAGTGAAGAGGAGAAAGGCATGGCCAGAAGGTGGCACTGGCCAACATCCGTTAGGGCGCCTCCCCCACCACCCGGAACAGAGGGCAGCCTGCGCGCATTAAGGCCTTTGGTTCGCAGATGACACCGGCGGAGGGAGAAGTGGCCACGGGACTAGCTATTCTGTTCCATGGCCCACATCTGGTGCTGCTCACCTTCCAGATGAACAACAAGGGTCCTCTTGCAGATGGAGGAGGAAAGGGAGGCGTGCTTACCAGGACAGAATACTTTTTCCTGCGTAGAAGGGTGGATTTGCACCTCACTTTGGTCCTGCGTTGTCTTTTACACTTATTAGATCTCCAGGTTGCACTTTTTGGGCAGCCAGTGATGAGACATGATGACCTTCCAGGGAGGAAAAGGGATGGGAGGGCGAATCCAAAGAATTAGCTGCGTGGGAAGTCAGAGAAACAAAGACCAGCACATGTAAAGGTCCTGGGGTAGGAAGGAGCCACACAGTTGAAGTGATAGAAACAAGTGCAGGGAGAGCGTGGAGAGAGTAGCCCCAGTTGCAGCTGGTGAGACAGAAAAGGAGCAAATTCTGCAAGTCTTTGAAGGTGTGATAGGAAGGATAACGAGGGAGACAAGGCCTCCAGAGGACAAAAGTCGCTTATGCGATACAACATTTCCAACCTCAGGCTGGGCAGGAGGGAGCAGACAGTCTGTCCTGATCAGTGAATGGGAGTGGGAGGGAGGGAATGGAATGCAGGATGGTAGAGATGGATTGTAGGATGGTGCGAGACTTGCTAATTTAGTATTTATTTGTTTTTAAAAATGAGACAACAGACTTCTTTTTTTTTTTTTTTTTTTTTTGTCTTTTTGAGACAGGGTATCACGGTGCAGTTCAGGCTGGCCTTGAACTCACTTTGTAGCCCAGGCTGGCCTTGAACTCGCAGCAATCCTCCTGCCTCAGTTTCCCAAGTGCTGGGGTTACATGCGTGCGCCACCATGCTCAGCTAGACAACAGGGTTCTAATACTTCCAAGAATAGACGTTTTACACTGTCGCCATCGTCCAGCTTTTTATTTGGGTGTGACCTTTGGGTTCCTCCCCAGCACCCTTCCTGTGTCCCCCAAAGTCCTCAGACCTCTGCAGCAGCCCCTGCCTCAGCTGGGCTTGAACCTGGCCTGATCCCTGCCGGGGCATCCGCCTTGAGGACGAGCTCCCCGAGGGGAGGGTTCTTCACAGGCCCTGCACCATCTCCTGGCAGAAAGTGAGTTCCACCAAAACCTGGATACGGAAAGATGGAATGAGACCCAGCGTGCGGGGTTTCCGGGGTGTCCTGGCTTTGACGCCCTGAGCCACGGCAGGAGGAAGGCACAGTGTGCGAGGACTCCGGGGTTCTAACATGGGCTGCCCCAAAGGACGCAGAGTCCACAAGAACGCAGCATGCAGCCCATTTCTTCGGGGTTGCATTGCAGGTCCGCAGAGTTGGGTGTCAGGTTCTGTGGCTGTGTCCCAGGAGGAGGCACCTGGACTGTCTGTCCCTTCCCCTTCCCACGCCTCCTCGTCCTCCATGCCCTTCTCCTAGATGTCCCCAGCCTCGTCCTCAGCCCCTGGAGCTGGCAGGTGGAGCATCGACAAGGTAAGTGGATTCACACTGGATCCTTAACTCCTGTGTTGGCCTTGTGTCTGTGTGCTAAAGGTATCTGTCACCTCTGTTGCCTGAGTCCTTTTCTCAAAGGACCCCAGCCTTGGTACCTGCCGTGTTTTCGGAGGAAATAGGGGCGGGATAATCCTATTGCTCTGGGCTTCTGAGTTTTGGCTTTGACCTGTGTTTCTGGTGCTAGCAGAGGCTGCAGTGACGTCCTCCTCTGGGTCCGTCCTTACCTACAGGCGTTTCCAGCTAGAGGAATTAGCGACGACTCTCCAAGGTCACCATGTGTAACCTTGAAAAACCAGCAGGAGGCCGGTGAGGGCAATGAGAAGTCCTAAGTGGGACTTGCCTCATTCAGACTTTGTGAGTTACAAAGTATCCGACTGAGCAATTTGGCTTTAGTCTTTTTTCTGTCTTCCCAATCCTCTAAGGAATAAGCAAATAACAAGGGAATGGCTTAGCAAGGGAAAATGGCAACATGAGGACTACAGTGAGGAACTGGGCTGGTGGCATCGTGTTTACCGGCAGCCCGGACGCAGCCTGGCCTGGAGCCTGGGGCACCTGGCATCTGTTCTGTAGCGCCGTTGTTAGCGGGGCAACTGCTCTGAGCCGAAATCTCAAGGAGCTTTCTCATCAGTCAAGCTGGGCTAAGGATCTCAGTCTACCCTCAAGTGTATTGTCAGGGTCAAATGAAACAAGGATTTGTACAAAAACATCCAAGTAAAGTCGTCCCCCCCCCGGAGTCACGTGGCTGCCCGCTGCCAGGGCCGCCTGTCTGTCTCGGGCAGCGTGATTATGCAGCAGGATTGTGTGTGGCATCTCTGGGAGAAGAGGAGGGTGCCCGGGCTCCTCACTCCTAAAAGCGAGCTGCCACTGCCCTCTAGCGACAGCGTCCTGTGCAGTGACAGGCCTGTGGCCGAACTGGGGACGGACCATCTCCTGGCGGTCCTTCTGCCCGACCTCACTGTCCTCTGTGTCTCTGGTATGGGTGGAAACTGCTGTTGCTTTTCTTCCTATTTTAAGAATGAGTAAAGAGGTGCTAGGTGTCCTTTCACGGGGAAGGCAGGGCCAGGCATGGACGTGTCACTGTTCCCCTCCCGCCCTTCTCCCTGGGACACTGTAGAGATCGATACAGCCCGTGAAGCAGCCCAGCAGCTGGGTGGAGGCAGCAGACAGGGTCGGGGGTGTGTGTGGGCGTGTGCGTGCCCGTGCTGGCAGCAGACAGGGTCGGGGGTGTGTGTGGGCGTGTGCGTGCCCAGGCTGGGAGTCAGGTGTCTGGGCAGACGGTCTCCACAAACCGTCAAATCTCTGCTCACGGCCCTACAATGTGCAGGCGACAGGCGACCTCTCTGGAGGCAACTCTTTCCGAGGAACAGGAACAGGAGAGGGGAGCAATCCTGAGCTCCTGCTTACTCTAATCCTCCAGGAAGTCCGAGGCGTGCCTAGTTAGGAGCCTTCCGTGTGTGCGTGCATGTGTGTGTGTGTGTGTGTGTGTGTGTGTCTACGGAGGAGCAGTGAAACACAAAACTTTCCTTAGTAATGAGTTTGTGAAGGTTTCTTGAACAACTGGAGTCCTAGGACCTGTGAGCCAGACAGCCTTCTGGGGACACCGGCCCCTCCGGCTGGCCCTGGGGAGAGGAGCAACAATGCAGCCGTCCTCCTGCTTGTCCTCTCCCCTGAACCCCACAGCTAGGTGAGCCCTGCCTGCTGCCCGCCTCCCCATCCCTCCCTTTCCCAGGCTTCGGGAGGCAGCGACAGCATCGGCACCTACATGTTCTCTCCTCTGCCATTGTTCTCGAGAAGGAACATTTCAACAATAGAACTGGCGATAAGTAGCGCTCGCTGGAGACAATCTACTGCCGAGGAAGGGGACAATTGCCTGATTTCGACAGCAGATCTGTTGTCTGAGCGCGCTCAGTGCTGTGGTCTAAATTTGACCTTCGGGTCGATTGAATGAGCCCTGTGAGGGGAGGGAGCAACTGTGGCTCCGATTCCACCAGGGCAAGGTCTGTGGACTGAGAACAAAGGCCTGGCTTGTCTCTGTGGGCTCTCCAAGTCCAAGGCGAGTCCTGGCACTTTCACCGCTCACTGAAGGCAGCGTAGGCACAGGGAGCTGGCTGGCACCGCGGCTCTTTCAGATGCATTGTTTGGAGCTCAGCCTCCAGTCTGTCCGCCTCCCGCAAGAGGTGGGAGGAAGCAGAAAGAAGGCTCTGTCCGTGTCGCAAAACCTTGGGAAAGCAACCAGCCCGAAGCATTGCCAAGAGGCAGGGCTTATATTCTTGCAGGTGTCCTGAGGCCAGCGTATTCAGAAGTACTACAGAACTATTGATGGATCTTGGGGCCTAGAGGACCCTAAGTCGGGCTATTGAGTCAGCCCCATGTTTGGGTGCTCAGCCTGCAAGAAAAGGTGGGAGAGAGAAGGAGGAGAGACTGCTACCTTCCTCTGGCCTGGGGCACAGAAAGCCCCAGGAGTGGAGGAAAGGGCATGCAAAGGCACACCCTGTTCCAGGAAGCACTGGCAGTGCCAGCCTTTGAAGCACGACCAGGCAGTCATTTGGACCTCTGTGAGGTCAGGCTGATCTTACCAGAGCCTGTAACCTAACAGAGGACCGACGCAGGAGGAGCTCAGTATCTGGACAGGGTGCTGATGGCTGGTGGCTGTGGTGCCCAGCGAACCATCATAATCCACGGTTCCTGCCAGAGCGGAGGGGCATCCCGACCCAGCACGGGAGCGGGCAGTCTCAGTGAAGCCAGGATAGTGGGATTTCTGCTCTACATGTCTTTATTTGGACCATTTCCTCTACCGGAGTGTTTGCTCTTGTTCTGTTTAGAGGATCACCAGCTATGCTTCAAGATCAGCTCACATCTTATTCCTCTGTGAAATCCTCCATATAAAATAATTTACCTTCTCCACCGCATTGGGCAATACCTTGTTTGCACTTACATTACATTCAAAATTTCAATTATTAGTTTATTTCATTAAATGTTGAGCCCTTCAAGTGGACACTATGTCTTTACCTGCCTATCATACAGCGTCTAGTAATTTAATAGTAATTACTAGTATTTAAAATGTATTTTGGTATTCAGGAAGGCAGGTTGGCAGGTATTGTGAGGATGAGGTTTGGGGAGAATTCAGGTGCAGAGCCATCCGGGCGAGACTCCAAGCCTGGGGTGGAGGTGGAGGTGAGCAAGGAAGTGTCCTTGTCCTCCCACCTTGCTGTCACTGTCTCCTCTTGTCTTCTCAGACTTGAAACTCAGAAGTCTGAGCCACTTGCAACTCCCTCATCCTCCCTAACTGCAAACAGAGGCTTGTTTCAGCAGCCCTGTGTTATCATTTAGACCTAGAGTGTCCCTCAAAAGGCTCATGTGCTCAGAAGCGCGTCTCTTGGGATGCCCCTGGATGATGGGGCACTGTATTCATGAGAGCCCATAGCTGCAGGTAGGTTCAGAGGCGGGGCCTTGTTAGAAGTGGAAGAGGCAGGTCACTGGGGCACGGACCTTGTGGGTGTATTTCCCTCCCCAGGGCCTCCCCTTGTTCTCTGGTTCCTGTATGCCACGACATGAGCAGCTGTCCTCTTCTAGCGCCTTCCACAATGCCATTTCTGCCTTGGAGCCAGCTGACCATGGACTGAAAACACGAGCCAATATAAACCTCTCTCCTCCTTTAAGTTGTGTGTGTCAGGGATTGTGTCCCAGTGGTGAGAAAGTGACTAAGACACCCTATAAAGCAGGAGGGTACAAATAGCATGCTATGGGAGATGTTTACCACACTCCCAGAGGGGGAAAGAGCCTTTCCTATAGGGAGCCCTCCCAGTCCTCGACGCGGTCCGGGAAGTTTATATTTGTAATCCCATGGAAAAGTTATTGGAATTCTAGAGAGTTAATTTCAATCTACCACTTCCAGTGCAACCCATGGTGAGAATAAAGACACTAAGGCATATTTATAGTTGTGGGGAGCCAAGGGGTCCTAAGTCCAGCCAAGATGGTGGCTACTGGAACAAAGGCCTCGACCCAGGGCCGAACCCGGGTTTTATTAATTCTGAAGGAGGGGAGTGGCGTGGGGATGAGTGAGAGTGGCGGGAAGTACGTGAGTCTCATGAGCTGGGCTAGGCCTGAAATCACCTTTGCAAATGCAGAGGGAAGGATATGCAGAAGGAGTAATCTGCATAACACAATTCAAGACAGTATCTAATGTTTTGGGGTCAGTGCTTCAGCTCTGATGCGTAATCTTTTATGCCCTGGGAAGTCATAGTCTCTTTCTCGAGGCTTGATCCCAGCTGACAGCGTGGAGCATGGCTCTCCATCCCACCAGGCTCAACCAGGTATTGGGAGCAAAGGGCGGGGAAACACAGGCCTGTTGCCTTGCTTCAAAGACTACACATCAGGACCTCGGCTGGACCTATTTTCATTGCCTAAAGCCAATTAAAGTGATAAGGAAAAGTCCTAGCCAGCTCTGTACATATCAATAGGTGGAATTAGGGCCAGGCTCAGCCAAGATGGAGATAGTTGCTCTTCTCTCAAGGACAGGGGTCCAGGTGGTCCCCCACACTTTCCCAGCCCCTTCACCTCATCCCCATTGTCCTATCCTGTAGCTGAGGTAATGAGAAGGTTCAGGACATCAGGGTGGGTTTTGTGTGTGTGTGTGTGCATTTGCTACTTTCACCAGGGAAGAACTACAGAGCTCAGAAAAAAAGCCAGTGGCACCAGAGAATGCAGAGCAGGGCAAAGCAGGGCAGAGCCGCAGCAGCAACAGGGATTGCCAGCTCGGCAGAGTGCACTGGAACCAGCGAGCTGGATTCACATAAAATCTGGTCAGTGTGACTGGGAGTGGCAGGCCGGGACGCATAGAGACACGTGAGCTACTACTCCCAGGAAGAGTGCCAGCCCGGTTCTGAAAAGCTGGAGAATTGGATCTCAAATCTAATTCATGATTTTTTTTTTTACACCCTGGACATTGGCATCCCCAGGAGACATGGCAGACAGGCTGCTGGCAGGGAGGGCACACTCTCCTGTTGTGGGCTGGAGTGCAGCCCTACAATGTGCACTTGCTGGAGTCCTAACCCCAAGCATGTTAGGATTCTAGAATGGAGCCTTCTGCAGATCTAGGGTCATTGTAGATGTCATTAGTTAGGTTCAGATGAGGTGCCTGTGGACCCCTAACCTAGTAAGACCAGGGTCATTAGGAAAGGGAGGCATCTGTACACACACACAGGAGAACACCATGTGAAGACGGAGGCCGAGATGCTGGGAAGCTTTGGGAAGCTAAAGAATGCCAGGGATTGCAAGCCAGCCACCGGACACGAGGAGCGATTCTTGGAACAGATTCTGTGTAAGGGCCCTGGGGGGAACCACTCAGCCACGCCCGGATCTCAGACTTCTAGCTGGCCAGAACGATGAGACAGTACATTTCTGAGGTTCCAGCTGCCCAGTTTGTGGCACTCTGTTGGAGCAGCCCTCGCAGACCAATCCCCCTCTGCAGGCCTGGTGAGGGCCAGACTCCGGGGTGGCAGCTCGCTCACCTGGTCGGGATTGGAGTAAGGACAGATGGGGTCAGCCCGCCTCCCCTGCCCACGCGCTGTTACAAAAGTTCCGGATGCCCCAAGTCTGCCTTTGGTGCCCTCTCCAGACACAGGTTTGCTGACAGTGTGAAAGTCAGAATCTCCACTTTTTAATTCTCAAGATGGGGTCGGGGCCTGGGGTTACCCCTAGGGAGCTGTGTGCGCCACATGCGCGGCGTCAGCATTAGCAGAAGCGAGCTATGTCTGTTTCCCAAAGCACAGTTCCTACTGCTGGTCCACCTGACAGGCACTCCTGCAAGAAAGGAAGAAGCTTCATGTCTGTAACCACCTGGAGAGCCACCCAGGAAGAACTGTTTTAGTCACCGCTCCGTGGGGCTGCGCCTCTAGGACTCCAGGCATGCCCCAAGCAGGTCTCGGTGCGGACTAACTGCGGGCACACGGTGACTCCCCCGCCACCCTCCTCGGGCGGACTCGAGCCCTCAGCACAAGCTGTAAATGAGCGAGTGTGTGTGTGAGAGGCGAAATCGCTGACCGTGTATCTTTGATGGCTGCTCAAACAAAACAGCCAGTATTTTCAGATTGCCTTGAAAACGACGGTGTTTCAAGATTACTGCCAAGGAGTTTGCAAATTTTTATTAAGAAAAACCGGAAATGAGAGGGTTGTAGATCCCAGGGAAGAAACCTGACATTTTGGGGCCAGTGACTGACTCCCTCTGATGCACGAACAAGGCCCACGGAGGGGCTGCGCGTTGGCTGCAGCAGATGCCTCACGACGAGATGACGCGCGCAGCTCTCGGAGCGACCTTGAGGCCGGGCGGCAGCGCGGGACCGGCGCCCTCTGCGGGCCATCACGGGCTCAGCCACGGACTGCGGCTGACTCCTCCCAATCTTCCGAGGAGGACGCCAAACTCATCTCACCCTGCGCGCCCAAGTGCGGTGTTTCCCTCCCCTCCTTCGATTGTGTTTCCTTCCCATCTCTCCCTCTCCCAATTTCGTGCGCGAGAGGCAGAGCAGAGTTTCAGTAGCACACTCGTGGACGTCAGCGTTAGGAGGTTTGTGTGCAGATCTGTGGCCGGAGGCTCTGTCTCTCCTTGGTGGTGCTGACTTGACGTCTCTTCCTGTGACTCCCGCCACTGTCCCCAGGGTGGTGTAAAGGGAGGTGCTCAGACCCTGGCCGGGTGTCACGGCCTGCAGTGACTCTCCGGGTGGGCCAGGACCCAGGCAAGGGGCCGAAGGGGAAGCAAGAGTGAGAAGAATGCACGCTCCCCGTTAAGGGTTACCTGCGTGGCGTGGGAGGCGACGCCTCGAGAAACATCACGAAATATTTTGTTCCACCCTCTGGATGGCTTTGCAGACACCTCGGGACATCGGTGGGGCCCTTGCAGGTCTTCCATTGGAACTGGATCCCATTTCAGCATTTTGGCTTGAAGCAACCCCTTTGGGTATCAGTAGAGCTACTTGTGCGGGGGTGCTCCTTCCGCAGAGCACCGTGTTGAGAATATTTAAGTTTGCACTGTTAGCTCACCCAGAAAGCAGGCCTTCCCGCTACCGTCTCCTCTGGTCTCTCTTCCAAGTTAGAAGCAACTGCTCAGTGATGCAGCACAACAGTGGCTGAAACACAGGCTCTCTCGGGCACCAGACTGGCTGGATTACAACCCCAGCACCGACTCTTACCAGCCCCATGACCTGTGCAAGTTTTAGAATGCACTTTGCTTCAGTTTCCTCATTTACAGCGCAGAGGGCACTTAGCATACAAGGATGCTGGGAGGGTTGAAAAGCACTTAGAACAGTTTCTGGAACACAGCAAGCACGCAATAATTATTGTCTATGTCGATCATCATCATCCCCATCTTCACAACCACCACCATCTTCACAACCACCATCTTCACCACCATCATCATCATCGCCACCATCATCACCACCACCATCATCCTCACCATCATCCTTACCACCATCATCATCCTCACCACCATCATCCACACCACCATCATCCTCATCATCACCATCTTCACCACCATCATCCTCACCACCATCATCCTCACCACCACCACCATCCTCACCACCATCATCCTCACCACCACCATCCTCACCACCACCATCCTCGACACCACCATCCTCACCACCATCATCATCACAACCATCATCCTCACCACCATCATCCTCACCACCACCATCCACAACACCACCATCCTCAACACCACCATCCTCACCACCATCATCCTCACCACCACCATCCCCAACACCACCATCCTCACCACCACCATGCTCAGCACCATCATCCTCACCCACCACCATCCTCACCACCACCATCCTCAGCACCATCATCCTCATCACCATCATCCTCAGCACCACCATCCTCGACACCACCATGCTCACCACCATCATCCTCACCACCATCGTCCTCACCACCACCATCCTCACCACCATCATCCTCACCACCATCATCCACACCACCATCATCCTCACCACCACCATCCTCACCACCATCATCCTCAGCACCACCATCCTCACCACCACCATCCTCACCACCATCATCCTCAGCACCACCATCCTCACCACCACCATCCTCACCACCACCATCCTCACCATCATCATCCTCATCAACATCATCCTCACCACCATCATCCTCACCATCACAATCCTCACCATCATCCTCAGCACTACCATCCTCACCACCATCATCCTCACTACCATCATCCTCACCACCACCATCCTCACCACCACCATCCTCACCACCATCATCCTCACCACCATTATCCTCACCACCATCATCCTCACCACCACCATCCTCAACATCACCCTCACCACCATCATGCTCGTCACCATCATCCTCACAACCACCATCCTCACCACCAACATCCTCACCATCATCCTCACCACCACCATCCTCACCATCACCATCCTCACCACGACCATCCTCACCACCATCATCCTCATCACCATCATCCTCACTACCACCATCCTCACCATCATCATCCTCACCACCACCATCCTCACCACCACCATCCTCACCACCATCATCCTCACCACCATCATCCACACCACCATCATCCTCACCACCACCATCCTCACCACCATCATCCTCAGCACCACCATCCTCACTACCACCATCCTCACCACCATCATCCTCAGCACCACCATCCTCAGCACCACCATCCTCACCACCACCATCCTCACCATCATCATCCTCATCACCATCATCCTCACCACCATCATCCTCACCATCACAATCCTCACCATCATCCTCAGCACCACCATCCTCACCACCATCATCCTCACTACCATCATCCTCAGCACCATCATCCTCAGCACCACCATCCTCACCACCATCATCCTCACCACCACCATCCTCACCACCACCATCCTCACCACCACCATCCTCACCACCACCATCCTCACCGCCATCATCCTCAGCACCACCATCCTCGACACCACCATCCTCACCACCATCATCCTCACCACCATCATCCTCACCACCACCATCCTCACCACCATCATCCTCACCACCACCATCCTCACCATCACCATCCTCACCACGACCATCCTCACCACCATCATCCTCATCACCATCATCCTCACTACCACCATCCTCACCATCATCATCCTCACCACCACCATCCTCACCACCACCATCCTCACCACCACCATCCTCACCACCACCATCCTCAGCACCATCATCCTCACCACCATCATCCTCAGCAGCACCATCCTCACCACCATCATCCTCACCACCATCATCCTCAACACCACCATCCTCACCACCATTATCCTCACCACCATCATCCTCACCACCATCATCCTCGACACCACCAACCTCACCACCATCATCCACACCACCATCATCCTCACCACCACCATCCTCACCACCATTATCCTCACCGCCATCATCCCCACCACCATCATCCTCAGCACCACCATCCTCACCATCACCATCCTCACCACCACCATCCTTGACACCACCATCCTCACCACCATCATCCTCACCACCATCATCCTCAGCACCACCATCCTTGACACCACCATCCTCGACACCACCATCCTCACCACCATCATCCTCATCACCATCATCCTCAGTACCACCATCCTCACCACCATCATCCTCATCCCCATCATCCTCAGCACCACCATCTTCGACACCACCATCCTCACCACCACCATCCTCACCACCATCATCCTCAGCACCACCATCCTCGACACCACCATCCTCACCACCATCATCCTCACTTTCATCGTCTTCACTGTCCTCCTCCTCTTATCACTACCCTCCTCATCACCGTCACTGTCATCGTCACTCTGTACCAGCACTGAAGAGAATGAGGACGTGCACTCACTGACCACCATCCCATCTGGACATTGCGCACGTGTCCTCAGTTGTGCAGAGACACTGGGTGGCTTGGCTGACGGGGTGCTCACCAGCATTTCTGCACCTTGTCCGGGCAGGTGGAGGACTCCTGCAGGAACATGGCTGGGCCCCTGAGATGTCCTGCTTGCTGGATTTGAGTGAGAGTGATTTACGTCATCCCTTCTGGCTGAGGCAGGTAAAAACCCAAACATGAATCTTCAGTTTCTTTATCTTGGTCACAGCAACCAAGAAGGTCCTACAGTCCGGAAGCCACTGCTGTAGGGTGGGGGACATCTGCTGGCCTGGGTTCTTGGGTGACTGACAGCCGAGCTGACTCGTATTCCATATGTAGCTTGCACAAAAATAAACTCCTATGGTGTAAAGTCATCAGGCTGCAGGAGCTGTTATCACAGCACAGCCAAGCTCAGGGGTCCTCAGGCCGGTCCAGGGACTCACCTGGGCGAGGTTTAGGAATTCGGATTCTCAGGCTTCATGCCCCACACACGGAACGAGAGACTGGTGGGGTTGGGGGTAGCAATCTGGTTTAACGACTTCCCGAGTAACTGATACACACTTGAGAACAGCTGCTAAAGACAGGCCCCAGGGGGAGGTCTCCTCAGCGCCAGTTCCTTGGAGAACTTGTGCCACAGGCTGCCTCGGTTTCGGATGATCAGTTCTGCTGCACACCTTTCATAGCGGCAGAGATACTCAGACATCAGCTACCTTGGAATATCTAACAGCACACACACCAAGGGCCAAGGTGTTTACCGAAATTCAGTGAACCACCTGGATGAGTTCAGTTGTTGCTTCGAGAAGGCGAATGCTTTTGAGTTCTGCTTTGGTATGCCTGAAGCCATCCAGTTAATTGCATTCTTGCTCACTCTTTGCTGTAGAGCCTTTCTTTATCCCAGAGGAACAAAGCGTGAGTGTCCCTAGTTCACCAAGCCGGAAGCGGTCAATGTATATCTGCAGCTGTGCGTTCAGCCCTGGTGCTGTAACCACGCCAGCTAAGTGGCTCTAGGAAAATGAAGATACAAGATGTTTGCTGGCTTAACACATTACTAAGTTATCTGAGCTTAGCTGGACATCAGCCTGGTGCCCATATCTCTGCCTGGGTGCATCTCAAGTAAAGCTGACAGGTGGAGCGAGCATGACAAAGGGCTGATACAAGAGGAATCATCTCATCCAGCCCTTTCTCTTGCCTCGCAGAGCTGACCCTGAGACATGAGAGCTTGTGGCCAGCAGAGGGCAGTATTGCTCCAACAAATACTAGCCAAGTTTGCCAAGAGGGCCGCGGGCTCACAGGAGCTTCTGCAACGCACAGGGAATTGGAGGCCAGAGGGTCTGTACATTTGAAAAATAAAACCAGCAAAAATGATGGCCACTTATATACCTACCACCTCTACTGAACATGTCCTGTATCATTCTTTCAATTTTTCTGTCTGAAAAATTTTATAGTAAAGTGTTGGAAGGAAAAAAGATGGAGCCTTTGACTATAAACCCTGGCATGTCGACTTCATTGGATTAAGAAACCCTTAGCAGTTTCACAGTGCATGCTCCTGGGTGTGTCTGGGTGGGTCATGGAGGTGCGGCTTTGGGTGCTTTAGATCATTCCTTGCATGCTCCTCTCTGGCATCCTCCCTTGCTCTGCTCCCTGGCTGCCACGAACAAGCAGCTCTGCTTCACCATGCCTTTCCGCCATGATGTTCCTGCCTTGGAACCAGCTGACCATGGACTAAACCCCCTGAAATGTGAGCTAAATCAAACCTTTCCTCCTTTAAGCCATGGGAGTAGGGTATTGGTCTCAGCAATGGCAAGCTGGCTAACACAGAGGCCTAAGCTATGGCTACCTCAGCCCGGCTGCCAGAGTGGCCCACGCACTTGGGCCAGGCCCCTGGCCACCGCAGGTGGCGGATCAGTTTGCTTCAGTATCTTGTTCTTGAGAGGCTTCATCTTCTTGCCGCTGAGATGTGTGCTCAAGTCCCCTTCCTCTCTGGCTCTTCCCTTCCTGTCCCTTCCCCTCACCTTTACCCCACATGGGTCCAGGCATGAGTCCGGGTGGCTGGCTTGTGGGTCAGCAGGGCTTCTGGGCACCAGGGGCAGGTATGGGAGACACAGCAGATCCTGTCCCCTTGGAGCTCACCGTCCTGGGAAGACAAGGGCCCAGAAACAGCACAGAAAGCAGAAAGGCTCAGGCGGGCTCTCTGGGCTGCAGGGTAGGAGCTGGAATTGCAGACTTAAAGCTTGGCGACACGCTCTGCAGTTCCTCAGGCTCCCTCACAAACTTCCAGAACGTGCCTCGTGTCTGCCTCTAAACTCCCTGCCAGGTTCCCCAACAGGCAGCTCCTTGAATTGCCAGTGGGAAAGCAGCCTGCTCACCCACGAGCTCTGAGTAACCCTCCCGGTGATGTTACTAGAAAGCACCCCCCCACCAGATTCCAAGGCTCCAAGGGTGACGTAGAATTGGGTCCAGCCTGCTAGGACCACTCCAGCCAGAGGCAGGGCTCTGCCAGGTCCTGACAGACCCAGGTCTCTGTCCCCAGGCTCTAGCTTAGGTTCCAGGAAGGATCCCCCCGCCCCCATGCTGACAGAAGGAGCCGGGAGGCCCTGCCTGGAACTGGGTGTGGGAGGCAAGGACAGCACAAGCAGTGGTGGCCACACTGGCATTAGGAGATTAATGAGGCTTTCTGAGTAACGAATGGAGCTGCGGCCAACTGTTGGCAATTAGTCAGAGCAAAGCCATGCTGCGCTCCGATCCGTCAGCCGGGACCCCCAGAGGCGCAGCACAGTGGGAAGGAGTAGAACAGAAAGATGGAGCTGAGGTTCCCCCCCCACCCCAGTGCTCCAGGTCTGTGGTGACCCTCAGCTCACCTTCGCAGACCGGTGCAACCCAATGTCATTTTGAGAAACACTGGGCAGTGAGGGACCTCGAAAGGTTGTCTCGTGGGCCATCCTGCCTCTGCTCGGGGCCGTGCAGCAGCTTCCGGAAGCTAAGTCTGTAGGTCGGGCACCTGGGGGCTCTGCTCCCAGTAGACTGTCCAGGCTCGCTGCTGGTCCAGGAGCCACTTTGAGTAGCAAAGGCTATAGCGGAGAGAGAGATGGAGAGAGAGAGAGAGAGAGAGAGAGAGAGAGAGACAGAGAGAGAGAGAGACAGAGGGAGGGAGGGAGAATTCTTTGGAACTCAGAGCACGTTTAATGCATCAAGTTGAGCTCTTAGTGTTTATGATTCACTCTTCCTTTATTTCTTCTCTTATCCACAGTGTCTACACGGTCAGGCAGCTGGGTGCACAGGCACTGGCACACAGAGGCATGGAAACGGCCTGGTGTCCCAGTGAACCTCCCAGGGAGAGGAGGGCAGGGTGGGGAAGCAGAGTGGGTACAGGACCCTGCTGTCGCTGGGCTGGTGGAGCCTGTGTCCCCTCCCTTCCTGGAAGGTCCCTCTAAGCTGCTGAGACTGCAGGCGGACAGCCGAGGCAGGCAGGGGCAGGGAGAAGTAGTGCTCACATCATCTTCTCTTTAAGAAAGAAAATGCATCTTAAAAGCAGTGGGAGCTCATTTGTTCCTCTATAATCAGTCACCCAGTACGGAAAACAAAAACAGGCTCCTGCCAGGCTGGAAGGCAGAGCAGGGCTTTGCTCTTTAAGGGCCTAAGAGCACCTGGGTCGTAAGGACGAAGGGCATGGGCGTGGGCACACGTGGGTGTGGGTGTGCTGGGGGCCGTGTTTAAAGGGTGACCTCCTTCTCCCAATTCCAAGTGTCTCCCGGTGCTGCCTCTTCTTAGATGCACACATGGGCAGTGACTTCTCTGAAGCAGCAAGTCCCAGACGCCACCCTGGCAGCAGGGAGCTCGGCTTTACCTCTGCCTTTGAGCTCATCACGGGAGAGCCTCTGTTTGCCCTTGCCTTGATTTCCTTCTCTGTACCATGGGGAGACTTTTACCCTTCCTTCTCAGTCTCACATCACTGCAGTGAGCAGAAGTGACAGCATTGCTAACACCAGTGAAAGGCAAACTCTGGGGGAAACTGGCCATATCTAGTTAGGCGGCAGCCTGGAGTGAGGACGGCCCAAGCCCATCTTAAGTGGTGGCTGTGGGGAGCCCTCCCGGGAGTGCCAGCTGCCATCCTGTGCTGTGTTTAGGAGCTCCGAGATGCGCCCCACCAGCTCCTGCCTCCCCTGCTCGCCTTCCTTCCTTCCCTTCTCCCTTTATCTCTCTCTTTCTTCCCTGGACTCTTTCTTTTACCCCTGTATCTAGTGTGACCATATTTTCTAAATTAAAAGTTGGGACTTAGCCTGACAATGGGCAGAGCATTTGAAATATGGACATTGTCAGATATTCTGGCTCCAAATGCCTTTCTCCTCACGCTGCCTCCCCTGCCCTCCGTCTGCTCTAGGCTGCAACTCTGGGGTCACTGTGATGCCAGACATCCAGATGTATAGGAATGTCCAGATGGTGGATTTAATGTTGGCAGTTTCGTTTATTCTGAGTGCCCTGTGGACACGATTTAGTAAAAATAAATAGATGAATAAATAAAGACAACCTCCTCAACCCAAGCAATGAGTTGTTTGGCATCTTATCTTCAAAACAATGGTAGAGACTCCCCGCCCCTTGAGGGTATTATTTTGGTGGCATGCTGTGACGACCTCACACGAGTCAGCTTGACTGTGCTCGAGTCACGCTCTTTGGAAAGCTTCCATGGGAAGAGCACTGTGGCTTGGTTTCTGGCACCGCAGGATCTGGGTAATAGTGAGTGATGTCCTTGGTCCAATTTCCCATGTCATTGTCCATTCATCCACACACTCACCCATCGACCCACTGACTTTTCAGCCTTCCTTCCTTCCTTCCAAACTTCCTCGTCTCTCCCACACCCTGCCCCATGCTAAGCACTGGTCCTTGCCTGCCTGGACTCACAGCGGGCTGGATGAGATGAATGTGCACATAGCCTTAGATTGCAAGTGTCGGACATGCTCAAGTGAATTTCTTCCCGGATCCATCTCCTCCTCTTCCTGGCTTCCTTTTTCTCCACCACTTTCCCAGGCTGGGAGCACTGTCTCCTGGAGTTTGGAGAATACTAGAGAAGGAATGCTCGTTGGTGGTGGGCAGATGTTCCCGAACAAGTACAAGCGGCTGGAAAGAAAGCTCTACACATAGCATTTTGAACAGTGTCTTTTGCTTTCCCTGTACAACTCTTAATTAATGTCTCTCTGCGAAATGCGGCTCTCCTGCCATGGAGCTCAGCAGCCCTCAGATGAGGCGGGCATGTTTTCCTTCTGGATGTCTTCCCTCGCCTCTCCACACCAGGTGGGAGCAGATGGACCAGAGGCAAAAATCACTTGTGTATTTCAGCTCCTGCTGGGATCTGGCCAGGTGGGAGAGGGTAACCAAGAGGAGAGAAGGCTCGTGGCTTTTGGAGCTTAATTAAACATTTTTGCAAGGTCCAGCCCTGGTGAAGTAGAGATGCGCAATGAGACAGAAGCGGGTACTGCATAGAAGATTAATAAACCAATTAAGGAATGACTGCAGCGGCCTGGGGGCCTCACTGGAGCAGGAGGCGAGTTTGACAGCTGCTCTTTCCTGATGATTGCCACAAATTTCAGAAGTGGAGACAGCCTGGGCTTCCCTCATTCCATAAGAGAATACCCTAGGCCGTTGTCCTGTCTAATCTCTCACACTGCTAGTCAAGTTGTTTTCCAGGCCTGTGGGGCAGATGTCATGTTTAGCCAACTGGGAAGAAAAGGAAACAAAAGCTATTTCTCCCCCTGTGATCCAAAACAAAAGCAAAACAAAGAAACACACCAGTGTACGTCTATTTATTTCTCCCGGGGATGTACCCTTCCGGAGAGCTGTAGAATAGGGTAGGCGGGGAAATTCTGGGGGACCCAGCAGGCAATCTGCAGAGGAGGCCCCTGGGGACCCACCTTCTGTGGGGTGGCCTGTCTCTGCCTCTCTCTCTGTCTATTAGGGTGAGCACTGCGCTGGTTCTTCCAGAATCAAGTGAGTGTCCGGAGTTTTGCATGCTGTACCTTCGGTTTAAATGGCTCTCTCTGTCCACTGCCTGGGGCATAATTAAGAAGAACAGTGTCTCGTGGACAGTCCAGTGAAGACCCCGCCTTGCTGAGGCAGCAGAAGCAGCTGCCCTGCTCAGGGAGCAGTGTGTAGAGTTAGCTCCTCTTTCCTCTCGACGCCTGCTGCAGCGTCTTGGTCCATTGTAGGGCCAGGGCCTGCTCAATACCAAGAGTGAGGTGGTGGGAATCAGGTGTCCACATGTAGAAGCCTCGCCTCCGGCGAGATACCAGACTGTGCATTCGGTCTTCCTGCTCCCCCGTTTGTACCGATCCAGGGCTCAGGCCGCAGCTGTCTTGGCCTGGTGTCAACAGCTGTCAGGCTGCTCCAGTCAGGGCCTGGGGGACACAGAAGGTCGCACAGCTTTGGAAACTCTGGTCTATAGCATCACTGCTTTTCTCTTGGAGAAAGCAAAGCTCCTAAGGAACGAGATGGGAGGAAGAAGGAGAAAACCCATAGCTCTACAGGACACTGACGGCTGGCTTAGTCCCCAGGGTCCCTGTCACCACCCTTGCGTGCTGCTCCTCTGTCTCTGAAGATCCCCCAAATCCACTCAGCTCCCCCAACATCTCCAAGTCAAGACCTACGATTTTCTCCAAAAGGTGAAACCATTCCAAAGGATATCATTTCAGGGTACTATAAATATTGATTCTTTGAAATGAAACCATTATCCCTTATTAAAAACACAATGGAGTTTAACCACCATGGTGACCTGATAGCCATCATCGACACCTCAAAACCATTGTGAACAGTCTTTTCTTTAACACTGGGAAATTTTGGTTCATCTCTAACCTTTCTAAACTCACCTTCCTATTCTATTTCCCACAGAATTTTATTCTAATACAGTGTGGTTTTATATTTGATTGGCCTTTTCTGATCAACCAATCTGTCCCTCCAAGATAACATATTCATAATTAGACATTTTTTTTAATTTAATTTTTAATTGCATTCAAAAAATAACACACAAGTTACCACCTTAACCATTTTAAGTGTACAGTTTAGTAAGGTTAAGTGTGTGCCCATTGTTACGTGTCATCAGAAATTTTAATAATAATATATTACTTTAAGGTTCTAAATGTTAAAGTTACTTCTTGAATGAGTGATCTTTGTTATCAGGGACAAATCACAAAAATAACATAAATGTAACATAAGTTTGGTCAATGCCAAATTAAACAAATAGTGACAATTTATTGGGACTATAAATCTTAATGAGATTAGTGTGAGTCCCTCAGTTGGATAATAAATATTGCTTTTTGCTAGAATAAGAGTGCAACAGCAATTCTATTCTTATTGAAATTTATTTTGCTTTATTGATATGCATACTGATAAATCTCTGACATGAATGAGTTGATGGGAATGGGAGATGTTTTATTATGGTTAACTTCATCAATTTTTTGAACTATGAGTTCAGATGCCCCAAATCACACAATGACACAGCAGCCTATCATTGAGAATTATTTTTCTCTTTCAATTTTGTTGAAATGGAAAAAAATTTCCTAAGGGATTTGTCACCCATAATTAGAACGATTCACTTTCTTAATTTCTGGGAATATCCAAAAATTCTTTTCCAAAATTTATTCTCTCTCTCTCTTTCACTTTGAGGCAATTTGTCTGTTTCAATCTACTAAGAAATTGTAGGGAAATTAAAATGTTGTCAAGTTTCAATATACTTTCTCCTATGCAATGCTTAAAAAATAGAAAGCGGGTTGGTGAGATAGCTCAGTGGCATAAGCGCCTGCCTGGCAAGCTCGAGGTCCTGAGTTCAACTTCCGGTACCCACATAAAAAAAAAAATCACATTTATTTTATTACACGCCTTAAAGTATCTTTTTTGTTAAAACCTCCAGACTCAGATTTAGCTCATTTAATTTATGGAAAATGCTTTGGGCATAATCTATTTAGTGAAGTTAGTCTTCCTTGTCAAGCTAGTCTGCAAAGTAGACTTACTTTCTGTAAGAAAAATTCTGACTTAAATTTTTTAGTCAAATCAACATTACAAAATATGTTTTGAGGAACAATATAAAAAGCACTGTAAGAAGGATTACTTCTAATCTTGTAAAAAACATTACTGAAAGGAGTCAAGGAGTCAAGACCAAAATCACGAAGGGTATGATAGAATTAATCTATTTTTATAGTAAATTGTGAAAACAGGAATAAATCTATATGCTGTTTCTCATTACCTAATTTGTCATAAGTAAATGTTACGTGCAGCAAAAATTGTGTTATTTATTACATAAAAGCATGACAAAAGGTGTGGCTTTTTTTTGGTTTTGCTTTAGTAAGCATGCTTGTGCATGTCTACTGAACTTTAGAATTGGCTTTTGGGAATAATTAAATAAAAATCTTGTGTAAAAACACAGAAGTAACTCCTTTAATTTGATTAGACATTGAGATAAACTCTCCAACTTATTAATGAAATAGAAAGGGATATATTACTGGAAATGAATTGGTCCAGAAGCTTGCATTTAATCCCTTGCCCAGCACTTAATTTTGTTTTTGATTAATAGGAGGTGTGTGTGGGGGGGACACATTTTAAACACTTTATAAGATTAAATAGTCTCAGGGTTGATTGCAATTGCAGTGTGTGTCTCATATATTTGACAATTAAATTTTAACTACCTGTTGAATAATGCACACTGCATTCAAAAGAAATAATGTAAAAATCTTACCTCTGTGTTTTATCCAGTACAACTCTAAAACTTTAGTGATCTCTCAATGTCCCTTGTAGTGGTGGCACACACCTCTAATCCCAGCACTTGGGAGGCTGAGGCAGGAGATTGCTGTGAGTTCAAGACCAGCATGAACTGCTAGGGAGACCCTGTCTTAAAAACCAAAGGAAAGGGCTGGTGAGATAGCTCAGCAGCATAAGCACCTGCCTGGCAAGTGTGAGGTCCTGAGTTCAACTCCCATATCTGCATAAAAAAAAAAAAAAAAAAAAGAAAAGAAAACCAAAGGGGAAAAAAATCAAGTTTCTAAAACAAGCCTGTGCTGGTTTTGCTGTTCTAAGATTCTTTTCCTTTCCTTTTTCCCTTCCTTCCTTCCTTCCTTTCCCCCCCTTCTCCCTCCCTCCTGTTTTCCCTCCCTCTTCTCTCTTTCCCTTCCCCTTCCTCCTCTTGCACCTCTTTTTCCTTCCTCTCATCCTAGGGCTGGAATAGACAGTAATTGAAAAGGATTGCTTATTTAATATGTGGGGGCAAAAAGCCAGTTGTAGCCTTGATTGTTCCTCCTAATATTCTTTTTCCTTTGTTCTTCTCAGGCTGTCAAAGCAATGCATTCCTCGACAAGAGGAGGAATCCCAGGAGAGGTCCTTGCCCCCAAGTCGTTAATCCCCCGCTGCCCGTAGCCCTTACCACATCTGACTGAAGACAACGCAGAGGGCCATGGCTGCGGCCTTCTCTTAACTGAAGAGTGCAGCAGACAGGGCGGCTCGCTGTGTCTCAGTGAGGAGGTACACCTGAGGTGACTGCTCCAAGCCCACCCTGAGGAAGCGTGAAGGTGTGTGAGTGTGTGGTGTGAGCTTGTGAATTTGTGTGTGCATGTGGTTGGCGGTAGAGAAAGGGAGAGTGAAGCAGAAGGGAAACCTTTCAGGAATTCTAGAAGGACCTCCCATTTTCTCAGCAGCACTGGCTTGGTGTGTCCGATGCATGTGCAGCTGGGCTCCATGTCAGAGCTGAAGGGGAGACGAGACAGGCCCTCTCCTTGCCTCCATGCAAGCAGCAGTCTGCCATTCAGATAGGAACCCAGGTCTCGGCAGCTTAGTGTGAGAGGTACAGGAGGGCTGGCAGGGAGAGCCCCAGTTGCCACCATGGAAGCCCTCATCTTCAAGGTGATGGCTGGGGAGGTGACCCGGTTCTGAGGGCGGAGCCGTCACAGGAATGGAGCTACTGCCTTTCTGAAAAAGCCCAAGGGAGACACTTGCCTTTGAGCGCTGCAGTCTGCGCCAGCGGAGAAGGACCGGAACCCTACCGGGTTGGCCTGACCCTGGATGTCAGCCTACAGGACCGGGAGAGGGATTTGCACGTTCAGAAGCCACCGGGTCCAGGGTACCTCGCTACAGTAGTCTCTGTGGGACCCAGACAGGGAGCTATGGGGCCTGGAAAGGCACCTGGACTGGCTGGAGGCTGCACGTGGGCAGCGTTGGTGACAGTAACCAGCCCGTGCTGAGCACTGGACCACAGCCAGTCCACATGGAAATGAACTGTAAGTGTAAACTACACACTGGGGTGAAGACAGATGAAAGAGGACATGAGCTATCTAATAATAGTTTTATATGGATTACATTTGAGGCGCTAACCTTTCAGAATCTCCGAGTTATAAAATGCATCCATGCTGAGCTCACTGGCTTCTTTCACTTTTTTCACGATGGCTCTCAGAAAACTTGAGCTCGCACACAGGCCTCATATTCTGCTTCTACTGGCCAGTGCTGCCCTGTGAGACAAGGATGCTCTGCAAGAGTTCAGAGGCAGGTGAGAGTTCACGGGTTGGGGGACTGGAAGGGCTGGGCTGGGCTTGGGTTGGAGGGAGGGTTAATGAGAGCTCAGGGGCCAGCAGCAGGAAGGGTCCCAGCGCACCTCAAATGGAGTCTGCCATTCCCTGAAGGCACCAGCAAAGATTTTAAGCAAGGATGTGACCCAATCAGAGTGATATCCCTTAAATATTCTGCTCTGCCTTTTTTGTGGAAAGTGGAATGAGAAGTGAGACAAAACTATAGTGGGAAGAACAGGCAGAAAGCTGTCGCCATGAGAGAAGGTGGTGGTTTAAACCGGGTGTTCTCAGTGGACGGAGACAAGGACGGTGAGCACATCTGTTGCAGATATTTAGTATGGGAATTACTTCAGTAAGGAAGCTCGGAAGAGCCAAATGGTCTCGCGTTCACACCTGAGACTCATGGAGTCCTCAAACCATAGGCTGATAGGCAGGAAGGGAGCTTGCGAGTTTTTTGGGTGTTCCTTTTTGGGGGTTCTGGTAGAACCAGGCCATTTAATCCCAGACTTGAAGAATTATAGCACAGGTGGGTGCTTTTCTTTCTGGGCTGGAGCAAGGAGAGTTCCTGCCTGACAGATGTTTTGGTCCCCCGATGCGGCCACAAAGCGCCAAGGAGCCTGTCTTGCATGTCATCGCTAACCAGTGACCCTGGAGGCTGCTGTCCCACAGAGGGTCCGGGCCAGGGGCTTCGGGCTGTCTGCAGATGTGCGGGGAAGGATGGGGCTTCTGTCATGCCTGGCACGCTGGTTCCCTGCCGCTGCCTACTTTTCCACCCTGCAGTGTGGTAGCCTCTGGCATTTGATGCACCTGACTTAGAAAACCAGACTCTATTTACCAGCTCTTCTTAGAACAGTCTCCCCATTGCTTCTCTGATTGCTGATCTTGTTCACTGCCCCCAACTTTTGAGTCTTTGCTAGTGATGCTAAATCTAAACCATTTTTATTTATTTATTTATTTTTTTTTTGAGACAGCGTCTTGCTGTGTAGTTCAGGCTGGCCATGAGTTCACTATATAGCCCAGGCTGGCCTCAAACTCACAGTGATCCTCCTGCCTCAGCCTCCCGAGTGCTGGGATTACAGACATGCACCACCACACCTGGCACTAAATCTAATTCTTTCCTATCCTGCCTCAACCTCTTCTAAGATGCTCAAGTACCACAGGTGGAAGCCCAGCACGCTCTAACAAGAATTCATAGGACTCTTTGGTTTGGTCCTTTTCCTCTCCAACCTCATGTCCTGTCCTCCTTTCAGATCTCCTACCTGTTCATGCTGCCTGCCAGCCTACTGGACTCGGAACTCACCGTGCCCAAGGCAGGCTGTTTTCTTACCTGCTCTCGGCTTCCCATGCTCTTTCCTAGACACGCTCTGTGCATTTCCCAAGGCCAGGTGAACTACTACCGTCTTCCTGAAGCCCTCCCGGACTGGCTCGCACAGCATGGGTCCTGGCCTTCTGCTTCCTACCCAGAACCCTGTTAGGGCGCATGCCCCAGCCAGCCCGTTAGCCTTTCTCCTCTACAGCTTTCCCCTCCCCAGTGTGGCGAGTTCCTTGTGTGCAGGGCCTCTGCCTGCTCTGTGCTTGTCACCTGGGAACATGTAACCAATATAAGCAGAGTGACTGGTTGACTCTGTGGAGCCATTGGGATTGACAGTGTCTTATGTGGGGACCAGGCACGTTCATGGTGGCCTTGGCAGGGACAGGGCTGGGACGAGGGTGTGGCCAATGAGGTGTCTAGGATACAACACTGAAGGAAGATCTCTCTGTCTCCCTCCCTCTCCCCTCTCCCTTCCTCCCCCTACCCCATCCTCCCCCTCTCTCACTGTCCTGAGCTTGTCTTCGCCTACTAGTCCCAGCCTAGAGCAGGGCATCACTGGTGAAGTCTTGGGACCTGGAGACTTTTTTCTTTTTTTGTGTTCTTTTCTTTTTCTGCCTCCTCTGGTTTAAATAAAGCATTTTTGAGTCCATTTTCTGTCTTCTGACCATGTTTGTTTATTTCTTAAAAAATACAAAAACCGTTGAGAGTGGTTGTCCTACAGTTTGCGATATACATTTACAGTGAGTCCAAGTCGCTGGAATGTTTTCAGTTTGAGCTTTGTGTGATGTGAAAGGACTTGCCAACTGCCAACAGGTTTTTAAGTGAGGAAAACCTCCTTGGGATCCCTGAAATGGCCAGACCTGAATGCCATGCCTGGATGGGTTAGGTTGCGTGCGCACACTCGCAGGAGCTGGAGGCAAGGCTGACCCTTGCTGCAGAAGTGGGTTTTCTGGCACAGACTCATTCTTGAAGCCAGCTCTTAGCTGATCTTGATTTTTGCTCACAACCATGGAAGCCTTCCAAGGCCAATGTGAACAGGCACATGTCAGTCACTGTTTGTCACTGAGTCAGACCAGGAGACTGGCAAAGGGGAGAACCAGGGTGCCAGAAGGAGAGAACTTACAGAGGTTGCTTTGGATTTGGGTTGTTTCTGACTTTCTCTCTCCAAGGCTCTGGCAACTAAATGGAAAAGGAAACATTTAAATTGGTTGTTCTGGGCCAGTGAGATACCTCAGCAGCATAAGTGCCTGCCTGGCAAGCATGAGGTCCTGAGTTCAACCCCCAGTATCCACATACAAAAAAAAGAGCCGGTGATATCGCTCAGTGGCATGGGTACCTGCTGGCGCGTGAGGTCCTGAGTTCGACCCCCAGTACCCCCCCCACACAAAATTGGTTGTTCTGTTACATCTGATATTAAATATTTGATTGATGTTTTGGACTAAACTGCTGTGGTGTTCAGTATTCTGGAGTTCCAATAACTGGAAGTTTATATATTTATGACAAAGATTTTCAAGTAATACATTGAAGAATATACATTTCATGAAATATTAAAAGATGCTGTATGTGTCTGTGCTTGGAAATGTATGTGCCGTGATACAGGAGTGTGGGGGAACCCAGGTCCTGAAGTGCTTATTAAACAAAGGGATCAGATTCCTTTGTTAGGAAATTTTAATATGGGCAAGTGTGCCACAGGAATCTTAACAGATAAGGTGGGGAGACTATAACTGGCTTGCAGTATTTCCCAAGTTTATTTGAATAGGGGCTCCATTAAAGAAACTATAGAGGATGCTTGTCAAGTAGCCTCCAATGTGTTGCTTAAACAAATAAGGGTTATATATTTTTCTCATGTGCAAGAGATATTGTTGTAGTCAGAGTTTACAAGGGAAAAGATTTAATACAGGATACATAATTTGTAGGATTGTTTTATAATATTCACCCAAAGAGTCAAACACAGAAGAGTACAGGAGATCTGTCCTCACACCAGAGACCCAAAGAATCCAGCTGAGGGCCCGGATCCCATGGCAATGTCCTGCACGAGTCCCACTGAAGACCTGGAGCCCATGGCAACGTCCTCCAGGAGTCCAGCTGGAGGCCTAGAGCCCACGGCAATGTCTCATGCAAGTCTGTACCAAGGATCTGCACTGGGAAAGCCCAAAGGTCAGTGGTGGAAGCTAGAAAGTCTGCACTAGTGGGATGAAGGACCTATGCCAGCAGGCTGAGGGATCTGCACTGGAGCCAGGAAGTGACGCTCAAGGTAAGGACCAGAGCTCCCCTGAGGAGAATTGTAGTCATCCTCAGTGACAGCGAGGACCCGAGCTTCTCCAGTAATGAGAACAGCCGAGTTCACATCAGGAAAACCACTGTGACGAGCTTCTCCAGGAGAATCAACAGCATACAGTCGTCCCTCCCAGTTCTGCTTTTATGCTGTTGGCAGCAATCCTCAGGTGGGTCTTCTACACCCAGCACCACGCTGACGCAGTTCAGCTGGGTGTTACAAGTTGACCATTAGTTAATCCTCCACAGAACCTTGGTCTCTTGACTCCTGCTCAAGGCCTTTTCAGTTATGCCACCACTTCCACAGGGTGACCACAGCTTGGAACACTGTAGTCCAGCAGTGGCAGATGTGCCCTTGTGTTCCTACAGGATGCATCGTGTGCTGGTAGACTCATTGGTGAATCCCTGGTTTGGAGCTGGATCTTATTTTTTCACAAATCTCCAACCACACTGGCTCAGCCCAAGTGATAATAGCCAGAGATAAGGTGAGAGTAGGGAGCAGCCCTGTGGGGATGATGGGTGGATGATGGGTGGGGCTCAGACATGTGGAACCTCATGGCTTCCTTTCAGGTCCTCTCTCACCAAAGACTCAGCCTCCTCCTACTGCACCCTAAACCTGAATTCTACATCTCTAGCCAATTGTTCAATTTTAATAATCTGTCTGGTTGAAGAGTCCTGAAAATGAACTCACGAGAAGGTGCTGGTGACTGGCAAAGTTTAATGGAGTACATCTTCCCAGGATCTTTGCATATAACTAGAGCTAGCGTCCTGACAGAAAAGAAGGAAAATCTAGCTGTGAAAATTTAAGTATAAGGGAACAGAACTCATGAGGGGCCAGTGGGGTGGGCAAGGTGGCTTTCATCACCTCCATCAGAGCAAGGGGATAGGCAAGGTGGCCTTCCTGGGGGGACATTGCCCCTTCATCAGATGGGCATTAGTCTTCCAGCAAGGCTTCTGGAGAGCGCCCTGGGTCAGAGTCTCCAGTCTTCCTGGCTTAGAGTCTGCCCTTAACACAGCCCCCTCACCAGGGCTCAGGGGATCTGGGGGAGGCTTGGCAGCAGGACCGAGACCCGTAACAGTCAAGGGGAAGAGCACACATCAGCACTGGAAGTGGAGCTCTTGATAGACAGGAACTCTCTTTCTTCTCTCAACTGGGTTTTTCAGCCAGCAGCCCCAGAGGGAACAATTAGGTTGTTTATCCAAACCTCAGCCACTTTGCTCTGTAATTGATTTTTCATTGAGTGTATTTAGGAAATGGTTATTTACATGAATACAGGCACCCCAGGGACTGCAGCATCTGATCACAGGAAGTGGGAGGGGATGGAGATCAAAGGCCCTGGAGGAGGAGCAGAGCCCGCTCTGGAGGCAGACAGCCTCAGCTGAGGTTCGGATTCCACACTGACTGTGTGTTTGGGCAAGTTGTTAACCCCCTGAGCCCTGGCCTTTTTAGAAAAGGAGGTGAAGTTGACTTCCTAGTAGGGTTGCTACGAGGAATAAACCAACAATGCTCCTAAAATGCTAAGAGTCAAGCCTGCTACATCAGAGGCAAGGCATAAAGTGTGATGGAAAATACAGTGAAAATACAGTAAATTAAAAAAAATCCTAACAGTAAAAGCCGCATGGCCACTATTTCTCCTTAAAGTCCCCCCTTTCACTTTGAACGTGCTTATTTCTTCGTTCTTGCCACTTTCTGAAGCAATCCACTTCCTGAACGTCTTTAGTTCACGGTCCTGGCTGCTTCCATGTTCTCAATTGACTCAAATCGTTTACCTTTCATGGTCATTTGACTTTGGTCAAGCGCCAGAAGCTGCTCGGTCTTTTTTTTTTTTTTTTTTTTTTTTTGTGGGTACCGGGGGGTCGACCTCAGGACCTCGTGTGCCAACAGGCACCCGTGCCACTGAGCGATATCACCGGCCCCTTTTTCGTATGTGGGATCCGGGAGTCGAACTCGGGCCCTTGCGCTTGCAAGGCAGGCGCTTACGCCGCTGAGCCATCTCACCGGCCCTGCTCGGTCTTGAGTAAGGTGGATGAGGACACACTGTAATGTTTTTAGGGGGCGCCTTTGTGTTGGATGGTATTCAGCAGCAGCATTCGCTATATTTTTGATCACACATTGTAAAAACACTCATGAAGGCAGACTTTCAGAAATGCTTCAAAAAGTGGCACGGGGGCTGGTGAGATAGCTCAGCGGCATAAGCGCCTGCCTGGCAAGCGCGAGGTCCTGAGTTCGACTCCCAGTACCCACATACGAAAAAAGGGCGGTGATATCGCTCAGTGGCACAGGCACCTGCTGGTGCACGAGGTCCTGAGTTCGACCCCCGGTACCCACACACACACACACAAAAAAAGTGTCATGAAGCCAGGCATGGTGGCACACACCTGTAATTCCAGTCCTCAGGAGGCCAACGCAGGAGGATTGCCACGTAAGACACCAGATGGCGCTACATAGTGAGTTCAAGGCCAGCCCAAACTACATAGCATGACCCTGTCTCTAAAACCTAAAGGGCCAGTGATATAGCTCAGCAGCATGAGTGCCTGCCTGGCAAGCGTGAGGTCCTGAATTCAACTCCTAGTACCCACATAAAAAGAAAAACTAAAAAAAAGTGGCAAGAATGATAAGTGTGTTCAAACTTTCAAAGTGAGGAGTATTTTGAGGAGGATTAATGATATTTACTGTAGTAAATTTTTAAAGATTGAAATTCACTGTATATTTTGATTGCATGTACTCAACATGTCCTGGCTCTTGTTGGTAATGGTACTGTCATTCCCATTGCCGTCCGTGCTGGGAGACGTGACCCCTCATCCCGTCTGGGTCTCAGCTCTCGGCCTAGGCCGCCTCTTCCCTGCAGTTTTCCAGCTTGGCCCCAGCCCTCCCCAGCTACCGCCTCTTCTGGGCACGTGTGTGGGTTTCATCCGCAGCGCCATATTTTCAAACTTAGTTACAAGCCACGGAATTGTATTTTCCTTTCCTCCCTCTCTGCACCAGGAATTAGCAAACTATTGCCTATGGGGTCAAAACTGGCCCGTTGCCTGTGTTTGTACAGCACGTGAGTTAAGAGGAGTTTTCACATCTTTAAATGGTGGAGAAAAAGCAATCAATATAAGAATATTTTGTGACACAAGAAAACTGTGTGAAATCCACATTCAGTATCTCCACTCACTTTCAGTGGAGTACGGCCACTGCCACTCGCTTGCATGTTCTCTGTGTTTTTTTGCAGGCTGTAACAGCAGCCACTGCATGACCTGCAAAGGCAAAGGTAAGCACACTCTGGCCCTTTCCAGAGAGGTCTGCTGGGCCCTAGTTCTAAGCTTCTTATGCCAAGCAGAGCCTGCGTTCTTGTTTGAATTCCATGGCACAAGGCAGAGTGTTCACAATGCAGTAGGGGTCTCAGTCTGTTTTGTAATGCTGTGACAAAATACCTGAGGCTGGCAGACCTAGGAAGTAGACATTTACTTGGCACATGATTCTGGTGACTGCAGGGTCCTAATGTGTGGTGCCAGCATCCCGGCAAGGGACCCTCGGTGGAGCCACATCACAGAGAAGCAGAAAGGGAGCTGGCATTGCGCAGAAGGGGCCAGGTGTGTGGGACAGCCTCACTTCACACCAGAAGGCTCTCATGCTGGAAGTGCGGTCCCCAGTGAAGTGGTGCTGAGGTGGTGGAATCTCTTAAGAGATGTGGCCCCTGGGGAAGTGATCAGGATGGGGGGCTCAACCCTTGCAAATGGCCTAACACCACTCCCATGAAATGGGTCAGGTCTCCCCGCAGTGCTCAGTTCTCGAGAGAGCAGCTGGGGACAAACCACATCCGAGCCACACCACTGGGGGTGCAGTTATCCTGCCAGTTGCTAATTGCACCTACTCTGTCTAGCTGCAGGGGCCTCTTGCCCGTCCTGCCTCTATTCCTGGTTTGCAAGTGAGGGTGGATGGAAGCCTGTTTGAATGGCAAATGTTCATGATGAGCTGCATCTCAGCCGTTTTCTTCATCACTGGGACAAATACCTGACACCAGCAATCTAAAGGTGGGAGGTTTGTTTTGGCTCAGGTCTTAGAAGTTTCAGGTCTGGCATGGTGGGCAGCATGGGGAAGGGCCTGAGTGAAGGACAGCCGTTCATGTCACGCAGCCAGGAAGCCGAGAGAGAAGGGAGGAAGCGGGGAGGGAGATGCGTTCTTCCAGGTCCCACCCCGCAACTCACCTCCCCCTCCAGGGACCAGGCCCACCCCTAACCACGAGTCAGCTGTAGCCGTTCTTATTGCAGTGCTGGAGAGAGGAAGGGAAGGAGACAGAGATGAGTCCCAGGCACCAAAACATACAGGCACGATGCTATGTGCTGTGTGTGCTTTGTCTCATTTCTAAGTCAATTGCTTATTCGATAAATATTTACCCAGTGCTCACTGCAGGCCAGGCACTGTTCCAGGCACCAGAAATGCAGCGGTGGCCAACGCAAAACACTTTCTGCCATCATTGAGTTTCCCTTCTGTATAGTACTGGGGTAGGATTCTAAAACAGTGAATAAGCACAGTATAACAAAATATATTGCATTTAGATGAGTTTTTTTCTTTCTTTTTGGATGGGGAAGGGAAACATTGGAAGTTTAATGGGAAGGTGACTTGAACAAAGACTGGGGTGTGAGCCACGTAAGTATCTGGGGAGAAAGACATTCTAGGCAGAGCAAACAGCAAGTGCAAAGGCCCCGAGGCAGGACAGCGAGGCTATGTCCATGGAACAACAGAAAGAATAGTACACTGGAGTGAGGAGAGGGAGAAGGAGGTGGAGAGATAAGGGGGAGGGGCAGGGAGCTCCATCCTGAAAAGCTCTCATGCCACTGCCAGGGCTTCTGATTGTACTCGGAGATGGCAGTCACTGGAGGGTTTGAACACAAGATTGTTGGCCTCCCTGGCTGATGACCAGCAGGGCCTTAATAGCCTGTCATTAGGTGAATTCACAGTGACTTCCAGGGTCCTCCGCCCAGCCCACACCCTCCCATCTGCTCCGCTCCGCCTGGGCCCGGCCAGCAGGTCCTTCCTTCCCTTGCCCCATCCCATCCAGACAGTGGCCAAACGACAAACATTAATTAAAGTGTGGGGGAACAACTTAATTAGCTCCTAATAGTCACATGCTGCCAATTAAACACCTTGATGACTGGTATACTCCAGAGCTTAATTAGGTGTCCTCAAAAAATCCAGCCCCACACCACTGCCTATTGGTTTAGGAGCCAAATCTTTTCCTGGACCCGGCCTCTCTCTTGGGAGGGAGGCAGGAGCGATGGTTGGGGAGGAGGTGAGACTGCACACTGGTACATCCCAAGACTATTTCAGGCCTTTGTTGCTTCCTGGGAGTGTGGTGAAAGTGACTGTGCAGGTGATATTCCCTCCCTGCCAGCGCTGCTTCCATACCTCAGGCTGCACGGACCTTTAGCCAACCGCCTCTGAGAGAGGAGACGTGCACCGTGCAGGTCTCTCCCCTACTGCAGGGAACGTGAGGCCCCGCCCTGGTCCCTCGTTATCTCACTGCCTGCGGAAGATGTTGCTTGTGCATGGGGGGCTGGAGTGTGACAGCCCCCGCGGCGGGGAAGCCTTAGCTCTTGGCAACTCTGGGTCACCAGAACCAAGAAGCTGCTCGGATATCATCGTATTAGCTGAAGGAGTAGATGCGACAGAGGAGATGATGCCAGGGGTACTCAGTGCCCGGCAGTGACAGAGCAGTAAGCCAGCGTGGCCGTTTCCGAGGAACAGGGTGAAGTGTAGACATCTGCCCCATGTCTTGACCAACTTGGTGAGGAGCCTTGAGATGAAGCGGGTCAGGGATAGACGCAGAGCCGAGCTTTCGGGACCTACGTGTTTCTGGGGCTGGGGAAGTTTCCGTGGTCATCACGCAATCTACGGGGAGCGGCTGTAAGCAGAGGATGTGAGCAAGTTCCAGGACCCTCTGTGGGGCAGTGCCAGGGCCCTGCGCCGCATTCCTGTAACCCATGTCGTGACCGGTGTTGTTTACAGAGGGCTGCAGGTTAGCTCGGGCTCCAGTCGGCACCTTCTCGCCCACAGCTGGCCTCATTTCTTCCCAATTTGCAGGTGATCACGTGTTTAGGACTGGACCTCTGGAGTCTTTGATGCCTTTGGCATCAGTGTGTGGAGCTGACGCCCCTCCCTGAGACGCACCCTGTGACTGTGCAGCTCTGGGCCTGGGAAGTGGCAGCTGCTGCTTCCTTTGTCCAGGGACACTCACTCTTGGAGCCCCCCCCCCGAAAGCAAGCAGGTGCACAGACAGCCCTGCACAGTTCGCGCTTGCGGCCGTGTGCAGCCCTGAATTGGGGGTGGCTTTTTAGACAAGCAGAGTGCAGGTCAAGGCGGGCTGTCAGCCTCAGAACTGCCTTGGTGGAGGTGTCAGCAGGTTCTGCCTCTGCGTGAGCAGGGTGGCCTGACCCGACTCACGGCCTGGCCCAGGTGGTGACTCAGCGTATTTGGTGAATGAATGAACGATGACTGAATGAATACATGATCCAATCATGAGAACGGAACCTTTGCCTTAGTCCTGAGACCTAGTAGTCCTCCTCCAGGACCCTAGTTGAGTATTCTTTTATAAACTTTGATTTTAACAGTGGCACCCATTTTTCAAACATAATCTGAACAGGTTACGTATTTTTGAAAACGTGTAAAAGAGCCGAGCTCCGAGTGTGTCTGGGTGGACTGAGGGGCGGGCTTCCTACTCTGCCAGCCTGGCTTCCCGCACCTCCTCCCAAGGCCCGGGAGCTCGGTTCTGTGGAGGGCGGGGAAGCTGCAGGGCTTGGCTTATCTGCTGACCCTTCGCCGTGGGTCCTGCTCTGAGTCTCATCCTAGTGCAGGCAGCGCTGGGGTTCAGTCTGAGCGTGTGTAAGCGGCAGCAGAGTCCCGTGGCTACAAGGGCCGGGCGAATGCTCTGGGGAATGAAGTGCCCATCTCTCAGCCCCTGACATTGCATGGAAATGAGCCAGGCTCTCCTTCTGGGGGAGAGAAAGGCATGGGCCAGCCATGAGCTGCCTTGCTACAGCGAGGAACAGGCAGGGTAGAGGGGTCTCCACCCGTGGGTGAGCAGCACTCAAAAAGGGGGTGTCTCCAGGAGCCCAGGTGTTCGGGCTGAAGCAAAGACCCTGGAGCTGTCACCCTGGCAAGGCTGAGCGTCCCTAGATCTGAGTGAAAGGCTTTAGGTTAAACAGGGGCTTAGAAGGTGGAATGTGAGGACCAAAGGGGCATCAGGGGCACCGCTCACTGTTCCTGGGCCCACAGGCGGTGACCACACACATGAGAGCCCGGGAGCTACCTTGGGCTGAGACTGAGATGCGGGGTGGTGGAGGGTGCTGAGAACTGTGGTCAGAGGCGTGAGGACATGGGACAGGGACCAAATGAGGTGACAGGAAAGGAGGACTGGAAAGGACAGGGATGGACTCGGGGAGGAGTGGATCGGGGAGCTCGCTTCCCCTAACAGGGCCAGAGGACAGAGTGTGGGAGGAACCTGGTGCCTCGGCTAAGCTTCTGGAAGGTTCTCCTGATGCAGAGGGGCTCTGTGCCCAGGCCTGGCACTGCTGCTGCTTTGGAGAGTCTGTGAGATGCAGCAGAAGAAATGCAGTCTGGAGGTCAGACTCATGAGTCTGACCTCTTGTCTGATCTGGCCACTGGCAGGTCATTTCAGTTAACTGAGCCTTTTATCCCCTTAGCTATAAAATGAGCAAGTTGGAAGTTATTGATTGGCAAGGCCCTTTCATTTCTAGAAACTGCATGATTCAGTTTGATCTAATAAGCACGTGTGGTGCAGGCACAGTGCTGGAGGTGCAGGTGGAGGTGCAGGAGGACCAGATGTCTTTGATGTCATGGGCTCACGCTGTGGTGAGGAATGTGGACCATGAAAGGAGGCTGGAGCACCCATCCAGTCACTGGTCAGGGTGACAAGAGGAGCAGAGAAACCTAGAATGGGACCTGAAAATCTGGTTGATTTGGGGGCAAGGCATGGAGATCAGGAAAGGTGTGCTCCAGGTTTCAAAGCCGAGCCAAGGTTAGGAAAGCAACAGAGGAGAAACATCCTTTGTCCTTGGCCCACTCTGCACTGTTGGCCTGTGCTGAACACCCCATGGGCGTGGGAAGGCTGTCCACAGGGCCATCTCCTCCAGGGACGTCACGTGAATGTGGCTGAACAGCAGAAGCGCTCAGCTCCATCACATCTCCTTACAGTATGTATTTTTTAAAATATTGATTTCCATTTTAGAAAAATTAGAAAATCAGAAAACAAATAATCCAATAATAGGGTGCATAGCTTTGATTTTGCTCTCACCACACACACACACACACACACACACGATATTAGACTATTGGGCACTTTTCTCCTTTAGCAATATATTTGAACATCTCTCCTGTCGATAAATATGGATTGACATCATTATTTTTAATGGCTTCATAATAATTTTCTTGTGTGAACATAACAAATTATTTAACAATTCCCCACTGTTTGAACTTTAAATTTCTTTCCTTTCTTATTTTGCTATAATAAGCAATGCTCTGATGGAAATGGTATTATGCATAGATCTTTGCACACTTACCTAATTATTTCCTCAAATATGATTTTTACAGCTTCTGAGGTATACTGCCATATTATTCTCTAGAAGATTTGTTCCCACTTATTCCCAAGAGCAGCATATTTCCTGCCCCTGTGCCAACCCCAGGCATTGTAATTCTTTTTAATCTTTGCCATCTGAAAAGCAAAAAGGGCATATCGTCGTTTTACGTCATGTTTCTTTTATTACCACTGAGGTTGAACATTGTTTACATTTTTACTGCCATTTGCATTTCTTCTCTCATGATTTGCTTTTTCGTATCATTTTGCCATTTTACCCCCATGGTGTATATATATTAGTTCTTAAGGCTGCCATAGCAGATCACTACAACTGGGTGGCTTAGAAGAACAGAAATTCATTCTCTCATGGTTTTGGAGGCCAGAGTCTGAAATGCAGAGCCTGGCCGAGCCCCGCTTCCTTTGACAACTGGACTCCTGGGCATGGTAGCTGCGTCTCTCCAGTCTTCAGCTCTGTCTTGAATGTCTGTCCCCTTCCACCCCCTGGCTTCACAACAACACACTGTTGAAAAGGTACTTCGGCTTCTAAGCAGAACTCAGTATGCCTCTGCAAGGCCAGTTTTAAAAAAGTTTTATCTTTTTTTGTGGTATTGAAGATAGAACCCAGGGCCTTTGCACATCCGTGGCTCTTTCTTTATCTTTTATTTTGAGATAGAATCTTGCTAAGGTGGTATGTTGCCCAGGCTGGGCTTGAACTTTCAGTCCTCCTGCCTCAGCCTCCCAGTGTGCCAGGATTACAGGCGTCCACCACCAGGCCTGGCTGAGGACCAGCTTTGATGGGAAAAGGTGGAGGGAGCTGGGGCTTCCTGCAGGAACATGAGGATTGAGTTCAGAGACACAGGAAAGGGACACGGTGTAGGCCACACTTTGCTCTCACTTGGGGAATGTCACCCACACCAGCTGTCCAATCAGCTTTGTAGGGAAACAGGGCCCTGAGCATCCTGGAGCCTTGGGTGGTGGGTGAAGGTGAGGTCCTTACTGTCTATGGACAAGATTGTGGGCCTGAAGAGGTCATTTTGGGGAACAGTTGAGCCCCAAATCCTGACAGATATTGAAACAAATCATCGATTTGAATGGGCTGGTCAGAAAGAGAGATTCAAGTTGGGAAGACAGCAGGATGGCACCCAGGGAAGGCAGAGATGAAGGTTCAAAGCCAGGGTGGGTGACAGTTGTGCAGTTCCTCGAGATAACACCTGCAGAGGTGTTTCATAGAGTGCCCACAGCCTTGGGCAGGCGCAAGGAGGGTGGGGACGTACTGTGATTTCCCCTGCCATCCAAAATTGCCCGGAAGCCCTACCTCCCTGCCCAGTGGGTTCCAAACACTTTTCTTGTCTCTCCCTTAGGATGAGAAGACGTGACTGCCAAAGTTGAGGCCCCAAATCTCAGCTCTTTCTTCACCCTCTGAAAACCATACTACACAGACCAAGAAATAAAGGCCACGTTAGTGAGTGTGCCTCAACTCCCCTGGAAATCACGCATTCCTTCGGAGTAACTCCTCATGGAATTGCAGTAGCCAGGAACCTTCCTCAGGGTGGCAGACATGCTCTGGCCTCGAAGCTTGGCTCCCAGGAGCACTGATCCCCTCCAAAATCAGACTCTTGAAGGATTAGGCATTTTCGTCATTGGGGAAATGAGATACCGCAAGGACTACCGTGGTCTATTCCCCAAGGGGTTCATAATTCTGTAGAACCAGACTCTGAATTATGTGGATGGGGGCAGGGGCCCCGGTCCTCTGCGTGATTGAATGTGTGATTCATTTGACACTGAGAATAAAACTGAGTTGAATAATAAGAAAGTACAAGCCTCGGAGGATTTGATGTAAAGCCTTGAAATCATTGTCGAATCATAAATTAACACCCATAATGAGAGTAAAAATTTACCCTGAATTTAGGACACTCTGTTTTTATTTTTTTTTTCAACTGAGTTTAAATGCTTTCCATAAATCCCAAATATTTGGGGGCTGTAAAGATGATTAAATACCTGAAATGTAGCTCCTTGGGACATAAGAAGAAAAATATTAAGCACTTCCTTAAAGTCCACGAATGAGAACTGAGTTATGGTTTTTTTGAATAGTGAGACCGTGCCTTCTCTACTGAGGTCAAAAGGAAATGAAGAGAAGGAAAATCAATTGGAAAATGACTCTCATGCTTAAATCATTATTTCTTCTTCCAGTAGGCACTATTATAAGTAAAGTGATTAAAAACATACTAAAACTTTAAAACACAGTCTGAGAGAATTAGCCTGAGCAAAAAGGTCCTTGCTCCTTCCTTGTTCTGCCCCCATCCCCTTCCCTCCATCTTTTCAGATGATTCATCCCTTATGCTGCTGTGATGCTAAAATAGTTATGTGGTGATTCGTCTTTAAAGAGAGTTTATGCCTAGCCTTGCAAGCAGGCTGCCAGCCCTTCCCACAGATGCTGAGCTGCGCCACCCCTGGCGCCCAGAAACACTAAGCTGGTGTCCTTAGCTGCCATGATGGGTCCTTGCCTACAGCTTTGTGTCCTGATCATAAGGCAGGCAGTCAAATCAGTAAGTAGTTATCGAGTGCTCATTCTCAGCCAGGGAATAGTGAACTGGCCAGTTGGCACCTGGAGGAGACCGGGAATAGAGGCTTGTTAGCCACAGGTTTTATCATTCCCATTTCTGGAGGAGTGAACCCACCTAAGGTTCTAGGCTAGTAAGGGGCACATTTGAACCCAAGTCACCTTGAAGTTAAGACACAAGGCAAGTGAAGAGCGACAGAGAGGATAACTGGGAAGTTTAGATGAACTCCGAAGCTGGCCTGCTGACCCCAGCAGGGTTTTTCCGTGCCTCCCTGGTGCGCACTGGCTTGGGTGAGCGTCAAGTGTTGGACTGGACAGACAGAACACCAGGTACTGTGGGTTAGAAAGTACTGGCCAGGCCCTCACTTCTGTAGCTTCTGCCTGTGCAGACTTGGATCAAAGGAGAACACAATTGGAATAAGGCTATTGTTCAAGTTGCCCAGTTCACAGATGTAGGCAAATATCTGGGTCCAGCTTCAAAGAGAAGTTCTGGCCATAGAGCTTATGTAAGGAGAGAGAGGCAGCTGACGCTTAAACCTGGAGAGACGCCCTGCTGTGTGAGGCAGAGGACCAGAGGATTCAGGCAGATTCCATCTCTGAGGGCAGCTCTTTCTTCATTGTCTGAATGATTCCACTCTGTAGTTTTGATGGTTTTCTGTCCACAAGCCCAGTTTCCTCCAATGCTGGCTTCCTGACTTGAGCCCTGTCCTGGTGTTTGGGGGATGTTACCTCGCTTCTCCCTGATTCAGTGGGGCTGGCAGTGACTTCTTTCTCATGCCAAAATATCACCCACTTGTGTTCTTTGACTTGTGCTCTTCCCCTTCCCCACCAGTGGATCTTCCTGCAGTGACTGTGACCTGGGTCATGTCTGGGGACACGGCAGCCTCTAGTATTGCATCTCTACCTCACCCTGGAGGAAGAGGCTTCTGGACCTTCCTGTCTGCAGCAGACCCATGTTCTCAGTCCCCCTCATACTTGCTCCAGTGTGAGGCTCGGGAGCTGATCCTTGATCAGTCCCCTTCCTGCCTCTCTGATTCATCAAGGACAGCCCAAAACCTGGACCCTGTTCTCAGAGAGTCCTCAGAGTTATCCTAGACAAGCAAGAAGGATGCAAGCTGAACAGACAGAGAGCACCCCAAGGAGGACCTTGTCCACTGCTGTGTGATATGACACGTGGCAGGAAACACCAGTGGGGGAGACTGGGTGCTGCAAGCAGGAAAAGCTCCATGGACGAGGAGGAAGTGAAAGGTGGGTTGGACTTTGAGGACAGAAAAGTCAGCTTTCCATTCTCCTCCCTGGCTGCAAGTGTCCTGTGCAGCCTTGGAGAAAGGGAGTCCTGAGATATGTGAGGTCTGGGGCCTCCTGTTTTTGTAGGCTATGTGAATACCAGCACCCCCACCTTGGGAAGCTGTGTAGACAAGAAGGTCACAGTCCCCTGTAGATAGTCATCAAGAGCTATTAGATAGGAAGGCAATTATTGACTAACAGATAATAAATTTTGGCTGCTTGTCCATAAGGGTAATGATCATAATGAAATCTATTTTCCTGCCAAATGGATCTAGATCAAGTTTTAGAAAATGGAGAGAGGATGCGAGTCTGCTTAACAAGGAGCTAGAAATCGTATCCATCAATAACAGATGCCTCGTTCTTAAGTAAAGCTGCAGGGAAGCCAAGGGCATAGGTGGAGTGGAGGGCAAGAAGGGACTAGAGTCGAGCCTGCACTGAGGCAGGAGCCAGGGCTTTTGAGCCCTGGGTTTGAGAGGTACAGGTGGAGCTTTGGTGAGCTGCATGTCATTTTCATTCCTAGCTGTAGGTCTGGGGGTAAAGGGGCATCTAAGGTGCACACTTGCATTTGGATTGGGAGAGGGCATAATTATAATCCTCACTTAAACCCCAAGTTCACCTGCTCCCTGGCAAGTGCTGACAGAGTGAGTTTCAGAACCACATTAAGGGTGGACAGGACCTGGACACCTGGGGGGAACAGTTTCTGAAAGCATGGTCTGTGAATCACCATGGACAAATGAATCAGATCTCTGAGGGATGACAGCCAAGGACCCAGACCTTATAACAAACACAGCAGGACAGCAGATACCTATGTACTTACACACTAAGTTTTGAGACACATGTGAGAAATCTTAAGTACAGAAGGCCATCGATCTCATACAAGCAGCAAGTGCTCAAGCTTGGATTCAAAGCCAGATCTGGTTGACTCTGAAACACAGGCTTGTTCTACTATATTCAGTTGCTTCTGAAGAGCAGGTAACAGGTAGAATTCGAGGCTGGCAGTGTGCAAAAAGGAGTGACTAGGGGAAGAATCTGGAAGCAGACGGAGGACTCTGTCACAAAATCTGGTGGGCTAAGGCAAGATCCAAACCCCGGAGGGATTGGATGGAGATGTTTTTAGTATTCATGCCCTTAACAACCAGCAAGGATCAGAAAGAAGGGAAGGAACTCAGGACCTGGCTTAGCAACATAAGGCGGGAACCAGGCTTCCAGGAACACAAAAGAGCTCAGATTTAGCAATCCATTTGGAATTTCAGAGTGGATTCAAAAGCCAGATAGACCTGGGATTCCTTATATTTTCTCTGGCTATGCAAGGAATTGTAGTCAGGATTTGCAAGGGAAAAGATTTAATACAGGACACATAATTTATAGGACTATTTTATAATATTCACCCAAAGAATGCAAAAGAGTGTGGGAGATCTGTCCACACACTAGAGACCCAGAGAATCCAGCTGAGGGCCTGGGCCCCATGGCAGTGTCCTGCAGGAGTCCAGTGGAAGGACTAGAGCCCATGGCAATGTCCTCCACGAGTCCAACTGGAGGTCAAGAGCCCACAACAATGTCTCATGCAAGTCTGTAACAAGGAGCGGCACTGGGAAGGCCCAAGGTCAGTGGTGGAAGCTAGAAAGTCTGTGCCAGCGGGATGAAGGATCTGTGCCAGCAGCTGAGGGATCTGCACTGGAGCCAGGAAGTGATGCTCAAGGTAAGGACCAGAGCTCCCAGGAAAAGAACCGCAGCCATCTTCAGTGACAGCAAGGACCCAAGCTCCTCCAACAATGAGAACAGCCAAGTTCATATCAGGAAAACCAGCGTGACCAGCTTCTCCAGGAGGATCAACAGCACCATCTTCCCTTCCATTTCTTCTTTTATGCTATTGGCAACAATCCTCAGGTGGGCCTTTCACCCCAGCACTGTGCTGATTTGGTTCAGCTTGGTGTTACGAGTTGACCATTAGTTAATCCACCACAGAAGGCATTAGACCCCAAGTCCAGTAATTGTGCCTAGCGAGGTAGACATTCAGTCCTGGGTAAGAAGCCACGCTATCCCTACATGATTATACTCGTAGATGCTGGTAGCCCAATATCAGTTTGAAGGGTCCTGGGAAGGTCCCAGGCAATGCCCTCTAGCTGCAGACTCCCACACAGGGTTCTAGATGCTCAGCCTCTATTCATCCAGTGACCCTAAGACATCCTCTTCTTCTACCCTGAGCCCCCAGCTCAGCTCCCAACTCCTATGCTATTCTCCTGACAAATATTTTTTCTTTTATTCCCTGTCTTGGATGTGTCTCTCCAGAGGGAGCAGTGCTGGCCGGGTGCTAAGGGGGAGCATTACTCCATGAGAACATCGGACGGAACATCTGCAGGACGGCTACATCTGAGGTCAAGTCATTTCTAGCAAGAAAATACAGGTGCATGTGTCTTACATGTGTCTGATCTCCTTCATGATGTTTGGAAATTTCTTGATCCTGGAGTCTTACTGAGAAATGGATCTTGCCTTCACTATAAAAGATTCTCAGTTTCCAGACTGCTGAAATGAGGCTGTGATAAATGACACAGATTCACTTGGTTGATGGAACCATCTGGACTTTATTCAGAAGCCAGTTCTCAAGGGCAGCAGAGGTAGGACAAGGTTCTGTGCTGGCAGTATTGGCACTGTGGCCCGTAGTGACCAGGCTCAGCAGGGGCTGTTGAGGTATCCTCAAGGTAGTTTCTATGAAGTGAGTTTGGCTCTGTGACTTGCTGTATAGCGCCTCTCATTCCGGGAAGTTCTGTCAGTAGCCCTTTTCTACTCAAACAACAGAGCGGGTCAAGTTTCAATATGGAACCCGGTGTGGTGCTGCATGGCTGTAATCCCAGCACTCTGGGAAGCTGAGGCAGGAGGATTGTAAGTTTAAGCATAGCCTGGGCAACTTAGTGACTTAGCAAGACCCTGTCTCAAAGTAAAAATAAATATAAAGGGCTGAAGATATAGCTCAGTGTGAAAATCTTGGGTTCAATCCCTAATACAACACCCACACCCACACACACGCACAATAAATAAATGTTAATTAATCAATTTAAAAAGTTTCAGTTTGGAAAACAGAAACCATTCCAGGCTTCTTAACCAAGGGAATTTAATATCAGGAACTGGATACACGAGTGATGGGAGAGCTGAAAAGCCGAACAATGTGTGGCGAGGCACCCCAAGATGAGCAGTGGCAGGAAGTTGCTTCTAACCTTAGGCCTGTAGTCACCATGGGAGGAAGTGGCATTTTCAGACCCCAGAGGCAGGAGCTAAGCCGGCGAGCTTCCTTGAGGGCCTGTCTGGGGGGAGGTGAGACTGCAGTCAGAGGCTGGGAGCAAAGGAGCCTGGCGCTTCTGGGGGGTGATGGACAGGAGACAGCACACACGCGACAAGCCCTCAGCCGGGCTCTGCCGCCTCCAGGAGACAGCAGCGCTGAGCAGGTGCTAAGAGGGAGCATTATCCTCTGCAGAAAGCCTTGCACAGAACATCTGCAGGATGGGTGCATATGAAGTCAAGTCATTTCTAGCAAGGAAATAGAGGTGCACAGCAGCGTCACAGATTTCACTTTGCACACTTAACACCCATGTCTGCTTTGGTTGGTTTATTTCACTATGGTTCATGCTCTTGGGCTGTTTGGCCTTTCTTTTTTAACCTGGAACCCTGAGGGACTCAGTCTCCTTTGTGACAGGTACCGTAAAGAGCCACCTCCTTTTGTAAATTTCCAAACTTCCAGTCCTTTCTAGACGTCTCTTGGTCCCTTGAGCTTGAGGTTTTTGTCCCGCCCACCGGTTGCAATGCCATAGGTCATTAGGGGGTGGTAGACACTTGCAGAGGAGAGACTGCAAATGGAAGAGGCCCCAAATACTCCTTCGTGAGTCCACCACCGAGAGCCATCTGCAGCCCCACGGGAGAGGTGAGAAGGTCCTGTCCCTGGGTGGAAATATCCATCTCTGCAGTTCATGGCCTTGAGCCCTTAGCTTCTAGAATTCTTTTTTTCCTGGCTTGTTCTTGTCCTGAGTTAAAATTAGATTTTAAAAATCTTAGTATCTCCAGTACTTAACATAACTAACTATGAGCATGGCAAAAAAAAAAAAAAGAGTGAATAAAGGAATGAATGGATAATAATTACTATGACAACTAAGATATACACTGCTCTGTATGGCCATGTGAGTGGGGGTGCACTAATCCACCACTCTTTCTGTGTTTGTCCCTAGAGAGGGGCACGTGCGCCTCACCATCCTTCCTGCTGTGGGGTAGGAGGATGGGGAGCCCAGGGGCCCAGCAGCTTCACAGAGGTGGCCAGCACCCTGCTGGCTTGTGCTTGTCCTTCTGCTCTGTAGCTGCACCTCCCCAGCCACACCAGTGGCCAAGTCAGGCTGCCACAGAAAACTCTCCTAGAGAGACCTGAAAGCTATGGTTCTTTCATTATGAATGATGGTTTCTGTGATGGGGAGGGAGCAGGGACTATTATCCTAAAGGCAAACTCATTCATTTTCGATATGGCAAAAGAAAATAAAAGCAAGGGGAGGCCTAGTTCATAAATTCTGCCTGTTCTATATGACTTTCTGTTATGAGCGAATGAGTGATTTTTCTAATGATAAAGAGGATTCCAGGGCCCTGAAATGTGAAGGTGGCTGTGTCTGTATTGATAGGCTTCTCTTCTGCTTCCACTTACTTCTCCACAAAAGTCTGCCCTTGCAGGCACTCGAGCTTGTGCACACACACGTACAAATGCATGCGCAAATGCACACAGTCCGTGGGGGTGCTCTCTTGCTTTCTTACTGCTATTCATTTATGCTTCCTTTTGCCTGGTGTCTGCTTTGGTTGATGCTGAAGTGATTATGATAGTCTCCCTTTGGGATCCTTAGGAAAACCCCAGCAAGCTGGAGGAGACCAGGACGTAGGATCTGAAAATTAACAGTGGGTGCCAGCTGATTGAGGAACAATAGGGCGGACTGCCCCCTAGCAGCTTGCCAGAGGCTGGGGACACATTCTCCTTATGGGAGGCTGTCACCACAGCTCCTGGGTAGACATCTTCGTCTCTAGAAGAGGTATATAAACGTAAGACTGTGCTGGAACTGCCTTCTTAAAAAGTATTTCATCTTGGAACCCAGGTTCTTAGCTTTAAAATTGGAAGCCCCTGGAGCCAGAGTTATGCAGGGGTGGGGATGTGAGCGCCCCCAGGCCTTCTCAGGAGCCCCATGGCAGATCCATCTTGTTGTGGCCACCTATCAACCCCGAACAGAATATCTCCATCACGTCCCACCATGTAGTTCGGGGAAAACTGAAAATAGCAGTAGGGGTGCTCTTTGGGCACCTAGGCAAGAGCAGGCATGTTCTGGGGAGAACTCTTTAAACACCAAGATGCTCCTGCCTGTCTCACACTTTATAGGTGGGATTCGGTGTGTCTCCTTTCTTCAATGCGCTTCCTGGATGCTCTCCGTCTCTTCTCCTCCTTCCCTACCTCTCCTCCCTGTTTCTCTTTCCTTGTCTCACTGCTTCTGTCACCTCCTTTTTCTGTCGTCTGAGTCTGCCTCTCCCTTCCCACGGCCTCTCTCTTCCTCCGGTTTTCTTTCTGTGAGTTTCTCAGCCTTCCTCCTCCTCAGCCTCCCTCTTGTTTCCTCTTTGTACAACCGTGAATCGTGTCCCCCTCGAAGTTAGTTCCTAGCTGGAACCACAGGAGGTCTTGTTTGGAAACAGGGCCATTGCCGCTTAATGTGTTAAAAGGCATCGTACTAGAGCAGCGTGGGCACTGAACCCACTGTGAGTGTTCTGAAGAGGAGAAAAGAAGGGACTCAGAACAGACCCGCCAGGAGGAACACCGCCTGGCCACCAAGGCAGAGACTGGAACGGGGCATCCACAAGGCGAGGACACCAAGGCTGCTGGTGCTGAATGGAGCCTGGAATGTGGCAGAAAGGATTCTTCCCTAGAGCTTCCAGAGGGAGCACAGCTCTGCTGGGATCTTGGTTTGGGATTTCTAGCTTCCAGAACTATGAGAAAATATGTCATTTCCAGCCTCCCAGTTTGTGCCACTTGTTATGGAGGCCCAAGGAAAAGAGTACATTTGTCATCAGGTTCCTGCACACTTCTCTTCCCTGTCAGCAGCCCTTGTTTCGCAGATTCAAGTCACTGACCTCACTCCCTGCAGCTGTGGCATCTGCTACCGTCACTCTTTCTCTGTAATGGGAAAGCTCCTATCCGCCAGATTCACGGCTCAACTGCCACGCAGGCTGCTTCTCCACTCACAGGTGCCAGGGGTCATAAATATTTCATGATGGGAGACCTCTTTTTGACCAATTTGCCTTCTCAGGAATGGGAGGAAGGCTCCAGAATCTGGGTGTTAGATCTCCCTGTGGCCCCGGGCAGGTCTCTCAGCCCTCTGTGCTCCAAGGTCTGCATGGATAAAGGAAGGAAACCACTTCCATCTTGCCCGTCCCTGGAGAAAGTCGTTAGGGTCAAAGGACCTCCACAAGGTTCTTTACAGCCCCTCACTCTCCAGATTTAGGAGGCTGGGGTGAAATAAGTATTTACTGACTACCCAGAAGGAGGCTAGAACTCTTTTCAGTGTTACTGAGTATTATGGGATCCTTAAGACAACCTACCCAGTGGGTGAGCCCCATTTTTAAGTGAGGGAAACTGACTGACTTAATGAGCTTTAAAGAAATATTACTTGCACAAGAATGGCAAAGTTTCTACTTAAACCCAGATTTCCTGGTGTCCAATCTAGAGATTATTCTTGTATATCACACTGCAACCTATTATTTGTTGATTAATTACTGCTTTTTAGTGATGTACTTCCTTCCCATCTGGAAGTATTTCTCTGACCCCTCAGGAGAAGCTCTTAACTCAATGTAATCTGGGCCCTGTGTGTGGAGTCTCATTTTCAAGTATGAATATTAACAACAGGCCTAGCAGTCACAGGAGAAATTTTGATGAAACAGTTCATGAGGGCAGACAAAAGCCTATCAGGGGTGAAGCATTTGTAAAACTGAAGTTTAAGCCATTGCAGGGAAGACAAGAAATACGGTGCCAAGGTTTGAATGTGTCCCCAAAGTTCACGTTAGAAACTTAATCCTCAGTGCACAAATGCTGGTAAGGGAAGCGGGGCCTTGTAAGTAGCTCGGCCCTTATGAATGGATTAATGTGGTTACCATGGCAGTGGACTAGTTATGCCAAGAGTGGATTGGTTACAAAAGTGAGTCCAATCCTCTCTTGCCCTCTCCCTTCCACCATAGGGTGACACAGCGCAAAGGCCCTCCATGGATGTCAGCACCACGCTCTTGGACTCCCCGGCCTCCAGAACTGTGTGCCAAATAAAGCTCTGTTCTTTATAAATTAGCTGGGCTTGGGGCCAGTGAGATGGCTCAGCGGCTTAAGCACCTGCCCGGCAAGCGCGAGGGCCAGAGTTCGACTCCCGGAACCCACATACGAAAAAGGGGCCGGTGATATCGCTCAGTGGCACGGGCGCCTGCTGGCGTGCGAGGTCCTGAGGTCGACCCCCGGTACCCACAAAAAAAAAAATAAATAAATAAATTAGCTGGGCTCAGGTATTCTGGTATGGCTGCAGAAAATAAACTAATGCAAGCTGCAGTCAGGAGGAAGCCGGAGCCACAGTGCACTTGCCGAGTGCACAGACCTGGGCCTAAGCTCTGCCCGGGGGTACGGGGGGAAGTTTGGAGACAGAGAGTTTTTTTTCTTTTTTTAATTTTATGGAAAGAAGTTAAAACAAAATTTCATAACAAAATAATAGGAGAATAACAATATTTAATACATTACATGTTATATTTAAAATGGTTGCTCAGGGTACAAGATATGGGCATAAAAATTTCTCTAATTGATATTAGCACAAACCTCTCTTTTTTTTTTTTGGTGGGTACTGGGGGGTTGACCTCAGGACCTCGCGCGCCAGCAGGTGCCTGTGCTGCTGAGCGATATCACCGTCCCTTTTTTCTTATGTGGGTTCCGGGAGTCAAACTTGGGCCCTCGCGCTTGCCAGGCAGGTGCTTATGCCACTGAGCCATCTCACCGGCCCCCCAAACCTTCCTTTTTAATGAACTAAGAGACACTAATAGTATAACTGACTTGCATTTTTTCCCTTTTCCCCACTGTCCTTTCCCCTAGCACCCATCCTGGTTCCTTTTTCCTTTTGAACAATTTCTTCCCATTTCACAATATCTATTTTACATTTTGGATCTTATTTACTCTTCCAGTTTCTCACACCAGGGAGACAATGCGATGTTTACACATGTGTGTCTGATTTATTTCACTTATGAGTATGGTCTCAAGTTGCATCCATTTACTTATAAAAGTCTCAGGTTTATCCTTCTTTATGGCTGAGTAGTACTCCATTGTATAAAAAGACCACATCTTTTTTATTCATTCCTCGGTTGATGGGCATTTGGGTTGTTTCCAAGACTTAGCTATTACAAATTGTGCTGCTATAAACATGGGTGCACATATATTGCTGTGGTATGTTTTCAATTCTTCTGGGAAAATACCCAGAAGGGAAATAGCTGGGTCGAATGGGACCTCTAATCCTAGATTTTGAGGAATCTCACACTGATTTCCACAGTGGCTGTACCAGTCTACACTTCCACCAACAGTGGAGAAGGGTTCCTTTTTCCCCACAGCCCCGCCAACATTTGTTATTGGTTGATTTCTTGATGATAGCCATTCTTTCTGGGGTGAGATGGAATCTCAGTGTTGTCTTAATTTGCATTTCTTGAATGACCAATACATGACCATTTTTTCATGTATTTATTTCCCATTGGTATTTCTTCATCTGAGAAGTGTGTATTCATCTCAGATGCCCATTTTTGGATTGGGTCTTTGAATTTGGGGGTTCTGATTTTTTTCAGTTCTTTATATGTTCTAGATAGAAGTCCTTTGTCTGAGGGACAATTGGCTAAAATTATTTTCCCACTGTGGTTTGTCTTTTCACATTGTTGGTGATTTCTTTTGCTGTGCAAAAGCTTTTTAATAAGATGGGATCCCAGTTGTTGATTCTTTGAAGTATTTCCTATGCAGTCTGGGTTTTGTTCATGAACTCTGCCTACACCTATGGGAGATATAGAGTTTTGTCTGCATAGTATAGTATTTTGTCTGCATAGTGCACATATGTGTATGATGTGTATGTGTCAAGGAGAACTTTTACGTCTTAGGTGTCATCTAAAGATGCAGATGCTTGAGAAATCAGCCCTTTCTCCCTTTCTTAATTCCTCCACTGGCTGCACATATTTCTGCTGAGCTTTCCTTTCCTCCCAGAGCGATGGGAGCACTGGTTCCTTGTTTGGCCTTTGCCCGACAGCCAGCTCACAGCTGAAGGAGCAGCCCCTCTTCTTCCCTGCTTTAAGTCCCAATTGTGTCTTCCATCTTCCCATCTTGAGTGTGATTAGGGTGAAGGAAAGCTCATAAAAAGGAAAATCAAACTTTGGGTAATTACGGCCCATCATTTGTTTATCTTTAAGTCCATATTGGAGGAGCATTACTCACGCTGAGGATCCTGGCAAAGGCAGATGCATCATTTATACTGAAGTATATTATCTGCTATGATATTTATGATGAAATGAGTTTGCCAGCCATCGTCTATCAGGTCATAAACATCTTACTCAGATTTGAAAAATGGCTTTTAATATGATCGCGTTGCAAGATTAGAGTGGATGTGCCTTTCTTACCTCTGCTGCTCCCAGAAGCGGGGCGAGCAGGCCTCTGTCCCTGGGTGGCAGCGATGCTCTTTTGCCTCATTTATGCCTCCCACCCTCAGTCCAGAGTCTATATCTTATTTATTGTTGTGTTCCCTTTGTCCAACACAGGGCCTGGAACATGGTTGATTGTCAACAAATATCTGTTAAACAAATTGAACCGATTCATATGGTAGCATGTTCAGTTTTGAGGTTCATGATTCCATACATTTCTGGGGAAAAAGAAAAGAAATACTGTTGTAGTCAGGGTTTTCAAGGGAATAGATTTAATATGGGGTACATAATTTATAGGATTACTTTATAATATTCACCCAAAGAGTCAAATGCAGAAGAGTGCAGGAGATCTGTCCTCACACTATAGACCCAAAGAATCCAGCTGAGGGCCTGGATCCCACAGCAGTGTCCTGCACAAGTCCAGCTGAAGACCTAGAGCCCATGGCAACATCCTCCAGGAGTCCAGCTGGAGGCCTAAAGCCCACGACAATGTCTCATGCAAGTCTGTACCAAGGATCTGCACTGGGAAGGCCCAAAGGTCAGTGGGGGAAGCTAGAAACTGACGGATCTACCCTGGAGCCCGGAAGTGAAGCTCAAGGTAAGGATCAGAGCTCCCACAAAAAGAACCACAGCCGTCCTTGGCAACAGCAAGGACCCGAGCTTCCCCAAAGATGAGAACAGCTGAGTTCATATCAGGAAAATCAGTGTAACAAGCTTCTCCAGGAGAACCAACAGCACACCATCTTCCCCTCCAGTTCTGCTTTTATGCTGTTGGCAACAATCTTCAGGTGGGCCTTCCACCTCAGGACCACACTGGTTCAGTTCAGCTGGATGTTCCAAGTTGACCATTAGTTAATCCACCACAAATACCATCACCTGAAATAACTAATTCATTGCCACATTTACTCATTATACATTTGCTCATTTGTCTGATAAATACTTACCCAACAGTCGTGTGCAAGGGCCCATGTAGTCCAGAACAATAAATAGGACAGGGCTTCTACCTTCAAGGAGCCAGTAGCCTAGCACTGAATGTAAGAGAGGAAAATAAAGCCATAAAGATACAGTGGGTGACTGAGGATGAGCAGATCACTCCGATCTGGAGGCACAGGCAGGAGTGGGTATTTGAACAGGATTAGAATGGCTGAAGTATTAGTTCTTTGTTTGCTGGAAAATTAAATCAAAGCTAATCTCGCTTTAGTAAAAAAAAAAAAAAAAGTCTGCATAGGAAGTAGAGTGTAATATCCCACAGGGTCCGTGGAAGAACTCAACGAGGAAGTCTCCGGCAGGGCGGGCAGCGGGGATCCCCGGGCTCTGTTGTGGAGCCTGAGAAACCTCCCTTGAGAGTTCCCCGATGAGTATAGCTCAGTGTCCATGACCCTTTGTTTTTCTGTCCAAGCCTTGACTTTCCAGGAGACATAGTATGATTAACGAGCTGATTGCAGGAGGCAGCCCCTGAGCCATCAGCTGTGGCCAGAGGGACCATCTGCAGGAGCATGGCTGCTGAGACCTTCTGGGCAGTGACAGCCCTTGCCAGAGGACACGGCTGGGCAGCCCCTCTGACCAGGCGCCCCTACACAGGTGGGAAGGGGAAGTGTGTGGACGTGGTCAGGAAGGACATTTCAGGTCTGTCAGAGAGCAGGACTCAAAGCCTCCCACCAGGACTCTGCCCTGGCTCCCTTCTGTCCTCTCAGCCCCACGTATGGCCGTGCATTCCCTCTGGCTTCCTTCCACATGGGCATATACGTGGGTGTGGGTGTGTTTGCCCTGCCAGCATGTGTGTGAATACTAGTATAAGCACACGTGATTGTGGCTATGTAGCATTTGCACATGTGACTGTGTCTGTGTGTGTGCAAGTGCCTGCGTGAGTGTGTCTGAATGCATGTCCTGTGTGAGTGTGTTCTGGATTCTGATTTGTCCTGGTCTGTGACGTGGGGAGCACAACTGACCGGATGGTCAGATTCTCCTTGCTGCTGCTTAGCATATATCTTACAGATTGCTATGTGGGATGAGTTTCTAGTATTCCGTCTGAGAGAGTTACCAAAATTGCTAAATGCTCCTCTTGTTAACTTGTCTTCCCCATGTGTCATCCCAGACAGTGGAGCACAGCAAGGGTGAAAAACACCTGCCTGGCAACACAATTTCTTCTTGGCCAAACCCAGTAATTTCTTCCCTGCAGCAGAAGTTCATCTCACCCTCTGAAGTCTGTGTTCCTCGTTGCTTGTTGTGATAATGCACAGGTCATCTTCTCGTCTCTTCCCAACCACTTTTTTTCCTGACCAAATAATTCTGATTCTCTCCACCCACTTTGGGCTCCCTTTCCCAGCTCTTGACTTTGTGGGCTGCTCTTGGGGTCCTCCATTCCTCCATTTCTTCTTGCTTGCTCTTTTATACCCATTGAAGCCCCATGTTCTCCCCAATAATTTAAGAAAGTGGACTTGTGTCCTTATCTCAGTGGGAGATCAAATAGAGCACTTTTCTCTCCAGGAGCGTCTATGTCTTGGTGGGGAAGTTGTGCTAAGACTGGTGGGGTGGGGTGGTAACCCCGTATCCTTCCAGGCATGAAGAGTGGGCCCTGCCAAGGTGGGTTCAGGGGAACAGAGTGCTGCCTGCATATCTCACTTGACTTTTATTCACATAGGAAATATTTGCAGTTGCACTCAATACTCCCATTGTTATATGGGAAAGAACAGGCATCTTGCCCATTTTGCCAAAGCTTTTATGATGAAGCCCTGGGCCCCCTGACACTTTGTTCTCTGCTGGAGAAAGCTGGCTGCATGCATGTCAGGCCTTCATATCCCAGAAGCAGGGGCCTTGACTTTTTATCAGCTGTAGTTCATTTGTAAATTATTAACCTTCTGAAAGCCAATATTTGCTGGAGGCCTTCCAGGCCATCTGTAGCATGGGAGCGTGCTTGGGAGACTGGGTGAGGAAGGTGCAGAGAGCTGGAGTTGAGGAAGGGTGGCACTTGCTGCTATTCGTGAGGGGGGCTGTTCCCAGCCCCCAGGACAGGGTCTGAGCCAGCAGCCCAGTCCTTTCTCAGTGGGCAGAGACCGGCCATGGCAGGCTCCACACGGGAATGATTCCACTCTGCCCAGGCCTATGCTGCCACGCCAGCTGAGGTATTCCAGGCAAATGCAGTTCTGAGGGTAAAGGGAAGCATGGAATCCTGCACAGTGTACGAAGAGCAATTCTGAGGTATTGCAGTTCCACTCTGGGTCCCTACACGCAACCTGTGTGAAGTCAATTCCTTTGCAAGTCTCCCCGACAAGACTGTGAGCGCCTCAGGCACAGAAACTGTGATGTAATCATCTCAGAGTCCTCAGGCTCACTCAGGGGCTGGGACTTGTCAGGCGCACAGTGAACTTTTTTATCTTTGGCTCTGGGGGTGGAACCCAGAGCTTTGTGCATGCTAGGCGAGTGCTCCCCACTGAGCCACACCCTCCAGCCTTACACAATGAATTCTTGATGAATGGGCAACTTAGTCTGGTTCTTCAGGATTCTTGGGACCAAAAGTCAGCCCTTTTGAAGGCAAAGCCATGACTTAGCCTCTGTATGTTCAAGCACAGTACTGTAAGCGTGTTACAAGCCAGTTATTGAAAATCGTACGTTGCCACCATTTCCAAGTAATGTCCTGTCAGTGATACCTCTTGGCAGTCTTTGTGGAGACAGTCCACACAATATTCCCTGTCTTGCAGGGCACTGTCAGTAGCTCCAGTCACCTCACTGAGCAAATTTGGGGCTGAAAAATAATCCAGTGTTTCTCCCACCATCATCAGAGAGCAGACGTTTATAAAAAGGGGAGGGGCATTATTAACAAAGATAAAGGTAGCACTTTAAGTTTTACTAAAAATGTATACTACAATACAGGAAAGATTATATAAGTGAGGCAAAAGAAACAAACAAAAAAACACCACCACCAACAACAAAACCTCCCAAAACAAACAAACAAACAAACAAACACAAAAAAACCAGTGTCCTTGGTGATGGGCAGATTTGAATTTTAGCCCAGCATTTTTACTTCATAATATATATAATATAATATATATCTTGAGTAAATCATTTAAACATCTCTGAGCCTCAGTTTCTTGTGTAAAACGGGGATATACTCGCTACCTCGTAAGCTTACTGTGAGGACTAAATGAGCTAAAACCTGGAGCAGACGCAGAACAGTACCCAGCGCACAGTAGTAAGGATTCTCGAGAGCTGTTATCCTTTGTCATCACTGTCATCATCCCCACCACCATGAACACCAACTGAGAAAATATATCTTGAGGATCTTGCATATACCTGGCATATACAAGGTTAAAAAATCTAATTACTGCTCATAATTAGAGTTAGAAATGATAAATGGAAAAATTTTAAGTTATTTAAAAACCAAGAAGACTTTGTGATGCCAGTAATCAAAATCAGTATACTCCGGGCTACTTTTGTTTCACCAAAAAGGAAGAGGTGACAAACAAGATTTAATGGGGGGGGGGGACTTGCATTGTACCAGTTACCGTGTTAGGGGATTTACAAACATTTTTTTCTGTGTAAGCTAATAATCCTGATTTTACAGATAATGGCCCTGAGCCATTATGTATTTCTCTGGTGGTCATACTGACTAACAGAGGTAGAGCTAAGGTTTCAACCCACATGTTTAGACTCCACAGCCTGTGCTCTTCCTGCTTTCCAGAATCTAGCTTAAAAAATTGAAAGCTTTGCAGAGCCCTTCCCTTCCCTTTCTGCGTCTGGAGGCAGCACGTCTTGGCTTAGGTGGAGCTTCTCTATTTGCCAAAAGAAGGGTGTGGCCTGGAGTGCAGCTCCACAAGCCTATGTGTGACTGCAGAGTGCCAAGCACCACGCTATGATCTGGACGCACATGGTGGCTAGGGCATGGCGGCAGCTATCCTTGAGGACAGTTCATGTGTCCTATAGAGGCAGACCACGTGTAGTCTCATGATATCAGCATAACCACAAGAGGTGAAGGGTGGGCATGTGCACAGGGAACTGTGTAAGGACAGAGGAGGTATGAAGGAATCTGGTCCTGGAAGGAAGATTCTCTCGAAGAGAAGATGCCAGAACTGAATGTCCAGCGTTAGTGAAAGCCAGCTGAAGGAAGGTGAGAAGAAGGCATAGGGGGAGGGAGAGCAAGGACAAAGCCACAGAGGGGAGAGCCAGGCCATTCAGTGTCCCCGAAGTGGGAAATGTGTACAGAAGTAAGGGGTAAGTAGGGTCAGGGCTCAGAAAGTTCTGGAATGCATGGTGGTGAGTTTGGACTTTATCCTGCATAGGCTGGCAGAGGAGTGATGGGTGGGGGACGAAGCTGGAGTTGAGGGGAGCCAGGCTGCAGGAAAGGGCACTTGCTGGGTGGTGTTATGGATTAGATCTAGAATGTTCCCCAAAAGGCTCCATGTTCAGAGGTAAGGCTTTGGGAGCCTGATAGATCGTGTGGGTGCCATGCTTGTCAGTTAATCCACTGAAGAGGTCAGAGATGAATGTGTTGTTAGGAGGTGGGGCCAGGTCAGAAGAGCCGGGCTGGGGCGTGTCCTGGAAGGGTGTGTCTCCCTCCGTTTCTTCTCTTGGCTTCATGCTTCCTGGCCAATGTGATGCGAGCAGCTGTCCTCTAGCAGACCTTCCCACCATGCCCTTCTTGTCTTGGTGCCAGCTGACTATGGACTGAATCCTCTTAAAAACTCAGAGCCAAAATGAACCTTTCCTCCTCTGAGTTGTAGGTGTTGGGCATTTGGACCCAGTGATGGGAAAGTGACTGAGATGGGTGGCCATTGTCTAGGGGAAAAGATGATGACAGCAGTGACGGGAATGAGGAAGAAGCAGAGACTGTGGAAATGTTAGAAGGAGATGCTTTTGGGATTGGCTGGTTGACTGGGTGTGTGCACGGTGGTGGTGGAGAGACCAAGATTGATTTCCGAGATTTTTGCCTTGGACAACTAGGAAAATGGTGGTGCAATTAACAGACTATGAAGAGGAAAAGGAGGGATTGTGGGATTGTTGTGAGGATCTCGAGTCGAGTGCTTATGGGACACATGTGGGGTGAAAGTGCAGCCACAGTGGTAAGGCTGACACTAGGAACACTACCAGCCAGCACTACCTCCCAGGCACACCCAAGCCCAGACACTGGCAACTACTACCCATCTGCCTTGCACACCTGCGCCACACCTCCTTGCTCCCTGTTTGCCTGTTGTAGCAGCGTGCCCTTCCCATGTAGAAGACCAAACAGCCTCCCTGAAATGTCAGTTCCCACCAGGATGGTCTGCCCTGTGTTCCTGTTGAAGCTGGTTTCTGTTTTTGAAAAAAACCTTACATTTTCTTCACCCAGCAAATATTCACTTAGTGCTCAAGAAGCAGTTTAGCCTTTGGGAATCAATATTCAAAAAGTAGCCCTCAAGATTCCCCTGGTTCTCAAGGCAGACACATAAACTGGTTTTGAAACACGGCGAGTTGTACCAGTGGAGACTACGTACACCAGTGAGTCTTTTTCTCCCCTCCCACCTTCTCCAACTTTCCTAGGCTTTTTTCAGATCTTCTGGAGCCTGCAAGTTTGTGCACTGCAAGGCCAACTGCAGTGGCTGCAGATCGAACATCTCCCCTCCCACTGGGCTCTGCGTGGACCACCCCATGTCTCCCACACAGGGGGTTCTTAGCTGCTCCACTGCAGTGCTCATTGGCTTATTGAAAATCAGTAGCAGGTCAAAAATGACAAACTCACACAGGAGAGCACTGTGGTGTGGGGTCAGCTGCTGTGGAATCAATACCTTTGATGGTAGAAAATAAAAGAACTAGGAAGGAAGGAAGGTTGGAAAGAAGGAAGGAAGAAAGATGGAAAGAAGGAGAGAAAGCAAGAAAAGAAAAAGAAATGAATAGGAGGAAAAGGAAGGGAGGAAAGAATGAAAGAAAGAGAAAGAAAGAAAGAAAAGGAAGGAAGAATGGAAGGAAGGAAGGAAGGATTTGTTGAGTTTCCTATGTACTAGACTGCACAAAAACTGCTGATTTATAGATTCATTCGACTCTCACCCATCAAGCCCTACTCAGTTCCAGATATTCTAGGCACTGGGAATACACAGAGGGCACACACTTCACCAAATTTTGCAATGGCTACAACCTGGGGGTGGGCTGGGCAGACAGTTACCTAATAGATACACAAGGTAATCACAAAAGACTAAGTACAAATAGCAGAGAACAGCTTTTTCCAGTTGGGGAGACATTACAGAAGGCTGATAGGAGTCTGTAAGCAGGGATGGGATGGAAAAATATCTAAAACAGAGATTAGAAGGAACCAATGCATGGGAGGGACCCCAAGCAAACCTCTCTGTTTGGGGATTATCGGACATGTTGGCACAAAGTGACTCCTATTTCCTGGAGTCCAATATATTAGCTCACTGAATATTTGCTTTCTTTATTTGCTTTTAATAATTAAACACTGAGAAAGTGGTTTTGATTGTCAGCTTCACTCTCGGGGTTAATTAGAAATTTCCAAATAACTTGCCAAATGCTTGCTTTTGTCCCAAGCTTGGTTCTTTCCTTTCTTTCTCTTTCCCCAAACACTGATTTCTCCGGAGAGCTCTTGCGGGAGAATTGACTGGAGCTAATTATTCCAGATAATTAAGATCACTAAGCAAAGCAATTTAATTCTTTCTATTTTTTTTCTTTATTTTTTGAGAAATGTTAATGTCTGCATAATATGCCATCAATAAAACTCCTTTTAAAAGGTTAAGTTGGCCAAGCGCAATATTGAATTGAGAATGACTAGAATCAAATGAAATCCAGTAAAGATATTTAGAAGAGTAATGAAGTTTATTTGGGAACAAATGGCTTTTTCTTATGAGAGTTTGCTTTTCCGTGACTCAGCGCTGAAATGGGGATGAACAGAGCCAGCCCAAGGCAACTGCGTTAGGCTGAAATTCGTTTCTCATGACCTCCCTCTTTCTCTGTGCTGTCCCTTCACTATTGCCGCCCCTTTTCCTCTCCCTCCTAGGCATGAGGTTCTTCTAATACCTGTGACATCCTTCTCTGCCTCTTTCTCCTCCAAGCATGTGTCTTTCCAAACATTGATTCTCTTAAGTGTCTATGAGTAAAAAATAAGCGACTGAACCCATAAGACCCATCTTTGGGAGGAAGGCTGGAATACAGTGTTGAAAAAACAACTCAACTTTGTCGACAATGTTTAAACATTTGGAGACTTTTCATAGGTCCAGACTTCCGGCTTCTAAAAGCCTGGGATTCCTGCATGGTAGCAATCAGCTGGAACAGAGCAGCAGCTGCCTCCTGCGGGCTCCAGTGGCACACGTCCCATCCAGCCTTCTTCCCTCACTGTCTTCCCTGCTTGGTCCTATAAGCTTTAAGGTTTGAAACTCTGATGGAAACCATTCTTCCCCTTTTCTCTTTTTCCCATTACCCAAACTAGCATCATCTCTTTTCTTGGACAGATTTTAATTTTATGATAAGACAACAATCTGATTAAACAAATCCATTTACTTAGAGGAAATGATTGATAGTCTGCCTAATACCAGGGATATTGCATTTTCAGATGATTTCACTTAGATCTGCAACTGTGAACACAGAGATCCTCATGCCAAAGGGGAATGAAGGATGTGAGGTAGCACAGGAAGAGTCTTGCCGGAGAGCCAGGCTTCCCCAGGCTGCCTCCAGACATTCTTGAGGTTATGGTGTCCTTTACCAGAAGGAGCGTGAGCTTTGTATCAAACGGGTCTGGGTTCACATCTGGACCATCTCTCCTTGTCTCTGTTTTTGGGATTTTTTCACATAGTTTTTGAGCCCCAGTTTTTACATCTGGAATATATACTTTATTCCCAGGATTGTTTAGAGGTCCCCCTGAGCTGGCATATGTGAAGCTTTTGAATCCTAGTAGCTACCCAAGGCAGGCTACTGTTTCCATGGCCACTGCATTTCAATATGGCATCTGGGCATGGATATTCTGAGCATGTCTGAATGGCTATATAATCATGGCCTCATTTTCTACTTACAAAGCCTTCTTTCGTTCTTTCTTTCTTTCTTTCTTTCTTTCTTTCTTTCTTTCTTTCAGTTTTTGAAGACAGGGTTTTTCTCTGTAGTTTAGGATGGCCTTGAACTTGAGGTGGTCCTCCTGCCTCAGCATCCAAGTGCTGTGATGACAGATGTGCAACACCTGGCTCAGTAAATGTTAGAAGACTCATTCACTATTAAAAAGCACGTGCTTAAATGATTTGATTTGGTGATATACGTACATAGACATATTCCTGGCTAGGACGTGGACAAAACATAATTCACCTGAGACAGGGCATTAGGGCATGGCAAAACTGGCTGGGGAGGTAAGTGTGACATATTAATTACAAAATCCCAGGACACATGCTTAGAACAGTTCCCAAAGTCCTGCAACTTGGACTTACGAGAACTTGAGGAGGTTCTGCATAGGACACCCTAGACGTGACATCAGCCCGAGGAGTGTGTGATACAGAAGGACCGTCCACATTGAGTTTTTGCCACTGTGTTCTGTCTTGCATGGTGGCCACCCTTGGGCTGCAGGTTGTGCTTCTTTCCCTACTTTTACTTGGCCGAAACTCTCTCTGCAGAGCCTGTTTCTTTTCCAACCTTTAATAAAACATTGCTACCATTTGTACTTGTCTTGACCAATTCTTTGCTCAGGACAGAAGGAACCTAGAAACCACCTCCAGGAGGAGGCTCCAGCACCCTAAAGTCCAGTAACGCACCCACTCACTCACTGTTTCAGTCAGAGCACCCGTTTATTGAACACACTCCCTAGGCTGTCCCTGGGGTACGCTGTGGTGAGAAGCCTTACAATCGAATATGTCTCATTCATATCATGTGCTGGTTGTGAGTCAGCTGTGCTTCTGCCCCTCTGCCAAGCTGTGCTCTGTCTTCTTGGACTCAGGATGAAGGAGCAGTGCTGGGACACACTGTTCTCGTTGCAGAGTGGGGAAGGGAGCGGATGAGATCAGACAATGCCTCTCAAAGCTTCTTTCTGAACCTGGCAGAGTGTCACTGCCACCCAGATTTCATTGATCAAAACAAGTCACATAAGCATACTTGGTGTCAACAGGCAGGGTCCCCATCCTTTATGAAAGCGCTGTGCATCACAGCGATGGGAAGGAACGCTAATCCTCTTCTGGGAAAGGGGGAAGTCAGGTGTTTGGGGACACTATGCTAAGTGCTGGGCATAAAGGCATGGATGAGGGGCCGGTGAGATGGCTCAGCAGTGTAAGCGCCTGCCTTGCAAGTGCGAGGGCCTGAGTTCGACTCCCGGATCCCACATACGAAAAAGGGGCCGGTGATATCACTCAGCGGCACGGGTGCCTGTTGGTGCGCGAGGTCCTGAGGTCGACCCCCCGGTACCCACAAAAAAAAAAAAAATAAAATAAAGGCATGGATGAGAGATGGAATATTCTGTCAAAGAACTCAGTGCTCGGGGAGGAAGATGGACTTACCAACGACCACAGCGAAATGCAATTAATGGCTATAAGAGCTCACAGTGAGCATTGTTCTCAGTAATTTACATGTATTAAACAATCTGATCCTCGCAGAGCCCTGTGAAGCAGACTGTTATTATCTCCACCCATTTCAAAAGGGAGGAACAGAGAAACCCAGCAGTCCAGAAGGAGCCGAGCCAAGAGCGCAGCAGCAGTGAGTAGCAGCGATGAGACCTGAAACTGGGTTGTCTGGCTCAGGTCTGTCCTCCCGCCAGGACACTGCACTCCCTCTGCAGTGGACGGTAGGGTGTCCCAGCGGGCTCCGGGGCACAGGGTAGGGTGGGGAAGTGGTGTCAGGAAGTGATCCTTAGGACAGAGGAGAATTTAGCCACGTGAAGGACAAGGTGTTCCTGCTGGGGAGGAGAGACGGAGCCCAGATGGAGAGTGGACAGTGTCAGGAAGAGGTGGCATCAGGAGCAGTGAGGTGGTGCTGAGGAGTGAGCTGTGGAGAGGGGCCGGGTCACAGGGTGTGGTCTCTACGTCCATACTTAGGGTGGACTTGGGAGTAAGTGTGCGCAAGCAGGGGGATCACTGTCTCCTGCAGTAGGCCCCTCAACGCTCTCTCCCAAAGTGGATTCCTGCTAGCAGTGTCTTCCTGTCCGCACGATCACGTCTTCCCGGCACGTGCCTCTGTCTGCTGGCACGGAGCTGAGCGTGGGCTGGGTGAGTCCACCCAAGAGGCAGACAGTCTGAGCAGGTTGCAGCATTTCCCACAGAATCACACTGCGTCCCACGGGTCTGCAGACACACTGAGCAGTTTTGTTTTCCCTAAGAAGCAGAATCTCAGCAGCCTTATTTTTCTCAAGGGTAGAGCGCTGAGTGTTACTTATTGTTCTGACTCTGAATTCAGTGGTGTCTCTTTTCCTATTTCCTGCTGACAGATGATTTGCTCTTGAACAATTAACAGACCGAAGGCTGTGTTCCTTCTCCTCCAGGACTCCTGCCAGGCACCCTGGGGAGCCCAGGAGGGGAAGGGCTTTCTTCTTGATCCTGTTACTGCTGCCCAGCATTGAGAAGGATTAATTAACCCACCAGGCTTTGCTTCATTACCGGGAAGAAAGAAAAGCCAGGGATGGTAGAATTCAGACATGGAGCAGGCGAAGGTGTCAGAGCTGGGGCACCTTAGGAGTGTTTCTAGGACTTGTCTGGGCTGCAGTGACAAGGGGGTGACTTGGTACACGTCGGCCACACACCCTTACAGCCCTTCTTTCTTCATCCTCAGGCTTCACATTTTGATTTGACGAATTGACGGCCGACTGTGAGCTACCTCTGCAGAGGTCAATAAGAAACAGTCTCTCTTGCCCAGAATTGCCTTTGCTATTCTAGGTCTCTTCTGATTCCAAATGAATTTTAGGATTGTATTCTCTAATTCTGTGAGATATGCTATTGGAATTTTGATTGGAATTGCATTAAATCTGTATAACAATTTTGGAAGTATGGCCATTTTCACTATATTGGTTCTTCCTATCCAGGAGCAAGGGATATCTTTCCATTTTCTGATATCCTCTTCAATCTCCTTTTTCAGAGTACTGTAGTTTTCAGTGTAGAGGTCTTTTACATCCTTTGTGAGGTTGATTCCTAGGTATTTCATTTTTTTGGATGTTATTGTGAAAGGTATTGTTTCCCTAATTTCTCTTTCAGTAAGTTTGTTATTTGTGTACAGGAAGGCTATTGACTTTTGAGTAAGGCAATTCTGGGCAACAAAGGCAAGGCAGGGGGCATCACAATCCCCGACTTGAAATTATACTATAAAGCTACTGTGATAAAAACAGTGTGGTACTGGTAAAAAAACAGACCTGAAGATCAATGGAACAGACTAGAAGATGCTGAAACAACCCCAGACATACTAAGCCACCTTATCTTTGACAAAGGTGCCAAACACATTCGCTGGAAGAAAGATAGCCTCTTTAATAAATGGTGCTGGAAAAACTGGCTCTACACATGCCGAAGATTAAAACTAGACCCATATCTTTCACCATGCACTAAACTAAATTCAAAATGGATCAGAGATGTAAATGTTAAAACAGAAACATTAAATCTGCTGGAAGGTAGGATAGGTAAAACCCTTGAAGACATTGGTGTAGGCAAAGACTTTATGAATAAAAACTCAACCGCACGGGAACTATCCCAAAGAATCAATAACTGGGATCTCATCTGATTAAAAAGCTTTTGCACAGCAAGAGAAACCACCAACAGAGTGAAAAGACAACCCACAACGTGGGAAAAAATGTTTGCCAGCTGTTCCTCAGACAAAGGATTACTATCGAGAACATATAAAGAACTCAAAAAAATCAGACCTCCCAAATTTAAAGACCCACTCCAAAAATGGGCATCTGAGATGAATACACATTTCTCAAAATGCCTTGCCTTTGTTGCCCAGAATTGCCTTACTCAAAAGTCAATAGCCTTCCTGTACACAAATAACAAACTTACTGAAAGAGAAATTAGGGAAACAATACCTTTCACAATAACATCCAAAAAAATGAAATACCTAGGAATCAACCTCACAAAGGATGTAAAAGCCCTATCACTGAAAACTACAGTACTCTGAAGATGATTCTGATGCTCTTTCTGGCTTCCATACAAAAGGATGTGGTGGTCGATTGACAATGCTGGCCGTGTCCACCAGTGGGGCAAGTGGCAATGCATGTACCAGGCATTTACAATGCTTGGCATTGGGTACCAAATTTAATGATAAAAATAACTGCAACAGCGATTTAGTGGCAGTTGGTATCGATGTGGGCAAACAAATATACAAAAAAATGTGCAACATCACTAGTCATTCGAGAGATGCAAATTAAAACAACACTGAGATACCATCTCACCCCAGAAAGAATGGCTACTATAAAGAAATCAGCTAATAACAAATGCTGGAGGGGCTGTGGGGAAAAAGGAACCCTTCTTCACTGTTGGTGGGAGTGTCGACTGGTACAGCCACTGTGTAAGTCAGTGTGGAGATTCCTCAAAAAACTAGGGTTGGAGGTCCCATTTGACCCAGCTATTCCCCTTCTGGGCATCTTCCCAGAAGAATTAAAAACATTGTACCACAGTGATATATGTGCACCCATGTTTATAGCAGCACAATTTGTAATAGCCAGATCTTGGAAACAACCCAAATGTCCCATCAACTGAGGAATGGAAAAGAAAGATGTGGTATTTTTATACAATGGAGTACTATTCAGCCTTAAAGAAAGATAAACTGGAGACTTTTATAGGTAAATGGATGCAACTCGAGAAAATACTCATAAGTGAAATAAACCAGAAGCACATGTGTAAGCATCGTATTGTCTCTCTAGTATGAGAAACTGAAAGAGTAAATAAGATCCAAAATGTACAATAGACACGGTGAATCAAAAAGAAACTGGTCAATAGGAAAGAGAGACTGGAATAGGGAAAAGAAAGAAGGGAAAGGGAAAAAAAATTGTATGTATATATATAAGATGGTTAAGATAGATACACTACCAATTTTACTTAGTTCATTGAAGAGTAAGGTTTGAGCCAATAATGTTTGGACAGTTGAATGCTAATGTCTGGTATCCTGAATAACTAACTTAAAGATAATAATACGTAATGCATTAACCATTGTTACCCTCATATTATGTTGTTTTGAAAATTTGTTCTTTTTTTGATTTGTTTTGTTTTTTCTTCTCTTTAAAATGAAAAAAAAAAAAAAAAAAGAAGAAGAAACAGTCTCTCTGCCCCAGGGGAAGCTCCCTATCTAAGAAGACCTGGGGAGCAAAATCAGACCCACTTCCCAGGGTTGTGGTGCGAATTCATTAACCATGGCACTGTGTGTGAAAGCTCTCTGTAACTAAGCATTATGCAAATGCTAGTGATTATCATTTTAGTGTTTGATATTCAGGCATTCAAACAATGATTGAGCACTTATTAGGGCAAAGGACTCTATTTGGAGCCCACAGTTGAGAAAGAATTTGGAGACATAGGCTTTGCTGTTGACGGAGGTCCCATGTGGCTGAGCAGTAAAGACAGACACGAAGCTATTTAATGACAAAAATTGGGGCCTCAGAGAAGTTCACGCCGACACGCTGGCCAGGACTGGTTGCTATGGCCGTCTGAAGATGATTCTGATGCTCTTTCTGGCTTCCATACAAAAGGATGTGGTGGTCGATTGACAATGCTGGCCGTGTCCACCAGTGGGGCAAGTGGCAATGCATGTACCAGGCATTTACAATGCTTGGCATTGGGTACCAAATTTAATGATAAAAATAACTGCAACAGCGATTTAGTGGCAGTTGGTATCGATGTGGGCTTGTGTGGTCAGCAGCCAATGTAGAGAAGCTAAGTCAAGTTTGGCTTTGAATGATGGATAGGACTTTGCGGTGGGGGGAGACTATTTCAGAATGCAGGATATGTGGTAAGAAGTGGTGGTGGGACCATGTAAGGGACCCTGAGCTTGGTTCAAAGCCAGGGCCTCCCAGGGCCTCCCTCTCCTGAAAGGTTTCAGAGTTGTCATATAAAATCATAGCCCTCTCTTGATGTTTTAAAATGGCTTTTGTAATTCTGCAAAACATTCCATCTGTGGGCTAGATAAGCCTTTACCAAATTGTATTTATGGAACGATGGTCCCATGGGCTGTTCTGTGAAAAATAAGATTCATCATCTCAAATAGTTCTGAATCTATGTATTTGTGGATTTCTATTCCTCCCCACCCATTCTTTCTTGAACACACGCCAGCTGGTCCTTATCGTCCGTGGTATTTGTTTCTATTAGAATTGCTATGGTGAAGATATTGAAGATGAGAAGAGGCAGATTCCATAGGGGTCTCAAAATAAAGGACAATAGGACTGGCGACTAATTGCATCTAGGTAATGAAGGACGGGGTCCAAGCAAAGGTGAAAAATGTTTCAAACTAGAAGGTGGGTAGGCTACACCAGGGTTGTATGGAAGGAAAAAGAGAAATTGAGCCAGGTAGAGGAAGGGGAACAGGGCTGGCGAGGGCAGGTGCCATCCTGCAGGGGAGGTGCTTTATGGGTGGCAGGAAGAGACACATCTAGAGTACGCTCGGGGGCTATGAAAGGTCTTTGTAAAGATGTAAGAAAAGGTAGAGGAAATGAGGTGATCACAGCAGCAGCAATACTATGTTAGCATATAGAAAAACCAACCATCTGGACTTGCCTTGGATTAAGATTTTTTACAGGATACAAGGTTTCTGTTTAAAAACTAGGTAAGTATTGGGGGGGGGAACCCTGGCTATCCTATTAGGGTACCAGTTTTCCCTACCCTAGGAAGGACAACTAGAATCATACTCAAAGGATAATATGCTGCTGGTTAGCAATTCCACGGAGGTCCAGTGAGCCCCTGATAGGTGCCCTGTCTTTCCTGTGCCTGGCACATGCGGGGGCATCTTCAGCTTGTCTGACACTCTCCGGTCCACTCTGCTACAGCTGGGTAAGTTTCAGTTCCACCTCTCAATGGAGTGTGCTGAGTATCGTGAGAGAAAGCAGATGCGACGGCCTTCATCAGACAGTTACCATACTCATCTGATGGGCCCAGGCCTTGTGCTTTCCTCCCCGAGTCCAACTGAGCGGGAAGACGATGAAGTCTTTCCACAGGCTGATGAAGGGAATGTGGAAGGTTTGGGTGGAGGAATATTTACAAAATCAGGAAAGAGATTTCGCATCCGAGCTAAAAAAAATTTCAGTATATCTTTTTGAAAAATATCCTGGTCAATAATGTTAAGTGAAATAAATTAGACTCACAAGCTTAAATATCACATGGTTTCTCTTATATAAGAAACCCAAAGGGGCCGGGGATATAGCTCAGTGACACAGTGCCTGCCTGGCAAGCGCAAGGTCCTGAGTTAGATTCCCGATGCAAAAAAAAAAAGATAAAGAAGAAACCCAAAATATAAATGAAAAGCAAAATAAAAGATAGGTAACAGGGAGCAGGGTGACACATCTTTCAAAGGAGAAGGGGATCAAGAAACAGAGGAGGGGAGGGAAAGGGGATGAAAAAAGAATTCAGATGTGTTGTGTACATGGACTCCACACAAGGAATGTAATCATTATGTAATCATTATGTACTGCAAACATGTACTAATAAAAATAAAAACAAAACAAAATGAAACAAAACAAAACAAAAATCCTGGTCAAACGCTGAAGAGAATTTACTGAGGAAGGACTCAAGGGACAGATTGGGATGAAAGAAGAAAAGTAAAGATAGAGAAGAAAGAGTAAAGAGAGAGGGGGGAAAGGGAGAGAGGAGAAAGAGGAGAGAGGAGAGCGAGAGAGCGGGACAGCGAGTTGTGTCGTGAGCAGGCTCCACAGGGCGGTAGACCCATCGGGGTGCACCTAAGGGAGCAAAGCACGTGAACAGCTCACAGGTTTACACTAACACAAGTGGTTCCATCTCCCCACCCAGGACTCCACTGAAGGTGCAGTAGATTTTGAACCCTGTCACTTAAGACCTCCCTTCCCCTTCCAACCCATGTGCATTTCGTGTCACTTCACAGAGAGGGCAGCTGGCCCCGGAGGGAGGTTCCGGGGCCTGGGAGTAGGAAGTCAGCCTTTTCTTCTCTGGTCTCCATGGAATGATTGCCAGCAAGTGGCTTGACTTCTCTGGACTTTGTCCTTTCAACCTTTACAAGGAGACACTGACCCATTGTCTTTTGTTGGAAGAAGCTGAGTACAGGGACTGCTGAGCCCAGGCTGCTCTGGGTAACACAAATGCTGTAGTCTAGCCCAGTGATGGCGAACCTTTTTGAGCCATCAATGATACAAACAGCCTGCTGCGGCGCGTGTGCCACAGGTTTGCCACCACTGGTCCTGCCTGTCACAAAGGTCCTTCCTTCTTTCTGGTTCCTCAGGATTTCCAAGCTCCCTGAGCTCTTGGAAGTCAGCAGAAGCCACTCAGCTAACCTTGAGTTGTGAGTTGGCATAGCCAGGGCACACCAAGAGGCCACCCGCCCCCATGGGAGTTCAGCCCATGACAGCCCATTAGGGGATGAAATGCACTTGGCTTCCCAGTGCCACTGACCCCCATCCACGAAAGCATGGTGGGCCTGAGCATAAGGCGAAGGTGGATGTGGCAGGGTCCCATTCCCCAGCCCTCTCGCAGAATCCTGTGGTAGATGAGACCCGTCCTCAGCACTGATCCCACATCGGGAAGAGTGACAACGGCTGGGCGGGCAGTCCTGGGAGTGTGCGAGGGATCAAAGCGCTGTGCTAAGGGCAACAAGGGAGCATAGGACGTGTGGGAGAGGAGGAGGCGCAGGGACGGGAGTGGACACTGAGGCGGCACGGCCCCGAGCTGCGTTTTAGGGCTCAGGCACTGCACATGCTCACCGAGGGCCGGCCACGAGCTGCAGCTGCAGACGTGGGATGGACACGGGGAAGATGAAGCTTTCACTGCGAGTCTCATCCTTGGGACCTTGAAGAGGTCCAAGACTGCAATGAGGCACATGGACCATTAGGTGGCGATACACGAATGCCTTTTGGGTGCTAAAAGAGGAGCCCAACACTGTGGCTTGGTCTCCGATCTCAGGCTTCCCCACAGTTCAGCCCGCACCCAGACCCGCGTCTGCAGCACAGGCTGAGCGCGCATCCGCCGCGGCCGGGCCTGCGCGGTAACATGCGCGCGCGTGCGCATTAGGGATTCGGGGGCGGTGACCTCACTGTATTTTTACCTTAATGTCAGCGGCCAGCAAATGAGGCATCAGGCACACGCAGGCAGCAAGTGGCCACTCGGGCCACACTGTGAAAATGGATTACCTGTCTTCTCGGCTTCATCTTCTCTCGGGGAAAAGAATGAAATTAGATTTCCGGAGCCCTCAGCAGCCTACCTCAGGACAAGCTTACACTGGGCGGAAGACGCTGAGGCCCCTTGCAAGGGCCCGCGCCTCCCTTAGCCCCACGGAGACGGGGCTCCTCCCACCGCCCCTCTGCCTCCCGGCTGAATTCCTGGCCCCTCGGGCCCTCTCCTCCTCTTCTGGGTCTTGCCCGTCCTGATCACCAGTTTTGCGCCAAGTGCAGGACGGGCGCCAGCCCTGTTTCCCCTGAGCGCGGGTGCGAGAGAAACAGAACCGGCCTGTTCCTCAGGGTGCACTGCGGCTCATCCTGGGGGTGCTGGAGGGGGAACAAATTCTTGTTCCTAAGTCAGAACAAACGCAAAGTGTTGTTCTAAAGAAAAATGCCTCCTGGTGAAAGCAACATTTCAAACTGCTGAAAAATTAGTTCCCTCTTCTCTGGCGACCGCCCTGTCAGCAAGTTGCATGATCTGATGCTTGCAGAGCCTCAAACTGCCCAGGAAGAATTCCTAGCTGAGATCAGACCCAGCCTGCAGCACTGGCCCATTGCTCTGCAGTGGGTTGTACTTGGTTAGAGATCTACTAGCCACCCCGCCCCCCCAACACATTCACTGCCACGATGACATCCAGCAGTACAACACTCCCAGGGCTGAGCCTGGGTCAGGCAGAGCTTCCGGTGTGGGTGTGGGCAGAAACTCCATTCTTTGCTTCCTTGTGTGAAGAAAATACATGGGAACACATGAGTGGTTACTTTTCAGGGAGATTGTGTAGTCTGCTTCATTTTGTGCACTTACAAAATTTGAGGTGATTTCATCTAATAGATAAATACGGTGCAAAAATAACTAGAATAGCAACTGAAATGTGGGTGAGGAGAGAAGAAACAGCACCGGGTGACTCATGAGGCTTCAGCTAAATCAGGCAACTGCAGAGTCCCCCGGGGAGCAAGAAGGGGGGTGTTGGGACAGGGCCTCACTCTGCAACGAGCTTTGATGAAAAGATTGATTGTTTTCAAGGTATTATTTTAAAAAACATTTTTATTGAGATGCACTTCAAGTTCCACAAAAATTCACCCATTTAAAGCACACAATGCAATGGTTGTTAGTATATTCACAGAGGGGTGTGACCATTACCAAAATCTAAGTTTAGAACATTTTTGTCAACCCAGACAGGAACCCTGTACTAATAAGTGGTCACCCCCGTTTCCCACTCCTGCTCCCCAGCCACTTACCTGCTTTCTGTCTACACAGGCTTGCCTGTTCTGGGCACTGGGGATTATACAGTATGTGCTTTCACTTAGCATAATGTTTTCAAGATTCAGCCATGTCACAGAAGATGTTGGTACTTTATTTCTTTTTATGATAAAAAATTTCATTGTCTAGATATTCCAAGTTTTTACATCCATTTAGCTGTTGATGGACATTCGGGTTTTCATTTTCTGGTTATTATGAGTAACGGCACAATACACACTTTTGTGTGGACCCATGGCTCCATTCCCCTGGGGTACTAGGAGTGGATTGCTAGGCCATGTATCATCTCTATGTTTAACTTTCTGAAAAACTGCCAGACCATTTTCCAAAATGGATGCACCTTATTATTTTCCCACCAGCAAAGAACAAGGTCTTCAATTACTCCACATCATCATTCTCTGTCATTTTGATGATAGACATTCTCGTATCCAGTATCTGGAGCCAGCTTGTACCAGCTCACTAGAACCAACCAACAGTTAAACGTGGCTATTGTTAAAATTAAATTACATAAACTTATAATTTAAAAATTTATATTATAATAGTTATTTCCTAACTTTGCAAAAATATTCATAATTATTTGACCACGTTTGACTATGTTCTATGCTCTTGAGGCTATTTTCATCTGTTTTATTTATGTGGTGGAAACATTGTATTACTGCACATGACTTTCCAGGGTCTAATGACATCACACTGGTACCTTGAAATTGGCCATGGTGGGGATATTGATAGCATGGAAATCAAGAACTTCTGTAGATTAGGACTTTTTCTTTTTGCAATGTTGATTGTTAGACTTCACCAACATGCCACTGGGAGGAGAGATATGGAGAATACAGGAAACAAGGCAGTTCTGCAAGTGTAGCACAAAGGAAGAGTAAAAGACATGGTGGTGCGAATGTTTCTTGTCTCTGATGCATGCCTGGAAGCACTGGGTGACTCCCTGTGTGGGCAAGATGTGAGCCATAGCGCAATGGGAGAGACAGGGAAGCCTTCCTTGAGGAGGCAGGGGTAGCTGGCCCTTCCTACTTGTGGGTTCTGTATCTGTGGAGTCAATCCACTGTGGAATGAAAATATTTGGAAAAAAACTGCATCTGCACTGAACATGTGTAGACTTTCTTTTGATCACTGTTTCCTAAACTATACAGTATAACAAACTTTTCCTTAGAATTTGGTGTTATAAGTAATCTAGACAGGATGTAAAGTACACGGGAGGGTGAGGGTAGGGTGCCTGCGGATTATGTACAGGGGACTTGAGCATCTGTGGGTCTTGGTACCTCTGGGAGGCCCTGGAAGCGGTTTCCCTATGGGTGTCACGGGACGACTGTGTATTTTAGGGTTTGCGAGAGGAGCAGAAGATCTGGGGAGGGTGGTGAGCATCAGGCACCCTCTGTAGGGTTTAGTCTGTAGGTACTTTATTTGGTTTCCTGATTTCTTTGCCACAGGGCAAAGCTGAGATTTTGCAAGGCACAATCTGTTTTGTTCACACCAGAGCGCTCACCTCAGAGTCCACTGGCTGCTGAGCAGCAAGTGTTTGGATTTAATTTTCCTTTCTTTCTGAGAATTAAGCAGAGACCACCATCTTTCCTGGGCAGTTCAAAAAACAAAACAAAGCCCAAGTCTCCAGGGATGGCATTGCCTGCTTGTAACTGACTGATTTTGGATGAGTTACCCAACCACAATAATCCTCAGTTTCCTCGTGCTAGATGTGAATGCTGGAGAAAGTGGTTTTTCAGCTTGAGTCCTTTGCCTTTCACGCCGCGTCTCCTTACTGTCAGCTTGATTTCTGGTTAGGCTTGCCTGGGTTCCAGGGGCTCTGCTCCAGGGCAGTCACTTACGAAGCCATCGCTCATCTGGACATCATCCAGCAGGTGGGGAAGGCGGGCATGGGATCCGGTTCCCCTGAGTGAAGGTGACACAGATGGGCTCCGTCAAATAAAATGGGATGGATGGATGGCGGGCTTCCCAGTGTCAGAGAAATATTGACTCGGGCAAATATATGATCTATCACATGAGTGTCTTGGAAGCTGTCACAGAGAGAGATGCTGCGGTCCGGGAGTGTTTTCCACACGATGAAGGATGGCTTTTTGGTGTTGCATCATCACAAAGGGAAGTGATGTGCAAAGCCTTGGCCTCACTTCTCAGGTCATACATTATGCACATGTGATGCCCTTTCATCACCACAGGTAAGCGGAGCAATGTACAATTATGGCCCTAATAAAATCAGAGGAAGAGAGATGGTAGATCCGGGGATCCAGGGCTGCCTGAGACCAGGCAGGGTGCAAGGCTGTTGAATGGACATTCTGGAAGCTGCCTACTGGGTCCTCACCTTCTGTCTCTCCTGATAGTTGGTGAGGACCTGCAGGCTCCTTATCAGGCCTGAGGGGTGCAAGCTATTGTAATCAGTGATTAAATTATCTTTATCACAGTGTCGTAGCTTTACACTACTTCTCTCCCTATTGGCATTTAAGCCTAACAATGCCTGATTTGTCGATACAGGAACCCGAATCAGAGCGCTTACATGGCTCACTGAGGCTACTGCTGCCTAGAAAAGACCAAGACCAGGATCCAGGCTTCCCAGATAAACTGTGGGCAACTTCATCCGATGTCAGCTTTTTTTGGTTGATGTTTTATTTATTTATTTTTTGCTTTTATTAGTACATATTTGTAGTACTTAATGATTACATTCACTGTAGGGGATTGGCACATGTACATAACATATTTCAGCTCCCTTTTTTCCCCACCTCCCTCCACCTCCCTTTTATTTTTCCATCATCAGATTCATTTATTTATAAGACCTTATTAAGTTAATTATCAGATATATAGATTGAAAACCAGACTAATAGGCCAAAGAACATATAAAACATGTAAGACAATCATACTAAGTCAAGGTATACTTTTACACACATTGTCACCACCATTTTCCAACAAATGACTCAAGTTTATCTTCCTTTATGGCACAGTAGTACTCCATTGTGTATGAATAACACACTTTTTAATCCATTCATCTGATGATGGACATATAGGCTGTTTCTAAGATTTAGCTATTATGAATTGTGCTGTTGTAAACATGGGTATTCATGTATCACTGTAATAGGATATCTTTAACTCTTTGGGGAAGATATCCAGAAGAGGAATAGCTGAGTCAAATGGAATTTCTACTTTTAGTTTTTTGAGGACTCTCCATACTGATTTCCATAATGGTTGTACCAGTTTACAGTCCTACAGAAAATGGAGAGGGGTTCCTTTCTCCCCACAGCCTTGCCAGCATTTGTTATTGGTTGATTTCTTGATGATAGCCATTCTTTCTGGAGTGACATGGAATCTCAGTGTTGTTTTTATTTGTATTTCTTGAGTGGCCAGTGATGTTGAACATTTTTTCATGTATTTATTGGTCATTTGTATTTCTTCATCTGAGAAGTGTCTATTCATTTCAGATGCTGTTTTTTCACTGGGTATTTAAATTTGGGGATCTAATTTTTTTTGAGCTATTTATATATTCTAGGTATCAGTCCTTTGTCTGAGGAGCAGGTGGCAAAATTTTTTCCATTCTGTAGGTTGTCTTTTCATTCTGCTAGTGGTTTCCTTTGCTGTGCAGAAGCTTTTTAATTTGATATGATCCCATTTGTTGTTTCTTGGTATTATTTCTTGTACAACTGGGGTTTTGTTCAGGAAGTCTTTGCCTACACCTATGTCTTCAAGAGTTTTAACCTATTTTGTCTTCCAGCAGATTAAGTGTTTCTGTTCTAATGTTTAGGTTTTTGATCCATTTTGATTTTAGTGCACGATGAGAGACATGGGTCTAGTTTTAGTCTTTGGCATGTGGAAAGCCCGTTTTTTCAGCAGCATTTATTACAGAGGCTATCTTTCCTCCAGTGAAAGGATTTAGCCCCTTTGTCAAAAATAACATAGCTGAGTGTGTATGGAGTTGTTTCTATATCTTCTATTCTGTTCCACTGATCCACATGTCTGTTTTTTTTTTCTAATACCATGCTGTTTTTAATCACTGTAGCTTTGTGGTATAACTTGAAGTCCAGGATTGTGATACCCCCTGCCTTGCCCTTGTTGCCCAGAACTGCTTTCACTATTCTAGGTCTCTTCTGGTTCTATATGAATTTTAGGATTGCTTTCTCCAGTTCTTTAAGGAATGTTATTGGTATTTTGATTGGGATTGTATTAAATCTATATAACAGTTTTGGAAGCATGGCCATTTTGACTATATTGGATCTGTCTATCCAGGAACAGAGGATATCTTTCCATTTTCTGATGTCCTCTTCAATCTCCTTTTTCATAGTACTGTAGTTTTCATTGTTGCATCTTTCACTTCCTTGGTTAGGTTAATTCCTAAGCATTTCGTTTTTCTTGGCACTATTGTGAATAGCACTGTTTCCTTAATTTCCCTCTCAGAAAGTTTGTTATTGGTGTACAGGAACACTACTGATTTTTGAGTATTGACTTTGTATCCTGCTGCACTGCTGAATTTTGGTTTTTAATTCTAGGAGTCTTTTGGTGGAGTTTTCTATGTAGAATATCATATCATCAGCAAATAATAATTTGACTTCTTCCTTTCCTATCCATATCCCTTTCATATCTTTCTCTTATTTAATTGCTCTGGCTAATGTTTCCAGAACTATATTGAACAGGAGTGGTGGTAGTGGACATCCTTGTCTTGTTCCTGACTTTAAAGGGAAAATTTTCAGCTTCTCTCCATTTAGTAAGATGTTGGCACTTGGTTTGCCATAAGTGGCTTTTATTAGGTTGACATAAAGACCTTGTATTTCTATTTTCTTCAGTATTTTTATCATGAAGGATGTTGGATTTTGTCACATGCTTTTTCTGCGTCTATTGAGATGATCATGAGATTTTTGTCCTTGCTTCTGTTTATATAGTGTATTACATTTATTGATTTGCATACGTTGAACCATCCCTGCATCCCTAGAATGAATCCTACTTGGTTGTGATGTGTAATTTTTTGATGATTTGCTGCATTTGTTTGCCAGATCTTATTGAGGACTTTTGCATCTATGTTCATTAAAGAGATTGGCCTGTAGTTCTCTTTTTTGGTTGGGTCCTTTTCTGGTTTTGTAGTCAGGGTAATGGTTGCTACTAGGAATGAATTTTGGAGTACTGCTTTCATTTTTATTTCATTACAGAGTGTGAGGAGTCGTGGCATTAGATCTTCTCTAGTTCTTATAGAATTCAGCAGTGGACTCATGGATATTCTTGGTTTGTAGTATTTTTTAATTACTTCTTTTATTACCTGACTGATATTGGCTTATTCAGGATTTTTATATCCTCTTGGTTCAGCTTTGGTAGTTCATATGTATCTAGGAATATATCATTTCCTCTAAATTTTCCATTTTATTAGAGTACATATTCTCAAAGTAGTTATCAATAATCTGGATTTCAACAGAATCCATTGTGATTTCGCCTTTATCATTTCTAGTTGCATGTATTTAGGTCTTTTCTTTCCTTATTTTGGTAAGATTACCTAAGGGTTTATCTATTTTGTTTAATCTTTCAAAGAACCAACTCTTCAATTCATTGCTTCTTTGTATTGTTTTTTATTCTTAATTTCTGCCCTGATCTTTATAATTTCCATCCTTATATTAGCTTTGGGTTTGGATTGTTCTTGTTTTTCTAGGATCTTGAGGTGCATGATTAGGTTATTTACTTAAGCTCATTCTGTTTTTCTGATGTGGGAATTCACTGCTATGCACTTCCCTTCTAGGATTGCTTTCATTGCATCTCATAGGTTCTGATATGTCATACTGGCATTATCATTTTTTTTTGTGGGTACCGGGAGTCAAACTCAGGACCTTGTGCACCAGCAGGCACCCGTGCCACTGAGTGATATCACTGGGCCTTTTTTCGTATGTGGGTACTGGGAGTTGAACTCAGGACCTCGTGCTTGCCAGGCAGGCGCTTATGTGGCTGAGCTATTTCACCGGCCCTGGCATTATCATTTGATTGTAGAAACTGTCTAATTTCTTCTTTAATTTCATCTGTAACCCATTGATTATTCAAGAGAGTATTGTTTAACTTCCATACGTTTGCCTAGTTTATGTGGTTTCTTTTGCCATTGATATCTAGTTTATTGCACTGTGATTTGATAATATGCATGGGATAATTTCAATTCTTTTACATTTACTTGTACATGCTCTATTGTCTAGTATGTGGTCTGTTTTGGAGAAAGTCCCATGTGCTGCTGAAAAAATGCATATCCTATTGTTGAATGGAACATTGTGTAGGTATCTGTTAAGTCCATTTGTTCAACTCTAATATTTCTTTGTCAATTTTTTGTCTAGTTGATTGGTCCATTTGTGATAGTGGGGTATTGAAGTCCCCCATTACTATTGTAATGGTATTTATCTGATTTTTCATATCCATTAGTGTTTGTTTTATGAAATTGGGTGCATGAGTATTTGATGTATATGTTTATAATTGTTAACTTTTCTTGTTGAATTGTTCCCTTAACTAATATACTGTGACCTTTGTCTCTTCTGATCACTCTTAGCTTGAAATCCACTTTGTTTGAAATCAGGATAGCAATTTTTGTCTTTTTTCTGGGTTTCCTGGCTTTCTGTCACATGGAATGCTGTTTTCCATCCTTCAATTTTTAATCTGAGTATCTTTTTTAATTAAACGCATTTCTTGTATACTGCATATTGTTGGGTTTTCTTTTTTGATCCATTCTGCCAATCTGTGTCTTTTGATTAGGGAATTGAGACACTCAGATTGAGAGTTATTACTGAGAGGTATTGACTTATTTCTGCCATTGCATTATTTTCCTGTCGCTGATTTCCTCATTTCCCCCCCCTTTGCTTAGTTGCTTGTCCCAGCAGTGTATTTATTCTTTTTGACTTATTGACATTGTTGGATTCATTGTCTCTTTTTAGGATTCCTTGAGAATTTTTTCTAGTGCTGGTTTGGTGGTCATGAATTTCTTGAGGTGCTCTTTGTCATGGAAATACCTTAGTTCTCCATCAATTTTAAAACAAAAATTTTCAGGACACATAGTTTAGGGTTGGAAGCCGTTATCTTTTAGGACTTGAAGCAAACACTTCACTCCGAGCCCTCCTGGCCTTTAAGGTTGATGTAGAGAAGTCTCCTTTGATTCTCCTGGGTTTACCTTTGCCTTTTTCTAACAGCTTTTAAGATTTTGTCCCTGAGGGGCCGGTGAGATGGCTCAGCGGCATAAGCGCCTGCCTTGCAAGCGCGAGGGCCTGAGTTCGACTCCTGGATCCCACATACGAAAAAGGGGCCGGTGATATCACTCAGCGGCACGGGTGCCTGTTGGCGCGTGAGGTCCTGAGGTCGACCCCCCGGTACCCACAAAAAAAAAAAAAAAAAAGATTTTGTCCCTGAGATGGACTTCTGAAATTGTGACTATAATGTGGCAAGGAGAGGTTCTCTTTTGGTCATGGCTATTTGGTGTCCTATATACCTCACATATCTGTATGTTTCTTTCTTTCCCTATATTTGGGAAGTTTTCTTCCATCATTTCTGTGAATATGTGTTTTTTATGCCATTTGTGTTGTCTTCTGATTTTTCACTTATTCCATTTATTCTTAGATTAGTCTTCTTTGCATCATCTAGCAGTTGTTGGATAAATTTTTCACTTTCTTTTACTGTTTTTAAAGTGTCTTTGAGTAGTTGGTCTTTGAACCATCATTGTCTTCTAGTTCTGAAATTCTATCCTCACGTTGGTCCATCCTGTTGCCCATACTTGAAATATGATTTTTAATCTCCTGGATTTCTCACTGAAACCTTTTTATGCACTCTAATTCTTTGGTGAACTGGTCATTCATTCATGTTTTGTATCATTTTGTTTAGCTCATCTATCTTTCTTTTTAGGGTCTTCTGAGAGCTCCTGCATCTTTTTGATTGCTGGGTTTTAACCTACTCTGCTATGCTTTTGAGTAATTCAGGTGTGTGGCTTAAACTATTCTGCCTCTTGGTGCCCCTGTCAATTATGATGTAAAGATTAAGGCAATCCTGATATTGACTTACAGCTAATATGTATCAGCCATATCTCTGCTAAGAGTAGAAAAGAATTCAGTAGTAATTTTACAGAGTTAACTATTAGAAGATTAACAAAGCTTTATGGCTATGCTAATAAAAATTTAGGATTTGGGAATGGGGGATGCAAAAGGAAAACTTTGAAACTCTGACATAAGAAGGAGAGAGATGGTAAAAAAGATCTCATTAGGCAGTAGAAGAAAGTCTATAGAATTGGGTAAAGGAAGGACAAAAACTGGCAAGAAATAGAAGAAAAAAAGAGTGAGAAAAAAAGAAAGAAATTATAGAGTAAGAATGAGAGAAGTAATTAAGGGGAGAAAATTTAAAAGGGAGAAGAGAAAAAAATAGAGAAATGAAAGAAGAAAAAGAGATCAAGAGATTAGAAGCAAGGCTGAAGGACAAAGGAAGATTACCCAAGCCTCCGGAAACTGGTGAAGAAGACAGGACAGAAGGAAAGAAGAAAAAAACAAAAACAAAAAACCAAAGCAATGCAAAAAACTAAAAGCAATGTCTACACACTCACAAATGAACAGAAACAATCAAAAAAGAAAAAAAAAAGACCAAATTAACAAAATTTTTTAATAAGTCAAAGAAAAAAAGAAATTTCTCTGGTTTCAAGCCTGTGGTTATCTTACAGGGTCCACAGTTTTGTGGCACTCTCCAACTCCAGACGTGTCCCTGGCTTTTGCTGTGAGACAAAGGAGGCTGGCAGAGCCCAGGTCCATGCTGAGTAATCACCAGCAAGCCAATGGTAGGATTAAGGGGGGGTGCTGGTTCTGGGACTTCCAAACCCATGGAAATTCAGGCTGAACCTGGCCTCTAGTCATGGAGGTGGGGCCTGAGTCATTGAGCTTATTATATTGTGGGTGTTTCTTGCAAGCCTGACCACACATCCCTGATGATGGACATTTCCCATGGTTGTCCCTCACCCAGTCACTGTGGGAATTTAACACTGTGAGCCCTGAAATGAAGCCAACCCATGTCTGCACTGAGATCCAGGTTCAGTTGTTCCCTCCCTAGAATGGTGTCTGGCCAAGCACTCCAGGGGATATGTCAGACTCTTGGACTGGCGTCACTCACCAGCTGTAGCAGTGCACAGTATCCACTGCTCTGTCGCACTGGCATGTTTGTCCCTCAGAGACCTCTGGGGTTGCCTGCGTCCACTGTGCCTCTGTAGATTTGATCTTCCTTTCTCATGGGCCAGGAACCAGGGAGAGAGTGCAGACTGCCACTTCCTTTTTCTGCATTGTGATCTGTCTCTTTAATTTGTTTATAGCTTCCAGTTTTCCTGTCAGATCCTTCCTGGGTCCCAGGGATCCATCTCCCTTCTTCTTTTCTCCCACAGGTTGTTATTTTCCAGGATCTGGATTTCAAATCTTGGCGAGGCTGATTTGTTGCAGCTTATGGCTCTGCCATATTCCTGGAAGTCCCACACATCAACTTTTAAAGCATACAGTACCACAGAGAAAGCTCAGCTCAGAAAACTCCTGTAACCTGTTTGGAAATTTCAAATGGTACATTTCATTCAGAGTAGCATTAAAGACAGACAAGGTTGTTTGTCAGTCTTCCTGCTACAGAGTTGGAGAAGGCTACTCCTGGACCCTAGTCCCAGCTGTGCTTTCCATTTATCCCAAACATTTACTATTTCCAAGCTCAGCCACCACATCTATAAAGTAGAGATCAATGCATTTAACATGTATTAGTTGAGCATCTCTTATAGGTGCATTCAAAAGGTATGATCAACTAACGTAAGTACAGTTCCTCTGTACATCCTTATTTCTTCCTTTTATAAGTATTTACTTAAGGACCTGTGTAACCTGAAGATGCAGGAATGAATGAAGAATAGCCTTTAATGTGGAGGAGTTCTGTCTTATGGCAAAGGAGAGATCTGACTTGGGTTTGAATTCTGCCTCTTCTACTGGCTGTGAAAGTTTGAGCAAGTCTCACAGCATTTTGGAACTTCTGGAAATAGGGAACATAACACACACCTACAGGGTTATGTGATTTCTCAAGATCGTATAGTTAACATCTAGCTACCCCCAGAACACAGCACCCAATTAGTGGTGCTGATTACTACTCTTAGTAGATTATCATTAAACAGATAAATGGATACAGTGCAATGTGACTGTATTAGAAGAGGGAACAAAAATCAAAAACAAAAATCAGAATCAAGTTCATAGTGCTGGTCCCTGACAGATCTATCAAAAGTGCTCTGCATACAGGGAAAGAAGGGCTGCAGGAGCCGAGGAAACAGAATTTGCCGAGGCTGGAATGTGCACGGAGAGAGGACAGGCTCTGTGTGGCTAGAGGAAAGGATTGACTGGGGAGGGTGCCACAAGGTGAAGCTGGAAAGGTGTGGCAACGTGTCGAAGACCGCGTGAGACAGGAGGGGTCCTGGGGAGCTGATGTGGATTTATGAGGGCTTGTTCTAGGGTGGGAGACTAGGCAGGCTGCTTTCTCTGGGCCTCCTCTCCCCCCACTGCCGGTGGTTGTGATGCTGTCCCTGCTGTCCCTATGCAGAGCTGGGACCGAGCCATGCTCATCCTGTTCTGTCTTGCTAGGAGCTGTGCCCAGCACCTGAATTCACCTTGCAAATGCAGCAGGAAGAAAGACAGATCCCCAGCCAGGCTGTTTGGCCCCCACTCATCACACCTCCATGTCTGAAGTGTCAGGTTCCAGAGACTTCCAGGCTGGGCGGCGTCCCTGTGGTGGAAACAACCGACTTGATACCACTGGTGGCCCCACCGAGCAAACTCCCTGGGGTGGGAAACAGAAAAGCAGATGTGAGCACGGTCTTCTGGCAGGCTCACAGTGTTCGAGGTGTTTCTGGTACCTCTCTCTTTTTCCTGCTTCTCTTTTGTCTCTTCTTTATGTCAAGGCATTTCCTGAGGGCCACCTCTCTCTTCCGCCTTAGCGATGGACTGTTCGCTGGTCATCCCTCTGAGGCTGCAGGCTGTTATTAACTTGTCAACAGGATTTCCCTCCATTTTAATTACTCCTGCTCAGCAGCAGATGGCGGAACATGGGCACAGCTGATTTCAAAACTGCGACTGCCATTCAAGAGGGGCTGCTTTATCTTTCCTGTTGACCTCTGCCAGTGAAAGTCACATTGTTCCTGTGGCATCTATGCCGAGCTGGGTTTTCTCCCTCAGCGTAGAGAAAATCCACATTCTCAGGCAGGGAGCTCCTTTTCTTTGCTCTTTCTGGGAAGATGTGAAGGGATGTCAAATTCCCACCCCTAGTGCAAAACCACACTTATAGAGCAGAGAATCCAGGCCCTGACCTTACTAGGACTTTCTCCTTTCTCACCTCATAGGACCTAACCTCCTTCGTGAAACATAAAAAGGACATGCAGCATTAGCCTCCTGATGTTGTTCTTGAGTCCCAGGGCTCCAAGGAGTCGAGGTCGTACAGCCCACAGTTATTCCTCAGAATCAAGGCCTTTGCTGACTGTCCCCTGACCACAGATAGGTAGATGCCAGCGTTCAGCCCTCAGGAGATGCAGGGAATCTGCTTTGTAGGATAATGCTACTGTTAATGCTCACCTGCTCAGGCTAGATTACCCCCTTTAAATAAAAGTGTTTAGGAAACCCCCCCCCCAAGTGCTAAGCTGTTGGGCAGACAGACAGGCCTTTGGAGGTCTTGCATTGCATTGTTAGGTGGGTGGCTGCCTTGGTCCTTGCTGCTTTACTTTTTTCTGGCTTTCTTGAGAACAATGACAGGGGTAGTGGAGAATCATGTGTCCCAAGGTCATATGATGGACGTGGCTAGAGAGAGGCTCCTCTCTTCCGCTGTCCCGTTAGGCAGGACCTCGGATTAATGCCTGGGATGCAGGACTGAGTGTCACCTCTTCTTCTTTGTGTGTTCTGCGCTGACATGCTGCTTGAGCCCGGGGACCTGTGTTTATACTTTGTACGTAGGATGTGAACAGATGGTCTCTAGTCATTATTTTATAGTCATTATTTTATTTAAAAGTTTGGAAACCTGTGAGGAGAGACAGAATTGCCTTTTTACAGATGCAGAGAGGGAAAGGCTGAAGTCTTTGTGCAGGGAGTCACAGCTGGTAAGGGGCACAACGGGGACTTGAACCTGGCTTGACAAAGCAGTGGTTTTTCTACCACCTCACACCATACACCAGAAGCGCCAGGTCTCCTGATTCCCGGTCTCGCTAGTCTCTCGGCTGACAATTACTAAAGTGAGTGCACATCGCAGATTCCTGCTCCTGAATTTGGTGGCTTCATTTCTTTCCAGGCCGGTCCTGACTCTGATGAGAAGGCAGAGGACAGTTTGCAGGAGAGCAGTGGCTGCTGCTGGGTCCCTCTGTGTGCACCCATCCAGGGTCGCAGCCCGATAGTCCTGCTTTACCACTCTTAGCTAATTTTGATTTCATCTTATATAGAAGATATACACACGCACAGTAGAAATCCTTTTCAAAAGAATTTCTCATTTGAGCCACAAAATCACAGAATAAGATCTGAGTGACACTTCTCAGTTGTCCCAAGAATGCTACATGCCCGGTCCCGTCCTCCATGCCTAGGAGAGAAGTTAATTACATGAAATGGGAGCCTCAGGACAGGGGTACTTAAGGCATGGCACTTTCATCCCCGATGTTCCTAAGACTTTTTCAGGAGATCTGTGAGGTCAAAACACTTTTCATATGAATACTAGGACATCATTTTCCTTTGTCACTGTGTGGCATGTGCACTGGTGATGTAAAGATACGGTGCGTAAAACCACAGGCACCCTGGTGTGAATCAAACAGCAGCATCAAAATGTTCCAGGAATTGGATTTTTCATTACCCAATATTTGCTGTTTAAAAAGTTTGGTTTCCTTTAAGAAGTCCTTCATTAGATTTAAAAAAGTACTTTGTGTTATAACAGAAGAATTATTCATAAAGCACTTCTGCATACCAAAGTACCACAAAAATCTTGAAGAGCAGCAGTTGTGTGATGCTGAGCTACGTGCTGCACCAGATGCCTTTCCCAGGGAACGCCATTTCTACTTGAAAGCGCGACTGAAAGGCAAACCACCATTATTCAGGGTTGGGTATTTGGCAGGTATTTTGTAGTAAATACCTAGTGGTCCAGTCAGTTTCAAGAAAACAACTAATGATTTTCTTACCTGTGACAAAATTGAGCTTTCAAGTGAAAATTAGAGTTTTGGAAAGCTTATTTATCACTGTGAGCTTGACAGCTCCCCAATTCTTAGAAGATTTTTTGATGAGATTGGTGGTGATGTTAATGATTATGATTATTTTTGATGTTGTATAATAAAATGTGTCAACATTTGGCAGAGCTATATAATTCAGTGAAACAATATTATCTAAATGACCATTGTAAGCTGTTACAAAATTGTGCATGGATGAAAGAACCATTCAAAATGCATGATAGACTAGTAGATTTTAGAATAACAGAATACACAAAGGTCATTGATACATTTTCAGATTTGACATTACAAGTAACTTTTAATAAAGTATTATTTGTTGCATTTTGGTATAAAATCAAAGCATATCCACAATTATTGGAAAAGCCTATTGAAACTCCTTCCCTTTTCCATTGTTAGAATGTCTTCATTTACGTCACCAAAAGAATAGGTCCTGAAAAATTGAATAAAGAAACAGATATGCAAATGTAAATGTCTTCTGTGAAGTCAAGCATGTAAAAGATTCGTAGAAAATAAAATAATGTACCAATCTCACTATTTTTGAAATCTGTTTTATATGTTGTTTTATTAACATGTACTAGGCTTATTACTGTTATTTAAAACTTTTTGTTTTAATTTTTGTATTGCAAACATCGATGCATATAGTCAATATAAACCAAAGCTCTTTTGAGATCCTAAGTGACTTTTAAGAGTACACAGGGGGTCTAAAAAATTAAAAAAAATGCCTAAGAACCAATGCCTTAGAGCCTTAGGTTTAATTCTCTCACAAACTTCAGAACTATTCTATGAGAATTCTGAATAGAATTCAGAAAAATTCTATGAGAATTGTTAGGAAAAGGGCACTCAGCTGTATACTTTCTAATAGCTTCTCAAGAAAGGATGAATAGGGAGAAATTTCTTGAGACCTTGGGTGTCTTAAGATGTCATTATTATATTCTCACACTTAATTCATGGTTATGATGGGTATAGCATTCTAGGTTGAAATACTTTTCTTCAGAATTTCAATGGGTTTCCCAGTCTTTTAGCTACTGGTGTTATTAAGAAGTCTCTAGCTATTCTGATTTCCAGTTCTTGATATGTAACCTGTCTCTCTCCCCTCTCCACTACTCCAAAAATATTATAGGAAATTTTGTTTTCTCAAGCACCTTGAAGTTTCATGTTTCTATGAACTATGGCATTTCTATTTTGATGGGTATTGGGGAACCAGTTCAATCTGGAAACGCCTGTCTTTCAGTTCTGGGAAATTCTCTGATTTGTTTCATGTATGCTCTCATGTCCTTTCTTGGCTCTTTCTAAACTTTCTTTTATTTGAATAATGGACCTTTGGGGCTGATTTGCTTTCCTTATCTTTTCTTATTATAAACCGATATTTGTGTTCTCCCCAGATCCATATATTGAAAGCTGACTCCCAATATGATGGCATTAGGAGATAGGACTTTCAGAGGTGGTCAAGTCAGGAGGGTGGAGCCCTCATGAATGGGGCTAGTACCCCCTAAAAGTGACCTTAGCTATCTCCCTCACCCCTTCTGAGGTTACTGGGCACGATGTTCTACAAACCAGGAGGTGGGCCCTCATCAGGCACCAGATCCACCAGCATCTTGATCTAGGACTGTTCAGCCTGCCGAATATAAGAAACAAACTTCCATTGCTTACAGACCCCCTCAGTTGGGGTATTCTCTAATAGCAACCCAAAGAAAAACATTTCTCTTCTGTTTTTCTTTCTGTTCTCTCCCTTACTCTTTTATTTTCTCTCTCCTTATCTCCTCTACTTTACTTTCTAGGAAAATTTCTCAATTTAACCTTTTGAACACTTATGTTGGTGTATTTTATTTCTGCAATCATCTTTTTTTATTTTCAAGAGCATTTTTCATTCTCTTGTAAAGTCCGTAGAAGAGGGGTCCGAGAAGGGAGACGCTCCAAGAACCACACAGGCTCTTATGTAAAAAGCACAGGGTTTATTGAAAGGCTACACTAGCGTAGGGTCACCCAGCGAACGTGCTAAGGCGACCACACAGGGCAAGAGCAAGGGTTTTCTATAGGGTTGGGTATGGTAATGAGGGATAGGCAAGCGAAGTTCTACAGAAGCCAATCGCAAGGAGTTAAAGGGTAATTCGTACATTTATTGGTTACTTAGGGGAACCTATAGATAGAGGAATTTAGCAAACAGGCAACCAATCAGTTTGGAGAAAAGGCTAACAAAGGAGACAAAGGAGCCCGGGCGTGGGCTTGGCAACAGGCCAAGTCACATGATTTCCAGGAATTTGCCCTGAGGTGGGGAAACAGAAACTTAAGACACTTATCTGCCTAAAACAGAAACTTAATCTAATAGGTTAGAGCCCTAATGGCCACCGTATAGTTTGGCCTAACACATCAGAGTTACAACTTTTATAACTTTTATAGGAATCTTTTAACATAACTTTATGCCACATCAAACTTCACATTCCCCCCCTTTTCTTATGAGAATCTTTAATCTTAAAGATGGGAGTCTTGTTGGAGGGATTGGTATTGTTGTCTAATAACCATAAGTTTGACTGTTGATATTTGTTGTCTAATGAAGGTAGTTACTTGATTTAGCACACAAGGTCTTATAGTGACCAGGAGGAGTATTACTAAAAAAAAAGGGGCCCTTTGTCCCGTCACCAGTGGGGGTTCCAAAAGTAGCACATGGGGATGACAAAGATAACAGTCTGTTGGTCACAGGGGATACGTTGTGATGCTATCACAGCCTGTTTAAGTCTAATAGAGTCAACCTGCAGGCGTTTAACTGTATAATTGTAGAAATGTTCCCCAAATCTGCCGGGGCCAATTGTTCTTATCTGAACTGGCTTTCCCCAGGGGTAGCAGAAGAAACAGCAGCAGAGCTGGAAGCAGGACAGTAGCAGGAGTCATGACGTGGGCCCAGTCGCAGTTAGCCTCTGTTGGAGTCTTTGAGAGCGATGCAGTGAGCAGGTCCCTGGCACAGGTGGTGGTGGTGGTGGCGCTGGCTCTTTAGGGGCCCACTTTTTGACTCTCGAGTGATGAATCCACGGAGCACAACCTGAAAGTTTTAAAGCAGTGGGCGTGGTTAGGATTATCTCATGGGGTCCCTCTCACTTTGGTTGGAGAGGCTCTTCTTTTAGGCTGTAATCAGGACTTGGTCTCTCGGATTTGAAGGAGTGGACTGGCATGGGCATGGGGATCAGATGTCTCCATGTTACTGTTAGTCTGTTGAAGTTTTCGAAGCAGTTGATGTAGCGTCTTTATCTGTTGGTGCAAGTTCAAAGTTTTCATCTCCTGTAATCTATTCAAAACAGGTATCAGTGGGGGAGGCTCTCAAACATTGTCTCGAATGGAGTTAGTCCACCTCAGTACAGTGTACACCGCAACTGCAAGAGGGCCGCTGGGAGCACAGTAACCCAGTTAGCCCCAGTCTCTTGGTATAACTTTGCCAGGGTGGTTTTTAAAGTACAGTTTTGTCCTTTTATTTGACTTGAGCTTTGTGGCCAATATATAGTATGGAGTAAGGCTTTTGACCATTTTACCCACAAAAGCAGATCCATTATCTGAACCTACCGTTATGGGGAGCCCATACCATAGAATGATCAGCTCCATCAAAGCTTTTATCATCTCTTTCGATGTTTTAGTCTTAGTGGGGAGGCCTCCACCCATCCCGAATAGGTACAAACCAAAACGATTAAGTGTCTCTTATTTCCGCCGGTGGGTTTAGTTTTAGTAAAATCCACTTTAACATCTTAAGATGGCACAGTTCCTTGTCTCCGGACATCTCATCATTGTGTTGTCAGGAGACAGGGTTGTTGTGGGCTCAGTTAGTGCCCCTCTCAGTCACTGAAGCACACAAAGTCCATATCTGGAAATAAAGAATTAACAGCCAAGCAACATTGCCGTAGAGTCTTTCCCAAGCTGCTGTGGCTATGCGAGTCTTGTATTACAAAATATCCCAGGAGGCAGAGCCTCTGCCTGGATGGTTTACTCCGAGGTGACAACCGTTGCTCTCACCCTCCAAACCCCATCATTTACCATGTTGTTGTCATCTGAAAACAGGGTCAGGCCAGGGTTCTGGAGGGGAGTGTCCTATAAATTTAGTTGGGCTGTCATCAATCTTTCTTTTAGGACTCCGAAGGCTGTCTGGTACTCAGGACTCCATCTGAGCGAAGGGGTTGTTTCCTCCCTTTAAGGCCTCATATAGGGGTTTTGCAATGGCTGCAAAACTTGGAACCCAAAGACAGTAGTATCCAACCATTTTCCAGGAATTTCCTTAAGTTCATTTTAGTTGCAGCCTCCTTTTAGGCCCCAAAGGGCCTGGATATGTGAGACTGACAGGACGTGTGTCCCATCTTGTAACACAAACCCTAAAAACTGTACAGTCAGCATACAGATTTGAGCCTTTTAGTCAATTATCTCTATCTAGTACATAAAAAGCTTTTACCTAACTTGTCTTTTAATAGGACATCACTGAAGATATTTTATGACATTATCTGGACTGTTTAATATCTAGGCATCTCTAAGTACTGTGGCACATATATAGCATATACATCACATAGGTTTTTGTTAAAAATTATCATTTGATTGGTATGAAACTCTTATCATAAATATCTGGAGCACAAGCAAAGGCAGGTGTCTGAATCTGAAAGAAAGAAAATGTTATCTCTGTAAACAATCCCAGTTTTATATTTTAGAAGACCTGTACATCTGGAAGGTGTGAATACACTTAATATGTTATGAGATTAGCAACACTGAATTGTCAGAGCCATATGAAAACTTTTGTTTCTTAATTTAGTTTTGTACCAGAGCATCTTTAAATCAGAAAACCTCATTGTCCTGTTTTAGAAAATTTAACCTGTTGATGATGACCAATGTAAACATATCACAATAATATATTTTGTCTAACAATTTTTTATGACTTATGAAAACCAGATCACTTAACACATTATTTCGAACAAATAAGAAACTCTCGGGCCGGTGAGATGGCTCAGCGGTTTAAGCGCCTGCCTTGCAAGCGCGAGGACCCGAGTTCGACTCCCGGATCCCACATACGAAAAAGGGGCCGGTGATATCGCTCAGTGGCGCGGGTGCCTGCTGGCGCGCGAGGTCCTGAGGTCGTCCCCCCGGTACCCACAAAAAAAAAAAAAAAAAAAAAAAAAAGAAACTCTCAAATCATAATATAACAATAAACAATAAACAATAAACAAAACATGCATTACATTTATAAAACCAATTTTAACATCATTTTGGCCAGCTGGCAACTTTTGGTGGAAGCATACCAGACAAACGTTTCAAAAATCCAAAAATGTAAAAAGAAAATTCATTGAGCTCAAATAAAACAGCTGTTTACAGGTTGGGCACACAGAAAAACAAAACATACAGACAAATTTAAAAAATCAGAGTGCACTCATATATATTGGCCAAATTAAATTATAGTAATTCTTATAATTTTAGAAGTTTGAAATTACAAATAGACTAGTCAGAATTATTTGTAGGTCAATAGCAGAGATCTCTTATAAGAATTTGGAAGAAACAAAAAATAAATTCCTTCATAAAAATACTGACAACTTTTATGTTTTTCTTTTATGTAGCTTTCAGCTCAGGCATCTCCATACCCTCTGTCACATACTCAAACCTTCTTTTTACTCTCTTAGCATTTTCTCTGTAAGAATATCATTTATATAAATTTCCTTTGATATATCTTTGTCAAAACTTATTTTGACCCTTTGTTCCTGGGTTGTTACAATTACGCCCAGTTTCCCCCTAGCTGCAAATGTTGCAGCCATTTGTGATCTAAGAGCAGAGACCCTCTTTGTATGCAGAGAAAGAGAAAAGCACGCTTCAGGATAAGGTTTTTGTCCCAGGTGTTTTGAGCCAGGGCACCCAGCTTGTGTTTCCCACTGTGGCTTACTCAGCTTACTCAATGTTTTGACAAAGCAGGCATTTACATTTTTCCTTTTAGACAGTAATTTTGATTAATCATCACTTAGGAGTTTGTAGTGCACAAGAAAAGTTTTATGCACATCAGTTTAAACTGAAAACCAAAAGTATAAGTGCCAATTAGTCAAAATTTGTAATTAGATTTCTCCTGTAAAACTTTCCTAGATGCTTGCAGGCAGCGCCAGGCTGTGATGTCCAGGCTGGCCATTGGGGCAGCATTTGCACCACATACAACTAGGAGTTTATATATGGAAACTAATTTGGGTGCTCAGGCTTTCCAGTGACAATATTTCATACTCCATTGATTACCTGGGGGTCGAGCGACCCTTTAGCTAATCATCCCACATCGAATGTGGGTCATTTAAGCTCACAGAAGTTTTAGAGCTTCACTTTTTTTTTTTATCTTAACTTCATAATCCCCTTTGAACTTATCAAAATTGTTAAGCATACATTTCAAAACAGTTGACTCACTACCAGCGGAACTCATTATGTCAATGACTTGGATAATACAGTAACTCACAGTTACAGTTTATCTAAGCAAGTCCCGTCCCCTCCACTCAATCAGAAATGCAAACAAAAATCCAAAACTAGCAAATGGTCTCCTGCTGGCAGGTTGAATTCCTCTGGTAACAGTGACTTGGAAGCACAGGCGCAGGGGGGATAACATAGATGCAACACAGGGGAGGAACATGCACACACAGACAAAAACAGACAATCCCGGGAATAATAGCCACACCGCTCCTGACCTCAATTAGAGCCTTGCGTCCTGCCTTGCAGCCGATCTGGGGGGCCAGCTGAAGATCAGCTTTTTGGCGCCTTGGCTCCCCAAGAGTTAGCTGCCAGGCAAGGAGGCACTGAGGCCCCCCTCCTTAAATACACTTTTGGAGGCCTTACAAAGTCCTTGGTTGTCATGGAAACTGCATTTTTTACCTTATCACCTCTCTGGAAGTTTTATAAGGTTCTTTAAACATCTGGCCAATTAACACTGGGGATGGGGTAGCAGGTACCACCTGTGCTAAAACCATTTGTCTCCCTTTTTTTTTTTTTTTAATGAGGAGAGATAAGTTGTGGGTGGCTTGTTTGACCTCTGGCCAGTGGGCCAGGGTGAGGTCCAGCGGTCCAGAGACAGTTTGTCCCATTGTCCTGTGGAGAGAATGCAGTGATAACGCTTGCACCGGGGAGTGAAAGAGGAAGTAAAAAGGACAAAACGACTCCAAAACAACAAATCCTTAGGGAATACAAAAGCCCAAAGGCCTAATACAAATGACCGAAGTCCAAAATCCCTAAGGCAAATAACTAACGGGTCAGGAAAGACCCCAAAATTACTCCACGGAGGATGGGGCCCAGTTAAGGGCCACCCAAACGAACAGAGAGAGAAGGAGAAGGAAATTCTCTCTCCCAAACGACACTGCAGTGTCAGGCAAATGGAGTCACAAACAGAGTCACAAGTATAGTCAAGAGGCAGAGATATAAAGAAACGGCCATACTTACCCCAAGAGGCGCAGTGTCGGCCGTTGAAGCCTCTCCCCTGGCCCCCCTTTAATCCCGGGCGAGCCCCCAAATGTAAACTCCATAGAAGAGGGGTCCGAGAAGGGAGACGCTCCAAGAACCACACAGGCTCTTATGTAAAAAGCATGGGGTTTATTGAAAGGCTACACTAGCGTAGGGTCACCCAGCGAACGTGCTAAGGCGACCATGCAGGGCAGGAGCAAGGGGTTTCTATAGGTTTGGGTATGGTAATGAGGGATAGGCAAGCGAAGTTCTACAGAAGCCAATCGCAAGGAGTTAAAGGGTAATTCGTACATTTATTGGTTACTTAGGGGAACCTATAGATAGAGGAATTTAGCAAACAGGCAACCAATCAGTTTGGAGAAAAGGCTAACAAAGGAGACAAAGGAGCCCGGGCGTGGGCTTGGCAACAGGCCAAGTCACATGATTTCGAGGAATTTGCCCTGAGGTGGGGAAACAGAAACTTAAGACACTTATCTGCCTAAAACAGAAACTTTATCTAATAGGTTAGAGCCCTAATGGCCACCATATAGTTTGGCCTAACACATCAGAGTTACAACTTTTATAACTTTTATAGGAATCTTTTAACATAACTTTATGTCACATCAAACTTCACACTCTTAACTGTGTTATTTTTGTTTTGTGCATACAACTTCTCATATCTTTCTGAGAGCATTGATGATATAAAAACTTTAACATATTTATTTTCCTTGCATTGACTGTTTCCTGTCAGTTATCTTTATCTTTCACTTTGGTGTTTAGGAATCCTTCATCATCTGCTCATATTTATGAATAAGTACTGAAGGACAACCTGGTCTCTAAGCACATAGTTGGGGGTCTTTTGACTACTGACCTTTGCCATAAAGTGATTGGGGTGGCTCCTTTGTTGGGAAACCTCTAGTGTAAAATTCTTTAGCTCTTTCCTTTTGAGCTGGGCAGATTTTCCTAGAAAGTTCTTTAAAGCATCTTCATTATAGGCTTGGCTGCAAGCATTCTGGAAACTGAAGAGACAAAGCTGAAGATCACAATACAAATATACTGAATATAAATATTTCTTTGATGCTGTTTATAGTATGGCCCCTATCTTCAACTTTGGTTCTTATCTAGAACTCCAAACACCCTCTGTTTCACTCCCTGTAGAAACTGAGATTCCCATCTTCTTCCTGGGTGGGGAAGAGGTACTCACCCAAGTACTTGGATTGGAGGGAGAGATCTGGTTGCGTTTATTTACCTTTAAATTATGTAATTGTATCAGTCTGCTTTTTGCTACTGTAATAAAAGACCTGAGATATTCAACTTAAAGAGAGGAAAGGTTTATTTTGGCTCGCAGTTTCTGAGGTTTCAGTCCATGGTCATTTGGCCTTGTTGTCTTTGGGTTGGGTGAGGCAGCATGTCATGGTGGGGAGTGCATGGTGGAGTAAAGCTGCTCACCTTGTGACCAGGATATGAAAAAGAGAAGAAGGGGAGAGGCCAGGGCCCCAATATCCCCTTTGAGGGCCCCTCCAATGACATCACTTCCTCCCATTTTTGTCCAATCTCCTAAAGGTTCCACCACATCCCAACAGCACCATGCTGGGACGAAGCCTTTAACACATGGGTCTTTGGGATATGCTCATGATGCAAACCATAGCAATAATATTTATACAAATTGCCATATAGAAATATTATGTATAGAAACATATACTAAACACATGTGGAAAATATGAAGCATATTAATAAAGTGAACAAAAATTAGGAAGTACAATTCCAAATATTTTTGCACCTATTTCTGTGCTTCCCTTTCCTCTCTCTATGCCTCCTTCATCCTCATAATCCAGAGGTAATTTTCATCATCTATTTTGTACTTACCTTTTCCCTGTTTAAGGAATACCTTAATCATCTATGTATATATATATATATATATATATATATATATATATATATATATATATGATATGCATAAACAAGAGTTGCCTTGGTGTTATTTGTTTTGAGCTTCATAAGAATGGTATCATAATAATATGTGCAGAAAAAATAATATGTGCAGTTCTAGCATCTGCTTTTTTTCATTCAAGGTATATTTCTGAGAGTTGCTGCTTCAAGCAAATATTAGACTCTTCCTCCTATTTTCAGTTCCAACTTCATCTCCACTTTCAGAATTGCCTTCTGCCAATCCCTGACCTTTCAGAGTTTCCTCAGTATAAATTACTTCACCTGCTGGATTTGTCTAGTACCGGCTTAGGGTTTAACCTTTTTGTTCGGCAAGTTATTAAGTTACAACTCCTTATCTGTTTTCCAAGCTTCTAAAATTTTGTCGCTTGTACCATTTTGACTTTATTTGTATTCGAGAGTTTATACTTTAAAATTTTTTGGCAGTAGTATTAGCAAGATTCTGGGAAGAGCAAATAAACTGTGCATGTTGTCATGTCTGGCAACTTTATTTAGAAGTCTTTATTCCTGATCTTTGACTGGATTAAAACCACTCAGGATGGTCTAAACTTACCAGTTTTAATTTAATTTAGTTTAACTCACTTCAATTTATTTCAGTGGTAGGAACTGAATCCAGGGCTTTAAGTATGCTAAGCAAGCTCTCTACCACTGAGCTACATACTTGGCCCCTCTTAACCACATTTCAACTCTATCTGCCACCCCCAATTTCAAAGTAGATAGGTGTGTGTGTGGGGGGGTACGTGTGTGCATTTTAGAGAGCAAGCACACTGATGTGTATGTGCCAGTGTGCAGGGAGGTCTCCAAGTCTACTGTTCTATGATGGATTCCATGGTAATTTATTCAAGAATATTGAATGTCTGTCACATGCCATGCATTAGAATGTTACAGAAAACAGACCAAACACGGGAAGAAATGGCACCGAGGAGGTTCAGGAGGCAGCAATTTATTACACCAGTGGGCCTCACTGGGATCTCTCCCAAAGAGTCAGACCCTCTCTGGGGGGGTTATGGGGTTTTTATGGGGAGAGCAAGTGGGAGGTACAGAAGCAGACTTGGTGCACTATAATTGGAGGGTTGGGTGACATCATGGGTTGCTGAGGGAGTTTAAACATTTCAGGTTATGTTGCAAAGGCATCAGTTAAACAAGCACGGGTTATGCAAAGGAAGGAATGTTCTGTTATTGGGCTTGCCCAGACATGTCCACTTGGTTTTGGTGGGCATTCTTGAAGGGGCTTTTATTTTTAAAACTTAAATTTCTTCTTCAGTAATACATGCACAAGGATCTAAAAAGTAGCTATGGTTCCTACCAATGAGTTCATTTTAAAGAGAAAGATAAAATACAAACCTGTAAAATAGTAGTGTGCTACTTTGAAATGGCCAAGCATTAGGGTTAGGTGGCTTAGGATTGGAGAAAGGGACAGAGATGAGAGTTGGAGTAGGAGTTTACAGGGGAGGTGAGGCTTCAGCTGAGGAAAGAACAAAGGAAGGGAGTGGAGAGGTGTTCCAGGAGGGAGGAGCTCACCACCTGGTCCTCAGTCTCCAGAGCTCTGTCTGCACTGGCCTCTCACATTGCTGGATTGCCAGGATCTCCCTTTACACTAAATGTGGTCATGTCCTTTTCCTGATGGTAGAGTCTTTCTCCCATTTTTCCTTTAGCTCAGTCCTGCTTGGCCTCAAGACTTAATTTAAATTTTTACTTCCGTTGAAGCTTTCCTTAACTCCCCAGTGCAATTTGCATCCCTTCCACCATCTGCTCTACTCTCATATGTATCATACTTTTCCTTTTCAGTTTCTTCACAGTTTTAATTGTGGCCTTCACTGTGTGATTGCTTGACTAATGTGCGTGTCTCACATTAAACAGAAAGTCCCAGGATGGAAGAGCCTGGCTGCTGTGTTCATGTCTGTCTTGCTCAGTATGGGGCATGGATTCAGGCCTGTGTGGACCAGGCAGAAGAGGACAAAGGCAGGGGAAAGCATTTGCAGTAGGCTGCCTCAAAAATATCTCTGTGGTTTCTGCCTCTTGTTCATAACCATGTATGATACCCTTCCACATCACACCAGGGTTATTGTTGCTGATGACTGGCCTATGCATGGGCCTTCTGAGATTAGATTATAGACAAGTGCAGCTTACATCATGAGTTTTCTCTCTTTTATCACTCAACCCTGGGGGAAATCGTTCCCATGTCTTTTTTTTTTTTTTTTTTGTGGGTACCGGGGAGATGACCTCAGGACCTCACGCGCCAACAGGCACCCGTGCCGCTGAGTGATATCACCGGCCCCTTTTTCGTATGCGGGTTCCGGGAGTCGAACTTGGGCCTTCACGCTTGCAAGGCAGGCGCTTAAGCCGCTGAGCCATCTCACCGGCCCCTCGTTCCCATGTCTTAAGGACACCGAAGCAGCCCTGTAGAAACACTGGCCCCTGTAGAAAGAAACGGAAGCACGCAGACTGCAGGACTGAGCTCATTCCTGAGCTTGGAAGCAAAGCCTTCTGCCTCTTGAGGACTGCAGCCCCAGCCCACAGCCTGGATGTGACCTCCTGGGAAATGCTGACCCAGAGCCACACAACTGCCCCAGAATTCTGGAACCTCAGAACTCCATGAGGTGATAAATGTTTTAAGCCGCTAAAATATGGGGTAATTGGTGGTGTAGCAATAGATAACTAATGCAGGATTTAGTGACAGAAGTAGGAGTGTGAGAATAATCTTGCTCCTGCCTCTGATGCTTTTAAAGAGTGCATGTTCGTGGCTTTCCTTTATTGGATCTTGGATGCATCTTTATGGAGAGTCTTAATTTTTGTTCCAGATACTCCCTAGTCAAATATTTGCCTATACTCCCTTATTTCAATGAGAAACCTTGTTTGAGGGCTCTGGCTGCAGCCCTGTTCAGATCAGACTGGAAAGGTCTGGCTGAGATGGGTATGTAAGGGAGCGTCCTTCTCTACTTGGAGACTTGCAGGATGCCTCACCTTCAAGGTCTTCTTTCTTGAGGAAAAAATGGCTGGTTGAGTGTGTGTCCCTGGAGGTCACATGGGCATCACTGCAGTTCAGCTGTAGGCTGCTGCTTCTCAGAGAGGCACAGAGATGAAGGTCTGCCTGCTCCAGGCAAATGGGGCAGTGGTCGAGAGCTCAAGTTTAAGGTCACATGTAAGGGGCTGGGGAGTTGCTCCGCCCTTTGCTACCTGTGTGTTGTTCTGCCTCTCTTAGCTCCAGAGTCCTTGCTTGTGAAGTGGACGAGAGGTTTCCTGGTGCTTATCACAGGCTATATAGGAAAAGGAGGCAGAGCGAACTCACCTCACACCCCTCAGCCCATGCCCAGTGCCCAGTCTGACTTCTGAATGGAGTGAGATGAGAAAATAGGGCTACTGATGGTACACAGCCTCTTCACAGAGTTGATGGAAGAATTAGACACGGCAAATATGTAGCACAGGGCCCAGTGAATAATAAATGCCCTATAAATGGCAACTATTTTTTATTGCAAGTGATGGAGTAAGACTGAGTCAGAAACTACTGTCAGATTCCAGACCTGCCTCTAATTAACTGTATGAGTTTGAGCCAAACATTTAATCTCTCCATATCTTAATTTCCTCATTTATCAGGTGAGGGGTTGGGCAAGTTTGTATTGCTCAAAAAGAGATCCATAGACCTACTTACATCCCAATCACAACTGTTTGCTTAGCAAAGTAATGCAGATTCCCAGGTCCACCCCAGCCCCACCAAATCAGGATCTGTCTGGGAGTGGGACTCAAGAACCCGGTTTCAACTGGCTTCTGTGATGATTCCTGTTGTATCCTGTCTCCCTCACTCCTGTGGTAATTATGAAATGGACTTATGATCATCAGGGAAACTTACTGCCAGAGCTGGCAGGGTCCTGGGACCAGGTATAGAAGATTATGTGGAATCTTATTTCATAGGAGTTTTCCATCTGGGAGTTAAGATTTAAGAAATTCGCCCCTAGCCCACAGCAGGAAATCCAATCTGTAGCACCAACGCACTTCTTTCTTCTGCCCACAGGGGGTCAGTGAAACATTAGGCCTCTCTTGTTTTAAATTTCAGAACAAAAGAAATTTGGGCAGTGTTGGTCCAGAAATGAAATGCTTGCATGTTACAGAAGAGAACCCTTATTTACCAACAGACTTCCCACTGAGTCTTTGACTTTCTATGCAATCAAAAATCCAGCAGTGCCTGGCTCTTTCTGGAGGAAAGTACATTAGCTTTTGGGCTCATAAACTTTAAATCCATTCAGTAAGGTTTTCTAAAATAACTGTCCTTGGAGCTCTTGAAGTCATTTCAAGACAGAAAAGTCTCTGCTTTGATTTTCTCTGGAGAGCCTCTTCAGAAGAGTTCAACATGTCTAGCCTATGTCATTTCACCCACCCCTGAGGGTCTTGGGGGACCAAGCTTTCAGCTGAGCTAGTGGAGGCTCAGGAGGCTGCAACACCTGACTGCAGACCTGTAGCTGTGGAACAGAGACAAGAGCTGGCCCACCTCCGCCTCATCAAGGGCCTTCTCTGCAAGATGTGGTTATCATCACGAGCGTCAAGCAAGTCTTCCTGTAGTCAGTGTATTCCATGCTGTTTGCTTTTTATTGAGCTTCTGACTGGAGCTCAGCAGTTGATCTTTTTCCTGGCTCAGTTTGTTTTCCTTCTTTGAGAACCACAGCAACCAGGTGAGGGTGGAAATAGGATCACCAGGGCGGAACTGGTCGTGTCTCGCACCGGTGTCTGTGTCCCCTTCTTGAGCCTTGGTCGCTGCCCTGACATATGGCCCTGTGCTTCCCTTAGAGCTGGTTGCTGTGACTGCTCCCTCAGGTGACCCTCTGGAGCTGCAGGCTCTCTGCTTCTCTCTCTCTATCTCTCTTTCTCTTCCTCTCTCCTCTCTCCATGGGCAGATGGCTTAATGCCTGAGAGATTACAAATTCAAAAAGTGCTGGGTCACAGGATTTAGTACTTGTTAGATGCTTGACTCAGAATGAAAGATCATGCTGATCACCATGGATGAGCTCATTACTTAATTAATTAGCTTACTTGCCAGGCATTGCACAAGGAGCTCCTCCACACCAGGCATTTTCCTGGGCACTAGGGTTTCAAAAATGAGCAGGGTGTGGGGTCTGCTCTGAAGGAAATCAGTTTCAAGCAGAGGAGGTCAAAAATAAAATCAGTGACCTTGATTCATTGTGAAAGGGCTCCAATGGGGGACTTCTGGGAGGACCTGGGGACATTAATAGGAGTAAGTGACATTTTCCACACGTCCTTGAGAACATCCCATGTGTGATTTGTCAGAAGGTGGGGGCAAAAGACAGGAGAGAATGAGAAGCATCTCTCTGGACAGGGCCTCAGGTTCTCTCCTCTAGGGACCCCATGAGGCCGAGGATTATGGTGGCTCAGCCCCCCTGGGCCAGGAGGTATGCCCATGAGTTCTGGTGAAGGTTTCTTCTTCCCTCTGTAGAGGATTGCTGGATACGGCAGAGCCTTGCAGACTCTACTTTTTTTTTTTTTTTTCTTCAGCACTGGGGATCGAACCCAGTGAAACTTCACACTGAGCTATGTCTGCAGCTCTTAAAAAAATTTTTTTTTTAAATGTTGAGACAGGGTCTTGGTAAATTGCTTAATTGCCCTGGGACTGTTTGAACTTGTGATCCTCCTGTCTCAGCCTCCCAGAGTGCTGGGATTACAGGGGTGTGCCACCACACCCTCTATGTTATTCTTTTAATCTCTTCTTTGTATTTTGTTTGTCCTATATGACTGTTTAGGAAAGAAATTCTGTTAATGAAAAAAAGTCTGAAATTTGTAGCTGTGGGTATATAGTTAGAAGAAGCCTCTGCCATCAGGCTGAAAGATCCTCATATCACTACCATTCTTATCCTAAGTAGAAGTTCTGAGTAATCCTGAGCACCAGTTCCCCAAATCCACTGACAGCCCATCTGCCCAGGACACAGCAGCACCATAGTCTGGATTGATCTAGATTGTTTTGGCTCCTTTTGGCAATTGTGTGCTAGGAGCTGACTGGAATCATCTCCCTCCAGGCAAAACTTTCTTCTTCCACTTTTCTCTTTTACTTTCTTATGAGGTGACAACTCATCCTGGTTTGCCCAGGACTGTCCTAGTTTTAAAACTGATTGTTGTGTCCCAGGGACACACTCAGTCCTGGCAGTCTGGGGTGGTTGGGCACTCTACAGTCCCTCCCTGCTTCCTGCATGAGTCTACTCGCATGTCTTCCTCCTTGGCTTTCCTCTTTGCCTGCAAGCTGGGGAGTTTGGGCCATGGTAAGGGCATGCTTTACTCCTGCTGCAGGTCTGTTTTCTCTAGTTCTCTCTGTCTTTGGACAGAGAGGGCTAGGTTGGCTCTGTGGCACCAGCTCTCTGTGCCTATATCCAAGCCTGACTATCTTTAGCAAAACCTACCGCTGGAACCATAGTGGTACTTGTGGTATGTGTTGTGGATTAACTAATGGTCAACTTGGAACACCCAGCTGAACTGAATCAGCGCAGTGCTGGGTGTGGGAGGCGCACCTGAGGATTGCTGCCAACAGCATAAAAGCAGAACTGCAGGGGAAGATGGTGCTGTTGATTCTCCTGGAGAAGCTTGTTATGCTGGTTTTCCTGATATGAACTCAGCTGTTATCATCAAGGAGCTTGGGTCCTTGCTGTCACTGAGGATGGCTGTGGTTCTCTTCAGGGGAGTTCTGGTCCCTACCTTGAGTGTCACTTCCTGGCTCCAGTGCAGATCCCTCAGCCTGCTGGCACAGATCCTTCACCCCGCTGGCGCAAACTTTCTACCTTCCACCACTGACCTTTGGGCCTTCCTAGTGCAGATCCCTGATACAGACTTGCATGAGACATTGTCGTGGGCTCTGGGCCTCCAGGTGGACTCATAGGGGGCATTGCCATGGGCTTTAGGTCTTCAGCTGGACTCGTGCAGGACATTGCCATGGGGCCCAGGCCCTCAGCTGGATTCTTTGGGTCTCTAGTGTGTGCAGATCTCCTGCACACTTTTGCATTTGACTCTTTGGGTGAATATTATAAGATAATCCTATAAATTATGTGTCCTGTACTAAATCTTTTTCCTTGTAAACCCTGACTACAACAGGGAAGAAAGACTCCTGGGTTCCATAGCTGGGTCTGTGAAGTAAGCTGACAACAGTGAGATCAACAACAGAACAGGCGCACACATTTATTATTTTTAGTATCACATGCATGGGGGCATCATAGGGGAAAAATGAACACCCCCCCAAAGTGGTGAGATTTGAGAACTATATACTGTCCTAGTAGAAGAAGAGATGGGGTGTGGGCCACTTAGGGTATTAGGTCAAGAGTACCTCCATTTTGTTTCTTAGCCTCCAATTTTAACTAATAGGTAAACATTTAGATGAACTTTAGTCCTACTTCCCAGAGAGCCCCTTCCCCTCCTGTGGTCATAAAACCATAAAAGGAAGAACAAACAGTTTTAGCGCAAGGTGATCAAACTGACAGCTGCCCCCATCCTGTGTGTCAATTAACCTGATGTTTTGAGAAGGACCTTGTGACAGTCCAAAGAAATGATGTAGTAAAGATGTGGTGTCTATGGCAACCAAGGAATTTTGTAAAACCCCCAAGTGTGTATTTAAGGAGCTGTGAAACAAAGGCTCGGGGTCAGCAGACTCAACTCCTATGAGTGACCTGCTGGCCACTGGCTTCTTTTTAATAATATAACTCACTTGTTTTTAGATTCTTGGTTCCCTGTGAGTGTATGCCTCGCTTCTGCCGTAACAAAGGGAGAGTAGATGAGTTTTAGGAAAGAAGAATGGGCCTGTAGGAGAAGATGGGAAATATGATAGTTTGCCACAGGTTTTATGTGGGTGTGGTGCTGACTTCTCATTGCCTCTCTTCTGCTCTTGCCTGGCTGATGAAACTCACAGTGAAGGGATTCATGAAACTTGAGTTCCTTTGGAGGCTCTGTCTTTAGGCAGATAAGTGGAGTTTACAGAAAGCCTCTCCCTGCATTTGCAGTTTTTCAAGTGCCCTCAGCTCAAAATGATCAGTAAATGAAAGTGGCATAATTTGGGGTGTTCTGAACCCCTTCACAGTCCTACTTGTGGTGATATGTTCTCGTCCTCAACATGAACATGTGGAATTCACTCCATTCCACTATCCTTCTCCTCCATCTAAAGCTAAGCAGATGCCCAACACCAGAAACGAATATAGTTGGCATAAGTTCCAAAGGCAGAGCCCTTAGTCTGGTGTCTTCCCTTGGTCATTGCTGAGGGTTGGAAGAACTCTTTACCTTTTGAAAATCTCTGAGTACTGATCCAAGTCACAAGTTGTAGGTGGAGATGAGGCCAAGGTAGGAGCAGTGGCTTGCCCAAGGCCGACAGTGATTGTTGGCAGAGCACCCAGTGAAGGAGAGCGTTCTCAGGGTTAAGGCAGAGCTTGGTCTCCAGCCAAGAGCAAGACAGGCCTCCTCTTGCTGTGATGTCCATCACTCCTATCCCTTGGCCAAGAATTTCACCCTCTTGCTGCTCCACCCACCCTGTTCTTACTCATCCTACAATGTCATGCCCAAGCTTTGCCTCTTTTGTGGAATTCAACTCAGCTGCTCATGCCAACTTAACCCTTCCCATGTACCCACAGGCCTCTGCCATCACAGCAAGCATCTCTCTTATTCTGCTGCATCAACTCATCTGGGGGTTCCACACTGCTACTTATTAGTCTGTGACTTGCTCAGGCCAACAGGATTTCACACAAGCATCTCCCCTGCTGTTCTGGAGGCTCTGCTCTGTATCTCCTGCACCTACAACACAGCAGTCACATGGCACATGGCAGTCATTCTTTTCAGAATTAAAGAATGCATGTAGCTGGGAACACTAAGCCCAGCTTAGCTCAGCTTTACTGCACATTATATCATCTAGGAGGGGTGTTAGCATCCAGATTCTGGTTCATAGGTATAGGTTTGGGCTGATGCTGCATTTAACAATCATCCTGTGGATACAGGTGCTACTGGTACTCAGCCTACACCTTAAAGTAATGCAGGAGAGCAGATTGCAGGATGCCCTGTAAATCATGCTGATGAAGGACTGGAGAGGAGGGTGGGGTGAGGTTAGTTTAGGAATTCAGGTCACAGCCAGGAGCTTGAACAACTGGGCTTCAGAATGAACCTGAGAGAAATGCCTCTGGCTAGTAATTCCTGTCTGCCTGGGGCTTGGCCTGAAATGGATTTTCAGCTTTGTTTGCTATGGTAAACCTCAAGGCCATCTGAAAGTTCTCATTGTTCAGTGTGTGTGCCAGGACTTCCAGAAGGGAATCTCTCAGCAATGCTTTCTCACATTTGGGCAAGAATATACATTTTTACAAAGTATACTTATTCAGTAGATTCTCAGAAATCACATATACTTTTTCAGTCAATTCTTAGGAAGAGGTGTGATATTCCATTGTAAAGATAATAAAACTGAAACCTCTCACACAAGGGTTGCCCGGGTTAAGCCAGACTACAGGAAGCTGATGAAAGGGACACAGCAATCAGATCCCCACCACATTTATACAGCACTTTCCTCATTGCTACAGGCAATTTTAATGACAATCTTTCAGGGAGATTGGGACCTTGTCTGAGTTTTCTGCCATCAAACCTGTTATGGTTTAGATCTAAAATATCCCCACAAAAGCTCATGTGTTTAGAAGATGGGCATTCACAAGGTGATTAAATTATGTGGGCTCTAATACATGGTCATCATACGATGGCATCATTGGGAGGTGGTAGAAGCAGAGAAGTGAGGCCTAGTTGGAGGCAGTGGATTATGGGAACATGACCTTGGGTGCTATATCTGGTACTAGCCTTTTCCTCTCTGGTTCTTTCCATTTATCTTTGCTTCCTGGACATCATGAGGTAAGCAGCTTTCCCCTTCCTCCTCCTCCTCCTCCTGCTTTCTTCACCACAAGCCTAAAGCAATGGGGCCAGCCAACCATGGACTAAGACCACAGAAACCATGAAAAGCTACCATGACTCTCACCTCTTCAGTGATCTGCATAACCAGAGCCTTGCTCACAGGAGAAGTTAAGGAGGGAAATAGTCCAAAGACAACAGAATCTTCTATTTGCATTTGCTCAGCTCTTATAGCTCCTTTGTTTGCTTTCTTGTACCTGGTAAGTTCCTCCGAAAACATTCAAAATTACTCACAGAAAGGGCTTGGCTCACAAAAGAGCCAATGAAGTGGTCAAGGAGATTGAGAAATACAATTTTTCTTACGTGCCCAGAAAGAGGAAGTGGGATTGACGGGCACTGAGTCAGTTTCTGTTAAAACTGCCAAGTCATTTTTCTTCACATTCAAACATTTTCTAGATTATTCTGTCTGTGCATTAATTTTAAAAATTAATATTAGTAATAATAGTTAACATTTATTGAGTACTTAGTATGTGTCAGGCACTGTGGCAACCAGTCAGCACACATTCACTTATCAAACCTTTACATAAATTTATTAAATCATAACTTAGGCACTGCTTTTATCTCCATTTCACACCCTGAGGCAAAGGGAGATGAGGCACAGGGAGATAAAATGAGCTGTCCAAGTTGCATGGCTAGAACCCAGATGTGTAAAATTCTAAACCGTGGCATGATGCTGTGCTGATCGCATCCAGCTTCCACTTGACAGAACCACTTCTTTGCAGGACTGTCCTGGGAAGTTACTCATTTTGCTTGTTTCCCTTCCTCTTCCTGCCCTTCCTCCAGCTCCAGCCTGAAGACCAGGTTGACATCGTCTCACCATTCACTCCTGCTTCCCCCCATTATGGGTCAGCCTCATTCCTCCACCAGCCCTTGACCCTCACGGCTGGCTGTTATCCACAGACCTGCTGGTTGTGACCACTCCTTCACTGAAGTACACAGCATCTGGCTTATGGTCTTCTTTAGCCTGCCATTTCTTACCATTGTCTGGGCAATCTCAGTGTTCATGTGCATGATGTGTGTGACTCCATAGCCTCAGCGTCACTTTGCTATCCACATGGAGGTCCCCTTTATCCCTGTTCAACCAAAACTTCTGGATCTAGTTGTCAACAGGGATGGATTTACCTGCACAATCTACCTCTCCCATCAACCCCACTGTAGACCTTGGAGAGCACTTCTCTATCTTTCTAGATGATTGCTCAGACCTGGCCTCATTTCTCCTCCTATATGTCCTATAAGTCCATGAGCAGCTATCTCATGTGTGGGGGACCACCTGGATGGCTGTCCTTGAGAGAAGAGCAACTATCTCCATCTTGGCTGAACCTGGCCCTAATTCCACCTATTGATATGTACAGAGCTGGCTAGGACTTTTCCTTACCTCTTTAATTGGCTTTAGGCAATGCAAATAGGTCCAGCCGAGGTCCTGATGTGTAGTCTTTGAAGCAAAGCGACAGGCCTGTGTTTCCCCACCCTTTGCTCCCAATACATGGTTGAGCCTGGTGGGATGGAGAGCCATGCTCCACGCTGTTGGCTGGGATTGAGCCTCGAGAAAGAGGCTATGACTTCCCAGGGCATAAAAGATTATACATCAGAGCTGAAGCACCGACCCCAAAACATTAGATACTATCTTGAATTGTGTTATGCAGATTACTCCTTCTGCATATCCTTCCCTCTGCATTTGCAAAGGTGATTTTCAGGCCTAGCCCAGCTCCCGAGACTCATGTACTTCCCAAGACTCACGTACTTCCCACCACTCTCACAGTCACTCATCCCCGAGCCACTCCCCTCCTTCAGAATTAATAAAACCTGGGTTCGGCCCTGGGTCATGGCCTTTTCCCAGTAGCCACCATCTTGGCGGGACTTAGGACCCCTTGGCTCCCCACAACTATAGATATGCCTTAGTGTCTCTATTCTTGCCATGGGTTGCATTGGATGTGGTAGATTGGAATTAACTCGGTAGAATTCCAATAACTTCCTTTTGGGTTTATAAATCTAACTTCCTGGACTGTGATGAGGACCAGGAAGGGCTCTCTATACTCATGGGGGCACCAAAGGAGTCAGGTTGGATGGTATTGCAGACTAGGAAAAACCTAGAGTTAAAAATCTCTATCACCTTCCAATCCCACCCCATGATTCACCCCATCTTGGATGGATTCAGACTTGCCAATCAGTTGTGATTTTTCTTTGAAGCAGCTTAAAGTTAATTCCACTCCCCTCCCAGAGGGGCCTAGAGTGGAACAAGCACACTTGGCTTAGGAATAAACAGAAATTCCACACCAAATCCCCATCTCCTTCTCTTTTGCCTTCTCCCCACACTGAGAAACAGCTTCAGTCCCTCCCTTCCACATGCTGCTGGAGGGGGGTCAGCATGATCAGGAGACTGATCAGTCTATGGGGTAGGCATCTAGAGATAAAAATCCAGTCTTTTATAATGTTTTAAAGCCTGCCTCAGGGAAAGCACCATAAAACCAGGACTCCTTGTACTGTGAGGGCCTTAGTAGTTCCTTATCCACATTGAGATAAATCAGATCAATTAAGCTCCTCCCAGAACAGTGTTTTATTTTATGCACGGTGCTTCCCCAATAGCTTCTCAGCCACTAGGGTTTACTAGGTCTGCCAAAGGGGTCCTCGCTACCCATTTTAGGGTCAACTGATTATTATCGTTGGAAAAACTCAAGGGTTTGAACTCAGAGGACCTGATTCAAATCCCAGCTCCATACATTACTGGTATATGATCCTTCTCAGGTCATTAAACTTCAGTCTCTATTTCCTCATCTCCAAAAAAGAAAGGCTCCAGGCCTTCTATCTTCTTGAAAGGCTTTTGGGAACAAATAATTCATATTTTGGGAAGAGTAGAGCTGTGAACTGTTAGGAGGAGGAGTTGAGCTGGGCAGTAGCCCAAAACACTCTCCAGGAAGGGTTCCACCCACACCAACAGACAAAGACCCATGGGCTTCTTAGATGGCCACAGGAGTTACTGAATACCAGGACCCTGCTATGTTCCCTGCTGCCCACCCCAGGCTCTGCCAGAGAACTGGTGATACTCCTTGTAGTTCTACTGCAGATGGTCCAGTGGTCCAGGTATTGTTTCTGAGCAAACCTGTGAGGAGATGAAGATGAATAGATGTCCCATGAGACAGAGGGAGAACTAAGCCTTCCATCACTCTCCAAGGGCTGAGCCGACTGAGTTTGAACTTATTTGTGACTGTCAGCTTTTACCAAGATATGGGAAATTACTTAACTTCCTAATGGTTTCAAACACAGTAGAGTAAGGTTTGGGAGTTAGGTGGGCTATTGGATTTTGAGGGATTTCTGGACCAGCCCATGATGTGAGCCTGTCCTCTTCTGGATCCTCCCTCATTAGTGCATCCATATTTTGGTCCATGAATTTAGAACACTTATCTTATCAACTGATTCTGAGGTGTCAGAGCTGATACAGGATTGGCAGATTCTTACCCTTCATGTTTTTTATTTTTAAGAGTTCAGAGTTTTCTTTGCCTGATGGAAAGCTTGCTGGCAAGAATTTAAGGAGCCAAGGCTTAGGTGACACCAGAGAGAAGCTGGTACACTTGGCTATTTGAGAGAATCTCTCTGAAACTATTTACCAGAAAAGTGTTCACATCTGTTGCCCACTCAAGCTGCATGGGCCACTGGCTCTTTTTCAATCAAAAGGCTCATGTCATTCTCCCACTTACATGCTTCCAGAGGTTTCTCATTAATCTTCAAATAGATGCGGCGCTCCTTACCCTGGCCCCTGCCTCAGGCCCTGAATCTGGCTCAACCTTCTCCAGCTTCCTTACACTGGGCTTCTGTTTCCCAGACATGGCCAGTGTTGTAGTCAGGGTTTGCAAGGGAAACAATACAATACAGGACACATAATTTATAAGATTATTTTATAATAGTCACCCAAAGAGTCATATACAAAAGAGTGCAGGAAATCTGTCCACACACTAAAGACCCCAAAAATCCAGCTGAGGGCCTGGATTCCACAGCAATGTCCTGCTTGAGTTCAGCTGAAGGCCTAGAGCCCATGGCAACACCCCCTATGAGTCCAGCTGGAGACTCAGAGCCCATAACAATGTCTCATGCAAGTCTGTTTCATGGATCTGAGCTGGGAAGACCCAAAGGTCAGTGGTGGAAGCTAGAAAGTCTGTGCCACCGTGATGAAGAATCTGTGCCAGCAGGCTGATCTGTGCACCAGAGCCAGGAAGTGACACTCAAAGTAAGGACCAGCACTCCCCCAAAAAGTACCACAGCCATCCTCAGAGACAATGAGGCCCCAAGCTCCTCCGACGATGAGAATAGTAGAGTTCCTATCAGGAAAATCAATGTGACAAGCTCCTCAAGGAGAACCAACAGCACCACCTCTTCCTCTCCAGCTTTCCTTTTTATGTTGCTGGCAATAATCCTCAGGTGGGTTCCCCATGTCCAGCACCATGCTGATTCAGTTCAGCTGGGTGTCACAAGTTGACCACCAGTTGTCAATCCACCACAACAAGCCAAACAATGCCCTCTCTATTACCATTCCTTTCTCTTCTACTCTCCATTTCCACAGGCTGGGTTTTTGTTGCTCTCAAACCTCTTCTTTATTACAGGACATAACACTGGGTTACAACAACACATCACATACTTTTCTACTGCAAATTTGTACTTAAGCATAATAGTAGCCAGCTGTGCATTTCAGAAGCTGCACCTAGGGGATACAGAAAGCAATCTTCATGCTTACCCACTTGGTATGATGAATGGCAAGGTGTACATATGTGTGCATAATTGTCAAGCTAGGATTTTTATCCACATAATCTCCATCTAACAGGTTTTGCATATATTTACCTGAGCATCACTGGGGGTAATATACACCCACACCACACTTCTGTTATGAAAACATGTATTTCATCATAAATGGATGTGGGTGTGACTCATAATAGCTGCACCTGGGGGAAGCAAAAACTCATTTGTGCATTTACCCACTTGGCAGATGAATGGCAAGTTGTGTATAGGAGATACAAAGCAGCAACAGGTGAGTTTTACCCATGAAATGCTCATTGCTAAATTTCTGTGCATTTAGAATTTGCTTTAAAAAAAGTTTTCTTTTGATTTTTATGATAGAAGTAGCCCAATTCAGTACAATGGCACATGAAAAACCAGATTTGCACATTTTGGAGGAGGTCCAAAGTGAATCATCAGATCATTCATACATGGATGATGAAGATGATAATGACTTTGATGTTGGTCATATGAATCAAAGTTCCTGTGGTGGTGAAATGGAGCAAGAATCAACTAATACAGTCACAGGGAATGCAGACCTCCTTGATTCAGTTTGTGAAGAAAACAGCAATGTGAATACCTATTTGACTTTTAGAAATGTTACAAAATTATCACGCAACCAAATGGAACAATCCAATGTTAGAACTAGGTCCGAAAATACAGTGAAGATCTTGGGAAGGGTGAAACCTATTGGATGGAATACCAGCATGGCCATTCAATGTTGGAAATTGTTTGTAACAGATGAAATGCTACAAGATGTTGTGAAATACCCAAATGCTGAAATGCAAGTAAAATGTTCGGTATGCACCGATAGCTATATTCAAAAATGTGTTTATTATGATACCTCTCTAGCTGAACTGAAAGCATTCATAGGTCTGCTGTACATAGCAGGGCTTTCTCATGGTCATCACAGGAATGTAAAAGACTTGTGGAAAAGCTATGGGTGTGGGCTTTAGGTTTCTAGAATAATGATGACACTGAGAAGATTTGGTTTCCTTCAGAATTGTCTGGGGTTTGAAGACAAAACCACCCACAAAGGAAGAAAAAGAACTGGTAATATGGCTGCTATCCACTCATGGTTTGAGAGATTTGTGGGTAATTGTCAAGCAAATTACACCCTATCTAAATACATGACTATTGATGAACATCTTGAGGCATTTCATGATTGCTGTAGCCTCAGGCAGTATATTCCTAAAAAAACCTTCAAACTATGGCATAAAAATTTATGCCCCTGTAAATGGAAAGACTTATGCTTTCAACTGGAATTCAGCCTCCAGGCCTATTCATATAGTAATAAACCAAGTGATGTTGTGAACAGACTTGTTGCTCTCATCTCCCAAAGTAATTGGAATGTGACATTCAACAATTGATTTATGAGTTTCCAATTGATGTTACATTTGCTAACAGAACACAAGTTGACCAGTATAGGAACTGCACACAAGAACAAAGCAGAAATTCCAAATGAAATTGCAATTTTGAAACAGAGACTGTGTAGTACAATCTTTGGAGTTCAGAAAGATATAACATTGGCCTTATATACAGGAAAGAAAAACAAACTGGTACTGCTGATGTCAACATTGCACCATGATAGAAATATTGATAGGGAAACCTCAACAAAACAGAAGCCTGAGATGGTAACTTTTTACAACAAAACCAAGGGTGGAGAAGACGTTGTTGAGGTATGCAGCAATTATGATGTCACTCAAAACACAAAACGTTGGCCCATGTTTATGTTTTACTCCATCTTAAACATGTGTGGCATTAATAGTTTGATAGCTTACAAAGAAAATGACAAGTACAAAATATGACAGAGAAATTTTCTTAGAAGATTGGGATGGGAACTCATAAGAGATCATTTACAGCAGAGGAAAAACAAAATATTTCTGCCCAGGGAAATATGCAAAAAAATTGTGAAGCACACTGGTGACTTGGCAGGTGAATAGGCAGGCACAGCATCACAAAGACCTAATGCAACAACAGGAAACCCAAAAAAGTGTTAACTGTGGCCTATAGGAAAGGACAGGAAATAAAACCATATATACTAGAAGTGTAAGTGATTCTTGTATATGGAACATGCAGTTTTTATGTGTGAAGACTGCTTTGGTTGTGACGATTGAAACAAAGATTATTTCTGTGTGGCCTTTTCTTTGTATTTACATTGTAGTTCACATAGGTTTTAATTCTGATGTTATCTGTTAGGTTTTGTAAGCAAATAAACAGCAGAAGTGAAAATGTTGTCTATCCTAAGTACTCATTACATATTTGGTATTTTATTTTATTGATATCTTATTTTCCTGATAAATGCACGTTGTATAATACAGTAGAAAGCTCCTGACAGAACAGAAAGATGAGAGATGACAAGACTGTCACATAGGAAAGGAGGGCTAAGTACACGTGCTATCAGTGTAAGCAAGATGTGTGCATGGAAAATGCAGTTGTCATGTGTGAAGACTGCCTTGGATGTGACAATTGAACAAATATTATTTTTGTTATATTGATATTTTCATTGTTGTTCATATAGGAATTTACTTCTAATGTTATCTTTTGGGTTTTGTAAGCAAGTACACAGCTGATGTGAAAATGTTGATGTTTATTCAAAATGAGCAATACCTATGAAGAATTTAATATACTTTATTTTATTGATATTTTATTTTCCTGTTAACTGCACATTGTATAATACGATAAGACCCTCCTGATAAAACAGAAAGACCAGCAAAATGTCAAGTATGTCCTACAAAAAGACCAGGAAAGCAAAACACATGTGCTCTCAGCGTAAGCAATACGTGTGTATGGAATGTGCTGTTGTTGTATGTGAAGACTGCCTTAGGTGTGATAATTGAAGTAAAGTTTTTTTTGTAGAGTTCTATTGGTATTTTCATTGTAGTTCATATAGAAATTTATTTTTGTTGTTATTTTTTAGACTTTGTATACCAAAAAACAGTTGATGTTGAAAATTTTGATGCTTTTTATAAACACTCAATAAATATTAAAAATTCAATACTTTGTTTTTTGATATTTTTCCTGCTAAGTACTCATAATAAAAGTCATAAAATTAAAATTAGTAATTCATCAGTAGAATATTCTAAAGAATAAACATGGGTATTATACATCTACAATACTGTGCCTTTATGACAAAATTGGTGTTATGCCCCATGGGCTATAGTCTACTGTGGAGACCACTTGGATGACGCTCCTTGAAAGAAGAGCAATTTCCTCCATTTTGGCTAAGTCTGGCCCTATTTCCATGTACTGATGTGTGCAGAGCTGGCTAAGACTTTTCTTATCCCTTCAATTGGCTTTAAGCAATGCAAATTGGTCCAGATGAGGTGCTGATGAGTCTTTGACTCAAGGTCAGTGTTTCCCCACCCCTGTAGCTCCCAAAACATATGGTTGAGCCTGGTGGGATGGAGAGCCATGCTCCACACTGTCAGCTGGGATCAAGCCTTGAGAAAGAGGCTATGACTTCCCAGGTCATAGAAGATTACACATCAGAGCTGAAGCACCGACCCCAAAACATTAGATACTATCTTGAATTGTGTTATGCAGATTACTTCTTCTGCATATCCTTCCCTCTGTATATTGCAAAGGTGATTTCAGGCCACCTACGTAGTCCAGCTCATGGTATTCTCAGACTTCCCACCATTCTCACAGTCACTCATCCCTGAGCAACTCCCCTCCTTGAGAATTAATAAAACCCAGGTTCAGCCCTGAGTCAAGGTCGTTGTTCCGGTAACCACCATATTGGCTGGACTTAGGCCTCCCTTGGCTCCCCATAAATACAGATATGCCTTAGTGTCTTTATTCTCACCATGGGTTGCCTGGAAGTGGTAGATTGGAATTAACTCACTAGAATTCCAATAACTTTTCCATGGGATTACACATATAAACTTCCTGGACTGCAACAAGGACCGGGAAGGGCTCACTATAGTCTACCCCATTGGAGAGGCATTCTCTGACTCCTCAGTCTAACTTAACCTCTTTCTACTATGAGATCCTATGTTCATTCTCTGTGGAGTGCTCATCACTCTGACATTCTTTCTTGTTTATTTCTTCATTTCTGTCTCTTTCCCTTGGAGCATGTCTTGGTCACTTTCCCATTACTGAGGCACAGTACTTGACACCTGCAACTTGAAGGAGGAGAGTTATTTTAGCTCACCATTGCACCTATGGTTGGCAGGCTCCAAGTCAGAAATGGCATGGTGAAAGGGCACAGTGGAGGAAAAGGTGCTTAACCATAGCAGCCAAAAAATAGAGAGAAAGGAAGAGCTGGGGACAAGAATGTACCCTGCCAGGGCACACCCAGTGACCACTTCCAAGCAGGCCCAACCTCCTAACAGCACAATCCCCCATGAACTCATCCACGGGTGAATAAGCTGATGAATATAGCACCCCATGATCCAAACACCTTCCACCCACAGGAAAACTTAGGGGAAATTTTAGATCTAAACCATAAGAGGGAAGATAGAGATCTGTTCACCTTTACACTCCCTCAGTACAATGTCTGGTACATAGGAGCAGGTCTTCAGTAAATGCTTGTTGACTCTAAGTAAATTGCCTTTTGAGCCAGAATTTCCAATTTCAGGTCTACTTGTGTCTTACTAGCTGTTCATCTGGGCTTTACTTTCTTCCTTTGTTAAATGGAGGGAATAGCATAGATCCTGCAGGGTGGTATTTAATAGGAAAGAGTAGGTAAAAATGTCTTGAACACAGGAGAAGCTCACTAAATACATATATACATGCTTACATAAAGGCAGGAAAACAGACATTTCCCTTCTGTCTTCTTGTTCTGGGCCTAGTTCAGCCATTTGAGGCCCATGACCTTGGGGATCATTTTTATTCCCTGGGCTTCCTGAGAGGCAGGGGTCACCATGTGGTCAGCACACATAGGCCTGTCCCAGCTCTTCATTAAGTGGAAGGAAATTGGGCATCTTCCCCAAACCACATGGTAGAAAGATGCTCTGTACCCTTCTAAATGGGCATGCTGGGGCACTTTAGAAAGGAAGCCCCTGGAAGGGGCCACCCTTGGAATAATAAGCAGGATCTTAATCTCTCTGTGAACTGGCAAGCTTTATATTATGAGCCTGCTGTTGGCAGATGGGGGGAACCTTGATGGTGACTGAGTTAAATATGGTCAGGATTTACAGTGCCAGATAAATAGGGTTTCTTTCCTCTGAACCATCAATTGGAAGCCCTGATGCCTGATGGGCTACTAAATCTCCAGCCCCAAGGGCTTCTAGTCTAAGGGCTCTAGAAGCACCCACTGGCAACTGAAGCTTGATGCAAATAGTAATCTCACCAGGGGCTTCACCCTACAAAAGGTGCTGCTGCACTGAAGGGCAGAGGGACCTACCACATTTGTATGGTGAAAACAGTATCTGAGATAGCCTTCGAAATGTGCTAAGGGAACTTCTCAGCTTTCCCTTACTCCATATCAGGGAATGGCCTGAGCATAGGGCGGAGGACTACAGGCAGGCTTACTTGAGCATCCTCTGTAAGCGTTTCCTCTCTACCTTTTTCTCCTCTCTTCATAGATGAATGTTGCTGAGGGACAAAAAATGGCCCAGGGCCTGGGGACTGCACAGGGCCACCCCTGTAATCCTGGTGTGTGTGTGTGTGTGTGTGTGTGTGTGTGTGTGAATACCCTGTGGCATTTTGAGGAGCAAGGCATTTTGAGGATACCTTGCAAAGCACTGAGTTATCACTTTGAAGATGGGAAGGAAGAGAGAAGAGAGTGGGATGGAGGTTGATCCAATTGTTCCCCAAGGCTCTTTCCAGCTAGAGAGCCCTAGGAACTAGACCAGAAGGCTGAGAACCTGTGTAATTGTCACAGTTGCCTTTGAGGTATTTAGGACTGGCATTGCTTTCATTTATTAATGAAGAATCCAAGGTCCAGCAGAGCAGGTGATTCGCTCACAGTGCACAGGTGGGCAGCAACTGCAGATTCTCTGGACAGCTCAGCCTTTTTGGCTGCCTTTAGCCTCAAGCAGCCTCTGTCTTAAGGGAGGAGTGAGGGAAGTGGCAGTCAGAGCATGAACGTGGTGACCACGCTGCATTTCGTCCTGCTGTTGCAGCCTTCTTTTGGAGCAAGAGAAATAGCTTAGAGACTGCGTGGTTTGGAAAACTGGTCAGGAAGAGTTACTAACACTTCAGTGCTTTTATGGGAGTTAGAAATTATGCTTGTTTGGGGGTGAAAGCAGCCCTGTGGCAGGTTTGGATTTCAGCTCAACTTATCATTGAGTTGAGTACTCTTTTGCAGAGAATAATGTACACATCTGTGTAGGACTGACTACTGATGGGAACTCAAATCTCAGCTTTAAGAGAGAAATCTCTATTGCAAAGGCTTTCTATGTGCATCTCTCCTCTTCCCTCTGTTACCTTAAGCAGCCTCTTCAAAGAGGTGCCTTCCAAGAGTGTCTGAACAGCTCACTGGCTGCCTGCCTGAGCTTGCAGTAGAATCCCACCAGGGCATTCAAGGCAGAAAGCCAGAAAAAGCAGCAGGTCTTGAGGTGAGTGTGCCGAGATAGACAGTCTGGTGGGGTCCACCCAGATACCACCTCTATTGGTACCTCACTGTTTCCCTAGTGGCTTCTACTGTCCTCCTGGCACCCTCCATGCACCACAGCCCTTCTCTGAGCCAGTAATGAAGCTGCTTTGGCTGGAGCCTCCACGAGCATGTCCCAGAATATTTATGTGCAACCTGATTTTTTTTAAATGTCAACAATTCAACTTACTTTTTGGCTTTTACTTTGCTGCATTAGGAGAAGTCAATTTCTCTTATGGACAGGAAGGTGACCTTCCCCAAGATGAAATATAAACATTTCTCCTGCCAGCCATTGTGCTTCTGAAGACTAAGCTCTCCTTACCCCTCCTTCTTGTATGTGTGTGGGTGTGTGTGCATGTGCCAGTGCACATGCCCTGTTTATTTAGGATAGCATTAAAATCACACTCAGAGACCTTATGAAAGCAAAGAATAAATATAGGTAGTGGTGGAAAGTAATATAGGTATGTGCTGGAATCAAGGCAAGGCTGGTGAAGAAGGAAAAATGAAGGAGTCTGGCACCAGGAATTCTGTGGAACCTGGGTTGCAGTCGGAGTGGATCAGCTATCTAGGCTGCCAGGAAACTGGGCAGGAAAGAGCACTGTGGGACACTATTTGGGTTTTTAGAAAGTGGGCTGGGTCTGGGTCGCTGCAAGTGGACACAGTGCTTGAATGACAGGACAGGGAGAGCCATGTCATCTGCCCCTAAGGTCCTTGTTTGATGGCCAAAAGTCCAGTGGTTTGCCCAGGCTGCAAGGCTTTCTCTGTGACCATCTGGATGCACCACAGGAAGTCCCTCCTTTTTTGACAAAGGCCCCATGCCACCTGTAGTGGTAGAATGAGACCCTAGGAAACCAGACAGATATGGAAAATTACTGCTATCCATATTTGAAGGGGTTCAGATGATCAAAGGGAGATCTAGAAATTAGGCAAGTGAGCCTTAATGTCTCCAACAGGTGCATACCTCAAAATTGATTGAATGTTTGGCAAGATTAATTGTAAAGGCACAAAGGGAGCTTGTGATTTTCAAGAACCCAACTGCAGATTATTTTATGAAATAAATAATCCTTTGATCATGAGCTGAGATGGCCCCATGAGTTAAGTTAAATAAAAACCTGTACAGGAGCTGAGGAGTTAGTTCAGTAGTAGAGTGCTTGCCTAGCATGTTCAAAGACTTGGGTTCTGTCCCAAGCATTGGAGGGAAGAATAACTGTACAAACCCAAACCTGTTAGAAAGGGGGTTCTCCTAAGCCCAACTGGAAATGCAGTCATTAATCTCTTCCCAAAGAAGCAACACCCCTCAACCAAGGAGAGCAGATGTGTGACCTGGAGAGCTCTTCCACTTCCTCTTTTCTATCCACAGTCAAACTGTGTTATGGCTTGTATCTGGATGTCCCCCCAAAGCCTCATGCAGTCATGGGGGGGCAGACTTTTCAGAGGTGGCTGAATCTAGAGTGTGTGATCCTAGGATTAAGGGTGTGTGATTACTAAATCAGTCTACTGATTGGTTTGGCATGGTTTTGGCTAGGATTAAGGGCATGAGTGCTACAGCCCCCCTAGGGTGGGTAGTCTACATACAATATAAGGGATGGAAAGAGGCTTGTCCACCCCTCCCATTGCTTTGCTGTCTTCAGCTGCCTTGAACAGTTGGCCCTCTGCCATGTGCCACCCTGCCTGGGAGCCAGGTGATTATGGACTGAAACCTCTACAAACTCTGAGCTAAACAAACGTTTCCCCCTTTAACTTTGGGTGTTTGGAATTTTGTCTCAGCAATGAGAGAAAAGTATTTAAAACAAGCTAGAATGCATTTGTGAGGTTTGCTGGAGCCAGATTCCTCACAGGTAAGACTCTTTGGATGCTACAGTTAGAAAAGATCTCTGATGTCACGTGGCCTGTGCTCCCACTTGTTGCAAGTAGTAACATTCTGCTTGTGATGGGTGACCACATTAAGAAAAGATCCAGTTGGTGTCTTTGACTTTAGTTCTCTGGCATGAAATGTTGTGGAAAATGGGATGAAACCAGATGGAAGACACACAGCACCAGATGCACTAGGAAAGCAAATGGCTTTATTTATGCTAGTGGGCTAATGGGAATCTCAGTTCCAAATCATCAGCCCTGTCTTGGGGTTAAACAATCACTTATATAGGTTGTTAGCAGGAAATACAAGAAGGTTGATAACAGGATATTCTACAGTTGGCTACGTATTGTATTGTCATACATTGTTAGGCAGACTTATTTCAGGCAAGTTAATTGGGTGTTTTTTATCCTATAGCAGGGAGGTCAGGGCTAGGGTGAGCAGGAAGAATCAATCACTGTCTTAGACTGAGCCGAGCTGTCTCTGGGTGATGTCTCCTTAAAACCTTGGAATGGGTTAACATAACAAGATGCACTTTGTGTGTGAGTTACACTTGTCTTACATGCTGTAGCTGGTGTTGGGATGCCAAAGCTAGATGAGTTTTGCCACTCTTTAATTATGGGAACAGGTTGTGCCTACCTTTCCTGTCCTTGAATTTAGTGGCAGACTTTAAGTTTTAAACTTTCATTTATATTCCCCTCCTTTTTGTTTTATAGGGAAGAACCCTCTTCCCCAGTTTTAAGAAGCTGATAGGAGGAAGTAGCCTTTAAAATAAGTTGATGGTGTATGGCCTCAAATCGTTTTGACAGAAAGTGGGTTAGAAATTGAATCACACAGGGGCCCAAAAGAAGAACTGACTGGAGAGCTATTGTTAGCCTGATCAAAGCTCCTGCCCATGAAGGCAGAAAATCCAGGGATCCCCACCAGGAGGATCCTCCCATAGTATTTTGAGCCCTCTGTTTGAGATGCTCCCATAGCTGATGGGAGTTTTCTTTTACTATCCCTGATGTGTTGGAATAGTAACAGCATTCTTCTTCCAGGAAAAGACAAAAGCCTCCATATTGGGCTGTCAGAACATCTAAAGTTTTTCCTAACTTAACAAGCTGCTCCTGCAAGGTGTATTTCCCAACTGGTGTAAGTCTCCCTGGAGACTCTTTTTTAAAGGTGGGGGTCTCCCAAAAGGACTTCAAAAGAGATGTATCCAGTGGGCCCTGGTGATGTCCTGACCTTCAGGAGGGTCATGGGTAGCAAATCTATCCATGGTGCCTGTGTCTCTTGGTGATGTTAATTAGTATTGTCTTTAGGGTTGGGGTTCATCTGCCCCACTTTGCCAGAACTTTGGGGCCTATAGGCAGTGTGAAGATTCCATTTGATTTTTAACTCTTTGGCCAGCTTCTGGGTCATTTCTGCTACAAATGACAGTCCATTGTCACTGCCTACAGTCAAGGGCAGCCCATAGTTAGGGATAATTTCTCTTAACAGCACTCTGCACACTTCAGGGGCCTTTTCAGTCTTGGTGGGGAATGCCTCTGGTCACCCAGAATAAGTACAAACAAGGAACAAGAAGTACTTGTACCCTTGACGTGGCTTAACTTCAGTAAAGTCTACTTGGAGGTCTTCATAAGGAGAGTCCCATATGCTGAATTCCAGGTGGTGGCTATGGGCCCATTGAGGCCTCAGTCCTTGCACAAATTTGGCATCATTGGCTAACAGCTGCACAAGTTGATGTCAGTTTTGGGTATAATAATAGCACCTCAGAAGCTGGGCCATAGCAATCTTACCCCCGTGGGTGAGGTCATGGTGACGTTTTACCAGGGAGTAAGCTTACTTCTTTGATATGATCATTCAATCATCTGTCAGAGACCAAACTCCATTTGGTTCTACATTTGCTCCATCCTCTTGAGCCCATTTTATTTCTCCTTTAGTATAGTAGAGGGGACCTCAGTACAGGCTAAGGACAGTCTTTGGTGGAATCTTATGTTGTGCCTCTAAGTTTTTTTTTATGTGCGGGTAGCGGGAGTCGAACTCAGGACCTCATGCTTTCCAGGCAGGCCCTTATGCTGCTGAGCTATATCATTGGCCCTGCCTCTAAGTTTTGACCCAAATCATTGTCTCCCCATGTTGAGCCTTTAGTGGCCAGTTTGGCAGCATCATCCACCTTCTGGTTTCCAAGGGTGATGGTGTCTTTTACCTTTTGATGTCCCTTGCAATGTATGACAGCCATCTTTTTGGGTTTCCATACAGCAGTCAGAAGCTGCAGGATTTCATCCTTATTTTTAATTTGTTTTCCTTCAGCTGTCAGAAGTCCATGTTCCTTATATAGCATCCCATGAACATGAATTGTGGCAAAGGCATATCTGGAATCTGTGTATATATTTACCTTGTTATCTTTTGTCCAGCTGAGGGCTTGTATGAGTGTCCAGAGTTTGGCTCTTTGAGTGGACCAGTTTTGGGGAAGAGGCCCTGCTATAAGTACTTCTTTGGCGGTGATGATGGCATAGCCAACCCCATGTTGTCCATTTTTAACAGAGCTACTTCCATCTGTGAACAGGGTGTACTCTGCATCTGTTAAATTTTCCATTAGAAGGTCAGGCCTGCTTGCAAACAGCTCATCTGTCAGTATAAGGCAGTCGTGGTCTGGCTGCCTGAGCTCCATAGGCAAATATCTGGCTGGGTTCAGAGCTTTAACTGGCTGGAAAGTGAGTGAAGGATTCCTGACAAGCAGTCCCTGGTACTGGGTGTTGCGGCTGTTTTAAAACAAATGGTGTCCCTTACTGTTGAGGAGCTCAACAGTGTATGGCACCTGAACAGTCAGGTTCCATCCCAAAGTCAATTTGTTTGCCTCCTTAACCAAGATGGTGGTAGCAGCAAGTGTCCACAAATAAGGAGGCCATCCTTTTGATACTGAGTCCAGTGTTGGACAGGTAAGCAACTGGCTTTTCTCAAGGTCCTACTGTCTGAGTTCTGATTCCTGAAAAAATATGCTGTCTTTCATCAATGAACAGGTTGAAGGGGCAGGTCACATCTGTGATCTCTAGGGCCAGCACTGAAGCTAGAGCCCTTTTTAATCTGTTTGAAGGCTTTGGTGTCTTCAAAAGTCCAATTAATTACCTCTCTTTCTGTTGTGGGTTTCTTTAGCATATCATAGAGTGGCCTTGCCTTTTCAGCAAACCCAGGTATCCATATTCTACAAAATCCAGCTGCACCAAGGAATTCTCTAAGTTCCATTTTGCAATTGGGCTGTGGAATGGAACAGATGACTTCTTTTCTTTCTGGGGCTAAGGTTTGGAGCCCCTCTTTTAAGTCAAAACCTAAATATCTGACTTTCTGTGTACAAATTTGAGCCTTTTTCCAAGAGACTTTATAGCTAATGGTCAGCAGGTGGTGGAGGAGAGCTTTGGTTCCCTCCCAGCAGTGTTTATTTGTGGGGCTCCCTATCAAGATATTATCAACATACTGCAGCAGCATGCAGTTATGTCTTTCATGGGGGAATCTGGCCAGGTCTGCAGCCAGAGCTTCCCCAAAGAGTGTGAGAGAATTTTTAAAACCTTGTGGAAGGGGGGTCCATGTAAGTTGTCCCTTTCACCCTGTGTTAGGATCCTCCCATTGAAAAGCAAAGGCTGGCTGGCAGGGGCCACTCATAGGCAGAAGAAAGCATCCTTTAAGTCCAAGCAGGTGAACCAGGCAGCATCAGGAGGGAGCAGGCTCTGGAGAGTGTACAGGTTTGGGACCATTGGATGTAAGGTCATGGTGGCTGCACTGATGACACGGAGATCCTGTACTAGGTGGAAGTCTCCATTTGGTTTCTTTACTGAGAGCAGGGGAGTGTTTCATGGTGACTGGCAGTCTATTAGAATCCCTGTCTGCTTTAATCTGGAGATGTGGGCAGGATCCCAAGGCAAGCTTCTCATGACATTGGGTATTGTCTAACAGTGACAGGAATGGCACTTGGTTTGAGTTCAGTTATCAGAAGGGCATGGTTAATGGCCAGCCCCAGCAATGAGTCTTCTGACCATACATCTGGAAACATGGTTTATAAAATCTCAGGATTATAGTCTCTGGGTGTTTTTGTCTGATTAGTCACCATTCCTCTTCTCGGGGCACAGTCAAAGTCAAAAGCAAGTCTAGAGCTGTGGGCTCAAGCTTGAGAGATGCTGGCTGGTTTGGGGTAAAGGAAATAATTGCCCCCAGCTGAGAGGAGGTCCCATCCCAAGACAGAAATAGGGCATTCAGGCATATACAGGAATTCATTTCTGACAAAATGTCCACCAATTTCACAGGATTTGCTTTTTTTTTTTTTGTGGGTACCGGGGGGTCGACCTCAGGACCTCGCACACCAGCAGGCGCCCGTGCCGCTGAGCGATATCACCGGCCCCTTTTTCATATGTGGGTTTCGGGAGTCAAACTTGGGCCCTCACGCTTGCTGGGCAGGCGCTTAAGCCGCTGAGCCATCTCACCGGCCCTCACAGGATTTGCTTTGGCAGGACCTTTTCTTAGTGGGGGTCCCCCTGGCACCAATTACTTGAATCTTCCAGGAGGTCAAAGTAGCAATGGGCCAAGTCACAGCAGAATGTTCAGCCCCACTGTTTACCATAAGAATCATTGGTTTTACCCTGATTGTAACAGTGGCCATGGGCTCCCAGTGGCCCAGTCTTATAGAGCCCGGTCTGTCCTACTTATCATCATTGAAAAGTGAAAGCAGGGCTGTGGCAGGGTTGGTTCTTTAGGAACTTGCTGATCTTTTAGGAAGAGGGGACATTTGTCTTTCCAGTGTCCCAGTTGCTTGCATTGGGCACACTGGTTTGGAGCCAAGGTGTAGGGATGACTGCCTGTTTGGAATTGGGGACTCTGTGGGGCTTTGTTGTTGTCTTTATTGTGGTAATGAGGCTGACTCACTTGGGGTTTCTCTGGGAGTAGCTTTCCTGAGATCACAGCCAAAAGGGCAGTCTGGTGATGCTTACATTCCTTTTTTATTCTCTTTCTCAGTTCACAAAAAACTTCTGGGCTATCTGAAGCAGCTGAGAGGTATTCATGCTGGAAAACCCATCAATTTTCTGAATTTTCCTGCAGATGTCAGGGGCACACTGTGTCACAAGGACTGAATTTATCATCTGCTGATTTTCTTGGGCCTCAGGGTCAAATGGGGAATAGGTTTGGTATGCTTTGCATAGTCTCTCAAAAATTTTAGCATGTCTTTCATTAGGTTCTTGGGTGATTTCAGCAATCTTGGACATGTTAATATGCTTTTTTCCTCCCTCCTTTGTCCCTGCCAGAAAAACCTTGTGATACAGTTTCAAAGCATCAAGGCCCTTTATAGTATTGAAGCCCCAGTCTGAACAGGTGGGAAGGAAGGTGGTGTTTAGCCAAGTGACAGGGTCAGCAGTAGTGTCTGGAATTCTAGTCTTTAACCAGGTTCATCCCCCCTCAAAAATGCAGGTGCACTCTTCAGTGCTGAAGAGGGTCAGGAGAATCTGTTGGTAATCTTCCCAGGTAGGCTGATGCATTAAAAGATCAAGGTCAAGAGATCAAATCATGGCTTAGGGCTTCTCTGAGTAGGGGGGAGTGTGATGCTTCCAGTTGAGGAGATCAGTGGAGCTGAAAGTTTGGTAGTATAAAGGAGGTTTCTGATTCAGTCCTCTTTGACCACCAGGATACCCTCAGAGAGGCATCTGGAGATGTGCTGAGCAGAGCTGGCAGCAGATGGGGCTCAGCTCAGGGGGCTCTTGAGGACCAGGCTGGGCTGTGAGTGGTGCAGACAGTAGGGATGGAGCAGGCTGTGTTGGGAGAGGTGTGGATGCCAGGGATGGAGCCTTAGAGGCTGGGAGAACAGCTGGCAGTTCACTAGGTGGCATTGGGGGTGGTGCAGTTGGGCTGTGGCAGGCTGCGTTTGGGCTATCTTTCTGAGGCGCTGCTTCTGGGGGTGGTGGGGGTCCCAGCAGATTCAGGTTGTTGCCCATGTAAGGTGGGGGAAAGTCCTCATCAGAATTATCAGGCAAGATGGGATAAATCCTTTTAGCCTTTTGGGTTATCATCTGTCTAGGGCATTTGGAAACTGGCTCTTCTGCTTTCACTACCAGAGAGTTCCTTTTTCCTGGCAGTCACAGGCCCGGAGCCAAGGTAGTAGATTCTGACACAGTTAGGGGAACTGGTCAGGGCGGCTCTTTGGACCAGTCTCAGTGACTAGATTCCAAACTTGTTGAACAATTTTTATGTTCAAAGTGCCCTCTGGCGGCCAAGCAGGGCATAGGCATGGCCATTCAGTTTCACAGAAAGTACGGAGGCATTTTGGTTTTGTCTTTACTCCATAGTCTTCCGCAAAGCCTTTCTTGAAGTATTCTGTCATGCACTTAAGGGGGTCATTTTACTCTGGCTTGCACTCGTACTGACTGGCTCCCTATAATGTATGTTTGTGAGCCCTTGAAAGGAGTCACAACAGACAAAGGATGGGGTGCCTCTCTCAGAAAGAAAAACCACATGCTCATCAGCTCTGGCTGCTCCCCTTGCAGAGACACAGGTCCACCGAAGCAATAGGTGCATACATATAAATCCCATACCAGGTCAGACCCCCGTTACAGAGGCTGAGTTGCCTTTTAGCCCTTTAGATGAGACTTACAGAAACGCAGCAATCTGATCCAATCAGGCTCTGTAGATCTGAACCCCCGGGGGGGGGCTTTCTCCATAGAGCACAGATGGGATGATATATTGCTTACGTCACCCATTTGCACTCAATTTATGCACTCACTCCCAGGCATACAAAGGCTAATACATTCCCACCCCCAAACTCCAGAGTGACGTCTGATCGAATCTGAAACAGAGACTGGCTATCACAGGCTTCAAGGGTTGATCAAGTCTTCACTTCATCTACAAAGGGGATGGAAACTGACAAAACTGAAAAGGACAAGCTAACTAAGGAATGTCCCTGGGGAAATCCTACCTTATCCAAGGGCCTGACCTTGTTGCGGTCCACGTCCTCTTAGGGTCTGATGAAGTCGCTGCTGTCGCACAGGGGCTCCCACTCCTGGACCGCAGGGGAGACTCCAAGAAAAAAAGACTGGAGGGCATGCCTTCTCATCTGCAAGTTGGAGGGCGAGTCCCTGCCATGATTAGCAGGCCTCCATCAGTGACTGAAATTGTCAGCATGGTGTATCCCAGATGAGCCCCCAAGAAATGTTGTGGAAAATGGGACTGAACCAGATGGAATATACACAGCACCAGATGCACTGAGAAGGCAAACAGCTTTATTTATACTAGCGGGCTGATGGGAATCTCAGTTCCAAATCATCAGCCCTGTCTTGGGGTTAAACAATCACTTATATAGGTTGTTAGCAGTAAATACACAAAGGCTGATAACAGGATATTCTACAGTTGGCTACACATTGTCTTGTCATGTGTTGTTAGGCAGATTTTTTTCAGGCAAGTTAATTGTTTCTTTTTTTTTTATCCTATAGCAGTGAGATCAGGGGTAGGGCGAGCAGGAAGAATCAATCACTGTCTTAGACTGAACCAAGTTGTCTCTGGGTGATATCTCCTTGAAACCTTGGAATGGATTAACATAATAAGATGCACTTTGTCTGAGTTATACTTATCTTACACGCTGTAGCAGGTGTTGGAATGCCAAGGCTAGATGAGTTTTGCCACTCTCTAATTATGGGAATAGGCTGTGCTTACTTTTTCTGTCCTTAATGTAGTGGCAGACTTTAAGTTTTAAACTTTCCTTTACAAAAGAACATCACTTGACACAGAGCAGGTTCTCAGTACATGCTGAATGAATGACTGATTCAGTGAATTGGGTATTTCTCAGCAACTGCTGAAAGACCTCTAGGGACAAGCAGCATACCATGTGAGGAGGGACCATATTCTTTTTTATAGATCTCTGTAATGATTCAGAAGCTATTAAAATTGAGTGAAAGGCTGACTTTTTGCAAATTTTCTCCACAGTTCCTACTCTAGAAGGAAGCAGTGGAATCTGTTCCTTCATTCTCTTGCCATAGCACTCTGATGTCCCATTCCTCTAAGGCTCTTTCTTCATCAGCCAGGGACCTCATGCTTCTTCATGCTGGTCTGGAACATATATACACAGTGAGTTTCCAACATCCAGATGTTTTGTGAGGGCAAGGTTCTATAATTTAGGTCTTTCCTTTTCTTTTGGCCCTGTTGAAATGGACATGTGTCAGGCATCATCCTTAGCCAGCTTGTGTTGTAAAAAGCTAGCTAAAAGAGAAGATGTCTCCAGAGGTAATATTATCAGTGGTGTTTATTTTCTGCTTTGTGTTTTCTTGTGGTAATGGAAAATGTTTACAATGAGAATGTGTTATTTTAATAATCAGGATTTCTCCTATAAGGCAATTTCTATTATGGAAGAAAGATATTGATAATCTGGTTCATAATAAAATGTTGATGAATAGTATTGGCCTAGGGAAACTTCACCAGATATCTACTAAGTACCAGACATGGAGCTAGTAATACAGAGAACACAAATAACATATTCTTTTACATATTTCCCAGTCTATTGTTCAAACAGTGTTAACCTAGGAAAAGAAAAGGCTCTAGGAGAACTGAAGGGGAACACTGAATGTAACTGGGAAGGTAGCAAAAATCTTTTAATAAAGAGGCGTTCAACAGGTGGTGAGAAAGAGAAAAAGAAATCCACAGATATGCAAAAGACCGTGTCTCCTTCAAGGCACCCCCAGGGTTTGGAGAATGTGGAAGGCAGTGTGTGAAGTTCGGAAGGTCAGGAGCTGAGGTGAGCAGGATGACAGTCATGGAGGGCTGCCTGCTGGAAGTTTAGACTTCATTCTGCAGGCTTGTGCATGGAATGGGAGAAGCCAGCACAGAGACAGCATTTAAACAAGGGGACTAATAGCTTTGCTTGCTCTTTGTCAACATAAAATAATACCCTGTTTTAAAGAATTAAGAAAATAGTTTATTCTGAGTCAGATATAAGTGACCATGGCCCAGGAACATGTTCTGCTGTAGAAGAGGTTACATGAACTTTTATAGCCAAAGAACAAAGAAAGTCATAAATCAACACATGTACCAAACATATTGGTAGGGTGTTATGGTTTACACCAAAAATGTCACCCCCAAAATCTCATTTGTTTGGAGGGTGTTTGGATGAGAGGGGAGTTGAGGAGCTGAAAGTGCTAGGAGATGAGGCCTGGTTGGAGGTGGTCACTGGGGGTGTGACCTGAAATGATGGATTCTTGATCCTGGCCCCTTCCCTCTCTATTTCTGTTTCCTGGGTGCTAAGTGTTGAACACCTTTCCTTCACCATGCCCTTCTGTCATGCTTGGGGTCAGCCAACCATGGACTGAAATGGTGAGCTAAAAATCTCTCTCCTCCTCTAGTTGCAGGTTTGGGTATTTTGTCCCAGTGACAGGAATGTAGCTTAGACATTGGGTCATTAGGTAGTGGACTACAGCAAAGCAGGAAAATCTTGTTTTTATAGGTTTCAGGTGTTGTCTTAGCTGTAGAGTTGGTGGAGGCTAGTGGTTTGTTAAGCATAGTGATAGTCTTAGTTTTACCTAAAAGTTACAAGGATGTTAGGTCAGACACAGAGAAAGGGACTAAGCTAGACCGAGATAAGTTTGGCTGTCAACTTACAAACACTGCATCTCTTCACAATCACGTTGTTCTACTTAGGTGATATCAGCTTGAAGATCTTGCATTTGGAAAAGAACTTCAGCCTCCCACCTCCAATGGTGAAATATCTGGTAACTCATTACTTAGTAGGAGAGATTGTTTGAATGGGGAGTAAGAGGGATATTCTTTCATCATTTCATTAGTGCAATACATGAAATTATTAAACCCCATTCTTTCTCCTACTCTACAGTGAGAAATAGGTAAAATAATTCCCAGCGTTTTTTGGTCTTCCTAAATTCAAATCTCTTTCCTACTACCTATTAACTATGTGATCTTGGCTTCTTTGTGACCCACTTTCCTCATCTGTAAAGTAAGAATAATAATCATATCTACCTTGTTAGGTGGATGGGAGTGTTAGGTCTGGCATGAGTAAAAACAGAGAGAAGGTTGGAAAAAGCCTTTAATGCTGGGTGTGGGAGAGGCTGCAATAAGCTGCAGAGAACCCTCAGAGGGGCTGGCTGTGAAACAAAGTATTTATGGGGCTTGTTTAAAGGTGGAGCATGGAGGGGAGGGCAAAGCGATGTTACAAAGAGGGATTGGTGGATGTTCGGTGTGCGCTTGAGGTGAGGGGAGGTACTTCCCACTAGAGCAAGAGGAGGAGGAGGAGGAAGAAGAAGAAGAAGAGGAAGAAGAGAGTGCATGATAAGATCTCCTCCATGTTGGACCATCGCCATGATGACTAAGCAGCTTCCATATGGGCTAGAACCCATCAGGGAGGATTAAATGAACTAGGATAGGACAGCTCTTTGAGCCATGGCTGGCATTTGGGTTGTAATATGGTTTGCTATTCTTACGTTTGTCTCATCCTCTCCTCATTGTTCCATGTAGGAGCAAGGAGGAAGCATCTAATGGGATTTGGAGTTAGAAGCAGCATGCCACAATCGCTAATTGTGTGACTTAGGCATTTTAACCTCTATGGACCCCAGTTTTTCTCTTGCAAATGCAGATGATAATAATTCCCACTTCAGAGTCTTGTGGAGACCAAAGAAGATAATGGATGCAAAAGCACTTTGTAAAGTGTCTAATACCAGCCACTACATTAATATCCCCCTACTAGTCTTCCCACAAAGAGGGCAGAGATGGGTTTCTCTATTTAATAGAGAAACTGAGGGCAAAGGGATTCAGTAATTTATTGCCATTTTTCTGTGAGTGCAGGTTGGGTCTGGCCTGAGAGATGCTCTTGCACTCAGCAGTTTCTCCACAGGGCTGGGCCAAGTACACTCTGCTCGTGACACCCAGACTCAGAATTCACATAAATAAAAGAAATCTTCTGGGATAGCCTCCTCTTGTCATTTTGCTGGGTTTTAATTGCCTCTTACCTCAGAAATAGGAATAATTAAAGCAGGAACTTTATTTTAATAGACTTCAGGTCAGGCTCAGCACTCTGCATCCTTCATCAATTTTCTCACCATTTCATAGCTAATCCAGGGAAGAGGAAACTGTCCTGGAATGGTTCATTTGCATCAAAACCAGTGTAATTTGTAAGTAAATGGCATTGCTTTTAAATGCAAAAGAGAATCCTTGAATTGACAGAAAAAACTGCCTTTGATTATTCAAATAACTACAACCCTTAATGTTCTGGAAATAATCTTTCCTTCTCTCCAATTACAGCCCTCCCAGGAGGAGTACCCTTAGCCCTTCTTCAAAATATAGCCATAAAAGTTTCCTCCACTCAAGGGGCAGCTCTACTTGCCTGCAGTGGGAATTGTCTGAGGAACACTTCTCAACAGGGCAAACATGAGGAGTTGGCACTAAAGGCAAAGTATTGAGAAACAGATGAATGCGACACTGTCGCAGCCACTAGTAAGTTCACAAGCTCCTAGGGCAGATAATCCTGTAATGCATGTCATAGAAGGTGGAATAAGGTGTCTTAAGAGAGCTGCAAAGATCTTTGTGACCTGGGGTCTAAACCTGCCTTGTAGATGAGGAACGATGTGGAGTGAAGATGCTTACTCAGTGCAACCTCAGAGGCTAACTCTAACCCTAACCCTGACCCCATCTGTGGAATATCCTGTAGGTTTGCTGACTCCCCCCAGAAAAAGGCTTTCCAAGATGCATCAGTGAGAGGCATAAGGTGGTTTATTAGGCAGAATTTTAGAAGTACATACTCATAGAGAATAAAGTGTGGCCCTCAAGGAAGAGAGGTGTGGGGGGAGGAAAAAAGATGGTGGATGAGTAAGAAGCATGCAGAGAAACTCTCTAAAAGTTGCCATTGGACTACGGGAATATAGTGACCGGGAGAGTGCAGGAGGGGGGCAGATGCCCCCCCGGGACCCAGAAAAGTTCTGAAGCGCAGCTTGGGACCCCCGGCACCAGTGAAGGGTACTTTTCAACAAAGAAGGAGCAGACCCTGCACGCGCACCTTCTACTATCCCAGGAATCACGGCACGACAGAAGCTCAAAGCTGCAGACACACGGTGACAGCTGGCGCCCAGGGAGCCCCCACGGAGGATCGTGAGACAGCGGCGGGGCAGGGGAGCGGTGGAGAATGGCGCTGGCTGGTGGTGAGTGTCTCTCAGCCACAGCTGTCCCCCGCCAGAGAGCGACTGGCCCAGCGCCATTGTGGGGGGCGTGGCGAAAATCGGGGCAGCGCGAAAGCAGTGTGCTGACAGCGGCGGGCGAAGGAGACCGGTCTCCGCCTGAAAGACCACGCTCTGCTCACCACCCACCAGAGGGCCACTCTTGGCTCGCTGGGACGGACCTGCACGGAACAAGACTCTGTCATCACACAGTGCCTGCCTACAGCAGAGTCAACACCTGGAACTGATTCTCTTTATTTTTTTATGTTTTTTTTTTCTCTCTCATTAGTTTTTTGTTCTGGTGAAGGGGTTTTTATTTTTGTTTTTATTATTTTTTTACTTTTATTTTATTTTAATTTTTTAATTTTTTTCTTTTGTGGGGTTTTATGTCTGTTTCATCTGTTTGCTTTGTTGTTTTTGTCTTCGTTTTTGTTTCTGTTTGTCTATTTGCTCTTTCCTTCATTATTCTCTCTGGCTTTTATATGAGTGTAAACAGCGCCTCTAACCTCTTTGTGATTGTGGTTGTGATCTGTTCTTTCTTTATCCTTTCCTTCTCTTTTTCCCACCAGTCCTCTGCACCAGTGTCCCAATGTTAGTGGGATCCCTCTTGGTCCTCTAACCTTACATCTAATTCCTTCCTCTTCTCCCAATACTCTATTTCCTCCTTAACTCATTTTAAATTTAAACTCCTGAGGGGAAAAATTGACATACTAAGGACTTGTATACTGCATATAATTTTCTGGTGTGTTTTAGATTTTGTTATATAACCACAACTCTACTTTATACGGCTAAAAGTGGTAAATAACTGGTTAGCTCAGTCTGTCATTTTCTAGGCTGTGTTTGATGCTTCAGTTACCATTATAGCCAAATGTAAAATAATTGTTCTAAACAGCTTTCCTTCCTGATATTTCATGATTGATATTGACTAAGGGACACAGAAAATAGAGTGGCACAGTACCAAAGAATCAGGGACTGGGCCAAACAGGTAGCAACTTCTCACATCCAACGAATTGAAGAGGTAGGATCTGGCAGAAAGCTCAAAACCCAAAAGCAAGCTCCACTTGGAAGATACTGCAGAGAAGTAGTCATCTTCTAAGGGTCTTGAACACTAGCAATAAAGTAACCTATCATAGGTAATTTACAAACATCACCCCAGGAATTAAAGAAAGGAAGAGAGGTGCTTACGGCCTGGAGCTGGGACTATTTATGGGATCTGGAGAGTGTCTTCAAGATGGGGGATCTGAGTTGTATATTCCTGTCAGATCACTCATTTGGCAGGCTATGTTGGATTGCAAACCCTTTACTTGTGTTTGAAGCTGGGACGTGCTGCACAGCAATATTGCTGCTTCCTGAGGATGAAGGTCTATGGGAGAAGTGCAATTTACAAGTGAAAGGCCCAGGCCTAGTGTTGTTATGTCTTTAAGACTCTTAGGAATACTTTTGGAGTGAGTTTCCTGGAAGGGAACTTTTGTGTCCTGAAGCTGCCGTTTTCTTAAAAAGCACAATTTTAAAATTATAGTTTTTCTTGTCTTTCTGGTATAGACAGCTAGGTTAGGTAGAAATATTATAGGCAGTCAGACAGGGCTAGGACCTTGAGGAGTCAATGTAGAGGATGAGAACACATCAAAACTGGCTGGAGGTTCATCTGAAGAAGATGAAAGTCACAATGGCCAGATTCATATACGGGATAAATGGTAACTTGAGGTCATTGGTACCACCCTTTTGGGATTTCCCATATAAATAAACCATTATCTCATTAGGGGTGGGCCATGCCCCCCACCCACTAAGAATAAGACTAAGACTATAGATTATTGATCAAGGTTAATGATGTCATCCATGTACACTTGCTACATGACCTGGTTTCCATTGGATCGATATTACCTAAGTTACTATACTTGTAATCTTATTGGTTGATCATAATTTTGTCCCATGTTGTACTCACCTCATGATTTTGCTCTATAAAACTTCCTTTGAGAAGTCTGCTCATTGGCAACCCATTTGGGATCCCTGTTGTCTCTCAGGAGTTATTCCTATTATTATAGACATCTAAGTTAGATCTAAATATTATAGGCAGCCAGACAGGGATAGGCTCTCAAGTGAGTCAATACAAAAGATGAAAAACACATTACAACTGTGGCTGGTGGTGCATCTGTAGGAAGCCAGGCCTCAAGATAAGGACAGAATGATCAGACCCATATGCTTTCCCAAAGGATAAGATAAGAGGTAACACCTGGTCCAATGAAATCTAGATAGACATCAGTCACTTTGGTGGATGACCAAGACCCTCAGACTCATCCCTTCCTGAAAAGATTTTTGTTCTTTCCATATACACTTGTACCCCCATTGGATCAACATTACCAAAGCAGCCATACTTGTAACTTTATTGGTTGACCATAGTTTTGTCCCGTGTTGTACCCACCTCATGATTTTGTACCTACTTCATTATTTTGCTCTATACAACTCCCTCCAGAAAGTGGGCTCATTAGCAACACACTCAGGACCCCTCCTGTCTCTCAGGAGCTGAATCTCTCCCCCTCAATAAATATTTCCTACTCTTAACCTCCATTGTTCCTTAGAATTCATTCTTTGATTTTGGGGAACATGAACTGGTTATATCTGACATCTAACAGGTGGGGAGATATAATATTTTCCCTATATCATATCATTTCCCTATATCATCCTATATCGTTCCTGTGTCATTTGGGGGTCCCACTGAGATAATTGGAAGGCTGTAAGAGTTTGCTTTTGTTTCATAAATTCTGGATTGTGACTTGTTTAAGTAATCAAAAACTGTCATCATTGTTTGTCACTCATGCCTTGAATTCTTATGCCTTGTCTCTTTTACACATTTTTTTTGCTGAAATGATGATAAATTTCTGTTGAGAACATGGGAAGATTACGATGGTTCTTTGATGGGACATTCCACTTTTGCATACGAGGTCTTGTATTCCTCTTTTTTATGTATGACATTTGGATTTACTAGATGCTGAATTTATTGGCACTCCTTACTTGACTTGTTTAACTTGTTAGACAACAGCTCTAGGAAAAGTAATGTTAGAGCATCCCCTAGAGGAGTTTGATATGAAATGCTGTAAAATGGATCTTTTTATGAAATCTAGTTCATATTTAGAAAATATATATGCCTATTAATAAATCACAGGACCCCAACTACCAGAGAAAAAGCAATAGGCTGGCAGCCATTCTTAAAATTTGGGGGACAGATTTCACTGAAACAGTCTAGCCCAATCACACTTCTACACTCTACAGGGAATGTTGAGCCTGTTCTGCCTCAGTTGCCTTTCTGATCTGATCTTCCACTGGTGAGGAGGCATCTTAGCTCACGAGAGTCCCCATTCTCATCTTTTCAGACTGAGGGTGATGACTCATGTGCAAGTTGTCTCAATAACTCACTATGAGCATGAGAAGAAAAGACTTCCTTTTTCTGATCTTATTTCTGATCTTTTCCTATCACTTAATACTTTTCTTTTTTGGAGGCATGTAAGATTAGATAGAGAGGAGCCCTGAAGTGTCCTAAACTTTCCCTCCTATCCAACAACTAAGAATCTTTATCTGTCCCTTATAGTACTCTAACAAACAGTGGTTACTCTGTCAGCTAATTAAAAGCTCTTAGAGCAGCTGCCACTCTTTTTTTTTTTTGTGGGTACCGGGGGTCGACCTCAGGACCTCGCGTGCCAGCAGGTGCCCATGCCGCTGAGCGATATCACCGGCCCTTTTTTCATATGTGGGTTCCGGGAGTCGAACTCGGGCTCTCACGCTTGCCAGGCAGGCACTGACGCCGCTGAGCCATCTCACCGGCCCAGCAGCTGCCACTCTTAAAGGAGAGGACAGGTTTCCCCAGTACCATCTGGTTGATCCCCCACCTAAGTGGGAATATTGGCCAGACAGGCAGCTGGATTCCTTTCTGGAGACAAATCCTTGGTTGTGTGAAACCAGTAAAAGCTGAGAGGACAACTGAGGGGTCATGGCCAGAGTGACTCTCTTGCAGATACCAAAACATTCCTTGATGGAAGCTGCATTCTAACAGCCTGACTGGGTAACCAGCAGAAAAATTGCCACTTACCTATCATCCCTACCTGCACTCCTCAGTGAGGTGAGAAGTAGAACTCTATCAGTGATCTCCTGGAGTCCTCTGTCCCAGAGTGACCAGAGATGACACTGTTAGAGCCTTCTTTCTCTCTCTCTTTTTTTTATTTTAAAGAGAAAAACAAACAAACAAAAACAACGATATGGAATTTCAAAACAAGATAATAGGAAATTGACAATGGTTAATATATTGCATATTGTTATCTTCAAAGTAGTTGCTCAGATTACAAGATAAAGGCATGAAAAATTGATTAAACTATAAGCACAAACCATGCTTTTCAATGAACTAATAGAAATTAGTAGTATAATTATGTTAGCTATCTTGTCTATAAGTGTATATATTTTTTTCTTTTCTCTTCCTTCTTTTCTCCTTTCCCCATCTCAGTTTTTCTTTCCTTTTGAGCAGTTTCTTCCCCTTTCACAATATCTATTGTACATTTTGCATCTTGTTTTTTCTTTCAGATTCTCATACTAGTGATACGATATGTTGTTTACACATGTGGGTCTGGTTTATTTCACTTATGAGTATCGTCTCAAGTTGCATCCATTTACCTATAAAAGTTTCAAGTTTTATTTTTTATGGCTGAGTAGTATTCTATTATATTAAAAAAACCACATCTTTTTTATCCATTCCTCAGTTGTTGGGCATTTGGGTTGTTTCCAAGATTTAGCTAAAATTGTGCTGCTATAAACATGGGTGTACATATATTGCTGTGGTATGATGTTTTCAATTCTTCTGGGAAAATACCCAGAAGGTGAATAGTTGGTTCAAATGGGACCTCTAATCCTAGTCTTTTGAGGAATCTTCACACAGATTTCCACAGTGGTTGTATCAGTCTACATCCTTACCAACAGTGGAGAAATGTTCCTTTTTCCCTATAGCCCCTCCAACATTTGTTATTGGTCGATTTCTTGATGATAGCCATTCTTTCTGGGGTGAGATGGAATTTCAGTGTTGTTTTAATTTGCATTTCTTGAATGACCAATGATGTTGAACATTTTTTCATGTATTTATTTGTCATTTTTATTTCTTCATCTGACAAGTGCATATTCAGCTCACATGCCTATTTTTGGATTGGGTCTTTGAATTTGGGGGTCTGATTTTTTTCAATTCTTTACGTGTTCTACATAGAAGTCCTTTGTCTGAAGGACAGTTGGCTAAAATTTTTCTCCCACTCTGTAGGTTGTCTTTTTACTTTGTTGGTGATTTCTTTTGAAGTGCAAAAACTTTTTAATAAGATGACATCCCAGTTGTTGATTCTTTGAAGTACTTGCCATGCAGTCTGGGTTTTGTTCATGAGCTCTCTGCCTACCCCTATGTCTTCAAGATTTCTACCTACTTTCTCTTCCAGTAGATCTAGTGTTTCTGTTTTAATATTTAGATCTTTGATCCATTTTGATTTCAGTTTAGTGCATGGTGATAGACATGGGTTTAGTTTTAGTCTTCAGCATGCTGAAAGCCAGTTTTTCCAGCACCATTTATTAAAGAGGCTATCTTTCTTCCAGTGAATATGTTTGGCCCCTTTGTCAAAGATAAGGTGGCTGAGTGTGTTTGGAGTTGTGTCTGAATCTTCTAATCTGTTCCACTGATCCTCAGGTCTGTTTTTTTTTTTTTTGCCAGTACCTTTCTGATTTTATCACAGTAGCTTTGTAGTATAATTTCAAGTCAGGGATTGTAATGGTTCATGCCTTGCCTTTGTTGGCCAGAATTGCCTTTGCTATTCTAGGTCTCTTCTGTTTCCAAATGAATTTTAGGAATGTTTTCTCTAGATCTGTGAGGTAAGCTAATGGTATTTTGTACAGGATTGCATTAAATCTGTATAACAGTTTTGGGAGTGTGGCCATTTTCACAATATTTGTTCTCCCTATCCATGAGCAAGGGATATCTTTTCATTTTCTGATATCCTCTGTGATCTCCTTTTTCAGAGTACTGTAATTTTCAATGTATAGATATTTTACTTCCTTTGTTAGATTAATTCCTAAGTATTTCATTTTTTTGGATGCTATTGTGAAAGTGCTATTTCCCTAATTTATCTCTCAGTGAGTTTGTTTGTGTACAGGAATGCTATTGATTTTTGAGTGTTGACTTTGTATCCAGCTATGTTATTGAATTTGCTTATTAATTCTAGAAGCCTTTTAGTGGAGTTTTTGGGATTTTCTATATACAGTATCATGTCATCTTCAAATAATGATAATTTAACTTCTTCCTTTCCTATCCTTATTCCTTTTATTTCTCTCTCTTGTCTAATCGCTCTAATATTTTCAGAACTATATTGAATAGGAGTGGTGATAGTGGACATCCTTATCTTGTTCCTGATTTTAGAGTGAAGGCTTTCATTTTCTGTCCATTTAGGATGATGCTGGCTGTTGGTTTGTCATAGATGGCTTTTATCAGATTGAGGTAAAGACCATCTATTCTGATTTTCTTTTTCTGTAGGGTTTTTATCATGAATGATGGTTGGACTTTATCAAAAGCTTTCTCTACATCTATTGAGATGATCATGTGATTTTTGTCTTTGGCTCTGCTGATATGGTATATTACATTTATTGTTTTGCATATATTGAGCCATCCCTGCTTTCCTGGGATGAATCCCACCTGGTCATTGTGTATAATCTTCTTGATAATTTTCTGCATTCTGTTTGATAGTATTTATTGAGGATTTTTGCATCTATGTTCATTAGGGAGGTTGGCCTGTAGTTCCCTTTTTTGGTTGGGTCTTTCTCTGGTTTCGGTATCAGGGTAATACTTGCCTCCAGGAATGAGTTAGGGAGAATTCCTCCCCTTTCAATTTTGTTAAAGAGTTTGAGGAGTATTGACATTAAATCTTCTCTAAATTTCTTGTAGAATTCAGCCATGAATCCATCAGGACCTGGGATTTTCTTTGTTGGTAAGTTTTTAATTATATTCTCAGTTTCATTAGGTGATATGGGGTTATTCAGATTTTTATATCTTCTTGACTCAGCTTTGGTAATTCATATGTTTCTAGGAATTTGTCCATTTCTTCTGTGTTTTCCATCCTATGTGAGTAAAGAGTTTTGAGGTATGTATTGATGATCTTCTGAATTTCCACAGGATCTGTAGTGATTTCACACTTTTCATTCCTCATTGTAAAAATTTGAGTTTATTCTTTCCTGTTTTTGATAAGGTTGGCTAGGGGTTTATCAATTTTATTTATTGTTTCAAAGAACCAACTCTTTGATTCATTAATTTTTTGTATTGTTTTCTTAGTCTCCATTGCATTAATTTCTTCTCTGATCTTTATTATTTCCTCCCTTTTATGGGCTTTTGGCTTGACTTGCTCTTCTTTTTCTAGAAGGTTGAGGTGCAGCATTAGGTTATTTATTTGTGCTCATTCTGTTTTCCTGATGTGAGAATTCATTGTTATAAATTTCCCTCTTAGGACTGCTTTCATTGCATCCCACAGGTTCAGGTATGTTGTATTTGCATTTTTATTTGATTGTAGATATTGTTTGATTTCTTCTTTAATTTCATTTGTGACCCATTGGCTGTTCAGGAGGATGTCATTTAATTTCCATGTGTTTATGGAGTTTTTGCAGTTTCTTTTGCCATTAATTTCCAAATTCATTGTGCTATGGTCAGATAATATATGCATGGGATAATTTCAATCCCTTTGCATTTACTTAAGTATGTTCTATGGGATAGCATAAGGTCTATTTTAGAGAACATACTGTGTGCAGTTGAGAAGAATGTGTATTCTGATGTTGTTGGGTGGAACACTCTATAAACATCTACTAAGTCCATTTGTTCACCGGTTTGGTTCTGTTCTGTTATTTCTTTGTTGATTTTTTGTCTAGTTGATCTATCTCCTTGTGATAATAGGGTATTAACATCCCCATTATAATTGTGTTATTGCTTATTTGATTTTTCAGGTCTATTAATATTTGTCTTATATGGTTGTGTGCTTCCATATTTGGTGCATATATATTTATGATTGTTATCACTTTCTCTTGAAATTTTCCTCTAACAAGTATGTAGTGACCTTCTTTATCTCTTTTGATTATTCTTGGTTTGACGTTCACATCTTCTGCAGACAGAATAGCTACACCTGCTTTTTCTGGGTTCCTGTTGCATGCAGTATTGTTTTCCATCCTTTGACTTTCAGTCTATGAGTTTCTTTTTGAGTTAAATGTGTTTCTTGTATATGGCATATTGTTGGATCTTGTTTCATGATCCATTCTGCCAATCTATTTCTTCTGAGTAGTGAATTGAGGCCATTTACATTGATGGTTATAACTGATATGCATTGCCTTATCTTTGTTATGTTATTTTTCTGCTATTGGTTCCTTGCTTTTCCCCTCTGTTTAATTGCTTGCCCTGCCTGGTGGTTTCTTTCTGATGTTGTTCTGGGAATTGCGGTCATTTTTGTCTCTATCTAGAATATTTTTCAGTACTCTTTGTAGGGTTGGTTTGGTGATTATGAATTTCTTCAGTTGTTCTTTGTCATGGAAGTATCTTATTTCTCCATTAATTTTGAGAGACAGTTTTGCAGGTCACATCAATCTCATTTGGAAGTTGTTTTCTTTCAGGACTTGAAATACTTCACTCCTAGCTCTTCTTGACTTGAGGGTTGTGTTGAGAAGTTGACTGTTATTCTGATGGGCTTTCCTTTATAGATCATCTGTTTCTTTTCTCTAACAGCTTTTAATAGTCTGTTTTTGTCCTGAATTTCTGGGATCTTGATTATTATATGTTTGGGTGTAGATTTATTTTGGTCATGGCTGTTTGGAGTTCTATATGCCTCACTTATCTGTATGTCAGATTCTGTTCCCATTTTTTGGAAATTTTCTGCTATTACTTCTGCAAATAGTTTTTATGTCATTTGTGTTGACTCCTGCTTCTTTTTCATTGACAACTATCAGTCTTATATTGTTTTTCTTTGCATTGTCTTGTAGCTGTTGAATTGTTATTTCCTGTTCCCTTGTTATTTTAAAGAGAACTTTCCTTTCATGATCACTAGCTGCAATCCTATCTTCAATGTCTAAAATTCTATCTTCAGTTTCATTCAAGCAGTTTTGCCAGCTTTCAGTGGAATTTTTAATTTCTTGGATATCTCTTTGAATCTGTTTCATGCATTCTATTTCTTTCCTATATTGTTCATTCAAGGTTTCCATCATTTTTGTATGCTCCTCTATTTTTTTTTTATCTATGTCTTCTCTAGCTATGCTGAGCAACTCCTTCATTGTGGTTGTCATTTCTTTTTTCACCTGTGAGATTATTTTAGATATGATTTCCTCTTTTGCCTCATGGATTTTTTTCCTTACTTCAGTTGCTATCATTTCAGAAATTTTAGATGTGTGTCTTCCAATTTCTTCTATGTTGATTTCTCCTTGACTTGTTCTGGGTAGGCTGAAGGTCTGAGATTACATTTTCCTTCTTCATCTTGTCATTTTCTATTTCAAAAAAAATTTTTTTTACTTTGTTTTCTGTGATGATCCTTGTGGGTTATTGTAGTAGGTAGCCATTTCACTAGTATCAAGGCCTCTCTAGGAAGTCTGTTCTTCAGGGAAGTCTTCTGTGTGTAGGAGATTCTTGTTTTGTGTCTGTCCCAAGATCCTACCTTCCCAATTAATTAAGAGTGGGATGCTGGTATCTGTTTGGCTCAGTCCCAAGTCCTTTGGTGTTGGGCTGTGGTGAGGTTATTACCTCAGAGCTTCCCAGTATTGTTAGAGAAGGGAGAATAACTGATAACCACAAATATGACATCCTAGGTAAGGTAGTATAATTAGCAATAACAATAGCATCAAGCACAGTTTAGGAACTGACAGATTGTTGTAACTATTGATTTTGTACTTTACACCATAGGAGCAAAGTCTATAGTTGTATAACAGAACCGATTATAAATTAGGACTTTGTATGCAAAGTGCTTCCCCTTGGTAGAGTGGTTTACCCTGTGGTGGGGAAATTTAGAGAGGATAGTGTATAAAACAAAGATAACTGGAAAGGAAGTAGCAGCAAGGCTGGAGGACAAATGATGATCATGCAAGGTTTGGGAAACCAGAGAAAGGAGAGGAAAAGAAAGAATGAAGGAATATTTAAGGGATTATCTGAACTTGGTCTCTGAGTTTGGGTGATAGGATTATTTTTCTGTAGCTGGAGTTCTCCCCAGCCATTTAAAAAAGAGAAATAAAGAAAAAAAGAAAGAAAAAATTGAGAAAAAGGAAAAGAAAAAGAAAGATAAAAACAAAAATAAAACAAGATAAAATAAAAATTTTTTTAAAAAGAAGGGGGCTGCCCCACCCACCTGCTTCTATTCCACGGGTCTTTGTCCCTAAGCACAACACTGGTTCACCTAACTTACTACCTGTTGTCTCGTATTTTGGAGTTTTCCTTCTCACTAGTCTAGCCTGTCCATCATGTGTGCCCTAGTTGGGGTCCTACTGTGTGGCTGGCATTCCCCTGGTGGCCTGGTCCCACTGACATAGGGGGAGGGGCCAGACACCTGAATTCCTCTGGTGGGCTGGTTGCTGAGTCCTGGATTCTTCCTGGGCTGGTGGCTGAGTCCTGGATTTTTCCTGGACCAGTTGCCAGGTCTGCAATACAGCGGGGAGGAGCCCGGCACCCGAATTCCTCCTGTGGGCCAATTGCTAGGTCCATGTTGCATAAGGCCCTCTTTTAAGCCTCCATTAAGAGTTGAGCTACAGGTTTGGAGTTTTCTTTCTCTGCTATAAATTAGAAACCACAGTTTTTCTCCAACTCACTGGGAGTTAACTTTAGAACTCCTTGGCTAGATAAACCACCTTGTTTCTAGACCACCCCTCCCTCCAGGAGACCAGGCTGAGGCAGCTTGCAACAGCTGTGTTTGCCTTTCATGGAGGAGAACAGCTATCAGAGGAGTGATTTACACTTGTGCCTTACATATGCTAACTAGGAGTAAGGAGGTGTTTTAGTTAGCCTTTCTGCTCTTTCATGTGCATATAGAAAACTCATAAATGTACCTTTAATAACACGTAAATTGTGATTGCTGAACAATGGGTATTAATTTAACCTGTGAGCTTCATAAGTGTGTTGCAGATATAGAGACATAAGAATTTTAGAGTGGACTTTTAATAAAACGTAGCCTTGTCTTGCTGCTAAGGAAGATTGTCTAGGTGATTAGGTAGATAACACAAGTGTCTTGGAGACTTCTTCACCATAGGGCCCAGGGCATGATTTTTCTGAGCCATTACTTGATTCTATCTACCTCTAGAGGTGATCTCTTTTGCAGGCTTGGAAGGGCTCCAACCACTTCCAATTTGCCCTTTGATCTTTTTCCTCACTCTCTTTCAAAAAATTAGAAAACAGTGGTTCAGGCCTACAAATTATTGGTTTAATTTTGCTTGCAATGCTTCCTTCTTTAAACATGACTGTTACAGCTGGAAACAACTGCAGCTTGTGCTTTTGGAAACACATGCTAGAGCTAAGAGTGTGAGTTTCTGGGGAAGGTAAAGATGCAAGTCATTAAGGGTGGCTAGTACAACCTGATCTATCTTCTAGTTACTCTCCAGAGTAACTCCTCTTGAGCAGGTCACCTCTGGGGACACCTTCAGAGGAATTAGAAATCAAGTAGAAATTGAAAGGGATGCCAATTTTTCTCTTGTATTTCAGATGGGGAACTCAATGTTGAATTCTCTTACTCCTTTAGAATGTATTCTTAAGCACTAGAAATTGTTCAACCCTCACATATTGAGAAAGAGCTGTTTAATATTTTTCTGCACCTGTGCATGGCCTGCCTATCCCATAGATGCAAAATGGAATACAGAGGGAAGTACTGATTATGACCCTATTTTACAACTAAAATTGTATTGTGAGAGGGAAAATGGCTAGGATTACCTTATGGTCAGATTTTCTTTGCATTGAGAGATAATCCTTACTTGTGTTAAAAATATAAATGTAAGCCACAGGAAAACCAGACACCTCTGGCCCTTAAGGCACAATCAGACACACCTATTACCCATGAGCCTGAGGTTTCCTACCCTTGCCATTTGGAACCTAAGGATGAGGTTTCCCAGGCAACCTTGATCAAAGTCTCATCCACTATTACCAAGCCTGAGGTTTCTTAAATCAAATATTAACTTCTAATGAGAGACAAGCAGTACTACAAGCTGCTATTACATTTGGAGATGAATAACATATTGTTAATTTTAAAAGGCCAGAAGACAGGGAGCCAGGGGAACAGTTGGTTCCTACTGGATTCCAAGCAGTCCCTACACAAGATCTTTACTGGCCTACCAACCAGACAGGAGATTGGAATAGGAGACACCTTCAGACATGTATTCTTGAAGATCTAAGAAGAACAAGAACTAGGCCCTTCAATTATTTTAAATTGTCAACAATTTATCAGGAGAAAGATGAGAACCCCTCTGCCTTCTTAAATCATTTACAAGAGGCATTGATGAAACATACATCCTTGGTTCCTGATTCAATAGAAGGACAGATTATTCTTAAAGAAAATTTTATTACCCAGTCAGCCTCAGATATTAGGAAAAAGCTACAAAAGATAGCTTTTGATCTAGATAGCTCACTTGCTACTTTAGTGAGAATTGCCTCCTCAATTTTTTATAATCGTGACCAGGAGGAGGCCAAGAGGAGAAAACAAAGAGACCAAGAGAAAGTTGCTGCCTTGGTTGTGACTTTAAAAGGAATAGAACCTAAGTCTGATTCCCAGGGCTCCAAGAAGAGCTTGACAACTAAACTCACCTGCTACCGGTGTGGAAAGCCAGGCTGCCTTAGGAAGGACTACAATAAGAGGCCCCTGAGCCATGCTCTGATTGCAAAGATGAACAATGGAAGTGGGATTTCCCCCTGAGGTGAAGGCCCCAAGGCTCAGACCCATCTTATCAGCTGGCCTAGCAATACTGTAGGGCCCTGAGACACTCTCTGCCTTCTCCCTCGGGCTAGACTGTCATCTACAACAAGGAGCCCTGGGTAACCATGACTATAGAGGGAAAAGAAATCAGCCTATTGCTGGACACTGGCACTGTCTCTCAGTCTTTCTTTTCAACCCTGACCTTCCTTACAGCCTTCATACTTCAGTGAAAGGAGTCATTGGAGAGGAGATAACTCACTATTTCTTACAACCTTTAGGCTGTAATTGGGATGGCTTTCTCTCCATTCATCCCTTTTTCACCGTGCCTAAAAGTCCAGTTCCCCTGCTGGGGAGAGATATTTTATCTTGCTTGAATATTGTAATATACACACACCCAGATGAGGTACGCTGCCTCCCCCTCATGGAGACAGAAATAAATCCTGAAGTATGGGCAACTAAATGTAGATAGGTAGAGCAATAAGAGCTGCCCTGGTGCAAATACATCTCAAACATCCTACTATTTTTCATCACCAGAGACAATACCCTCCAAGGCCTAAAGTTAAGAGTGGATTATTGGGGCTGGTGAGATGGCTCAGTGGCATAAGCGCCTGCCTGGCAAGCGCAAGGGCCCGAGTTCAACTCCCAGAACCCACATACGAAAAAAAAAAAGGGCCAGTGATATCGCTCAGTGGCACGGGCACCTGCTGGCACACGAGGTCCTGAGGTTGACCCCTGGTACCCACAAAAAAAAAAAAAAAGAGTGGATTATTGCTTATAATTGATAACTTAAGGGAACAAAATTTACTTAAAGTCTGTAACAGCCTGTGCAACACTCCCATCTTGGGAGTTCAAAAATCCAATGGGAAGTGGAGGTTGGTACAGAACTTTAGGTTGATAAATGAGGCAGTATTGCCAATCCACCCAGTAGTACCTAACCCATGCACTCTCCTTTCTCAGATCCCAGAAGATACCAGTTGGTTTTCAGTGTTAGATTTAAAAGATGTCTTCTTTTGTATTCCTTTATATGCAGATTCCCAGTTTCTTTTTGCCTTTGAAAATCCTCATGACCAGGCTTCTTAAATGACTTGGATGGTGCTTTTCCAAGGAGTCAGAGACAGTCCTCATCTTTTTGGCCAAGTGCTTTCCCACGACTTGGCATGTTTTGAATTTTCTCAAGTCACAGTTTTGCAATATGTAAATGATATATACTATGTGCCCCATCACAAGAGCTTTCTAGTCAAGGCATTTGTGCTCTGCTGAATTTTGTAGCAGACAGAGGTTGTAAGGTCTCTTGGTCTAAGGCACAACTTTGCAGCCTTGACCTAGAATACTTGGGCCTCATCATATCTAAGGGAACCTGAAGACTGGGGGAAGAAGGAGTTAAACCAATACTTTCCTTCCAGCACTCCAAGACCCTAAAACAGCTAAGGGGATACCTAGGAATTACAGGCTTTTGTCACCTTTGGATAGCAGTATATGGTGAAATTGCATAACCTCTCTATCAGCTTATAAGTGAAGCACAAAAGGCAGATACTCATATTTTAACCTGGAAACATGATTCCCAAACCACATTCCAGAAGTTTAAACAAGTGCTTCTGAATGCCCCCGCACTGAGTCTATCAACAGGACACCGTTTTGATCTGTATGTTGATGAAAGGCAAGGCATGGCTTTGGGAGTGTTTACCCAGGATCAAAGACATGCTCAACAGCCTGTAGGGTATCTGAGTCATGAATTAGACATTGTATCAAAGGGATGATGGCCTGTGTGCCTTAGGGCTGTGGCTGCCATACCTCTCCTGGTACCAGAGGCATCCAAGTTGACTTTAGGCAAAGATCTCATTGCATATACACCTCACAATGTGGCAGGTCTTCTTTCTTCCAAAGGGAGCCTCTGGCTATCAGACAACCAATTTCTTGAGTACCAGGATCTCCTTGTAGAAGGATGAGCCACTCAAATAAAGACATTTTCTTTCTTAAGCCCTGCCACCTTTCTACCAGAGAAAGAAGAAATTGAGGCTGAAAGACATGACTGCGAACAAGTAATTCTCCATACATATGCAGCCCAAGAACACTTGTTAGACACACCCCTTACTGACCCTGATTTGATGGCAGCTCCTTCATGGAAAATAGGACAAGAAAGGCAGGGTGTGCAGTAGTGACTCTACACCAGATGCTTGAAAGTTCCTCACTTGCCCCAGGGACTAGCACCCAACTAGCAGAACTCCTAGCTCTGACCAGGGCTTTACAACTCAGCAAAGGACAAAAAGTCAATATTTATATTAACTTAAAGTATGCTTTCCTAGTATTGCATGCCCATGCAGCCATATGGAAAGACAGACATTATCTGACAGACAATGGATCTCCCATAAAATATCATGAGGAGATAGATGAACTTTTATCATCTCTCTATATGCCCTCAAAATGGTAGTAATTCACTCTGGAGGACACCAAAAAGGAGTTGATGAAGTACCTAAAGGCAATCAACTGGCTGATGCAGCTGTGAAAAGCTGTTTGAGGACCCACCCTTGCAGCAACCCTGGATCATATTCAACCCAAATATTCTAAGTCAGAAATAGAATGGGCTCTCTCCCATGGGTGTCATTCTCTTCCATCAGGATGATTACAGTCAGATGATGGTAAATTGTCCCTTCCTGGTGCTAGCAAATAGAAAATTATTAAGTCTTTACACCAAACCTTTCACTTGGGGAGAGACAGGACTCACCAGATGGCCTAAAAGTTATTCATAGGAAAGGGACTCTCACAGACAATACTACAGATAACTAAGACCTATGAGCTCTGACAAAAGAACAATCCTCTTATCTGGACCATAGCCCCTCCAGGTTTACAGAGATATGGTAAATACCCTGGAGAAGATTAGTAGCTCAATTTTACTCATATGCCAGAGTAAGGGGCTCCAATACTTACTGGTCTGGGTAGATATTTTCACAAACTGGGTTGAGGCCTTTCCTTGTAGAACAGAAAAGATGCAAGAGGTGGTAAAGGTTTTAGTCTCAAAAATCACCCCCAGATTTGGACTTCCTAAGAGCTTACAGAGTGATAATGGGCCTTCTTTCAAAGCAACAGTCACACAGGCTGTCTTTCAGGCACTGGGCATTCTCTACCACCTCCACTGTTCATGGAGGCCACAATCATCAGGAAAGGTAGAAAAAAATAAATGAGACCCTAAAGAGACATCTTTGCAAAATGGCTCAGGAAAACCACCTACAGTGGCCTCACTTACTACCTTTAGCTCTTATCAAGATAAAAACACACCTCAAATTCTAGGCCTCAGTCCATTTGAAAGGCTTTATGGATGCCCTTTCCTCACTAATGATTTTCTCTTTGATGGAGAAACAGATGCCTTACTAAAAGATGTCTCCTCACTGGCTACATTCCAACACTCTTCAATAGCTAATGGAAGCTCAGCCTAAAGAGAAGGGAAACTCCATATTCCAACCTGGAGATTTAGTGCTAGTGAAGTCCCCTCCCTCATCATCTCCTTCTCTAGGATTAACTTGAGAAGGACCATACACCATGATCCTGTCGACTCCATCAGCTGTCAAGGTAGCAGGCTGGACTCCTGGATACATCACACCTGACTCATGCCCTGGTAACCAGGGACTGCCACTGAATGTGAGCTGCCTCTGATTACTCCTGTGAACCCATAGAAGACTTAAAGTTCTTGTTCAAAAAGAAAACAAAGTCTCGAGATAAGTAATCTAAAATGTTAATCAGCCCTTTTACTAATTACTTTACCACTTAAAGGTGGGTATAATTCCTTTCTAGTATGGGCACTGGGACATGCAGAGGATCTTGCTGGATATGTGGCCTGCTCCCCTTGTCAAGAACACCAGGACTTCCTTGGTGGGTATCCCCACTCCAAGGAGATGGTTGGAATAAGTTATAAGACTACATTAGTGAGACATGAAAAAGTTCAGTGGTGCATAGTTTAGCCCACTGTTACAAGGTAACTGAGTGACCCATAAACTCCACCTTTAATGGTCCTGGATATAACTGACTTTTTCTAAGGATGCCACTGAAGCCTCTCTACAGGCATTAGTAGAACCCCTACTAAGTAAGAGTAAGGGCCCTATTGTGAGAGCCAACAACCATAGGTATAAAGATGGCTACTTTCAGATATGGGATGATGATGTATGGTTAACTCCAACTAAAGGACAACTTAGAAGAAAGGCCCCCTTATGTTGGGAACAGAGAAAACACTCCTATTCTCTTTGGCCTAACTCTACTAAATACTTGGGATGGACAGCCCCAAGCCATGTATACACACCATAACTTTACAGGTCAATGGCTGGTTTGCAACAGACTGGTTTAATTGCCCTGGAATTAGATGGGAAGTCACCAGTGGTGCTCATTGGTCCTGTGGAATCAATTTGTGGCCCCAGCTACTCCCTGGATGGATAGGGAGATTCATGCTCAGATTTGTATAGTTACAAGGCAGGAGTGTCAAAAATATCGACTAACCTGCAAATATACCCTGTCTATGACATTGATGGTCTAGAAGTGTGTTTCATTGGTATGATCATTTGCCTTCTACCTTTGTCCCTTCCCTAGGATTAGAGGATGTTATGCAACATATTGAGGACTTGGCTAACTATGCTCGATGGGCCTTAAATGACACCTCGACTGGTCTCTCTCTCCTAAATGAAGAAGTAAAATTAATGAGGCAAGCTGTCCTCAAAAATCAGAAGGCATTAGAAATCCTAACAGCAGCACAAGGGGGTACTTGTGCAATTGTAAAAGCTTAGTGTTGTGTGTACGTTCCTGATCCTTCTGCTAATATTTCAATGGCTGTTCAAGATATTAAACAACAGGTTTATGCCATGTCAGATTCTGAAATTCCCTGAACTTTTTCCTTTTCCTCTTTGTGGGAGACTATTACTGGTTCTTCCTGGTAGAAACATTTGTTGGCTGTGTTCATAATAGTCTTGTTGATCTCATTTGGCTCATGCATACTTAACTATTTCTTTGGCCTTGTCGCCTCCAAACTTAAAGCTATATGCCTACCCAAGATGAGGAAACTTGGTGTCTATCAAGAGCTTTTATATAGACCCTCTGTGGAGTATCTCACAACTACAACACCCTTCAGCTGGAAGTAGCCAGGACGGTCTTTGCCCCTTGCACCCTCATGGCAGTTAGGGGTACCTCTTCAGAGGAGGGGGGCATATTATAGACAGCTAGGTTAGGTAGAAATACTATAGTCAGTCAGACAGGGCGAGATCCTTAAGGGAGTCAATGCAAAGATGAGAACACATCAAAACTGTCTGGAGGTGCATCTGAAGAAGATGAAAATCACAGTGGCTAGATTCACACTCTTCCCTAAGGGAAAAATGGTAGCTTGAGATTATCAGTACCACCCTTTTTGGATTTCCCATATAAATAAACCATTACCTCATTAGGGGTGGGCCATCCCCTACCCAAGATGACTTAGACTAAGAGTAAGACTAAGGCTAAGAGTATAGATCATTGATCAAGTTTAATGATGTCATCCGTGTACACTTGCTACATGACCTGCTTCCCCCTAGATCAATATTACTTAAGTGACTATACTTGTAATTTTACTGGTTTATCATAATTTTGTCTCACATTGTACCCACCTCATGATTTTGCTGTATAAAACTTCCTTTGAGAAGTCTGCTCATTGGCAACCCATTCATCACCCCTCCTCTCTCTCAGGAGCAATTCCTATTCCCCATTCCTCTTCCCCATTCCTTTTCTCCAATAAATTTTCATATTCCTAACCTCTGTTGTTCCTTAGAATTTATTCTTCAACTTCTGGGAACACAAACTCAGCGTCTTGGACATCTAGCAGGTTGGGAGTTACATTTATTTCCCCTTTATCATTTGGTGGTCCTATATCATATCTTTATTTCTCTTACTAACATAGATAGTACATTTGGGGCTGACAGACCACTCCTCTCCACTCACCAAAACCTGGGCAGCAGGGGCAACTCCTCTGACCTTTTCCTGTATGCCAGATGCTCTGGTATGACCTAAAGTAACCTTTCTTCACTGGAGTTCATTGAAGATTCATGCATATGGATTGCATCTCATACATCCAATTATAATACAGTGAATTATGGGAAAGGACATGTGCAGTAAACACGGTTGACAGGACTTAGCACCCTGTCAGTCGTTGGGCCTGGAAGACCCAATAGGAGTTGCTCTAGACCAGGCACAATATTTTAAATTCTTAAACCCAACACATTCAATGATCTTATGCCATTTTCCTTTCTGCTGTTGTGAGTAAAATCTAAGTACCATCACCTCATTAAACTACTTTGAGCTTTGCTACTTTTTTCCTTACCATCCCATGCCATGTCCAATTCTTTGTTCTTCATGCAGAAGAACCTAGAATCCTGTCTAGGATCCCAGCACCCACAGCAATACTATCATACCTTCATCTCGTACAGACACAGAGGCTACATAGGAACAGAGATCAAACAAGCTCCTGGGCACTTAACCTTTACTTATTAACCATTACTCATCAGAAGACCTCCTGTTCCTTCTGAGGCAGCCAGGGACTTAATGTGGCTTTGCTAAACAATAGTAGCTCTTCACTCAGGCCTACAGATGCCAAATAGGTAAATAAAAGCAGAATAAAGCTGGACCTTCATTTCGTAAAACTTCAGGTCAAATTCCTTCTCAGCTCTGCATATAGGCATCCTAATCATTTAGGGAGCGTGTCTAAAAGTTGGCAAGACAAAGTTAATTAGCTGGAAGTTTATACAACCCATTTCTTGTCCCTTCAAGACTGAAGATAAAAGATTTACAGGGACATCCAACAACAATGAGTACTCAGAAGTCTCCTGTCATTGTCCTAAACCCATGGCCACCAAGTTACAGTGGAGCCTCACAAGACAGAGGCTGCCCCAAGCAAAATGCAATCATTTCCTGGAGACCAAATTGTCTCCTCAAGCAATAAGGTCTTCTTCAGAGCCATCTGCAAAAGCAGGACTGGAATAATGATGAACCAGACTCCAGCTCACCCCTGCAAATCCATCAGGCATGACCTGGTTCTTTTGTGAGTGGGCAGTTTGAACCTCTTCATCAGTGTGAGCCTCTCTAGTTGCTAAGCTGGAGTCCTTTTCTACCCACCCCTCCTCTCTGACTGCCTAAGAAGTTGCTGATGCCTCACACTGATGTGTCCTGAAATGCTTTTCCTGTGACAAGAGTCTACAGTACTCCATAGTGGGGACTGAGTAGAGGTCTCTACCTCCTCTTTGGGGGACCTCCCCATATTATATGTAGCTAAGTTAGAGACTAATATACAGTCAGAGACGGATTGGACTTTCAAGGAAGTCAGTGAAAATAAAGACATCAGAATTGTTGCTGGAGGTGCATCTGAAGAAGACCAGGTCTTAAGATAAAGACGCAATGACCAGGCCTTCATGCCTCCCCTAAGGGATAAGAAGTAACTTGGAATTATACTATAATTGGAATCACCTGGTCCAATAAAGTCCAGCTAGATATCAGTCACCCAGTTAGGTGACCAGAACCACTGGACACATCCCTTCCCAAAAATGCTTTTTTTGTTGTTCTTTCCAATGTACCCTTGCTATGTGACCTGGTTTCCTATTGGACCAATATTAGCTAAGCAGCTATACTTGTAATCCTGTAGGTTGATGGCAGTTTGGCCCACATTTTACCCACCTTATGATTTTGCACTGCGGTCGATTAACTAATGGTCAACTTGTAACATCCAGCTGAACTGAATCAGTGTGGTTCTGGGTGTGGAAGGCCACCTGAGGATTGTTGCCAATAGCATAAAAGGAGAACTAGAGGGGAAGATGGTATGCTGTTGGTTTTCCTGGAGAAGCTTGTCACACTGGTTTTCCTGATATGAACTCAGCTGTTCTCATCATTGAAGGAGCTTTGGTCTTTGCTGTTCCTGAGGATGGCTGCGGTTCTCTTCGGGGGAGCTCTGGTCCTTACCTTGAGCATCACTTCCTGGCTCCAGTGCAGATCCCTCAGCCTGCTGGCACAGATCCTTCATCCCACTGGCACAAACTTTCTAGCTTCTACCACTGGCCTTTGGGCCTTCCTAGAACAGATCCTTGATACAGTCTTGCATGAGACATTGTCCAGCCTCTAGTTGGACTGATGGAGGACATTACCATGGACTCTAGGTCTTCAGCTGGACTCATGCAGGACATTTCTGTGGGGTCCAGGTCCTCAGTTGGATTCTTTGGGTCTCTAGTGCATGGACAGATCTCTTGCAGTCTTCTGCATTTGACTTTTTGGGTGAATATTATAAAATAGCCCTATAAATTATGTGTCCTGTATTAAATCTATTCCCTTGCAAACCCTGACCATAAAATGCTCTATAAAACATTTTCACAGAAGTGGGCTCACTGGCAACCCACTTCTGGTTGTGTATCCCATCCCCCCCCAGCTATTCCTATTCCCCAATAAACCTTTCTTATGCTTAACTTCCTTTGTCCTTTGGAATTCATTCTTCCATTTCAGATGACACGAACTCAGCATATTTGACATCTGGTAGGTTGGGAGTTATATTTTCCCCTATTTCACCCAGATCCCATCCAGTGAAACTTTATATTCTTAGGGGTAAAACAACATACCCTCCAGGAGTCCCTGGAACTTTGCCATCTAAAGTGAATTGGTGCATCTAATTAACTAGCTCCTTCTCTGCTAGCAACTGTTTTGTACACTCCATGCCTCAGCCCTTCCACAATTTAAGCAGGTCCCTGAATCCTTAAGACACGTGATTCGGTAGAAGATCAGAACTGGGAATGGAATGGAGTCCAGGCTCTGGGATCCAGGTCCTTAGCCAACTGTGTAACCTTATAAAGGTCACTAAATCACCTGACCCTCACACCCATCATCTGTACAATGACAGTGGTATGGCCTGAATGTTTGTGCCCCCTTTCCACCAAATTCATATGTTAAAATCCGTACTAGTGAGCTTTCCCATTACTGGACAAAGTGCCTGAGACCCCCCTCTTAAGAAGGAGAGACTTATTTGGCTCATGGTTTCAGGATTCAGCTGATGGTTGGCTCGCTCCAAGGCGGAACATTGTGATGGAAGGGCAAGGCTAAGGAAGGTTGTTTGATTCATAATGGCCAGGAAGCAGAGTAGGGAAACAGTGTCAGTGAGAGATATACCATTCAAAGGTAAGGTCCCTAGTGACCCACCTCCCTCTGGGTCCCCTCCTAACATCGAATTCAGCTATGAACATGAGTGGATTGATCCATAGATGATTATACTGCCCCTCTGATTCATCATCTCTCCAGGAGTTTTCTAATCCAGTCAAGATGGCAAGCTTAGCACAAAATCCTGACTCCCAAGGCTACAATATTAAAAGGTGGGATCTTTAGGAGGTGAAGGCTCCACATTCATAGGATTAGTGCTTTTATAAAAGAGACCCAAGAAAGATGTTCTCCTACCCTGTGAGGTTGCAGAGGTACGACATTGTCTGGAAACCAGAAAGTGAGACCTCACCAGACACTGAATTTGCTTTGATCTTGGACTTCCTGCCTCCAGAACCATGAGATTTGTATTCCTATGATTTATAAGCTACCCTGTTCATGGTATTTTGTTATAGCAGCTCCAATGATTGTCCAAGATGGACAATTCATACAAAGAAGTAGAGTGCTACTGCAGCAAATAACTAAATTGTGGAAGCAGCCTTGGAATTTGGTAACAGGTCAAAGTCGCAAGAGTTTTGAGCTGCATGCCACATTGCTGTGAACATACCATTAGGGGCAATTTTGGTGAGGGCTCAGAAGAAGAGGAGAGCTGTTGAGAAAACCTTGATATTCTTAGAGATCCAAGATGACATGAACAGAAAGTTGGTGGAAATACTGATGGTAACATCCATTCTGATGTGGTCTTAGATGGGAAAGAAGTACATGCTATTGAAAAGATGATCCATATAATAATGTGGCACAAGCTTGGGTTAATTTTGTTTATGTTCTAGTGTTTCATGGAAGGTAGAATTTGAAAGCGGTTAAACTGGATATTTAGCTGAAGATATTTCTTTTTTGTTTTGTTTTGTTTTTCTTATTAAGTTTATTGGTACATTTTAGATATACGTAAAGGTCACATTCATTATAGGGAACTTGTACCTGTACATGATATAATATGAAGCTATTTCTAAGTAAAAGGTCGAAGGTGCAGTTTGATTCCTCTTGACTCTTTAGAATAACATCTGAGAAGAGAGAAATGATTTAAAGATGCAATCATTAATCGAGAGGGAAGCAGAAGTTAAAAAATATGAAAATTCTTAGGCTATTTTGGAAAAAATGAGAAAGCCTGTTAAGATGAGAGTACAAGAAGTATGATCAAGTTTGATATAGAAATTAATATGAATCAGACATCTCAAGACATGCTAGGTGCTACTTATCAGCATGATGAGAACAGGCAGCCATCTAAACAGAGGTCAAGATGTGTTATTCGAGACAATAGAAGAATGACATCAAGGACACTTCAGAGATCATCAGGCTGCCCTTCTTGCCGTGGGCCCAGAGGTAAGGGCAGAACGGCCACCTGTTGCCCTGATATGAGTACCTCATATCAGGAACTGCTCCCTGAACTGTACTGCCACATTTTCAGTGGGTGGTTGGTGGGGTGTGTGCTGTACTCTACAAAGCCATCTCTACCCAAATTTCACAGGATGGCTCAGTCCAGGCAGAGGACTGCTGGGGGTGGTGTTCCTGCAAAGAGCTGCTCCTAGGGCATTGATACACCCATGGATCCATGGAGGTAGCCCCAGGTCAGCCCCATGACTCCAGGCTGACAGTCACTGGCACTCCATCTGGCCTGGGAGAGCAGGCACACGGCTCCAACCTTTGGGTGTTGCACTGTGGGCTTCATCCACCAAAGCCAGAGGGGCAGAGGGGCAGAGGTGCAGAGTTACCCAAAGCCATGGGCAGGACCATTACCCTACTAGGTGTGGAAGGTGGGAACTCTACCCCACTGGGCCTGGAAAGCAGAGCACTGAGCCAGCAAAGATGTGAAGAGCCTTAAGATTTAATACTCTTTGCAGTGGTGGGCTTTGGACTTGCTTGATCCTTGTCATTCTTCTCTTCGTTTCTCTTTTCCTCTCTTGGAGTGGGAGTGTTTGTTCTGTGCCTGTCGCATCATCATATTATGGACGCACTTAACTTGTTTGATTTTGCAGGCTCATGCTGGAGGGAAATTTCCCTAGGAATGAATTGTATTTTCAGTCAAACTCATATCTGATTATATGCTATTTAAATGAGACTTTGGACTTTAAACTTTTGAGTTAATGCTGGAGTTAAAATTTTGGGGGTTACTGAGAAAAAATTAATGTGTGTTTTAAGGAAGAAAGACATAAATTTTGGAAGCCCAGGGATAGAATGTTATGGTCTGAATATTTGTGTCTTTCCATGAGGCATATATAGAACTCCTAACACCCCAGGTGATTTATTAGGAGGTGGGGCCTTTGGGGAGAAGATTAAGGGTGGTGGTGGAATGCTTATGAATGAGATTACTGCCATTACAAAAGAGGCCTGAGAAAGACACTAACTCTTTCAGCATGTGAGGGCACAGCAAGAAAGTGCTGTCTGGAAGCCAAGAAAACCATTGTTGAATCTGCCAGCACCCTGATCTTGAATTTCCCAGCCTAGAGAGCTGTGAGAATTAAATTTCTGTTGTTTATAAGCCACCCAGTCTGTGCTCTTCTATTACAGAAGCCTGAATACACTAAGATATACAGTAATAACAACTGCTTTACTAAGGTAATGGAGGGAGTGGTTAATGGATATAAAGTAATTAGAAACTGCTGGATAAAAATTTTGTTTTTCCTCAGGCTTATAAAACATTAATTATATTCATTGTATTAGGTCATGTTGGAGATCAGCATATGTCACATCAAATATGCCGCTGTGGTACAATCATTATTTCGAGCTAAGGGCAACTAAAGAAAAACAGACAGCAACAAGCATTTTCTGATCTGTCTGGAAGAGGAATAAAAACTTCCCTTGTGAAGGTGACCCCATCCCCCTCCCCACACTGGGAATCAGGAACAAACTTATTGCCAGGAGAGACAGCCCTGAGACTTACTTTACGTAATGTTATAAACTCCAGAGATTTCCACGTCATTTGTCCCTTCCACTATTCCTTGTGGGTGGAGCACATTTGGTGTTCTTATTCCTCTGAGGTGCTACCCAGCTCTCTTCTCCCACCCTGGTGATGACATAAATTCCATGGCTTGGTATTTTCCCAAATCTATCACAAACCAGAGTACTCACCATCTGTATGGCAGGCTGGTGCCTGAAACACAGTGTGCACAGGATGAACTCACTATTTTTCTTCCCCAGCCGTGCTTCTTTTTCCATCATTCCTGTCTGTATCCCCAGAGCCAGCTAGAGAAGCCCGAGATGTCACTGCGGCCCTTCTCAGACCCCTCATCTCACTGGTGGCTAAGTTTATGACTTTTGTTGCTGAAATGTCTCTCACTTCTGTTTCTCCTAAACATCCTCACCACTGATCTAACTTCCCTTGTCACCACCATGCCTGCAAAAACTCTCTAGCTGGTCTCCCCATCTTTGTGTCTTTCCTGATCAATCTATCAATCTTTTTTTTTTTTTTTTTTTTTTTTTTTGGTGGGTACCAGGGGGACGACCTCAGGACCTCGCGCGCCAACAGGCACCCGTGCCACTGAGCGATATCACCGGCCCCTTTTTCGTATGTGGGATCCGGGAGTCGAACTTGGGCCCTCGCGCTTGCAAGGCAGGCGCTTACGCCGCTGAGCCATCTCACCGGCCCCAATCTATCAATCTTAACATTGGCAGACCCTAGGGTTAGAATATGAATGGAGACCAAAATACTAAATAATCAAGCTAGAAAAACTTGTTCAACAGAATATATTCTGGTATACTCTCTCAATTGTTACGGCAAAATCATAAGAATCACTCACAGAGGCAGAGTACGGACACAAGGGAAATTTTTTTATTGGCCAGCAGTTGATGTCCCAGCCTCAGCTAAGACATTGATTCACCAGTATTTGTTCTCAGGGGTTTTTATACATTACAAGTTCCCCAAAAGTTCCTCCCATAACCATAGCAACCACATTACACCACATCATCTTTCTGGAATTTCACAGGAACATCACTAGATTTATCACAAGACCCTCTCCAAACAACTGGTCTATTTGTTACCCAGGAAGTGGTCAAGGGCCAGCCTGACCCTTTGTTTGCTGTAACTGTTCCTCCTTTTATGGGTTTTATGGTTAACTGGGAGGGGTCTGGGGACTGAGTTTATCTAAGGGTTAGTGCCTTAAGATCTAACAGGGTTGGGAAGTGAGTGCATCTAGGGGTTAAGTGAAGACAAAACGGGGCCTAAAAAGAAAATGGAGTCACTTTAGCTATATCACAATAAGTATACCTTCATCACAATTTAAAGGCCCAGGTTCAAATTTAAAACATTAGACATCTCAGAGGTGTCTGACAGAATATAAAGCACTGAGTGAGCTGGCTTCAGGCCCTCTGTCTGTATCCACACCCTTATCTCCCCACACCCAGGTCTGCCCATAGCAGAAAATATCTTGTACACACAGGTGAGAATTCTCAGTTTGCATGAGTAAGATTCACCCATATCCCATATGAGCTTTGGCCACCGTAGGCTGTAGTGAACACACCAAGAACACACTCTACTCTTAGGGTGAAGGACCAGGGCAAATACTTTTTTTTTTTTAATGTGGGTACTGGGAGTCAAACTCAGGACCTTGAGCTTGCCAGCAGGCACTTGTGCCACTGAGCGATGTCACCAGCACATTCCTCAAGTTGCTAGATCACACAGCTCGTAGGAGGCACAGCCAGGGACTGAACCCAAGGAATTTGATTTCAGGACTGCTCCACGTGCTATACTATCTGTAGAATCACCTTCTATAACTAACTGAGCCCATCTCTTATTCTCCAAGGTGCAGTGTTAACCTTGAAGGAGGCAGAATGAAAAGAAAACAAGATTTGGAGAAGATTTTGGTTTCCATGCTAGCTCTGCCTTTCTGTAAAATTGGGGGTGTAACTGTATGGCCCTCAGTGAGGACTAAGTGAGCAGTGAATGTGAAAAGATATAAAACCTTGTTATTATTAAGATGATATTCTAGTTGCTATGGATACACCATAAATTATCCTAAAACTTTTTGGCATAAAAGGACCATTTACATGCTGCTAGATTCCATGGGGAATCAACTGGGCATATCCTATGCTCCACCATGTCTGGGGCCCAGCTGGATGGCTAAATGGCTGGGAACCAAGGTCATCTGTAGACCTAAAGACTGGCCCACTCAGTGTGTGGGATTGTTGCTGGCAGTTGGCTGAGTAACTAAGCCCTGGTTAGCTGGGGCTGAGGACTAAGACACTCATGTTGGGCTGTGTATGTGGCTTCCTCACATTGTGGTGTGGGTGGGGTGCTTTTTACGATTGAGCCTCAAGTCATACAGTATCACTTCTGTTGTTCTCTCTATTGGTCAGATCAGTCATAGCCTGCTCAGATTCTGGCAGAAGAGAAATGGACTCCATCTCATGATGTGGAGATGCAAGGCTATGGAAAAATGTGCAAGACAGCAAAATCTTATTGTGGTCAATCTGGGAAAATATGCTCAACCACAGATGATCGTGCACTTTGTAACCATCAGTGTACAGACCAGCTTCAGCTGCGTCAGCATGGCACCTAAGGCAATCTGTGATCTGGCCTCCTCTTTCCTGTCCTCATACCTTATCATTCTGGGTCCCCTTGCTAAGCTGTTATCTCAAAACTACCGGAGATTTTCATGGCAATCTTTGGGGTGCAAGTTCTGTTACTTCTGCCTGGAATGCTTTTCTTCTTCCTTTCAGTGATTGTGGGCATTCTCTCTACCTGTGGGTGAAACCTGGCTTCCTCCAAACTCGCAGCACTCTAGGCTAAGAAGAGCAGCCCTCAGACACACCTGATTGCAAATATTGGGTCTGCTGTCAGTGTAGACACAAGAAGCGTCATACTCAGTCCTTCTCTTTTTTCATACTGCAGTTCTTTCTAAAGACCTGACATGGCCAGCTTCATCATGGTTGACTCCTTTCGCTAACACTGAGCTGCAGGGTGGCAAAGTATGTCGTTCCCAACATTGCCACTTTGGAAAAAGGATTATTTTGAACTGAAGGCAAATGAGAAGAAACAGATACAAGAAAAGCTCTGTGCCTTCCTCCTATTTGCCTAAAATCAGGATATAAATTTGTAAAGGTATGTCTACCAGGAAGGACCAAAGTAGTCATTGGAAGCAACTTTAGAGCCTAATAAGCCTGCGGATGGCATCAGAAGACTCGATTTGACCAGCTTACTAAGCAGCCCTAGCCCTCCATTCATTTCCCCATGATTTGCCACCCTACAAAAATATAGCCCTTTGACTTTGCTTGCTACCACTCTAAAAAACCTATTGTTCTTTTGTTATGACGTTGTACAAGCCCAAACTCTAATCACTCCTTGGAGTTACAGGTCTCTGGGTGCTCCATGTCATTGCACAACACACATGGCAATAACTTTTGCTTGTTTTATCAGAAGACCAGAATATGCCTCCTCGGTATAAGGATTATTGTTAGCTGATTATTCTGAGGAACAACAAATACAGGGGAAGCCCTGAGCACAGAGAAGTTACTTTTTTGAAGAGAAATTAGAACCTATAAAGGAAATGTCCATTTAAGAATACCGTGTCTCCTCTCTCTACAGAAAAAGGATGAGTTGAAATCTCCATAGCCTGTTTTCAGTGGAGAAGAGGCTGATTTAAATCTGCAGAGCAAAACTTTATCCTTGGTTACCCAGCTTTTCCTTGACATCTCCCCATCACCAGCCTTCCCCACACCCTTCTTTGTTTCAGTAGACTATAGTATATGCAAAATGTAATTGAATAATACAGTGAATGTTTAAATTATTTCAGTAAAAGTCACATTGCCATTAATCCCCCTTAAAATACTTCCCCTTATTTTGAATACACTTCTTCCCACCATTCTTGCCACTTTCTGAAGCAGTTCTGGAGGTCCTCTTTCACGAGTGTCTCTAGTTTGCTGTCATGGCTGCCTCAGTGTCCAGAATCAATTCCAAACATTTACATTTCCTGACCATTTTGACTTTGAGGAAGAGTCAGATATTGCATTGTGCCAGAAGTGCCAGATTTGGTGAGTAAGGTGGATGAGGACACCATGATGTTTTGAGGAGCCTGCCTTTCTGTTGCATGGCACCCAGCTGTACAAGTCACTGTATTTTTTATCACACCTCATAAAAACTTAAAAGAGGACTTCCAGATATACTTCAGAGAGTGGCACGAGTGGTGGGATAAGTGTGTTCAAAGTGAGGGGGATAAGTGGCAATGCGTCTTTTACTATAATAATTTTGTAAAATGTAAACACTCATTGTATAATTTGACTACACCTTGGATACCTAAATAAAGCCAACTCTTTGAGATTTACTTATTTCTCTGGGTATTTTCCATGTATATATGAGGTATGCATGTAATTAAATTTCTTTTCATTTTTCTTTTGCTGCCTTTTGTTACCAGAGTCTGGCCCAACTAAGAATTATGAAAAGTAGAAAGGAAATTAAGAAAGTGCCCAACTTATGATAGTTCAATTTACAATTTTTTAAAAACTGTACCATCGTGTGAAAGTACACCTATATGACTACTTTGTCCTTCACTTTCAGTATAGTACTCAATAAATTATATGAACTATTCAACACTTTATTATAAAATAAGCTCCGCGTTAGATGCCTTTGCCCAATTTAGGCTAACGTAGGTGTTCCGAGCACATGTGAGGTAAGATAGGCTAAGGTATGACGTGTGGTAAATTAGGTTTATTAATTGCTCTTTTTGGTGGTGCTGAGGATTGTGTCCAGAGCCTGTCCATGTGAGGTGAGCCTTCTGCTGAGCTACAGCCTAGGCCCCACCTCCTTCGTAAAATTTTATTTTGAGACAGCGTCTCACTAAGTTGCTTAGTCTGGATTCAAATTTGCAGTCCTCCTCCTTCAGCCTCCTGAAGCTGGGATTGCAGGTGTGCGGTACCATGTCCAGGTTAAACTGCATTTTTTAAGCCTAATGATATTTTCAGTTTATGATGAGTTTATTGGAACCTAACCCCACTGTAAACGGAGGAGCATTCCTCCACCTACAGCTTTCTCTTTTAATCTGTCATGCATTGGTCCAATTGATAGGGCCTCAGGAGACAAGCACAAGACAAGAAGAGAGAAAATATTTTTTTCTCTCCCCTGCAGAGCATTCTGGGTTCACTTCTCACCCTACCCCAGCCTTGCTCTTGTCTCTCTTCTTCTCCACTTCCAGCAGGTATAGTGCCTAATACTGGTAAGAACACTACAATATTTGTTTGCTGAAACTTCTCCATCCTCATCAAGTCACACAGGGTTTTCCTCTTTTTTTTTTTTTTGTGGGTACCGGGGGTCGACCTCAGGACCTCGCATGCCAGCAGGTGCCCCTGCCACTGAGCGAGACCCCCAGCCCCTTTTTCATATGTGGGTTCTGGGAGTTGAACTCAGGACCTCGCACTTGCCAGGCAGGTGCTTATGCCACTGAGCCATCTCACTTTCCCAGGGTTTTCCTCTTGTTGAACTGGTTTTCTGAGACATGGGTAGAGTCAAGTTATACCTGATAGCTTCAAACCTTAACCCTTCAAATGCTTAAGGATTCTTATTCCTACTTATTGGAAGATTTTATGTAGACATGGCTACTGCATTTACTTGGTTTGCCTTTCTGTTTTTGTTTTTTTTCTTCTTTTTTTTTTCCCCAGTGTTGAAGATTGAACCCAGGGGCCACATGTGTGCTAGGCAAGTGCTCTTGCCATTTAAAAAATAAACTCTGTTGGATGTGATGTCACATGCCTGTAATCCTAGCACTGGGGAGGCTGAGGCAGGAGGAGTGCTACAAGTTTGAGGCCAGCCTGGGCTACACAGAGAGACCCTGTCTTAGAAAACTAAAAAACTAAAAATAAGTAAGTAAATAAATATAAATAATCTCTTATTTAAGCAGTTGGTTGAATGAACTTTCCTAGTTTACTTGTTCTCTTTATATCATGGAGATGTGGCCTTATAGTTCCTGAAATTTTGGAAAATCACAAATTTTGGCATACTTAGAGTTACACAATTTAAATACTTATAGAGGCCACCAATTTATTTATAAAATCTTCAAATTCTTTTGTACTTGTTTTGCATAAAATTTATGAAATATAAGAACTAAATATGCTGGGGACCTCAGAAATTTCCAAGTGAAAATTTGATTATTGCCCTTCATAAAGTCACCTTCATTGAATTTTACTCATCTCTGTTCTTAATTCTTTAGCCTCTTTTTCATCTCACAGCTTCTGCTTTTCCCTTCAGTAGCTCACATCCCTGTGGTATAGAGAAGAAAGTTTCATAAACTAGAGCTGAAAGTGTTAAATTGCTGAAGGGCTTGGTGATCTTTGGATGAGTTTCCTTGATTTTGTGACACTGAGAACTAGACTGAATCCTGTAAATGGGTGTGTCTAGGATGTGTGAATATGAAATCGTTTCCAAGAGAAAAACCGGCATGAGGAAGATAAAACCTTTCCTGGGGGTGGGAGTGAGGAAGATGGTTAAGTCTCGGGCCCTCCTGGCTTGCATGCCACTTTCTGAAGTGACGTTATCTCTCTATCAGTCTTGATGGTGGCCAGGGACCTACTGCAAGGTCCCCTCAGGCATGGCATAAACATCACAAATCCTGAAGGACCTCTGTCTGCTTGTCTGAAATGATCCCTCATCTCTCTGATTCACATTGGATGAAAATTTTGTTAAGAGTAGATAATTATCTATGAAGTTTGCCTGTGGGTGGAAGAATTTATGGGGTATTGGGCAGCAGACCTGTCCTCCAACATCCGATTAAGTCTTCATTATACAAAGGCAGTTTTTTGTAGTTTATTGTGGTGTAACCATGGAGCATCAGAGGAAAATAGACAGTGGGGGGGGCGCTTGTTGTCCAGACCCCCGTCTCTACAAGGAAAGATATCCCCAAACAGATTTTTCCAAATAACTGAGAGGTCAAGCAGTCATTTCTGTTGCTAAGCACCTTCTGTGTTCAACATCGCATTTACTTCTAACACCACTATCCTGTGGGACAAACATTATTATCACCCACATTTTTCTAATGAGTCTAGGTTGCTTTTGCTGGAGCCCTCTGCTTATAAAGTCAAACCCAATCCTCTGCTTTTGCGTGGTTGGAGGCCCCTGCACTTCATGGTGGCATGTTCACAATTATTCAACTCCAATTTGTAATTGCTAATGACCCACACAGTCTCCTAGCATTTACACAGTATTTGAAAGTGGCACACAGTGCTGGTCTACATTACAAGGAAATTTGTTCCTACAGATCTGCATCCTAAGGAATGCATGGAGGTAAACAAATAAAATCGGCATCTTAAAAATAAAGCTGCTTTCTCTTGACAATTGTTTTTATAAATCTAATTGGAATTAATGTTCACAATATGAGGGTAGCTATTGCTTTGCACTTGAAGAATCTGCTTGGAGCAGCATTTGAATCACTAATTCCAAATCAAGTGTTCTTAGACACCCCAGGGCCGAAAAGCTCTTCTAAGACTGAGTCCTATCAACAGACAGTAGCTCACTCAGCTGTCTAGGAAAGACGTGGCTGTCCCTACCATCTCGGACAAAATGAATCATCTCCAGGTGACGTGGACAAACTGACATAGGGTAGATCCGGAGGCTGAAACCAAGAGATATGAGACTTCTCAAAAATTGAATGAGCTGCTTCAGAGGGAGATAAAGTCTCTTTCTCAAAGGAATTCAAATGGACAAGCATTTGGTGAAGTGACATTCGTAGCAGCAGAAGAGTTAGATGACGGTAACATACTGGTAATAGCAACTTATTTTTTGAAACGTTAGTCTGGGCTCAAGATGGTGCTAAGCATTTTACAAACGGTATCTTTCTTAATGCTCATTACATCTTCATGAATCAGCTACTTTTATTTACATTTTGAAGATGAGAGCCCGAGGTACAGAGGTTAAAAAGCATGTTCAGGTTTACACATTCCAGAAATAGATTCAGTTCAGGTCTTTTTCAACCTAAAAGCACTTATTCTTAATGATTAGTCCCTTCTAGTCCTGAGGACCCAATGACATTCTTTTAAAGCATGCTCTGACCTGTGCTAAACTCTTGACTTCTTGGTTTAATATGCATGGAATCAGTCCCCTGCCAAGGTGAGCTCAGAGCTGTTAAACTGTGTGTGAGGTTATCTTCCTATGATATTTCCCTCTGCGTGTTTCCACCTGTCTGCTGGCAGATCGCCATGAGCACATCAGGCCTTCTGGTGGACAGTGAGCCTGGGCTTTCTGCTGGGAGTGACGACTATTGCACGGGGCAGGGCCAGGCTGCAGGAAGATCCTTTAAAGTGGAGCACGATTTCTTTGTAGTAGGGTTTCCAGTGAGCACCCTTGGCCTATCAAGATATCAATTCTTCCAGTTGACAGGGCAGCAGAGCAGGCCTGGGATGGCTAGAACCTGGGTCCAAAAATCTTGAGTGGTCTTTGGCCACAAGAGCCCCTCCGGTTACTTCAGCGTTGTGTGAAACACAGTCATGTGCCTTGATGTGCAAAGTACTGAAACTCTTTTGAGAGGCTTTTATACGGTGGAATTTTAGTAAAAAGTAAAGCACTGCTCGGGATCACCCTGAACAGGGTAAAGCTGTGACATAAGACCTGCTGGGAAAACCTTTGAGAGATGGTGCTTTAGTTCCTCAACAGGAGTCTATATGAACTGAGATGTCATGCTTTTTGGTGCATAAACTTCTGGAATGCCAAAGATAGAGAAGCCCATTAGAGCAGTGATGGTGAACGTTTTAGAGACTGATTGCTCAAACTGCAACCACAAACCCACTTATTTATCATAAAGTGCCAACACTACGATTAAACCCAAATATCTGATGCTTGGCTGCTTGGGGCAATTTGGCTTGTGTGCTGACAGAGAGGGCTCACGTGTGCCATAGGTTTGCCACCACAGCATTAGAGCGACCCAGCCCCTCTGCCTTAATTTTCTAGTTGGCATGTTAATCTGAGGAATACTATAACAGAATGCCATGGACTGGGTAGTTTATAAATAATAGAAATATATTCTTACAGTTCTGGAGTCTGGAAATCTGAGGTCAAGTTGTGGGCTGATTCAGTGTCAGGTGAGGGGCCTCTTTCTGTTTTATAAACAGCATCTTCTCGCTGTGTCCTCACATGGTGGCAAGTGCTACCTGGCTCTCTGGGACCTCTTTTATGAAGACACTAATTCCAGTCACAAGGACCCTGCCTTCCTGGCCTAATTGCCTCCCTAAGGTGCCATCTTTTAACACCATTACCTTAGGGGCTCCGTTTCAGTATAAGACTTTTGGGGAGACACAAACATTAGACCATGGCAGAAGAGGAAACTGAGGCTCAGAGGATTTTCTCTGGAGGCTATTCCTAATAAGTTCTCCTCAGGTATAATCTGAATCATACCTGAAAAATACCTGGAAAAAAAAAAGGAAACTAAAGACATAAAAACAGAAAGAACACTTTTTTGAAATAAAGAGGCTCTCTGCTGTCAAAGAGGAAGAATTGCAGTGAATATTACGGGGCCTTCAGGACGCGACAGCCACCAGCCCCTTAGCCTGTTACAAGGTGCAAGGGGAGATGAATTATTGAAACACCAGAGTTTAACACACTATTCTTATTAATAAGCTCTCTTCGCTACAACCCCAAAAATGCCAGTGGATGTCATGAGAAGATTCATAACGACACTTTAGTTTGCAAAGGCTCCCATCCCGAAACTGCAGCCACTATACATTACCCACGTTGTGCTGAGCTCATATTTAATTCTGACAAAGGACAAATATGAGGTGGTGAGAACTTGATGTTTTTCCCTCCATCGCCGGAGAGGAGAAGTGTTGGTCCATATTGCTTCTGACACGGTGCCTCAATTAGGCCATAAAGGGTAGGTAGTACATGCTTGATGAAATAGGAGCTGTTACACAGACCCAGGGAGAATTCAGCAGCTTGGTTTGAGGTTTAAGTTTGATGTTCCCCCACCAGGGACCCACCAGTCACAATAATTACATTGCTGTCTTCTCATAATATGATTTATTTAGATGTTGCTTTATGAATTAATTCTCTCTAATTGCTGCTCCTCTCACTGTAAATCAAGGTTTCTTGCTTTCTGTAGTACTGCGAACATGATCCTACAGTGCAGTAATTAGTCCAATTAGAAAGCAAAGCAGATGTGGAAAACCAATTAGTTTCAGGAATATGTCTGTGCCTATGTATCCCAAGCACTGTTCAATTGAAATTTAATAGCAACTTAATAAAACATTGTTTTATTCATAAACCATCTCCTCCTTCCAAGCTCCCATTTGTTTGTTTATCTGTTCATTTCTAAGGAAGCCAGCACCAATTTGCTTCAAGCTTGGCGAGCCTCTTCCTATGCGGAGATTATTATAACTTTCCCCCCGTGGGTGAAGCAAAAGGAACCTTATTTGGAGAGGGAGGCAGATGCCAGTGGCTTGGGCAAGCGGAGTGGTTTTGGCATCTTCACCTTCCTTATCTTAAATGTAACTGTCACTTGATCTAGGGACTTAACCCAGGAGATATGAACGCTGCATTTTATATACACACAGATACACACGTATGTATACACACAGACATATATGCAGATACACATGAATACACACATACTCACCTACCCCCACAGGCACACACACACACACACACACACACACACACACACACACACACACACACAGACTCCTACTCGCTCCCTTTCAAAAGAACCCTATGTCCAGGCTCCCCTTTGTAGGTGACAATCTCACTGGGGCTTCTGCTGCCTGGGTCAGGGGACTTGACTGTGTGTTTCAAGGAAATCCCCCTTCCCCAGTTTTATTTAATTGAGGAGTTGTGATAAAATGAACTATGAACCCCTGAGTTCATTCCTTCAAGTTCTGGAGTATTAACCCACAAATCAACAAAACAAAAGGGTTTAACGGTGCAATCAGTTTATAACTTAAGAGTAATTATCATGCATGGCGCCAGTTGGTTATAGCCATAGACAAACCATTTAACTGTGTGCAAGGAGGAAGAGAGTTATGCCGTCCCTGTAGGCCCCCAGGTGAAGCAGGTGTACAGAGTTGGGGCTTCAACTACTCATGGGGAGAAAGTCTTGCTTCAACCATGGGGAACTTGATGTTTCTCCACTTGGTGGAGGGCAAGAGGACTTGAGACAGCAGGGTGAGCAGAGGGCCGGCTGACTCTGACTCAGGTCTCCCTGCAAAGACAACAGGAGGAGCCCTGTCTCATTTGATCTAAGGTGCGTGCAGGACATAGAACCTCAGAGAGAAAGGGGCCCTTAAAGACCACAAAGACCTCTATATTTTATGGTAGAGTCAGAAGCCCAGATGCGGGAGCTGGCTTCCTTCTCTGAGGTGGCAGAGCTGAAATTAGTTCCAGGGTCGCCTGACATGCTGTTCTGAGTTCCTGCATAGCCTCCTGCTGCCTCTCTTTGGGGACCAGATATCCAGCTTCAGAACATCTAGGTATAAGACTTATTTTAAAAAAAATCTATCACCAAACAATCACATTAACTGAAAATCCCTATGCATTACTCGATCTGATAGGTAAATTACTGAACTTTTGATTTATGTAACTCATTATCATTGTACAGTTGCTGCAGCGATATGGTCCATTTGTCTCCTTGATCATTACATGGTTGGTTTTCTCTGTGTCCTGAAAGCAAGACCTTAATAATAACCAGCAAGGGTAATATAATTAGCAAGATGTGTTGTTACCGTGTGCAGTAGGCACATGTGTGGTTGTGTGCACTTCTATGCGTGTTGGAAATGTGGGGGAACTCGGGGTGTTCAGTGCAAGAGGAAACTAGACCATCTGTGAGGCCCAGCAACCCCCTTCTGTCCATCATCAGCGGAGTTCTTTTTAGGTTCTCAGATAGTCTGATCAGGAACCCTTGGACATAAGCTGTCAAAGGAAGAGGGAACAGGAAGAGGAAATGCGTCAGTGTGGAAGGAAAAGGATTATGACCAATCTGTGGTGAGAAGATGGTGGCCCTAGTGACTTGGGAGATGAGGTCATGAGTCCCAGCACACAGGAAGTCATTACTGCTCTGCTGATTGTACCTCTCCCTGGGGTGACACTGTGACAGAGCTTGGGTTACAAATGCCCAGCCCCTCTGGAGTTAAAACCAGAGCAGGAAAAGCAGACACACAGCCTCTCCACCACAGAGATCTTTGGGGGGCAGGTGTGAGAAATGCAATCATCTATCAAACCAATATAATGTTTAAAGTCAGAGTGATATCAAAAAATCCAGTGCAATTTAATTTGATAAATACTTAGTGAAGTATATCCAACTGTCATAATTATTATTGTTAATACAAATAAGCCTATGTTGTACTGGAGCATGTGGATTATTGAAGAAGAATGACCCAGTGTTCCTGGCCTCTGAGGAGTTTGTAATCTACTGCCGATAAGATAAATGTATGATGAGGGATGCAGGTAGCATCTAACTCTGGGGTGAGGCCCAGAGAGAATGGTGGAGGCCAGCAGAAGATGCTTGATGGACAACACGAGCTGTGTCTTGAAGAAGGGTGGGTTTGCTATGAGAGAGGTGGAAGGCATCACAGGCAGGAGGAAGGACAGGTGGGCAAGGAGAGGGCACTTTCAGGGGGAGAAGTCTCCAACTAACCTGGCACCAAGATAGCAGTGGGTAGCAAAGGTGGTCTGAGTAGAACACAGGGGTCACGGGATCTCCCTGAGTTGGTGGGCACTGGCAAAGGCAGAAGCCTCCAGCAGAGAGTCAGTCACAGTCTTGAGACCTTTTTTTCAAACACAGAGGACTTTTCAGTGATGCATGCTATCTGCTCTGTGGAAAGATTATTTTGGAAAATGAAACACATCAACCCCTTGCAAATGACATGTTTAATCCTGTGCTCCTCACAGTTCATAATAGATAAGACTTCAAGCACACACCCCTTCCAGTCTGATCTACAATGGCAATATTGAATTATTTTGAGTCCAAAGACTTGTAAACTATTGCTGTGGGTAATAATAATTGCTGTGAGGTATCATTTTGCAATAACAGAACTGCATACTTTTTCTCTGTTGCTAATAGGGGAAGGAGAGGATAATAAAGCTAGCAATTATTTAAGTTCTTTTCAGGGGCCCCAAGGGTGTAAAGGGTCCACATTTCCCTGTGTGACTGCGACTTGGAGGAAACTGGAAGCCAGGACAAAGGCTGAAAGACTCCTTCTGCAATTTTCCCCAGAGCTCACATTGATTGTGAGAGGAGCTGGCTTTGGGACATCTGCTTTCCCAAGCAATCAATGTAACAACACGAGTGAGAAATGAGTAACAGCAATTGCTTAGCATCCATTCTTCCTTGTAATTAATACCACGTGGCTGCCCAGCAGACAGGCCAGAGCTGTCTGGTGGAAAATGCTCATTCAGGGAAACCAAGCAACAAACAAACAAACACGAAAAGGCGTGCTTGCACATAATTCTTGCAAAATGCAAAGGGGAAAGGGCTTACCTCCGAGCTGTCCATAACTGAATTACCACTGGGGGTTTATGTTTGATCTTTTTTCTTTTCCTCTGAAAAATCAGCTCATATATTTTCTTGCAACCAAGACAAGCAGTCCCTTAATTGTTCCATTAAAAGAGGTGTTGAAATGTTACTAATTGTCAAATGCAATTAAGTGTGGCAACATGTCACAGGTAAATTAATGAGAAAAAGCCAGGTGCTTGGAGGTGGCGCTTGGTGTTCATGTGATGGGAATAATCATTATCCTTTCTGGAGGTGACTCCCGCTCACTAACTGTGGAGCATTATGTGCCTGCACTGCAATGCCACCAGATTACAGCTTTTAAAGGTTTCTGACTCATCACTGGCCATTCTTTGTGAGTGTTTTTTAGTTGCTCTGACTCTCAGAGCTTGATAGTGATGTTGTGAACAGAGAGTATTGGGGACAGAAAAAGGAAAAGACAATTACTACCCTTAAATAGCCCAGAAAAAGAGAAATAGTCTTTGCAAAGAATCTGGAGACTCACATCTGAAACCCTATCTATCACCCATTCAATGCCATGTCAGAGGTGGAGTGGTAGCCACCATGTCTGTCACATGGAAACATGTTGTGAAACCAGAGGGCTCCCAAGAAGAAAGCCAACCATTAGGTAGAAGATGCAGCGTGTCGCACCCACAGGGTAGAGAAGCTTTATGAACATGCTACTGTTGTCTCAGTAGGTTGAGTAAGCTTTGCATTCCTTCATTAGAGCTCACACCTATGCATTCATTCTTCCCATGCGCTATGTGCGGAGGGACACACAAAAGAATGAAACATAGCCTATGCATTGTGCTTTTATTTTCAACTATTTCATCTGTGTTAAGCATACACATTCAACTAGATTGTGAGTCCTTTGACAGTAGGGGTTGGGATCTTATTCTTTTTTATTTTGTGAACTCCAATTTTTAGAACTCCAATTTGGTGTGTATTAAGAAGTCAGTAAATATTTAACAAACAACAAAATAGCTAAATGAGTTAGGAAAGGCCATTGCTTTGGAGATAGAGGGTACACTGTCAGGTCAGAATGCCAGAATCGCATGGCAGATGGTAAAAGAAGAAATAGAAAGACTCCAAGAAGTAGATATGTAGATGACTATATATAGATGACTATATCTATATATAGATATAATATAGATGACTGTGTTTCATGGAATTTTCTAGAGGGAAAATAAAGGGATTCGCTGTTGAAAGGAGCTTTGAGATGGCCGGTGAAAGTTCTCCTCTGTAGGCCAGTGCTGACAGTGGGAGATACCACTGTAGACACGAGCTCACTAAGCAATGGTGACGATAATACCATGTCACAATAGTGGCTAGGTGGCAGTACTTAAATGTCAGAAGCCAGGTGGGTGCAATTATCATAAATAGCAACAAAGTTCTAATAGGATCCCAGGGCACCTAAACCTGCAGAGCGTTATGAAAATGTTAATGGAACACAGCACCCCTAAGGGCAAAATACATGGGCAGCCAACAAGAGTAATACTTAATCTGTACAAAGACCCCACTAAGGATGGATGCTTAGAAGGCTGATAGCAGTTAAGCCAAGAAAATATCATGATTCCTTATTCAGATTTCAGATTTGGGCCAGTTTTCAGGTCTGGAATTCATTGACTAAAGAAGAAGCTGGGTTTCCGGGAGAAAGACCCTATACAACCCAGTGAGTGTACACAGCATTGAAGCCATCAGTCTTTCCCCACAGAAATTACATCCATTGTTCCACACGGAAGGGGGAATACTCAAACATTTTGAGGGTTCCAGGGCATAAGAACCAAGTTGAGTAGACATTAGTGCTGGGAAACTGGAAGAGTTACCACGGCCTTGTGGCTCGAGTGGAAGTGTGTGCAGGCTGGGAGACAAAAGGAGGTTGGACTAAGGTCTGGCTCATAGACTCAGACAATGACCCTTTCCCCAGACTCTACGTTATCGTTGGAGTAGACATACTCAGTGAATAGCACAAGGGATGAATTATTGCAGCAGAGAAGGCCCAGTAAAAGCTTCTGAGTCGGCCATGACTTCTACTCCAGGCCAAGAGAGTAAACCACTGCCAATATCACATCCTAGTGAGAATGGCAGGCATTAAAGAATTGGCCTTAAAGAACTAAAGGGCATGGGAGAGGTGGTCTTCATCATAATGTTCATTTGCTTCATCAATCTAGTCTTTGTAAAAACAGATAGGTCCTGCAGGGTGACAATGAATTATCAAAAACTCAACCAAGGAGTAGATCTTATTGTACTGCCTTTTGCTACAGAAGACCGACATGTCCTTCGGCACATTACGTGCGGGTGTTGACTGGCAAATGTGCTCTTTTCCACCTCTGCCCCCAAAGGCAATTAGAAACCATCCATATTAACTTGGATTACATACTGGTGTATATGTGGCCCCCATCCTCTTCTGCCCTCTGTCGTAGTATTGGCCAAAGAGACCTGGGACACTGGACATCCACGGATCCCCTATACTGATGACATCCTGCTAATCAGACTGAGTGTGCACTTGGAGTCCTCGTTAAGAAATATGCATTCCAGAGTCTAGGTAGAGATGAACCCTGTAAAGAATTAGGGAACCTTTTGATGGGTAAAATTCTTTAGGGGTCCAGGATTAGAGCATGGTGGAATATCCTTTTTAAAGCAAATGGCAATCTACAGTGTTTTGTGTCTCCTACTATGAGGAAGAAAACAATAACTATTGAGACTCTAGAGGCAGCATCCTAAGCTGTGGAATACCGAGTAGCCCATATGCCAGGCAGCGTGAAAGACAGTGAGCTTTGAGTGAAGCTGGAACAGGAAAGGGCTTTATAGCAGTCCGGGCTGCAGTACGAGGGTCTATTGCTTGGGTCATACAGCCAGGCAAGACTAAAATGTAGGAGTTGCTAGGCATGGGAAAATGTGCACGGTAGAGTTTGGAGAAAGTCCAGTGAGAGAATTGCAACTTAGATACCTATGGTTCTCAGCAAGACCATGCCATCTGCAGTAGAAAATTACACACTTTTTGGAAAAACAGCTCAGGGGGTTTTAATGCTCAGTAGAGACAGAAAGCTTGGCTGTAAGATATTACATAACCGTGCATCTGGAATTGCCCATTCTGAGCTAGGATTGATGACAGTCACTAAGTCGTGAGGCCAGGAGGCCACGCCCTCCTGTGATGGACATGATACCTCTGGAATCAAGCACAAGCGGGACCAGAGGGCACAGCGAGCTGCACAGACGGTTAGCCTAGACCCCATGATTTCTCCCACCTTCGTGTCAGAGCCTTTTCCTCAGGTCTTGTATGTGGCTGTAGATGAGATTGCTATGACCTGTGATGGAGGAGAAAATTTTGGTTCATGGATGTGCCAGCTTGGTATACTTGCTAGACAAACTATAGCTCCTTCCAGGGCTGAGCATTCAAGTCAGTGACGAGGCAAATTCTTCATAGCAGGAAAAGTGAGGAAGTCTAAGGAGTTATCTATTTTACGTGTACACATATAATGGCCCCAGGTTAGGATGGATGTGGGCTCATGTGTGGTGGGGGATGGGCCAGCTGGCTAAAGAGGAGCCTGGAGAGAGGAAGACAGGGAGATTGAAGACAAGGGGGTACGGGCTGGAGGCATGAGGATGGACATAAGAAACCAAAACAAAAATGAGGATGTCTTCATGTCACATTTATACCTATAAACAGAGCATTCTACCAGGGAACAGGTACCGCAGAATAGGTCCACGGAAGACTTGTTCAGGATCTGTCATGGGCCATGTTTGTGCAGGGACAATGGACTAGTGAACATAAGGGTGACACTGGCATTGATGAAGGCTATAGCTGGGCACATAGCACAAGTTCCCGAGGTTGATTCATCTGCTGTCACTGTCCCATGACCAACCTATACCTACCTAGAATGATACTGGGTTGATGATTCAACAACAACCCTCAAAATACTGATTGGCCACTTGGTGGTGAGTCAACTTCATTGGATCCCTTCCACTTTGGAAAAGGAAGCACTTTATTTTACCAGGAGTAGACTCCTATTCCAGATATAGATTTGCAGTTCCTGCCAACAGGATTGCAGCCACCATCACTGTTGGGGGCTTGCAGAGTACATTTAACTCCCTGGCACAAGATCCGATATCTCAGGGTGTCTGTCCAGTGAAATCAGTTACAGCAAAGCAGGGGAACTGGTGAGCCCCTGACTGAGGGATCGCCTGCTTATATCACACACTATGCCACCTAGAAGCTGTTGACCAGAAAGAGGAATGCCCTCCAGGCGATAGGGGACCATCACTCAGGAAACAATGTATGCTTGAAAAAAAGATTTTAGGCAATGCTGCGTAGCTAGCAGGTAGAATTCATAAGTATGGGAGCCAAACGACGGAAACCAGAGCCTGGCTCCCAGCGAACCACTTGGTGAGTATATGTTTCTGATGCCCGCCTCTCTGGGCTCTGCATGTGTGGAAGCCTCGCCTTTCGAAGGGGAAATGCTGCTGCCAAGGGACACAGCAGGAGTCCCACTGAGTTATAAACCGTTATTACTTTACCTCTTCAGGTTCCTTGTGCCCGGGGATCAGCAAGCAGGAAGACAAGCTGCCCTTGTGGCTAGAGTGATTTATCACAGTCAGCTGGAGCAGCAGGACTGCTGTCACTCTCTGGGCCAGGAACAAGTAGGTCTGACGCTCCGGTAGTCCACACAGCTAGCTCTTGATTCTTTCTTGATAGTCGTAGTAGGAAGTGATAAGGGCAGCAGCCCCAGTCCGTGGACTTTATGGTGGCCAAGAGTTCATACCATTCAGGGATAAGGAGTTGGCTCATGCCACTAAGTAGGAAAGATACCAGGAGCAGTAGATGCAGGAGCAGAGGATAGCAAAGGAGGGAGCTGACGAAATCATTCGTTCCAAAGCCACTTGCAGTGTGGTAGCTGCAGGTCATCCCGTTTTCCTTCTTCTTCCACTCCTTCCCCCAGAGAGGAGTTCATCAGGACCCCAGGGGCACTGCTTCCAGAATGGAGACGAAGTGGATCCCAGCAGTGCCGGAGATGGACTGCAGACTGTGCCACTAGATCCTCTTTCAGGAATGGAGGACTAACTCCCCAGCTACTGCAAGGATGCTGCTGTAAGATGGCTTTGAGCTGACCACTGTTTTGGGCTTGGGAAACCCACCTCAGGCAAGGTGACACCTCCTTCAGGGGAATCCCACATATGATGACCAATCATTCTGCAGTATAAAGGCTCAGACTATTCACCCAACTTGGCATCGCTCTGCAGGGCCATCTGGGCTCCAGAGCATTCCATGGGACTGTTGAGGCTTCATAAGCCTGGATCGCATTTCAGTTTCTCTTGCTGTCTGTATCTGATTTCTTCTGCTCTTTTCTCCAGGTGTTGATCCCGTGAGTAATCCTTAAATGCCATCAATGTTCCCTAGTCTGTTTGCTGGGAAACTACTCCAATAACTATCTTGCAAATTCCACCATTATTACCATAATTGGCAGCCTCTTTCTTCACCAATCCACATGCCTTTCTACCTGTAACAGTCAATAGGCAAATTACTTTTTTTCAATCTCTTTGTTGTATGGTTCACCTGTGTTTTTGGACTTTCCTGCCATCAGCCAGGAAGCACCCATGGGTGATTAACTCTTCTCAGTTTTGTTCTTTTTGTAATGGTGAGTCCCGAGCCCCATTCCTTACTATTCTGTACCCTCTGTCACTATGTGTGTTGGATTGCAATGCAGCTGCTGTTTATTGAGTCTAAATTTCTCCTTCCATGGTGAACTCCTAGGTGACAGGGGTAGGATCAGGTCCTTTTTTTTCTTCCAGCCCCAATACCTAATACCATTCCTAAACTCTCAACCTGTTTATTGCAGTATGAAGTGCATTTGGTTTTTACTGCTGGGAAAACAAGGTTGGGTAATCTGAGTAGAGTTGTTGTCATTGTCTAATTATTCCTGGGTGTGTACCCATTCAAGGAAACCTTCCTGATACTGTGAAGGAGGGACTTTCCATTTAAAAGTTACATTTCCATTTTTCTAGAGAGGCTGATACTTTAACGGCCTCTTCTTGTCAGAGTAGGGACTTGGTAAATGCTAACGGACTCACTGCCCATGGAGAGTGTGGAATAGCCCAGCTTGGCCCCAGGCAAAACCTAGAAGCTGCTAACACTTGTCTTCAGTTCTTTACCATCTCTTTTCTACAGCCCTTCTCACTCCCAGCGCCTTATCACCTCTGCTATTTCATTCTGCTCATAAAACTTACCTCTGGGAAAGCTTAGCTCCTTTATAACTTGGTATGACTTAGGTTGGTCGGTATGCTGTCTCCTGAGTATTTGCGTTTTTGTCTTCATTTTTTATTGGAAAACAAAAGGGTTTATAGAAGGACCAGGGAGCTCCGTTTGTCCCCTTCAAGCAGCTATTTTGTTTTAAATTAAAAATTCAATAAGCAGTGTGCTTATTTGATTACTGTTTCCCTTTTATACTGGCTACTCTAGAAGAATAGAATATGGTTTTGTCTTTAGCCTTATAACTCAGCACCTAGCAAAGTGCTTCACTTCCTGTAATTCATAAACAGTGATGAGTGTACGTTTGTATAATATTATATACATGTAAATACGAATACGTTTATACATAATTGTGGGCTAGTGGGAAGGTGTTTTCTGAGTGAGAGGGAAGCATCTCCCTATAGTTTCCCACCGATTTAATCCTCATATCTGCCCTAGGGCTGCTCTCTTCTGTTTCTGCCTGGGCTGTCTGTGTCCTTGGGGAAGGACAAGAAGAAAGGTGGGGAGAGTAGGCAGGAGGAGGACAAGGCGGCCATGGGAAGAAAACATCCTCCAGGATGGCTAATGGGCATGGCAGGTTGAAGACTGCACATGGGGGGACTGCATACGAGAAATGACTGAGACATGCAGCTCAAGACCTCGAGGGTGCAGAAATGGGGAATTCAGACAAGATCACTGTATTGGAGTGCCAGGGCAGCCATAACAAAGCACTCCAGACTGGGCGGCCTAAGCAACAGAAATGTATTTTCTCACAGTCCTGGAGGCTAAAGTAAAAGATTAAGCTATTGTCAGGGTTGGTTTCTTCTAAAGCCTCTCTCCTGGGCTTTGGATGGCTGTCTTCTCCCCATCTTTACATGGTCTCCTCTCTGGATGTGCCTGTGTCATAATCTTTTTGAAAAAATAAAGACACAAGTTATAGCTTGATTGGGGCCCTCTCGTATGATCACTGAGTTAAACTCAATTACCTCTTGAAGGGCCCAATCTCTGAATACTGTCATATTCTCAGGCACTAGAGGTCGGGACATCAACAAATGAATTTGAAGAAACACAATTCTGCCCATTACTATCACTTTGACAGATGAGGCAGTGTATATAGTCCTGGAGTTAAACCTTGTGTATTTAGAATGAGGTGCACTAATTTGGAGTTCCTTCTTTACCACCTAAAATCACTTGGGTGCGTTCCTTAATTTCTTGATACCTTAGTTTCCTCTTCTGCTAAATGGAAAGAAAAATAATTATGGCAACAGCACTGCTTAATGAGGTGATTTATGCAGAGTACAATATGTGGACATAGTCAGTACTTAATGACCGTCAGTAGCAGTAGTAGCTATTTTTTAATATCATTGTTAGTATTCTAACTATTTCTCTCCAGCAAGAAGGGATTAACTGAAATGTCCTCCTACTTCTTAGAGTCCTCATGAGGAATGCATGAAAGGATGCATGGTGAAGAGCCTGTGTATTGCCTGGCGCAGGGCAACTTTTCAGCAAATATTGGTTGTGGTCACATCTTTTTTTTTTATGTGGGTACTGGGAGTTGACCTCAGGACCTCACACTTGCCAGCAGGCACTTGTGCCGCTGAGCTATCTCACTGGCCCTGTGGTCACATCTTAATGGGACAAGAATCCATTTTTCCAAAGCACTGTATCTTCCTTTTGTATGACTGAATAGGATCTGGGGTTGCAAAACTGTCTCTCTATTTAATAAGATGCAAATTTCTTGTTGGGGAAATTTTAGATGGAAAAGCTACCTATTTTATTCAGGGACTCATATTTCAATGATTAAAACCTGAAACAAAGCCACACAAGAGAACACACAACTAATAAAATTATTGAGCCACAGAGAGGTGTGCGCTGTGTTCCGAATTACATCATGAAACAGTGCTCAGGTTCATGCGGTTGATTAACCGTTTGATATCTTGTCGACTTTGACAAGCTCTCCTTCTATTTCCTTACACATTTCACTGTGTCTGGTGTAATTAAGAAATGGTGCTGAGTTCTTGTCATCCACCATTAAGGACTAGTCACAGATAGTTTCATAACATCTGCTTCTTGCAACCTTCTAATTATCCATAAAAATCTGGCAGAGAGACCTGACAGGTTACCCGGAACACAGAATATGAATACAAAATAGGGTGCTTTGCTTCTGGAGGTAGAGGGATGGTGTAAAACAGGTACTTTCTAACCTCTTATCTTGCATGCAGCTCCGTTGCCTGTTCAGATGAGGGCTAGGCAAATGTCTTCTCAATAAAGACTCAACATTGAGAAGCATCTTTTAACAAAAAGAATGTGGGTTGGAAATATGCTAATGGAGCTGTGCCAGAATCTGCTGTCCAACGCTGCTCTTACAATCGTTGCTGTCTTACAATGCATCCTGACACAGCCCCTTCCCTGCCTGTTTGCAGGCCTTGAGCTGTCCGGGCCCTGATGGGAAGCCCAGAGGGACTCCTGACTGGGGCAGATGCTTGCCGCTAGCAAGGTTGACTCTGGGCTCCTATTGCTTGTTTCTTGTCATGAATGCTGTTTTTGCCCAGCACCTTGCCTGGCTTTCTGACTTATGGCCTCCTTTGAGTCTGTTAATGCATCTGTTTGGACCCATGGATGGTTCTGCCTTTTGGTTCTGAATCCACGGATGCTCATCTGACCGTTCGGTTTTAGACCTCTACCGTGTTCAGGTGGATCCTTTTGTGTTTTGTAATCTTATGGCTATGACCTCATAGTCTTGCCTCAGCTCTCTTGGCTCTGCTGTCTTTCATTTCTCTGTGTTATAGGAGGCAGAAAACAAAACAAAAGAAAAACAAACAAAATCAAAAGAAAACTCTTCCTGCACCCTCTTTGGTTCAGTAAGTGGGGACCACAAAGCCAAGTGATAAAAAGGCAATTCAGTGGGAAGGAGAAAATATTAGATTTATTATGCATAGTAATTCACAAATAAATGTGACTGAAGCTGGAAATTAGAATCTGGGGCTTCTATAGTAGCTTAACACAGTGGGGAGAAGAGCCTGGGCCTCTGCGGGTAAGGGTGAGTTATGGGAAGGTGACTAATAGATTTATGGTTAGAAAGGGTTGTTTAGAGGGCTTTGTGCTGCAGAGGAGTCACTGGGCCGATCAGAGTTGTCTCTGGAATGGTTCTTTTCCTGGAATATGACAGTGGACACCTTTACAGAGGGACATTTCTGCTACTTTTATGAAGGGAATTTTAGGCCCTGTGTTAGGCAATTAAGGGAGGGGGAAAGAGCTTTTCACATATCTGTTATTTCTCAATTGCCTTCAACTCGAAGTAAGCCCTGTGCTAAATTGGCGTGTGTGGGGCAGCGAGCTCTGGTCTCCACTGTGCTGAGACAAAGTGCACAGGGGAGCAGCTGGGCTTCGAATCTTGAGGGCACTGGTTCTTCGCTGTCCATGTGGCCCAGGCACTATGGAGGCAGCGCATGGAACTTGTTAAAAATGCAGAATCTCAGGCCGCACCCGCATCTGCTGAATCAGAATCTGTAGTTTTACAAGATTCCCAGGCAACTCTATGCACATTAAATAGCCGCCAGTTCATGCATGCATAGTAGTGTTCAAAATTAGTGTTCAAGTGGCAGGGAATGTTTAATAGCGTCCCCCAGAGGGGTGGAGGGAAGCAGCTGCCATCTCTGGCATGGATTTGACTCAGAAGAGAAGGAGCCTGGATCTAATTGCAGTAGATGAAGCAACTCAGCTGAAAGCCAGGCCGTCAGGAGGGCAGAGGGGAGTGCTGTGGGTTTTCCAGGTGATGCCATTAACAGCTGGGTTATAATACAATGTGCCATAATGGCGCAGTAATGAATGTAATTGACAGAGCTCTATTACAGAAAGAGGCACCTCCTTCATTCGAGCTGTTCTTTCTTCCTAGGAGGCAGATAGTCATGAGGTAAGGCAACGAGGAAAGGAGTTCACTCTGCAGAGTTCCAGTCTCTCCTTTGGTCTGCTCCTTGTCCTGCCTCAGGTGAGAACGTTTTAGTGCTGGCAGTTCCCAGGGGAGCATCCACCCGCCACAGCCCTCCTGCTTTTCAGTCGCTGCACCCCTGCAGGAGGTGATGTGAAGCCAGGTGCCCACGGGGCTGAGCAGCATCACCACCCTGGCTCCCATCTGCAAAAGACCTTGGGGACAGAGCTGCAGCCAGGAGACACACTCCTGGTGTCAGGGCTGCCCACCTTTGGGACTCCACAGGGACGCGTAGGATGGGACATGGTTTCAGCAGGAAGCTGCTTGTCCAGCACTGAGCTCAGCACCCATACAGTGTCACACGTGCCCTGGCAACATCACTGTAGCCTCCTTCCTGTCATGTTTGCTTTTTCTTCCTTCCTTCCTTTCTTTCTTCATTTTTTTTTTTTGTTTGTTTGTTTTTTAATCTTTTTGAGACAGGGTCTCACTATGTAGTTCAGGCTGGCCTCGAACTCATTCTGTAGCCCAGGCTAGCTTCAGACTCTAAGCAATCCTCCTGCCTCAGCCTCCTGAGTGCTGGGATTACAGGTGTGCTCCACCACGCCTGGCTTCTTGCTTTCTTATTTCCCTCTCTTGTTCTACTTTTCTTGAGCACTCAAAACCGTTTTTTTTTTTTGTGTGTGTGTGTTTATTAGCTCTTCACCATTTTCCTTTTTATTTTCACCCGTATTTTCTATCTGTCCTGGAAAGCTAGAGTAAAGATTAGAAATGACACTTACCCTCGGAAGAATGTTATTTATTTCTGATTTATGTTGTGCCTTTTTTTTTTTTGAAGAAAAACCCTCAAGGCTCCTACAAGATGACACCTTCACTGTCTGTAAAGCCAAAAAAATGAAAACTCATCTAAAACAAAGGGGATGGAGTGGGAGATAATTGTTCTCGAAGTTAAGGGTTGTCACCATTGTGATTACTTGTACAGCAAATGTAATGCTGGGTTTCTGAAGGCAAATGTAATGTGCCTCTGTTTACTTGTTTTGGGAGAGTGAACACTAGGTAAGCGTCTCGAAGGAACTCTCACGTGATAGTAAGACTACAATAATAAGTATCAATTTTGAGTGGCTAGAATCTGTAGCACTTGCTAACTCCTCTGCTTGTATTGCCCCATGTCAGCTTTCTGTTATTGTGACAAAATACCAGAGGAAAATCAACTTACTAGGAGGAAAGATTTATTGTGGCTTCCAGTTTCAGAGGCTCAGTCTATGGCCAGCTGGCTAAGTTGTTTTGGGGCCCATGGAAAGGCAGAAACATCATGGTGAGAGCACATGCTGGAGTAAAACTGCCCACCTCCTGGCACCTGGGAAGCAAAGAGAGAGGCAGGAAGGGGCAGAGTCCTGATATCCCCTCAAGGGCACGTGCCTAATAACTCAGCTTCCTTCCATCAGGCCATCTCCTAAAGGTGCCACTACCTCCCAGTAGTGTCATGGGATGTCTTTAGGGGACACTCCAGATCCAAACTGTAGCACCTTGTCTAACCCTCACACCAATATTAAGTGACGGGTTAGGGCAATGGTCCCAAGTGTGAACTCCCGAGACAGAGAAAGTCCAGGTTTTGATCCCAGCTCTGCCACTTACAAGCTATGTGACCTTGGGCCAGTCTGCTACTCTCTCTCATCCATAAAGCTGAAATATCAATCAGACTATATAATAGCTGAAAGATTCAAAGATTTAATATACACAAAGCACACAGCTCCTGGCTCTTAGTGAGTATTTGCCTTTATTATCATTATTTCTACTTGACAGATAAGGAAATGGGGTCTTAGAGAGGTTGAGTGGCTGGCCCAGAGTCCCATGGCCAGATCAGATTGGCACCAGAGCTGATGCGACCCCTCTTAACTATTTACACACTGACTCAGGAACCCCAGACGAGGAACTTCTCTGTTAGCCCAGAGCAGCCTGTGTTCGGTTCCTTCGGGGAGAGCTTCCTGCCTGTGGATTCTTTGGGGAGACTTCTCCCTGCTGCTCAGTGTGCCTCGTCTTCTGGGATAGTGTCTAATTTCAATAGGACTCCACATGATGTTTAAAAAATGAGGGCGTTGTATTGCAAGTCACAGTGTGTGACTACAGATTCTCTACTTACATTTAATCATAGCCACCAATCTCTTCTCAAATACAGTTGAACACAGATGAAATTTAGGTCAGTGTCTAACCAAAAGATCACTTCAATATCACTTCTTCTGGGGAGATGCTTGCCCTGCTATTTCCTCTCACCCAGCGTACATGAGTGTCCTCGGCGCTGGTAGAGAACTTAGGTCAAATGTGGGTGTAATTCCCATACCCCCCACCAGATGTCCCACTCGTCCCTGCTATTTGACAGGTGCCAGGGAAAATGGCTTTCCTCACCCCTTCAAGGGAAAGAAGACTGAAGGGGGTGCTGGAGGGACTGAGGGAGGAGAGAGAGAGATTGTGACAAGACTTCCAGATGGTGCTTCTTGTCTCCAGACAAAAGGAATTTTTTCACATTTTTTTCTTTGATGCAGAGGTGTCTGTCCAGAGCGCCGGCTCAGGTCTCTGCAATTTAGGAAGCTTCTATTTCTGCTAAAGAGCTGCTGTCTGACCAGAGCTTTTTCATCTCTGAGCTTGAGGCCAGAGCCACTGTCTGCATCCTCTTCTTTTTGCCCAAGAGCCCTTGGAGCCTCCCTTCCCCCACTGGGCTCTCTTCCTCTAGGGTCTGATTAAAAAAGAGGTGAGGAAGGGCCAGCCCCTCCTGCCCGCAGTATTTCCTGACTCAGGGGTGGTCAGAGACCAGTGTGTGGCTGTAGCACTAACTAGCCATCTTGCAAATAGTACAGAATTTGTCCATACTAAGACTGGTGTGGCGGGGGCCGGTGAGATGGCTCTGCGGCGTGAGCGCCTGCCCGGCAAGCGCGAGGGTCCGAGTTTGACTCCTGGAACCCACATACCAAAAAAGGGCCGGTGATATCGCTCAGTGGCACGGGCGCCTGCTGGCGTGCGAGGTCCTGAGGTCGACCCCCGGTACCCACCAAAAAAAAAAAAAAAAAAAAAAAAAGACTGGTGTGGCAGAAATAATCCCTCCCATGCTCAAACGTGATTGCCACTCGCTTCTCCTCGGGGGAGGAGTAAAGGAACTTGAGGGCAGTAACAAAATTTTAGTAGCTGGAGCATTTTTAATTCCAAAGTATGTCTCTCATCTCTCATCCAGGTGGTAAACTCTGTGCCTACACGCCTGCCTGCCTTTCCTGACTTCCTCCCGCCCTCCCTCCTTCCCTCCTTTCCTTCCTCTCTTCCTTCCTCTTTCTTTTGCAAGGTACCACCCACCCTGGGGAGGCTGGAGTCAAGGAGAGGATAGGCAACATGGTCTTTCCTGCAGATGTTGCCTTTTGCACTGAGGCTCTCTGGAGTCTTTTGCCCAGCATCAGAGGTCACCCCAGGACACCCCAGACATTTACCATAGCCTGGGGGACCCCCATGGATGCAGCACTCTACCCAGCCCAAAACCAGTGCCCTGATTGTGGGTTGTTCTCCAGCCAGAGATCTGCTGTGTGTGGGGGTGGGATGTCTTCATATAGCGCTGGATTTAGAAGCAGCATCAGGGGCTCCTTCCCCCATAAAAGGCCTTGATAACAAAAGCCAGAACACAGTGCTGCAGAGTTCCTACTTTCGGCACCCACCACCTCATTATATGTGTGGCTTTTAATATTCGCAGAGCCTTTGCCAATACACATTTTCTCCCGTACTTGGAAACCGGAGCCCCGATGTGATGTATTATTGATAGGATTGTAATTTACTTCTCTTGGGTTGTATCTACAGTGTGTACCATTAGCACAAAATATTAAATTACCAACGGTTGTATATATTTGTCTATTCAGGTCTGACTCAGTGATATTTGCCTTTCGCCTCAATAAAAGATCGTGAATGTAGAAAGCAGGGTAATATTATTTTTTGTTGTTGCTGTTGCAAGGGAATTTTGATTAAACCATTTTCTCTGTGCTGTGTTTTTGGCGAGCCACGCTTTGCAATGAGGTTACAAGGCAGAGAAGCGTGGGGGTTGGATGGGAAGATGGATGGGCGGTTCACTCCGTGCTTACTCTCAGTGCCCCTGATGTGCCTGGCAGGCTGCTCCTGGCCAGGCTCTGGGCTTTTTCCATCTGCAGAGGGAGTCAAAAATCTGTGTTGCTTGGGGCTGGGGGAGAGTGGGCGTGGGGCATGGACTGGGCAGACCTCGGTGCCGGAGACACAGTCTTCCGGTCAGTTTTTGGCCCTTGTGGTTTCTGCCCACTCCCACCTCCTCAGCCAGGACCATAGAAAGACACAAGCGCGCTTCTTTTTATAAGGATACCAGGTCAGAGGGCTCAAACCAAGCTGCAAATGGAAATGTCACATCCTGTCTGCTTGGTGTTCTCTTTGTTCTGACCTTGGGACTCCTTTCAGCACCTGGAATGGGAGATATTTGCTGGTTCGTTTGCTCAGTACTCTGACCACCACCACTCCCCCTCGAATTCACTCCATTATTTTTACAAGTAAACAGGTTTTTAAAGCATGCCTGTGGCTTGGTTTCCTAATCCCCTTTTAAGGTTCAGAATGAATGGGTGGGGAGACAGGGACGGGGCTTTAAATCTGTATTAACTGGAAGAAGGAAGGTATTTAGGAGACATGCTTATCCCCCTGTTTCCTGCCTCCATCTTCCTTTCTCTAGGGTAGGGGATCACAGGGAGAGGCCTGCTCCCCTCCGGTCACAGGGTGGAGGACAGGGCTTGGAGTCCATCTTCAAAGCTGGGGTTGCCTTTATAGTAGGCTCCTTAGCAAAACACCACTTGGCCTTGGGGGTCTGCTGAGTTTGGCTGCCTGGAGGCGAAATCAGTTTTCTGAGGGCCTGTGAGAGCCGGGCTTTGTTAGCGCTTGTCTCTTTGGCCAGACTGGCTCCCTGAGGGAGACCCCTTTACCTGAGGAAGGGGAGCAACTAACTAAAAGCTTTGCCAGGATGTCTCCTGCCTAAACGACCACTTCCTTTGGCCTCAAGGGGCCTCCTTTGTCCCATGCCTTCTCCTTCACTAAAGGAGAGACGTAGAGTTAAAAAAAATACCAATCACGCAGGAGTAGAAAGCCACTGAAATCAGTGCTAAATCTATCAAAGCAAATCATAGACTCTGACAGCTGAGAAGTATTATTTGTTTTTTTCTTCCCAGATTTCTACTGAGCCTGGTGTTTCAAGCATATGTCTTGGGGAGAAGAGACCCATATAAAGGCAATTACAATTGGCGAATGATTAATGTTGGAGCTGACGTTTTTATTTGTCAGATATGTTTAACTGCATTAACCTTTGCAGAACTTACACCCATGTTCTGAGATATATCTTGTACAGCATCTGAAATATCTGCAATCTGCCTTCACTTAAATCTTATTTACATGTATTTTATTACAATATAAATGAGTTTTTAAAAATCTTAATAGAGATTTTTACCCCATTCTGCCGGTCCTGCTGGCACTGTGGGGAGTCAGAGGGCAGCAGAGTTCTTTGCTGATTGCAAATAGAGTCCCGGCCACCTGTCTGGGGACCTCAAAGGCAGAGGGAGCAGGTGCTGATTCTTGCAGCTCCTGTGCGGGATTTCGGCACTCAGGGGATGAGAAGTCACATCTCCCAGCAGGAGGCACAGAGGCAGAGAAGTTTTATGGCAGACGGACAACTTTTAATTTTTACACGTTACAGAAAACACACATTTCAATAGTATCAATTTCAGAAGAGAAATACCCAGTGGTTCCCATCCGCGGTGCTTTTTCCAACCTGCCCATCGTCCACCCCTCTGCAGAAAAGTGCGTGCCCCACATGTCCTCCAGCGGACACTTGTCTCACAGGTGCTTACGTTCCCAGGCCAGGGTGACTCTCGCTGCTGCGGCTACTGCTGCAGTGGCCCCGTCGTCGGCAGCTCCACGGCTCCTGAGCTTCACTCCACTGAAGTCTGGTTGCGGCAGACAGACTCCGGTGGAATGAAGGACAAGAGAACCCGTGGATCGTCCTGGGACCTTCTGCTCAGGCCGCACTGCATGGCAACCAGGCCCTGCACACAGGTCTGTGGTGGTGGCAGAAGGCCTTCGGGACCCTCCGATCACAGCCTTGGGAGAAGTCAAGGACCTGGATAATTACACCTCCCCTAAGACTCACATCCTTTCGGGGCTGCAGGGAGCTCACTTCCCAAGACACCCCAGTACCTGGCTCACAGTGAGACAAAGCTGAAAGGTATAGAGGGGATGGTGGAGCTGGGGACTCTGGGCTGTTTCTCACCTACAAAGCGGCTGCCCCCGACAAGTGCACATGCACCCTCCCCTGCATTTACACTTTTGGGGTGCTGGCTGTCCTCTCCCATATTGAACTCGGCGTGGCTGGTCCTGTCTAGTGAAACAGGGATTCTGCAACTGCTTCACAAAAGTCCAGCTACTCCGAGCTTGCCTGAGGTGTGGAAAGCGGGGACAGGGGTGTTCCTCTCCAAAAGTGCTGTGCAAGGGGCCTGGGTAGCACTCTGCAGGCCAGTGTGCCAGCATGGAATCAGAAAGTGGTAGGCAAGGAGCAGAGGCCCGTCTTGGGGGTGGGATAGATGGGGGAGATTTACCTAGGTAAGCCAGCTGCCAGCAGCCCGGCATCCTTTGCCAAATCTGCCCGGAAGTGGTGCAACTACTTCTCCATAGGGCACGGGGATGGGGGCTGAGGAGAGACAAGTCCAACCTGGCTTCCAGGGACTGAGCCAAACAGGCAGGACGCAAACTATCAGAGAGTTTTCCGTCCTCTCTTAAAAGAAATGACCGCCAGCCCGCTGGAGAGGCCTTGCTGCCCCGGCTGCTTCCCTGCCGCGTTCAGACATGCCCAGGGCTCAGCGTGAGCCCCATAAAAGGCTGTTCTCAGCACCAACATGCAGACGGGTGGGTGCGGCAGATCCACCTTGTCGTTTGGAATCCTCGCTTCCTGGGGCTTGTTCTGACCTGAAGCAGGGAGGGAGAATCTGGCTCCTCCTCTGGCGGCCAGCACCAGGGCCCGGGCGGGGGGGGGGGGGGGGAGGGCTCACTGAAAAAGGCCCTTGAACAAAAGGGTGGGGTTTCCGGCTGCTGCTGGGGGAGAGCCCCACTGTCTTTGTTCTCGACGTGAAGATCTTGTCAGGGTGAACACAGGGCTTGCTGAGGGCCAGAGATCTGGCCGCTGAGGGGAAGAAGCTCAGTGCATCCTCTTCTGCTCAGCCTTCTGTGGAAGACTCACAGCTCCCAACTGACAGAGAAACGCGGCCTGCGTGTGGACGATCTGGACTTATGTCGTCCTCCCTGCTCTCCCTCAGACCCATTGCTCACTCAGAGGGGAGACGGAGGCCTGTCTGTTGGCTCTGATAAATAATGGCGGGGAGAGTGGGCAATAACAGTTCAGGTATAGAAAGATCCTTTGCCTTCTGTTTGTATTTCAGTTCAACTTTCAAAGCAAAAAGGTCAATGCTTCCTCCTCCAAACCCACCTTACCTCACTCTTACCCTCCCAGTATGCACGGTGTACAGGTTTCTCTGGTTCTTCAATTCGGTGTGGAGAGATCCCTGCCCACACATGGGGCCCTTCCCCTCCAGGGTGCATGCTGCAGGGAGGACGGTGTCACTGTGGAAGGCCATGAATGTGGCATTGATGTTAGTGAGTGCAGGAGCGGCAGGCAGACCTTCCCCTCCTCCCCTTCCCCTTGCCCTACAGACCTGCTGCTGCTACAGGGCAGGGACAAGAAAAGACGAGCAGGAGCCTGTCAAAGGACTCTTGACCCACTCTGAGGCCCATGCTGGAGTTTGAGATTCTTCTCACCACATATTTGCCAGCTTAGTCCCCCAGGGGCCTTTGACTTGGCTACACGTGGTGTCCAGTTGGGTCACTGAACAAGGCAAGTGTTGGGCTATATAGGAAGTTTCAGCTGGTGGCTGCTCTCCTGCCCCCATCTGCTCTCAGGACTGAGCCCTCATATTGTCCTAATACAACTGATTTGGATACAACAACCAAAGAATGGAGGCAGCTCCTGAATCCCCCATGAGTGCTGCACCCCAGAACTGAAAGCACCCCCCCTTCCTCCACTGCAGGAAATCTCCGGAAACTAGAAGTTTGATCTTGGTTCTGGTCTGCTCAGCGTGCACCCTGCCATAGCAGTTCCCATTAGCACCAAGATTTACCACCAGGGATCCTGAAAATCCTCAGGACAACTCCGAAGTGGCTGGGGATTTGGTTAAAATGCAGCAGGTTCAGCTATTTTAGCCTTGAAGGAAGTTGGTGATTGACTTCCAGTGAAAACGGCTCTTTCCTCTCTTCTCTTCCAGCCTCATGAGCCTCCTAATCTAGGTTTGACAAAACCCCCCAAATCCAGAGATTTCAGACTCACCTGTACATATGCATCTCTGAACCTTCAGGTATCAGGGCCTGGCTTTGCATTTGATATAAAATAACAAATTGTTTTTTGTTGTAATGATAATGCGGAGCAAAGAGATGGCTAAAGAGTCATGCATGTGAGAGGGGAAGAAAAGAATTTCCAGGCTTGGAAGGGTCTTTTGCTGTCCCTGAGGACTGAGGATGGGAAGACATGAGCACACTCATTGTACCGAGTGTCCAGTTTAGCAGGCCTGTGCAGTGGAAGCAGCTCCCGGGGACAGCAGGGGGTCGTCCCAAACAGAGCAATTCTCTCTTTGAGGAAAGAGGATAGGAAAGCAGAGGGAAGTGGAGTCAAGGAGAGGGGCTAAGGGCAGCTGGGAAGGAGAGAGCATGGAGCATAGTCCAGGATTCAGTGGAATTTTTAGAGTAGAGGTGACAGACAATAAAAAAGACAAACTGGTTCTTCCTAGGCAAGGGTGAAGAGGGAGCAGCCCATTTCAAGGAGGTGGTACTAGTTTCACTCTTTATTTATGCACCTCTCAGCAAAGCTTCTGGTTACCTGCCTAGTCCAGCCAATGGAGAGCAGGCCCGGTGCAGGCTCCGCCTCGCAGAACCCACACCCCGGGGGCTGTGGACGCTGCACACTGACCACACTGTCTTGTTTTCCTATAAACACCAGGAAAGAGTGGGAAGGTCTCCATCATCCCAGAGAGGGGGAGCCAGGTGCTGGAGGTCATCTGAGCTTTGCACCCGAAGGCTTTGGCCTCACAGAAACTGGGGAGGAGGGAAAGGGGAATGTGTGGATCCTATCTTGGCTCAGCGACACTGTGTGTGTGCATCGTGCATGCTGTGTGTGCACATGTTTATGATATGTGTGTGCATGCTGTGTGTGCATGTGTTTATGATATGTGTGTGCATGTGTGTGTGCATGTTTATGATGTGTATGTGTGTGTAGTGTGCATACTGTGCGTGTGCATGTGTTATGTGTGTGTATCCTGACAAGCACGTGTATGGGCAGCAGGAATCAATGTCACTTTGAGCTGTTAGCCATGACCTGGGTTCCTTGCTCATGACGTACTTCAGGAATCATGCAGAACTGGGCCAGCCCTTCCAGGCTGGGCTGCAGAGAGAGGTCTGAGGGTTAGGGCTATGGCCCAGCTGGACCTGGCTTTTAGCATACAGTGAATGTGCTGCTTTTCTTGTGGGAAACAAGGGGTTTTTATAACGCAGGAGGCATTGCAAGCCTGCTTCCCTTCCATTCCTTAGGGTGGGGAGAGACTGCCCCTATGAGAGGGGAAACTGGGAAGAGACAAGGAATTGGGTCAAAAGCCATTGGCTGTCTTAGCCCCACCAACACTTAGCTTTCCCTCACCCACCCTCCCACCTCCCCTCCCTGTCTCCTGCTACCCAAGGGTCCCCGGAGGGCAGGGGATTTGAAGTCTCTCATAGCAGTGCACCTGGCTTAGGAGCCTGGCCTCCTGCCCTTGAGGCGAATCCCTGCTGTGTGGTAAGAGAGGATCCCTCCATTGTCGGGGCAGGAGGGAAATAAGGAATCCAGTCCACAGAACATCTAGGTCCCATCCTGTCCCACCACCTCACAGAAGCCACCCTGCCTGCTAAAACCTTAGGCATCAGCTGACCTAAATTTTCACCACATACTGGGGCACAGAGGTGTGGAGGGGCACAGAGGTGTGGAGGGGCACGCCTGCCCCAGTGCACACGGCCGGCGTGGGGTCCAGACCTGCCGGAGTCTACTGACCCCGCTAAGGGCTCCTTCCCTAGCCTGGCCTCGTGGGCTGGGCCGGGCTGTTCCTCACTCCTCAGGGAAGGAGAAAAGGCTCCACTGGGCGGGAATACACCCTGCAGGGGAGGCCGGCCCGCCCTAGCCACCGCTGACACAGGGACTCCTCCCCGCGGCTGGGCTGAGTTCATCTCTGCTTTCCCTGGGTCTTAGCCTCCCTTGTCTCAGTAGTGAGGAGAGAGACTCGAAGAGCCCCCACCAGAGGACATGCACGTGGCCATGAGCTGGAGACTGTGGCCTTCCCTTCCCTTCCGGCTCTGTCTTTGCCTCCCTTGAGTCTTTTGTCCATCCATTCGCTCACTCATTCACTTCCTGCTCTCTCCCTCACCGCCTCCGTCCAGAGCAGCGACTCTGGCCCAGGTGGGCTGACCTAGGAGCCCCGTCAGCCATCCTGGATACACAGCTACACAAGCAGACATAAGTGTGGGTCAGAGAAGAAGGCACAACGATGGTCTGATGAGGCAAGGTCCCTTCTGTCTGTGAGACTCAGGGGAGGCGGCGCAGAGGAGGCGGCCTTGAGCTGCATGTGAGAAGGTGAGGCGGGCAGGTGAGCAGGGAATGAACGGAGGCGCCGCAGAGGAGGCGGCCTTGAGCTGCATGTGAGAAGGTGAGGCGGGCAGGTGAGCAGGGAATGAACGGCTCAGCACTGTTTTTCCGAACCCTGAAGACTTACAGGCAGTTAACTAACTGCTGAAGAATGTGACTGCCCCATGGTGGGGAAGAAGTGCCCAAGGCAAGACCCAAAGACCAGTCCTGCAGGTCCTACTCTTCCCTCCTTGGTCATCCCTGACCTCTGCGTTTGTTCAGAGAAAAGGAATCACTCTACCAGCCTGGCGCAGCAATAAAAGACCATTTGTTTCACGGATGACGGTCGCTTTCTTCCCCTCCGTGTCCCCCAGGGCCCAGGAGGGAGCTAGGTGGATGGGTGGACGCTGGCTGCAGGGGCTGCGGTGCAGAGCTGGGGGAGCCGCTGGGCTCCGCCCCGAGCCCACTCCTGGCTCCAAAGCCCGCTCAGAAGATCAAGTTCCCCAATGCCCTCCCTTCTCCTGTACCAGTGCCAGGTCCCAGGGGCCGCGCCCCAGCTCTGGGGTGATGCTGCGCTGGCCTGGGTGTGTCTGCTGGTGGAGAGGGGCATGGGCCTGTGGGGATTCGGGCGCACACTTCCTCTCTACCCTGAAGAATATCCCAGTAACAGCGACCTGTCAGTTTTTCCCCATCTTGGTTTCAGGCACCACATGCCCCGGCCCGGCTCAACATACGCAAGCCAGGATCTCTCCTTTGTTAGGCATTTGGTCCCCACGCGCATCTCCCCACATCCAGTCCTGGAAAGACGGCCCTGCCCTCAGCTCAAGTCCTGGGTCCCAGTGGCAGCAGTCAGGGACGGGTAACTTTGTAGCATCCCCTCCCTGGCTGGCACAGCACCCTTCCACCACCCCCCCCACCCCGTGCGGACCCCCTGAGGGCTGTGTGGAATTTGCTGGGGAAAGCTGTGGCTCCTGAGAGCAGAGCCGGAGAGGCAAAGTGACAGAGGGAGACTGCCTGTTCCCCAGGAGCCTGGGGACCTGCCTGGAGGGAGGGCCCTTGGTGTCAGAGCAGGTGTCAGAGCAGGGAGGACCTCTCCCTGGGCACTTCTTTGTTAGGGTTTAAACCCTCCAGGTATGCAAGCTAGTTCTGCCACTAGCTAGGTTCTGCCCTGTGGCTCAGACGGAACTGCAAAGTGACAGAGGGAGATGTGGTTTAGCCGCAGCATAGGTAGAAAAGCACGACAGAAGTATAGGCTGAGCTTCATGGGACTAAACAGTGTAATATGGCTGCCAAATGAGCAAATCCTCTCTTTGGTTGGATTATTAGAAATATGAGACAGAAAATAAGGGAGGTGATGGCCCTACTCTGTGCCGATCATACAGTTGGTTATTAGATGCAGTCATGACATTCACATGTAAAAGTGAAACCTAAAAGCAAGAAAAAGGGCCGGTGAGACGGCTCAGCGGCTTAAGCGCCTGCCTTGCAAGCGCGAAGGCCCGAGTTCGACTCCCGGAACCCACATACGAAAAAGGGGCCGGTGATATCGCTCAGCGGCACGGGTGCCTGTTGGTGCGCGAGGTCCTGAGGTCGTCCCCCCGGTACCCACAAAAAAAAAAAAAAAAAAAAAAAGCAAGAAAAAAAGTGAGCAGGATGGTGACTGGGCTTAGAAACAGGTCACCTTGGGGAGGGGATTAGGAAATGAGATGTGTAGTCCAGAGCAGTGATGAGAGAGGTGGGGGGAGAAAACGAGGGCTGTTTTCAAGCACTCCAGTGTGTGTCAATTAGTAAAGGTCATTATTTGTCTTTTGTGGCCCTGCGGGGTTGGAACCAGGGGCAACTTCCTTTGGTGTCACCAGATCCCACGTAGATGCCTTCTTTGAAACAGAACACCGTGGACACAGGCAGCGGCAGAAGTGGAGGACTGTGGAGTTCGTACAGCCCCGAGAGAGCACACAGTTGCTCCCCAAGGAGGGAGGGGGCAGCCAGGTGGCAGTGTGGGTCCCCCCAGCCTGGCACTCTCCCTGGGGCTCTGTCCAAGTAGAGCTCTGTCTGAGCAGGTGGGAGTGAGGGCGGAAGACGGCCCAGCCCGCTCCTCCTCCTGGACACATGCAGCCTGGAGCCTTCTGTTGGCTGGACTTGACTTTCTTTAAGTGTTGTGCCGAACTCGGGTTGGGGCTGCCCTGCCGTGGCCAGGCCTCTGCAAACTGACCATGCACCTGCGTGGCACAGAGAGCCCGTGACCTGTGCACAGCACCAGGGCGCATCAGACTGCAGGAGGGGAGCGAGCCCTCGCCTTCCTACTTTGCTGGATTGTGAGTCGCTTCTCTGAGAAGCCCTGTGGTCCTGGCACCCAGGAGGTCCTGCACGTGACAGGTGCTCAGCGAGCATTTGTCCCTAATGTGATGGTGACTGACATTGGCTTGAGGATGGGGAGTTAGCCCCTCTGCTCAAGATGGGGGTCTGCTTTACTTCCCCTGCCTTGCGCTCCTGTCCTGCTCCTCCCTTGTGTTCTCAGAGGCTGCCCAGGCTGTTTTCCCACCATGGGGGCTGTGATAGCCGGGCCCACTCTACCTTTTGTAGGCTGGAGCAGTGACCCCTCATCTCTTGATAGGGTTCATTGACTGCAGGGTGCTCGGGAATGGCAGGTTGCCACCTGTCCTGTTGCTCTCCTCTGTGGAGGCCCCTTCCTCCCACACAGCCAGGCCCAGGCTTCCCCTGCTGCAGACAAAAGAGGGAGCCCAGGGGCCATCGGAGCACTGCAAGTCAAAGTCAATTGTCTTCAGCTGGGAGTTCTGCCCTGTCCTGCATTTATCAGCTCTCATTAAGCACCGCACACAATTCTCCAAGTTGCTTGCAGTCGTCTGGGATCGGGGACTTCTATCTCCATGCTTGATTGGGATTTTATTTTTCTGAATTAACATGCAAATACCCTAGGAAGGTAGTAACTGTAGGAAAGCTAAAAGGTGGGGCACATTCTTTTTGTGTGTGTGCAGTGCTGGGGATTGAACCCAGGACCTTCACACTTTTTTATTTTGAGACGATCTCCATAAATCACTCGGTTGCTCAGACTGGGCTCAAACTTGTGATCCTCCTGCCTCAGCCTCCCAGAGTGCTGGGATCACAGGTATGCACCACTACTCCTAGCTTGGGAAGCATTCTTGGCATTCCTGCCAAAGCATTTCACTTGCAAAACCACCAAGGGAGACTCAGAAACACTGGATGGGAGAGAGTCTGCGTGCTGGCTCTCAGGGTTTGGAAAATTAGATGGACAGAGAATGTGGAGGAAAGACTGGTGTCTCTTGCTAATTCGTGTCTTCACTTAACAGTTGTTGACCAACTACTGTGTTCCACATTCTCTACCAAGTGTTGGAGATAACAGGTGACTGGGTCCTAGCCCCACAGACTCCACGGTGGAGCAGGGGAGGTGCATGTGTGACAGTGAGGGGAACATGCAGGAGCCCCTGTTGCAGCTGTGTGGGAATGGAGAGGAATTCAGAAAGGCTTCCTGCAGGGGGTTCCACCCAACTGAGCTCAGAAACGCAGGAGAAAGTGCACCAATGGGAGAAAAGGCTGCATTCTGTGAGGGGAAGGAAGGCTGAGTGGGATGGGCAAGGTCCACTTCTTAGGTAACAGACAGAAAAATGCAGGCCCATCCTGGGCCACGGATTTGCCACCTGGGAGGTCTGAGGGAAAGGTGCAAGGGGACAGAGGGAGCCCACCCTGCCTGGCAGGGAGAGCAGCTGAAGCCAGACTGCTCCTCATCGGCACCTCTGCAAGATGGAGCTGTGCAGGTAATCAGTTTGGCAATCTCTGCTGGCTGCCTCACCTTGGTTTTGTATGTTTCATGGGATGCCAGTTAAAATTTGCTAAATAAAGAGGAAAGGTTGGCAAGAGAGGGCCAGTGTTAATGGGGAGAAAATGACCAGTGGGTTGGTAAAGGGAGACAAGCAGGCTGTGAGGCACAAGGTTGCTTAGCTCAGGGCCTTCAGTGTGCAGTGTGTGCTTGAATTTCAAGTACAATGTCAGAGATCTTCGCTAGGCTTGCCTCACAGATGAGGGAGACAAGATGGGCAAAACGATGAGGTGAAGAAAAGAGGAGGAGGGCTGGACAGCGGCAAAGCTTTTGTGTGAAAGAAAGGTTCCAGCTGAACTGAGCTGCTCCAGGGGAACCAAAGCCAAGTTTGGGCCACACTTCTCATACTTGCACAGATGAAACAATCACATTTTCAGCTGGGGATTCATTCTGGGGCTCAGAGCAGAGGTCTCCGCTCTCCGAGTATGGTAGCCTGTGCTGGCTCATCCATCCTGCCTGTGTCGGGGAGAAGCGAGCTTTGGTGCTGAGTTCAGCAGTTCTGAGCCACAGAGCAATAAAACAGTGCAGAAGCCCTGTCGTTGCAAGGGGAGGGGATGATCCTACAGTTTAATAAGCAGGAGCGTGGCGGGGACAGGGCAGATTGCAGGTAGTGAGATGGCCAGGACAGAAGGAAGATGCTGGGCTTGATGAAATAGGGCTTGGGGCCTCGCCTCTGGAGTGGGCTTTCTCAAGGATGGGAGGCATTCGGGTGTAAACCTGTTTAGCGTCATTTGAAGCTCTGAATGGGGAAGAGTGAGGGAGGGGATTGTCATCATTCTCGCTGCAGTGGAATGAATGAGGATGTGTGGGGTCTTGAGGTCCTTCTGGGACCATGGTGGGGGCGGGGGAGGCCCTGACTTAGATGACTTTGGTTTCAGCCCAGACTCCATTCATTACTGGCTGTGCAATTTTGTGGTCACGTGGACTCTCAACACTGGTTTCCTCATCTGTAAATGGAATCTAGCAGTAATATCTGGAGAGTGCACGGGAACATCTGCTCAGTAGAACAGGCAGCGTCACAATTGCCGGGCATGTGTATTACGGCCCAGCTTCCCAAATGCTTATGTGCAGGGTTTTGCTAGCAGGAGAGCTGCTCTGTGTACCTGGACTCTGTGTTGAGCGTTGGGAGATAAGGCCCTGAGGGGTATTGCCCTATTTTCTTGCAGTCCAGCCCAGAGGAGGGGGACAGCTGCTGGCTACTGTCTGCTTGTGAGAGCCAATTATTAACATTTCAGGGCACAGCGTGCCTTTCCACCGGTGCACGTTTTGGTAGCTTGAAACTGGCCCCAGTGAGAGTAGAAACCGGAGTCCTCCTGACTACTGGTTGTTAAGCATGTCCTAGCACCCCTGCCCCACCTTTCCCCCTCTGCTGCTTCTCTGTTTGCATGGGGTGCCCAGGCCTCTCTGGGGAGGCTCCTTGCCTGTTCTGCTCCTCAGTGATACCCCTCGAATTGGAGCAGGGATGGCTGTGGGTATTGGAGGGTTCCTGGGGCCCTACAACCCAACCCCCTATCTCCACCACTAGACCATTTCCCCAGACTCGGGGGGCATGAAGATGCTGTTTATGTGGTTTTTCTTTCACTTTTCTCTCCATCTTGAATGTTCTTTAAAAGCTACCTCATCTAGAAGCACTACTTCCTTCCAGAAGCCCACTTTTGGAGGTCTCCTCCACAAAGGCTTCTCCCTGAGTGGTGAGCAGGTGGGTCTCCTGCCACAGATCTGAGCTGCCCTCCTGGCTGGGCAGAGCTCTGCATCATGCATCAGTGCTGCTCCTACAATTTTTCTGCCAAAGTTTTCCTCACATCTTGCTCTTGTAATCCTCGTGGTGCAGACTTTTTATAGGAAAGGAAATGGAGGTTAAATCATTGGTTAGGTAACAGAACAGTATTCATTAGAATCTCCTTTGAGAAATGGTTTTCTGGCTCCTCAGGCTTGGCCTTTCACCACCCCTGTCCCATTGTACTTCCAGGTTCCCGCCATTTCTCTTTTCCTCACAGAACCTGTCACAGCGCTGCTCTCTCCATGTGTGAGAATGGAAAATGCATAAATAAGTAGGCCTTTTGCATTGAATGAGAGGTACTTGTAAAATTTTCCCTTGTAGTTTCTAACTTAAAACATTCTAAATTGGGGCATTCCCTTCCAACACTGACTCCAGAAAAATTATTAAAAGTAGGGAGTAGAGGGCCGGTGAGATGGCTCAGCGGCTTAAGCGCCTGCCCGGCAAGCGCGAGGGCCCGAGTTCGACTCCCGGAACCCACATACGAAAAAGGGGCCAGTGATATCGCTCAGCGGCATGGGTGCCTGCTGGCACACGAGGTCCTGAGGTCGACCCCCTGGTACCCACAAAAAAAAAAAAAAAAGTAGGGAGTAGAAAGAATCTAAAAATAAATTCTTTTTTACTTAGCAAACCTAGTGCTTAATTCCATATGAACCTATCCTTGTTTTCTGGGCCATTTGGAAGGAAACAATAGACACCTCCCTATTCCTGTCTTTTCTGAAACCACAAGAGAGCTAGCACACTATGATGTCCTCTGGGTTGTCCCTGATGGAAAATCCAGAGCAATGTGCCTTCTTTCCCATGAAATTTTCACCAAGACAACAGTAGTGAAATTATAGGTTTACCTCTGGCCAACGTTTTGAAGAGCTGTGGTGTTCCTATTCTTTTCCAACTAAGCTCTGATGTGTACAGACTCCCTATAATTATAGTATAATTGGATTTAACTATAGGGGTAGAACTAGTTTTCAACCAAGTCCCCTCAAATAATTTGTTGCTTATTAGAAAAAAAGGGCACTCTTGCTGGCTGTAGTGGCATGTGCGTCTGGCTGTCCCCGCCCTCGCTCCCCAGCAGAGATGAGAAATGCTGGTATGAGCTCCAGCAATTCGGTGGGGTTGGTTAGATCACAGCACCCTAGCTCTGAGCACTGGAGAAAATCCACTTTCCCTAAAAAGGAAATCCAGGGATGAGGCCTTCCCAGGATCCCAAAGCAAAGTGCCCCTGCCTCTTCCACGTCTAGGTTAGGAGTTTGTTTTGTTTACCTCTCTACTGCCAGTAACTGTCTCACACAGGGGAAACGCAGATGTGAACCCACTTGCTCAAGGTCACCTGGTGAATAACAAATAACCCAGGTGTCCTGGGCTCTCAGCCCAGTGCTCATTTTGCTCCAAACAGCCTGCCAGACCCACAGATGCTTTCCAGCAGAGCTGAAGATGGTGCGAGTGTGGGATTTCTATTGCTTGTGGCTGGACCCAAAGGTTACAGACAATGAGTGACTTGACTGTCTGAAGAGAAGAATCAGGGAATAACCTGAATTAATCACACAGTTGCTGCAAGATATAACTAGGGAGTTAATAAGCTCTGTTTTGCCATTTCGCTCTTTAACGAAGCAGTTTACACAGGCTTCTCTTCAATACGCTCTACCTGCTTTTCCGAGGTGACTATGTGGTATGAGTGTGCCAACTAGGTTGTTGCTGTAATAGTCCCTGGCTGGTGCTTTAAAGTGAAGTGAAATAAAATAAAACAGCTGACCAAGACTCATTTCCTTCCCACTTCCAACACCCTTTATGGCCCTTGGTCAGCAGGTGCCTGTATTTACTTGCAAATGGCCCAAGGATATGGTGACCCAGAGGCCAGGTAGTGTCCTAGGCAATAATTCCTTCTCATAGGCAATTCAAACTCCCTGTGGGCTGGGAATTGGGAGACCTACATTTAGCTTGTGACCACTACCAAGTGTCTATGTGATCCTGGGACAAGTCGCTTCACATCTGTGGATCTTAGTTTTATTCATTTGCCAAATGATGAAGCTACAAAATATGGAGAGCAAGTCTTCCTCCAATCCTAACAGTCTTAGGTGGTTTTTAATGTAGAACTTTAGCTCCTCAGAAGGTTGCAGGTAGACTTTGGGAAGAGTCCAAATTGGTTGCTCAAGGATGAAAGGAAAATGTGTGATGCTAGGATTGGTCACATAGAGGCTAGGGATAGCTGGAGAGAATCCTAATGGAAGTGAAGAATGCAGGCTTGTTGAATGCGCAAGCACACTATAGGGGCCAGGTAACATTCCACGGAGGTGGGGGATGGAGCAGGGGAGGACATGGAAGGCTTGGCAGTTCCTTTATTAGGTTTATAGACTGAGCAGGGCATCCTTGAAAAGTAGATTTCACTAAGACTTACCTACCCCAGAGATGTACAAGAGGGAAGGCTGCCGTGAGTCCAGAAGAATTTAGCATAACTCATTCTCTCTTTGATCTGGGTCAGACTGGAGGTAGAAATGTAGAGGAGAGAGGAGGTGAGGGATTTCTTCTTCATTATCAGTTGAGTGAATTCTAAGCAAGCATTTTTCCTCCCTGAATTTCTGAGGTTGGTGTCTTTCCTGATCTGCTGGCTGATTGGATTCTATTCTCTGGGTATATCTAAGTCTTTGGATGGAAAAGCTTTAGTCAGAGCCCGAAACAATGAATAAGTATTGATTTTTTAGCATGTAATCCTGTTGGTTTAGAACTACCATGCTATGCAACTTGGAGGTTCTCCTGTTGTCTAAATCCTAGGAGGATTCTTGAAGTTGCCCCATAGTTCAGTGTTATAGGTTGTGTATAGATCTCCCCACAAAGCTTCATGCAGCCACAGGTGGGCTTTTTCCAGAGGTGGCTGGATGTAGTGTGTGTGTGAGATGCCAGGGTCAATTCATGGAGCAATGCTAGGATCCAGGGCCCTGGGATTAAGAGTGTGAGTGGTACCCTCCCTAAGTAGCCTGGATAAGATATAAGGGATAGTAAGAGCTGTGGTAGACCCTTGTTGCTTTGCTACCTTCTGTCCACCATGAACTATCTCTCCTCTTCGATGCCCCTCTGCCAAGCTATCCCGCCTTGGAGCCAGCTGATGATGGACTGAAACACCTACAAACTGTGAGCTAAACACCCTTTCCCCCCTTACCTTATGTGTGTTAGGTATTTTGTCTCAGCAATGAAAAAGAGTAAGACACTCAGGAAATTAGAAAGGCCCTGTGGAAATGCACAGACCGTTTGTGACTGGGCTGGGCTGGGTTAGATTAATCATGGCTCTGCTAGGAGGAGTCTGAGCCCAACCCAGCCACACCCTCTCATGCTTTCCTGAAGGTTTAATTCACAGTGCACCCTCTGGGTGCTGCTGACAGTGTTCTAGGGTTCCTCTGACCACGTGGGTCAGCATCCGTGCCTTATTTCCCTCCTAGCTTGCTCCACCCATGCCCTGCTGTGGTCTGCTCTTCTTCACGGCTTTTCCCCAGGTGACCTGGCCCATGGTGCTCTCTTTTGCTCTGTTCTGTGCCTGTCACATCTTGAACCTCTCAGTTGGGTTTTTAATTACATGCTCTTTTGTTTTGCCCACTAATTGTTTCCCATGTATTAGTAGTTTCTTTACAAACTCTCTACATTGTAGAGTCTTGGGGCTTTTCTCAAACGGCCCCCAGGTCGGTCTCAAAGTCAGAGTGTGTGACCTCTCCTGTCCACGGGCTTGCGTTAGGCACGTTCTTCACGGGGCTTTCCCCTGCCTCCTGTGTCTCCCCACCCCCTCCCACTTGGCTCCTGCCGGTGACTAACCTTCCCATACAGGAGCCCTGCAGCTGCCCTAGCTTGCCATCTACAAATCAGCTTGGAGTAAGCTGTCTGCCAGTGCCCAGAGAGTCACTGGGCCCCTCCTTGGAGACAAAGAATTCTAGAGGTCTTGTGAGCACATGCCTGCCTGCCTGGCTGCCCACCCATCCAAGGAAAGGCTCGGCCGCCAACCCCAGCCCTGCCTCTGGGAACGCTCCTTGCTCTGAGTAATCTTGTCCTCTCCCCTGCTGGCTGCCCTGACTTGTCCGTTAGAGAGGGCGGGACAGTTCTGAGGAGTCCGCCTGCCTATGGAGGGGAGAGGTGGGGTGTTTGCCTGCAAAGAGAGCTGGGACATTTGCTTTGGTGAGCCCGAGGGAAAGAGGAGAAACCCCGAACCATGGCATTACTGAGGCGGCCAAGGGGAAGTGGGGAAGAAGGGACCAGGCTGGACTTGGCTGGGCCACTAATTTGCAGTAGTGTCCTCTCACATGACTTGCTCACCCTCTCTTACTCTCAAGCTCCTCTTCTACAAAGTGAGGTTGTTAGATTTAAGCAGTAGCTCTCAAACTTGTAAAAATAAGGGGACCCTTTTATCAAGTGAAATCTTTATGATGTATTTCAATTTCTAGAAATGGAAAACAGACATTTGGTTAAAGCAAGTAAGCAGAGCACATCCGGGTTTCTTCCTTGTCTTTCACATCATCGCCCAAAATACCTTGTGAGGACTTAGAGAGATGCAATTCTTATAGCCCATTCTAATGCTCCCAGTCTTTACACCATTGCTACCCTGAGTGTGAGCCCCAGCCAGGAGCAAGCACCCAGATCTTGTTTGGAAGCGTATCACGTCAGGCCCTGCTGGAGACCTACTCAATCCCAGCCTGTAGTTTACTAAGGTCCTCAGCCATTCATGTAAGTTTGGAAGCACTGGTCTGTATGTACAGTTCTGTGACCCAGGGACTAGAGGACAAGAAGATCAGGGGTCTGTGCCCTTCATACAAGTGTGAGGGCTGGTCAGCTGGGGCTGGAATTGTAGGCCACAGCTGGCTCTTATGTTTCTGATGTCTCGGTGCATTTGTGGTGCCCTGGATGGAGAATCGGCCATGGGGAACAAGTTGGCTTACATTGGGCTAAGTGAGGGAGAAGGGGCACCAGTTGGCTCTGTAGAGTGTGTGTTAGTAGGTACTGGGCACACAGCACGTGAAGGGAGAGAAGCATATTTCCAGTATGGAAATGCACACTGGAGCTACCTTAAGCTTGACTCGACCGGGCGTCTATGTTTCCTGGCCTGTGTCCCCTCCACACCATGCAGGATCCCAATTCTTCCTTCACTGCCTGGAAGCTGCGAGCTGGCTTGAGCTTAGAAGACCTATATTTTGGTTCTAGCTCTGGCTTTTCTCATGCTACCTTCTTGAGTTTCTGTCCTGTTGTGGGCCCTTGTTTTCTCTACAGCACGGTGAACTCACAGAGCTGTTGCAAGGATGAGCTTGAAGGATATGGAAGATGTCTGTAACTTGTAAAGCACTACAAGCTCAGAAAGAGTTTTCTATCAGTTCTGAGCTATAAGAACTCCCAGAGCTTAGTGTAAGCTACACTGACTCCGAGGCCTCCAACACCCCTGGGGGACTAAGGGCTGGTTTCTTGTGTAAGTCTAAGTTTGGTCTGGTGTCTTCAGGGTTGGGTGACCCTTTTGGTGGTTCTTATAAAACCTCCAGAGGAACTTGATTAATCAAATGCTTGATTTTTAAAAATAATACTTTGCAAAAATCTAAGAGAGAAAACAAATTTAAAACTGTTCTTATAAAGAATCAAAAAATAAAAGAAAAATGATTGTATTCTTATTATGTCCCTGTACTTAGAAAATGCTGGGCCAGCCATAAAGAAGCATACATTTGTGTCATTTGTAGGGAAATGGGTGCACCCTGAGACCATAATGCTAAGTGAAGTACATCAGACACACAGTTTAAATATCGCATAGTTTCTCTTATCCAAAGTATGAATAATGCAAAGAGCAAAATAAAAGATAGAGGATAGAAAACAGGGAGGTAGACCTTTTGCAGATGGGAAGAGGTCTAGGGATGGAAGGAGAAGAGTGGAAAGAGAAGAAAGGGAAGTAAAAAGGATTAAAATGCAATATGTATATGCACCATCTCCCCAAATTAATGTATTCATCATGCATAGCAAACATATGCTAATAAAAAATTTAAGAAAAGAAGAAACTGCTGGGCCACTTCATGGTGGAATTTTATTTTTTGGCAGTACTGGAGATTGAACCCAGGGCCTTGGCTCTGAGCTACATCCCCAACCCTGTTAAAATTTTTTTAAAACCTTGAGACAGGGGTCTCCCTGAGTTGCCCCAGATGGGCTTGAACTTGGGATCTTCCCGCCTCAGTGAACTTTTTCACTTGGTCAGAAGTGGGGATGATGGACCTTGGGTCAACTCTGAAGTTGAATTTATTACTTTTCTCTTCCATTAGTTGATGTTCTAGTGGCCATTTCTGGGAAAGCTTCTTCCCAGTAATTGAAAATTGTGTTTGTGCTGTCGTTGGAAATGTTTTGGGAAAATGCACAGGTTTCTAATGCTTTTCTATTGATAGAAGAATTTAAGTGTCACTTAATAATAAGAGTTTGGGGCTTTTCTTCTGATTTCTTATTTCTTCTCTCCTTTTTGAAAGCCTGAAAACTTTCTCAGTCAAGGGAACACATTTTAGGCCCAAAGGGTGGGCTTGGTCTGAAATCTAATGTCAGGGAATGAAGTGGGTTTGTAACTTCATGGTCAGCCTCTGCCCCACCCTGGCTTGGCTGTGCTCAATGGTCCTGCCCTCTCCTCCTGGCTCAGCCACCCCGCCATTCCCTTCCACCTTCCTTGCTTTGGCCTTCTTCCAGAAAGTACCCACAGAAATCCCATGGCCTCTGGATAAAACGTTTCTCTGTGCAGGAGTCAGGGAGAAGCTCTCCTTGTGGTGTGGCCACATGGACTTCCCACTTGGATGGAGGAGGATTGGGAAGACATTCTTGGTAGGAGTCAGGTCATCTTTCCTTTAAAAACAATCTTAAAAAAAGTATTGAATCTTTCTGCTACATTCTCACTGTGGGAACTTCTCTGGGGAAGCTGAGGGTGTTGGAGTTGTTAGTTGAGTCTGGGGAACTTTGCTTGTAAAGCTTCTTTACCATGCTCTGGGTAAGGGTCTCTCTTTGAAAGGTCCTGCATCATTGTTAGACTTGGCAGAGTGGAAAGGGAGGCTCTGGGCAGCTAGATCTGCTCCAGGCTCAGTTTGCCTCTTACTGAAAGGCATTGGCTCTCTGGGACAGCCACGCCTGCCTTTTGTGACTTAATGGGATTTTCTCCACTAATTCAGCATCTTTCTTAGGAATCCGAGCACTATGGAATTTTGATTTGGGTTTTCTTATCCCTTTATGGGATTAAAAAATGTGTATAGCTCTTTCAACCTTTCTTTCTCCTTCTTAATGAACTGCCTGCATTTATTGGTCCCCAAATTCATGTCTTTAAACTAGATATTTGTCCTAACCATGTGATCCATTTCTTCAACTCTCTCTTCAACACATGTATTTGGACATTCCACATGGAATTCAAACTCAGTCACTCACAACCCTTCCTCTCCTCAGCTCCCCAAAACCCTTCGTCTTCCCACCATTCCTGTGTTCCTGTTCTCTCTAAATGGTCTCCTTTCACTCAGATGCTCAAGCCAGAAATTTAGGAGTCATCCCTGGTTCTTCTCTCTCCTTTATCTTCCACATGTTATTTGACATCAAAACCCATCAATTCAGCCCTTTCACGATGCCTCAAATTTAACCATTTCCATTCATTCCCATTACTGCTGCGTTAGCGCGGACTGTGGGTGTAAATCACCTGGATTCTTACTGGTTTCCCCTCTCCCCTTTCACGTTCCAAGTGTAGAAGTCAACACACTAGATGCGGAGTAAGTGTTTGGTAAATTAAGAAAGGTGAAGTTTATTACCATTCCACTGCCTCCTAAAAGGACCAGACAAGACAGAGGAGAGATGAAAAACCCTTCAGATATGAAGACTTCCGAGTAAGATGTTTCCCGGTGTTCTCTTGCTGTGGGACTTGTTGTCAGTAACTTATTTAAGCTGGATCCCACAGCTACCTATGACTCTATTTTTGCTGACTCTGCCCTTAACAACGATTAGCTGCTCTCTTTTCTTCAGTTTACAGCAGAGAAAGTTGTGAAAATATACAGCCTTTGTCTGAGGCCTGGTCCCGATCCAGCCTGGAGAGTTGGATCCATTTGCTGGAGAGCAGCTGCCCCAGAGCTGCTGTTTATGCCAGATAATTTGCAGAAAAACAAAAATGAAAAGGAACTTTGGGCTTGACATCTAATTTCTTCACGCATCTACATAGGTGGGTTTCTCACATACCCTATTCCTTCACTAGTTTCCTCTGCAGCCCCCATCCTTGAAGTCTTTTCCGTTCTTCCAGAGACCAGCAGGAAGGGTGACGGGTAGCCAGGAGAGAGACTAAGAATCTTAAAGTCCCACCCTTTGCAAATGGTTGGAATTCCTTCTCTTTCTGTCTCCACACCCGAACCTGACAGGACATGCTTTGCTGACGCTGGATCCTAGGATTTGGGGAAGGGAGAGGAAGCCTGAGAGAATTCACTGTTTTAAGAGGACTCCTTTCCCATTTTTCACTCCCCTACCAAGCGTGGTGGTAGAGTAGGTTTTGCAATTGCCTTTCTCTGTCTGGACTTGCTCAGAAGCCCTGGAAAGGGCCAGGTATTTTTGTGGGAGGGTGGCCTTCTGTTTGCAAGGAAAATGTTTCTGCACGTGTTAGTGTAGCGGCCCCTGTGCAGCACATGGACAGTTGTGCTAATTTCTGCAGAAGGGGAGTGAGCCAGGCATTGCCCTGGCCCTTGCTGGGAGGGGTGCAGGTGAGGGAAAGGGCTGTTGCATGTGTGTTGGGGTGGGGAGGGGGTGGTACCATAAAGGGGAGGGATAAAACATAAGCCTTCTTGGAAGGCACAATTTGATGGACTAAATTAATTGTTCTGAGAGAAGACAAATACACAGTCGGAGCAGGAGAACAATTCTCCAGGATTTGGGGAAATTCTTTTGATCTGTAAGAGAGTTTCAAGGCACAGTAGACAATGAGAAACTTGTTGGGCCTTTCACTCCTTTACAACAAAGGTAAAAGGTGCAGCTCTACCAGCCAGTTTTTCTTTACTGTGATTCTGGGATAAGATTTGTCAAGATTTTTAATTCATCTAAGCTTTTCATGTGATTGGCTTCAATGATTAACTGAGTGCCCATTTTTCTTAATGTCTGGATTTGCAATTAGTTACTTCTGCTGATTTTAAAAAATGGGATAAAAATGTTGCATGTCTGCTGAATTTGAACAGACTACCTCTATTTCGTCTGGGAAATGACTTCCAATATTGTATTATGTTATTGACTAAAACTTAACATAAAATTATTCATGACTGAAAACTTCAAAGCATCTGTCTATAAAGAATTACGGATCCAAAAATTCAGGGCTGAAAGGGACATAAAGATCATTTGCTAGTGGGTCTCAACCAGGGCATTTGGAAATGTGTGTGGCTGTTTTGAGCTTTCATAGTGACAATGACTGAGGGGCACAGCTGCATTTGATGTCCTGAAATTATGAATGCTAAGCATTCTAGAGAGTTCCCCACAGCACTGAATTTCCCTATCCAAAGTATCAGCCATACCTCTGTTTAAAAATTGAGGCCAGCTCATCATTTGAGTTATGAAAATACTGAGGCCTGGTATTTCCAAGGTCAACAAAATGGCAACGAGTAGGGTGACTCACATGTTTTTCTTTGATGTGACTCAGTTTCTTTTGTTCCCTTAAGGGAATATTAACAGTAGTTCCATGGATGATGTATGAGACCTCCATTAAGTAGTGGAAGGGCCAATCAAAGCCTGGTGTCAGTCTTGGTACTCTGATATCTATCTTTCCTTCTTATCTATTGGGGACCACATATCATCTCCCACCCCACCATAAAATGTTTAAAAGTGCAAGAAGAACACTGAAATTTACCAAGAATGGTAATGCTTGAGAAAATTGTAAAGCAAGTGGATGAATGGGAGAAGATAGAAGCCCAGTGAAAGTTTAAGTTCAGATTTAATCAAGAATAGGGAAATCAAATAACAGAGTGTTGAGGGCGGTTGGGAGATAATAACATTTTGAATCAGATCATAGTCTTCCAGCCAACTGGTTGCATCCTCATGTATCAAAGACATTTACAGATGAAATCTCAAAACTCTAGTTTTTGACAATCACAAAGACTGGAGAAGTTCCTAGAACATTGGAAATAAAAAAATAGTTTTAATTTTTAAAAAGAAGGAAAGAGAAACTTGAGAAGTTACCTGTAAGGGAACTTGACATTGGACCTGATATAATTCTCCAACTTTACGCAAAACTTATACTTTATCTGTGCTTAGAATAGAAAGAAGTGCATGGATGCTGCTGCATGAACTGACCTATCATGGATGGATCCCTGAAAGTCCTAAGTCTAGAAAATCTTGATTTCCACAATACACTTGACAATGTGTTCTATGATATACTAGTGGGTAAGACTATAATAATTGTGTTAGGCAATGTTGCAGTTAGTGGATAAATGATAACCTGGAAGGAGAGACTAGTGAAAGTAATCCTCTATTTTAATCAGGTCCTGTTTAATATATAAATCAATAATTCGAAAGAACACAATAACAAATACGATTTCCAATTTTTTTGTATGGCAGAGTCATATGAGATAATATTAAAAGTGATCTCTATAGACTGAAAGTCAGGACCAAACTCAAGAAGATGAGATTGAACACATGTAAATAGTAATCTACTGCAATGAAGTTAAAGAAAAATCAATTCCACAACCACAGAATGGAAGAGACCTGGTTTGCAGAGCCTCATACTGAGAGGAAAAGGGCTTTTTAAGGGGAAGGGCTTTTTACTGGACTATAAGCAGAAGGTGAAACTATAGTTTGTGGTTTCCATAAAAGTTCATGTAATCTAAGATGCACCCAGAGAAGAATATAAGATATAAGGTTGATGATGTGTCATGTGAGGAATGTGTCATTATGAGGAATGATTGAAAGAATAAAAGACCTCGAATGGCTGGACTAAAGAGGAGACAACTAAAAGGTTTACTTGTGAGGAAAAGGGAAAGAGATTATCTTGCAAGGAGTTAAGGTGGAATAAGGACCAACTGGCCAAAGCTGTAAGGAGACAGATTTTAGCTGAATATAAAGAAAAACTTACAACAGTCAAGAAAAAAAATGGGTTTATACTGTACTCATGTTCATAACAGAATTATTCATAACAGCCCAAAGTTAATAGCCATCCAAGGGTTCATCAATAGATGAACGGGAAAACAAAGTGTAGGGTATTCATAAAATGAAAGAAAGGAAATTCTGACACAGGTTGCAACATGAACAAACCACAAAGGTAATATACTAAATAAAGTAAGCTAGTCCAGTTCCACTGCGGTCTGGTGTTGGAGTGGTCATATTCATAGAGACAGAAAGTACAGTTGGCTGCCAGGGACCAGAGGAGGGGATGAGGGGAGACATGTTCAAGGAGGGCAGATCCAGTTTGAGAAGATGAAGCAAGATCCTGGAGATGTATGGCGCAGATGGTCATACAACACCGAGCTATACACTTTAAACTGGCCAAAAAGGTAAGTTTAGTGAACATTTTTACCACAGTCAAAAGCCAAACCAAGGGTTCCACGGCATATAGAATGAACCCTAAAAGTAGAAGAAATGGGCTACCGGTGGAGGTACTAAGCGTCTTGTAGCTGTGGGTGTCTACACAGAAGCCGGGCAGTCTCTTGGTGGCATGGAATTTCAGGATGAGAAGGGGTCAATCCCGGTGACTTCAGGACTGCCACAACCCCAGATGAACACAGAGGCTGGTGCTATGACTCAGAGTGAGCCAGGATGCCTTCCTGCGTGATTTCGACATACACAAAATTATATTCATATATGTCATGCATAACAAAGGACCGTGTTTTCTAACAAGTATCCATTTTTGATCATACTGTTTTATAAATACTTAAAAATTGCTACCCTTTGAGCCTCTGCCCAGCTTCAGTATTGGGACACTGCAGAATCTTAGAAGCTTCCCATCCTGCCATATGCCCTCTCCCAATCGCATCATTCCCCTGCTTCCCTGTAATGACCATTTTCTAGACTTTTCTAATGACCTATTGCTTGTTTTGTGAAAAATAAGTTGACTCCCAATTACACACCCCTAAACAACATAATTTGCTTTTTTCCATTTTGAATATATATATATATATATATTTATATATATATAGATAGATAGATAGATAGATAGTGCTATATTTTCTTTACTTCTTTATCTCATAATGTTTATAAAATTCATGTGGACACATTCATGCAACTGTAATTAATTCCTTTTCAGTAGATCAGAACGTTCCCTTGTGTGTATATATGTCACAACTTATTTATCATTTCTACTGTTGATGGACATTTGGGCTGTTTCTAGTTTTTAGTTTTTATACTCACTGCCGCCAAGGACATTGATGTGCCTGACTTCCGGCCTCGTGCACAAGAATTTCTCTAGGGAATGTACCTGAGATTGGAAATTCTGGGTAGTAGGATATACACATCTCCAAATTTTCGAAATGATGACAAACTCTTTTTTCAATGACTATATCAATTTCATTTCTGCCAGCAGTGTTGGAGAGTTCTCATCGCTTTGCATATTGTCAGATTCAGCCTGCAGCTTCACTTAAGAATTAGAGGAGGTGGTGATGTGGGCAATCTGACACTGATATCGCTGTCACCTGAAAGTGGGAGAATGTACTTGAGTTGCACCGAGAGAAATGTAGCTTCTAAATCAATGAAGGTGCGAGTTAAGTGGCTTAATAAAGATAGACTTCCAGTGACATCTTAAGCACATGAAGGGTACAGAGGGCCAAGTATTCCTCAGGAAACTGCCTTTGTCCCCACTCTGTCCCCCAGTTTTTTGTATGTGCTCACCAGACACTAACTACCTGTGTTATCAATGCAGTCATTTGGCAAAGGGCTCTACATTTCAAAGAAGGAAATTCCAGAGAAAGACATCTTTTACCAAATTATGTTACAATTTGGTAAGGCTTATTGAATGGAACTCAAATGAATGTCTCTTGGGAGAGTATTATGGGGTCATGGAAGGAATTGCATAGCTTTGGGCTCTGGAGGTGACCATCTGAACTAAGATTCCAGCGGCCCCTTTCCAGTTACACGAGTTTAAATCAGTTGTTTGATCTCCCTGATATTAATTGCCTCATCTGCAAAATGGGTAGAGTTTCAGGACCTGCTGAGCATATGTTTGTGAGGAAGGCTGGTTATGAAGGCAAGAGATTCTGTAAAGTGCCTTGGTCATGCCCTCGGAAGGTGTGTCCCTGAAGAAATGATTTCATCATGGCTTACAGGACCATCTAAGCATGGATTTGCCTGGGGAGACAGGGTAGGACTTGACCTTTTTGGAATTTTGTTCTTGCCCTGTCCCCATCTCCCCCACACACATACCCTTGGTAAGTTTTGGTAGCAGACATTTGGAATAAGCTCTGTTTTTATTCTCTATTAAACCGGAATTGGGAGCAAAAACAGATATTTTTTAAAAAGAGAAATTAATCTCCTAAACAGGGTGATTTTACCCTTTTCTTTAAATACTTCTAAACTCATGAGGGAGAAGCACAGCACACATTATCCATCACAATGAAGCATCATCCAGCGCCTTCGGGTTTCACTGACTTTAAGATTGCCCTCTGAGCGATAGGGTTTGTTTTTTTTTTTTCCCAGAGCACAGTTAGCAGGGACATTTTTCTTTAAATGGCCCCATTTCATTTGCATTTTAAGCTTTCACTGCAGAGAGTAGAAGCTGTTGTAAATGGTTCCAAGAAGATGGCTGTGATTTCTCCAAACCCAGAGCTGCCTGCCTGAAGCTTCTGAAATTGAGTGTCAGCTTCCCTCAGAGTAGAAAGATATTACTTCATATTTGTGCACGCAGTTCGCTGCTCTGCTCCGGGTTTGATGGTCTCATTTAGCCACAGGCACTCTCCAGCAATGATTCATTCTCCCCAATAAAATTAAATATCACGTTTCTCCCCCACCCTCTTTTTCTTTTTTTTAATAAGACATTTTCTTGTTTAGGCTGAAGTAAGACAAAGTGAGAAACTGTGAGTTCTCCAATTCCTTTATGGCTCTTTCTTGACAAGGAGAGAACAGAAAAAAGGCAAAAGAGGAAGAAAAACAACAGCTGGAAATTGGAATGGGAAGCCATAGCAAGACAACAGATCTCTTTGAGTTTGTTGAAGATTGAATCTGATATATGGCATCTGGAATGGCTTACAGTTTTGTAGAACAAGGGACTGACAGACTAGTGTTACCTCCATTTTAATTCTTGGGTTTGTACCACTTATCCCAGTAATCCCCCAGTTAGGGGCCAAAGTTTACAGTGTTGTCCACAGGCCACGAGGTCTTGACACCTCCCAATACACTCCAGGAGGAGTCTGTGTGGATCCCACAGAGGGCTGGGCAAGAAGCTCAGTGTAAAAAGAGAGCAGCTGCGATGGAGAGATGGCTACGCCTTGATTGACAGTACCCTTGGATGAAGCAAGCTGAGTCTTTATGTTTTCTCAGATCTGCTTTAAAATGTACATGGCCTTTACCCTACTGATTAGCTCTGTTCCAAAGTTTGCAGTTTGGTTTTTCAGAGCCTGGAACATGATATACTTGAAAATGGTCCTTGGATGGGTCAGTCAGCTTCTTTTGGCTGGCCGCCAAAGTCCCCTTCACACATACTCTGTTAGCAGAAGTGTGTCTCCAAGAGTTTTAGTGTGATGGGGACAGGAGCCCATGGGGTGAGGCAGGAGATGGGGGATGGGTTTCTTCTTCTTCTTCCTGACTCTTGAGCCCAGCTTTGCCGAAATGTTGAAATGGACTTAGCATGTTTTTGGCATCTTCCCTTTCTACTCCTCTCTCTTGATGGTCAGGGCCTTATGTGACCCTAAGGTGACATAATTTGTTCCTGGAGGGATGATATTAAGAGGATAATGAGTGTATAGCCCAGCTGAGGTTCCTCCTACTGAGATTCTGGGATCCGTGGACAGACGGGAGGAAGCAGAAGATTAGAGATTCGGTCTAGTTCACTGCCCCGGCCCTTCCATGAGTGAAGCAAACCCTGGAGGGGGCAGCGGGGAACTGGGACTGCAGATGAAGGGAGATGAGCTCCATGTTTCTAGGTCTTCTTCATAGTTTTTAAGAGCAGCCTTCCAAAGAATCCAGATTTTTATATGAACTTTTCCTAATTTTACACAGTAATCCACCATAAAACAAATAAGCCTAAATCGCTGTGCTAGCCAAATAAAACCTAGCCATTGGGCTGACTTGGCCACAGGCTCCTGGTTTGTAATTTCCTTGTTCTCATCTAGCAGTTCCTCCCCAGTCCTTCCCTCCTCCTGAACCCCTTCGTGCTCACAAGGACACCCCACAATAACCAGACTTCCTCCTCCTGCCTCTTCTGACTCCTCCCCTTCACATCCGCTTACCTGGATCACATGTGTACATGGCCACCATGGACCTTGGCATCTCCTGAGTCACGTCCCAATCTCTTACACAACCTCCATCTTTCTACTTCTTTTACTCAATGATTCACATAATTTCCACTTTTTAAGTCGAGACTCCAGACCCTTCATCTCTCTCTGTATTCATCATTTCTGTAAGCCTCCTCCTCGAGTCCTCTCCCGCTTCATTTTACTTCAGCTTCCATCTTGCTGATAGTGTTGCTCATTGGCTTTCTTTCATGCTTGGCTGACAAACTCAACCCAGAGCTACTTAACTATTAGCCTTCTCTGCCAGTGTTGCTGTGTGTCACAGAGAAGCCTGGATCTGTAGATTAATTTCCCTACCGCTGCCTGGCTTCTGGGCTCTACTGCTCTATGCTGTGCCCTGGACCGTGGACCGCAAGTTGGTGCGTTGTTTGTTGGCTTTCTCTTGTTCTCTAGACTAACTTTTTCATGGCTTCATCATTACCCTCTTCTCAAATGTTTGACCTTAACAAAGTAAGCATTTCATATTGCTGTTTTCTTCACAGACAAGTAGGAACCAAAGATGGGGGACATCTTCTCTTAGCGCACTGCTCACCAAACCTACAAAGACCTCCATCAGCCTGCAGGCTTCCTTCCTTCACTGCAGTATTATGGATGAGAAGTCTACCCCTGTCTGCATTTATCTCTCCACTTACCCTCTGAAATTTTCTTTCCCAGCTCCTTAGAAGCCTGGCTGGATCAATTTTCAGTCTCTTCCCTGCATATTCACTTTGTCCCTTTCTCTTTTGGTCTCTTCCTATACACATGTGAACATACTCAAGATTTCTATGCTGAATATACAGTTCCTTTCTGGTGCCATGGCTCCTTTCAGGCATCTATCTATCTATCTATCTATCTATCTATCTATCTATCTATTATCTATCTATCTATCTATCTATCTATCTATCTATCTATCTATCTATCATCTATGCTACTTCTCATTTTCTATTCTACCCACAGATATCTGGCTTCTGCCCTTATCACTCTACTGACCGAAATTGTCCTCAGCAAGGTCATTGATGGCTATCTTATTGCCAAATCCAGTGGCAACTTGTACGCCATTATATTTCTTGACCTCTCAGTAGTAGTTGCCATTGTTGGGCCTTCCCTACCTATCAAAAAACTCTTTTCCTAGGCCTCTGTGACCAACATACAGCACTGGATTTCTCTACCTCTTTAGATTTCCTTTCTCTGCTCATTCTTAGAGTGCATTTGTCCTTTCTTAGTTGACTAGCTCCTGAGGTCATCTCAGTGTTCTTTGACATATTTGGGAAGACTGAGATCGAGCCAAGGTGGGTAGGATGCAAATTTTGTGATGGGGAACAGAGAAAAATGTGATCGGCCAGGCACAATGGTAGCCAAAGAAGAAAAGACTAAGAAGCCACCAAGGAAGTTTGTCTTGCTGAAGCTGGCAAGAGGTAAGCAAGCACTAGGTCTAAATGTCAGTATCAAAAGGCTAGAAACTTCCTCCTGTTGTATAATGAAGTGCAGTTGGCTATCCATGATAGATTCAAACAACCGTGGATGAAAACATTCAGAAAAAAGAAAAACAAAACTGAGAGTACGCTACATCTGTACAGACTTTTCTTGTCATTATTCCCTAAACAATACAACATAACAAGTATTTACATAGAATTTACATTATATTATAATGTAGGGAAGATTAAAATTTATGGAATATAGGAATATATGTGCAGGTTATATAAAAGTGCTATGCCATTTTATATAAAGCCCTTGAACAGCTGCAGAGTTTTTAATCCATGGGGTGAGGGATCCGCAGGTCCCAACTATATTTGTCTTTGTCCTGGGTTCCTGCGATGGAGCTGCTTAACAAACCCTTAAAATTTCTCGAGTGCTAAGATTGTCTTTATCATCCATGGTGAGCCCTTGGCACACACCTGAGTTATGGTAATGAGGTGCTTCCTAGTGAGCCCCTAAATAGTTTCAGGATGGGGCTGGTCATACTGTGATCAGACAGTTGAGGTTTTAAGCCATAAGAGTCCAATTTCTAAGAGGGAAGGGGGTTTGGGACTGAGTTTAACCGCATGGCCAATAACTCAATCCAAGATGTCTACACGATGACACCCCAGCGAAAACTCTGCATCTCAAAGCTCAAATGTGTTTCTGGCTTCCAAGCACATCAGTGTGCTGGGGAGCGAGGGAGAAGCTCCACCTTGAGGTCTCTCTGGACCTTGCCCTGTGTCTGTTCACACGGCTGGCCCTGATTTATATCCCTTATGATACAACTTTAATCATAAGCATAGCACTTGCATTTTTTTCAGTCATTCTAGTGAGTTATTGAACCTGAGGGGACTATAGGAATGCTGGAATTTGCAGTCAGTTGATGAGAAGTTCGGGTGGCCTGGGACCCCTCAGTTTGGGGCTGGTGACTGCAGTGAAGGTGTCTTGCTGGGCACTGTGGCCCTCACCTGCGAGGTCTGCAGTAACTCTGGGTAGTGGGTCTCTAGGAGACACCTGCTTACAGCGTGGAGAGGAGGACTGAGTGTCAAGGTAGACTGAGGCAGGGCCGACTTTATTTAGAAACAGCGTCTCTAGGTTTTTAGGTAAGATAGCAGTAAGGACATAGAGAAAGAGTGTTCACTTTTAAGTCTGTTCATACCTTTAACAATTTTTGTGCTTTTGAATTCTTGAATCTGTCCCTCAGAAGTTCTAAAATATTGTATATTTCCAGGCTAAAAAATATGACTTTTACTTTTGTCCCCTAGAAAAGGCAGAGAGCAGCCCTTGGGGATAATAATGACACCATTTATGCTGGGCTCTCTTGTAGTTAAAATTGTGTCAGCCATTTTGACCCCTGATGGGATTTATGGTGGCTTAGAGCTCAGTTGGAGAAATGAGTTTCAGGCAGCAGACAGGAGGGAAAAGGTCTCAAGCTTGGAGCATATTATTTTATCGAGATGGGGAGAAAATTCACTTGAGCCTTTTTTTTCTTTTTCTTTTAGCTGGAGAATCTGCCTATGCACATCCATTACCCCCGTCTTCACTTGGATGTCACTGGGCTCCCTCGCATGGGTTGCCGGGTGATAGTTCTGTTCTGAGTAATCGTTACGGTTTATGTCTAAAATGTCCCCCCAAATTCTCATGTGTGGAAGGTGAGTGGATCATGGGGGTGCTGTTAGGAGGTGAGGCCTGGTGAGAGGTGGGTCACTGGGGACGTGCACCGGAAGGGTGTATCGACCTCCCTGTCTCCTCCCTTCTGTCTTTGCTTGCTGCCACCATGATGTAAGCAGCTTTTTCTACCCAGGGCCTTCCACCATGCTGTTTCTGCCTTACAGTCCGCTGACTGTGGCCTGAATCCTCTGAAAACTGTGGAGCAAAAGAAACCTCTCCTCCTTCCAGTTGTGGGTGTTAGGTATTTGGTCCCAGCAATGTGAAAGTGACCAGGACAGCAGTACAAGCTCCTGTGGTACACTGGTATCGTACTATGCGACTGGTCATCATCACCACCCCAGCTCTTTCCTTGCTGTGTTCCTCCCTCCAAACTTTGAAAAGTCAGAAACGTCTCCATGTTATAGAGGAGGAAATTAAAGCTTAAATGGGTTAGCTCACAGATTGAATGTCACTGGAGCTGGGCTCACCAACCTGCTGCAGAGTGCAGTCCACAGATAGGCAGGCCCTGAGCCTAGTGCTGGAGGAAAATAATGACTAAGAACCTGTTCTTATCCCTCCAAGGAGCATACAGTTAAATCAGAGGAACTGACCATTATCTTCTGATCGAGGTGATGGTTTGCAGCAGTGTCGGGGGCATGAAGACTTTAATTAAACACATGGCCTGTGGTTAAGTCTGAAAAGGTGGCCAGGAAGGGTCCCTGGCATATCCTGGGTTAGAGACAGTTTGCCTCTGGTGCTTGAGGCTTCTCATCTTGGTATCTCCGGTGCCCAGCACGTCTTTTAAATTGCTCTATTTTGCACACAGTTGGCGTTTGATAAGTGTTTCTGGAACACAAGAGCTGGTGCCTAAAAGCCTAGCTTTTGCATATTTGAATTTCAAGGCAGCCATTTCCTGTCTCCAGGCACAATGGACTCACATGCGCATGTGGAAAGCTGATTCGTGAGGAAATTTTGTTTGGTAAGATTTGGCCCCCCAAATCTATTACTTGGTGCTTAGTTCTCTTTTTATAAAATAGATAAAAAGCCTTCAAAGCCCAAACTGTCTTAACTGACTTGTGTAACTAAGCGACACACTGTTTTTGGTTTAACTGCCCCAAAAGCCAGTAGTCAAGTAGGTGGGGCGTGGTGGAAAAAGAGGTGTGTGAGCTCAGTGACTACAAACTTTCAGAGGTAAGCATCTGTAAGATTTACTGAGGCTTTTGGTGACTGCCAGCACAGGCTGGCTTGGCCCCAGGCTGTGGAAAAGCACCAAGCTGCTTCCTTTCTGAGGGTGCTGGGCAGGGCAGGGGTGGGGGTGAGTGAGGGGAGGGCACAGTACCCGGCTTTCTCCACCCCATTTCTGCAGGTCTCTTCTGCCCTCCGAAATGCTTTGGAAGCCTGTTGAAGTCTCACCACTTCCTGCTGCATTGTGGGTCAAGACTCTGAGGGTGGACTGGTGAGCACGTTCCCTCCCACTGCCACTCCACCCAGGGTTACAGGACAGAGCTCATGTAGGGGTGCTTAGTTATCATCATTGGTAACTGCAGCCTCTGCCCTGTGCACCGGACACTGCAGGCCAGGCTCATCTCTATGAGCATGTGCAGTCATAGCAGGAACTCCGCGGGAGAGGCACTCGATACCCACTTCACAGGTGGCAACACTGGGAAGTTAGGTGATAATGGTCAGCTAGTAAATGTCAGGCATTGTTATTACTGCAGTCTCCCAACTTCACACCCCAAACTCATTCTACTACAAGTAAGGTGGTTTGCTTGGCTGGGCAGGGAGCAGGGCACAGCCTGGCCAGGAGTGCATTCTTCTTGGATGGACCACTGAGGCACAGGACAGGCATTGGAGTAGAGGTGCTGAGGGTGGAGGGGTCTGCAGATGGGCTGTGAAGGGAGGAGAGCCTCAAGCTGATCCACTGGGCAAAGAGGTGGGCGCCAGGCTTGCTGGGTGCCTGGGGGCTTTGTTCCATTCTGGAAAGCAAGCAGAGAAGCCTGCAGGCTTGTCCCTGGGTGTGGAGTTTGGGGAAAACTCAGAGTAAACAGGCACATAAAACCAACCAGAAATTGTCATTATAACCCCATAAAAGCTTAAACAGTTGAAGGATGAAGAGAGAGAAATCAAGAGACTCTTGGTGTAGTTGGTTTGTTTACCACTGGCTTCTTATTTATTGGGGCTCTGCCTTCCATTTGTCAGGATGTAACGACAGTCGCTTTTATGAGTAAGCAATTTTTTAATGAACTTGTTCCAAATGTGTATTCTGTTCTTGGAACTCTGTGCTCTGAAGCAGCTTTATAATTATTGCCTTTGGTGGAATAGCCAGGCTCTATCTGGCTTTTATGTAAGCAATTTCACTTGGTTTGCCTTTTCCTCTTTTGGGCTTCCAATAAGATGAAGGGGTAGACAAATATAATAATACTAGCTTTTTTTTTTTTTTAAAGAGTGCTTATTATATGGTAGACATTGTCCTAACTGTTACACAGTCATCTTTTAATTTTATCCTAACATCACCTGGTATTAAGGTATTTTTATAGCCTCCGTCTTCCAGAGGAAGAAACTGTGGCTCGGAGAAGTTGAGTAAAGTGTCTCAAGCTACCAGGTAGTAAGTGGCAGAGACAAGATCTGCACACAGGTCTGGAAGCAGCCTGTGCCTTGACACCCTGCTGCCCAGGGTGGGCTCGGAGGGCCGCTTGTGCCCGGGTAGCCTGGGTAGAGCCGGGGGTGAGAAGGGGGCCTGAGGACACTCGTTAATGCCGCAGAGTCGTTTGCCATGTTGGCCCATGCCAGAGATGCTGTAATTAAGTGCTGATGGCTCAGTAATTATGGATAATTTTCCGGTCTTTCGCTTTCATAAAGGGACATAGAAAAGTTGAGAGAGCTCCCGCAACTTGTTGCTGCCCATAATAATGCTTCCTTCTGTCCTGGCAAAGGACTGTTTCACTGATTGCAAAGCTCAAAAATATTTCACGTGGTAAATTGGCCTCATCTTTGTGACGTGGACTGTTCGTATGCTGCTGTGAGTTCCCGCACCTGGGACCCTCGCCGTCCCGCCGTCCGCACACCGCTCACAGGTGCATGGAGCCAAGGTGCTCTCTCCTCACTTCCCCCGGAACCACGAGGGCCACGCGGTGTCTGAGAATGCGCTGGGTCCCTTCCAGGTCTGCTCGGCCTCCGGCCTCTGGGTCGCTCTGTGACTTTGGGCTGCTCATTTAACCCCTTGGAGCCTCTGCTTCCTCCGCCGTAAAGTGGGAGTAAGAATGAGAAAAACGTCTTCCTGATAGGGTGTTGTGAGGACTAAGTAAATTGATACACGTAAAAATGATTGGCTCGATGAAATGTAGCTATTGTTAGCATCCTTTCAGCTCCAATCTGAACCCTCAGGTGAGTACTGGGAACCGCTATTAAATTATTCCTAGCGTCTCACCTTGTTTTTAAATAATGCTTGAGATGTGCCAATAGTTAGGCGGGCTCTAGGACCCTGCCTCTTCCTGATGGTTATCTCAGGCATCTCTCTATAGGAAAAACACTTAACACAAGCAACGCGTGTTTTGGAGAAAACCCCACCTCCCATTCTTCATACTCCCCCAGCATGCTCCTACCTGGTGACCTCCCGCCAACCCCTGGCCTCCCAGCCTGCACCTGGAGCACCCCAGCACCCCGCTGCCCTTAACTCTTGATGAGTCAGAGCCAGGTCCTTTTCAGAGACAAGGAAATTTGCTCAGTTTGACCCACAGTGAGTTTGTTTTCCTCGAATTAGTTGAAAAATCGAATTTGATCTATGAAGAAGCCAGATGTATAGCTTGAGCTGATATGTCACTGCAAGGGCTTGGTTGTAATAGAAGATGAAATCACCCCAGTGGGGCTTGCCCGGACTTCAGGTGGTTTCTAGTCTGTGCTGCCTGTGAGTTTCAGGGCCTGAGTGAGTGAGCTGGGGTAATCATGCGGCTCTTCACAGGAGATAGAAATGAGCTGGGGAGATGGCTGGGGAGTGTTTTTCTTTGCTCTCCACTCCACCCTCTTTTACGGAGATGTGTTGATGCTCCAGTTCGAGGTAATTTCCAGTACAATTTCCCTTGCACTGTGGATGCTCAGGCAGATGGTGCCACCAGGCCTCCTCTCCCCTGGAAAGGCTGTTTCCCTGCACCTTGCTTCTGATCCTTCCTTTCTGTGCCTCTTCTGCTGTTGATTTACTTTGGTTTGGTTTTGCTGCACCATCCTTTCTGCTTCTGTCTTTTGCCGTCTCCCGTATCTATTTATAACCATGCTGTGTCCTCCTCTCCCTGGCCTTCTGTCTTCTCTTCCTTCCGCCTCTACTCTGCCCCACAACTCATTCTCTGCCTTGTTTGCCCCCCTTCTCCTGGTGATCTTATTTTTGGCACTCCTTACGCCTTTTCTGCCTCTGATTCTGGTTCATAATATCTTGAAAGAGCATTTGATAACGCGTGCCTGACCCTGCCTGACATGCGGGAGTGATTCTCCTCAGGCAGCTTTTGATGTGGTCTGTGTGTGATTGATGAAAGCTGCTCAATTTGCTCTTCAAAGCTCTGTTTATGGAGAGCTGGGATGCATCTCCTCCAATTTCACTCTACTTTTTCCACCGTAAAGAAGTCCAAATTATAGGCTAAAACTAGGCCCCTTCCCATGCACTCATCCGCACAGACCCCTTAATGCTCCCAAGAGAAGAATCACGTTGTACACATCTGCCTTTCAAAAGCCAGTCTCCTTCCTAAAGTCTTCATGTCAGAGATTTTAACTCACCAAGGAAGAATTCTAATTTGAATGCAACCACTGTGAGCCCAAAAGAAGATATTTAGATCTGGACTCTGGGTGAGAAAACAGAAGGAAAATGCTAATGCTGTTAATTCCAGAATCTGATCACATTTAGGCATCCTGACCACTGAGGATCATTTTTAGTGAGTCATTTTCATTCTCAATTCCTGGTTCTGGAAAGAGCAGTGGTTTAAGTTCTTTCTAGCACTAATCCCCCAAATGCCCAAAGCATGAGAAGATGAAGTGTGTTTTTACCTGGCTCAGTTTCCTGTAGAGCTGTTTCTATTTTTCAGTTTCAGAAGAGGATTTGTATACCTGCTGTAGTGGCTAACGCATTTAGCTGCTTGCAAGAGCAATGGACAAAGTCATATGTAAAACCTCTTTGCAGTTCTTAGGCTCTCTGATTCCGAGAATCTAATACTTTACCTGTGATATATATATATATTAATGGCAAGATTATTGAGTGTCACGCTGTTACCTGAGTTTAAATGAAGATTTGGACAATTATAAGTTGAATGATCTCCTGTAAATTAAAAATATTGTTTTCATGTTTTGTTCACCAATAACTTTACTGAGGCATAATTTGCATTTTATAAAGTCCAGCCATTGCGAGATTATACTTCAGTGATTTTTAGTAAATTTATAGTTGTGCCACCATCACCAAAATCTACTTTTATATCATTTTCAATAGTTTCTTTTACCTCTCTATTTCTTTCTCCATATTAGAATTGGACCTGAGTGGTAGAAGGATTGTGAAACTGACCATAGTCTTTCAACCCATTGCAACAAGACTTTTTTGCTCCTTCTGTGAGAGCTAGAGTTGGTTTTCTTGGCCCTTGAATTTGGATCTGACCTTGTAACTTGCTTTGGCCAATTTCCTGTTGGGAAATGAAGATGGGCTGAAAAGCACTATGTTTGGAGTCGTGAGGAATGGAGATTTGAAAAATACATAATACAAATCCTTTAAAAAGTCAGTTCTAGTAGGCGAAACAGATATTTACACAAACAGCTGTAATGCAGGACAATCTTTCCCGCTATTAGAATATTTATGTTGAAGTAGTCTCTCCATTCTGCAAATAACCATGCTTTCCATTTCTTGGCATGTTCCAAAATGTGATAGGGTTTGTTGGAAATCCCCCTTCACCACATTGACCAAAACTGAATTTTATTGGTATATCCAAGAACTGTATTTGAATTACAGGAAATAGTCTACATGGTAGCTTGCCATGTGAACTGTTTCCTGTAGCCAAGGAAACAGAAAAGCAGACATGAAGTCAGCCAAAGCTGGGAGGAAAATGGAAAGAGGAGAGAGAGGTGGGTGGGAAAGTCATACATTCTAAAATAACCTGGAGTTTTCATTTCAAGGATACCTGAAGAAGAGAGCACTGCCTTAGCAGATGGCTCCTGCTCACCTCCAAAATATTTTAGAGGTTTGGGAAGCTGGGCTTTGGTCAGGAGGAGACGAGGAAGGTGTGGGTGCTTAGGAGACAGGACCTCTCGCACCAGAAGTCTTTTTTTTTTTTTTTATTTTTGTGGGTACCGGGGGTCGACCTCAGGATCTCACGTGCCAGCAGGCGCCCGTGCCACTGAGCGATATTACCGGCCCTTTTTTCATATGTGGGTTCTGGGTGTCGAACTCGGGCCCTCGCGCTTGCCAGGCAGGCACTTACGCCGCTGAGCCATCTCACCGGCCCACATCGGAAGTCTTGTGGCTGCTGATCTCCAGCAGATTCTCCGAACTCATGCGTCTTCTCCAGGAAGCAATCTGACAGCCTGGAGCAAAGCGCTTGGCTTGGGAGCCGGGGTCCTGAGTTCTAGTCCTGATGCTGTGGAGTATTTTCCCTTCCTGAGACTTGAGCCAGGCGATTTCTAAGGTCTCTTCTCATTCAAACCGTCTATAACTGATTCACCAAGTTGGAGGAGGAGACTGAAATCAAAGCACAACAAAGCGGATGAGAAGAACGCCTGACTGTGTGGGTCCTGGAAAGACAGAGCTGTCTGGAAAACCAAGACAGGGTCTGTGGGGCAGCCCAGCATGGCCCCCCTTCGTGGGGACCTTTCTCTCTTCTCCACAGAATGTACGGAGTCTGGCTGTGCCCGTCTCCAAGGACGTCCAAGGTCCTCGATGCTCCCATCCTGTGCCCTGCGCGAGGTGAGCTCCTGGGTCCCTGGCTGGGGCCTGTGGAGAGCAGCTGCCCTGGCATCTGAGGACAGGGTGCCCACAGCTTTTCTTAAAACACTCCTAGAGGTCTGGCGGAAGGCACAGCCCTGAGAAAGAGAAGACACTCTTACAGTGCTCTTTAGGCCCCTTTCTCCAAAGCAGTGATTATTCCCAGTATTCCCAGTATGGATTAGGGTCTCTTTTGGGATGACAACTGTCAACAATCTCAGGGAAATTTCTAAGACCCCTTTGGGGGAGAAACGGTTCTTTTCACCTCCCACAACACTCAGGGAAACTTGGAAGGAAGAGGTGGCAGAAATACCCAGCCTGTGCAGGCTGAATCACCAGAAAGTGACCTCTCTCCCCTGCTGGGAAGAACTAGCTCCTGACTACAAGCTTTCAAATCAGTCCCTTGACAGGCAGTGGCTCTCCAGGGAGCCAGCTGGAAATAGACAGACATCCCACTGTGAAGTCATTCCGGCTTCCAACACCAGGGGGCTGTCGGCCAGTGGGAGGCTTCTGTTCTCCTGCAGTGGGGTAGTGGGAAGGGAGGGGCCACTGCTCCACCAGAATCCAGGGATCAGGTGTGAAATGCAACTACATCACAAAAAAGAAAACAGAGGCTGGGCATGGTGGCACATACATGTAAACCCAGTGCTTGGGAGGCTGAGGCAGGAAGATCACTGTTCAAGGTCAGCCTGGGCTACATAGTAGGTTCAAGGCCAGCCTGTAATACATAGTGAGACCCTGGGTCAAATAAAACAAAAGAAACAAAAAGAAAACAGAGTATAACCGGCCTCCTTCAGGTCACTGTTTATCTTCTGTAGTGCCATCCTCTGGCCTGTCATTCTGTTTTCCTTTCTCTAATGGTTCGTCCTCCCTCCTGGAGTCACTGGCTGTCCGAAGCCTGATCAGTCATTACAGATCGTCTGTACTTCAGGCCACAAAGCCTTTCCTTCGGCTCACAGGGTCCGTGGGTCAGAGGTTTGATCAGGGCATGGCACGGACAGCTGCACAACACCGGCAGCCTTGGGCTGGAAGACTCAAAGTTGGGGGGCATTGAGGCTGGGGTTATCAGGGGCCAATCCATCCAGAAGTCTAGCAGATGACACTGGCTCTGGGCTGGGACCTCAGTGATGGCTGTCAGCCAGCATATCCACAGGAATCTACTCATTTCCCTGAGTTACCTCGCAGCATGGCAGCCTTGGGCAGTCAGATTTCTGGCCCAGTGGCCCGGGGTTCAGAGCTCTAAGGACAAGAGGCCCAGAAATAGGACAGAGCTGCAAGACCTTCCCCCCTTGCTTTCAGAGTCACAGAGCATCACTTGTGCTGTATTCACTTGATTACAAGCAAGTCAGAGGCAACTCAGATTCAAGGGGAAGGGGCATGGACCTAGTTCTCCCTAGGTGAGTTGCCAAAGAATTTGCAAAGATGTGGGCATTGTATAATTATTTTTATTTTAATAGACTTAATTTTGGAGAAAGCAATATTGAGTGGAGGGTATGGAGGTTTTCTGCCTGCTCCTTCAGTCTCTTCCATCACCAGCACCCCCACACCCTGTGGTCCATCTGCTGCAGCTGGCGAGCCACAGTGACACACCGTTGTCACCCAAAGCCCGGAGCTTCCCTCAGGGCTCTCTCTTGGCGTTGCACATTCCTTGAGTCTGAACAAATGCATGAGGGCATGTATCCACCAGCAGGGTGTCACTCACTGCCTTTCTGCTTTGTAAGCTCTACTGTAGCCCAGACTAGGCCCCACCTCACTCCGTCAGTTCCCCTGCAAGGAGCTCCCTCCCTTCCACCTCTCAGATCCCAGGCCCCTTGGAGGTGAACCTGGGAAAGCGGGACAAGTGCTTTCTGGCTCTTTGGCCATGGTTGAGTTTAAAAGTTCAGGTCTTCTGGAGGAAACTCCTCTTTGCCTCTGCTCTTGCTCATCCCTGGCCCTGCCCACTCCCCTCAGCTGCCCAGTGTACCCTGATATTCTGCTCCTGTGGCTGATGCCTGGGCTCGAGTTCCCTGGGTGTGGCTCTGCACGCCCCTGTGCATCGCAGCTAATGATCCATGCCGAGGCACAGCACGGCTCTCTTCCTTGGTAATATCTCTGTGTCGAGCTTGACTCACCATGCTTGCTTAAAATGCTTTGTCCTCTGTGGGTGGCTGGGGGAGGAAGGCTGTCAAGCATGTTTTAGAAGGCTCTGCCTCACACAGGGCCCGGTGCTCTTGCTCAGCAAATGATTGTGGAATAAATGAACCCTGGATGTGTCAGGGTTGACTCATGGGTCTCGTTCAGCCTTGTTCACAAGAGAATCCGGGGACATTTGTCAGGGAGAGTCCTGAATGATCCCAGAGGGACGAGCAGAATGGCATTGGGAATGGTATCAGTGTGTGCGTGTGTGTATGTGCATGTGTGTGTGTGTGTGTGTCTGGTCATGGTGAGGGCAGTCCTGTGCCAATATATTGTAGGTTGGGGATACCAGCATGTGGCAACACAGTGGTTACCCAGCCTGCAGGCAATCAGGCCCTCTGTCCCTATCTCCAGTATTTGAAATGTTACTGGACATATCAAGCCAACCTTTCAAGTGTGAGGTGTACAGGAAACTCAGAGCATTGCTGCTGTTTTCCTCCCCAAAATGTATGGACAAATCACCAGAAACTCTCTGGGTAAACCTGATCTCACTTAAATGACCTATTTATAATGGGAGGGGGTCCAGGATTGTGGGGTCAATGGGAGAAATAATAAGAGTAACTACATTAATCAATCCATCTAGCTGGAGAGGCTTGGCTCCCAGGAAAACATAGAAGAATGACCTGCTTATGTTTCTCCTTTAAAAAGAAAAGAGGGCTGGGATATAGCTCAATGGCAGAGTGCTTGCCTAGCATGCACAAGGCCCTGGGGTTCCATCCCCATCATGAGAGAGAGGCATGGGGAGAGGGAGGGGGAGGGGGAGGGACAGAAAGAGACTTCCAGGCTCTCTTGCAGTGAGGAAGCTGCCCACTGGAGCAATAATCTACAGAGGAAAGGTTCTGCAAACTGACTGCAGTCGGCAGAGCAGATTTCATTGCTCTGAAATGATCTTGCTTCTTTTCATTTCTTTTTCACACTTCCTGGTGCAGATCCACAGCCCTCAGTGAATTATCTCTCTGTGCCCATGTGTCAGCGCTGTAGAACAATATGAACAACAGCCCAGTAAAACATGGATGGCTCTCTCCAATCTGCAGATGAGAAAACTGAGGCTTAGAGGAGTGCAGTAAGTTGCCGGGAACACGCCATTAACAAGTGGATGGCCCAGATGATTTATCCGCACCCTGAACACACAGAGCTGTGTGTTAGGTTTTGGAGAGGAAAAGAGATGGATACAGTAAGTAGGCTCTGGTTCGCAAGTTCACAGTCCAGGTGAGGGAGTAAGGGCATTAGGCAGCAGTGTGGCACGAGCCCTGAGCCATCCAGGGCGCATTAGGACAGCGTCACGACAGCCATCTACTATAGTTGGGGAGGGTGAGTGAAGACCTCTGGAGGAGGTGCTGCTTGGGCTGAGTGTCAGAAGTGGGAGTAGCTCGGTGGAGACCGGCTGTGGAGGAGGAAGGCAGCATGAGTGATGATGGGATGAAATACAGCCCAGGATGGGGGACCTCAGCAACTCTGCACTACAGGTCGCCTGCCCTGTGCTGGGGCTGGTCAGGATGGGTTAGTCTGAGTTCAGGGTGCAAGCGCCCTTCCCACCATCCTCTTTCCCAGCTGGCTAATTCTGGGCAGCACAGTGTGTTTGAGCCTTATGGGGACCCTAAGCTCCCAGATGTCCCTCTTTTGAAATCTCTAGTGGAGTCAGCAGAACCCAGGAAGCCCTTACTATGACTGCTACCCTGTGGCTTCTAAGGGTCTGGAGCTGAGCTGAAGGCTTCCAAACCATGGAGACAAAGTCAGTGTGTCCCACGGTGCTTCAAGGCTGCCTCACGGCACTGTGGAGAAAGCAGGTCAGAGATCTCCAGGAAATGATGGTCCTGGGTTGCTGCCGTGGCAAGGCCCGGTGAGTCAGAACGAGGCAGCAGTTATGTACACCAAAAGGTTCAGCTGGAAGCGAATAAAGGCATTAGCTCAGTGACTGAGCACGCCTGAGAGCGGGCGTGGTCTACCCGTGCTGAAGATTTGCTTGCTCCATGTTCCTTTAGTGGTCATGGGGGCCTTGGGGGTGGGGGATGGGCTGGGAGAGCAAAGAATCTGCATCTAAGGTACTAATTACTAAGAAAACAGATCTCGTTCCTAAATGATACTCCCTAAACTGGCCTCACCATTTGGCCGTCTTCTTCCTTCTTTCAACAGGTCTTCTCTTGAAGACTCTTGGGGTCTGCCAGGAAATACCTTATCCCATAGCCCAGGCCTAACACAAGTAGATGGAGTTCTGGTCCTGCCGGGAAAGTTCGGTAGGAAGGGTAACTGTGACCAGATAAATGAGGGGGAGCTTTACAAGAGACCCCTTCTGGTATTGGATCTAAGATCCTAGGACTAAGCTGAAAGTAACCTTTGTCTTCTCACAGGTCAGGAAGCTAAGCCGAAAATAAGAGGGAAGTGATGTGCTGAAGGCACTACTGAATTAGACATGGACCCTGGAGAGAACCCTGTCTCCTGACCCCGCCTCAGTCTTTTGCACACACCAACCTGCATCCCCTGCTACTATTCTGCCCATTGCCACAATGTTGAAAATGCTGCCTAGTTATCTTCTAAATGAGCATCCCAGCTACCTTTCCCCTACTTTAGGAAGACAGCTGAAGGACTACACCATACTGGTATTTTCAGGCTCAGTGCCCTTCATGTTGTCCAAAATAGAATCCATACTAAGAATGTCCCTGTAATTATCTTTCCTTGCCTACCTCCCCTCCCCTCCTCTCTTTTCTTTCTCTTTCTTTCTTTCTTTCTTTCTTTCTTTCTTTCTTTCTTTCTTTCTTTCTTTCTTTCTTTCTTTCTTCTTTTTCTTTCTTTTCTTTTCTTTCTTTCTTTCTTTCATGGTGCTGGGGATTGAACCTTGGTCCTTGCTTGTGCTAGCTAAGTACTCTACCACTGAGCTACACCCCCAGCCCTTCCCTACAATATTTATACCCTTGAACATGCACGCTGAAAGCCCCATCAGGAGTTGAGATTTGGTAGAACATTTGGATTTCAGTGGAATCTCATGGTTAACAGGTTTTCTTGTCCATTATCTTATCCTGGCCCCATTCATATATAGCTACTCTTATATTTTCTGGGTTATTTTTTGCATTCATAATTTTGACAGTTAAATCCATCCATTTAATCTTTGCTTTATTTCTCTGTTTCAGATTATCTAGCATGTCTCATCGAGCAATAGGTCATGTCCTGTGGCTCCAGGCCTGCCATTCCACAGCACGCCAAAATCAACCACAAGCCTCTGCAGCCAGCCTCGCCCATGTCAAGGGTGGAGATGGGGCTATCGCTCTCGCCCCGTGTTTCTGCAGCCCTCTGTGCCTGTCTTCACCACAGAACTGGAAGCTTGGGGAGGGCAGAACCCATTTGACCTGGGCGCTGTCTATTGCATGCTCAGCACCTAATGTAGTTCTGGCACAGAGCAGGCACACACAGAGCAGGGCACATGCAGTGGGCACACACAGAATGAATAAATAAATACACTAGATGTGGGAGTGTATGCATGTGCATCATGTGATTTAGCGAATTTTTGTGGAAATATGGTGCTCCCACAAGGTTCAGGGGCCCACAGGTTGGAAACCATGGATTTATATTTACATCATGGGTGGAATATTCTGTGCCATGTTCATCACAGAGAACTTTGTGTTCGGTAGACCACAAATACTGGGTTAGGGTATAGACAAATGATGGCAGAGCCTAGATGAACTGATCTCCCAAAGTCCTTTCCAACATGGAAAGTCCACGGAGAGGACAGAATGCCTAGCTTTCAAGAAGGCTGCAGCTTCCTGATGCCCACGGGGACAGGCATGCTGATGACAGCTTCTCTCAAGAGCCAGCTTCTAACATTTGTAGGAGCAAAGAGTAAGCTAATGTACAGGAGCCCATAGGCAACGTGGTTGTTATTTCAACCCCAAACAGGCCTGCAGACGTACTCCGCCTGTTTCCTCTGTCAACCTATTTGTGTGGAGTGTTGATAACCGAGTGACACACAGCAAATACCCTTTGTCTTGTAAGACATTTGCAGGGAGTGGAGTTGAGCTGGGAAATATAGGAGTTGAAAGAAAGAACGCATGGTCTAAAATATGTGGATGTATACGTGCCTCGCAGAGTGTGTGGGAACATTTCAATGCTGACATCTTTCTTCCCTCTTCAGTCAACAGCTCCTTCACTTGATGCTCCCTGTTCCTTTTTATAGTCTCCAAACAAAGAGGGAATGATACTCCAGCTGTGGACAAATCAAGGAGGTTTCCTGTTTAAGATTCAGAAATTCATAGCCCTGAGGAAATGAGTTAAACAGAGGAGAGGACAGAGCAAGAGATGAAAAACAGAATCTTCCCCACCTGCTATTTAGTGATTAGCTCCCTGATAAAGAAGGCGCAGATGCATTCCATGAGCTCAGAGCTTGCCCAGACAGGGCTCAGAGACAAGGAGGATTGGAGAGGGTGAAGCTTGGAGACAGAGGGGGAGGAGGGCTCCCTAGAGCATCCTCTGTTACTTCTCTCTCCGAACTCCTCCATTTCCGGCAGCTCTTAAATATTCAAGTCTCTGCCCTCTCTTTTATTCCCCTTACCTCACCTGCCTTGGTGTAGGGAAAGGAATCTGGTAAAGACTAGCTCTGCCACTAACTAGCTGCGTGACCCTGAGCAAATCCCTTGCCTTCTCAGATGCAGATCTTGTGGCTGCAATCTCTTGAGTTGAAGTAACTAAATTTGAAAGCATATGAAAAAAGCCAAGGACTACAACTCCACCTCCTGATTTTTTTTTTTTTTTTTGTGGGTACCGGGGGGGTCGACCTCAGGACCTCTCGCACCAGCAGGCGCCCGTGCTGCTGAGCGATATCACCGGCCCCTTTTTCATATGTGTGTTCTGGGAGTCGAACTCGGGCCCTCGCGCTTGCTGGACAGGCGCTTAAGCCGCTGAGCCATCTCACTGGCCCTCCACCTCCTGATTTTAAAAAGTTCCATAATGCTGGGCAGCAGGAATGCTGGAGAGCCCGTGGGTGAGCTGTGGCCCTCTAGCTGAATGCCCACCTGCTGGAGGAAACCACTGTGGAAAGTGTGCACTTATTCATCCACTGCCGGAGAAGCAGGGTGCGTGGTTGCAGTGCTTCCTGGTCTTAGTAGAAGGGGGTGAAGATACTTTCTGCAGAGGCTGCCTTTGTGCACGTGGCTCTCGTGGCCACGACCTGACCCCAGGTTCTGAACAGAGGGGGTAAGGAGCTGTGGACTTGCTGGGGCTGCGTGGCCGCTTCCCTCCTTGGCTGCTCCTGCTCCCTTTGCTTTTGGAGAGGGTGTGGCATATACCTGACAGCAGCCCTGTGTTCAGTTTTTCCAGCATGGTGAAGTCAGTGCTTTGCCTTCTGGGCTGTAGAGTAGGTACCAGGAGCCATCAAGTCTCAACAGATACAAGATCAAGTTCCTAATTCACTCTGATTTTCATTTTGCATAGTCTTCCATAAAAAATAAATGTGGAACCCTGAACAATTATGCGAGGGTAGAACATAAATACTCTGGTGATTAAAAACTGGAAATCACCAGCTTTCAAATTTCTCCAAAAATATAGCCACAGATGTCACACAAACGCCAATCACACATGGCTGTAAAACTCAGACTGTAGACATCGCCTTGTGAAGCGATTGCAGATGCAGCTGAAGAAATTCTCACAGCTTAGACAAGCTAGACTTCGGCTGCATTTCTTTCTTCCTGTCTTCTTATTTTTTGAGGGGGGTGGAGGGGTTGTGCATCAAACTGTTCATTTCAATATGTAATTTGCTTCAAAGAATTCATTTCTGACTTAATTTATTTTCTCACCGACCTAAATCCAATTCAAAAAGCATTTCTTTGAAACCCGAACAATCTGCTTTTGGTTGACGAGTGCTAATAGGTGTAATGCTACCCTGTCAGATTATGAGAGCACCTGCTGAGCTTGGAGACATGCAGGAAAAAAGGAAATTAAACTGGAGTTTGAATTTGTTTCCTTTTAAAATCTCCATCATCACTGGACATGTATAGGACACAATGAGAAACAAACTGCATTGTGGGTTCCTCTTTTATTTACAAAAGGAAATACTTAAAAATTTCAAATTGGAAGATGTTCATGTATTGGATATACCTCTAATACAGAGGAAATACATCTGCATGAAAAAAAACAAGTGATGTCAAAAAGTCTCTTTTCAACACCTCTCTGCTAGTTCTTGGAATAAACAATTATTTCCAGTAAAATATGACACTTATAATAGGTTTTGGATCTGATTTCTTTTTGCCAGGACACCAGCCTCTCTATTCTTTTGGGTTGCATTAGTAGGTGGATTCCCCGGAGAAACTTAACCATATTGTACTATTTTTAGTTTGAGAACATTTGATGAACTCTTTAACAGGTAGGAGGCAAGAGTAGCTTGCAAGTGTGTGTCACACTTCCTTCTGTGTATGTGTGTAGCACTGAAACTGAGGTATCACTACTAATCCTTTTTGGTGGTGGCGGTGCTGGGGATGGAACCCAGGGCGTTGTACATGCTAAGAACAAACTCTACCACTGAGATGCACCCTCAGCCCCACTAACTAGACCCTGAATAAATCAGAAGACATGGTCAAAAGGGTTGGCCCAAGCCGGTGAGATAGCTCAGTGGCATAAGCGCCTGCCTGGCAAGCGCGAGGTCTTGAGTTCGACTCCCGGAACCCACATACGAAAAAAGGGCCGGTGATATCGCTTAGCGGCATAGGCACCTGCTGGCATGTGAGGTCCTGAGTTCGACCCCTGGTACCCCCCCAAAAAAAAATAAATAAAGGATTGGCCCAACATTGCCTCTTTCCCCACTTGATTTGTAGGTAACAAAGAGAATGTAGCCATTAAACATGAATATTCTGACGTCACTGGTCAATAGTTTCCAGGTGGAAGATCATTTCCTTCCTCTGATTCTGTGCAGGCTATTTCTCTTATGTCGGTAAGGCCCAGAGTTCAACCACTTTTCTGTGCCTCCATTCATTCTTGTATACGGTAGGGGGGAAAGAGGGAAGGAGCAGCACTGAGAAGGCAAAGTTTGGCATGACTGAGTGACTGGTCTCCACTCCATCCCTATGGAGGGGATTTCAGACCTTTCTGGAAACCAAGTGGAAGATTGTCTTCTGATAGGGATGGGCATGAGGGTCTAGGGTTTTTATTAAGGGTAACTGGAGCATTGCCATCATGTGAAATGTCATATGAGATTACCTGGACAAGTTGAAAACTTCAGGGCTCTGGCCCCCCTTTGTCAAAAATGGGTTATACACCAATGGGGGAGTCTGTTCTCCCCTCTGGCTTCAGTTTCTTCTTGAAATATGGATGTTGGATTGGGGTATATTTAAATTCTCTTTTGGGGCAGACAATCTCTGAGCTATCTAAGGATTGAAGCTAGAGGTGCATTTTTCTGCTAAAGAATGTTGAGTTATCGTGGTCACTTATTAGAATGTTCAGAGCCTTACCTTGGGTGAAAACAAGTAAATGAACTTGGAGTAAGACTTGACCAACTCCTCCTGGAGTTCAAAGAAATGATGATCTCCTTGATTCGATCTGGAGACGAATGACGTTAGTCAGTAGGGAGGCCTCACAACAGGCAGCCAGTAGAAAGCTTCACCAGCAGGACAGATCTCCCAGTGCACACCGAGATGAGGCATCGTGTCTGTATGCAACTGTGTGAGAAATGGCAGGTCTGATGACAGAGAAAGGCCAGGGAGGGGTCCCAGTGTCTTACCGTTCAATTATAGGTGACCTCACCTAACAAAGTTATTTGGTTAAAGGCAGCTCCTGACCGTGATCCCTTGGCTTCCTGGCATGACAGTAGCCTGTAAATCTCACAGTAACAAGCAGAGAGTCTCATAGCTAATTGCCTTCTCAGGTGGGTCTCAGTGCTCTGTCAGTTCAGGGTGAAAAAGACTCCAAGCCTAGTAAAAGTATATGTTGAGGACATATCGATCATATATGTAATTGTTCATATACATATCTCGAGCATCCCTACTAAGTGAAAGAAGGCATCTCGAGTGACATATAATGAATCAGGTAGAGCTCTTAACCTTAAAACACCTTTCACCCCTTGGAACCTAGACCTATATGCAGGTACCGAACACCAAAGGAAGTCGGAAAGCAGGGAGTGATGGGTGTAATGACGGGGTTGTGGTGGATGACTTAACATTTGGAATTGGTTCTCAAGAATGGTTAGGATTTCAAATGTCGGAGACAGGGACAAAGAAGGGCATTTCCCACCCAGGGGCAGAATGCATAAAAGCTAGGCACAGCACAGAGCTTCCAGGGAAAATATCAGTTTATCAGACTGCAAGGGGAGGAACCCTCAGAGGTTTAAATGTGAATGTGGAAAGCGCGGTAGGCCAGAACTCTGCCCCTTTGGAATGCAGCTGCTTGTGCCCTTAGGGTTTCCCAGCTCCCATTTCAGGAGAAGCACAGCACCCTCCTTCCCTCACCAGCCAAAACCAAATGAGGAACATACAAGGAGGCAGGGCTGTCATTCTCTGCCACTATACCTACATTATTTGTGACTGGAGGATCTTTTACAGTTGGGTCTGTTTTGGAGCTCTAATGATGTGCTTAAAAATTAGAAAGCAACTTCAGTCTCAGGATTTCTTATTTTTCCCTAACTACAATTTCTCAATGCCATCTCAATTGTACCTTCTTCTGCCCAGACCTGCTTCTCCATCTCAGCCACAAATCTTTGGAAACTTCCTTTTTGTTTTTCTTGCTCCCACTCACAAATCTTTATCATGCAGATGCCTCTGAGAAACAAAACCACACGTTTTCCAACAGCCATCCTGGTCCGATCATCCACATGTCACAGCAGCTTTAGCCCAACTTAATTCTATTTTGTCATCCCCATTCATGTCTTTTCATCTCAGTTGTACCAACCAATTGATTCACATTTACTTTGATCCGTGTTGATGATCACGCAGAATTCCACCAGCTAGTGATGTTCTGGGCTACTTAGTTTGTGATCTATATATTCCCTTTTTTGACAGCAGCAATGTTGCTCATTCAACATAGGTCTCTTTTATGATCATGCTTGTGGTCCCATAGTAACGATACTTGTAATAAGTGGCAACTTTCATCAAGAAGAACTTTAATAGAAGATAGCAACTGTGCAATATGTGAGGCAACCTGCAAAGCAAATTATACAACTGAAACCTAGGGAGATGACGTTGTTTAAGGTATTCTAGTGGTAAGAGACAGGACAGTCTCAAATTCAAAACTGTATAACGGAGTTAGTGGGTGTGACGCATACTCTGAACTCTGTCCTGGTCCACCTCTACTTCCTTGATGCCTCCAAACCAAAATTTCTCAAACGTGAATAGGTTTTAGGGTTACCTGGGAGGTTGTTTAAAATGCAGAACTCGGGGCTGGTGAGATGGCTCAGTGGTGTAAGCGCCTGCCTGGCAAGCGCAATGGCCTGAGTTCAACTCCTGGAACCCACATATGAAAAAAGGGCCGGTGATATCTCTCAGCGGCATGGGCGCTGGCTGGCGCGCAAGGCCCTGAGGTTGACCCCTGGTACCCACAAAAAAAAAAAAAAAGATTTGGGTATGCAGGTGGCAATATGCTTGATGAACTGGAGTGTTTTTTTTGTTTGTTTGTTTTTTTGTTTTTTATTGTCAATCCCATTTTCTCTAACTACAGCATAGTCATTCCAAAAGGAAGCAAAACCCACCTTGTGTGTCTGCTCCCAGAGCCTAGTCATATTCTTCTGCACCAAGAGCATTCTTCAGTTGCCCCTGTTTGCTGCCTTCTAAAAATATATTGCTACCAAAGGCAATGCAAGTACAAAAGCCCCTACAGCAACACACCACAAATGGAGCTAATGACTGGGAAGAGTGGACAGAAAGTATCCCATAAAAGTTTGCAAGGTGGTTTAAGAGCTGGGTGGGGAATGAAATTGAGTATCAACATGAGCGGGAATATGAATGACTAAAAGACATTTTCTAGTCAACTGGGCATTGTCCAAAACTCAATTTCTTTCCTTTTCTCAAGACAGTGCTAAATAGACTAAGAGACAGTTTATGTTTTGTTCCATGGAATGAAGACATTTATGTGAAATACAACATCTAATCTCAGTGTGCAAGGGGGCAAAGCCGTAGCTCCTGAGAAAACATAGCTTTGAGGCAACGATCTGCATCTTGTGAGAAATGAGCTCAAATCTTTGCATTGATCTCAAATATTTGAAAAGGGTGAGAAGGAATACCCCCCCAAGAGGGAATGAATATGGGTGATTTGTTCCCTTTCCTTGGGCCTTACAAAAGTATATTTTCATACAAAAATCTCATTCTATGTGCTGTACACAAGATTAAACTTAAAGGAGACGAGATCAATATTGAGGCTCTGTCTGAGATCCCATCTCTTTAATACTGTTCTCCCCTTTAGTGGTAGAAATAGAGCTAATCTCTGTCTTTCAAATGGTGGTTTTGCATTTTTTGATCAGGGAGAACAAAATTGAATCAGATGGTTCTGGAGTGGTTATTAGAACCATTTCACTTGGCATAATGGACATACCTGGAGGAAACATTTACAAAAGGAAATCAAACCTGGACTCATTTTTTTAACCAATGCTGTGACCTCTGTTGGAATTCTGACAAGCAAGATTTATCTGAATATTTCTTAAGATGATACATATAAAGATAAAATGCATCCCGTGAGATACCTACATAAATCAACATTTCCTTTTATCCCCCTAACAAAAGATATCTTTTGAAATATTTGCAAACATATTTTGCATTTATTTAAATTTTACTATCATTTAGAATATAATTCTGACATCTCCATTATTGTTAGCCCTGACAACACTTAATGAAAAATCACTACTGCAACACAAAATCTGGATGTGAAAAAGATTGTGACGTCATATTAAAAGAAGGGAAGGGCAAATCAGAATAAGATACCTGCCTGAAATAATCAGAAATGAAATTCTCTTTGGGATAAAACAATCTCATCCAGAAACACAGCCATTTAAAATAAGAGTAAAGTGATATTTTATAAGAACTGAAGCAGAATACAAAACTCTCTTACCCTAAATGAAAAATTTGCATACAATGAACAGTAAATGAAAAAGAGGCATTTTTTTAAGACAATTAGACTGAAGATTCTCCACTTTGTTTGGCAATTTCTCAACACAAGCTCCTGAATCAATAGCATGAGAGTTCTGTGTCAATTATGCAAATTCTAGAGCTTCCTCACATCAGAATCAGATTGTATGGGGTGGAGTTCTGCTTTTTTTTTTTTTTTTGTGGGTACTGGGGGTCTAGCTCAGGACCTCGTGCGCCAGTAGGTGCCCGTGCCGCTGAGCGATATCACCGGCCCTTTTCTCGTATGTGGGTTCCGGGAGTCGAACTCAGGACCTCGCGCTTGCCAGGCAGGCGCTTATGCCGCTGAGCTATCTCACCGGCCCCCAAATCATTTCTTTTCTTTTTTTTTTTTGTGGGTACCGGGGGTCGACCTCAGGACCTCGCGCGCCAGCAGGCGCCCGTGCTGCTGAGCGATATCACCGGCCCCTTTTTCGTATGTGGGTTCTGGGAGTCGAACTCGGGCCCTTGTGCTTGCCAGGCAGGCGCTTAAGCCACTGAGCCATCTCACCAGCCCCCCCCCAAATCATTTCTTAAATGCAATGATTTTCATCTTTGCAGCAGCCTTTCAGGTGAAATACTGTTATTCCCATTTTTCAGATGAGGAAGTTTGGACTCCCAGTTGCTCTGGCCCCCAGGGAGTATGTGTCAGAGTCAATATTTGAATCCTGTCTGCCTGATGTCACCATCTCTTCACTATATGCACCACTGGCTGAAAATATAAATAACAGTCAATGACTGAAGACCAGGAAAAATCAACAGAAAAAGAACTTCATCTCCAGGATCAGAGGGATTAAACTAGAAGCTGGAAGGCTCTATCCATTCCGGTATGGCAGCGCTTCCTCTTTTAGTGACTTCCCCTTACGGGCAAAATTCTCCAGAAGAATGCTGTTGGTGACCTTCAGTGCATCATAAATAACATCCCAGGTGCTCTGCTGCCCTCTTAGTCACAGCCCTGTGGGAGCTTTGCAAAACCCTCAAAATTAACCCTCTCATAACTGACATTTCTTCTCATTCCTTGCTTCCCTTGTGAGCTCAGTATCACTTGCTCATATTTCACAGTTGCTTTGCAATTGCTCTTTTTAAATTTTTTGTAAACAACTGTAAGCACAAATGGATGTTAGGAATAGAGAGTCAGAACCCAGTCCTCCTATGTAGTTAGTAACTCAGCATTCTGAAAACGTTCAATATTGTTCATTGATTATTGGTAGAGAAAAGTCCCCTCAACTTTAGATTTCTTTAAGGCTGGGTTGTGTTTGATTTATTTCCATATCCTTGGTTCCTAGCTGAATAGGGTTCAGGACAGATGCTCATAAAGACTTGATGAACTAAACCAAATTTGGAGCCAATTATCCTAATTCCTGTGACAGAGAAATATAGATGACCCGGAAGTAAATTATGTTTTAGACAGGAAGGACTTGAGTGTAGAGATCAATTAAGGTAAGCATCCATATAATTATAACACAACACAGAACAAGAAAAAATTGCCAGGGCACTCCAGAGGTTGGAGAGATCTTACCCAGTTATCTAAATGCAGGCAACAGCAGGCTGCAGATTCCTGCCAAACTATTTGCAGCCCATATTCCTTGGCATCTGGGAGGTACCAGATTGCTCATCTCAGTAATAATGGTGGGAGACATGGTGTGGTAAACCGTGCCACTCCTCTAGTTTAACTCAATATTTTATGGCACACTCATTCTTTTTGCACTTAAAAATGAAAGCTCACCACGGTGAAGCCAGCTTTTCACTGGATTTGGAAATCTCTGTGCCTGGGCTGAGGGTGGGGAGATTTCCGGGCTGAGGACACAGCAAAGATGATTCCACAGAGACAAGTAAACATAGAAGTTTCCAGTATCCAAAACTAGAGTGGCTGTGCTGCAGTGTTGGGCTGGGCATGGCACAGCAGCAGATAAGGCCAGCGGGAAAGGTAGGACCATCTAGTGAGGGTCAAAAATGATGTCACCAAGTTGATTTGGCTGTGGGAATCTTCTCAGACGAGCAGAGCACCATCCGGGCTTGAGAGGGGCCGTGCTGGACTCTGCTCAGGACCTGGACACATGCTGAAGCCACCCACATGACAGGGCTGGGAGCTCCCACGCCAAGCACTGATCTCTGCCCGTGCAGCAGTCCACCCAGAGCCACCACGTGGAAAAGCAACTTATGGTGGCTTCTCCAAGAACTATGACCAGAAGAGAAGGGAGCGCTCCTTGAATAACCCATTGGCTCTCTCTCACTGTCATGGACACTCAAGGTAGACACTGAGTTATCTTCTTTCATGTTTCAAGACAGTATTCTTAAATATTGTGTTCTTGCCTTCTCCTCCCTATTCCACTCTTTTCCATCTAAATGTGGCTGAAATATAAATTTATACACTTGCACATTGAACATACCCCCCTCCACCTCTCCCTGCTATCCCACCTCTTTTGGCGGCAATAAGGGCAAAAACTCAATTAATCTCTATGCTGTATCCATCTAAAGCTTCAGTCCATAATAAACTGTTCATCTGTCAGGCTTCTTCACCTCCTGTGGCTTTAACCATTTCCTGTCATTCTGATTTGTTCTGTGCTGTCCAGTCTGAATGGCCAAATCTTCCTCCTCTTGCTGTTGTTTTAAATTTCTTTTTACTCTGAAATGAAAATCCATTACCTGTTTCTTGAGCCTAACCCTTTCTTTGAGTACTCTGTTTATTTTGTCTACTAATGGCCTTTCGAGCAAAGAAAACCTAACAGCAAAGTGAATTCCCCAGGAAATATGACTCTATTGCTGGGTGAGACTCCAGTCTTTGTGCTGGTTAATTTTATGTATGATTTTGGCTAAACCACGGGACTCAGATGTTTGGTCAATATCTGTTGCATGTTGCTAAGAAAGTGCTTATTTTTTAGGAGAGATTAATGATTCATAGAGTTTGAGTAAAGCAGGTTGCCCTCCATAGTGTAGGTTTTCCTCCCCAAGGGCGACAGATTCTCCATGCAATGGGCTGCTTTCAGATTCAAACTGGAATGTCAGCTCTTCCCTGAGCTTCCACCCTGCTATCTACCATGTAGATTTTGGATGTTAACTTCCATAACTGCAGGAGCCGCTTCCTTAAAATACCCCCACCCCCTATTGCTTCTCTTTATCTGAGGAATCATGGGTAATTTCATAACCATGGCCAATATAGTCTTCATCCATATTACATTCCTCCAGAAAGATTACAATTTTTTTTTCATTCAAGAAATACTTACTGGGTACCTACCAGATGATGAAACCACTCATCTTTAGATAGACAATAGCCCTTCTACCTCCTACATGTCATTTCCCTGCATGAGCATCCACATACCTGAGAACACTTGACATCATGTAACTCTTTTCTTCTTTCATATCTTTTTCTTTGCTTTTGCTTTCGGTGGAGGAAAGCACAGTTGGCAGCCACCACTGCTAAAACAGATGTGCTCAGCTGGTTGCTAGAGGAAATTCTCTTGACTTCTTCATTCACTCATGGGTCCTGTTTAACAATGCATCTTCCTTTCTTTCCACTAAGTCCTTGCCAAGTTCACTATTTGACTTTATTGCAGCTTTCACTTTGATTTCAATGATAAATATGATGGGATTACAGCACATCCCTGGGATGAAGTCAAGTGTTAGACATTTGCAAGTTTCTCAGAGAAAATTTGTTCCTGGGGTGGGGGTATATCCACCTTGACCATGGCAGTCATTACCAATTACCCACTACTGAAATAATTCATGGCTTACTTTTTCTGTAAATTAGAAAGGACAGACTAATTATCCCCCAATACTCATCCCTCTCTTTTAATAAGAAATAGAACTTCTAAGTGCTAGCTGGGCATGTGGCCACTAAGAATTTAAACTATGGCACTCGCAGCTCCTGCTGCATAGAGAGGTGGCCACGTAACTAAGTTATGGCCAATAGAATAGAAAAGAAAATGTTATGGAGAACTTCTGAGACGTATCCTCCATGGGGGAGGATGGTGCGTACAGTCTCATCCTGCCTGCCGTCTGGAATCTGGACCAAGTTCTTGAAGCTCGCAGTTATCTTGAGACTGTTGTTTAAGGTGTGTGTTGGAGATAAATGGAATAACAAGACGAAAGGAGTCTGGGTCCTTTGCAGGGCCACCATACTAGTGTAGAACTACTTACACCCAGCTATTTTTATTGTTTTTAACATCTTATTCAAGTCACTTGGAGTTTTAGTGTTTCAGTCCCTTGCAGCTAACTCTAATACTGAATGATATAATTATTTCAAATATTTCCACTTACAACAGAAAGAAAGGGAGATACAAGGAATCGAGTAACTTGCTTAAAAGTACCTAGGTATAGTCTGATTCTCTCTGATTCCAAAGCACAGAGTCTCTTCCCATGATACCATACTTCCTTCTTGTGAGAACAGGCCCCTAACGAGGACTTTCTGTCTTCTCTCCTGCTCTGAAGATTATGCCAAGTGAATTTAGCTTGATGGAATTGCCACTTCTTGGAGATAGGTTCTGGCACCCATTTACTGTCTTGAAAGATGTTCCAGCCAAGCTCTATGCCCCTGACCATTCAGGGACCCGAATAGACTTATGCCCTAACTATTCAATTTGTCTTCCAAGCATTACCTTCCTCAAATGCAGGGTAGGTGGATGTCTTGCACACCCTGTCAGATCACTAAACTTGCCTGTCCAAACAAATCTGCTGTGCTGTGACTTTCCTCCCCGGCATGTTGGTGCACATGCTTCCCAACCAAAGCCTGGGGCCTGAGCAGGTCTTATAAACTGAGTGACAGTTAAGTTTTTCTGCCAAGACCAAAGCAAACATCCCTGAAAACAAGGAAAAGGTGAGGTGCACTATGAAGTGTCCTGGCTTCTGTGTGGATCTTCTGCCAGGATTGTTGAAACTTGGTACAGATACGAAGAGCCTCAAGGTTCTTATGTAGTCTATGCCACAGTCAAAGACAATCCTAACAGGAGAAAGTGTGCCTGGTTTTTGTGGATTTATGTGCAATCACAGGATCCCATATGCTGGCTCTGATCTAGTTTACTGTGTGACCTTGAAGAGTGATAACACTTTGTGTTGAAAGGGTGCAGGGCTAAGATTCTAAAAGCCTGGATGCTGGTGACACTAACCATTCTTTGATGAATCTCTTCATCTCTCTAAGACTCTCAGTTATGAAATGAGGATTCATTCATTCTCCTACCTCTCCATCCATCCATCCATGCATCCATCCATCCATCCATTCGTCCATCCATCCTTTCATCCATTTATCCATCCATCCATTATTTATTAAATGTGCAGCTTTCTAGGTTCTGGGTGCATTAAAATGAACAAGATACATCTTTCCTTCTAAAGAGCTAGTCTACTTGGCAGCTAAAGAGTCAGCTTCTACCTGACAGGTAAAGAGTGTCGAATGACGTGATGGTTCTTTAAAAAAGCACAAAGCATATACATACAGTCAAAGGGTTTATATTAAAGTCACAACTTTGGAAACCTCAATTTTCCCTTCTCTAAGGTGGGACTCCTAAATGTGCTACAGGAAGCAAGGGAGAAATAGATACAGAATTGATGGACTTACTGAGGCCATTAGTGTCCTAGGAAGGCTGTGTGCTGAGAAACACTGTGAAATTTTGCACCTTCAGGGCTGCCCAAGCTCAGTATCTAGTGGCCACAGACTCCTGTCCTTTTGATTGGGAGATGCCTCTGTCAGCCAGGACAGAAATTTCAATATTTTATTGAAAGCATTTTGCATCAGGAAATCCTTTTCCCCCCTACTGGTGCCAGCATAATTTAACAATGATTTAATAGCTTCTTTCATTTACTTGTTAAATTATGCCTCTCCATCACCTTCCCTTTGGGTTTTCCCGCCTTTTGGTCCTATAAGCTCCCATTATTTATTAATGCCCTGTAATACATGGTGGAGGCAGGCAGAACACAGCCATTTCACTATGATTTAGGGGCTCCTGACAGTGAGATGGCAAGAACAGGAGCATATGCTCTCAGAGTCTCTCCTGTACTTGCCTTTTTGAACACAGTTGGGGAGTTCTCCCCTCCCCTATGTATCCCACCTCCCTGGCCATTTTCCTGCTCTGAGCAAATTAAAAATGCTTGGCTCAAAATGTTGGATGAGTCACAGCTGATGTTCTTCCCGAGTTCCGGCTGCTAGAATGAGCACGCTCTTCAAAGTTCTGCTTAAGCTACAGAGACACTAAGAGGTAGTTTGACTTTCCCTCCAGGGGCAGAGCCCTAGGTGGGATTAGGAGGTTTCAGACAGTGTGAATCTCTAGGGACTCAGGTCTTGAAAGGAAGCCTTAAGCAGAGCAGGGAGATGGTCCTTGAGCCCTTATTTAATTAATTATTTATTTTTTGTGGGTACCAGGGGTCGACCTCAGGACCTCGCGCGCCAGCAGGCGCCCGTGCCGCTGAGCGTTATCACCGGCCCCTTTTTCGTATGTGGGTTCCGGGAGTCGAACTCAGGCCCTCACACTTGCCAGGCAGGCGCTTACGCCACTGAGCCATCTCACCGGCCCGAGCCTTTATTTTTTGTTGGAATAGCTTGTGCTCTTTTGACTCATGGATGGAGTCTCACAAGGAATGGAGTGAGAGCAAGTAATTTCCAAGAACAGCGGGAAAATCAGGAGGCTTCACGATTTGCTCAATACCATAGATTAGGTCATATCTGAAACCTCGACACCACTTGGCTGCCCCAGGCACTGGTGAGAGATATATTCACATACTTCCCCAACCCAGGTTTCCTTTTCTCATCTCCTTGGTGAGCTTCAGACTAGACTAGCATCATTCTGAAACTAAATGGATGAAGCTAGAGGCTCTGCAGACAGCAGGGACAAAAGACACCTAGAGAAGGGCAGGGACCAACCCAGTGGCATAGAGTTGACAAGTGTCATAGCCAGTGGTAAAGCCAAGCTTCCTTTCTGAATGTAAACATTTATTGAGTAGGTTAACACTTCACCTTTTGGACATAAAACATCTTCAGGATCTTAGCACAACACCTGAGATTTGATATGGTTGTCAGTGGTGCACAGGTGAGGCAGTGCAGCACACGGACACAGCATCGGTGTGAGCGACTTGGACGTTCATGCTGGCTGTTGTCTGAGTGACTGAGTGAGCTTGAAGGAGCTGCTTGGCTTCTCTAGGCCTCAGTCTTCTTATCCATAAAATCAGAAGGTGGATTTAGATAGTCTGAATGTCGTCCCGTTGCAGCTTTGTCCTGGAGACTACCTTAGCTGGGGCTGGGAGTGACTTAGAACATAGAGTGGGAGCCTAGAGCTGAGGAAGGGATCGCTCATTGTGCTTGGGTCTTTGTGATGTTGTATTGGGTAACGATCAAATCAAGGAGGCACATTTCTTCTCTTTTTGGGAAATCCCATCTCTTTCCTCTCTCCAGGCCCTGGATGTCATTCGGCTTCCGCTGCACTGGGTTCCCCTTGATTTGCTACCTGGCTTTTGGAGGAGCATGATTGCACTGGAGGCTGGGCATGCTTGCCAGTCTCACCTGGTTCACCACTCCAGGTGGTTACAAGAGCCTTGCAGCATGGGCATCATCCTTGGGTGCAGGTCTTGAGGTTTCCCCAGGGACATCCACAGTCATTCTCCATCTGGTGATCTAGAATTATAGCTCAAGGGCAAGAGAGAGGAGCTGAGATAAAGTAGCTGCTGGAATGGTGATTCTGGTGCCTCTGTCTCTCCGCGAGGTCACTTCCCACTTTCACTCCTGCTGGCAAAGGTAGGGAACAGAGGAAGTCAGCCCTGAGACTGGAGCTTTGGATGGTTCCTGTCCACTCTGGGGTCTGTGTTCTGCAGCAAGCCTGACTTTGTGCTGACCTCTGCCATCCCTCTGCTTGCATTTCTGCACTGCCCTGGGTTTGCAATGATATGCTCCATTCCTCCAGAAGTGTTCATTCCCATGGCATCAAGGATGGGGAACTTTGGAGGGCCAGGCTGTTCTGTAACTAACATAAATGTGTAATCTGCCTAAGCCTTGACTAATGCATTCCTTGCATTATTAAACACAGATTAAATATATATGGATATTTAAATGTAATGTGTTATTTTCCTAAATCTGGCTTTACTCGATGTTCTTCTGACTTATGCCTCTTCATGGCTCATCGTTGTCTCAGGGATCATGAATTATAGGCAGGAAGGAGCTGCAGCTCCCTCAGCACCAAAGACTCTGTCATCCCATTACATTTGCCCTAGAGACGTAGTGATAGTCATCCCGCCCGGAGAATTATTGCTCCTGTTCTTTGCATGGGAATGTGTTTTTCCCCCTTCCTAGACAGCTTATTCCTTGCCAATGATTCAAAGGCTAAGAAAGCCTGAACCTGGGTGGCTTGGGGGCTTGTTTGTCTTCTGTAGGAAAGTTTGTGTCCAGAGCAGGTCACTGAACAACACATTCGAATAGTTTGTGCCTTCCTGCAGGTGGTACCTTCACCCACTCTCCATCACCTGCAGCATCTCTTGCCCTCTCTGGGTGCTCGGAGAGGCCCAGTGAATTTCTATGTCCATGTGTGGAGCTGGGGATTGAACCCAGGGCCTTGGGCATGCTAGGAAAGCACCCTACCACTGAGCTACACCTTCAGTCCCTCAGTGAATTCCTATGGAAATTCTTTTTTCATCAGTTAGTTTAGGTTGCTGCTTAATGCCCCAGACCAATGGCAGGGAAACTTAAGCATCCACGCAAGTGCTATGTTTGAAACAGAGACTACCTAAATTACTTCATTCTTGCATGCCTCAGTTTTCCCTTCTCTAAGGAGCAGGATGGAGAGTGGGCACTGATTATCTTTGCAGACCCTCTGCAGCTCTCTGTGCGTCTCAGGAACCAGAAGGGGCAGCAGGGTCAGATACCGTTGTTTGCTCAGTGTGTAGTGTTCCCTGCTACTGTTAAAACATCCTCTTCTTAGAGTCTTGGTTTTTCCATTTGTTGCCAATCAACCAACTGAACTGTGTTTCCAGTTTTCATTGGTATCTGGGTATTAGAGTGTATAAGCCATTGGTCTTCTGGAGCCAGTGCATATTGCTTAGCAAGAGCTGATTGTGCACATCTCTCCTTGTCTCCTCTTTCAGTGATATCTTGTTGGTATCTTTAATTCAACCACTCGGCAATATTTACATCATGGGAACTAGCAACAGTGAGGTGGCAGAGCTTTATCCCCTGGAGAATTGTTCATTAAAATTTACCAGCACACCACTGCTGTGAGCTTCCCAAAGGCAATAGACAATTCCTACAACTCTCTTTATAAATTACTAAATACATATCGAGGTTTACTGAAAGCATTTGTAGGGGCGCAGAAGACGTGTCAAGCCATACACCTTTCTTAGCTAGACTGTAAATACATTATAATCTCCTGTAAGTGCCACAGTCTTCCAATCTTGTCCCTTTTCTATAGTATAATATTATTGATGTTATTTATTCTCACTGGGGAGATAAGCTAGACTCCACCACCATCGACGCCTCCCTGCATGAATTCTCCCTTTCCTGTCTGTGATAATCAGACCTCCCCGAATTAGGAATCAAATGTGGTATTTAAAGAAGGAACCTTGTTTTTCATCTTCCTTGGGACCCAGGATAATTACTGATAAGCTCCCTCCTCCAGCAGGCGAATAATCAGAGCAAGGTGACTTAAGACTGGTGTGGGAGGGATGAAAAGAAGCAGGTGTTGGAATTTTGGGTGGCCCTACTCCAAAAGACAGCCTACATGTCACTAGGTATCATGAAAACCCCAAGAAAAAAGCCATGTACAACTGTCCCTGCATCTGTCACACAATCAACAGCATGCAGACTCCGGAATTTCCTGTGCCTCAGGATTTGGAAGGTCTTCATAATAGCTCATTCTTGTTTTATTTCCATGAATGCCTAGTCTGGAGCCTGGAACATAGTAGCCATTCAGTAAGCATTTAATGAAGTAGTGAATAGCTCAGCTCGACACCCCTGGTTTTCAAGGTTTGGAAAATGACTGTGGCTTGTGGTTGGAGATGGGGGGCGTTGAGGTTTGTCCTTTTCCTGAACCCTTTGCATTATCCTGCATGCTTCAGTCAAAGTGGTTGCCAGGCCCCTCAAAGGAGAGGAAGTAATTTTCAAGATGTGAGGATGCAAACATAAGAGAGAGGTTATGGTAGGAGAGACCCGGGCCTTTGTGCATTACAGTGTTAACTCTAAGGGACCTCTCAACAAAGCAAATCTGCAGCTCAGGTAGGCAGGGGGTTAAGGGCTGAGGAGAATGGAATTTTCCTTGTGGTTGTACAGACTTGTTCTAACCACAGGAATGAACACAAGATGCAACTTGTTCCCTGAGCTATTATCTGGAACTCCTTTCCCTCCGGCTGCCGGCAGCCGAGGTTTTCATGTGGCATTTTTTCTAAGTATTATGCGTGCTCTCTGCCCTTCTCTTTACAGCCTTTCTGCTTCTCTTCTCCCAGCCTCTCCCCTCCCTAACCTTCAGATGTTTTCCAATAAGCACGTGCTTCTCTCCATCTACCAGCCAAGGGAACACACGTGGCGTTGGTTCACTTACTTACTTATTTTTTTTAAAAAGTGTGGCTCCTCTCTTTCCTGAGCCACCACCCCACCACTCCTGCTGACACCCACAGAGCCCTGCTGTCCCTGCTTCCCAAGTCTTAAAGCTGGTGCAGAGGTGCATGTGGGGCTGAGTCCTGGAGTCCTTGTCAACAGTCTCCTCAGCACAGAGGGGGACAGGCACATTTCCCGTCTACTAATTATGGTTGCTGGTCCCCAAGCAGTAAGCACCTTCTGAGACTTTAGTTTGAAATTTATTTTATGGATGCTGCTTCGGATTTTGTAGACTCTGCCTGGCTCCCTGTAAGGCTTCTACCTAACCCCAGCCCATCATCATTCATTCACATTTAATACAGGAAGAGAGCACAAAAAGTTACCCCAAACGGATCAACAGGTTAGTGATGGAGAGGGATTATTTCACAGGCCCTCTCCCTCCCTTGCCTTGATATCCTCATAGTGTCTTTTTCACCTTTTCTCCTGGTTTCTGAGTCCGCCCTGTGTCCTATGATGATAAATGATGACAGAAGAGTCAGCATGCCTTGGAACCTCAAGGAAGCTCAGAGCTCTGGGCTTATTTCTGCCAATATTGCATTAGAAAAGGCTTCCTGCAGACACCTTTTTAAAGTTTTGTTTTAAAGCAGCATTAGGGAGATTGAAATAGATTTCTTTCCAAAGCATTCCCTTTTGATGAGGTGCAAAAGAGGTTAAACAAAAAGCCAAACTTTGGTTTCAAATAGAAGACACCTTTATTCTAATTATAATCATAATGATCCAATGTGTTTGGGACTTAATTATTTGGAATTAGAATAAAAAAGACATCCTGTAATTACCATTGAACTTATCTTGAGGCATAAATCTAATAATTAAACACTTTCACATTTCATTCAGTGAGTAATTAAAATAGAAAAAAGACACTATAGGTTCTTTTCTACCTTTCTAAGGAAGGTTCTAAAATTATCAATGGATTTCAGTGGAAATATCTTAAAATCATTGTGTATAAAATATAATTGTTAACAAAATAGTAATTTTGGTTATGTATAGTCTTCCCCCTCAGTGGTCGGGGGTTCAAGTGGGTGAGAAATGACAGAGTTAGGAATTGGATCTGAGTGAAAAACATTTCCTTCAAGAAAGATAGCTCCTTGAGCTCCAGCTTTGCTTTTATTGTCAGCAAGAATGGGAAGTGGCAATTTTTATGAGACCTGAATTCTACTCTCTGATCACTTTTGGCAAAAAATAGCTGTCCATATGCTTCCACCATTTGGAAGTGGAACATGGAACACGGAAGTGAAGGAAGGTTTGGCAGGAGCTGCTTTTCTAACTTCCAAGGAGAGGGTCTCGGGAGGCAGCATGCTTAAGCAACTTTAGCTTCATTCACAGACTAGTCCCCAGATGTGAATGAGCCAGACTCACCAGGGCTGCAAGGAGCAGCAGATGTGCTGGCTGGTGTGCAGAGGATGTTTGCTCGGCGGCCTGTAGCCTGGGAGTTGACGTGTAAGCAGTCTGCTCATCATTCACCCCTACTGGGAACAGCAATCCACACATTGGCAGTGTCGGGAGGGCAGATCAGAAAAAGGAAGGGACGAGGGCTCAGATTCATCCTATCGCCAGCTGCAGGGTTTCTCTAATCAGGTCTGAACTGGTCAAAGTTGTCTCTCCCCAAGTATCCAAATCCTTTAGACATTCCAGGGCCAGGAAGTCCCCTGTAAAATGTTGGCTCCCTGAAGATGGGCAGCACAGTGGATAAAAAATGGTGCTTGCACACTTGGACTTACAGAGAGAAATTGAGAATAGATACAAGGAGAGGATGGAGCCACAAAGGGAGGTGGGAGAGTCACTACCACCACCACCAGCAATAATCATAGCAGCACCTAGGCACTTTACCCATGCCTTGTTCTTTCAGTCTCTATAGTGATCTTGTCAAGCTGTCACGGTTTGAAGAGTAACTAAGATCCAAGAGAGGAAACCATTAGTGCAAAGACACACTAGCTAGCAATGCAGAAGCTAGATTTGCTATTAACCACTGCAATACATAGCAGGTTCTCGAATAAGGATCATCCATAGAACTTCAAAATATATGGAATGTTTTCATTTTGTATCAAATATTCCAGGGATTAGCTAAAAGCAAGGCACCAAAAAAGTTGAGAGTTTGATTTTTGGAGTCAGACAACCTGGATTTGTTTGTAATCTGATAAGTTTTGGCTTGGATTCATTAAACTCCTCTGAATCTAAATTCCCTATCTGTAAAATAGGAATAATTAATATACTTGCATCATACATATGATTATGCAAATAACATAATACACATAAAGCGCTTAGCATGGTGCTTAACACCCAGTGTGTGTTCAATAAATTCAAGCTATTACTATCTGCTTTGTGCAAGAATTGTATTAGACTTTGGAGAATGACAGTAATTGAAATAAGTGAAGGGAACCTCAGAGAATTTTGCACGTGCAATATTGCTTTAACCTGCTCTTGTCTTCTGTCCCTGCTTCCTATATTATAAACATTACTTAAGGTAATTCTCAAGGACAATTTTGTCCCCTTTCTAGTTCTACACTTTGGGTATCTCATCCATTCACACAATTTCCATTATTTCATTTATGTGGCTAAGCCCCTAAATTTTATCTTGGATGCCAACCATTTCTACAGCCTCCATCCCCTGCTTCTACTTCCTACTGGATTCTTCCTCTTTTGGGATTTTCATCTCAATGTGTCTTTCTATAGGTTTTCTATAGGTTCAGCTTCCTTCAGGGCCACACCATACCACAAGTCGCCACGAGTAAGTTCTCTTTGACATTTCCTTTCCTTTTCTCGTGTCCAGTCAGATGTAATTTAGATCAATTTTATTGACCCAAGAATTAAGGCTGCTCTTTTCATTTTTGGATGATCATATTATGTTGTTAACTTGTTAAGAAATACATAATAATCAAGTTGATCTTCAAAACAATTCTAATAATATTAGTGCATGTTCAGAGAACTTTGATTTCTGAAGCTTTAAAATTAAATTTTAAAAATTCTGTTAACAACTCTGCTGGAACCTGGTGTCTCTTTTCTTTGAATACAGCCTGACTTTCCCTCCTTTATTCTTGGCTCATAGAGTTTCCTCAGTGATAATCTTTCCCACAAAGTTAACCTGTGGGATTTGACCCTTTCTTCAATAAGTTTAATGATCCTTTTTCTATCCTAGTCACTCCAGGCTGGCAAGACCTCTTCCCTCTCTGTGTTGCTGAAGCAATTTTTTGTATCTTTTCATGGTATTGATATTGTCTTGTGTTATGGTCTCAACCAATTAATATAAGCACATGGAAGACAGATTCCTTCTTTTATGCATCTGACATGAATTAAGCTGCAGAACAACATTTTTATGTAGTATACCTATGTTGGTATCTTTACATCTCCTATTTTACATCTCCAATTTTATTGACCCAAGAATTAAGGCTGTTCTTTTCACTCTGGACAATCACATTATGTTGTTAACTTGTTAAGAAATACGTAATAATCAAGTTGATCTTCAAAACAATGAAGAGGCTCAGGCTTCCAGCTGTAAGTGGATATCCCAATGGCTCTAATATGACCAAAGGATTAGGAGGAGGAATCAACTGAAGGCCAAGTCCACTAGATTCCCAAGCCACTGCAGCATGCTGGTAGGTAGACAGAGTTGAGGGATGATAGAGAAGGAGGAGGAGAAGTAGGAGAAGGAAGAGGAGGAGGAGGAGGAGGAGGAGGGAGAGGAGGAGGAGGAGGAGGAGGAGGAGAAGAAGAGAGAGTAAGATGAGAATGATGTCGAGGAAAGCCTTAGTTTAGAGGCAGACCCCGAGTTGGACCTAGGTAACTATGCACCCACAGGTGGGTGTAGAGGGGGGCAGAGGTAGCAGCGCATGCAGAGGTGTGGAAACGGCCTTCAGTAGCTGCTTGCTGAATCAGTGGACTAAAAGGCGAGGGAGGCCCCTTTCCCACTTCGGTGATAGATGTCATGGGGCTCCTCTGACCCACCTCTAGCCACCGATTCTCTATTTTATCTGTCCTGGCTAGTCCAAACTCCCGGCAGCCCTTGCTGAGTGAACCCACAGCTACCCCTCCAGGCGAGGGGAGGACAAAGAGGTGACTCCCTGCTGTGGGCAGTGGCAGCCTTAGGTTCTCTTTCCCTAACCCTCCCTCCCTCCCTCCCGACTCCCTTAGCCTCAGGCTTCAGCAGCACAGGCTGAACCAAGGACTGCTGGGGCTGGACCCGGTCGCCTTGGATCTCTGCCCTCACCTCGTGATCCAAGGAACAGGGAACAGCGACACGGGAAATTAAACGGAGCTGCTCCACCTGCAAAGCGGGACCTGACTCATAGAGCTATCTCAGCTGAATGGGAAGAGGTGGGACGTCTTCCCTCTCTGCCGGCTCCTCAGTCCACTTAAAAAGCAAAATGAATTAGCTCTCACTTATAACTTTTGATTACAGATGCGGCTGCCGAGGCTTTGGACAGGGCCACACCAGTTGCTTGTAGTGTGGAGCCTGATGTCGGCCCCCAGGGAGCTGCATCTCCTGGCGTTTCAAGTGGCTGCCTTAACGGAAGGAAGGCTGTCTGCAAATGGCACCAACATGTATTTCTGCCAAACAATCTAGGTGGATTAATAACCTTACTGGAGAATATTTATATAATATGAGTCCGTAATACCATGCACCCAGGGTACTAAGCGTGAAGCCTGAGGTAGGCACTGTAAATAAAACGCAGAGCCGGGCATGGGCGCACATGCCTATAATTCCAGCACTCTGGGGGGGCTGAGGTAGGAGGCCTGCAAGTTGGAGCCCCTTCTTGACTTAGGAAGACCCTACCTCAAAATATGAAAATTTTAAAAAATGGGCTGGAGATGTGGCTTAGTGCAAAGGCTCTTGTTTCTATCCTCGGTACTGCAAAAAGAACCATAAAAAGCCTGATTGATTTAATTAACTATATAACTAATTAATAATTCCATATATAATGAAACCTTTGTACAATAAAAGCCCACTAAGAGTAATTAAAAATTTTTAAAAAACATCAAACTGAGAAAATTATTTGCAAATATTGTCTCAAATATAAGGCTAATACACAGAGTTTTCAAACCTTGTTAAGAAAATATAAGCACTTTACTATAGAAAGGACATAAGGTAGGAAGTAACAGAAGAACTTTGAATAGAAATCAATATATGAAAAATGCTCGACCTTACTGGTTATCAAAGAACTACGAATGAAAATGACAATGAGGCTTTAGTTCAGTCTATTGGTTTGGTAAGAGACTGAATGTCTGGTGCCATGGGTCACCAGTTTCCAGCTCTGTAGGGGAGACCGTGAATTGCCACAACCTCCTGTGGCACCCTCTGACCATACTTATTTAAAACCTTAAAAGTAGCCACAGCCATTGGCCCAGCAATTACATTTCTAGGAACTCACTCTCAGAAAAGATCAGGCAAATAGACAAATATGCACGAACAAGGCTGTTGATAATGTCATTCGTGTATACAGGAACAACCTACGTGTTGAAGGGTTATTACTGTATCATCACAGAACACTGTAAGTCATTAAAATGCTGATGGATACACCTATATTTGTTGATGTGGGAGGACGATCATATTATGTTGCCAAGTGAGAAAAGTACGTTACAGAATATTTTGTAAGATGTGTTTCTTAAAGAATGTGGGATATTTTGAAAGTGGCTATATTCTGCATTTTCTAATTTCATCTTTTTGGTATTGGCTAATTTAAAAAACAAATGAGAAATGCCACATATGGTAGGTACTTAAAATAATGGCCCTTCTGCAAAACACCTGAATCCTAGTTCCCAAAACCTGTGCCTATGTGAGATTAGATGCAGAAGTGCCTAGCGTAAGACCCTGAGGTGAGGAGGTTACTCAGAATCACTGGGTGGGCCCAGGGTAATCACTACCATCCTTACTCATGGGAGACTGGAGGTTCAGTCTTAGGGATTTGAAGACAGTGTGGTGCTGATTTTGAAGATGGAGGAAGAGGCACCAGCCTATGAATGCAGGGAGCTTCTAGAAGCTTGAAAAACAAGGAAACAAATTCTCCTCTAGAGCCTTTAAAAGAAACACAGCCCTGCTGACACCTTGATTTTAGCCCAGTGAGACTTCTGACCTCAGACTTGTAAGACAGGAAATCTGCACTGCCTGAAGCTGCTAAGTTTGTGGCAATTGTTACAGCAGCAACAGCAAACTAAAACCCATAAGGTCACTGCCTGAAATTTGGCCATGCTGGGTGGAGGAGCAATAGGAGCTTCCGTTTTAGGGACACTCTTTGTAGGCCATAATTATATACAGAGAAAGTGCACAATCGCTAGTGGACTGAGGTATCCTCCATAAGAGTCACTACTCTTTAAATGTGGCTCTAGGAACATTTTGAGTTGTTTAACTCCAGAATCCCCGGGACCTGGGTTTGCTTTGTTCATCTCTTCATCTGCAGCTTGTACCAGCACCATGCCTAGCAGCTAGCCAGCTGGAGGCACTTGCTTTCAGGCACATGGGACATGGGTGGAGTTCCAGAACTCCCTTCTACCCTCTGAAGCACACCTTTCATCTGGTGTGGAAACTCAGGGCTGATTTCCTTCCTTCTCTTCTGCAGATGATGTAGAGTTTAAAGCAAGTTTGATCTTTCTTTCGCACGTGGGTCATCTTTCCTTCTAGATTTCAGAAGCCCGGGACTGAGGTGACAGCATTTGGACTTATACCCACCCATATGTAAAGCCACAATAATCCTGGTGCTGAAGCAGAGGTTTAATACTTGATGTGTTGGAAAACACACAAAGTCTCAGTAGGGATCCTACTATCAAATGTTTTAAGACTGTCATTGATCCAGGCATGGTGGAATATGCCTTGTAATCCCAGCCCTCTGGGAGGCTGAGGCTGGAGGATCACAAGTTTGAGCCCAATATGGGCAACATACTGACATAGCAAGACCCTGTCACAAAACTTAAAAAAAAAGAGAGCAGGTGTGCTTGGAGATGAAGCTCAGTGTGAAGGCCCTGGGTTTAATTCACAGTACCACCAACCCCCCAAAAAAAAGAAAGAAAGAAAGAAAGAAAGAAAGAAAGAAAGAAAAAAGACACACATCATTGTCCAGCCTCTATAGGAACAGATCTAGGGTCGTGGGGAAGGACTGAGCCCTGGCACAAGTGCTAGAAGAGGTTTTCCCACTTCTTCTAAACTCAGTTGTCCCTAGCGTTCTTAGATCAACTTCTTTCATAAAAGTGTAGAATCCTTGGGGGGCATTTGGAGGAATGGAATGGGGCTGCTTTTGTTTGCACCATCTCTCCATGGAGGGCTCTGGGGTCCCTGTGACTCCCCCATGGATGTGTGGGGCTCCAACTGGGGTCCTGCGGCAGAGAAGAGGCCAAGTCTACCCCTAAATAGTACCACCCCGGTTTAAAATCTAAAGGGCAGCAGGAGGAACTTTCTGGAGGTCGTCCTTCTTTATCACTTAGAGGACAGTTACAACCTCTTTGGTCAAGATGGAAGTATTGAGACAGAGTCTGAAAGCCCTTGTGAAGAGGACCAGCTTCGGACGGAGCGGGACTGTATTCACGTAGGCTCGGCCAGCTCTGGATCGTGTGACCCCGCATCGGTATTTACAGGCTGGATCACACAGGTTTACAGTAAAATGTCACAAAAAGTTAGCTAATGGAAGAAATAGAGTCTTGACCATGTGGTTAAAGAGAAAGACCTTGAAGAACACATAATAGAAGAGAGATAAAGAAAAACTACTTGGCAAAATGAAACTCCCTGTATCTTAAATTTACAGAAATCTTAAATCCTTGGAGGTGCAGGATTGCAAAATCAGTCCATCAGCAGCAAGGTGGCCAAAAGAGACCTACTTCAGTTCTTCTTGAGAGCAGATAGATTCAGGGCCCTCTGTAGCTTCTTCTAGCATGAATGCAGCATTTCTTTTCCAGGTCCAATTCATCCTCATTTCTACAGAGCTAATTATTTCTGCATTCGCTGGTTTTGCTTTTGTGCTCCCTCACCATGGAGCTGGGTGATTCTGTTAATGGGGGCACAGTCCAGGTAGGAGGAGCAGGAACTACCATTTTCCTATGGCATCTCTGTCCAGTAGCAGCGGGAGGGGCTTTAGCATTTATTATCTTACGTAATGAAGTCACTGGTCATCCCCTCTCTCTTTCCCCCCAGGAGGGATACAAGGTAGGAAGGGCCTGAGACTCAGTGTCGGGGCCAGTCTGGTAGCAGCTACAGCCCATAGCTGTGGGAAGGCAGAGCCTTTTCTGTGCTTTGGACCGGACAGTACACTGGACAAGGGGTGTTTTGATTTTTTTAGTATTTTAAACTGCAATCTTGGTATTAAGGTGTAGTGGTCCCTGGCAATCCTGGCAGATGCCTGTGGTATATCCAGATAAATCAAGCAAACCAGAGTTGCCACCTCATGTGGAAGTAGCTAAAGCACTAATACTTCCGGTGCGTTGATTGGCAGAAGTGGCAGGTCCGGCTCCCCTGTGTGCTCCTTTTCCGAGGCTCTCCTCTGCTTTCACGCCTGCCTTCTACAGGCTCCTAGCTCCCGGTCTAGGAGCTTTCGAATGTTTCTGACCTGGGGAAATGCTAAAGGGTCTTCTGTCCTATGCTCCCCAACACTGGATTTATAATTCAAAAAGAAAACTCAGAATCAAAATTAATAAATGTTTAACTAAATGTCTGTAAAACATAACGTGTTCAACTGAGAAGCAACTCAACTCTCATATGCAGGTTCATTCAGTGCAAGTGGAGATGTCACTGAGGTGATGCAGGATGCGGCCTCTAACGTGAGCTTGTCTGAAGGCCAGGAAAGCATTGCAGCCCTCTCTGCAGCTCTGGGAAGGCTCCAGCTGGCAGAGCCCTGAGCTCCAGGCCTGCGCTGCTCTCCAGGGCTGCCTGCCTCCTGAACACTGGGGGGCAGCACGGAACTTCCAAAGCCTTCTCCAGAGGCTGAAAGGAAGCTGAGCGATTCCACCTTAAGAAGGTCCATGCACAGAACCATGCAAAAAGTGAAGTAATTCGTGGAAGTGGCTGATCTCTATAATTCACCTGATTGCAGATACAAGTGACAGCTGCAATAGGGGTGATGTTCTCTCCCGCGCTGTGTCACAGGATGCTATTTCGAATCTTCCTGAGATTAGAAAAAGGATTACAATTGCCCCCAGGGCCTTGCTGTGTAATTTTTATCAGTTGTGATCTGTGAGTTCCCCCAGGCAGTGCTTGTGCCTCTGTGTGTGTGTGTGTGTATGGGTGTGTGTGTGTGCGTGTGTCTGCTTGCACATATGATGAACAGACCCATGGTCTGACATAAGGTCTTGTATGCCACACAACCATGTTTTCTAACCCCTGGGACCGCATATCCAGATGTGTCTCTAACTCCAAGACTCTTAGCTTTTCACTTCTGTTCATTTCTTGAACTCCATGATGTAGCATTAGCTTTATAGCCATAAGCTCAGTGCAAGTGCTCACTGCCTCGTGCTAAGAAGGTCCTGGTCTTTAGTTTAATGCTCTACTATTACTATTTTTTTTTTATGTGGGTACTGGGGTCGAACTCAGGACTTCACGCTTGCCAGCAGGCGCTTGTGCCAATGAGCAATATCACCGGCCCTTTTTTCCCTTTATGTGGGTACCGGGAGTCGAACTCAGGACCTCACGCTTGCCAGGCAGGTGCTTACACCGCCGAGCCATCTCACCACCTCTACTATTACTATTTTAAAATCCTTAATAATTTTCAAAAACGAGGTTGGTTTTGCATTTCTATTTTGTATAGGGCCCTGTGTATTATACAGCAGGTCCTCCTGTGGAGAAATACTGTCAGAGGTAAATTTCAGTCTAAGCCTTGAGTGTTTTATTCTTTTTCACCCTCATTGCAGTGACTTGCTTGGTTTAGAATTAAAAATGCAAAAAGCAGGGGCTTTTGGTTGAACACACTTAGAAGCCTGCCACTCGCTCCCTGTGTGACCTAGAACACACCTGTTAACTGCTGCAGGGCTCCTCACCCATTAGGAGAATTTTTAGCTGTCCTTATTTCCCAGGCTCTGGGAAGATTAATGCCAGAATATATACAAACGGACTGGCACATTGAGGGATTCAACAAACACCATTCCTCTATTTGCCTCAGCTTCCTGGAAATCATCTTCCTGCCTAGAGGAGCAGCCCTAGCTGGAGGCAAAGCTCACGGTTCCACTTACAGTAAGGCAGGGTTAGGGTAAAGGTTCAGTCTACAGGCCGATTCCCTGTGCAGAGCCAGAAGTTCCTTATTCCGCTAGGGTCCCTCGTCTGAGCAAGAGATGCATGGCGGAACCATGGTTATGATTTCCGCACTAAGGGAAGAGATGGCTTTATAGCGCTCCCTGCTGGTTAGGGGACTCTGAAGAGCTTCTGATTGAGATGTCATCTTCCTTGTGCTAATTAGCTTGCTATACTGCACTTTTATAATGCTTTTTCCCCTAAGGATCTGTGGACACTTGTCAAACAATCATCAGTCATGGCCTCCTAGCCTGACATCTGATAAATCCAGGTGATTCCTTCATCTCCCCACCTGGCTAGGGCAGGAAGGCACAGGATTCTACGCCTGCCTCCTCTCAGGACTTGCGTGTGGTCTTGAACAACTTTTCTGGACCTCAGTTACTTCATGTGTAAATGAAGGTTAACAAGTTCTGTATGGAAGTTACCCCATGAATAAATCCTATGAAGATGAAATAGCCTCCAAATGGAAACCTCCTTTTAAAAGAAGAAATAATTTCACAATGTAAAGGATTGCAATATTACATTTTGACAGTTACATTCAAGTTTAAAATCTAGTGCTATAATGAACAATATGCTTTTGCAGGCACTGAAATTTCCTGTTGCTAAGACTGAGGTCAGATGTCCAAGAGGCGAATGGAAAATTCCCTCGAACTCTAAGATGTTAATTGGCTTTATAATAACTTTCTGCAAACAATCCATTTACTCATAACCAATAAAATATTGAGGAGATATTTGAGGCTCAATGAATTTTCACTGGGCCTTTTCAAAACTTCTTTTATCTCTCCCATGTTGGGCAATTTTACTCCTCTGAAATTTTTAACTTTTAATATCTAGCATGTTTATGTGGCATTGAGGTCAAGGGGTATTGGTTAGGATTCTCTAGAGGAAGAGAATCTGTCTAATCTCTCTCTCTCTCTCTCTCTCTCTTAAAACAAGGAGATTTGTTACATAGGATTATATGATCAGAGACAGGATAGTCCACAATGGCTGTCGGCAGGCCGGAAAGCCAGCGGATCCAGTAGCTGCTCAGTCCAAGAAGCTGGAAGCCACAGAACAATTGGATGAAGGATGCAGTGCCAGTCTAAGACTGAAGGCCTGGGAGCTCCCTGGAGAGTCGTTGGTATGAGTCTGCCTTGGAAGGCTGAAGAAACTGGAGTCTGATGTCCACAAAAAATGGCAGTAACAAAAGATACACTTACTCAAGCAGAATGGAGCTTTTTAAAATGCAAACTGACTTCCTCCTTCTTCCTGTTTTTTTCCATCTGGGCTGCAATCCTATTGGATGGTGCCATCCCCAATCAGGCTGGGTCTTTCCCCCCTCAGTTTGCTGGCCTGCTTGCCAGTCCTCTCTAGAAACACTCCATGGACACATGCAGAAGTGTCCTTTACTAACCTGCTAGGCGCTTATTAGTCCAATCGAGTTACATATCATGATTAATGGCCACACAAGTCAGTGTGGGTTGCATTTGTGTCATGGCACAGTACCCTGTCTCCTGTCTCATCTTGACAGGAAGCTCTCTGAGAGAAAGCGTGGAAGAAAGTAGACATTTGCCACCACACATTGAGCTCGATGGCTGCCTTCATTGGCCACTTCCGACTCCGGGGTCTGTACAGCATGCTCAGGATCTGTGGGTGAAGAAATCCCTTGGGAAGTGCCTCTGCGTGGTCTCAGAAAACTCGCATCCCAAAGTCTTTCCTGTGCCAGGCTGACGCTAATTTAGCCTTCAATCTACATGCTTCCTTAATAACTGTAGATACTTCTGATGATTTAATTAGTCATGTGGAGGATTTTGGGTGACTCGTAGGGAAAAGTTTATCAAAATCAAAGCTAAAACCACACCTAAGGCACACTTAGAATCTTTCATAAAGGCCAAAGTGTTATTGTCCTATTAAAAATGAGAAAGTTTTCAATGCAAGTATTGAGAGAATAAGGGTTTAGTCATGAAGTAGCTGGAGTTTCTCATGATTGAAAGAAATTACAGATAAGATCGCAGGCTGCTTTGTTATTTAACTTATCATGCTAAGTGTATCCGTATGAATTTCTACTTCCATATTCTTGTATGTCTCTATGTTTCTCAACATTTTTGAGCCAACATTTCCTCATCAGCTGATCTAGTTTGGGTCTTAAATATCCCCTAAAGGCCCATATGTTAAAGACTTAGTTGCTCCCCAGGTGCTATTGGGAGGAAGTGGGACCTTTAAGAGGTGGGGCCTAATGGGAGGTCATAGGTCACTGGGGGTGTGTCCTTAAAGGGCATTGTGGGACTTCAGCCCTTTCCTCATCTTCTCTTTTGTGTCCTGGCCACTCGCAAGCAGCATTGCTCTGTCACATATTCCTACCTTGATGTGCTGCCTGCTTCCACCAGAGGCCTTTCCAAAACTGTGTCCCAAAATAAACGCTTTCTCTTTATAAGCTGATGATTTCAGATACTTGGAAAAGTTGCAGAAAGCTGACCACTATACAAGCTAGGAATGGATCTGACATTGGGTGTTACTGATCATTAAGGGCTGATGCTATCTCTCATTTAATGAAATGAGAGAGCTATTTACAATATAGATGAAAACATGAATTTAGTGTATACTGTATGAGTTACAGGAAGAGTAGGGAAGAGGCCTCAAATCTTTTGTCCCTGACCAGTCAATTTATGTAATTAAAGTCATAGTCCCTTTTTTTTTGAGTTGGCCCCAGAAAGAGAGGCCTGGAATCTTGTGCCATTAAGTGAGACAAAAGACTAATTTCTTCTTCTAGCTCCAAATCATGAATGCTCTCCAGTATTCTGACCCTCCTTATTCTCATTCTGTCTTCCTTCCTGACAGGAGAAGGCTGACCTCGACCTCTTCTACAGCTCTCAAACTCTGTCAGAGATGGAGCTATGGCACTGAAACCTTTTGCCGGGGAAGAAGAGGAATAGGAAATCTTCATTTTAGGCCGAGGGCTTTCTGAAAACTATAAAGTGAATGATCCCTGGAAACAGCTTGACTTCATCCCAAGCTTTGAATAATCTACTTTGGGTGATAAAAAGAAGCCGTAGTCAGTCATTTAGTCTGTTCCTTTATCTCCACGTTGTATCAGACATATAAAAAGTTCCAGAAAGGTGGAATAATAAAAACCCCATGCCTGACAGCACTTTAGGGTTTATCAGGCATTTTACATACATCATTTCATTTGTTGCTTTCCCCACATACTTCAAATTAGTTATTACCATCTCTAGTTTACAAAGCAAACTGAAGGGCAGAGAGGTGGTTGCGTGCTGAAAGTCATGCTGCTGAGCGCCAGTGTCTCGGCCTGGACCTCTTCAAATATCCTCTGCACAGCATTACTGCACCAAATTCTTTGGTCGATTAGGTTTTCCCCAGGCAAGGGATTTCTACCACTTCCTTTTAGGTAACGCAGCCCTCCAAGATGCCTAATATCATCCCTCCTTCTGTACCCAAACCCACAGCCTTTATATAACTCTTCTGACCGGATGCAAAAGAGTTTCCATTCTTCAAAGAATAATCTTTTTTTTTTTTTTTAAAGAGAAGAAAAAACAAAACAAATCAAAAAAAGAACAAATTTTCAAAACACCATAATATGAGGGTAACAATGGTTAATGCATTACGTATTATTATCTTTAAGTTAGTTATTCAGGATACCAGACATTAGCATTCAATTGTCCAAACATTATTGGCACAAACCTTACTCTTCAATGAACTAAGTAAAATTGGTAGTGTATCTATCTTAACCATCTTATTCAAAGAATAATCTTAGACCAACATAATGTTTATAGGAACTGGTTTTTGCTGTTATCTTCTCAAAGCTGAATATTCCAGGCTTCTTTAGTTTTTTTTTTTTTCCACTGTTTTTGAAGTTAACCGGTTCTGCCACTGGACTAGTCATTTAACTAACACGTAGGTTTTCTCAACATACTAAGGGGATGATGTCACATATCTTAACAGGTTGTTGTTAGAAACAAATCAGAAAATACATATAAGGGGCACATGTAGAACACAGCAAATTAATATACTGAAGCAGTTTTTCCATTTCTACCTTGCCTTTACCATGCTCTGGCTTTTCCACTGTCCTTGTGGATCCCCACAGGGAGGGTATACACCCCATCTATGAGCATACATATGTAGCCTGGTGTTTTTCTAAGAAAGGGATCTGCTTCTGATAACATTCCCCAAACAAATCATGGGGATGACAAACCCTAGAAATACTTGAGGGCTCATCAGAGGTCAGTGGGTTCTCTGCTGACTCAGTGCCTTTTATTCTGGTATAATCCAAGTGCACCAATTATAGGGCTAAAACACAGCCAGGCGGTTCCACCAACAGCATTTGATTTATTAGTTTTATTAAGCACAGATGCCTTTAATGTGGAGTTGTTTGTAATCTGTGCTGGGTTTCTAAGCTACTTTATCACGTCTATTGGCCAATGTAGGAATTATCTTCAAAGGACACGACTTTTGCTTTTTATCACACTTTCCGACTACCAAGGAAGAGGTCACTTGGGAGACACATCCTCTCATGGCAAGCAGTAGCCTTGTAGATCAAATGTGTGTCTGTTGTGTAGTGGTAGAGCATCCAGGCCAGCCCGGAGGAGGAGGGGCGACATTGCGGAACCCATGAGTGCAGGAGTTGCTGGGAGAGGAGTCCAGGGAACGGAGCTGTTGGGGGCTGTGCATGCAGTCTGCCAGGTGGCGCCTTTGCTTTGGGCCAGGCAGGGTTTTGAGTTCTACAGCTGCAACATACTCGTTTTGTAATAGAAGAAAATGACAGAATCGCTCTGAGCCTCAGATGCCTTTTCCTTGGAGCAGGGTTAATGCAAGCTCCCTCCTAGCATCCTTGTAACTTGAATGGGATTATCAACCACTGTGCATTCCTTCCCCTTCCCTGGGCCCTTCACGGCCTCCACTGACCGCCTTTACCTTGGTGTTGGTGGGAGAACTGGCATCATTGTCTCTTCCCAGTTTGATGTTCGTAGTGTTCTCAGGCCTTAAAAAGTCAAAGATAAAAGGGCCTTTTCTACCACTTGTATTAATATTAAACATTTAATTCATTCTTCCATCTTTCTGATTATTTAAGTTGCATGAAAATAGTGCCTGGGTTGTACTCATTTTCAATTTCCCTCCACACTTGGCACACAAGACAGGGGGTCAGAAAATGTTTTTGAGTTAAAATCAAATGGACTCCCCTTGGAGCTTCTGTGATTATTTTGTTTAGATTTTGTCTGGCTTGGCAGACTCAGGAAGAAGGTTCTAGAGTGTTGGTTGCTGGTATTAGTTTTTGAGATCCAAGCAGCAGCTGGGAAAATACTGAGTGGTGAATCAAGGGACTGAGGTCTTGGCCTCTTGTGAGTTGACTTGAATTCTGGCTCTCTGCGTACCCGGGAAAGTTATTCAACCTCTCCAAGCCTCAGTTTCCTAATCCGTAAAATGGTGAGAAGTAGTATCTGCCTTACAGGGTTGTAGTGCAGATTAAACAAGTCTTAGTATTTAAAACGTGAGAACAGTGCCTGGTCATAGTGAATGCTGTCTGCTTGTTGCTGTTCCTGCTGCTACTACCACTTCTAACCAGCCGTGTGACAGGTGGGACTAGTTGGGGAGGGCTGGTCTCTTCCAATAATAATGTTCTGTAACTTTAATCCTCCCAATGGCAATAAAAATGGGCAAGAAATTGGCAGGCGCAGAGGACGGGCGAGATGGGACTTGTGTGTGAGTGACCTGGGGTTGAGCCCATCTTGGTGCTGGGTGTGAGTTCATGATGGTGTCAGCACCGAGGATTCACATCTGTAGAGACAATGCCTGTCTGGGTTGTCACTCTCCTTGTGGGCGGGTGCTGAAGCTAGAAGATTAAGCTGTGTGATTACTGTCAGCTCTTCTGGCTTACTGAAATCTAAACTCATAAATACGTGAAAAATTCCAATACTCTGAAACTGGCAATAAACTTCAAAGACAAGAGTCAAAATGGGAGCTCCTGTTCCAGGAAGGTTCCAGAAAGTCAAAGGTCTGGAGGTGAAGTCTTAAACCTATGGCTAGAGTTATTCAGGTCTCGTTATTCCAAACTGTCTTCTCCCTTGAGGGGGGAATGCAACCAGCAGAGAAGAGTGGGCTGAGCTGTCATTCTTGGCCTTTAGCACATTCTGTCATCAAATACTAAATTCCTCAGGAAATAGGACTCTGAGTGATTGGGTGTTGGGGGGCTCTCAAGCTTCAGGCTGGGAGCAGCAACTGTCCTCCGGATGGGCGACCCCTCCCAGGAAGAGCAGAACCAGAAACCTGCCTTGGGAGCTGAGGAATGCAGCCCAGGAGAGACTCCCACACGAGGCCCAGAGTTTGTAGTTTTTGGGGGCTGGGGGGAGGAGTAGAGTGATTTATGGCTGACAAAGGAATGCTTTTCTTCCATCAAAAGTAGAACTGACTGTCTGAATACGAAGTTATATCAAGATCAGAAAGGCAGAATTTTCTTGTAGATGCTTTGCCTGCAACGTCTACTCAACACCAGAAGTATTTAAAATATTATAATAAACATTTTTTAAATTTTAAAATGAATGCAGACTATTAACAGAAAATTCATGCTTGGAAGCATAAGGAATAATTAACATCTTTCATAATCCGACTACCAAAGATAACCAATTAGGCTTTTGTTATTCTATGTATTTGTTATAATTCTGAAACATGGTTCGAAATAGCATGTAAACATTTTAATTCTAACTTTTATATATAACTATTAAGGGTGAGCATTTCCATGTTGTTAGAAATGTTCATAAAATGATTGTGATGGCATTTAAATATTCTATTTACTTCTGTACTTGAATTTACTAAACCATAATAGTGCTGGCAAATCAACAGTTCATATCCCTATGTGCCAGATACTGTTCTAAGTCTTTTACATACATCAACTCATTTATTTCCCCAACAACATTGTGGGGTTTGTACTGTTAATAATTTCCATTTTATAGGGGAAGAAATGGAAAGGTTGCGTGATGGCTGGAGGTCTCTCAGGTCGCTGGGTAGTGGTCTTCCAGCTCCTCTACTCTGGTCAGCCTCTCTACTGTTGCAGACACTCAGATCATGGCTTATTTTGTTTTTAAAATAAAACTGCCATGAAGGAGGTGTCCTCTTTCCCTTACTGTTGAAAGCGTGGGGCCCTGAACCCAGCCGGCTCTTGGGGTTGGGGACAGGGATGATGGGGCTGCTCGGTGTGTGAGAAACAGGGTCCCGGGGCAAAATTTAGTGTGAAAACCAGGCTGTTGGTGACTGAGTCCCAGTTTCCTGAGTCCCTTTTCCTGATTCTTTCCTCGTCTTTCTCTTTCTACAATTTTTGTGTGAAAAGACACACAAGAAAATCGAACAATGCAATCTGTGGAAAGATCAATGTCTAGAAGGAGACTTTGAGGGCACAAGCAGTGGTTTTTTTTTTTATTTTTATTTATTTATTTATTTTTTTGTGGGTACCGGGGGGTCGACCTCAGGACCTCGCGCGCCAACAGGCACCCGTGCCGCTGAGCGATATCACCGGCCCCTTTTTCGTATGTGGGATCCGGGAGTCGAACTTGGGCCCTCGCGCTTGCAAGGCAGGCGCTTATGCCGCTGAGCCATCTCACAGGCCCAAGCAGTGGTTTATTAATTAGAGAAGATTATTTCCTTTCTATTTCCATATTTATGGCCTGGCTTAGCAAGCACCGTGCTTTCTAAACGCTCTCTAGGTGTAAGAAGGAAATGCGAACCCTTTCTTTCTGCACTGGGTCACGAGAGTAAGATGACTTACTGACTGCGGATGAAGGGTGGGGGCAGGGAGTGCAGTGTCTTGTCCCCTCCCAGGCCTTCTAGGTACTAAGGTGCACCCTACCCTGCCCCTGCTCCTCGGCAGGGAGGTCTAGCAGTCTATCTTCCTCTGGGGCTCCTGGCCCTGTTTACCGGGGTTCGGTGAAATGTGTGGCAGTCCAGACTCCTCCAAGTTGGCTGTTCAGACCCCATCTTCCTCATTTGAGCCCCAAGGACTGAAAGGGACAGAAAGCTGCAAGAAGCTTGATTTTGACCACAGGTCTGAGATTCTCCAGTCTAGTTTCACACACACACACAAATACATTTATATTTGGGTTTCCTTAAGCCTCCATTGCCCACTTTCAATTGATTTAAAACCCAGAGTCAGAGCTACATCATTAAAAGTCCTTTTAAATTCAACCTTGACCTTTGCATGTTGGAGACAAAAAAATATTCACATGAGCATCACAGATCCCTTGCTGCCTCCCACTCCCTCAGACACTCAAGGGAACACAGCCAGCATGTTGGGCTGCTTCCCATCCCTCATCCTATGGGGAGAACTACACTGTGAGATGAACCATGGACATCTCTGAGGCCCAATTCTTGGAATTCTGTGATGAGGAGTTCTGGCAGTGAGTGATAAGAGACAGAAAAGAGACGCAAAGATGGATGGAGTTGTTGTGAAAGAACTGAGACTTTCTCCTGGGACAATGGAGGAATAGGGATGGAAGAGCTGGGGGAGAAGGAAGGAAGCCAGGGGCTTCCGTGGAGAGCCTGAAGACTCTATGAGGGGGATCCAGACCAGTTAGTATGTATGAGAGACACTGAGAATCAGAGGGATAGGGAATGATAACATCTTCAAGTTCTTACTGAGGGCTAGAAATGCATCCTTCAACAGTTTTATTGAAAGAGACCATCTATATTAATATTTCCTAAACAAATGGAGAGGTTGGATTTCTTTGAATATGACTCTGTAGACAGGGCCATGGCTTGTTCACAATTACAGCTGAGTTACATATGTCTCCTCAAATTTTTTTTTTTGTGGATACCAGGGGTCAACCTCAGGACCTCGCGTGCCAGCAGGCGCCTGTGCCGCTGAGCGATATCACTGGCCCTTTTTTCGTATGTGGGTTCCGGGAGTCAAACTCGGGACCTCGCGCTTGCCAGGCAGGTGCTTACGCTGCTGAGCCATCTCACCAGCCCTGTCTCCTCAAATCTAATTGTGACTCAATAGATTTAGTCAAATGGAAAGGGAAGAAATGCCCCTAAGTATTCCAAATCCTGGGCCAGGTAGGTGTGGGTCTCTCTGTAGTTATTCAAAGGTCGGGAGCCATCCCATATTGAATCTATGCTGACTAATAAAAGAGGGGACACAAGTTTCTCTGAGTGATGCCAGCACCAGGCCACCTCAGGGACTTTTCTAGGTCTCCAATGTGCGTGATATCTACAGCTGTGAGCAGGGGCTGAGAAAGCTGGCAGACAGCACCTGGAGCTCGAGAGACATTTGTGACCACATGGGGTCAGATATAGAGCAAGCGAATGAAGTCTGAGTAGCACAGCTTACTTTTATTCTTATGCTTCCCCCCCAAGCATTCCAGAAAAATGTGATGTTATCTCACTGGGTAGAAGGAGGGAGAAAACTTCAAATAAGTGTCAGCTGCACAGCAAAAGTTTTGAAGAAGTTCAGCAGAAACTGCAGTTGGCAGCCACATCTGTGCTCCTGACATCGGGTCCGCACCATTTGGATTCCAGGCTTCGGCAGATGGACCATTTGGCGTGTGTCTGCTTTCCCTGGCTCCTGTTTTCCAACAGCCCTCACTAACTTGGATCAGCTTATTAGCAGATCTGTCTCTGGTCTCAACACTTTCCACAGATAGGTAGGTGTCTTTTATCCATCCGGGTTTCTGGTTATCACTGTAAGTGCATGGAAGAGCAGAGGAAAGAGGTTCTTCCACTCTAGCCACTGCAGTGTCTCTCTGCCTCCCTGAAGTGGGCTTGGCCATGTGTTGGAGTTGCTGGCCCTTATTTGCACACGATTCTCAGAGTTAGGTGGGTGCATAGAGGTACAGTCTGTGAGTTTGTAGAGCTCAAGAATAAGTCAAAGATTCCTACTGTCTTAGTCACTTGCTTTATTGCTAAGGCATAATAGCTGTCATCCACAATTTAAAGGAGGACAGGTTTATTTTGGCTAAGAGTTACAGTCTGCAGTTGGCTGGTTCCAAGGCATAATGGCCTTGCCTAGGGGAACAGAGAAGGAAGGGCTGCTCACATCATGATGTCTAGGAAACAGAGTCAAGGCAGGACCTGGAAAGGAGATAAAAACTTCTGAGTCATCCCCACAGTGGTCCTTCTCTTCCATATGGCCCCACCTTCTAATAGCAAGCCAGCTATGATGCTCCCACAATCCAACCACCTTTCAAAGGTCCTCACCATGATCCCATGGAGCTTTGGAGGGACATCTAGATATAAACCATAACATATGTCCTGACCTTTAGGATGGATGTCAAAGTGAGAATTGCGAGTTGAGGAGGATGATCTCTGAAAGACCTTGAGTTCATCTCCAAAGTCACAAGGCAAGACATCCAAATACAGGTGGTGCATACTGGATGGTAGGAAATGCATTTTGCTCCAGAGTTAGCAGCGTGGTTTAGAGGAGGAATAAAGACACAGACATAAATTCAACCTCTGCAGGGATTTCCAGAACATGGATTTCTGACCCCAGTGCATGCCCGCAAATTTACTTCATGATGTTAATAGGTCTTGCTGGGTGGAGTCCAAATCTAACCCAAAAAAAGTCATCCATTTGTCAGACCTTGTGAAATCCAGTATGTCCCCATTTGGGTTGGGTAATTATGGAGACTTCTGTTATGGTTTCCACTTGAAGGAACAACATTCAGTTGCAAAGCAATGCAAACCTAGCTTATTTAGTGGGTTATCTGGACTACTACCCAGTAGCAAGGCAGTTCAGGAGGGAGGGTTCAGCTCTCTAGTGTATGCTTAAAGCAGTGGTTGGAAATCTGTTTCTTTGTGCTGTGGGCTTGGGATTCCAATTCTCCCCAGAAGCTCAGTCAAAAGCCAGGCATTCAACTTCATCCCTGACTCTTTGCTTACAGAACAATTTATAAGATGTTTTTAAACTGGAAACATCAGAACATGGGATGACAAGGGATTGTGTGAATTTCTAACCTTAAATTACCTGAAAGATCTGGAGAAGAGTTTCAGACTCTAAAATAGAGGGGAGTTGGCACTTTGCTTAAGTGGGGGAAATGTAGCCTTTTGGGATTTCTAAAAAGAAAAAGCAGTCTCAGAATCTCACAGCAGACATTATATCAACATTTGGAGTTGTGAGAATGAATCAGACAAACACAGACCAACCGTTCCTGGAAAAGCAGAGGGGCTGAAAATGGAATTGCAAAGTGTTTTGGCAGTTTGGGGTTTTGGAATATTATTAGCACCCTCCCACCCCAGACACCACCAGATAATTGACTGTCTGTATTCACCTGCTACTTGTTTGTCTCTGAGACAAGTGATTTTGAAGCCTATGCTGAGATGTGTTTCCCCTGAAATGCTTCTTTCCCTTTTGTTTAATAATTTTATTTGCAATGAGTAAATCAGAGTATAGTCCATTTGGAGTATGATTTTTCAGACACCTGCTCCAAGATCAAAGCTCCCAAGGCAGGTGCCTCTCTAGTTACAGACATAGCCTCATTTCCTGCCCTTGGTATCAGGGCTCCAAGAGTACAGGAATCAGGGAGTTAAGAGGGGCTGCTTTCCTAAATCTGATATCCATTCCCGGCTTTGCAGCTCGCAGGGATGCATTATGGATCTCCCATCCCCCACCGGAAGATGACTCAAAATCTGGGAATCTGAGAAACTGTGATTACTTTAACTTTGGCACTTAATGCAATTTCGAAGCACTGAGCCTGGTGGGTTTACTGTCTGCTTTATTCTAAGAAGCAGAGAGTTAGGCCAACCTCTGGTGTGGAAGTGATCGAGCAGCAGCTCCATTGGGTGGACGGATGGCACAAAGCCAGCCTGGTATTAGGTCCTCTGGTGTAGGAGGGAAACCCCAAAAAGGTCTGGGACGGACGATATCTGCTTGCAGTGTAAACAGAGTCAGAATGAGCTCTGAGAATCAGGTGCCCTGGTTTCAGGAACAAAAAACATGATTCGTCCTGTCCCCTCACTGCCTTCCTCGATGGCTGCAATGGGACATGAGTCAATCAGACCACCTAGTGGCCGCTGCATTGCCCTAGGTAGCATTCCTGAGGGGCTTTGTAACAATTTATCTCAGTTTCCTCTCTCATTTTCTTTCTTTCTCCCCCACCCCATCCTCTTTTCTACCTTCTCCATTTCCGCTTTAGGAAACTGAGTCCACTGTCCCCACCTCTTCTTGCTCCTTTACCCTCTCCACCTGGCTTTTTGGGCCTGAATATATTACTCTTTTCCACTTGGAAATCACACATTATTGCTATCTACACATTGTCACCAAAACCAATTTGTGCAAACTAACAGGCTTATCAGTGCCCCTGAAATGAGATTAAAACTGCCTCCAATGAAACCGATAAAAACCAGATGAATGAAGACTGCTAATAAGACATTAAAGATAATGACAAGAATGATTAGCTGGCATGATGTATTGAGCAGTTGTGAGGAGTCAGATGCCCAGGATCAGCAAACTAATAAAAAAGAATCTACCTTTAATTCCCTGTAGTCAGGGAGATATAATCACATCAACATTATGATTTTTTAGTTATTATTTATCTGTGAGAGCAATATCACACCTTTCCTTCAAATTGCTCAAAGCTTGTTAATGAGAAAAAGAGAAAGCGAGTGATTGCTTTGGGGGGAGAACTTTTCTTATTTCGGCTCTTTAAGAATAAAAAGAAAGGCTTAATACCCTCCTTGCATTTATGCACCGATCATGAAGACACCTCTTATTTGTGCTTCATCTCCAAGAGTGGCCTATCCATAGCCCAACTGTTTTACATTCTACAATCAGCCAGTCAATTATTGCATTAACAAGTCACATCAAGACAATCTGAAAATTACATTTCTGCTGGGGAACATCTGGGGCTGGCTGTGGCCACCACCCTGGCGGAGTCTGACGGTCTTCTCTTCTGCCATTCTTGTGCTGGCCTCATCTTCCTGCTGGTTGGGGTAGAGCTAATGCAGAAAGCAGTGTGTGTTCAAGTTAGAGTTTTTTAGAGCTTACTCTGTGGCAGGCCCAGTGCTATGCCAGGGATCAGGTGAATATGAACTTGGCTCTGCCCTCAGGAGTCCAGGGTAGAGGAGGAAAGAGGGAACGGAGTATGGCAAAGGTGAATAAACAAAGGTGGCGACAAGGAGACAAACCCACGTGACAGGTGACTATGTGATGAATATGTGGTGTCATAGATGCCTAAAGGAGGGAGCTGCTCTCTGGAGAAGCCAGAGAAGGCTTCCAAAGGAGGAGCACTGTGAGGTTGGGAAGAGGAGGAGAATGGGGTTTTGCTAGAATGAGACAAAGGAGAAGGCAGAGATGAAGTATGGGTACAGTCAGCCCCACGAAGGCCTGGTGTGGAGTGGGAGTGGAAAGCAGTGCCTGGTGGAGAACGGCAGCCTGGGAGAGCCTGCGCCACTGTGGGGGCCCCCGCGTTCCACGCTGAGGTTTCTCCTTCGAAGTCTGTAAGGGAGCTGTGTGATCAAACCCGTGTTTTGAAAACATAACGTGGCGAAGCTGTAGAGAATGGATTAAAGGCAGGAGAGAAAGGAATCTGGGAAACCCTTGCTGAACCGTGATGTAGTGAGCAATGCAGACAGGACTGAGAAGTGTGTGCAATGTGCCTGTCCTTGCCACCAAACAGCAATGTGATTGTGGGTAGAATCCCATCTGAACTGCAGTTTTCTCATCGGTAACTCAAAGCTAGCAGTAGCTATATCCTGAGGTTGTTGGAAAGATTAGAAATATAAGGCCCAGGTGTGCAGTGCACGGTGTGCACATAACACATGTGACATTGATCATTCTTTATTAAGCAGCCCTGCGGGAGGGGTGGGCAGGGCGGTGGCAGCCACAGTCTGAGTGCCTGTGCTTCACTGCTAGGAAAAACTGGTGAATAAAACAGGACCACGTTATCACGTTTTGTTGATAACAGAAGGAAATGTACAATAAAAAATACACGTTCAGATGGATATGTTATTTCTGTCATTCATGTACTTTGTTGAATGAGTGTGTATGGACAAGACATATTTGTAATATTTAGGAGACAGCAAGTTACAAATAATGCCCACCTGACCCACTTCACAAGGCAGCTGTAAGGACTCAAAATTGATTGTGAGATTCCTGGACTACCAGAGAGTCAACGCCATGAGGATGGGAACAAGTTCACTGTCACATCCTGCAAGGGGTGACCTTAACAAAATAAATCTTTATTGAATGAATGGATAAACTAGATATGAACTAAGTGCAAAAAACAGTAGAAACATTAATTTGATTACTAAGTGGTCAAAACATCTAGCTTTAGTATTTCTCTTCATTCCCCTCATCAACTAGTATTTTACTCATGAATTCAGCACTTAACAAGAAGTGTTAAGTGAGTTCCTCTAAATATCCTTGACCTCTCCATGCCACAAGTATCAAGTGAGGTGCAGCGTGTACAGTGTTGAATAGTACAGATGTAGCCTTTTAAGCTTGCAATCTAGTGGACATGGTCACTGGAGTCCCACGAAGCCATCAGATGCGTGGGCTCCCCCCTCCACGGTGCCTCATTATCATTCCATGTGAGATCTGAATGGTGGATAGACACGCAAAGACATTAGATCACAGGCACTGTGATGAAATGATGGAAGACGTGTCCTGGGGTCACATACATGTGATTTTGCCTTCTGACCCCTTTATTTACAAGATATGAGAGTGGGCCAGCTGCTGGCCTTTCTAAGTGAGAGATCCTTATTTTAAACATGAGTACTTTCAGTAAGAACTAGAAGAATTAGGTACGTAAAAAGTTTGATGGGGCCGGTGAGATAGCTCAGTGGCATAAGCGCCTGCCTGGCAGGCGTGAGGTCCCGAGTTCGACTCCCGGTACCCGCAAAAAAAAAAAAATTGGTGCATAATAGGCTCTAAATATTACTTTTCCCTTACCAATAGATATTTTTTGCAGACAGGATTGATAGCTATGAAAAAACAATTGGTTTTTCAAAGAATTTAAAGCTTGCTATCCACAGATTTCACCTCCTGTTCTACAATATGTCAGAGAAGACAGTTGACTGACACAACTTTAGTCAGAAAACAGAAGAATCTGTTTTCATACCCTGTAGTAATTCTTGAAAATTCTTACTCTTTATGGAAATTTATTAACATGCAGGCAAGCTTAGATTCAGAAGCCCGCACATGTTCAGAAGGGCAGTGCTCTTAAAAACTGACAGACAGGATATTCTCTAGTAGAGAGGAAAATCTAAAACGGTATGTTAAAAAACAGCTCTCTGCTTAATAACAGAATTTCACTGTTTAAGGTATGAAATTTAAAGACTTAGAAATGTTAATCCCATTATTTTTATACTCACTGTTAAATTTGATAAGCATATTTTAAAAGCCATTATTTCTGAATTTGATAGAGATTTCAAACACATCTTGTTGGTAATGTTTCATGGTTCCCCTTCAAAATTTTCTCCTGGTCTGACCCGCCCATGCCTGCCGTCCAACTATATACCCTTATCTGTCCCCAGGGAGGGTGAATTTTCACCTTCTTTTTTGCTCAACATGCTGACGGACTCAGCTTTTATAACCAAGATATTTGATTCAGAGACCACATTTAGAGACACTTCAAAGCATATCTCTATTCTACAAATGACTGTGTTTGAAATATATTCATTTGTATAGAAATCAGCATGGCTGTACAATGCGTACTTTTCGAAGTGGGCACTTGCTCCCATAACAAAGGCCCGGAGTCTCCATAGCATCGTATTTATTACTGTGACATGTTACTGACCATGAAGTTTCTAAGATCTCCTCGTTTCCAAGATCCACAGTGTGGAACAAGGAGTGAGTGAATTGCACTGTCTCTTTAGTTTCCTTCTAGTTGAAGTGTGTGTTTCTGTGAGTTTATAGTCTAAGATTAGGAGGAGGCCACGGCGAGGATAAACTCAGACAACAGCCACCAAGGGCTGGAGCTCTGAGAGGCGGACTGAGCTCATTACACTGCGGGAACGAGCATCTCCTGTTTGGTCCATGCAGGCTTCATTCATGGGGTAAGCATAAAATCCATAGAATGACAGTATTAAAATAACTTAAACTGTATAACTCCTGAGCTATGTAGTTTTAATTTACCAAATAGGGGTTTTATGTGGGAGAATATATAAATTAGTACTATTCAAAATTATTTTAGAAATAGAATTGCTAAAATACAAAGGTAATATAACATATATATTAATGTAAAATAAAATGTCCTTATACTGGTTATGTAAGTATTGAAAATAGCATAAGCACATATTTTGGGTATGTTTCATTTCTCAGCTGTATCCATCTCTAGTACTATGACAAGGGATTTTTTTTTTTTTGCTGAAAAAATAATTTTTTTTTATATGGGTACCGGGAATCAAATTCAGGACCTCGTGCTTGCCACAGGCGCTTGTGCCACTGAGCGATATCACTGGCCCTTTTTTTCCTTTATGTGGATACCAGGAGTCAAACTCAGGCCCTCACACTTGCCAGGCAGGCGCTTGCACTGCTGAGCCATCTCACTGGCCCTGAAAAAAGAGTTTTTGAGTATGGCTTATCATTCGCAATTTTTCCATGAAATTGCTTGCAGTATCTTTCAAAGTGATACTTTATGATTAATATATTTAAAACTGTTGATAAATTCAATGGACTATTCTTTGTTGAAAGTAGTATTTTTAGTTGAGAAAATATCTGAGGTACTGAAGTGGCTGGTAAACTCAGACTGTATTCTGTTGGATGAGAAATATTCTTTTTTTTTTTTTTTTTTTGGTACCAGGAATCAAACTCAGGACCTTGCGCTTGCCAGGCAGGCACTGTGCTACTGAGCAAAATCCTCAGCCATGAGAAATATTCTTAAAACCATTTAGAATATGTAAATATGTAAATTTTTTTATGTCAGTTCCATGTGTTTTTTTTTTTTTTGGCTTCTATTTCTTAAATAGTATTTACAAAATAAAACATCAATAAGTTACATGTAAATTTGAAGACTATCTCAATAGAGCTCTATTCCAATACAAAATATAAATTTATTCCACAAAAAAGGAAACTACATCACTAGATTCTTCTCAGAGGTCAAGGTATTCCAAAGTATAATTATAAAATTTCAAAGTTAAATAGGTTTTCATCTCTTTCCATCCTGTTTGTTTAGTTCTTCCTTTGCTTTTATGGGCTGACATTTCATCATTTTTCTGCTTTCAAGGCTTTCTTTCAATAATTACAGTTCAGTATACATTTCAAAGGTTGATTTCTGGTGTTCCATTGGTTGAATATTTTGATTAAAGATTTGTAATTTCTTTCAAACAAAATGCAACCTCATTTTTAGAGGACTGCTGTACAGTAATTGTTGCCATTGTCAGATGCTTGGATTCATCTACAGAGTAATTCTTCAAAAATACAAACATTTAAACATACTTTTGGGGCAGTGTTTTAGTCTGTGTGAGCTCCTATAACAAAACCCACGGACCAAGTAGATTTTCACAGACTGGGAATTGCCGGATCCAGACTCGGGCAGGCTCTGTCCTGGTTCAAGGTGGCAGCCATCCTTTCCTGCATCCTTGCTTGGCCGTGGAAGGCACGAGAGATATCTGGGATCTGATCTTATTCGTGTAAGCTCCATATTACACCATAATCACCTCCCAAACCCCTCACTCTCCAATACTATCACCTTGAGGGCTAGGATTTCAAAATATAAGAATTTTGATGGGACTGAATTATTGTTTTTTTATTAATATATGTTTGTGGTACATAATAATTACATTCATCTGGGGAACTGGTGCACCTGCATATCACCTCTTAATCAGTTTTACCCACACTTCCCCTCACACCCTCCCATCTCCCTCCTTCCTCAGATGCCTTTCCCATCTCCACAGAGTTTCTCTCCTGTTTCCTATCATTTAGCTTGCTTTTTAAATTATTTATGTTTTGGATCTCTCATACTAGAGAAACCATGCACTATTTAACCTCTTGTGTCTGATTTTATTTTACTTAGTATTATGGTCTCTAGATCCATCCATTTTCCTATAAATGCTTCAAATTTATCTTTTTTATGGCTGAGTGGTATTCCACCGTGTACATAAACTACATTTTCTTTACCCATTCATCTGCTGATGGGCATAAAGGCCACACCTATAATTTAGCCATTGTGAGTTGCGCTGCTGTAAACGTGGGTGTGCATTATCATCTTAATATGATGAATTTAACACTTTCAGGAAGATACCCAGGAAGATAGCTGGGCCCAGGGACAGAATTATTCAGTCCATGACTGAGAGCAAAGAGAGAAAACATGTACTATCAAGCTGAAACTTCAAACTTTTCAATGTGAATGTTGTCACTAACATTTAAAATTTATTTATTTTAATTACAGCTTCCATTTTGACGGGTAGAGTATCGAGGGTTGCTTGGACATATTTCGTGAATAACATGTGCACCACAACCAATTCCAACTAGAGTTTGGCTCCACAAGTTTCTTAATTTTATTATGACATTATTTTTACTATAGCATTGTGCTCTACCAAAAATTTGTACCATGTCATTACTATGAATAGAAGTAACTTTATTTTCAAAATTAAACATTTTATCCAAACTTATAATAACATTAACAATGATGTTAAATGTTTTACCATGATAGGATGAACTTCCAAAAGTTTTACTTTCATTTTGCGCATTAGATGTAAAAGCCATTATTGTAATTAATGGGTTTTTTATTTAGACTCTCATGACACTGATGTAGAACGGACACCATCTAATTCTTAGTGACATTCTCTTGCTAATAGAGCCAATACCTTTACTAGTTCTCATTTTGTCTTTCATGTATACTGAAGGAAAAATTGGGATCAAGAGTAAAATTAATTTAGAAAAAAAATCCCCCAAAACAAAAAAACCTCATTGATCCAAATGAAAAGCCATGCTTCCCAGTGTTGTAGTGAAACTTCAGAAGCTATATTTGTTAAATTGACATCTTCTTAAAATTGGTTACTAACTTTTGAAGTAGATGCTGTTGCTTCTTGAGAATATTTATGTCAGGTAAATGGTGAATGTACAGCAATAATGTGGACCATTTGCTTCTGTATCAAGTTCCATAAGACATGGAAATTCAGTATTTAATGTTTCACTACATATGCACCTTTTAAGATAACTTGTTTATAAAGGATAACGTAAGGCAAAGTCATACAAAACAATGAAGTATGTCTGGAACTATAGCGTGAGATCATACAATAAATAATACGTTCAGACTACTTTTTCTGTGATCTGCTGTGGGACAGTCAAGTCTACGCTGTATGCATGTATTTCACACTCTAAACCTATGCTTTCTGATGACTGCCAGCTTCTTGCTGACTCGTGACCTTGTTTCTTCTTGCAACTCGCAGACTGTGCTTCTCACTATTTTCTGGATCATGGCACAGGTGGCTGCTGACGCAGTGACAAGCAGAGGCAACAACACCAAGTACTTCCTTGCCACTGCCTGAGAGCAAAGGACTTGGGTATATCGGCCACCTCTGCTCAGCTCCCTCTCCATCAGTGGGCACATGCTGTCCACCACAGCAAGGCGCTGGCAGTACGTGTCTTGCAAGGACAAGGAAAAGTAGGCTGAACTATCGCTTGTTATCTGTCAGACTTTACCAGCTGAAAATGCTGCCCACTCTATGCTATTACACAAGACCCTGGCAGAAGGCAGCGATATAAAGCGGACATTTCCAAACTCACTGCAGTTTATTTTAATGCCTTATTAACAAAAGAAGACTGTAGGATGGGTGATAAACTGTGCCAGCTCTGGGACAATGGATGCAAACTGGGGGTGTTTCAAGGTCATCCTAATCATAGGGATTATTTTCATTTGTGTAACTTCTGTAATTATTTAGTGTTGGTGATTAAATAAAGGGCCAGACATTTCAAGACGCAATTTATCTATACAAATATAAAATTAGCCAAAAAGTGCAAATATTAGACTAGTTATGGGCAAATCCTGTGGTCCTCAGCATTTCTTGTGGCAAGATACAGCTTTGAATGCTAAACAAGTGAGCAATAATTCCAAAGCAGAGGTTGTTAGAGTAGATCAGTGTCTCCCAGTGTCTATTAAGTCATTTGTAGTTACAGCGTTATTCACTTGGCTGCCCTTCAGCACCGTGTGACTTTTTGAGCTGAATTGGTTCCTGGTCTGACGGTACTTGTGCTGTCTTACATATCTAAGAGGCAGTGTTTGTGGACTTTCTAGTAAATATGCAACCTTTCTTTGCTCTCTGTTGACTATGTGTATGGCTCATACCTGTTGCTGTCCTGCAGGCGATCATATATCTTTCTTCACTTATGCCAAATCTACATTCGATATGCACAATCTTAACAACATGGATCTTCATTGTAGCAAAACCAATTTTTACCTATGGATAAAACTTGCTGACATATAGTGAGATGAACCTGTATTATTATTATTTTTTTTTGGTGGGTACCGGGGGTTGAACTCAAGACCTCATGCGCCAGCAGGCACCCGTGCCACTGAACGATATCACCGGCCCTTTTTTCATGTGTGGGTACTGGGAGTTGAACTCAGGATCTCGCGCTTGCCAAGCAGGCATATACACCGCTGAGTTATCTCACTGGCCCAAGAGAACCTGTATTTTAGTCTGAATTGATTGGAAAAATTCCAGCTTTTATGATCTGCTTCCTTGGTTCCATCTAAAACAAATTTACATCATCGATAGCAGATATATATATATATCCTGAGGGAATTTACTCTTTCTCAGACATCTACTTGTAGAGGAAGGTAAACCTGTAGAGGAAGGTAAACAGGAGAGGTAAAGCTGGCATTATGAAAGTTAAATCCTGATAAAGACTTGCCTGATTTCTACTAATGCATCTCAGAATTTAAATGCTAAGTTGACATTTGTTATGGTGTTTTATTGTATGTAGGCGGCAGCAGTTTTGGGACTTCTACATAGTCTTAACTTTTATAAGTGCTTATCCTAACATCTTTTAGAAGTGCATATGTCAATCATTCCTTATAAATCTCAAGTTTTATTTAAGTCATACCAATGTATATATAACTGAGGCCAACCAACATGGTGTCACAATTATGCCACATCAGTCATTCATCATTCCACATTCAACACATATTAATTGCTTGCTTAAAGTTTGCCAGTTGCTATGTTGGTGCAGGGGGCACAAGCGTGGGTAAAATGATTGGTGGTAGATACAGAGAGAGAATGAAACACTTCTCGACTATGCCCATTTGTATAACTGGAGAACATATAAAGCACAAATGAAGGGAAATGATAGATCTGCAAGAGAACTTTCCATTATCTCTTCCAAGAGTAGATGAACCCTGGAGTTGAGGATCTGCCACACTGGGTAGATGGAGAGTGGATGGGAGAGTATTCTAACCAAAGTAAATGCTTATATGTGAAGTAATTTACATGGGCAGTGGGAGCCACTTCTGTGGCTCTGACATTCTGCCTGTCTATTTGGAACACTCATTCTGACTCCTTTGTTATGGTTTAGATCTAAACTGTCCCCCCAAACTCTCACATGTGAGGTGGGCTCTGGTCAGAAGGGGCAGGCCACTGGGGTTGTGATTTGGAAGGGTATCTTCTCATCCCTGGCTCCTCTCTTTGTTCTCTGCTTCCTGGTTGCTGTGATATGAGTGGCTTTCCTTCCACTATGTGGTTTCTGTGTTGAAGCCAGCTGACCATGGAGTGAACCCACTGAAACTGTGAGCCAAAATAAATTTCTCCTCCTTTAAATTGTGAGTGTTGGGGATTTTGTCCCTGTGACAAGAAAACTAACCAATACGGATAATCCCCCTCATGCCTTAATATGACTACTTCAACCTCATCTCTCAGGTAACTTCATTTGTAGTCCTTCTATGACATACAAAGTCTGGTTTGCAGTGCCTTTTTATGTGCTTACTATCCTGAACTTCTAACAGTGCAAACATAAATTCAAATACCAAGTTTTAAATGCTAATTTCACCCATAAATATTAAGTTCCTTGAGGACAGGGACTAGAAGACCATTTCATTCATGGTAATTGCTCTGCTACCTGGCACAGCCTATGGAATATAATAAACTCTCAGTGTTCATTGAAATAAAGACCAAAGAAATAAATGTATGGAGTCAGGCTATGTAAATTGAGAGGTAATTTTATCCCAAAGCTGACCAAGTTTCTTTTAGAATGCTATTAACCACAGATTTTTTTTATAGACTTCCTTTCTCATAAAACTTGATGTTCTCCAAAGGACATTCATATGTACTTTAAAATTTTGCTTGTAATGGAAGCTGAGACTTTTTCCCCTCATAGGTTCTCATCAAAATGATAGTTTGAAAGTATGCAAAACAATGACCACATCATGGCAAAAGTACGGGGGTGTAGGTTTATTAGCAGAGATGTCAGCCTATTAGGATGGGTGGATGAAAGCACGATAATGGGTGAAGTGGAGTGGGGAAGCTCTTCAGGCTGGTTCACTGGTCAGGTGGGACTGCAGTGCACATGAAGTTAGCTTGTGGATTAAAGTCTAGACATGCTCGTAGCTTGGTGTTGGCAAAGAAGGAGGCTACAAGGGAAAGAGCAGCTGCAAAAATGGCAGATTTCTGCAAGATTTATCTGTAGAATGCTTGGCCAGTTGCATCCACCCTCCCTTTTCTGGTTCCGTTTACAGAGTGACAAACTCCCTAGGAAATCACCTCCAAATATGAAATCTCAGGGATAAACCAAGACTTCTTAAGTGCGGTGGTGGCCCAGAGTAAATTCTTTTTTATTCTGGCACCTGTGGAGCTCACAGTCTAAATCTGCTGATGCTCCCATTCTAATTCCACATAGCCTAGAGTGAGATGCTGGTGCTAAGCCCACCCATGTCCAAAGACATTAGCCTTCCCATCAAGAAAGAAGCCCATGAGGAAGCATGCCTACCAACACACAGTAGGTGAAATCCATGTCATCTACTCAGAACAATCAGGATACTTTTCAATCCTTTAATATAAATAAACGAGGAGATTCAGGGCAAGAAGTAAATAACGGCAGGAATGAGAATGACCAAGATCACCGGGAACAAAGTTTCAGAATAAAACTGGCTTCAAAATTGCTAAAGAAAAATTACCAAGATAAAAGATAACAAAGAATAGCTCATCCTAGAGAAAGAGTGATTATTCATGAAAAGAACGTCCTGTATATGGTACAATTAGGGGATATGATCAAACTGACAAAAATGAAAAATCTGATGGCTACAGCAAAGACAGCTAATAGTCATCAATTGAACAAAAAATTTGTGCATTTCCTCCCAAAATGCAGTTATTTTGGGGGAAGCAGTTTTTAATCAGGAACTATACTTTATTTTATTTATTTATTTATTTATTTATTTACTTTTTGTGGGCACCAGGAGTTGAACTCAGGACCTTGTGCTTGCCAGCAGGCACTTGTACCGCTGAGCAATATCACCGGCCCTTTTTTTCCTTTATGTAGGTTCTGGGGGTCGAACTCAGGACCTCGCACTTGCTGGGCAGGCGCTTATGCCTCTGAGCCATATCACCGGCCCAGGAACTACATTTTAAAGGAGTCCTGCCACATTGCATGTAGGTGAGGCCTATTAACCAATGGGATGTGAGATGAAGAGACATAACAAGGACATGTCCTTGTCAAGGACATGTCAAAGACATTGAGAATAAGATCTGCTCACTTTTGCTCCTCCTTCTGGCTGAATACAGGGAACTGTGACCTTGGGTGATGGTAGAAAGGTAGAAACTGTCCAAATTCCTGAATCTTCCCATAGGAGGAGCTGCCAGCTGAACAATGACACCTGTGTTTAAATGGCTACACTAGCATGAAGTAAATGTTGATTAAGGTAAGACACTGAAATTCAGATTTTTATTATTACAGCAACAGTCTTACCCTAACTAATGCTACTAGTAAGAAATTCTTTCGAAACCAGTAGAACTATGGAAAAATAAGTTGAAGAAATCTCTTAGAATCTAGAACATTTAGAGAGACATAAAAAATTTGAGAACATAGATGACCTAAGAGATGGATCCAGAAGTTCTAGGGGCTAGAAAGAATTTCACAAGCAACAATACAGAAAGGCAAAGAAGAAAAATTTTCTGTAGACATACTAGAAAAAATTTTTCTAGGGTTAAAGTTCAACTGTTCAGATCGAAAAAATCAATGACATCTGAATAGGGTAGAACAATAAAAGCCCAAACTTAGACACAGTGTGATCAAAAATATAGTGAATATTTGAATTTTTAAAAATTCATTACAGTAAAAACACATTGGCATTAATCTTTCTTGACATACTCCCCCTCACTTCAAACATACTTATCCCATCAATCTTGCCACATGCTGAAGCTGTTCTGGAAGTTCCCTTTTGTGAGTTTCTTTGGTTGGCCTGTCATGGCTGCGTCGGTGTCCTAAATCAATTCAAAACATTTACCTTTCATGATCATGTTGACTTTGAGGAAGAGCCAGAAGTTGCATGGTGCCCGATCTGGTGAATAAGGTGGATGGTGTTTTTTATGAGCCTGCTTTTCCATTAGTAGCACTCAGCAGCAGCATTCATCATAGTTTCTATCTTACCTTGTAAAGTCAGTCATGAAAGAGGACTTCTAGAACTGCTTCAGAACATGGCAAGGATGATGGGATAGGTATATGTGAAGTGGAGGAAGTATTTTAATAGGGATTAATGGCAATGTGTCATATTGCAGTAAATTTTTAAAGTTTAAACATTCACTGTATATTTTGATCACATCTCATAAAATTTCAGATTATAATTTTAAAAAAAGAGCTAAAAGTCAATGGATGAAAGTCAGGTTTGCAAAAGAGAAAAGAACTAGACTGCTTTTGGATTTCTCAGCCGCACCACTGGATGCCAACAGGCAAGGGAGAAAATAAATCAGTATTTTTTTTTTTTTGTGGGTACTGGGGGGTCGACCTCAGGACCTCGCGCGCCCGCAGGCACCCATGCCGCTGAGCGATATCACCAGCCCCTTTTTCGTATGTGGGATCCGGGAGTCGAACTCGGGGCCTCGCGCTTGCCAGGCAGGCGCTTACGCCGCTGAGCCATCTCACCGGCCCTTAAATCAGTATTTTGAGGAAAAATATTTTTCAACACAGATTTCTCATCTAGACCATGAAGGTAAATCAGAGTTGCTTCTAGACATTCAGAAACTCAGAAAATGACCTCTGTATTTCGTTCCTAATGTTATAAGAACTTCCGACAGATTAAGTTTAGGTGTATTTAATCAAAAAGAAATCCGCAAATGGGGAGTCTTTGAAACAAGAACAGGCCAGAGAACTCTGGCCTGCAAAGTGATCAGGTAGCATTTACACACAGAAGGCGGAAGTGAGGTACAGAGATGCCTCAGCTGGTTACAGCTTGGCATTTGGTTTATTTGAACGTGGCCGGGTGGGTTGTCCATCTGGGACTGATGCTTTGCAACTGATTGGCCGAGACACAGCTACATTATAAATGTGTACTCCTAACTTGGGCTTTCTGTTAGGTGTCATGCTGAGTTAGGTCGCAGTTCCTTACGTAAGGACTCAGGCATGGAGGTATCCTTGGGCCAAATTTGGTTTAGTTTAACACTGTTATTTAGCTCCAGCAGACTTAGAGAGTGAAATCAAGGAGGGGAGTGAGGCAGGATCCAGGAAACAGCAAGTGTGGTGTGAGCTAAGGGAATCACAGAGCTTCTAAAGGTTTGAGCCCTGACATTCTTATTAAATAAGATGATTCATGTGTCTATTGTTTAAATTTTTCAGTCTGTATTGTCAGGCATTTGTATCTCAAAGCATCCCATTGTCTACAGAGGCTTCCTTTACAAATTTAAAATCCCTGGTCCAAGCCACTCTCCTTCCCCAGGATGACTAGTTTCCAGCCCATCTTAGCCTTGCCTGAGATTTGTAACCAGATTTTTAAAAACATTTTTGTAGCCTTGACTTTCTGTTTCCTGGGCTCAAATATGAGTTCAAATGTTCTCCTTAACATTTCTCCCGTGAAGCTCAGGAGTCCTCACGGAAAAAGTTCCAGATGACAATGTGGTTTTCCAGATCTCCTTATGTAGGTGTGCAGATTAGTTTCCTAGACTGACTCCTCCTCTGCATTTTGCAGAGCTAGCAAAGCACTAGTCCCTCAGGATAAAGATGCTCTGTGGACAATGCTTTTGACCATTCTCTGCACTTGGAGAGTCATGCAGTACAGTAGTACACTAAGCTCTGAGAAACCCTGCAGTAAAGAAACTTGATTAAGTTTGTTTAACTCAGCATCTTCTCTACATAAGTGAACATAGAATCCCTTCCCTCACTTTTCCTCTACTATAGGGAACAAGTAACTTTCTTAATTTATGGCCAGGGTCATAGATGAGACCCTATAACAAAAAGATTAATAAGAAAGAAGCATACAAATATACTTAATATGTTTTATATGACATGAGAGCTTTCAGAAAGGAAGACCCAAAGAATCAAGAGAACTGCATTTTTTAGTAGTCCTGCAGAAGTCTAACTGGGGACCAACGGGGATTATCTAACGATAATAAACAGGAGGGGACTTAGCAAAGCCTTTGTGTTGGGATTCTGTCTGTCTGTATTCCTTTCTTCTGCGTGTAGTGAAGCCCTCTCTTGAATGAGGGTCTTATGACTTACTTAGAGGAAGGTCAGAGAATTATTTTAAGGACTGATTTATGGGAGAATAGCAAGAGAAAGTCAGAGAGACATTCCTGCTTCTGCTGTTTTCTTACTTGCCTAGGTGCTATACAGTATTTTGGGTGATATATCTTGAACTCTGTCACTACTAGCATCCTTTAACATCCCAAGGAACTAGGTTTTCCTAGAACACATTTTGACAAATGATATTCTACCAACAAAGCCAATCTATGCAGTGGGGTGTGAGCCCATTGTTTGTTTTATTTTTGACACAATTTTCAATTATGAGCTACAATGTATGTTGGTTCATTCTGCTCTGCATCATATTTGGAGGAGATGGCCATTAGGTCAGTCCCCAAATTGAGGTCTCTTGTCATCCAGACCTGCTGGTATTGCTATCATCAAGCAAAGACAAAGATGGAAACACTTCTGTGAACTCCAAGCATTCTGAACGTCTTCAGCACTGTACCTGAAGATGTGTAAAGATGACATAAACTCATGTCAAGCAACTGCAAACAAATGCAGTGAAAATTACATATATGCCAAGGGAGCAAGAATAAATGGGGTGGCTAGACCAATATGTATGCAGAAGCTTAATAAATATTTTTGATGGTGACATGATGATGATTTGAACTAGAGAAGCTCAGATGTGTGGAATCCTGCGGGAATGGAGTGGGGGCAGGGCGCTGGAAGTCTGACAACGAGATAATTGACTGTGAGCTTGCTCTGTGTCAAAGCCAGCAGCTAGTGAGTGGTCCTTGCCTTTTGGCAGCTTTCACAGCCACTGTCCCGCGCCTCCCCGTGGTCACAGAAGGGGTGGAAAGGTAATGCGCAGAACATCTGGTTAATGGAGGAGGTGGGATGCTCTGGTTTTGCCCATTCCTTGAAGCTGAATTTCAAAAGAGAAGTTAATTAAATGCAACAGGACTTGCAGCTTTTCTTGTGAATCAGGTATTTGCTTTTGTAACACTCAGTGGACACTGAGCTCTTACCGCTTGGCTTGCTTGTTGGTGTATACATGAAAGACAGGGTGTGTGGTGGCTCAAGGTGATTATGGAGTCAGGCAGACTTGTGTTTGAATCCAGATCTGCTAACACAGTTACTACCCATAACTGACCTAGTAATTGCCTAGCTAAGTGTCTTCTTTGAACCTTCACATACTTGGTTATAACAAAAAAAGGCTAATGTCTTCCTCATGGTATTAATACAAAGGTTGAATAAAATAAGGCAGAGAAAGTAGTACTTAGTGGACTGCCAGGCATATGGTCAGTACTCAGTGATTAGTAGCTTTCACTAGTAGTGACTGTGCTATCTCCTAACTAAACTGTTCCTTGAGGGCGTGGTCTTCAATCCTTAGAGCTTTGACTAAGTGCACAGCAATTAACAGTTAATTGATATTCTAAAATCACACTGACATAGCTTAAGGGAAATTATGGGCAATTATCCATTTAACCTGGAAACTTTAGTCTCCTAAATGAAATTTTTGTTATGGTCTAATTTGATTCTCTGGCCTGATTAATGCCTAAATAATGGCCACATTCATCATTCTTGAAGACTGGTATTGGTGCTTTTGCCAACTCCTCCTTACAAACACACGTTTTGTTGCTTCAGAAATCTAGACTTGGGCAAGTGAGATGGCTCAGCGGCGTAAGCGCCTGCCTGGCAAGTGCGAGGGCCCGAGTTCGACTCCCGGATCCCACATACGAAAAAAGGGCCGGTGATATCGCTCAGCGGCATGGGCGCCTGCTGGCGCGCAAGGTCCTGAGGTCGACCCCCGGTACCCGCAAAAAAAAGAAATCTAGACTCTGCTGGCCCACCCTTCCTCCATGCCTTGGCAGAGAGAGAGTGAGAACCGAGCTCCCCTCCAGGGTGAAGACTTCTCCAGGCTGGGGCCACATCTACAGACCTGCACAGACTGCTTGCTGTAATAGTGTGGGCAGCCAGGGCTGGCTGGAACATACTGATGGGGAGCTCAAGAGCGCGTCCATCACCCTGACAGTCACACACATCCGCTGAACAGGCAACATGTCCAAAACACATCTGGGTGATGGACTGCATTTCTCACCTTCCAGATGAACTTTTGCATGTCACATAGTGCAGGACTCTGGGGACTTGAGAAGCAGCAATCCATGCTGCTGCTGTTGTGCCCAGCCCACAGAGGAGTGGCAAGGGAGGCGAGCGGCAGGAAGTGAGCCTCCTCGGACATCTCCTGCACTCTTCTGCCTGCCAATCACAGCAGCAGCGTGGCACCAGCCACTCCCACCCAGCAAGACTTAATGGCCTCATGCTGACTTAAAAACATGATCCCAGGGAAGGCTTTAACATTTGGAGCTTAGCTGTGTCATCCCGGTTGCCATGGCAAAGCTGGGAAATATATTTTTTTGTCCAATGGTTATTTCTCCACACTAATGAAAAGGACATTTTTCTTCAGTGAATTGAATCAAAATTAATTGAGTAGTAATCAGCACAGACCCTGAAGTTCAGAGAAACGTGGCCTGACTTGTGCTTTGTAGAAATGCAGAAGCCATTAACTATCTTCAAATGAAATTTTTTTAATTAGTGAAATCTTAGCAGCCTATTTCAGGTGTGTGTGAGTGTTATCATGCCAGACATTCCTCATTTGTTTAGTGCTGGGGGGGGATTTATTTTCTATTAATTCCAGGGCTGATAGTGTTCTATAGTTTGTTGTGCCGTCTCCCCCAATAAATATCCTAGACGGAAGTGTGCTCTTATTCATACTTTGGATTCTCAGATATTTTTAGAGAAGAGTATTTTTGCTGAGACCAACTGTTCCTGAAGCCCACTCAGCAGTGGAGATGACAAAATGACTTTTTTATTTTTTGCCTTATCTTAGAGCAAAATCCATCCAACTTCAAATCTTACTGTGATGGAAGAAACTACACAGAGATGTCTGGAAGCCACGTACAGTGGTGGTCTTTATCATTGCATTCATCTACAAATTATTCTTGATTTATCTGATAATGCCTTTGCTTCTATTTGGGCTGTGGAAATAAATAATGTGCAAGTTAGAAATTACCCCCCTGTCCAAGAGCACCACATTCTATACCAGTGAGTAAGCATTCATCTTCTTTCACCTGGGGCCTCCCAGCAAAGAGACACTTGGCTATATGCAAATGTGAGTTCCTTTACTTCATCGTGATAGACTGGAAAATTTCCCCTGAATCTTTAAGACAGCTGGCTTGTCAGTGTGGCCCAACAGTGGATTGGAGATAGCTAAGTGAGTTCCCATTTTCAAAATTCTCCTATTTGTGGAGTCCACTGAGATGCATCTGAGCTTCTTTTGTCCTCTGGGTCTTCCCGGTGTCACCAACCACTTGGAAGACAAGAGTGTCCAGCCTTCCCCTCTGCTCTCCAGCACTAGGCTGGATCTAGGGAGGGAGCTTTCTAAGCTTGGCAGGCACAGGCCCAGTAGGGCCTGGGTAAGCAGGTGAGGTTGGAGGAAACTGCACCCCAACATTTGGCAAATGGATAAACAGATGAGTCATTTCCCTGTGACTCAGAGTCTAATGCTTCCAACCAGCACTAAATTCACGTTAAAAATTGATTGTTCCATAATTTTTAAGAACACCCAGACCTGAGGGTGCGTGTTAGTATTTCCACGAGGTGAGATAAAGCTTCCTGGAGACTCTGCGCTGGTTGGTAGGACTAGGTGGGGAGCAGAGAGCTCAACAGAGGCAGGGAGCAGGGACTCACCTCCCCATACACCTTCCTCTCTTGTAGCAGTGGGTCTCAGTGTGGGAGAAGACACGCTCTTTTTTTTTTTTTTTTTTTTTTGCGGGTACTGGGGCTCGACCTCAGGACCTTGTGCACCAGCAGGCGCCTGTGCCACTGAGCGATATCACTGGCCCTTCTTCCGTATGTGGGTTCCAGGAGTCTAACTCGGGACCTCACACTTGCCAGGCAGGTGCTTACACCACTGAGCCATCTCACCAGCCCCAACACGCTCTTGTCACCATAGCAACTTCACTGCATCTCAGTGGGACTGGGGAAGTGGGTGGCTGAAAGGCAAGAAATGGAGGAGTTAGGAGCAACCAAAAGAGGATGGCCCTTTGCTAGAAATAAACACAATAAGGTGCAAGGGCGATAGAAGAGAGTGGATTTATGGTTTATGACATTCCTAAAATATCTTTATTTAATAATGAAAACTTCATTATCCAGGCCTGGGTTGAAGTGTTGCTGAGGGCCCTCTGAGGATCCCAGCAAAGATCTTTCATCTTGACAGAAGTTCTAAATTACAACATTAGTGTTCTAACCGAGAGGCTGTTATTGCCTATTTGGTCTGTCCAGGGAAATGAGGCACACAGTGCTGGAGAGTGGGTTATTGAAATCTAATAGCTCGGAATATTAAAAATGGGGGCTGGGCCAGGGGGAGGTCTCTCTGCTCTCTCTCCCTCTCCCTCTCTCTCCTTCCCCATGAGCTGGGGATAAATTAAGTGTTAAACCTGGGATGTTTACTGAAGTTTCATTATTTTCCAGGAAAAAAATTTCATCTTATTATGGTGCAAGCCATTATTACGTTTCACATCATTAAGAAACCAACATAAGGAGACCCCTAAAGCTAATTTCCAGATCAACTATATGACCCTATTATGCCTTTATTTTCATCGCAGGTAGCTCGGCCTTCTTTTCACTATGCAGCCTGACCTCCACAAAAGTGTTTGGTCTTCAGATGTTTCAAAGACAATTAGGTACAAGTGGCTCCCGGTGTTTGACTAATGGTCAGAACGAATAGCTCTCCAGATCATAGTTCAATTTCCACTTCTTCTGGCAGTGTAGGAGATGGCTTACCTCTGCCAGGGGCATTAGAAGGAGGTCACACAGAGAGCCGAGAGCTTTGCAGTCTTTTCTTCCCTTTGCTCCCTGGTTTCTCCTTCCTTAACCCTCTACCTTCCGCCACCACAAACACACCCACCTTCCTTTTCTGATGGTGGTGTCTGAGGCCAGTCTCACAAAGAGGAAGGCATCCACCTATGTAGTTTAATAATGACAATAAAAGAGTGGGTTTAGTATGCGCTAGACATGTGTTAAGTGTTGACAAGGTAGTGTCTTATTTAAGATTTATGCCCATCTTACAGAATCATGGTAGATACTGCTATCATCCCCTCTTTCAATTGAAGCTGGAGTCACAGAAAGTCAAGACCATGCAGTGGGGTCTTGAACTCAGTCTTTTCTTTCAAAAGCTCAGACGTGCTGCCTTAACTCTACACTATAGGGCCTCACATATATGGTAGTGCTAAAAGTTTTGTCTGCCAGGCAGATTCTCTCCATAACCCCATCCCCATTCCATCAAGGCTGGCATTCAGATGAAATCAATATCAGCTACTTCTTTGCCTTGAGAAGGACCAGAAATCCCTTGTGAAGTAGAAATGTATTTCCTGGTGTAGAGTGGCATGTTGACTGCCTCATCTTGGTCAGGGAAGGTACATCACTATTGAGTGTGGATAATACTGCACAACAACTTGGTTCTACCAGAAATGCTAAGGGAGAGGCAGTATCGAAAAGGTCTTCTTTAGCTAAGGTACCACACAGAGCCATACCTTTACGCATAAGTTATCATTTTGATTATCTGGAATGATTTTTCACTAGTTGACACCTAACTATTGGTAACTTTATTGATTAGCAAATAGTTGGGTCCTGAGGCCCTATTCAGTGGGTTAGGCCAGCATTGTAGGAGAAAGATCAAGAAAGACTGTAAGCTTGGGAACAGCTCAAAGAGTGAGCCAGAGAGAAGCTCTTTACATGGCAGCCTGATCAAACAGAGAGATGGGCACTAGATTTGTGTGTGTGTGTGTGTGTGTGTGTTTGTGTGTGTGTGTGTGCATGCACACCCAGTGCAAATGCCTGCTTGTACATGCACTGGACATGGATTGTAGAAGAGAAGGAGGTAGATGGTAAGAAGAAAGCTCATGGACCCTGCCAGCAGCAAAAGGGCTCACTGAGAGCCTTTCTTATCTAATGCAAGGCTGGCCCTCAGTGTCTATGCCAGTGGTTTCCAAGCCTGGCCAAGGCTCAGAGGAAAACTTAAGAATCCCCCCATGCACTACTGAAGACTGATTTAGTAGACAAGGTTAGGCAAGTGTAAGTGCCTGGGAAGGGACAAGTCCTTTATACTTTTAGAATGGCTTTGGGGTGAACACTCCGACTGTGTCACTCTTTCGAGTACACTCCGTGCTCTCCTTTCTTCTCTATCAAACTACACCTGTTGAATTCATACCTACCCCACAGCGCTCAAGGTGAGCATCCCGGTGGCACCCTCCCTGCTCTGTCTAGGTCAGCTTTCTTTGCTAAATACTCTGGAGAGCTGAGTTCTTTGCCTTCCAAGTAGTTAAATGCAGTACTTACAGGGTGGATCTCCATGAATATGGATCAGGAGTTGGCATCATGGGATGCCAATCTCTTTCCCACACCTAGAATAGATAAGAACATATTGGTGATCATGTAAGATTGTTATTGTTTAATCTTACCTGGCTTCTCTAGCCATTAGTACCTAGTACTGCAGACTACTTAGGACTAGGGATTGAAATTTGAGGGAAACGACGGTGAGGACAAAAGGGAAATGAGGCAGTGAAGGAAGAAGAACAAACACAAGGTGAAGCTATGCTAAGCCAACTGCAGCTCTACAACAAGTGCCATTGATTGCTTGGCCTTTTCTGCTTGGACCTTCAGAAAGGCCATAGGAGTTACTGCGGGCCATGGTCTGCATGGCTCTTGGGTCCCAATATGGTGGTGGAACCTTAAAGAGGTGGTTCCAGTACAAGGTAATTCGGAGGTAAGGGCATCACCCTTGGAAGAGATTAATACTAATCTTGAGAAGTGAGTTCATTCCCACGAAAGAATGTTGTTATTAAAAGAAAAAATCTTTCCCTCGAATTCTTCTCATGGGGTCTCCTTCCACTCCTTCCTCCATGTTCTCACTACTGTGAAGACACCTACCCAAGTCCTTCACTGAGGCCAACTTAACAGGACTGCTCTGCCTTGGACTTTCACTCTCCAAAATGATGAGCTAAATAAATCTTCTTTATAAAAGTTCCAGATATTTTATTATAGCTACAGGAAACAGAGTAATACGTTGTGTCTCTGAAAGGAAGTGAAAACTTACCTGTCTATTGCAGGTCAAAATCTAACTCATGAGGAATGAATTTTCCTGTACTCGGTGGTACTGTCCCCAGTAGGACCAGGGCCCTTGGAGGTCTTGGCCTACAGTTGCAGGCACCTTGGTTAATGTGACCTAATTGGCTCTTCAATTTGTTGTAGCGGTGGTGGCAGCAACAGCAACTGGGCTCTACGACTGTGTATACAGCACAAGCTGTTGTTGGGGCCATTCTGGCTGCAAAACAAGGCAAAGGTATGGGTCTGGGGTGACATTAACTGGGTCTAATTCAACACTGGGTGAATAAATGGATCTACCTCAGGTCCCTGTTGGAAGCAGGTTAAGTCTTCAACTGAGCTTCACAGGGTCAAAGCTTATGAAAGGATGATGATAACAACGTTGATGGGAAATGCTTCATTATCTCCACCTGGTGCCATAGGTAGAGCTTTACCATACTTCAAGCTGTGCATCACTAGCACAGAAAGAATGCCTAAATCCCTACCCTGAGAAGAACTTAGAGCAAGAATTACTCATTCCCAGGATTACCATCCTCACCAGGACCTTGTCGCCTGCACCCAGAATCACAGCAAGGACTTTGTAGACTCTTCCTTTCTCCCATCTCTTCTTTCCTGTTCAGTTCTCTGGCTCTTGATCATCCTAGAACCTGGCTTTCACTACATTGATCCTTTGTTCTCCTTTTCACTCTACACTAAGACGAAAAGCCTATACCTGCTGGCCAAGACCCACACTCCTCATTCGAGTGGAGTTCCATGGATTTCTTCCTTAATTGGCTGCATCTTTGTCCCATGAACATGCTCACTTCAAACTCCATGTCCTTTCCCCCTCTTTGGAATGTAACAAGCTCCTTCCTCACCACCGAGACAAGTCCTTTCTGTCTGTCAAGAGCCAACTCAAGAAGCGTTTGCTGTCACAGCCCTTATCATCATCACCACCATCGTCGTTATTATCTTCATCCTTCTGTCAGGCTTGACCCTGAGAAGTTCACTGAAGACTCAACCTGTTTCCCACTGTTGTTCTGATATCATCTTCCCCAGCTGGCCCCGGCAACTCCCTGCCTCTGGTGATGGTGCCTGAGCCAGTGGCAGATCTGGAGAGCCAGGTACACTGGACCAGTTCCTGAGTGAAATACCCTGATGATACTCCCCCAACAGCTGCCTCTGCACCTCAGAGCTGCCTCAGCTCTTTCAGCTCAGACCTGACCTGAAGCGTAAAGCTGACTGCTATGGCTTGGAGTTCATCCTCCTAAATATACTGAAATCCTCACCTTTGCTGGATTCTAGTCAGCCAAAATGTGCCTGTATTTTAACCCTGGATTTCTCTTAATTCCATCTCCTGAAAGTCTCTCAATGGGATTATAAAGCTCCTAATTGATCTTCTAAGGCTTGACTTATTAGAGCTGCAGATGATGGATCTTCCAAGAGCTTTTGCATCATGATACAGTGCTAAACACTTCATGTCTATGCCAGGGCAGACCTGGAGAGTCAGGCCACCGGACCATCATGACTGTTTGGTCAGGTGTGAGTGAAACACTCCTCAAGATGAGCTGCTCACTCATCTTGGCACAGGCTGTCTTGTGCATTCCATGTGCATCTCTGCAACCTGCCCCAGGGAAACCTTTCCTGTTCTTTTTAAAATTACGCCTCCTGGGCCCTGGTCCTGAACACCGTGAAGTGTGAGTTACAAACTCTCTGCAGAGCTGAGCTTTTGATCCCAGCCTCCTGAGGCCGTTCAGCTGGGTAGCTGATCTAGTACCGAGGCTGGTTGCTGGGAGAAGCACTAGCCAGGCTGTTGCTATTGTCCAGGACAGTATCTTAAGAAGAACTGACACCCCTGCTTAAAAGAGGAGGCCTGCCATGTGTGGCAATGATGCTGAGTGAGTGAGGCTGCCACTGAGGTGACCAGTAACTTCTTCAGAGGGATGAGAGGAAGCAGCACACAGGAGGAAGTTCCTCACTTCTAGATTCTTCAGGAACATGTAGGTGACTCCTTCTAGCCCCAGATCTCATAGCTATTTCAATAAAATAAAAATGCTGGATTTGTTATACAGATTGAACTTTTCTTTTAATCATCACAAAGAGAAGAGTAGAAGTGGTAGGAAAATTTGTTCAAGGGTTCAGGAAAGACTTAAAACTTCAGTTTTTCCATTCCAACTGCATGTTCATATCCTTCCTTTGCCATTGGTCTTTCCTCAGGAAGAGATCTGGATAGAGTTTGGAGATACAAGGTGATCAGGCCCAAGAGGAGGTCTTTCCTCTGTGCCCAAATTAGGAGCTAGTCGGAGATACCTGAACCAGTAGGATTTCCCCTAGTCTCAGATCTGCCTCATGTCATCTATTTACTAAGGTGGATGCCCTAATTTCCTTGTAGACCAGGAGGTAGGAGGCTGATTAAGAACCCAGATCCTCCATTCTCTCCTGAGTGCAAGGCTGAGTTCTTCATGCTTTTGCAGTCCTGTGTCCCCTGATACATCTTTGCAACCCACTGAGTTCATGATACCCTGGGTTGTATTCTTATTGCTATTTCTTTCTTAAAAATGAGAAGGCCGTGTTCTGTGAACTACAGACCTGGGATGAGTTTTTTGGAGTAACAGAAGTAGAGAGATACCTGCTATTTTGATGGATCCTAGCAAAAATGACTTATTAAGCTAAGAATCACCACCTACATTCTTCCTGAGTTAAATCTGGGGCAACATAGGGAAGTGCCTGAAAAGATGAATTCCTAAGAATGAGTCATATTGGGTCATGTTTGGAGTTGAGTTCTTATCCCTGTTTTCAGATGAGATGCAAATATGTTAAACCACTAATATAGACTAACCAAGATTTCATGCTCTTCAGGTTAGGAGTATGTGAAAATCTGGGTTAGGGCTTGCACAGCTATGAGTGTGAGAGCCTCCTTAGACTTGACACCCAGACATAGAGTCCCTGCCCACCACACTAGACTCCCAGTGTCTCCTTTCTTCAATCTCAGTTGGTATTTACACCATATCCTCTGGCACCATCACAGAGACTTCAAGGTGCCCATGCTCTGCTCTAGATTTCAAAGTCTCGTGCACAACTGGGACCTCACCTACACAAGTTCACATGGAGAGAGCGAGACTTCTGGCTGTTAGGAAGAGTCCAGGGAACTGAACAGTTGCCTCAGGAGCTTGAGAGTATCTCCACCTTACTTCTACAGATTAGTCATGGTCTGGGGGCAATGCAGCTTTAAAGGACACTCAAAGAGTACAATTGAGGCATTTTGAGCCTTAAGCAGAGGGTATAAGAGAGGTTATTAAGAATGCAGAGTACAGTTCAGGTTCCTTAGGAGTCTGGGTTAGGAAAAGTACGTTTCTCAAGACTTGTATTGGGTTTCCTTGCAGTGAGCCCTTACCTTGAAGTGACTCCGGAGGGCTAGACTGCTTGTGTTTAATTTGGGCTTGCCACTCACTGTGTGACCTTGAACATGTTGTATGACCTTTCTTTGGCTCAGTTTCCTCATCTGTAGAATGAGGATAAGATGGTATCCATTTCACAGAGAATGAGAAGGATACAGGTAGAGCATTAGCATATTATGTATAGTGAGTACTCAGTAAATGCCACTGAGTGGGTCATCAGTACTTTGATAATCTGTGGGAAACTGCTTCTGGAACCCCTTCCCTATAGCTGTCAAAATCTGCAGATGTTTTAGCCTGTTACAAAATGGCACAGTATTTACATATAACCTATGCACAGTCTCCTGTATACAGTACTTTAAATCATCTCTGGATAACTTATAATACCTAGTACCATGTAAATGCTATGTAAATAGTTATTGTACTATACTGTTTAGGGACTAATGCTAAAAAATAAAGTCTGTATATGTTCATTATGGGTGTTTTCCCCATACTGTAGTTTTCCCCTCAAATTTTAGACTGTTTGCATCTAAGTGTGAAACCCACAGATATAGAAGAGCTAGCTGTATTTCTGTGACCACGCAGAACAGCAGGTCTGTCACTCAGCTCTAGAAATTCCTTTGTGCATCAGTCTATTCCTTTATGCACACTTGTTATGGGCAGCGGGTGAATGCAGGAGCATGCAGCATGGAAGAACTATAAACAGCATACCCTCCACCACGTTTCAAACATGACTCATTTCTCCAAACTAATTTACACCCTTTATTTAGAAACAGGCCTTTTGTGTGCAGCAGCAGACACCCGCAATGAACAATAGTATCCCCAGCTGAGAGACACGTTACCAGTATCTCCAGCTCTCAACCCCAGTTGAGAGACAGGAAGAGGCCGAGAGGGCAGACATGAATGGACTACTGACCCTGTGCTAAGGCTCTATGGACATTATTTTATTAATTCTTTTAAAGAGCTATATATAGTCTATTCATGTGTTCCCTTTATAGACGAGGACATCAAGACTCAAAGAACTAAAAATTTCCAAGATCAAATAGCTAGTAGGCAGCAGAGTTGTGACTTGAATCAATTTCCAACTATGTTCTTTTTATTAGACCATGAAGCTCTTGGCAAGAAAGAACTTCATTTCTTTTCATAGACCTTTCCTGCCCTCCACTGCGACCTGCTCCATTACCCAGTCCTGGTCTCCCTGACCTTGCAGCCAGTGACCCTCCCTCCTTCCCAAAGGAGAAAGCTGAGTCTCAGCAGCTGAGGAGCACATTGTTTTGGGGGTGTGGGGCAGCAGTGTGATGAAGAATAGGGAGCAGGGACACAGTGCCATGGTGCTGCTTAATTAAATTAGCTCGAGATAGTGGTATGCCCTGAGTCGGGAGCACATCCATTAATGCTGTTATTATTATCAAGGACAGGAATGGCCCATTGAGGATTGATGAGAGAATAAGCTGTCCATATGCTATGAACCATAAGGAAACAATTGATGGGAAAAACCTCAATGAGGAACTTCGGATGGCATTGATAATGCATCCTCTACGATAAAACACACACACACAATAGCAGGGATATGCACTTGGCATCTGGTTAATCAATGAGCTGTGAAGGTACTGAGGCAATAAAGTGAGCAGGTTTCACATTAATATTATAATATGATATGTTTATAGGATGGGGACATTCAAAAGTGACTGCAGCAGCAATGTCTAGGAACTGTTTTAATTGAGTTTGTGTTCTGCAACAGAAGCACAGACTTCATCCATCACTGGAAGAAGAGGGTCATAAGAATGGAAGGCTTTGAACTTGGCTTCCTCCATAAGTGGCCTTTGGTTTTTATCAAATGTAACCTATCCAATACATTATTTAGCCATTGACTATGTAGCCAGGGAGACCGTACAGAAAGACGCAAGCCCTGGCTGCCCTATACTCACAGGATGATAAAATAAAATATGCGTGTTTTAATGCCTTCCTGAGCCATAAGCCTGTTCTGGTTCACTGGGGATCCATCTCTGCCTGGATGATCCATGGTTTTATGAACGGAGGGGAGCTGAGTGCAGCCAATTATACCCATGAGCAAATCCCAGGAAGAAGAGAACTGATACAGGCTCAAGGAAAGATTTGCTATTGAAAAGGCTCCATGAGCCCAGGACCAGGTGAGAGGGGAAAGGGTGCAGACCTGGGCCACAGAACATCAGGATGGACCCCCGTGCCTGAGACAGAGGGGGGTCTCCCTGCCTGCAGAGTGTGCCTCTCCGCAGCAGTCGATTCCACGTAAAGTCAAATGGTCTGCAAAACGTGTTGGGACTGCAGATGTCGTGTGTGTCGGGGATGAGAGATTCCTCAACGATCAGGCCTTACGCACACTCTGGATGGCTCACAGGCATTGACTTTTGGCTCTGGACAGGACCCCTTTGCTCTCGGGCCCTCTCATCAGACTCAGATATTCCCTTTGTTGAGCCTGTGTAAACAAATGGACCAGGGCCTCCCCCGGGAGGTTCTTCCTTCGCTGTCAAGCTCTGACTTGTCTTGGAAAGTAACTCAGCACCGGACTCCCCCGTTAGTCTTCTCCAGTGGCCTTGGCTGGGTTGAGGACTGGGGGGCTGCCCTGCGGGCAGAAATCAGCTGAGGGAATTCAGACTTGCTCAGCTCCACAGTTCCAGGGTGGGGCTGTTCTTTACACATCCCAGGAGGAAGCACTACGAGGGCAATATTTCTGGTCCTTTCTCCACCTCTCCACTTGCGCTGCTTTGTAGGAGCTGTTTATCTCACCAATGAGAGTGGTGTCTAGGCTCCTCTCTCCTCCGTCCACACCCTCTTCTCCTTCTCCCTTTCTGTCCATCCTGACTTCCCTTAAGCAGAGCCCATTCCCTCTGCCTTTATTCCCATGAGGACAGCACGTAAGACCCCTGTTGTCCCTTGTCGTTTAAGCTTACTGTATCCGGGACACCTCACTGTCAGATGTACCCCTGCCCTGGGTTATCATGGAGTCCTCATTCTCAGTTTATTTACATTACACAATTGTATTCAGTTGCAAAACAACAATACCCCCTCTTTATGTTTATGCTCCTTTCCTTGATACCTAGTCACTCTCTTGTCTTTGCATTAAAGCTCCTACAAAACTAAGTCTCCTAAATATTGTCCCACGTGCTCTCAGCCCATGGCTCAGCTTCTGTGTCCATTGCAGGTAATCTACTCTTTCATGGTCACAGATGTCCCTTTATTCCTGTCCCCATAGAGTCTGATTTCTGCTCTTGGCTGAATTTTAATTTTCTTTCTTTCTTTCTTTCTTTCTTTCTTTTTTTTTTTTTTTTTCTTTTTCTTTTTTGAGACAGGGTTTCACTATGCAGTTCAGGCTGGCCTTGAACTCACTTTTTAGCCCAGGCCAGCCTTGAACTTGCAGTGATCCTCCTGCCTCAGCCTCCTGAGTGCTGGGATTACAGGAGTGTGCCACCATGCCCAGCTCTGAATTTGAATTTCTTGACCACATCCTCCTCCTATGTCTTCTGAAAATGCTGCTCTCTTTCATGTCCCTGACACATACTCTCCTCTTCTTCATATTTCTCTGGTAGTTTCTTTAGCCACTCCTCTTCCCCATTACACTCTTAAATGTTTGTGTTTCCAGCTCGGTGCTGTGGCCTCTTCTTATCTAAGTCTATTGTGTGCTCCAGTTTGTCACTTGAATGTGACATCTAGTTGGCACCATGGTCTTGCTGCAGAGCCTCATGTCCAGGACACTCCTAAGTCTCTTCTGTCCCCGTTCTGTTGCCTCCAATCCATTTTTGGCCAGTGACATCTCCCTAAAATACAACACTGGTTATACCAGACCAGTCCGTAAATTTCTCTAATGGCTCTTATTGTGTTTGTGTGACAGCCACGCTACCGGACAGCCTGTGCCTACAACTGAGTTGTGTGCTCATGCGACAACTAGTTTAGGGCAATGCTCTGTGCTCATTTCTGGGAATACAATGATGTCCAGACAGACTCAACCCAGAGCTTATTTATAGTTAGTGGTGGAAATGCTCAAGTCAGTAATTTCAGTAACACGCAACAAAGTCTAAGAATGAAGGAGGGGGAGTTACTGGGTGGGGGTGAGTGGAGCAGCGCCTTCCCCAGCAGGACCAGCACAGGGAAAGCTCTCCAGGGCAGCTCTGTCCAGCTGCAGGGAAAGGACCAATTGCAAAAGACTGCCTATCATTCTTGCAAAAGGCAGCACTACCTTTTGGTCTCTTCTCACACACTGGCTGCCCCTTCCCCTTCAACCTTTGGCTGTGAGGAAGCCCTTAGAGGCTCCTGATAAGGTCACGCACAGCTTGGGGCCTTCTTATAGTTCCTACTGGCCCTTTACTGCTTTTTGCATAATGTGGTTTACAAAAAGCCATGTGCTTGGTGCAGCATGTAGGAGCTGAGCAGGATAGGTCTCAGTTCAGTTCTGCCCCTGCAGCGTGCATCCTTTGGTAAGCTGTTTAACTTTGCTGAGCCCGTCTCTCAACTTGCCAAATAAGCATAATAATCGTACTTACTGTTGGATTTGAAAGGGCTCAAGAAATGATGGCCTTCTTTTCCACCCAAGTTTTGAGCAAATTGAAAACATAATAAAATAATAAAACAGATAAGAGACTGAACAGACCTTGTGTTAATGATTCAGTGGGTGCTAAGGAAAATGGCTACTGTATTTTATTGATTCTCAGATATTTTTTCTGTTCATATTTTCTGTCTTTGAACTGAGGATGCATCTTCCAATCAATGGCATCTAACAATTGCCGCCAGTCAAGTGGCAGTCATGACACAGTTGTTAGTGCCCACACACGTATGAACTTGGCTTATTCTTCTGTCAGTAAACTATTAAGGACCATTTAAGGAAGGAATATAAGTCCTGGTTGTTGTCTAAGAACTTTCCTTTGACACCTTCTAAAAGATGAAGTGCTAGCAGATTGGGTGCTCGCAGCTCAGGAGAAAATTTCAGAGCAATATGAGTTCAAAGCTATCTCTTGCTGGCAAAGAGGAAGATGTTTTGTTGTAAATCATGGAGATAGATACCTCTGAGTCAAAATGTAATTCAAAACAGCCAGACTCTCAATGTAAATTTTAGACATATATTAGCCAATTTATTTTCCTTTTTATGTGTACAGAAGTGTGATGTCATGCACACATATTTCTAAAAGAAACAATCTTATTCAATAAGCATTAAATTCAAAGTATTAGAGCAGAATGCTTTGCTTAATTGTCAATATTTTTCTTTCTTTGTGGTGCATAAAATAATGATGGCACTTTTTATTGGTGGTGCCTTCCCTGAGATGAAATATAGCATATCTGGAAGCAAGTGACCATCCAAAGCTAAACCACAGAAGTAAACAGACATCGATGAGCGGCATGATTCATGGTCCGCAGAGGAAGAACCCAGGTACGTTTCCTGTGGTAAGTTCATTCCCAAGGAAAGAGAAGCAGAAGAAGAGCCAGACTGTATGCATCCAATTTATTTTCCCAAAGTCACAAATCAGATTAAATGGCTGTTTCTCCCTGAGAGGGAACAGAGAGTGTCAGGGACACTGTATGTGGGGTTTCCCCCATACTGCAATGGGAGGAAACATCAGAACTGGGAAGACAGCTATGCCTAGTTTCAGAGTGAAAGTAAGAGAAAATGGAGAATATTTCTCAATATCTTTCAGCATTTAGTGTTGCTGATGTAAAGTTTGATGTCATGCTGACTCTTGCGTTATCAATGACCCATTTTATTTTCCTTCCCCACCCTTTTATCTTCCAATTAGGCTGAGTACTTTAGAATTTCAGAAAGGTCTGTCTGGGTGTGGGTCTTTGTTTTTCACAGAAGCTCTTAGGATTTTGTTGGCACTCACATTTTGAGTCTGTCTCTGTTTAGTTCTAGGAAGTCTCTTCTGTTGTTTATTCAATAATCTCTGCTTTGTTTCCTTGTTCTAAATTCCAGAATTTTTAGCCACTGGTGGAGCCCCCTACTGAATAGTTATGTCTCTTATCTTTTTGATCCCTTTTCAATTTTTTATTTTCACATGCTTTGAGACTACCCAACTCTTAACCTCCAATAGCTTTCCTATTATTTCTTTTTTTAAAAAAATAGGGTCTTGCTCTTGTTTTGTAGATGTGATATTTTCTTGAATCCCCCTGGAGTCTCCAGCCAGGGTGGAGGAAGGCAGAGATGTGAAGCAAAATGGGCTTGGTGCTGCTCGGGTGGGCAACCATTCTACCGAGGTGGCCCTGAATGCTTCCTCAGGTGGTGTGATGGTGGCTGGCGTCACTGGCTTCTGGGAACATATATACTCGTGACGATGACTGAAAAGGCTTCCGTTTTCCCAGCTGAGGGTATAGCACAGTGGTACAGTTTGTGCCTAGCACATGAGAGGCCCTGGGTTTAGACTCAGTCAACACCATGCCTCCCCTCTACCCCTGCCAAAAAAAGAGGAAAAAAGAAAAGAAAAGAAAAGGAAAGGAAAGAAAGAAGAAAGAGCTTACTGCTGTTGATACTTCCATTCTTCCATTCAGGGCAGTCTGGGTTAGGACACTCCATAGACGGACTTTCCTGGTACCCTATTTCCCCGGAGTCAATCCTGAGCAGCTGCTATGTTCTCGAGTCTCTCCTTCCCTTGCTTTGATTCAGCACCTGGCTCATAGAACACAGTCAATAAACGCTTGCTGAATTCATTATTTCCTTTGATTTAACTTCAATAATTAGTCATTTAAATACCTCCCAACTACATGTCCAGCGGGATACAAAGCATTGTGTGGTTAAAAACAGGAGCCACAATAACAACAATGAAACAGTTCAAGTCATAGCCGATGCCATTCTGGGATTTAGAGTTCAGTCGGGGAAGTCAATCAGCATGTGGGACAAAACTCAAGTGTAGTACGGGACAGTATTCCGCTAAATGTTAGGGTGCAGACTTCAGACTCTGTGTGCTATGAGTACTCAGAGAAGGGAGATGTCGCTGTGAGTAGGCTTCAGGGAGGAAGAGACTTCAGAAGGAGCCATTTACATCAGGAGGCCACAAGTGGCAAAGTTTCTGGCATGACAACATGCAGGCCTGGCCCTCACTACTTCATCATTTGCGTTCACATTGCTTACACAGCGCTATTTGTCACACCTCTTTTCCTTCTAGCCTACAGGGAAGAGGAGACAAATTCCAGGGCATTAAGCATGCTTTGGTACTCTTTGCTTGCATCCAATACTATTATAGTTTATATCTATTTGTACCCCCAAAGCCTCATGGGTCCACAGGTGGCACTTTTGGGAGGTGATCGTGGGGTGTGGTACTCAGCAGGGGATTAGTCTACTGATGCGTTTATAGCTAAATCTGATGCTGGGAGGAGAAACCCGGTGGAAAGAAGTAGTCACTGGCGTGGCCTGCAAAGGCGTATCTCCTTCCCTCCTGCCTTGATTGCTCTGTGCTTCCTGCTGCTCTGCCATGAGCTCTTTCTCCTCTGCCCTGCCCCTCTGCCCCGCTGCCCTGCTTTGGAGCCAGCCAACTATGGACCAAAATTTCTACAAACTGTGAGCTACAATAAACCTCTCCTTACAGTTGTGGGTGTCAGATGTTGTGTCTCAGCAGTGAGAAAGTACCTAAGACGAATGCTGAAATGAGTGGCTATCACCCGTCCAGCAGTCTTGTGGCTTGTGGCAGCAGCGGCTTTGTGGGAGTCTGGCCCTTCTTTTCTCCTCCTGCTCCCTGTTCAGTTTACAGGCATTTATTAGACCACTGATCTCCATCTCTTCAATTTCTGTGCCTGTGATGCCTTGTTATTTCTCCTTCCTTATTTTCCTTGGATACATAATGGTGGGTGGCAGTCCCTTGGACAGGACTCAAACCACTGTTATTTCTCTCTGCATAGATTTTTTTATATTATTCCTACCTAAGCTTATTAAATGTTGCTGTTGACATTTTCTTTCTGGCCACAGGACAATAACAACATTCAGATCTCTAGCCAAACACCCGCTTGGGAAATATGCTACTGAGGAACTGGAGCCTTTTTTCTCCATATCATTGTCATCTCGCACCACTGGGCAATATTGCCTTCCTCTGCGGCATGGCTGGGAAGTCCACACTCCTGGCGTGGCCCTCACAGCCTCTTGTGATCTGACCCATGCCTGCTGTGCCGTGGTGCTTCTCCACTGAGTGCCTTCCCACTTGAGCAATGTCTCAAGTCATAGGTCTATTGATGGGGCTGGGTCATATCCAGAACCTAAGTCCCTGATTTCTTGAATGAGTGTCCCCATTCTCCAGCTTTGTTCGATATCTCTTCCTGAAGAGACCCTGTGGCATGTACTGACTATGCCTCTCCAGTGACATTTGCTCAATCAGGGCTCTGACTTGCTTACTTTTGTCTTGGGTTGATATTCACTTGGTATTGTCATGGGATTATGTAGGTTTTCAAAAGAACAAAAGACTGGTGTGGTGATTAGTAAATACCTGTTATTCTGAGTCCCCAAGTAAACTGATCCCACTATCTTCCCAGCAATACTGACACCCTGTTTGGGACCTTGTCAAATCTAACTCGCAAAGCTTAAAACTGGCACAGTTGGGGGCCTCCACAACCTTACTCTATTCCTATGGCTGGTGTTGGTTCTTACTGGTTGATGCCCACATCATATGCGATGGTAGAAATTCGGAACATTAGTCATGATATTGTGTGTAATGCCCACAAGGCCCATCGGTCTGTTTGTCAAATGAGAGGGCACTCACTTGCACACCTAGCTCCAAGGCCTCTGCCTGAAAAGCTACTGGCTGTTGGCAATCGGCATTCAAATTTCTCTCAGTAGTTGTCACTGTTGGTACAGCTGGCCCCTTTTCCACTCTGCCAACCGGGAGCCATGCTAACTGCCCATGCTCTTGCTGCCAAGTACCTCCAGCCACAGTCTGTCACTCTTCTGGAAATGCAGCCCCCAAAGTGAGTCCATCACACTCTTGAATCACTGATGTGTCTTCCTACATCTGCATAGTTGCTGTACACTGAGTTGGCAGCATTCTCTCACACCGCCGCTCTAGCATGGCTGTTCCTCTGAGTTGTTGATATGTTGGTATGTTAATATGTTTGCCTGTTCCTCATCTTCAGCTGTTATCTTGCACTTTCTGAAAGGTAAAGAACTCCTTCCCTGAATTCTACTCTTTTGGAGGGTCCCCTCAGTAGTGTTGCTTGGGCTGCTAGGATCAGAGCTTTGTTAATGTCCATACAGGAGCCTGTTTTTCTTGGAGTATCTGTGTACTCCCGGGAGGCAGAATGGAGCAGGTGAACATCCACCTGCCACGGCAGATCCTTCCTCCTCTCCCAGCCCTGTGCCGTGATGCTCTGAGCAGTTCATCGGACTCTTCCTTCACGCTGTGTACACTGCCTCCCAGCACTGGGTCCCACTCTTCTCCGTGGGAGTTTGGCTCTCAACAGGCTCTTACCAAACTCACCTGTTTTAGAAAAGTCAATTTCTCACTGAATTGCTGATCCTCAGAATTGAGGTGTTTTTCTACTGGGAGGACGCCTACCCCACATGAATCATCAGTGGATAAGCATTGGGGAAACAGTCACCAGCCTTCCATGGGCATTTTCTACTTAGATCCATCCAGGACTCCTCTTAGCATTTTTATGCCTTACTATAACTATCTTGGGGGGTAGAAGATGTTCTTTTTCCTTCTTATTTCCCATATCATCTAATGTAGACATTCACTGTAACTTTATTGAATGAAAGCATCGTATCAGTCAGTGCTCACTAGAGAAGCAGATTTAATGTAAGATACATAAATAAGGATTTACAAGGTAGGCTTCCCATGGCCACCTGCAGAGTTGGATGTGCAAGAGTGCAAAAGGGCTGTCTGTGCTCTGGAGATCCAAAGGATTCAGTTGAAGGTCGAAGGCCTGGAGCTCACTGAGGGGTCTGTGCAAGTCTGTATGAGGAGGCCAAAGGGTTTGAGATGGAAGATTAAAGGCTCTATGTTGGAAGGGTGAAGAGTCTGTGCTAGAAGCCAGGAGACGACGTCCATCCAAGGTGAAGGTGAAGATGGAGCTCCTCTGAAGAAACAGAAACAAGACTTCCTTCTCTGTTCCTCTGTATTCCACTCAGGCTGCAAGCCTATTGCTTGGTGCCACCCACAGCAAGGGTGGGTCTTCTGTCTTCAGTAAATCCCTCCAGCCACACCCAGAACTATGCTCATCCAATTTATTGGGCGTTCTTACTCAAGTGGCACAATCAGTTAATGATCGCAAGCATGAACGAATTTAATTCTCCGATAGGTGTCATTGCTGCAGCTTATGCTACAGGCTTTTTATTTCCCTGTGTCTCTTGAGGTTTCAGGGATCTCATGAGCCTCTTAAAATTATAGGCAAAGACTACGTGCATATGAGGTGCTTTTTGAAAAAGTCGATAGCCACCCCTATTTTCAAAGGAGCTATGTCCCTCTCTCTACCTTCAAGGATTCCGTGAAGTCAGACCTGCATGCTCTTGAAGGGGTCCTCTTGCTCAAAGAGACTTTGTGATTCTCAGTGTCTTAATGTCTGGAACAGCACGGATGTGGGTGGTCAGGTAACGATGTTAAAATCTTATTCTCCAGGGTTTCTCTGTCTTAGAAGAAAGGCCTCAGAAGTGCCCGCTTGCTGGCCAGAATTCTCCTGTCTTGGAGCTTTTTGATGTGGAAAATTTTTACGACTGTTGTCCCATGTCCACTTGGCAGTCCTCTGACTCAGGTTCATTTCCTGGTCTATTTGTGTCCCTGTGATCAGTGTCGTCATGCATTCTCCAAAAAAGCTGTTTGTATTTGGTGCTTAGATGATCTAAGATCATCTGTTTTCAGCAACCAGTGGAAGGCTTCTCAGACACGTACCTGAGTCCTTTCCAGCAGAATCACCTTCACAGGGGCCCTGAAGAAAAAAATGCAACCCATATTAATGACATCTTGGGTTGAAAAAATATTTAGGATTACCCTGAGATGCTAAAATCAGGCTACTAGGAATTTGTGATGTATGCACTAAGCTAAGCTAAGTATTCAAAGCAGGAATGTGGATGGGGTCTTCACCTGTAGAGCCTTTCATCAAACTGATGTAACTGTAGTGCTTTGTACATGAGAACCAGCTTCTCCAGCATGAGGAGTCTGATGACCTGGTATCATCCTCCCCTCTCAAAGCAGCAGGAGACAGTTTACTTTTACAGCTGCTAAAAACAGTTGTAAACACCCCAAGCACTTCAGGAGCTGGAATAATCACAACTTTCCTCCTGCCGCAATACCTATATCTCTTTAGGCATTCACAAGACTTTTCAGTTTCATTCATTGTAGGAGGGGTAGATGGAAAGAAGAAAGAAAGAAAGGGCAGGAATTGCAGCCACGGTACAGCAGGAGGGAGCCTTAGATGGTGTCTCCCTTCTACTCTTCCAAGAGGATGCTATCTGGATCATAAATTACCAGCCCTGGGGAATCAACTTGTCCCTTTAAGTCTATTAAAGGACCAAGATGAGCCGGATTCCCAAATGAGCTTTGAGGATTACTCTGCCAGGTGGAAGGTGGCTGCCCTTGAGGGGAAACAAAAATTGGCTCCTAGTATATCATTTTGGAGCTGTCCAAACGTTAATCCCCAGGCTGATTTAAGCAGGAGGAATTCGAGACAGTAACGGTCAATTGGCTATTGCATTTTTCTAATAACAACAGGTGCTCGTAAGAGCAGCTCCTTCTCCCAGGTATAGAGCTTGTGAAAGGTGGGAGCCTTGGATGCAGGCATTATGATAAGGGAATGATGCAGGTGGGTGCCTGGCAGGGGGTCGGGCAGAGTTAGGGAATGCGAGTATCACTTCAGCCCCCAGATGAGCTGCCACTGAGGCTCAGTCCTCAGAAGAGAGATCAGGGCTGCTCCTGCCTCACAGAGAAGCTCTATAGCTCGAGGGCCAGATGTCACTCTTCAAAGGCAAGAGCTAATTTTCTCCCTGGATTAAGGAGAAGATTCATGAGGTCAAAGGCGTGGGCTGTGCAACCCACTCAGAGGCTGTTCTGGAAGCATCAATCAAGCCGGGGACCAAGAGTCCAATCTTGACCATTGGCAAATATCTATTTTAGGTTGACCCCATCCTCGCTTGCTGGAGGCAGGAAATGTTATTCAGTGTGTCAGGGAACTTATTAAGACCAAGAATTTATCCTTGGTCTGAGAGGATACCGGGATTGCTTGCTTTTGGGAGGATGCTTCATGGGCTCTCACATGACTAGTGGTACTACCCCTGACTGCCCTCATCCTCTGAAGTGTCCTGAATAAGTCCCTCCCCCACACAGCTGTCATTGTGCACTTTCCAGAATAGCATAATAATGAATGCCTTTGCTTAGAGTCCTCCAGGGCCCCCAATATCTAGCACTGATATGGTCCCAGCTCCTCAGCATGTCAAGTGCCTCATTCATAACCCAGCTGCCCTTTCTTTCTTTCACTGGAAACCTCTGTGGGTGGGCTTCTCTCTTTCATACGTTTGTTCCTGAAGTCCCTCTGGTCAGAACCCATGTCCACCACCATTGCTGCAGCAGGTGGATACCCAAGAACCAGCTTCAGTGTTGCCTCTCCTGAACTAGTCTCCTCCATTACACCACTCTCTTGCTCTCCACCTTTCAGGCACAGTTTGTTGTTGCCTCTGCTGTTCTTCCAAAGCATTTGAAATGCATTTCTTCTAGAACACTTACCCATGCTGTACAAATTATACTGTAATTTTTTGTTTACATGTCTATCGTCTCCACAGAACTGGGAATCTATCATCCATTTTCTTTCCCAGCTTCAACATCTCGTACAACACCTGGCGGAGATGCTTAATAAATACATACTGGGAGAGAAAATGAATGAAAGGCTGCAAAGAACAGAGAAAAGAATCGAGGGCAGAAAGAGTGGTCTAGAATTCACACAGAGAAAAGCCCACAGTGCCCCACCTCCTCCCCACCTCCCTCCTCCAACCCTCTGCAGGCGACTTGCACCTGCGTCCTCCTTCACTTTTCTGTCCCATCACATCTTGTTGCTCCCAGTTGCTGCAGCCTGATGCTGACCCCGAATGACAAGCAGATCAGCTCCTTATCTGCCAGAGCCCCAGTTTTTCTGGGATATTTGCAAGCTCCTAACAGAGCCCTTGGAGAGGAAAACTGTCAGCCCTCACTTGTCAGCTCCCTGAACGGCCAATCCAAGGCTTAATTTGCACCTCGAAATCCCCTGGGGCTGTCACTCTGCTCTGATTGCTGGTTTAGGGCCCTGCAATAGTTTCTATGAGGGAACAAGGAGGGTAGAGGGTCAGGGATACTGTATTACCACTGTATTCAGGCATCTCTAAAAATCAGCTGTGGGGTGTGGGAAGAGCAGGGAGGTAGAAAATGAGGAATGAATAGGCTGGTTTTATGTTTCACATCAAATTGGTGCATTAACAGGGAAATTGAGTTGGGAAGCATTAGAAAAACCAAAGATGAGTCAGTGTAAACAGCAGCATCCAAAAGGCAGCAGAAGATCCACACAGGGCCGAAATGCAAGTGCTGAGCTAGATAATAAAGGAGGCAACAAAAGCAAAGAGAGCTCCCTAGGCTGGTGGGTTTCTATCGCTTAATCAAAACTGACTCCAGCTACTGCAGCTGCAAAAAAATGTTCCCAACCTTCCATTAATTTCCATACAATAACCCTCTAATGGGGGAGCGGTTCAGGGGAGGAGGGCAATCAATCTGGCCTAATGACGCGCAGGAGACCTAGGGAAAATGCAAACCTGGAGCAATTTCATGGCAGGTGCAACCTTGGAAAGCATTACCATTTTTCTAAGTTAATTTGTTCCCTTGATATGTTTGAAATCCATATTTGTACTTTAAAGGTCTAAAATGCAAGATGATTAAAAAATATCACCGGATTTTTGTAAACCCTTCCGTAGTACCGGGTGATGTATGAACTGTCCCCACCCTTCTTCTCCCTGGTGACCAGGGACGGCTTTGCCTTTTTTTTTCCCTTCACTGTCATAGGAAGCCACTGTTGAATCTGTTTTGTTTACACTGTTTAGGTTTTTCGTCTGGCTGTGGCAAGCTGGAGCCCTTTGGGGCCCTGGGTGGAACCAATCCAGGAAATTTCAGCTAGGCTTTTGGGTGGGATCCCAGGCCTCCAAGAGGAAGGAGCAAGGAAATCCCCTTCCCAAATTGGTCCTCTAGGGACAGCAGTATCTTCCCTTGTTCCTAGCTCTTCCAGCTGGCTCATCTTCCCACTCAGGTGAAGAAGGATCCAGGGAAACAGAAACAAACCCTGGCTCTCTGCCTTCATTTGACCCCTTAATTTCTCAGTTTCACTAGTTCTCCATATGACTGCAACTGGTCAGGACTTGCAACCAGAAATTGGCGTCCAGAGGTGCACTGATGCCCTTCTTACGTGGTCAGGGCAATTTCTGAAATTTCCTCTTAGAACTTGTCCTAGGAAACAAAAATTAATGTACTACTGAAATTCTCACTCTCTCTCTTTCTCTTTCCTACCTTCCTCCATGGAAACACACTTAGAATTTAACAATATGAAGATTTTTGCTCCCTAGTCGTCTTTCTTGCTAAAAGTCTTGTAGACTAGCCCTGTTTATAGAATATGCAGGTAACTTCCTTCTTATCCCTCTACTTGAAGCTGGAGAACTCCCATATGAAAGAGCCCTCCATGGAGTTTCAGGGATGCCTCAGTCCCCTCCCTGCTGTCTGGTGGCTTTTCCCATGCACTCCACAGACAGAAGCACATGGGTTCCCCTGGTCATCCCTCATTGCATTCAAACAGTCACAAGACCTTCTAGACTTCAAAAATAAGGTGGTGTGGCAGCATCTCCTTCCATATAACTATAAGGTTTATGAATATATTAGTCACTTTCCCATCAATTTGTGGTCAGCTGGTTCAAAGGTAGAAACATCATGGTGGAAAGGCATGGTGGAGGAAAGCTGCTCACCTCATGGCAGCCAGGAAGCACAGAGTGAATTGAGGAACCTGGGAAAGTGTCCTCCTCCCAGCCTGTGACACACCTCCTCCAATCAGGCCCCATCTCCCAACAGCACATTTCGCTGTGAACTTATCAATGAATTCATCCACTGATCAGTAACATACACCATAATGCAATCACCCTCCAAAAGCCCCTCCTCTGAACACATGAGACGTTCAGGGGATGTTTCAGATCTCAACCATAGCAATGAATACAAAATCCCTCTGGTAAATGCACTTACCATCATGTCTCAGTGTGTGGAGCTACTTCCTCAAAGATCTTACTCAAAAGCTCATCAGTGGTGCTCAGAGTTCAAGGGGTTCACGCTGCTTAAACTTTAAGTGCTCTGGGATGAGTTGCCTCTTAAGAAAAACACAGAACTTCTAGGGCCAGAAGTTAGGACACAATTTTCTTCTTGATCACCACTAATAAGCTCTTGTGGGTTTTTAATTCCTTGCTCAGGAACAGGGAATTAATATTTGTCACACACTTAGGAAATATTGTCTTTACTGTCTTGCACTGGTACTATCCTGGCCCTGTAGTGTAGCAAACAGCCATGAGCATAAACACTCCTTGAAAACCAACTCCAGGGAGTAGAGTGAACCATGGGCCCCAGGTTCTGGTCTCTGAATTCTATTCTTGCATTCATGTTAAGCCACAGCTCCCATAGGTGCCTCCCAGACAATGACCAAGTTGGCAGGGATTCTAAAGCAGACCAAGCCCTGGGAGATAGAAAATTCTGAGTTGGTCTTGAAGACTCATATGACCCTGCTGAACTAATTACCTGAGGGCTGCTGCAAGGTGGCTAAGGATACTTCTAACCAACTTTCCTGCTTGTCTCCTTCCTTAGGAAGCCTCATACTTGCATTGTGGTCTGATGGCTCCCTCAATCCTCCAGTTCCCTCCCTGTATTTTTGTACAGTCAATACCTCAACTAAAATTTTTGCACTTGTTTTTAATCTCACCTTGGTGTCTGATTCTCGGAAGACCTGGATGAACACGTATAATCTAGGTGCCAGAGAACTGTATCTCCTGAGAGATGAAAATTCAATCGGTTAATTTCTGTTGAACTCCAGGAATGCTACCTCCAGGTAGTATTTTTCATTTTGCATTTGAAGGTAAGCCCTGAGGTGTAAAACAAACCAGTAAGCCCCTAAGCCAGTTGATTTCCTACATTTTCCTCTTGATTTTGGAGCCTTCCATCTGTGTGCAGAATTCACTTTATTCCACAAATGTGTTGCCTTTCTACTTCTCACCATGTGATCTGTGCACGACACTCTAGGTAACAGGAGTTGACATTTATTGTTAAACCTGCCTCTTGAATCACTCTGAGGGAGCCTGTAAATGTCTCAGATGTGATTCCATATAGAAAGTTAAAATGGCAATGTTATCTATATGTGCAGTTATGATTCTCCGATTCCTTTCAAAGGATTACAAGTGCAGGAAAGAGTCTGTAACCTTCTTCTTGGTGAAGTGGGGTGAACAGTAAATTCAGACAAGTGTTGTAGGGTCAGGCAAACATCCTGGACAGCTTCTATGACTAACATTATTTATCAGGAACTCTTCCCTAGATCAGGAGATGAAATCACCAGGACAGATTCCAGTAACTGTAGTGGGTTTCCCGTCTGGGGCAGTTGGGTATACACAAGTTTTGATGCTGCAGTTTAATCTTTTGCATACCACACATAATGCAGTTTTGGTTCCAGTGCTGTAGGATAAACACAGACGAGTTTTGTTGCCTCTCTTTTAATATTCTGTCACTTAATACTGTGTGCTTAAAACAAGAGGTAGATAAAGTTGTGTTTCTCAATTTCTGTGTTTTTCTCTCACTCTTTTTTCCTGGAAAAAATAAAAGATTTTTTTTGGAACAGGAAGCATTTTATTTCATGATCAATTCCAGTATTTAATCAGAATTTTCAATTAGAGAAGTTTTATCTATGTATGACTTCTTCCGTCCTTCTGGATAGAATGCTTCTGACACAATTTACTTATTTATGACATGAAACTATTTTAAAAACAACCTCCCCCCCTTTTTTCTTATTGTAGAAGTACTGTATGTTTGATTTTAAGTTCTAAAATATTAGCAGAAAGACTTTGTGGACTCACTGCTCTGGTGTAACTCGAGGGTCATCCAAGGTCCAGATGTAGGATTAGGTCCTCAGGGTAGCAGTGTTTGGAGATGCTGTGGACCTTAGGATGTGGGTCTAGTGGGAGCCCCTTAGGTAACTGGAGACACATCCCCCAAAGGAACCATGGGGTCCCATCTCTTATTCTGTCTCTCTCTGCTCCAGTTATGTGCCCTCTTGCTCTGATATGCAATCCCACCATTGACGTCACCCCCTCTTTAGAACCAAAACAATGGGGATACACAATGTTGGGCTTGAACCTCCACAATTTTAGCTAACCCTTTTCTCTTTATAAATTTAGCTGCCCCAAGTATTTTGTTCTAGTGGCCCAAAGCTGACTAATATACTCACTGTGAGTGAAAGAAAAGTTACTGCTGTTTCCTAAGTTTGTTCATCTAGAAGGCAGGGCTGAGATGCCGGTGTACTCATTTGTTCTTTCTTTCAGAAATATTTTTAAAAATTTGATTCAACAGTTTTTATTGATTACCTGTCATATTCTAAGCTTCAGGAATGCTGTGATTAATATAATGGACAAAATTTCTAGCCTAACTGTACCATGTCCTTGTGGAGGACACAGACAATGAACATGCACATATGATTGTGTGCAACCAGCAACATTTCTGGTAGTTAACTACGGCGAAGTCAGAAGAAGCGGGGTGGAAGATGAATGCAGAGAATTCAGCTTGAGCTAAAGCTACAGAAAAGGAGAACACGTTGGTGGCAGGCGGCCTGAGAGGGCGGTCAAGAGCCCCGCTTTGCTGTGTTACATGTGAGACATCTGAGACACCCTGATGGAGATTTCAAGGCGGAAGTTGGATGTGTGATTCTAGCGTTCAGGCATAGATGGAGATTGAGAATATGTGCTTGGGATGGTATTTAAAGCTTGGTGTCTAGAAGAGAATTTAAGCAGCGTGTTGATGGAAAAGGTAAACATTCCAAAACGAAACTGTGGGGCCCTCCAGCACCTAAGAATCAGGTAGAGGAAACAGATTCTGCAGACGAGGCACTAAGCCCAGTGCTGGGGACACAGCACTGGACAGGCTGTGAGCTCCTTGAGGAAAGGAGGTTTGTGCTATTCAGCTCAGATTCCCAGGATCTAGCAGGACTGGGGTATAACTCCCCAGGGCCCCAAGAAGAAGGAAGAGGAGGAGGAAGAGGAGAAGGTGGGTAAAGGGAGGAGGAGGAGGAGGAGGAGGAGGAGGAGGAGGAGGAGACACAGTATTAGCCATTTAGGTCTTTGCTTAACAACCAAAAATTTGATTGAAGGCACTGTCATAGTCCAAGGAGGAACCAGATTCTACATAACTCAGTTTGGTGGTTATGAGATCTTTCTAGAAAATAAAGTCTACAATCCAGAGAGACAGCGAAAGAAGCCCCTGTGGTACAGCATCGTTGCTTCTCAAGTGGAGTTTTGTGCCAGATGTCTTGGGAATGCAAGGAAGACACAGCTGCATCTGACCAAGGCTGTTTATTACCAGAGGGGCAGATCCTCAGTGGAGAGGAGGAGTGGATGGATTCTCATGAGGAAGATGAGGCAGAGAGAGGGCATTTGTCAAATTATTGAAGTCTATTTCCTGACAGGAATGAAATTCTCCACAACAAATTTTCTGTATTTTCCAACTTTCGCTTCATGTTCAGCCTATTTTTTTTTAAACCACAGATACGTTTATCTATTTTTAAAATTTAAAGAAACATTTATTTACTGCCTACCTTGCACACTACATTCCTACCTGTTTTCAAGCAATGGAATGAAAAACATGTTGATAACCAACTAGAAGCCAAGATAAAAAAATTCTAAACTGAGTTATGAAGATGTGTTACAAGAATGAGTCAGAATGAAGAAATGGGCTGGTGAGATGGCTCAGTGGCGTACGCACCTGCCTGGCAAGCGCAAGGGCCCGAGTTAGACTCCCAGAATCCACATACAAAAAAAAAGGCTGGTGATATCGCTGTGACACGGGCACCTGCTGACGTGCAAAGTCCTGAGGTCGACCCCCGGTACCCACAAAAAAAAAAAGAAAAAAAAAAAAGAATGAAGATATGGTGCCAGGCATGGTGGCACACACTTGTAACCCCAGCTACTTGGGAGGCTGAGGTAGAAGGATTGCGAGTTCAAGGCCAGCCTGAGCAACTTAGTGAGATCCTGTCTCAAAATAAAATACAAAAAGGACTCGGGGTATAATTCCCCAGGGCCACAAGAAGAAGGAAGAGGAAGAGGAAAAGGAGGAGAAGGAGGGGGAGGGGGAGGAGGAAAAGCTGTTCTGATCAAAGACCAAGGAAAGCTGAAAAGAAAAAGTAACCAATAAAGGGGATTTTATAGGATAAGGGAGTAGAATGAATTTTAGGTTGAGGAAACAGTGTGAGAAAGTGTAAAGGTAACAAAATGCTTGGTGTAGAGGTGGGTGTGGTGTAATTTGGAGGGAGGTCCCAGGGGATTGGCTACAGTGTTGTTCATGGAAATGTCCTGGAGGATTTAAGATTTCATGCTGGGAGGTTTAGACTACTTTGTAGGGAACCATGATGCTCTTCTGATAAGAGAGCGAGAATTCCAGCAGTCTTTCAGATAATCAAATCAATAGGAGAAAACCCCAGGTAATGCTGGGAAAATTTCTTAAACATAAAGAGATAAGCCAGACCATTACATCTTCCTTTCTACCAGGAAGGTTTTTTATAAATCATAATCATATCTTTTAAAGTCCCATTAAGTCTCAATTCCAGTCCATTAGTTTGGGGATGTTCCACTGACATTTTTATTGATGTGACCTCACAGTGCTCTCAGAGATACTCCCTCATCCAAAACAAAAAACTAAACCTATAACCTTACCATAGGATTTCTGGGTAAATATAGTGAGTCAATTACACATTTGCTTCTTTTCCTTACCTCATCTTCCACGAAACAACCATGAGGTAACAAAAAACTCATTCACTGGGGAAAGTGATAGCAATGGGTGTGTGTAAGTTCACTTAGGTTTCCTTGAAATCTGGCATATAGTAGGTAAATAATTTCTGAAATGTTGCACAAGTGAATAAAAAGAATTAGATAATCTGTTTTACAAGATCAAGAGCTAATAAAGGATTGACGAATGTGGCAGAAGGAGTTGTCTACATCTCTTGTGTACCCCGCAGAAGGGAAAATACCGAGACAAGAAAGATCGTGCTCTTTTCTTTGTGTCCTTTTGCCTCTTCAGGGCTGCAGTGTGTAATCCTGTTGCTGCTATAATCCTGTTGCAGTTTGCCATGTTCCAATTCTGTATGCTCTTTAGATGCCGAAATAAGCATGCTACGTCCTTCTGGATCTGCTCTGCCCGGTTAGATGTTGTCATTCCTACCCAAAAAGAATGGATTGGATCCGGTAAAGGCTTTATGTTCAGTCTCAGCCACAAAGAGTGGAGCATTTCAAACTGGGGATCTCAGAATGTCCCCTGGGCTTTCCTGTCATTAGCTTCCATGTCCTTGAATTAAAGGAAGTCCTTTGCTGGTCACTCTGGATGCTTTCTCATAAGAGTCCTCATTGTTTGCCTACCAGATCTTAAAAACACGATTCTCCTCTGAAAGTTAATGTAGTAAGACCCAGTCATAATTCTCAACTGGAGGAGAAATTAGAAAGGTACCCTGTAAATTGGCCTCTGAGTACTATGGGGACAATGATGGAGAGAGGCAGAGGTGTTGTTAAACTGGACGTGAACATGATTGACTTGAGATAGGAAAGTCTGATGAAACGAGTCCTTTCTTTCTTGAAGAGCCCATAGGGTAGTCCTGATGTGTATGGCCTCAGGAATGCAGATCTGAATTTAAATCCTTGATCATTTTGGTGAGTTTATGTAACCACTCATCATCTACAAGAATCATTTTCTTTGTCAATACAGTGGAAGTAATAGGTATGTCCCTGGGGTTGTGTGCTGATTAATGAGCTAATATCTATAGTGGTTGGTATAGAATGTGGCACATTTAACAAGGTCTACATAAAGCTGAAAAAGGGCTGCTAAAGGACCAACAAATTTGTCATTGTTCATCCAACATGTCCACAGGACAAATATTGGATGTGGCGGGAGTCAGCATTCAGGTCCCCGAGAGCTGGACTCCTGTGGGACAGGTATAGTTCATTAGGATTTCCTAGGGCCTCACAGAGCTGTCAGTCAGGGGTGCCCATTTCCCTTCCACAGACTCATCAGAGCAACAATGGGTAGGGAATTTATTCTCCAAGATTCCTGCTGCTTGAAAGAAGGCACTCTAAATATTGAATTCCAGGGCACTTAGCAAAGAGTATGCACATGCTAAATGCACAAATCACAGTGCGATCGGCTCTTTAGCTTCTGTGAGTTTAGTTTATGGAGTCACCATCCAGTCTTGACCCTGCCTCAGGTGAACATAGAAAATGAAACTTCCTGTGTGAACTCACCATTTGGCCCAGGATGTCTTCATTTCACCTCTCTCTTTTTCTTCCAGGCCATAACCTCTGATGTCTACGTGATGCTGGTTTCTCTCTGTGTGTTCTTCCACCATTTGCTTTGCTCCATTCTGTGGCCAGCCAGACCCTCTCTGAGGTCTATGCAGGGAAAGCAGATGTTTTCAGGGCTTCTTTGGCTGTGGGAATCAGGGACCCAAAGAGACACACCAAGCTCAGACATGTCTGGTGTCCAAATTTCCCAGTCTACATTCATGTCTGGCTGATGCCTTAAAAGGTTAAGTTCTTATGGAACTGAAGTAGTTTTCCTCATGCTGGAAAGGAGGTAAACTCTTGCCTTTGGCCCTTTGAAGAATTTCTCTCTGGGATGCAGAGCCTAGTAAACTTAGCTAAAATTAATATTTATTAGCTTTAGCCAACTTTTCCAAAAATCTCCATCTTTTTTTGTGAATAAATGTAAGATTAACTGTGTGGGAAGAACTCCTCCAGCTTCTCTGAAGTGTTGGTCACTGTTCTCTGTCTCTAGCCTGTTATTTTTTTAATCCCATCACAGTTAGCTGCAGATATTGGAATTCTATTTTGCTAATGTATTTTCCTCTGGGTGGGTCGATGTTTTCCACTACCTGCGTTTCCCCCACCACATCTAGTCTTCTATTAGTTTGGACTCAACAGGCCTATTGTCATTGAATGAATTATTTTCTAGCTCACTATCAGGGTAGCTATGATATTTGATATACTTCTAGATTATTCCACTTTTCTCTCGATTCTGAGACATTATTTACTTGCAATAAAATGCATCCCTTTTAGGAATACAGCTTGGTAAATTTTTAAAATCATATATAATTGTGTAAGTCAGTACTGCAATCAAGACAGAACAGGTTCTTCATTCTGAAAAGTTTCCATTTTCTGCTGCTTTTTAAAGGTGATCAAAGTCCTTAGAAGTGCCAGACATCTCATACTTAAAAATCTTTTATAGTAAAATATCTTAACAGAAGTTTGCTTTAAAAGCTTTAACCTGGTGACATGTTCAAAGTTTTGATGTAGGAAGACTTCCAGGTCTGATGTTACAGTCGTCCCAAGCATCTCTCTCAGGTAGAGGACACAAGATGGCAGCTGTCTTTGGAAAAGACACTGGCCTCACCCTCTCTTCATCCTTGCTATCTGCCATTTTAACAGTTCTCGTTCAGCCTCACAATTCACCCATAATGTCCAGTATTTTCCTAGGTATTAAGCTGAGTCAAGTGTCATAAATCTTACCAATTTTGGAATATTGTGCCATCCAAAATATGACATATTCTTTTCAGTTCTTTATAGGGTTCCTTCCATTCTATTCAGCATTTCAGATCTTCATCAAGTAAATGAAAATATTCTTTGCTTTTTTCCAATTATTCTCTTTTTGCATATTTGTATCTGTTCACTGCGATCACGTATGACCTTGGTAGAGTACTTATGCTTTGCTGGATGCATCCATCTGCTCATTAATCAAGAGGCAGTATGTGTGACTATGTGGCTTACATATTCCAGGCATTAGGCAGCATTGCACTTTACGCTATCATCTAATTTGATCTCTAAAACAATACCAATTTCACATTTGGGGAAACTAAGTGGCCAATAAGAAAACCGATGATCAATAAGTGATTGCATCATAACTCAAAATCCCACTGTGTCTCATTGCCAAGATGACTCTTCTTCCTGAGTTCTGAGTTAGTTATGCTTCCACCCCCACCTCCTCTCGCCCCGGCGAGCAGAGATAGTCAGCAGGGATTTAGCTCTCTGAAGTCCACCTGAGAGGTTTGGGACACAGACAAACTCAGGAGTCCTAGGTCACTGATGCTTAAAAGCCCAGGGCTCCACTTTCCCTCATTCAAGGAAAGGGGGAAGATGTGTCTTGGGCATCCTGGCCTTGCCTAGGTGTTGAATCTGACACCACACTCACCCACCCAGCCACCCACCCACCGAGGTCTTTTGTGTGCATCGCCCTTTTCTTCATCAGCCTTCTCCATTACTCAAGAAACCTCCTAGCCTAAGGAAGCATTCTCATTCACCCTGATTTGACTTAGACAAGACTGGAATTTATCACGGGGTTCAATTATGCTGGGGGACACTACGTGGAAACCTCCGAAACAAGGACAAGAGTGTGCTTGTCCTGGATTTTGGGTCCCAGTTTTATTGATAACTTACCTAGAGACCTGCTTCTCTTTTTCTCCTTCCACCAAGCCCATGCCTGATCTTTCTCAACACTGCACACAGAGCCTACCTCAATTCCATTTTTAGAATTTAAATATATCTATAGAACTTTTTTGATCCTGAGGAAGAATGAAACTTTTGAACACAAGGGGATTGTGGCAGTCCTTGTTGATATTTTTATTCTCAAAAAAAGAAAACAAATCACTTTCCAAGTTTAAATGCCATGCTGCCTGAAGGAAGGGCAATGGGCTAAAGGACTCCTCAAGGTCTTCCTGAACCCCAGGAGTTTTTATAGTCACTCATCCAGAAAATGTCATCTCTGAGTAAAAAACAGCCAGCTGCACACTGCCAGGGGAGAACTCCAGGACCTTGATTCTGACACGTGTCCAGGTTTCAGTGACTGATTGCTATTCCTCATTATGAAGCAAAGCCCCTTCTCCCCGATGCCAGAAACTTCTGTCACCAGCACCAGCAAATGCCCTTCAGCCACCTGGGGGATTCCCAGGCAAGGCTGAGTGAGTCATGAAATCCTGTTCTAATTCTCTGCCCATATGGTGCAGAATCATGAGCACCTGGGAGAGAGAATGGAGATTGTCTTCACTGTACCTCAGTGGGGAGCCACAGGCATTGGTGATTTAAAGATTCTGTCTCTGTCAGGAATTGAAAGACTTGAGGGGGGCCTGGCTCAGCCCCCAGCTAGCCGTGACATACGATTCTGTGCCTCTTTGGTGCAGAGGCAGAGAGGTTAGCACTGTGGATATGAGAACCAATGTGGGCCTACCACTTGTCCTCCATCTGAGTGACCATGCGCAAGCTACTTAAAGAAACCCTTGAAACAAACTCTGTTTACAGCTCAGTCATCTGTAAAGTTTTGATAATAATGCCCGTGTTATAGAAGCACAGTGAAGAATAATTTATGTGCATTGCATATGCAATCACTTAGTGTCATTTTGGTGCTTAGTACCTATTAGAAATCTTCACTAGCTTAGTTCTATTATCTGTAGAATGAGGAGATTGGGTAAATATAGATCATTTTCACCTTCGAGAATCAGTGAGTCAAAGGTTGTTTTTTTTTTTTTTTTTTTTGTGGGTACCGGGGGGTCGACCTCAGGACCTCGTGCGCCAGCAGGCGCCCGTGCCGCTGAGCGATTATCACCGGCCCCTTTTTTGTATGTGGGATCCGGGAGTCGAACTCGGGCCCTTGCGCTTGCCGGGCAGGCGCTTAAGCCGCTGAGCCATCTCACCGGCCCTCAAAGGTTGTTTTTTCTACAGTGACATCGATTTCACCTTCTCATCTCCCGCATGGGAGCCCACAGTCTCCCCCCAGTGTGAGGCTGGTGTGTTGTCTGCTGTGCTTTCCTCTGCCCTGCAGCTCGTCCCTCCTGAGCTGCTCCCTTCCCACTTGATGGTCTTGTGTTTGATGGAGGATCCTGTCGGGTCTACAAGTGTACGGCCTCCTCCTCCTCGCCCACTAATCCTGCCAGGCCCTGAGCAATGGCGTTGCCAAGCCTTCCTCTCCTGTGAGCAACCTGCGAGACTGTCTGACAGTCATAAGTTCCGGAGCTGTTTTTCCTCCCGAAACAAAGTCATCTCCCAAGCTTCACATTATAGATCATCCTGGAGCTTTATTTTCACCATCACTGAACTGGAAAGAGGACTAAGATATCCCACATTTCCCTCCTCCTCAAAATCAAGCATCTTAAATAACAACTCCTTTGATTCTCATCTTTTCTGTTTGCTCTCCTAATGCTAAAATGAGAATAAGACTTTGACTTTTTATTTTCACTCTTTGTCAATTTTCCAGTGGCTGCCAACCCAAGAGTGGGGGACAAGCTTCAGCAACTCTTCATGGGGGAGAATGTGAGAGTGGCAGCACCACACCAGGCAGATGGGGCAAGAACCTGTGTGTTCTTGGTGGCAATTTTGCCAAGGCCCCTGGGCTAGTTTGACTAAATGCATTTTAGAATAGTAAAGTAAGGGAAGCTGCCTGGGAACTAAAATATTCTGAGTAGCACGTGATGGTGTACATATGTGTGACAGACAGAAACTTCAGAAGCTGGGTTTGAATTTCCATCTCCTCCAGGGCTTCACTGTGCTTCCAGGATAATACAGCCCTCCGACCACCATAGAAATTCAATCCTAATGATGTTTCAATTTATGGAAAGCTGTTCCTTTTTTGTGTTGTTCCTATCAAGAGCATTTGCTATTGTATGAAGACTACAAGAAATGTGTGTTTAATCTTCAGTATACATTTCTAATGATAGAAATTCAGACAGTCTGGGTCCCCGGGGTGCGTTTTTCAAGTTTCATGTCACACATGTTAGGTAGCCACGGGACTCCAATTATATGTAACTTGATTTCTCTCTCTCTGTCTCTGTCTCTCTCTCTCTGTCTCACACACATGCACATGGTACCTTGAGTGGGATTCTTTTTTTTTTTTTGGTGGGTACCGGGGGTCGAACTCAGGACCTCGTGCACCAGCAGGCACCCGTGCCGCTGAGCGATATCACTGGCCCTTTTTTCGTATGTGGGTACTGGGAGTCGAACTCAGGACCTCGCACTTGCCAGGCAGGCACTTATGCCGCTGAGCCATCTCACCGGCCCTTGAGTGGGACTCTTGCCCCAGCCTGCCACTGCCTGAAGTGGCTGGGCCAACGCCACCCTGACCCAAGCTTGTTGTTCTATTACTAAGTTGTTAATAAGCTTTGTTCTTCTTCCCTTTGAATTTTTTTAGACACTGGTTTTTATTCTACTTGGTTCTTCACTGAAGGAGAAGAGAGGTTTATTTGACAGGTGAAGTTTATTGTTTTAAAATTAAATTGAGTTTATCCTTTAGTCTTTCTCTCTTGGAAGAATTTATTTACATGTTTCCACTGTGTCTCTATTCTTACATTGCTTTCTTATCGGTTTCATCTTCCCTCTCCTGTTCTGCCCTTTCCTTTTTCTTTTCTCCCCCTCTCCCTCCCCTTCCCCCTCGTCCTTCTTTCTCTCTCCCTCTCTCTCTCTCTCTGAATTTCTTGGTTGGATCTTTTTTGTTTTCTTGCATATAATTCCTCATGCCCTGATTCATAAGCTTCAAAGCACCAGCAACATCACTTGATGAGCTCTGCGATGACTATGGCCTCATGAGTACCAATTGCCCATAGCTAATAAGAGCATCCCTTCATCTTCTGATTCACCTTTCCTTTGCTTAGATTTCAAGTTCCTCTGGACTTGGCAGTTTCAGTTAGGGATTTATTGACTACTATCTTGGGAGTTATTCTAATGGAGAGTAACTACTTGTGTGCTTGAGACTGAAAACTTTGGTTAACCATAGCTTGGGGATGATAAAATGTAGAAATAATTCAGATTTTGTGGGACCTGCAGATAATGCAAGGAAAACAATATAAAATTACAAATAAAAAAGTATAGTTAGGGTCTTAAAATGGACCCATGAAAGTAAAGAACCCTGAAAGTTAACTTTCACTAATTTCATGATAAACATTTCTTTTCATGTGGGGTCCTCCTTGCAAGACCTTGAGATGTTTCGCCTCTACTGGAGTGTTATCTGCTTTAGTAGTTCCTTAAGATGTCCTCACTCATCTACCCACCATGCACCCATTTACACTTAATGAGAAGATACAGTTATTACCTGGTTATTTGGCTTTGGGGCCCATTGTTCAGGCCACTGTGCTACCCCAGCCATCTTATCACATTTTTCCTGACTCGCAATTTTGGTTTCAGCCTCTGGTCTCTCAGGTCTTCCTTTTCCCTATTTGTCCTCAAGTCCCATTCTTTCTAAGCCTTCCCTTTCTAGACTGGATTAAGTTGCCTTACATTTCACATAAACTCAGGTAGAAATTCTCTGCTGTTCTTTCAGCTCCAAGGAACCCAAATTACATGACCTAGAGGGCAGGGTTTAGATACATTGGATTTGTTTTTTGATTAGAATGGGAGGAGACTGTGTGGATAGTTACATGGCTTTATTTCCCTCCGTAATGAGTTCAGACAAATCCTTTGGCTTGGGTCCATCCCTCTCACTAGTCATATGCCAGATCCTCCTGTTCTAATAGAGAAAAACATCATCTTTTTCTTTACCAAACGAGGCAATCTCTTGTGATACTTGGCAAAACAACTTCTATGTTATCATTTCAATACCGAAGGTATATGTGGGGGATCTGAGTGCACTGACAAAGGGAACTCAGCTCATCTTTGTGATTTAGGGTGGTTTCCACCAGGAGGTACAAGACTGTGAGTGCTAAGTCAGCTATCTTGAACTTTGTCTTTAGGAAAATGGAATCCACTGAAAGGTGCTGTTATAGTTTATATCCAGATATCCCCTAAAGCTTCATGAAATCATAGGCAGGACCTTTGGAAGGTGATTAGATTATAGAGGCATTATAGTTGATTTGCTCTTTGGAGATGGGTGTAGTCAGAAGAGTTGGGTCATTGTGGGTGCGACCCAGAAGGTTATGTAATCTTTCCCAGCACTGCCCTTCACTCTCTCTGCTTCCTGTAGGCCATGCCATGAGCAGCTCTCCTTTACCATGCCATCCTACCTTGGAACCAGCAGACTATGTGCTACAACCATGAGCCAAAGTAAACCTCTCCTCCTTTAAATTGTCAGTGGTGGGTATTGTGTCTCAGCAATGAGGAGCAATGAGAGGAGCTCACTGAGGAGCTCACTGAGGAGCTCACTGAGGGGCAATGAGCTCAGCAATGAGGGGCAATGAGAGGGTAGCAATGAGGAGACAGATTTTGGTACCAAGAGTGAGATCATTGCTGAGATGCTGTCTGGCCATGTGGTTCAGAAGTCCTTGGAACCAGTTAGCAGTTTGGAAAGGCTTGCAGATACTTGCTGCCAGAATGCTAGAATATTGCAAGCAGAGCTCAGTGGAAGATCCTGGTCAGAGCTTAGAAGAACAGATGCTGATAAAAAGGCAAGTGATAAAGATAAGGCTCAGGAGAATTCCACTGAGAATAAAAACTCCATTGGCAGCTCCATTGGGAACAAGGACTCGGCATATGTATTATGCTCTAGCAGAAAATTTTTCTACATTTTACTTGTCTGATTCATGGTGGGAGACTGAGATTAAGGGTGGCAGACTGATTAGTTTGGTGGAGGACATTTCAAGGTGGTCCAACATTCAGGCTGTGGCATGAGTATTTGCTGGGGGCTTTTAGCCAGGTCTATATTGAGAATCAAGAGTAAATGGCCAAACTGAGTGATTGAAAAATGTTTGAGTAGCACCAGAGAGGAAGCACCTGTAAAGTACGCTCTGTAAAATTTTGGCTGAGAAGAGCTTGATTGTGGAGAAGATTAAGAAGAAGCCAAATACTTTGGATCATGACAATAGGAAAAATGTCTTGAGGCCATGCAAAGAATCAGGAAGGTCCCATCCTTCAAAGGCTCAAATTTGCAAAGGTAAAAACTTTGTTTTGAGAAGAGAGGTCCAGGACACCATGCTCCAGAATGTTTACCACTTAGTGAATTTGTTCCCTGGGATTTGGTTTATAGTGCTCTGCTATCCAGGCACTCAGAGACCTCTGCAGCCATGATATAAGGGGGCCCTGCTATTGCTTGAGCTGGCAGCAGTCCTTGACATTGTCCATGTGATGCTGGTTTTACAGGCATCCAAATCCAAGAGTTATAGAGCCATGGAGCTTCCTCTCAGATTTCAGAAAAGGCCTGCCAGGTCAGGGATTTTGTGCCCCTGAGAGGGCAGAGCATGAAGCTGTGAGAGTGAAGCTGAAAGTGCAATGGAGATTCCAGGATGTTAGAGAAGCCAGGAATTTGAAATGTCTGAGGGAAGCTGCTAGGAATGAGCAAAGCCAGCCCAAGGGTAAAGCTGTGAGGGTAACAACCACTGACAGTGCCATAGTGGCAGGCCATTCAAGGCCTTTGGAAGTCACACCTCATGGCTACAACTTGCCCTGGGTGCTGGATGCTGGACACAGAGCTACATTATAGATTAGATTATAAAGGCATTATGGATTATACAGCCCTCCTGGATTTTGGTCTTGCTTTGGTCCCATTCCTTTCTATACCCCCCATTCCCTCTTTTTTGCAATGGGAATGTTTGCCCTGTGTCATTTTATATGGACAATGTTTAACTTTCTTACTTTCTTCTTGATTTTTATAGGTGCTCACAACTAAGAGTTTGCCTTAAGTCTCAGAGGAGACTTTTGAGTTGGACTTTTTAGCAATGCTGGAACAGATAGGATTTTGGCAACTCTTAGAAATGGACTAAAATATGCATAAAGACATGTACATGAGTCTTTAGGAGTTCAGGAGCAGAGTGTTATGGTTTACATCTAGATGTCTTCCAAAAACCTCATGCAATCGTAGGTTGGAAAGTGATTAGATTATAGGGGTTTAAAGCCGATTTGCTATTAGGAGGTGGGCTTGGATGGAAGAGGTGGGTCACTATGGGCATAACACAGAAGGCTATATCTTCCTTCCTGCCTCCTCCCTTTACTCTTTCTGCTTCCTGTCTGCCATGCCATGAGCAGCTCTCCTCCACCAATGCCCCTCTGCCATGCCACCTTGTCTTGGAGCCAGCAGACTATGTGCTGTAACCAAGAGCCAAAATAAACCTCTCTTTCTTTAAGTTGTGGATGTCAGGTACGAAGTTATGTGTGTCTTCAGCAAAGAGGAAAGTGACTAAGACAGATGCTGAGCAGGGTAAAGCCTTCACCAGCATTTTCTTTCAAAGATCTCCTACTCACAGAACATGGTTTGAGGAAGGCATTCCAGAGCCAGGAAAAATAGCTGAGCAGCCACTAATCCAAGCAAGAGACTAGGACAGTGTTGGCAAGGAGATAAGGCAAAGAACATACAGAATAGGTACAGGCTTCAGAAAATATTTAGAAAATATTTAGAGTAAGTGAATAGAATAACTTGGAGCTTAGAGTTCTCATCACAGTCACTGTCAGGACTACACTGGTCCTGTCTTTCCTGCACAGCCCACCTCCTCCCTTTTTTAGTGAGTATAGAAAGAAAATGGGGAGGGATGGTGTGCATCACTGTTTGGTTAGAGGAGCTGTGTTCATAGCCCCAGCAGGCCAGCGGTGGGTGAGGGAAATTCCACTCAGCTGCCTCCAGTCTTACAAACCTGGGTCCAGCTGCCATCTGTGGTCAGTGTGTGTGTGAGGTCCCCAGCTGTCTTCCTTGCCAACATGCTGTGTTGGTACTGGCTGTCCCTCCCCAGGTGCTGATTTAAGAGGGTGGCCTTGCCTCTCCTGGGTGTTTATGAGGCTGGGTGAGACACGGCTCCTGAGGTTGTGAGGTGCTGTAATTCACAGAGTCACTGCTTCCAGTGAGTGAAACTCCAATACATAAAATCTGGCATGGAAACCAAGGCCTCCTGGATTCTAATCAGACAGGCCTGATTCTTTGCCTTCCAGTGGCTTTTATGACCCATCTCTGCCTGAGATGACAAAGTTCCTCATTGTCCACCAAAAGGTAAAAATCCGTAAGAGGCAATTCAATTTCACAGGTCATAAAGTTATATGCCCACTTCTTGCACTTCTTCTTCTTGTTTATTGTAGCAGGAAACTTCTGAGTTCACCGTCTATATTTTGTCAGTGGATAGAAATTGTTTTATCCTACATGTTTCCCCTGCTGCCTGCCACCCTCTTTCCACACTCTGGCCTTGCTTCTATCTCATTCCATTCCTTATCGAAGAGATCTTTAAATCAAGGCTCACCACTTCCTGGCAGATAATAGCAATCTGCCTGTGGCTGAGAATGGGGATGGATTTCCTCTGGGTGGTGAAATCTGTAGTGGAGGAAAGGGCAGAGTTGGTAAGCAGAGGGTGGGGTCCTGCTCTCTTTTCTGAGCAGCACTTAAAATGACTATATAATTTTCCTTCTCCCCTTAGTTCCCAGAGTTTTACATACATAAATACAGCATTCTCATCTTGAGTATGGTAAAAATCTAGTCCCTCTGTTTACTGCTGTCTTATTTCCATTAAACCTGGTATGGAAGTGTGTTTCACAGTGTCGGCTTTGCACACAGTCCCCTGAGGAAGCAGCCTTCTTTATCGTGTGACTTCGTATTCCATGGCTGTGGATGATGGAGCCAAAAATAAACCTCTGACCAAAAGGCAGCTGCCAATTCATTACCTGACCTAGGACTCACCTGGCCCAGCACAGAGATAACCTGGGCCAATCAGATTCCCTCTTTGGAAATTTGTTCTTTTCCCACCATCTTCCACTATTATGAAAAATTTCAAACATTTAGAAAAGACGAAAGAATTATACCTTAGATACCTATGAGTCTACCACGAGGTTCTAATAAGTAACATTTTATTTCTTCCATTTTAACGCAGATCCATCCATCTGGCCATGCTTCTGGCAACCCATCAATACATCTTATTTTTGAAGCATGTCAGAGGAAGTCGTGCTCATCATCACACTAAGATACACAGGGGTGTAGAGCGTGTTGCTAATAGGTGCTGCGGCTGGCTAGAAATTTATGTAAATGGGGATGTGGAGTGACTGGTCTGAGAAATGGGTGATGAGTAAGTGGTGGATCTAATTTGTGGAGAGGAGGAAATAAATCAGACACACAGAGGAAAGCAGAGGCCTGTGACTGCCATGGGACACAGAGATGCATAGAGAGCAACTTTCTCAATTCAGGAACTTTTCCATTACTCGGCTGTATTTCCGATGGGACCCAGCTGTACTTATACTGCTTGAACTTTTGGGTTTTGGATACAACAAGATTTCTGTGATCCTCTAAAAGCTCACATTTAGTTGAGTTAGTTTCTGTAGCTGGCAACTTAAAGACTCCCCCTCTGAGCACCATACTTATTTCGGAGGTAGTCAGTGGGCTCCTACCACGGCTAAGCGACTGTGCTAAGCACTCTGAAGATATGGCTCCCTCTACTGAGGCGCCCTGGCCTCGTGACCTGCCAGACAAACTCCTGCTCTTCCTTCAATGGCCCTATCTCTATGAACCTGTCTTTGATTATCCAAAGCAGAAGGACTGAATCTCTTATTTATCTACCTAGCGGCCATTATACATACTTGTACTGATCTAATTTTAACATTGTGAAATAATTCAATTTTATGTGCCTTAGTTCTCTATAGACTTTGAGCAGCAAGGCAGATAATGTACTAGTAGTTTTTGTATTACTTAAGTAAAGACTGATACACAGTAGGCCTGCAATAAAGACAGGGAGGAATATATATTTGATTTTGTGGATAAGCATGAAATGAAAAATCTCTGGGCCTGTTCTGCTAGGGTACTGTGGCAGTTACGGAAGCGCACTCCTCAGGTTATCCTTCAAGGGAGAATCTCTCACAAGTGCCATAAGTGTCCAGTTGCCATGGTCTGGGGATCTGCTATGGTAATTGTAGTCGGGGTTTACAAGGGAAAAGATTTAATACAGGATACATAATTTATAGGATTATTTCATAATATTCACCCAAAGAGTCAAATGCAAAAGAGTGAGGGAGATCTGTCCTCACACTAGAGACCCAAAGAATCCAGCTGAGGGCCCGGATCCCACAGCAATGTGCTGCTCAAGTCCAGCTGGAGGCCTAAGCCCATGACAATGTCTCAGGCAAGTCTGTAACAAGGACCTGCACTGGGAAGGCTGAAAGATCAGTGGTGGAAGCTAGAAAGTCTGCACCAGTGGGATGAAGGATCTGTGCCAGCAGGCTGAGGGATCTGCACTGGAGCCAGGAAGCAATGCTCACGGTAAGGACCAGAGCTCCCTTGAAAAGAAATGCAGCCATCCTCAATGACAGTGAGGACTTGAGCTCCTCCAATGATGAGAACAGTGAGTTCACATCAGGAAAACCAGTGTGACAAGCTTCTCCAGGAGAACCAACAGCACACCATCTTCCCCTCCAGTTCTGCTTTTATGCTGTTGGCAACGATCCTCAGGTGGGCCTTCCACACCCAGTGCCATGCTGATTCAGTTCAGCTGGGTGTTACAAGTTGAACATTAGTTAATCTACCACAGCAATTAAGCTACTCCTCCAGTAGCTCCAGTCAATAACTAAACACGGGGTATGTGTGCAGTAGGTGAACGAGGTCTAGCTATTTCTGGCTGTTATGGTTTTAATCTAAAATGTCCCCCAAAGTCTCAGGTGATTGGAACATGAGGGTGCTATACTCATCAGTGGATTAGTCCACTAATGAGTTCATAGCTGAATGTGTTGCTGGGAGGTGGGGACTTGTTGGAGAAAGCAAGTCATTGGGGGTATGTCTTAGAAGAGTGTATTTTTGTCTCTGATGCCTCCCTGTTTCCCGTCTGCCATGGTCTGAGCAGCTTTCCTCCATCATGTCCTTCCATCATGCTGTTTCTGCCTTGGAGACAACTGACCATGGACTGAACCCACAGGAAACTGTTAACCCAACAAACTTCTCCTTTAAGTTGTGAGTGTTGGGATATTTTGTCCCAATTATAGGAAAGTGACTAATATTCTGGCCAACATGGGGTTGGCCAAAACTTTTTCAGAGGTGCAGTGCAGTCTCCCAGAATTCTTCGTACCCAGTCTTTTTTTATTCCTACTCTGCAATGACAGAAATTTAATGCCATCCTTAAAGATCTAAAGATTGTAGGAGTGGTGGTTCCTATCCCAGCTCTATTTGATTTGCCCATGGACCCTGAAGAAACCAGATGGATTACTGAAAACAACTGTAGACAATCACAATCTCAACCAAAGTGTAGCCCTGACTGACTATCATCTTGGTTGTGGTATTGTGGCCACTAACTTAGCAAGTTCAGATTTTACTAAATGGAAGAGAAGACCAGGGATTGTTCCCATTTACATAGAATGAGCAGAAACGTTCCTTTTCATTTTTATTCCAGGGCTGTATTAACTTTCCTGTGCTCATTAATCATATAATCTGAAGAGATTTGACCATATGGTCGCATGGCAGGATATCATATTGTTTCAATACATTTGTGACATCATGCTGATCAGACAGTGTAAGCAAAAGTGACTACCATGCTGGAGGTCTTAATAAGACAATGCACTTCAGAGGATAAGAGATAAACTCTACAATAAAGTTGCTACTTTATAAGTTGTTAGGGGTTCAGTGCTCAGTAGAATTCCAGGAAACCTCTTCAAAGTAAACATAAATTTCTATGTCTTGCACCCCAATGACAAATAAGGAAATAACACATTCCACACTTAGAAATGCTTCTTCATGCCATGTCCCAAGAGATATGGAAAGATGACAGCTGTGAAGGGGCTGGAGCAGGTAGCAATGGATCCATGCTGTGTGAACAGTGCAGCCTCTTGCACCCCATGATCTCGAAGACCCTGTGGTGTTGGAGGTGTGTTAGTAAAAGATGCAGCTCTGGTGGGAGAAACATAACACAGGTCCCTGAGATTATGGAGGTAGACCATGCCATTTGTAGGAGAGCACTGTACATCTTCTGAAAAAATAGCTCCTGGAATGCCATTGGACCCTTGTATCTATGGCACACTGGAACATGGGACACAAATGACCATGCATCTAGGACTTCCCATCATTGGTTGAGTTCAGTCAGACCTCCCAGGTAATAATGGCAAGTGGGCTTAGCAGAAATCATCATAAGGAAGAAGTGGTACAGCCAAGACTGAACCCAAGCATAACAAAAGGACAAGTACGTTGAATGATCAGATAGCCTAGAGCCCTATGCAGCCCACCAAGGTTGTGCACACATGCCTCCTTCAGTTCTGCTTCTTGTGTCTCTCATTCACCTAGGACAACTGGGATACTTAGGGCTTGTTCTTATGATGGTGTCAGAAGTACAAGACATCAAGTTCCATCATCTTGGCACATTTTACACCTGGATGAGAAGCGAGAGGGTAGTGATTCTATTTCAGTCTGTTCTTTTATTCATACATATTGAAGTCCCTCACACATACAAAATATGCCTCCCCTTCCAAATATCTCCCAAGTCTCACTGAATTATGACAAATTTTCAAATCACAGGATCTTATAATTTATACAAAGTTGGATATGTGATTATTGATCTAGAGACCTATGCATTAAAAATAACAAGCTTGGGCTGGTGAGATGGCTCAGTGGCATAAGCGCCTGCCTGGCAAGCGTGAGGGCCCGAGTTTGACTCCCGGAACCCACATACGAAAAACGGGCCGGTGATATCGCTCAGCAGCATGGGTGCCTGTTGGCACGCGAGGCCCTGAGGTCGACCCCCAGTACCCATACAAAAAAAAAAAAAATAGCAAGCTTACTGCCCATTACACACGCACCATTACTTGACTGAACAAGGCTGGCACAACCACAATAGATGCTTCTATTGTACAAAGGGGAGGATAAGGGGACAGGGAAGTCAACAATCTTTAGCATTCTGAAATACTGCTCAGTTCCCCTACCTTGAGGGGAAGGTGTCTTCCTGGATTGAGGCTCAGATCTGATCCCTGGGCGTGGTGATCTAGTCTACTCCTGGCTACACTTCTTCGTTTCACCACTCGAGTGGCCTTTCTTTATCCCCGAGACTCTTTGACCCTTTTGGAATCTGATCAGCTTTCAGCCTGCTTTCTGCCTGTGGAAATTTGGAAGTCCAGAGATCTCATTTCATCTCTCAGTCTTAGACTTTTTCAGTACGGGCTTATAACACTTTTGGCAACACAACTCCCAAAATCCTTCTAGTCTGTCTGTGTCTTTGATTTTAGTCAATGGCGTGCGCCGAAAGTACATACATACTATGACAGCAATTCTGTTTCAGGTACACCATTTTTCCCCTCCCTTCCACCTGAACCTAATTATTGGTGCTTTGTCAACATTAGAATTCTGTAGGACTGCATGACTAGATTTTTTTAACCACCATCTTCTACAGGTATAAACATCTTTTGGGAGCTTTCAGTGAATGGTGCTGCAGCCTCACCGTCAAGTTGAGTTGGGGGCTATGTCTTACAGGTAGCACTGTGGATAGAGCCTTTCTCCTGAAATTGTGTCACAATGGTCACATTTTGATTTGTTAAGAGTTTCATTTTTTTTAGCCCTACAAGTTCTGAAATTTTTAGATTTTCTACATTTGCTCTTAATTCTGTTTGTGTCCAAGCCGATTCTTTTCTAAACTCATTCCTCTAGTAATGTCTTATTACATATAGTCAGCAAAAGCCAGCTTGTATTTCCACATTTTGCTCCAAAATTCTTCACCCAACTTGTTTAGTTCATTAGGTACATTTTCTACTTTCCAGATCATCGCAAGAGGTGTTTTGCCAAATGTTTCACCATCACACTGCACAGGTTACCATTTTTTCAGCTTCATTTAGTAGTTTCCTTGAGCCAGGCCCGTTTATTTAGGTTTTTGTTAATGTAAGCACTCATTTCTAGGTACAAGTTCCTGTATCAGTCAGCTATCACTGCCACTTCTAAATTCGGTGGCATGTAGTAATAAACATTTATGGCCATGCTCACAATTCTGCAAAAGACACTGGCAGCTCTGCCTTACGATGTGTACCTGCAGGTTGGCCTCAAATACCAGCCAGAGTGGCTTTGCTCCATAAGCCACTTTTAGTTCGGAATCAGTGAGTTACCCAGAGCAATGGCAAATCCCCAAACAAACAGGCATGTCACACAGACACATTTTAAGTCTTCGCTCATGTCATATTTGCCAAGGTTGCACTGGGCAAAACAAGTCACATGGCTAAGCTCAACCACCAACCACAGAGTGGGAAAGTACATCCTCTAGTTGAGAGGAGCATAGTAAATGTTTCCTCAGTGGTAATCAGAACTATCACCAGTATACTAGTTTGGGGAAGTTTTATCAGAGATCTAAGTAGAGAACTTGGGCGTATGTATGCATCTGGATTTCAAGACAAGGGTCAAGGCTGGAGATAAAAACTGCATAGTCTGCAGCATATTGATGTGGAAACTTACAAAAGAGGATTAGATTGCTGTCTTAGTTACTTTTCTCATTGCTGAGACAAAATACCCAGTACCCAAGTTAAAGGAGGAAAGGTTTATTGTAGCTCACAGTTTGTAGAGGTTTCAGTCCATAGTCAGGTGACTCCAAGTCAGAGTGGCATGGCAGAGCGGCATCGCACAGGAGAAAGTCCATGGCAAAGCAGGGCAGGAAGAAGGCAGCAAGCAGCAAGAGACAGCAGCAGTCCCCTTTCTGTCCCTTATATTCTATCCAGGCTAGGGCAGGTAGCATTCACACCCAGGGTGGGGTAGCCTTAATCCCAGCATTGTACCATTAATCCCAACCTCACACCCTTAATCTCATCATCATACACTCTAGATACAGCCACCTATGAAAAGCTCCACCTATGACTGTGTGAGGCTTTGGGGAGACACAAAGCCATAACAATTGCCAAGGGAGTGTGTGAAGATAAAGAAGAAAAGAGATCCAGGACTGAAATTGTGGGCGCTTTGGCTTTCAGAGTTTGGCAAGAAGAGGTACAAGCACAGGGGACAGGGAGAGCATGATCAATCAGGTAAGGGCAAAACCAGGACAGCATGGGGCTGAGACTCCTTAAAGGATTCATCATGAAAAGTACTTAGGGGAAATTTTAAGCTTTGAATGCTTATTCAAAGAAGAAAAAGCATGACTGGAAATTAAAAAGACAAACCTCCAATTTAAGAAGTTAGAAAGAAAGGCAACACTATAACCCAAAGGACAGAGCAGGTGAAAATGACAATGTTAAGTACAAATATCAGTGAAACAAGAAACAAGGATACAATAACAAAGACTGACGACATGAAAAGTCTGTGCTTTGAAAAGACAAATTGAATTGAAAAACCTATGGTAGAGTTCATCAATTCAAGAGAGAAGCTTAAGTAACCTTAGAGAAGAAGGCAAAGCCACAAATGCTATGAAAATTAAAAGAATAATAAAAAGATATTAAGATGAGTTTTATGTCAATAAAACTGAAAACATGAAATAGACAGAGAATCCCAAAATAAGTTATTAAATCTAACTACAAAAGAAATAGAAAACTGACTAGTTCTATAACAATTCAAACTACTGAATCTGTTGTAAAATGTATCCATAAAAATATCACCAAGTCCCAGAATTTTTCTGTCCTCTTCTGCTAATTGTATCAGCCAGAGAAGAAATATTTCTATATTTACCTAAACTATTACAGAATGCGGTGAACAGGGAACATGACTTGACTCATTTATGTTATTATAAAAATATTTTGTTTTGTTCTGGTTTGGTTTGGTTTGGTTTGGTTTTGGCGTGTGTGTGTGTGTGTGTGTGTGTGTGTTCTGAGATGGGCTGTTGCTATGTTTCTCAGGTTGGTCTTGAACCTCCAGGCCTACATAGCTGAGACAATAGGTACACATCACGACACTTGGCCAGTATTATCAAAATGTTGATATAGAAGACAAAACAGGAGAAGTTATTGTTATAGGTGAGCATCTGTTATAGACACAGATGCAATAGTCCTAAAGAAAATATTAGCACATGGTACCCAGTGATGCATTTAAAAAGCTGCGTGGTGAGGAGAATTCAACATGGCTCAGTAGAGTAAGAACTGAATTGGAGAAGCTCAGAAAAGAGCCACTGAGAAAGAAGGTGTTAGGAAGGTGGAAAGGGCCCTCACATTGAAACAGAATATTAATAAGAAAAGACGATAGTGAAAGAGACAGCTGAAGTAGGAAGCTGTGCTACCATGGCGGGTTCACCTGCCCACCCTCCACTCTGCTGAGAAGCAGCCATTTCCATAGTGAGGCAAAAAGTCTGTGGGTCCAGTCTAGCACTGCAAAGACCAGATTCCTGGGGCAGACTTTGTGTCTACCCCCTTCCCCACGTGGCCCTCCCCCACACACTGAGGAAAACAGCATTCCCGTGCTCTCTGCTCCAGCTGGTACTGTGAGCAGGGAGCCACCTCCCCCTACTGAGGCGGAGGGAGGATATGCAGGCGAAGGGCATCCTGGCTGAGTCCGCACAGCTCAAAAGCCCACCTAGCAGACCCCCACCGGTTCAGTGGTGTGTGCACACATGGCCCCAGCCCTAGGCTAAATACCACATTTGTGCAGAGTAACAGGCTGCTGCACACGGACTGGCTGGCATCTGCTCTGTGGGATCGCAGGTCTGCTGGACTGCATGGTCACAGGCGCCAGCCACAGGCTGAGTCGCCTCTGTTCCTGCATTGCACACCAGCATGCCACCCCAGCATCAGAACCTATGCCATCTGTGGAGAGCACGAGTGGTCACCCGCTACTGGACTGCACCTAAGACAAGAAGGGGACTGTGCAGACGCATGGGCGCTTTGGCAGAAGGGTTAAGAAGGAATTGCACACATTGTTGTCCCCTGCAGAAGCCTCGCCAATGTTCGCCGAGGGCTAGGGAACCCCGCCCTCACCCTGGCAGAGTGCATGGACTGTGGACTCCAGCAGGTGGGCTCACATGCCCTGAGGAATCTGCAGACTCCCGGGAGTGAAGAGCTGAGCCAGTCACTGTCATCTCCTGCAGATCCCCTGTGAGTGTGTGAAAGCTACATACTGAGGACACCCCCCTGAGAGCAGCCCCTCACTTGCCAGTGAACCTACCCACAGAGTCCAACATCACAATGGGGCTGGGAGGGGTGCTGGGAAGAGCTCCTAAGTCATGAAGTGGGTCAGTGACAAACGCTGTCTGCAAGCTGGCAGAACAGAGCCCTGAGTCTGGGTTAGCTTCAGCTTTGCAGTGGAAAGGTCAGAGGTGATACTGGTGTGGCTGCATATAATTGGAATTACAGAAAACCTAGAAGATAACACAGGTTGAATTGTCAATTTGTTTACAGAAATTGTAATTGAACATTTTTCAAATATTAGAAAAGAGTTCAAAATAAAAGCGAGACTTCTACAACACCTAATTACTATGATGAAAAAATGACTCACCAAGACAGATCATCATTAAATTACCATATGTCTAAAAAACCCAGAATTTTAAAAGCAGTCAGAGAAAAACAAAAGCAAAAAAGCATATAAAGATAAACCCCTTAGAATTATAGCCAACTTCTCAACACAAAGTCCAGAAAAACTTGGAATGAAGTATTTCAAGCCCTAAGAGCAAATAACTTCCAACCCATATTAACATACCCATCAAAACTTTTCCTTCAAAATAAATGGAGAAATAAGGACATTTCACGAAAAAGAACAACTCAAGAAATTTGTGAATACTAAGCCAGCACTCCAGAAAACACTGAAGAATATCCTAGACAGAGATGATGAAGCCGATAAAGCCAAAAATCCAGACACAATGAAAACACAAAGCAATTCAGTGGAGAAATAACAAAAATGAAAAATGGCAGGAAAAAATAAACAAAGACATCACCAACAGAGAAAGAGTGCAATGACGGTGATTAATCAACACCGCTCAGTAATATCTCTCAGTGTTAATGGCCTCAACTCTTCAGTTAAAAGGGCTTGGCAGACAGGATCAAAAATCAGAATGCAGGGCCGGTGAGATAGCTTAGCGGCACAAGCGCCTGCCTGGCAAGCCCGAGGTCCTGAGTTTGACTCCCAGAACCCACATAAAGGAAAAAAAGGGCCAGTGATATCGCTCAGTGGCACAAGCACCTGCTGGCAAGTGCAAGGTCCTGAGCTCGACTCCCAGTACCCACATAAAAAATAAAATCGGAATGCAACAGTCTGTCGCATTCAAGAAACTCATCTAATCCAAAAAGACAATCCCAGACTAAAAATCAAAAGATGGAAAACAATATTTCATGTACCAGGACCCCCAGAATAACCAGGGGTGGCAATTTTAACCTCGGACATGGTAAACTTCAAGCTAAAACTGATTAAAAGGACAAAGGTCACTGCATAATAGTTAAGGGAATAACCCAATAAGAAATAGTTATGCCCTGAATACTGGAGGACCCACCTTCATAAAACAAATACTGCTGAACATAAAAGATCAAATAAGTACTAACACAATCATAGTGGGAGATCTCTGTACCTTACTTAATCAAAGATATAGATGACCAATCAAAAAATCAATAAGTAAATATCAGAACTGAGCCACCCTTGAACATATGGACTTAATAGATATCTACAGAGTATTCCACCCTACTACAACAGAGTATACATTATTTTCACAGCACATGGTATTCTCTTAAAAAAAAATCACATAGTAGTCCAGAAAGTCTGCTTAGATAAATATAAAAGAATCAAAATCACCCCATGTGTACTTTCAGATGACTGTTCAATGAAAATAGAAATCAACCACAGAAAACTTAGAAGTACCTGAAAAATTAATAACATACCCCTGAACACCAACAGAAAAAATCAAGGAAGAAATTAACACATTCATGATGGATTGTAATTGTCTCATTGCTGAGCAGCTCTGATTTGAATTCATTCTTTCCTGCTAGCTTGAACTAAAGATGGCGCAAGCATGAGTGTCCCATTTGGTGGCCTGTACTGTTTTTCAGGGGGTCTTTGCTTATAATAATGAAGAGAAAAGCATTGGTTTAGTAGACCAGATGTCATCATATTATAGTCCCTTAAGGAAAACATTAAAATGGTGTAAAAATTGTAATACAGTCAATTTGTGGTATAGCAGTTGTAAATGCATATAGTAGAAACCAGCAATGGGGTACTTGTAAGATTGCCATGTTAAAATTTGGAGAATTAATTATTGATAAACTATTCATGAATATAAATAAATTTAATTTAATGAACTAGATTTGTTGATTATTGCAATAATTTTTAATTGGTATGAATAGTGTTAATTTGGGCAGCATTTATTCAAATTCAAGCAACTAACTAGATTCAGTCCATTTATAGACTTTTATGAATTTAATTAGTAAAAAGACCAATAAAAGTGATTAGATCCATTTATACCACCAGTGGTACAAGCCACCCTATAGGACAGTCATACACATACCAGTGGTGATTCAAACCAGCAGAAATGTGTTAAATAATTTCTGGAAGTTAATGACAATACTTGCACAACACAGGGAAAGTCTGGGACACAAGGAAAGCAGTGCTAAGAGAGAAGTTCATTACAATCAATGCTTATATTAGGAAAACAGAGAAAGATGAAATAAATAACTTTATGAGGAACCTTAAGATACTTGAGAAACAACAAAAATTCAGGCTCAAATCAAAATTAAGGAAGGAAATTATAAAGATTGAGTGGAAATCAATGAAATTGAGGCTACAAAAACCAATATGAAGGATCGACAAATCAAAGAGCTGGTTCTTTCAGAGGACAAACCCTTAGCTAACTTTACCATGAGAGAGAAAAGACTTGCATCAATGCAACTAAAAATGAAAAAGGTGAAATCACAACAGACAATGTCAAAATCTAGAAGATAGTAACTACTATGCAAAATTGTATTCCAACAAATTGGAGAGTCTTGAAGAAATGGACAGGTTCCTAGATTCATACAAATTATCAAAGCTAACCCAACAAGACACAAAAATGTTGGACAGCCCAATAACAAGCAATGAAATTGAGACAGTAATGACAAAATCTACCAACTAAAATCCCAGGGTATGATAGATTCACTGCTGAATTCTACAAAACCTTTAAGGACATTATAGCACCCAAACTCCTGAAGCTCTTTAAAGAAGTTGAAATGGATGGAGTGTTTCCAAACTCATTTATGGATGCCAGCATCACTCTGATTTCAAGACCAGATAAAGATACAACTAAAAAAAAATACTACAGACATATGTCCTTAATGAATATAGATGCAAAAATCCACAAGTTATTGTTGAATAGAATGCAGCACATCATCAAAAAGATCATACACCAAGTAGGTTGCATCCCAAAATTGCAAGGATGATTCAACATATGCAAATCAATAAATATAATACATCAATATAAAGAGAAGCAAGATAAAAAAACATGATCATATCACTGGATGCAGAAAAGGCCTTTCACAAAATCCTATACACCTTCATAATAAGAATCTTAAAGACAATAGTTATAGAAGGGCCACACCTGGATTTGATAAAAGCTATTTATGACAAACCAGTCATATTAAATGGGACAAACCTGAAAGCATTCCTCTTAAAATCAGGAACAAGACAAGGATACCCATTATCACCACTTTTATTCAACTCAGTATCCAAAACATTGCCCAGGGCAGTAAGGTAAGGAAGAAATAAAAAAGATACATATAAGAAAAGAAGAACTGAAATTATCATTATTTTCCGATAACATGATACTCTACATAGAAGACCCAAATAATTTCACCAAACTCTTAGAATTAATAACCAACTTCAGCAACGTGACAGGATACAAAACAAATACAAAATCAATAGCATTTTTTGTACACCAATAATCAACGAGAAAGAGAAACTATTAAATCAATGAGAAAGGAACTATTAAAACACTACCATTCATGTAGGATCAAGAAAAAGTAAATCCTGAGGAACTGACTTAATCAAGGAAATGATAGACCTTGGAAAACTACATGGAAAACTACAGGAGTCTGAAAAAGGAGATAGAAGAGGACATCGGAAAATGGAAGGATGTTCCCTGCTCCTGAATAGGCAGAACAAATATTTTCCAAATGTCCATACTTGCAAAACTGTTACACAGATTCAATGCAATCCCAATTAAAATACCAGCAGCATTCTTCACAGACATAGAGAAAACAATCCTAAAATCCATATGTAACAAGAAGAGATCCAGAATAACAAAAGCTATCTTGAGCAACAAGAGCAAAGCAGGAGTCAACACAGTACCTGACTTCAAGCTATACTACAAAGCAACAGTGATTAAAAACAGACATGGTACTGATACAAAAACAGACATGTGGGTCAGTGGAACAGAATACAGGGTACAAAAATGTCTCCAGGCACATTCAGCTATTTGATCTTTGACAAAGGGGCCAAAAGCATACGTTGGAGGAAAGACAGCCTATTCAACAAGTGGTGGTATGAAAACTGAAAATCTATTTGTAGAAGATTGAAGCTGGACCCATATGTCTCACCATGTACTAAACTAATACCGGAATTATCAAAGATCTAACATTAAAACAGAACCTACTGGAAGATAAAAGAAGTAAAACACTTGAAGTCATAGGTGTAGGAAAGGATTTTTCTGAACAGAGCCCCAATTACACAAGAAATAACAGCAAGAATCAACAAGTGGGATCACATAAAATTAAAAATCTTTTTTTTTGTGGGTACCGGGGGTCAACCTCAGGACCTTGCATGCTAGCAGGTGCCTGTGCTGCTGAGCGATATCACTGGCCCTTTTTTTGTATGTGGGTTCTGGGAGTTGAACTCGGGCCCTCGTGCTTGCCAGGCAGGCGCTTATGCCGCTGAGCCATCTCACCGGCTCAAAATTAAAAATCTTCTGCACAGCAAGGAATCAATTAGTACAGTGAAGGGACAACCTACAGAATGGGAAAAATTTTTTGCCACCTACTTCTCTGACAGAGGACTAATATCTAGAATATATAAAGAACTAAAAAAAAAATTAAACCACATAAAATAAAAGTCCCAATCAAGAAATGGGCAATCAAGAAACGAACAGACACTTCACAGAAGTACAAATGGCCAACAAACATATGAAAAAATGTTCAACCTCTCAGGCCATTAGATAAATGCAAATGAAAACAACATTAAGAGTCCATCTTACAACAGAAAGAATGGCAATCATCAAGAAGTCAAAGAATAACAAATGCTGGCAAGGCTACAGTGAAAATGGAACGCTTCTACACTGTTGACGGGAATGTAAACTAGTACAACCACTGTGGAAATCAGTATGGAGATTCCTCACAGAACTGAAGTTAGAAATTTTGTATGACCCAGCTATTCCTCTCCTAGGTATCTTCCCCAAAGAGCTTAAAACATCATACTACAGTGATACATACATAACAATGTTTGTAGCAGTATTGCAATGGCAAGCTGAAACACCGAAAAGACACCCAGGATTTGGAGGCAGAATTATTTTACTTCGACGGGCACTGATCAGGATCGTTCCCAAAATATCAGGCCCTGATCTCTGGTGGTTTGGGGCTTATATGGGACAAGAAAGCAGGAAGTACAGAGGCAAAGTACTTGGCTGTCTTTGATTGGTTCTTGAAATATGCATCATAGTGACCAGCTATGCATCACAGTGACTAGCCATTTCTAGGAGAAAGAAGTAACAGGAACTATTACCTGGGCAACTAACAGACTGGCTGGGGGCATTTGCTGCTACAGTATAATTCTTAATAGCTGTATCCTAGAAGCAACCTGTATATCCATCAATAGATAAATGGATTTTAAAAATGTGGTATCTACACACAATGAAATACTACTAAGCTATAAAGAAGGAGAAATTTGAGAGCTTTGTAGGAAAATGGGTGTACTTAAAAAATATAAATGTTGAGTGAAGTAAATCAGACAAACAAGCTTAAGTACCATATGATGTCTCCAATTTGAGTAAGGCAAAGTACAAACAAAGAGCGTAATAAAGGATGGATAGAAGGAAACAAGGGGATAGACCTCTTACAAGGGAAAAGGGTGGAGAAGGGGAAGTAAGAAGAACTAAGATATGCCATGCACAGGAATCTAATAACCTCAATGAATATAAACATTGCATGTCATAAACATAAGCTAAGAATAATAACAACAAGAATAACAATGGGGAATGGGGATTTAGTGGTAGAGGCAGGTGGGTGAGTATTAAAAAAACAAATTATAGGGCCGGTGAGATGGCTCAGTGGCATAAGCGCCTGCCTGGCAAGAGCGAGGGCCCGAGTTTGACTCCCGGATCCCATATACGAAAAAAGGGCCGATGATATCGCTCAGCGGCACGAGCGCCTGCCGGCACACGAGGTTCTGAGGTTGACCCCCAGTACCCACAAAAAAAAACAAAAACAAAAATAAATTATATTATGTTCATATACCCTACTCCCCAAGATGAATGTAAACTTCATGGGAACATGTACTAATTAAAAAAATGGGTAAAAAAAGATGCATGGTGAACAGATCTTTGGTTAGATCAGTATACTGCAAGATTGGTTAACAGAATATCATTTGCTCTAATTCAATGCATTAACAAATCAATGACAAATTAAATATATAGTTATTTCAACAGATACAGAAGTGTTTTGTAGAATTCTACACACATGTTTTATTACACAAAACTCTTAGAAAACTAGGAAAATATGGCAATTTCCTTAAGAGTTAAATGAAATCCATAAGAAGTCTGAAGTAACTATGATACTTAGTAGTGAAATGTTAAAAAATTCTTAATAAAATTTGTCAGAAAAGGGTGTTTATTCTTACTGTTCATCCTTCAGATTGCACTGAAAGTCTTAGTCGAGGTTGAAAAGTAAGAAAACATAATAAAAGTAGAAATAATAGAAGTATGATTTTTCACAATTACATTGTTTTATGTGTAAAAAAAACCTGTGATGATCTAATTTATTCAAATAAAGAAGAGGCTTAAGCAAGGGTGTTGGGTATAAATCAATGCACAAAAATTTACCTATCCGTAAGCACTCAGAAAATGCAACCTCATTTGTTCTGGCTTCTCATATCAGGGAAGTAGCTTGTCAAAACTAAACTTGCCTCAGATAATTAAAAGATGTGGAAAAATATTTTCAGAATTATCCATTTTTTTTTAGAGAAACAGGACAGTTATGGAAAACAGAAAGAGACTAGGGGAATCAGCACTTGAAAGGTGAACTATGAAGGAGTGATTTTGGTTTGTGGCTGTCTCCAACGTGGGACATCACTCTGAGCAGATGGCTACAGCTCTAATGGTTTAATGTTTTGGAGAACAGAAATTGGGACTGGTGAAAAAGTTAAAAATCAGGTGAGAAATCCTAGAAGGCATCTACGGAGGGTGAATTGCAAGATCTGCACAAATATTTACCCAAATTTTAAACTATTAGCTCTCCTTGTGTAGGGAAAACTTCAGGATGTGTTATGATAAATGCAGTGCACACACACACACACACACACACACACACGCACACGCACGCACACACACACACACACACACAAACATCGGAAGCTGAAGGAACTGAGGAAAGATTCAAGTTTCTGTTCCTTGCATGAGAGATAAGATTTGGAGTTTCAATCCAGCTTAATTAAAAAACAAAATCATTCTTCAGGGAATAATAGAATCCCACCTCTATAGATTTTTCATAATGCTCAATATCCACCAATGATGAAAAGACATTTTCAAAAACATAAAAGTGTGAATCATAACCTGGAATTCAATAAGTCTGTTAGTCCCAACTCTAAGATGGTTCAGATGTTACAATAGGAGGCAAAGGTAAAGCAGCGAGTGTGAACCTGTCCGAGGGCTTACAGAGAAAAATATATTAATAATGAATAGATGGGAATGTAATCAGAGAAATAAAGGCTATATTGAACCAACAAAATGGAAATTCTACAGCTGAAAATGCCATAAATGAAATAAAAACTTCACCGAATGAGTTAACAACAGATTAAAGATCGCAGAAGAGTGAGTAAACAATAAAGCTGAAACAACAGAAATTACACAGCACATGACTGGAGAACAGTATTGAATAAAAAGAAACTCAAACAATATTAACCAGTCTAATATATGCCTAGAGACCCAGAAAAGAGATAGAGAATGGAGCAGAAAAAATGTTTGAAGATATACTGTATGAAAACTACAAGATAGGTAAGGTATTAAGAATATATCCATCTATTCACATGTAGAAAACTGTTGATTTTATAGAAGTTGAGAGTAATATGTTGGTTACCAGAGGCTGGGGAGATAGAGGGAAGAGAGGCCTTCTGAGAGGTTTGATCAGTGAGTAGTAAGTAATAGTATAAAGTTCTGGTGTTGCATAGTAGGGTGAATATCATAATGATAATGTAGTGTATAATTTAAAAAGCTAGAATAAAAGAATTTGAAGATTTTTCCTCTAAAGGAATGAGGATTACTTGAGGAGATACATATGCTTAACTTGATTCAAAGATTATACAATGTATACTTACATTGATATAATACATGGTATCCCATAAATATATGCAAGTATTAAGTTTTCATGTATTTGTTAAAAAAATTTTTTTTTTTTGGTACCGGGAATTGAACTCAGGACCTCATGCTTGCCAGGCAGGAGCTTGTGCTGCTGAGCTATATCCTCAGCCCAATAAATTTTTAAAAATGGGGAAAAATTCCACAATAATATAGTCATAATTACGGAGTCACCTGAGTTTTGGCAAAGACAAAAAGAGGAAAGTCTTTTCATCTATTACACTAGGGAAACTGGATATATTTATAGGGAAAAATAAATTTGAAGCTCTTACCTCACTATAGAAAAAATTCACTAAAATTAAAATCTAAAACTGAAGATTTTAGAAAACATAAAAGAAGATATCTTTGCTTCTTAAAGTTAAAAGACTTCTTAAACAGACATTGAAAACAATTATATAATAAAGTAACCGATAAATCAGATACCAAATTTAAAATATTCCTCCTCAAAATAAATTGTTACATAAATGGTCAAGCCACAGACTTGCAAAATACATTATGTGTAAATAAACCACCCAGTGAAACCAGATTAAAATTAAGATATTCTTTCAAAGTGAAATAGTTATGGAGACAAAATATAAATTAAGTGAAGATATTTGAAACATGCTCAATTGTCAAGCAGTTAGTATCCAGAATATATAAAGGGCATCTTAAGAACAATCCAATTGTCCATAAAAATGAATACACTGCAAGAAGACAAAATAAATAATACAATAGGAAAATAAGTAATCACTTTTAGAAGTAACAAATTAGGAAAAAAGATTCAGCTAATTGAGTGGGAAAATGCTAATCAAAATCATAATGAAATATTTTACATTCAATAGATGGGCAAAAATTATAAAGTCCAATCATAACAAGTTTGACAAGAATGTATATCAGTCAGAACTCTCATACATGTATTGGTCCTAATGCTTTTTAAAAAAAACTTGACATTTTCAGTTTAATTAAAATACCTATAGCTTTTGACCTAGTAACCCTATTGCTTGATATAAACCTAGAGAAACTCTGGTACATACCATTAGGAGACTTCATAAGGTGCTATGTCTGATTTATTTTACTTAACATTGTATCCCAAGACCCACCCATTTTCCTACAAATTACTGAAATTTATCCTTCTTTATGGCTGAATTATATATATGCACACCACATTTTCTTTTATCCCTTCATCTGTTAATGAGCATCTAGGCTTTTTCCCATAATTTACCTATTGTGCATTATGCTGCTATTAACACAAGTATCACTCTAATTACATGCATCATTATAATATAATGATTTTAGCTCTTTTGGGAAGATACTCAGTGGAGGTATGGCTGGGTCAAATAGTGCTTCCAGTTTTAGTTTTTTGAGGATTCTCTATACTTATTTCCATAGCGATGATACTAGTTTATGGAGAAACCCAAATATAAATCAATTAATTAATGGAGCAAAATAAAGGAGACGTGGTAGAAAACAGGGAGGTAGACTTTTTGGAGATGGAAAAGAGGAGCGAGTGGAAGGTGGGGAAAGGGATCAAAATCTATTTCCTAAAATAAATGTGATTAATATGTATCACAAACATACAATAAAATTTTGTAAATGCCAATACTAGCACTCATGCAATAACAACATACCGGAAACAACCCAAGTATCCATCAACAATAGAAGTGAAAGTGTATTACTGAGTAAATAGAAGACTACATACCAGTGAGAATAAACAAACTGCTGTAGTACATGGCAACATAACTAAATCTTACAAAATTGGATAAAAATGTGAAACAGAAATATGTAATGTAATTCTACTTGTGTAAAGTTAAAGACACACAAGACTAGATAATGTATTACTCAAAAATGAGAACACATATCCTAAAATAATCAGGGAAAGAGGGAAAAGGTATCTGAGAAATACTGTTTGGGAAGTAGACGGGACCGGAGATGGGCATGAATGTGGCTTCACGGTAATAGAAATATTCCAGCTTTTAACCTGAGATGTGGGGATATGTGTGTATATAAGTGTACATGAATATATATGAATATGTATACATATATATATATATTCATTCAACAGTGAGTAAATATGTACATATATCTCTCTTGTTAACATTTGTCAAATTAAATTCATCACAATTCTGGAAGTAGGATGTCTGAATCCCAGCGCACAGAACATTTTAACAGAAGTTGGTGGATCCCACTCTTGTTCTCATTTCTTAGCCCCACTTCCCATTCCCACCTCACAGCCTCTCTTTTCCCTTATCAAGATTCTGTGACAAAGTACTTGGGTACTATTGGGAAAATGATAGAACCCACTTAAATACCACCTTAACCTTTTCTCTCCAAGTGCATGCTGATTTCCGAGACTCTGGCAAGTGGTGGTGTTGACTCTTGATGTGAACTGGCCAGGCAGCATCTTATACACTCACACCCAGGTTGAGGCATTTGAACTCTCAGCCCAAGGTATGCCCCTTAGCACTATCAAGGTATTCATCATGTTTAGTCTCAATAGATAAGGTCCAAATGATAAATAGAAGGCATGATAAATAAGCTTTATCATTAGGAATGTGCTAAGGCCAAAGGAAATGCAGGTTATCACTAAATAGCCCCATTTCATAGATAAGGAAATGCAGGGTAGTAGAGGATAGAAATGTGTTGTCCTGGATAATGAATAGGAGAGGAATGTCTCAAGCTGTGCTGAGAGCAGATATCTTTCCCTTAAGTAAGGGTGATGTGGATTGTCCAAGTTTATGTCTTCCCAATAATTAATTTCTCTCCCCTCCCCCTTCCCCCTCCTTCTCCCTCTCTCTCATATGGCTTGTGAACTCAATGGCAGACTTCTTAGATAGTGGCAAAAAAGGAATCAGCACCGGCCCAAGTGATAAAAGATTCCGAAACCTTGATTTTTCTTTCGACCTCTCTATCCAGGAGTATGACCTTCAAATGGACAGGAATGGAACAAACAAGCTTAGGAAGAATTCAGTCCCAAGAAAGATGTGGAGCATATCAGAGAGAGCTCTGATGCCCTGAAAGAGCCAGGCTTCTATGAACCACTGGAATTCTGGAAGAACTTGAACTGGTGCTTATGAAGCTCTTTTCCTATGTCTGGGACTGAAAGTATCAACCATTCATACTGGAGAAGTGTGAACACTGCTTTACTAGAAGTTCACAAGAAGAAATTAAATGCTATGCTGACTGCAAGCTGAATATAAGTGAGGGATAATAACAGACATCAAAATGGCCAATGAAATGTCACACTGGGTGACAGAAATATGATGCTGAGACAAAGGAGTTTGGTCCCACTCTGCTTATTTCTGGCATTTTAAGAGAAACACTGCTAGAGTGGCTCAAAGGAGATCAATGGTCGCTGGAGTACCAGAGACACTGCCACAAGAATTGGTGCAGGCTGTGTCTACAATCATGGGAAAAAACCAACCTCAGCCATGAGGAAGGGGCCCAATAGCTCTATTCCAACATTTCAAAGACTGTGAAGTGCAAGAGTGATGAGATTTCTTCTGCATTGCTTCTGAGGGCAGACCCAAGAACAACCTTGAGAAGTTATAGGTAGGGAAATTCCATTCAGTGTAAGACATGGAACCATCTCTTAGATTCATATAATGTATAACCTACAAATATGCTCATATTCTTTAGGAAGAACCCTGGAATAACTGATGATAGAATGAACTGCCACGCCTGGTTAAGCAGAGATTAATGAATCACATTAGATGAGATGAACTTGAAGATTGTTTCCAAATCAGCCTGTGAATCAGCCTACAGGTACTTTCGAGCCAGCTCTTAAACTGAGAGGAAAGAGGGAACAAACACAAAGGTACTCACATCAATTACCCTTGTCTTTCCCAGCCTATATTATTCCAGGAGAAAAAAGTAAAAAGGTAAATCTGAGTTCATCATGTGTGGACCTGGTTGAATCAGACATCTCAGTCTTTTAAGATATTCCAGAGATATTGGCTGCTTCTCTCCATGAAGATTTCTGCATTAGATAGGAAGATGAACCACATGACCTTGAGGTATCTTCTAGCACCAAGATTCTGCGCAAGCTATATTTCATGTTTGTCTCCACGACATTCTAAACTGGTTTTGTCACCCTCTGGGCTGCAATTGTCTTTCCTATTATAAAAAAAGTATTGGACTCTGAGGTCTTTAAGGTTTTTAGAGAACTCATATTCTACAATTATAAGGATTTTTGGAAACATCATTCTTCCACATTCTATCAAAAGAGAATTCATTGTGAATTCTGCTCCTGGTGGAATCATTGTGGCAGTGCTTTGAATTTTTTAATTCTTTTGACTCTTTGAATCTTTTTGAAACTCCTCCTGAAAACCAAATAAAAATTTGAATAGTGCCAGGAAATATGTCTGCTTTATACATTATAAAATAGTAGGTTAAAACCCATCGAAGTCCCAGAGTGCTTGTCGGTGTGGTCAAAACCTCACTTAACGATAGGACCTAGAAGTGATCAGCTGTGGGACAGTGGTGCAGTTAAGCAGGACAGGAGCACTGTGCGTTCAGATGGTGGGAAGGGGGTGGACAGAGAAAGGGGAGAGTAAGTTCCAAGGCAAACCTTTGACAAGCCTTATACGCTGTGGAACCTGGGTCACCTATACATACCCTCAAATGGAGATGGCCATACGTGGACTAAAAATCTGTGTGGATAAGCCCAAGAATAACTGTGAAACTAGAAGCTTTTATATACTTGGAGTTGCAAATGAAAGCAAAAGCCTGAACACAGTCTCTCCAAGAGATCCAGTTGTACTTAGCAGCTTGACCACCTCCCAAGTACCCAGCCCGGATCCCTTTCCAGAAGGGAAGCACCTCATCTCCAGGAAGAGCTGCTAGAGCTGGGAAATGGAGCAGGACAGCAACACTGGACAGGTGAGGTTTGGTTTAAGAGGTAGGGGTGGGGATGATGGGCCCAAAGGAATCAGAGCCAAGGAAGAAATAGAACAAAAAAGAATTAATCTAAAAGTGAGAATTGCAGAAAATAGATAATGGAAGGCAGAAAAACTTTCATGGGTTTCTATTGGGATCTTGGCCTAGCTCCAATCTCCTAAATGAGTGGATGGCAAATGGCTTAAATAAAAGAGACCAGTAGTGTGATTTTTGTGGCTTCCAGGAAGGTCAGAACTCTCTCTCTCTTTCAGGAGTAAAGACAAAAAGCTCCACCAGACAGTCCATATTTATTTAATTTTCAAACAAAGGAGGGGGATACTGAGGCAAGCATAGGAACTGACCAGGACCTTGGAAGTTAGCTCAAAGAATTCTCCAAGCAGTAAATTTTGCCAATTAAGAGAACTGTTTGATCTCTAAGGTTGACAGTTTTATTGCTCTGGAATTGGGGGTGTCAGCAGCCTGTGTGGTAGGCTGCCTCAGCTGTGGTGTTATCTTAACCTCAGAGCACCACGCATGTGCTCTTTTACAACATAGCCAGAGGTCCCTGTGCTCAACAACTTAACCCGGTACACCTTTAAGACTGAGAGGCGGATTGGATGTACTTTTAGTTCTTCACAATAACAACAGAAAAGGAAGCTGGGCTCTAATGCTAAGAGAGCTACCCTGATTCACCCCTGACCCACCAACTCCCAGAGCTTCCTCCTGATAGCTTAGGAAAAGTCAAAAAACAAACTAACTTAGTCTAATATAATACAAATTTGTTGTAAGAAAATAGATAAGCAAATAACGTGAAGAATAACACCAGCAGAATGTGAACACACAGACAAAGCAGGATGGGAGAAAAGAAATTAAGGAAACGACAGACATTTTGAAAGAACATTACAAATAAAAAGTAGAAGAAACGGTTAAATATCTAATGGCTATGAACTAAGACTTCAAGGAGCTCAGGAAAGAGTTTCTGGTCAAAAATAGGCTCACACATGGACTAATAAGTGGGAATGTGTGGGATAAAAGCCATTATGGGAAATACAGTGAAAAAGTCAGAGCATAGAAAAATAAAAAAAAAAAATTGAATAGAAGTAGAGAAAAAAAAGATTTGAGAAAACATGAGAAATAAGAAGGCAGGCAAAGATAATAAAGAAGTAATAAAAACAGTATCTAATAAAAAATCCAATTTAAAACTATCATCAGAAAAGGTTCTTGAAGTAGGGGAAACTTCAGAATCTACAGGTTTATTTTAAATGGAAAAATCAGCACATCACAGTCAACACCAAGCTGGTAAAATGACTGGATTCAAGAAAAAAAATCCTTTGGGAATTCAGACAAACAGACCAAGTCATTTTTTTTTCTTTTTTATGTGGGTACCGGGAGTCAAACTCAGGACCTAGTGCTTACCAGCAGATGCTTGTGCTGCTGAGCAATATCGCCAGCCCCTTTTTTTCCTTTATGTGGGTACCAGGAGTTGAACTCAGGACCTTGCCCTTGCCAGGCAGGCGCTTACACCACTGAGCCATCTCACCGGCCCCAGACCAAGTCATTTTAAGGAAAAGAAAATAAAATTGGTGTGTTAGTCAGCTTTTCTGTTGCTGGACAAAATACTCAACATCCACAACACAAAGAGGAGAGCTTTAATTTGGCTCACGCTTTAAAAGGATTCAGTCCATAGTCAGTTGGAGTCAAGGCAGAAACAGCAGAGCCAGAGGGGAAGGGGTGAGAGACCAGCCACAGAACCCAGGGCCACACTGCCATGACCCACCAGACGTACCTGGCAGTGCACTCCACCAACTCCCCAGAGGAACCACAAAGCCAGTGGAGGTGACCCTCCACCCTCACCACCACAACTGGAATCAAGCTTCTCGACAACAATATTTTCTGATAGAAAACAGCAGAAGTACTTCCAAGAGACTTAAGAGATGGGAGTCTAAAGTTGCGTGAGCTATCTAAGGTAGAGGGTGCAGCATTATTACCAGCAAGATCTAATGGAAGGTTATGTCCATAAACCTTTCCTGAGAAACCTGCTAGAAAATAACCTTCAGATAATCAGTAAATGATTCTAGAAACACCATGTAAGTTTTTGATAAGCATGAATATATAGAACAATAACTTACGGGCTGGACAAACAACTTCTTGGGAGAGCACTTGCTAGGAAGACCGGGGGGGCTCTTGGTTCCATCCCCAGCACTGCAAACACACAGACAAAACTGAGAACAGCCAGGTATGGTGACATACCCCTACAATCCAAGCACTCTGGGAGGCTGAAACAGGAGGATCACAAGTTCAAGTCCAGTCTGGGCAACCTATTGATTTTTTTTTTTTTGGTGGGTACCGGGGGTTGACCTCAGGACCTCGTGTGCCACCAGGCGCCCGTGCCGCTGAGTGATATCATCGGCCCTCTTTTCGTATGTGGGTTCCGGGAGTCGAACTCGGGCCCTCGCGCTTGCCAGGCAGGCGCTTACACTGCTGAGCTTTCTCACCGGCCTGCAACCTATTGATTTAGCAAGACCTTGTCTAAATACAATACAATACAATAAAATAAAATACAATACAATAAAATAAAATAATAAATAAAATAAAATAAAGTAAGATAAGATAAAAGGGTTGGGAATATAGTTCAGTGAGAAAGCCTTAGATTGAATACCCAGAAACACACACACACACACACACACACACACACGAAAAGCAACAAAAAACCAATAACTTAAAGTGGAGAAAAGAACAGAAATAGAGTATAATAATGACACATGCTCTGACAGTCAAAAAATAAGACTAACATAAGTGGAAAAGAGATGGGGAGGGTAAATGGGAAGAAGGACAATTTTACAGGCTGCCTAGTATGTTGTAGGTGAGACTAAGAGGATATTACTTTAGGCTGACACCTGAAATAGTAAAGCTTGAGCTTTCTTAAATGTTATCACTAATATTAGTGACAGTCAGAGTGGTGTGAAGGAAAGAGGGGAGGGGAGAAGGAATTTTTTTAACACTTTAAATTTATTTTATTTATGTATTTATTTACAGCCCTAGGGATTGAATCCAGAGCTTTGTTAATGCTAGGTAAGTGCTCTATTACTGATCTATCTCTCTAGTATTTTTTTAATAAGACAGGGTCCAGACTGGCCAAAAACTTGCAGTCCTTCTGCCTCAGCCTACCAAGTAACAGGGTTACAGGCACTTGCCACTACACCCAACTGAGAAGAAATTATTATTAATTGAGGTATTATATAAAGAGTATTAAGTAATGAGATTGTTTTAGTATTAAATAGTGAAAATTACTAGAATGCAAATTAAAAACCTTTCCAAATATTGAAAGAACCAGAAAGCAAATCACAAAGGACCTCACATATGCACTATGTATGTTTATGGTCATAAAAAGCCATAGGTATATGAACAATTCTGAATAAAATGGGAAATTGGCATATTTGTGTGTCATAAACAATAGAGTACCAGCTATTTTACATGACTCTACAAAGAAATAACTATAAAGCAATATAACAACTCAGGACAAATATTGATTAAATCACTAAATACAAATGGGCTTTACTTACCTATGAAAGAAAAAAATATCTGATGTTTAAAGAACATCCAACTCCGTGCTGTCTGTATTGGTTGGTAGGGTTCTCTAGGGGAAGCAGATCAATCGAATGTAGATATGGACACACTGACTTATTGGGTAGGAGTTCAAGATCAGAACAGAGGTGGGAGAGTCCACAATGGCTGTCTGCATGCTGGACAGCTGGAGAATCTAGGAGCTGCTCAGCCAAAGAAGCTGGAAGACACAGAACAAGAGGGACACGTGTGCAGCACCAGCCCAAGGCAGAAGGCCTGGGAGCTCCCTAGTGAGACGCCTGTCTGAGTCTGCCTCGGAAGGCTGAAGAAACAGGAGTCTGCTGTCTACAGGCTACAAAAGCAAGACACACCCAGTCAAGCAGAATCAAGCTTCCAAATGGGCAGCTGACTTCCTCTTTCTTGCCCTTTCATTCCACTCTAGCCACCAGCCCACTGGGTGGTGTCACCCACAATCAAGGTGGGGTCCTCCCCCCTCCATTTGCCGGCTGGCACGCCAATCATCCCTGGAACTACCCTAGGACCACACCCAGACTCGGCATTTCTTAATTCAAACTGACATGTAAGGATTAATGATTACACTATTTTAGAAAACATACCTATTCAGGGACAGTGAATCAGAAAAGTGAAAGATAAAAATATAGCTAAAGATGTACAATCAAAACAGGGGACATACTCTGATTATTAGAAAAAAATATAGCAAGCCAGCTATGATGGTGCAGGTCTATAGTCCCAACACTCTGGGAGGCTGAGGCAGGGGAATCATAAGTTCAAGCCCAGACTGGGCATTTTAGTGAGACCCTGTCCCAAAATAAAACATTTTTGAAAAGGGCTGGGGATATAGCTCAGTGGGAAAGCCCTGGGTTCAATCCCTAGTAAAACAAGAAAGGAAGGAAAGAACGAAGGAAGGAAGAAAGGAAGGAAGGAAGGGAGGAGAGGAGGAAAGGAAGGTAGCTTTATAAATCTAAAAAGTATAATGCACAGTACAGATGTTGATCATGAATATTCATGCAGAAAATAAGATTGCAACTTTCATAAATAAAAAATACAAGAGATGAGAGAAGGGATGGATGGACACTAATAATGTAAGTTTTTAGTACTATTTCAAGATAAGGAAATTGTAATATTAAGAAGAGCTTAATATTTACATATAGCTTAATATTAAAATATTAAGAAGAGCAAAACAATATCAGTGAGGTAGCCCATATAGCCATATATTGAACTCTGAATCCCAGCAATAAATCATGCACTTTCTCTTCAAGTGCATCTGGGTCATTTACAAACTTTTGCTGCATGTTAAATCAAAGAAAGCCTCAGTTAATTTTAGAACATTGAAATAATAAACCAGCCTTTTTTGACCCAAAACAAACCCAGTTAAACCAGAAATAAATAACAAATAGTCAAATCCTTCCTTAAAGACTTGATACTTTCAGGGATCATTTCTATAGTGCGTTAAAGACTCTTGAGGCAAAGGGAAAATGCAAAACAAAATGTAGAATTTCTAGGAATATATATAATAATGAAAACATTACATATCTGGAAAACTCAACAAAGTGAAAAACACTGCTATCACCAGTAATAGAATTTAGCAAGATTGCAGCATACAAAATCAACTTATAGAAATTAATCATCTTAAGTACAAACAACAACTGGTTAAACCTTTTTTAATGAATGTGACATCTCTTTGCAAACAGCAACAAACTACTTAGGCATAAATTTAGCCAAATGTGCAAAAGTTATACCCAAAAGCTTTCGTGTATTTTCAAAAGCTACAAAAGTGGATAAAAACAAATTACAGCCTACACAATCCAAAAAGATGAGGACAAAGGATAAAGGTGGTAAATGTACAAAGTCTTCTTAATTATTGAATATAGGTGAAGTGGAGATAGAAATTCGTGATGTTATCCACTTTACATTTTTGAGTTTGAAAATGTTCTACTAAATTAATTTAAAATAGTTAATCCTGGTATTAAAAATAAAGTGATTTAGGTTCTAGCTCTGTGATATGAAAGCACATGTAGATAATCACCTGGGTTAATTAAAAAGATTTGATTAAATTTTTACAGTCAGACTTTTTTATGGTAAATCTCTTTGAAATCTCTACTTATTAGAAAATTAATTCTACATGAATGTGCTGGACACTTTAAAGCGATAGCTGTTTTTCTCCCTTCCCTCCCACTCAGGCCGTGATGTCAAAGGAGGAGTCATGTTTCAGCTTCTGAGAATCCTATCAGGTCAGCTGAGAGGCCAGAAGGTGACTGCGTGGAGGGCCAGTGATGCTCATAGCTGTGCTCCAAGCTTGCAGGCGTGGAGAGCAGGGCCTTCATAGACCAGCTCACCCCCACTCTGGCTTGTAGATGGGGACATGGGGAAGTCAGGTGTCTGAATTTTTGTTTATTATCCTTCAGGATGTTATCCTTGGAAAGGTAAACCTGAGTGAATCATCCTTAAATTTGGACCACACCCTATATTTATCCTCATCGAAAATACCAGATTTCTTGGAATTCATTCTTGTTCTTTTTGAAATAATAAGCATTGAAGTTATTATTCTCACCTTACCTTCAGCACAACAAACCAAGACAAAGCAACACAAAACAAAGCTTCGTGGCTCCTACTGCACAAAGCTCCACCCTCCTGCCTGCCTGGGCATCCTGGCTGTGGCTTCTACCCTCAGATATTCCTTTTTCATTAATGTTATCTACCATAGCGCTGCTGATTTCCTATAATCCAGACAAGCCAAAAAAAGAAAAATTATAAAACCTAATATTTGTTTAATGTTGCTTAGTTCACAGAATAAATCTCTAAATTTATTCCTCATTTAACTCCAACAAAATCCGTAAGAGCTACACATTATCTTCCCTCATCACCGTACACAGGTAAGATGGTGCTGGAGAAGGTAGAGTCCTGCACAATATCCTAAACCCAGTGATGAAGTCTGAATTTTGATTTTGAATTCTGCACACATCCTACAAGATCATGTAATGGTAAAGCTATATATTCACTTGTGGGGAGCAGCTGAGCCACAGCTGAGCTGGAGGTTGGTGAAATCCTTGGGATTAGAGCAAGGCCAGTCCAGCAGGTGTCTGGCCTTGGTGTTCCTCCCTGTTAACTATAGCACAGATAGCTCTGAGAATGTTTCGTTTTCAGTGTTCTCAGCAAAATACTGAGACCTTGCACTTTTGACTCTACTGCGTGCTTCCCCCTTTTCGCTGTGTATAAATAAAGATGCAGACTTTTCTGGGTTCACTGCCTCTCCATCAGAGAGGTCAGGTCCCACCCAGTCCCAGCTTTCTTTTTAGTATGTGTCTAGTTTTTTCTTAATCTCTCATTGCCCCCTCTCAGGACCCCACTGGCTGTACAGGTTGCAGCCTGTGGCACCCAACATGCGGCCTGAGCATGAGGGGAGGGGGAATCAGTAAGCCAAGAGGAGGAGACACTCCGGGAGTGCACGCAACATAAATAAGGTATACAGTGCATTGAGTAATTGCCGGGTGTAAAACAATGGGGAATTCAGGATCTAAAGTTTGTTCTTTGTATATTGAAATGCTTAAAGCTTTGCTTAAGTTTAGAGGGACACCTATCAAGGCTGCACAGCTTGCTAAATTTCTTGAGTTTGTTATAGAGGCATCTCTTTGGTTTCCAGAAGAAGAACTACAAATTTACATATTTTGGAGAAGGTGGGAAAGCAGCTAAGAGCAATGCTAAGGAAAAAGCAAACCAACACAAATCTGTCTGGACCACTGCAGACTTTTAAAGGGTTATTTAACAGGGAGAAACCACTGGTTTTTGCTCCTCTCACCACTTCTCACAGACCCCCAGGTTGGGGAGTGAACAGGACCAATGGGCGCAAGCCAGCAGCATGAGGCAGGAACCAAAGAGCTCCATGGAGCCTGGAGGCTGGCTGGGACAAAGGAGGTGGGAGGAACCCAAATGTCTGCTTTGTCAGCTGCAGAAGGGAATACAGGCTCAGGGCACCCAGTGGCAACTGCATCTTTGTCCTGGAGCCAGCCAGGGCTTGCCTTTTCTGAGCCTTAATCAGCCTGGAGCACACCAGTGCCCACCTTTTCTCTGGACACACAGGGTCTCTGCTCTTACATCACAAATGTCTGCAGCATTTGCAGCTGGCAGGGAACTGTTCGGGCATAGTCATAGCAACCCAGGAGCAAAGGGTTGGAGCACGGCCCCAGCAAAAGACAAATCAAAGGAACCAGCAGAGGGAGTCTACGTAAGTGACAATATTAACCTGAATTATAAGTCTTAACCAAGAGGATGCTGTTAGAAGAAAAAGGTCTGAGTATGTGACAGAGGGTATGGAGGTAACTGAGCTGGAAGCTACATCAAAGAAAGGGATACAGAAGTTGCCAGTATTTTTAAGACAAAATAAAATACAAAAAAAATTAATTATAGATAAAAGGTTTTTATTCCTTCCAAATTCTTCTTAGAAGAGATTTCTGCTAATTGACCTGTAAAAAATTCTAAGGAGTGTTTTTATAATTATAAACTTAAAAAATTGTAAGTTATTATAATTCAACTTGGCCAAAAATATATTTGAGTGCACTCTGATTCTTATGTATATTTGTTTGTTAGTCTGTCTGTCCAATCTGTAAACAGCTGTTTTATTTGAGCTCAACAAATTTTTCTTTTTGCATTTTTGGATTTTTGAAGCATTTTCTGTAATTTTATTTGGCTTATAGATAAATGTCATTAAAATAAAGATATGCTTCCACCCAAGGTCCCAGCTGGTCAAAATGATGTTAAAATTGGTTTTATAAATGTATTGCATACTGTTGTTTATGTATTATGACTTGAGAGTTTCTCATTGTTCAAAAATGATGTGTTAAGTGTTATGATCTGGTTCTTGCAAGTCATCAGAAATTGTTAAGATAATCAAACAAAAATCCCTTAGGTTGGGAAGAAACTGTTGGACAGTACTCCAATTGATGAATAGGAAAGCAGCTGCCTGGAAGTAATTCTCCAGTTCTTGTTCATTAATGGTAGGCCTCAATGATCTCCATAGTCTTATGGGAGAAACCCCAAAAATGTTGCTCAAAATATATTATTGTGATATGTTTACCTTGGTCATCATCAAAAGGTTAAGTTTTCTAGAAATAAGACAATAGTGTTTTCTAATTTAAAGATGCTCTTGGTACAAAACTAAATTAAAAAACAAAAGTTTCCATGTGGCTATGATAATCGACTATTGCTAATCTCATGGTGTATTAAATGTATTCACACCTTCTAGATATACAAGTCTTCCAAAATGCAAAACTGGGATTGTTCATGGTGATAAATATTTTCTTTCAGATTCAGACATCTGCCTTTCTCTTGTGCTCCAGATATTTGTGATAAGAGGTTCATGTCAAGCCATGACCAACATGAGGTCACCAGTCAATAATATTTTTAACAAACCTTATGTGATATGTATGATTAGAGATGCCCAGTCATTAAGCAGTCCAGACAAAGTCACAAACTTCTTCAATGACATTGCATTAAAGAACAACAAATTAGGTGAGAGCTCCTTAGGTATTAGATAGAGATGATTGACTAAAAAGGCTATTCTATATAGAGATGGAGATTTAAGTGTGTTACAAAAGTGTCATCATGACTGTTATGATGGAATGACAAACAGAAACACTGAAACGACACTCAGGATTTGGCGACAGATTTATTTTACATCAATGGGCACTGATTGGGATCATTTCCAAAATATCAGGCCCTAAAGGCTCAGGGAGGGAGGTTTTTATGGAATTGCAAGGGGGAAGTACAGAGGTAGAGTACTTGTCTGTCTTTGATTGGTTCTTGCAATATGCATCATAGTGCCAGATATGCATCACAGTGACTAGCTATTTCTAGGAGACAGAAGCAACCGGAACTGCAACAGGAACTATTATCTGGTCAACAAAGAAACTGAAGTATACTGGCTGGGGGGGTGTATTTTCTGTTACATTTCTCCCCTCTTTCAGTTTCCCCAGCAAATCTTTGCTGTGCATATTACATGTGATCTTCTGAGACAAGGCCCAACTAGAAGCTGTAACATTAGGGTTGTCAGTGGTTTTAGGATGGGCCCTAACCAAGGTACCCAAGACTGAAAGTTCCCACTAGGAGTTTGTGGTTTGTTTCCCTTATTATAGGGTTTCTCCCTAAGTTGACTCTGACAAGGGAGTGAAGGAGTTAATCTGATCTAGGATAGTGTCCAGTGTTCCTTGGACACTTGTCAAATCTTTATCATTTGTAAAGGCCTTAATGGTTATTTTGTATTCTCTTGGGGCAATCATCCATAGAGCTAAGGCAAAAGTACAATACAATATCAAATACATATGTAAGCTGAAGCAAGGACTGGGGTAAGCAGCCTGAAAAGGCACAAAAAAAATCAAGGGGAGTAATGCATTGAGGTATGGAGCAATCCTGTGAACGGTGTCCTCAGGCTTCAGCCATGCATGGGCTGGTCAGTGTCCGGAGTGACCAGAGCAGGGCTTTGAGTGTGTTGTCTCTTTAGAGTGAGCCCCAGAGGATCTGTCCAGGTAAATTTTTTAGCAAATGGATGGGCTCTTCTAACTCTGCAATGGTGGATCTTAAGCTGGATTTCTGAAACTTGTAGAGGTTGTTAATATGCACTGGGTTATATGTGTGTGCAGGAGTGGCTAGAGGTATAGCTGGTTTTTTAGCTAAACTTTTGTGGAGCGAATTACAAGCTGTTTCTATAGGTTTATGTTTTATTTTCTCAACAGTTTAGAGCTTGTGGCCTGTATGCTGTATGTACTTTTTATTTAGTTATCTCTGCTACAAATGCAGGCCTGTGTTGCTGCCAGTGGTCAAGGATAGGTCCATTATCACAGCAGGACTCTACAAACATTTGTTGCCCTCTCAGCTTGGTAGGGAATGCCTCAGACCAGCCTGAGTAGGTGAATATGAGCACAAACAGATATCTGTTAGCCCTTATAAGGCTTTACTTTAGTGAAATCTATCTTTATGATGGGTAGAAGCCAGGGTTGGTGACACAGATGCTGAAGCCTGAGCTGGCTGCAGGGATACAGGTTCCAGTGCTGTGGCTTGAGCTTGCAGAACATATAATGGGGGCAGGTCTGGCTCTGATTAAGATGGATCTTCCAGGAGTACCTGGTAAAGTTTTTCTGGCTGGGGTTGATGTTTCAGTCAGTTGGATCCCCAGAGGGTGCTTAGGAGCACAGGTTTGGCATTGCTGGTGGCAGGTTTCCAAACAGCAGTAGGAAGCAGTAGCAAGAAAGCTTTGGCCAAAATAACTTTGTCCGGGGTGACCACAGCATATCTAGCCTGTTGGACTCCATTCCTAACAAAGCTACTTCCATCTGTAAGCAGGGTGTACTCAACATCTGTCAGGGGATTTATTTTTCAGTCATGATCTGGTGGGCCCAGCTGGATGGGCAGATATGTGGCAGAATTGAGTGGTCTACAGTTATTCAGAAGGTCCAGTACAACATGTTGCACCTGAACAGTTAGGTCTTGGCCTAAGGTTAGCTTGTCAGCTTTCTTGATCAGAAGGGCAGTGGCTATTACAGCATGAAGGCAAAGGGGGAAGGCTGCCCTTAGTGACTAGATACAAGTATTTGTACAGGTAGGCCACTGGGTGCTCCCAGGGGCTGACAGTCTGAATACACATCATTGTTTTTGTGAACTCAAGGATCCAGATTCTGTAGAAGCTAGCAGCTCCAAGAAATTTTCAGAGTTTCTTTCTTATAACCAATTTCTGTCAGATATTATAGCAGAGCTTTTGTGTCTTTTCAGCAGGCAGTTTGGGTGTCATTAATCAGAAGTGCAGTGATATTTTGCACTGGGAAACTAGTGAGGTCAGGTGTAAAGGGCTTCTCCAAATAGGGTAAACAAGTTTTTGAACCTCTGGGAGGTTAAGTCCAGGTCATTTGACCTATGAGTCCAGAACTTGGGTCTTTCCATTTAAAGGAGAAGAGTGGCTGGCTGGCAGGAGCCAATTGAAAGCAGAAGAAGGACCTAAAGCATTCTTTAGGTCTAAGCAGGTGTACCAGCAGGCTGTGTGTGGCAGAAAACTGAGGCAATGTATATGGAGGGCAATTGCAGCGACATTGACAACTTGAACATCCTGAACTGGCTTTACAGGCAGGAGACATGTATTTCAGCAGTTTGACAGTCTGTAAACTTTTTGTGATTTTGAAGCCTCTGGATGTATAGTTGAATTTTTAGTCAAGTCTCTCATGGCATGGGGTAATATTTGCTTGGGGAACCATGATGGAGCAGAAAGGGATAGAGAAACGGGCTATTTTGGAGAGAAGGTGATGGTGACTTGGCCAAATCTGTTGTTAGAGCCTCCCCCAAAATAGTGGGAGAATTCTTAAACCCTTGTGGCAATTGAGTAACAGTCCAAAAAGGGTGTATGGGTTGGGAGCTGCAGAATGCAAGGTGATGGCTGTGTCACTGATGGCATGGAGATCTTGCCGAAGGTGATCAACAGTTTATCAGGCTGATGCATGGCTGGATGCCTGTTTGTACTTCCTGTGACATCTGACAGCAATGGGGGTCATGGTAAGGCAGCACGGTTTATGGCCAGGCTCACAGGTGAGTCTTTAGCCCATATCTCTGGGAGGAGAGTTTTCAGAATTTCAGGGTTTCAGTCTCTGTCTCAGGCTGATGCAGGCATCATCTTCTTCTTGGGGAAAGTGCAGGGTTAAGTGAGAGGGAGGCTGACTAACTTAATGTGAAGGAGATCGTTGCTTCCAACTTGAAGAGAAGGTCTTTCTCAGAAGTGGCATGGGGACTGGCTTATACAGGAATTTATGTTTGTGAGATGTCCTCCCAGACTGCAAGTTTGTGCCTGGTAGAAGGGGTGAGAGGCAAGAATCCCAGTTGCCCCAGGGATGGTAACATTTTTCTGACAGAGGGGAATGTCAATAGCCCTTATAACTCACATGTTGGTAAGGGCTTTATCAGGTGTCTGAGTACATATTGATGGGCTTTTTGTCCCACTTTGTTATATCTTTGAGAAACGCTCAAGTGGGTTGTTTCTAGGCAAGGCAACATTTGGAAAGGCCATCGTGATTCATTCTTCAGGGCTGACAGTCCAAATTTTCCTCAGTCAAAATGTGGAACTCAGAAGGAATTGCTGACAGTCATCTCAGGTGGGCATGAGATGGCGACATCTGACCAGGACAGAAGCAGAAGGCTCCAGATGCAGGCCTCCTCTGTGGCCAAATGCAGGCAGTGGCTAGCTGGAACCAGTTCAATTAGCTGGACATAGATGAGTTGGGAGCAGGAGTGAAGCTACAGGTGTTGGCAGTAACTGCAGTGGCCAATGAGGGTGCCAAGGTGGAATTCTCAGGAAGATTGGGCCTCTTTTTTCTTTTTTCTTTTTTCTTTTTCTTTGAGGTGCAGGGATTGGTTTCATTTCATTTTTAACACCACAAAAGCCCTTTTTCCTGAAGTCAGAGACTGTGGGTTTTGACTAATTAATTCCCATCTCTGACTTCCTATGTGTGTGTTGTGTACCCTTGAACAGTGGCACAACAGACAAAGGGTGGGTGCCCCTCAGAGAGAGACCACTCAGATGCTTACCTGGCTGTGCCCCTTGCAGGGACTTAGGTGCAACTTAGCTAAGGAGGGCATGAGGCCTCCATTATGCCATATGTTGACCACCATGGAACCACAGGTGAGGCCCCAATCAGCCACCATGACCAGTGCTTCCCCATCTTGGTGCACAGATGGAGCAGCCTATTGTTTACATTGTCCATTCCACTCACTCACACATTCATTCAGCAGGCACTCAGAGGTTAAACATTCCAACCCCCTTCCCTTGAGGGTGGTCCTGACTAATGAGAGTTGATCAGACTCCCCTTCTGCTCAAGCTGAGCAGGATAACAGACTAACTGGGGTGCCCTCAGGGGTATTACTGAAATCAGGCAGGCAGGCAGGCAGACAGACAGACAGACAGACAGACAGACTGCATCCTCCTCCTTTTGGGGTATGATGTGAGCTGCTTGAGCAGGAAGCCAGGAATCCTCCTCCAGGCCTCCAAGGGGACTCAAGAAATCTAGAGGATGCAACTTCCTGTCAGGACCTGGAGAGGTCTCTGCTCCATCTGCAAGGGCCACAACCAGTGACCAAAGAGGTCAATACAGTCAGTCTTCCCGGCCAATGCACCAGATGCAATGGCAAGCAGAAACACCAAAAAGACACCCAGGATTTGGAGACAGCTTTATTTTACATTGATGGGCAGTGATTGGGATCATTTCCAAAATATTAGGCCCTGAAGGCTCAGGGAGGGAGGTTTTATGGGATTGCAAAGGGGAAGTACAGAGGTAGAGTACTTGTCTCTCTTTGATTGGTTCTTACAATATGTGTTATAGTGACCAGCTATGCATCACAGTGACCAACCATTTCTAGGGGACAGAATCAACTGAAACTGCAACAGGAAATATTACCTGGGCAACTAAGAAACTGAAGTATACTGACTGAGGGGGGCATTTTCTGTTACAATGCTACAATACTACATATGGCTTTTGATTTCAATTTTTTCTCTGTAAAACTGATAACTGTTGTCTGTTAACATTCTACAGGGATTCAACTATTAGAACATCCATGGTTGGTAAAAAAATAACTGTTCTCTGGCTATACTTTATATTTCAAGGTGCTTGATATTCAGATAAAACTTTTAATAATTAAGCTCACTGCTCCCATTACAATGCAATGTCATTAACCTTCTCTTCTGGATGTTCAACAACTAAAGTTTAGAGGCCAAAACTAGAAAGGTTAAATGGGCTAAGAGGACAGCCAATATTTTGGCCCTGGCCATCTGAGGTCAGTGAGGACTCAGGATATGAGGAAACCTTTTTCTGTGACATCCTATAACTCAGTGAGTCCCCTACCTCATGATGAAGGAGATTGTTGGACAACAGAGGAAAGAGATCAGTGTTGTATAGTGTGCCTAAGGAGAGTCTCCAAGAGTAAAAAGTCTCCCAAGCTTTCACAGAAAGCAACTTGATCAAGCAATGGCCGTGATTCATCTAGCTGGCTGACACTGACAGAAGAACTAAGAGGCTCTGAACATGGTTCTAAGGTAAATCCTGAGGAAACTTAACTGAACTTGATAGATAGGAAGAGATTAATTTTAATTGATACAGGTATCACTTTAACTTGGTCTTAAATATCCAACAGAAAAGTATAACCACAAGATAGATAAAACAAGGCCATAGTAATAAGCTAGCTATAAAAAGAAACTCAAATTACAGATACCTTCTGACAATTTCCAGCTATAGTAGTGACTGACTAATGTTACAGGTTAATGGGCTGTATAGGGTTAAGTTGCTAAACACAGGGACCTGAAATCCTTGAACTGGGAATTTTTAGCCTAAATGAGTAGGTCTACTCAGAGTAGAAGAATTTAAGACAGAAAAGGCTTTCACAAGAAGAAACTTCACCACTGATGCCTGGGGAAGAGAGGGAAAAAAATGCCTTCCACAGAGAAGGTCTTCTGCAGAGTCCTCCAAACACAGCTCTTCCAACCCCAGTTGACCACCCATCACTTGCGACTAAGAAATAGAAAAGGGGGAGAAGTGGGGGGTGACTGAGCCATGACAGAGCTGGAGGTCGGCGAACTCCTTGGGACTAGAGCAAAGCCGGTCCAGCAGGTGTCTGGCCTTGGTGTTCCTCCTTGTTAACTACAGCAGAGGTTTCACTTTCAATGTTCTCAGCAAAACACTGAGACTTTGCACTTTTGACTCCACTGCGCACTTCCCCCCATTTTTACTCTGTATAAAAAAAGATGCAGACTTTTCTGGGTTCACTGCCTCTCCATCAGAGAGGTCAGGTCCCACCCGGTCCCAGCTTTCCTTCTAGTATGTGTCTAGTTTTTTCTTAATCTCCCATCTCCCCCTCTCAGGACCCTGCTGGCTGCGTGGATTGTAGCACTCACTCTTCACCCTTTGAAAATTCTGAGTTTGACTGCCTGATTTTGGTACCAGACACTAACTTCAGATCCTATCTTCATCTCCATCCAAGTCCTTCAAAATTGTCTTCATCCTTCAAGTCTGAATACAAAACTCTGCTTGCTCCCTCGAGGCTGGATGCTATCCCTCTGTCCTCTGAATTAACAGTGTTTTAGGGCACTTGTCACATTCTGCACTGTTTTGGGTGGCTGTGCATACTTGTCTTAGTGGCAGGCTATCTATGTCTTGCTCATTTTTTTGTCTCTTCAAAGTACAGTGGCACAGTAGGTATTGGACTTAGCACTACTGTATGTGACATTTCACTCAATATGATTTAAAGACTTGCCACATCCTGCAAGAGTTCTTTCCTTGTAATACAAATGCATATGGTAAGGAGAAACTATATTTTGTAATCAGTAGATGGATTTGTGTGAAGTATAAAAATAAAATAATAGTGCTAATAGTAATAATCAGTGACATAATAATGGCAATCTTATAACCTTGCATTATAAGGTTCTTCTCTTGCAGATTATAATAAATTATATCAGTCTTATTTATTTTCCCAATATGCCCGTAAGCCAAGTAAAATGTTGTCAGTACAGTGTTAAGAATGGAAAGTGAAGATGGGAAATTTGGACTCACAGTTGTGTTGAGTGCCAGCTCCTCCACTTATTTAAACAAGCTGTTTAACCTTCTGTGATCTCAGTCACCCTTCCCCTCTTTACAAACCAAAGAGGTTCAAATGACAAAATTTGCAAGGTTATTGTGAAGGATAAATGAGACGAAGTTGGCAAAGTTCTCGGCACAGCATCTGGCACATAGGAAGTACTCGTTAAATGGTGTCAGAAATTGTTATTATAAGTGAAGAGAAGAGGACTTTAGACCCGATGCTTAAGTAACTTGTTTAACACGGTACAAGGAAATCTAACTGGAGCTTGCATTTTTGCTTCCTGCATGCTTTTATCATCCACATTATCCCATTCCACTGCCCCTTACTGGTTTCCAACAACCTTAGCTCCTGTATAACTAAAGATTGAGCTGGGCTCTAAATCCTTCAGGCTTCCTAAGGAATAAGAATGGGACTCCTCATGCTTGTGAGGTGACTTACGTTGGGGACATAGGTAGTTTTCCTGTTAAGGAAAAAACTCAGGAGAGAGGCTGGCCGTGCCAGAAAAAGCAGCCATGAGATTAGAGCGTTGGGGCTTTGAGTCACCCTGGGATCAGATCATCCTCTGAGGAAGGAAGAAGGGCTGGAGCTGGAGCCACATGGCCAGTGGCTTAGTCAATCATGTCTGTGGGCGGAAGCCCCCATAGCGATCTAAGGACGCAGGAGCTCCGCTGGGCTTCCTTGGCTGGTAATATTCCGTGTTGTCACTCATGAATGCGTCCCAAAGGCAAAGCATCCTGACTCCATGGGGAGAGGGCAAACGAAGCTTCACAAAGAAGCCTTCCTGGGTATTGTCTATGTCTTTCTTTGGGCTTGCCTCATAGACTCATATCTTTTTGCCGGAATAAGACTGTAATCATAAGTGGTGGTTCCCTGAGTTCTGTGATTTGTCTTAGCAAATGAAGAAACCTTAAGAGATAATGTTAGTCCCTGAATTTGTATCTAGTTGTTCAGAAGTGAGGAAAGCCTGGCGTCTCCAGAATTTGCAAATGATGTCTGAAATGAGGGCAGTTTGTAGAGGATTTGCCATTAGCCTGTGAAGTTTGGCCCAGCTCTGAGTAGTTGGTATCAGAGCCATACTACTATGCTCTTCCCCCAGGAGATTGGCTGCACAATCTCAGTGAGAGTCTCAAATGAGATTTGTTTGAAATTTTAGCATTCTTATTTCCTGTTCTCTTTGGACACAGGTGTTGAAATGGGATTGCGTTAGCCCTATGTATCTGATTGTGTAGGCAACAATCATATTGAAGTTAAAAAATTATTGTGCGAAATTATTTCTACCTGATACTAACCTATCATACACTCTATTCTTTCCAAAAACCCTTCTCCCATCTCCAAAACAATTAATTCCTGTGTATAGTGAGAGCAGGAAACCAAGAAAAGGCCTCACTGTGAGGGGTGCAAAGGGGACATTCATGGGGGCAGCTGGATATATTTGCTGTGGCTCTCAGTGCCCTGCTGGGGGATCTCTCTCTAGCCAAGAGTATGGAAATCACAATTAGTACCCTGTAGGGACCTAGGGCTTCAAGCCACCCCAAATCTGTTTGCAGCGTTTCATAACGTAGTGAGAATAGCATTGTTCGTGCCTCCCGTCTGCTGTCTCCTCCACTGGCTTTAATGTATTTAGATAGATTCTTCTTTGGTGAGGCGGAGCTCTAGTTCATTAGAATCATGTGTTCTGCTTCAAAAACTCCCTTAATCTCCCCAGGTGCTCTTTGGGCTTTTCCAGTTGTAGTCACTAACCTTGGATGTGGGTATTTAGACACAATGCTAATGTTCTTAAATTGCTTTTCAATCTCTTCTCCTGGATTACACCGGGAGGCAAAAGAAAGAAATACCAATTAAGCCCCAAGAGCCATTTTGCAAATGCTCCTTCCTTAAACCAGGGAAAGTTTAACTGGGGAGCCAAATGGAAAAGACGCAGGATGGTTCTGTGGTGTCTATGCAGGTCAACTCTTTTCTTTCAAAGGGCTCTAATCTTTTGGAGTGGGCATTAGGTAATGCTTTCAATGTAGTATTAAGGGCCAAAATAAAAACACTTCATACATTTTGGATAATAACATGTTGGTGCTTTAATAATGCTCATTTTAAAATGGCATTTGTTATTCATTATGTACAGGGCATTTCAGAGTTCTGTTTTCATTAACCCCTTCTCTAGGCAAACAGCAGATAGTTTTAAAACATTTTTGTTTCATAAAGGCAGCCTCAGCTTGGATTTTGTACACGCTAGGGTACTGGGGTGACTTGGGGTGCTACAGTAGAAAAGTGGTAAGTGGTAACACCGGCTGCCTGTGGAAGGGAGACTAGGTGACTTGGAGACAGAAGTGAAAGGTAGGTTTTCTGTTAATAATCTGTTTTTATACTATGAGAATATATTACCAACTCAAAGCACAGCAAATATATATAATTTTAAAAAGAAAGAAAAAATAATGTAGCTGCTGAGGAAATAGTATGGCCATTCCTCAAAGAATTAAACATAGAATTCCTACGTGATCCATTTAATTCTACTTCTGGGGATAAAGTATACCTGACAGATTTGAAAACAGAGCCTCAAATAGATATTTGTACATCACACTTGCTTTCATAACAGCCTTAATCACAACAGCCAAAAGTGAGAAGCAAATCAAGTGCCCATCGGTACATGAATGGGAAAACCAAATGCAGGATATGCATACAATATAATATTATACAGGCTTAAAAAGGAAGGACTTTTTAACCCATGTTACAAGATGGCTAAACCTTGATGGTATTATGTCAAGTGAAAGAAGCCAGTCACAAAAGGACAAGGACCATGGTTCTACTTACGTAAAGTGCTTAGAAGGGTCAGATTCAGGATGGTTATTGCCAGGCGGGGAGGGGCATAGGTCATTAGTGTTTAATGAGTATAGGTAGAGTTTCAGTTTGGGAAAATGAAAAGGTTGAGGGAATGGATGATGGTGGCCATTGCAGAACAATATGAATGTATTTAATACTATGGAACCACGCACCTAAAATAGTTAGAATGATTTGCTTTATGCTATGGGTATTTTACCACAACAAAAGGATGAAAAAGTATAAAATACTTGTGGTCATCCTCACTGATTGCTACAGTCGTTTCCATCAGCTCTGGGAGGTGACTTCCACAGTCTGTCACTTTCTCCGGTGGAGGCCTCAGCAAGAGCCATGGCTGAAGGCAAAGTTGAAGTTGGAGGAACTGCTGGATGGGTGCAGAGTGGGGAAAAGCCTTAGGCACACTTCAAAGGGATAATTTCAAAGAAATTGTGCTTCTGAGATGTTTAAGGCATCATCCCGCTGCGTAATGGTAGTGGAGCTTCATCCCTTGGGGCTTCCAGTCCCAAAGTCTGTGAACTGTCCTCTTCTCCTGAGTCATTGTCCACCAATTTTCCTATTGCTGTGCAAATACAAGGTGTCAACAGTCCCTGCAGAGCTCCACAGTCATGCATTTTTACCCTGCATGTTGGCTTCCTATTTGAGAATACTCAACAAGTAGTGCTTTCTGACACCAACTCTCTAGCACGGACTGAGCGTGCCATCATTTGCAATTCCAACGTTAGCTGCTTACCGTTGCTATCAGATCAGACAAACTCAAGGGCCAAGTCCTCAACAAGCCTGCTTTTCTTCAGAGCCAGCCACAAGGAGAGGGTCCTAGGTCACCCACATTTTAGGGTTTATTAGCCAGAATGGCACAGAACTCAGGAAAACGTTACTTGTGCAATAATTGTCCCATTATGAAAGATGCGAGTAAGCAGCTAGATGAAGAGATACATGGAACGAGCTCTAGGAAGGTCCCCAGGGCAGGAGTTTCTGACCCAGTGAGTCAGGGATCACTACTCGCCTGGTCATTGATAGGTTCCCCATAGGTTTTTATGTGGGGTTCACTCAGTGGGCATGATTGATGATGTCACTGGTTATGTGAACGAGCTCAGTCTTTAGTCCCCCTCTGTCCTTGGCATTTAGGGGTGTATCTATAAGTTCCAACTCTTTATATCATGTGATTGGTCTCTCCTGAGCACCCAACCCCTCTAAGTGCCCATTATGAGTCTTTTTGTTAACATGAACCCAGAGTCAGTCGAAAGAAGCTTCTTGTCAACCACAAGGTGCTCCTATTACTCAGGAAATCCCAAGGTTTTTGAACCTCTTTGCCATAACAATGGACAACGATTAGATATAGTTTATTATATCACAGGTGGCAATAAGGCTATCTTGATTTCTCCAGCTAATGTTAACATAATGGTCATATAGTGAGCAACATTCTATCAAGGGTAGAGAAGAAATCAGCCTCTCCAGCTCCTAGTAAAGACACGACAGGCAAGCAAGGCCTCACCAAACCTTTGCTGTGCTGTTGGTTTAAGATCTGTAGGCTAAATGGTAATGTAGTTCTATTCTCTGTCTCCCTGGCTAATGACCAGCCATGGGATACAGGTAAGAAGTCCCTAAATTCAGCCCTTTGAACCTGTCTTCCTGCTGTGGAGCACTTGGACCATCTTCTCTCTGATACCACTTTAAGCACAAAGCAACTGCTTAATGCAACGTTTTTGTCTGTACTTTTCCCTTTTTCTTGGTCAGTGGAATAGCCGAGATTGATTTTTCTGCATGGCTGGGGAAGGCCTAAGGTTAAAAGATAAAAAGGTAGATTCCTTTTAAATGTAATTTGGGTTTCTTTCCCCTGGCATTAGTTCTGGTATCAACCACAGAATCACTTCAATGTTCCAGCAACACCTGGGCCGCAGGGCAGGTGCCCGGGCAGGGCCAACCTGGCTTCCACCACAGCACAGCTGGGGCAGCCAGAAAGGCTCACATCTGTGCTCTCAATCACTCTACTTTTCTCTCTCACTCCTTTCTTCCTGGAATTCTCTTTGGAAAATGCAGCTAGAAACACATTCATTTTTTCTTCTCTGTTGTTCTTACAGATCAGTGTTTATTTGTTTTTTGAAAACTTAAAAGCTCAAGGGAGACCTATTTCTGGCTCCACCAGATGACAAGAAGAACCAATCGATTCACCTGGAAATGCTGTCAATTCAGGGAATGTCCTTGGCGCGAGGGGGCTGTGGACAAAGCAGGCGCCTAATGGACTCCGTTCTCCTCTTCCTGCCAGGCTTCTCTTTGGCAGCAAGGAGACCTTGGCCAAATGCTACAACAGGTGTGATGGATAACCCACTCCAGCCTGGCGGCTTTTCCACCCCCACCCAGTGTGTGGCCTGGCCATCCTCTGTACGCAGAGGATCGGTTTCATAAAAGCAGTCTGGTCAGGAGGGCTGGAGCCCAGGGCAGAGTGGAAGGGATGACGGTGGGAAGGAAGTGATGCGATGGAGCCCTAGTGTGAGTTAGAGTGGTGGCTGGAAGTGGGAGTCGAGGCATGCTAAGCAGGGCGAGAACACTTAAGGAAATGAGGGAGATCTCAGAACAGGGCCACTTCCAGCTTAGGCCAGACTCTCACACTGTCCCCAACACACTGGCTCAAGGAATGTCATGCACTTGTGGCCCTAAGAAGGTGCAGTGTGACAACATAACCTTGAATTGTGGGTGCAAGAGTTAGGGCTACACACCCCACTCAGCCTTCTCTCTTCTCTCTCCTTTATTCCATCTCCCTCCTTCCTTTGTTATTTTTCTTTCTCTCTTCATTTAATTATTTCTGAGACTGTGCAGGACAATGGAGTGATATTTACATTTGCCTCACCAGCCTCAGAGTTTGATTCAAACGGCTGACTTCCACACAGCCAGTGAAGGAGAAAGCTCGAAATACCAGGAGAAGATTTCGGAGAGCTGAATAGCCCCATCCACGCCGGGTCAGGAGCTGGAGGTGGCGACTGAGCTTGCATGTTCTCCCAAGCTGCAGCAAGGCTAGGACACAGGGAGAAGATCCAAACCCACACGTTATTCCAGTGACCGGGGTGCAGAAACAGACCCCAACCAGCTGGATTTGAACACAGCAGGGAAGAACCACAGAATTTAGATGAAGAGAAGAATCTGAATTCTCCTGGTTGCCAGTAATAAAAACCTATTTTGGCAAAGTAGAGGAGAAAATGGAGTTCATTGGTCAATCGAATTAAAATAGCCCTGGTGCACTCTCCCTGCCCTCTCTGCTGCATCTCCCACACCTGTGCTCTCAATCACTGTTTTTCCCTCTCACTCTTATTCTTGGGCACGTGTTCCCTCAGGGTAGCTAGAGAGCTCCCAGAATTTCTAGACCCAGGCACCCTTAGGACCACGAAGAATCTGTGAAGGATCCTTTGTATCCATTAGGGTCCACTTCCTTTTCTGGACACACTGCTGTGGCCAGGGGGGACACTGATCTGTCTCAGCCAGGTTTGCAACTCTGGAGCGGGAGTAGGGCCAGCCCTACCCAGAGAACATGACCTGAGGGTAAGCTTAGATGGATTCTGCTAGGAAAAACCAGGAGTCTCCTTTACAGAAGAGGACAGAAAGTGGCAGGGAAAAACAACAGATGTCCACCCCAGATGCCAACAAGAAGCCAAAGTCATAAAATGAACCAAACACGATTATGCACCGGTTTCTGGAATCTGCTAGGAATGAGTCTATATGGGGGCTGAAGGCTCAAATGGCAACTTCCCAGATCACATCCCATAGGAGAATCCTCCCTGGCCTGCTGCCTGGTGCTCTTGAAAGAAGCTCGCTTATTCCGGGCTTGACCTCAGCCTATTCCCGAAAGAAATTTCTTTACAGAGTTCATGAATGTCTTGTCTTATCTTTTCCATCCTCCCAATGTCTGGTCATATCTTGTTCATCCTATCCCTTTCCCTACAAACCTACCGATGTTTTTCTCCTGGTGCTATGCAGTAATCAGAATAGATTCCCTGCATTGCCATCCCAGCTAATGCACCCATTGACACAGCCCTCCTCTTATAGCCAGGGGACCAGGGTGTAGGAGTCTAACAAAGTGGCTCACCACAACAAAAAGAAAATTGAGGACAGAAGACAGGGAAGGAGGGGGTAGCTATGTACCAGAATGTATTTACCAAAATTTTAAAAAGGAAGGGAAAAGAAAAGGCACGTCTATTAGAAGAGCAGTCTTTATTTAAACAGCTCACAGAATTTGTGGTCTCACCTGTGTGCCAAGCACCCACAAAGAGAACACTCCAGATTCAGCAAAAAGGGCAAGCAGAGCGGTGGGCTGGGACACTGAGAGGGCTCATTACCCAGCTCTGTCTCCATCCGTTCATGTCAGTCCTGGCAGGGCACGGTGGCTGCTGCCAGCAGAGAAGGAGAAATTACCCAGGCTGACTCCTCCAAATAATTAATAATTTGCCTAAATGAATGAATCAAGTAAGATTTAATTGTTGGTGGGGATTGCCACCCAGCAACGGCGAAGTGCACAATGGCTTCAGCATTACAGGGCTTCGCACGCCTATCCCTGTCCTCCCCCTCTCTTTCTCTAAACCGGCTGTAATTGTTTAATGACATTGATGGGGAATAGACTTGTGACATTATAAATGACACTTATGACAGAACTGTCAGTTGGTGACAGCTCACTGACAGCTCTGGTAAGAAATTAATCATTTTAGATGCTTTATAATTTGTTCATTTAATGTCACAAATAAGATCTTGCTTTCTAACTACACATATTCTCTTTTCTACAAGCCCTCCATCTCTCCCAGGGATAGTTTGGTTGTTTTCCTGCTGCTTGGGTGCGGGAATGGCTGGATAGGGTCTGGGATAAAATTTGGGGACAGTTTGGTGGTGGTTCACCTGCAGGGAGTGACTAGAAATTCCTGTGGAAATTTGCCCTGAGAAGAGTCCAAATTTAGGTTTTTTCACTTGCTGCCTGTTTAAGGAAGCTTTCAAGAGAAAAGAGCTAACCTGTTGGGACTAATGCTAATACAGTCCGAAAGCTAAGGAAGGAGAGAGGCTATTTTTAACTGGGTAATGGGGAGTAAATGGGGCCACCCTGTGATATGCTAAGATATGCCTGCACTCATTTCTGCCTAGAACGCCCACACTCTCCGCTGGGCAGACATCTGTTAATTGCTTTCTGTTGGACTTCACTTTGACATTTGGAGAAATAGAAGGAGACTGCCTAACCACCTTTCCCTGAAACGATGTCTCTGAGGAGTTTTGGAACCAGGAAGGAAAGGAGGGGAGTGGAGTTTGAAACATGCTCTCTGCTCCAGTTTGCTGAAACCTTCACCACAGTGTGCCTAAGGCACTTTGACCTGGATTTTATTGAAAACCCTGTGTGGGGCTCTGGATAATCAGAGTCACTCGAAGTTTTTCTTCCGGGCTGCATTGGCCTGTGCTCCATTTAATCAAAACGTGTGGTTAAGTCTCTCCACTTTTCCATGCATTTTACTAACCTTGCATATAGATTCTTAAAATATAATAAACTTTCCAATTTGTAACGATAGATGTTCTTCATCTCATTATGCATGCATCGGTGCTTTCTTGATGGAGCAGCTTCTGTCACCAAGCAGCAGGAGACCAAATGAAAAATCAAGCTCTGGCGGAGGGGGAAGGTGGTCGTTTCACTGGTATATACGTAATCCTTTATCTGCCTCTTATTTTATGTAGACACCTGTTTGCCGCCTCTTACCCTCAATTGCTTTTGGGTAGATTGTATACATGGTGTAGTGTGATCAGTGGCCACGAGGTGGCGACAAAGACCTCCTCGCTTGATCACTGGACACAGTGATTGTTCAGATGAAATGGGGCTTCCTTCTGGTGTAACAGCAACAATAAAACCTATTGGATGGTAGCCACCTGGAAGGCACTGTGTTGCAAGTGCTGCTTATATGTTAATGTGTATTTGTGTTTGCAACAACCTCTGGGAGTCTCACAGAGGTTAAAGGGTGAGCTTGACAGAGGGCACACAGGTACTGAGATTTAGCAGCAGCTCTGCCTGGTGACAAAGGCCATGCTCCCTGAGCTTGACCATACCCTTAGGAAAATGCCCTTCTAGTCTGGAGAAGAACTCGAGAACCCAAACAATGCTTTACTGTTACTGAGCTCTGAATCTTCCTCCAACTCCATTAGATGAAGAGCTGGGAATAAGCAAATGTACCAAGGTCCAAGGAGTCTTAGAGTTGGAAAGCTCCTGATGGTCCAGTCGAGGCTCCCAGCCAACAAAGGACTCTCCCTGGCTTGGACCCGAGAGAGAATCACTTCTGGACCCTGGTTGCCAAATGCAGGCAGCACGAGTTACTCCTCTATCTTACCATGGTCAGCTTCCTTTCCAAGAAGAGAAATTCAGAGGGACAGAACAACAAAACCACAGCCCCTACCCATCAAAGCACTGCTAGAGAACTGCTGCAGGAGTGATGACTAACTTTAGGTATGCACTTGATGGAGCCATAGGGTGACTGCACATTTGAACTCACACACTGGGTAGAGCTGATTGCCCTCCTAATGCATGTGGGCCTTGTGCCGTCATTTGTGCCCTGAGCAGAACCAAGAGGATGAGTTCCCTGCCCGGGAGGGCATCCCTCTGCCAGCCTGCTGTTGGGCTTCCTCGCTGGCTCTACCTGTTCTGGGTACTCATCTCATTTGGAAATCTCAATGCCCTCATCTTTGTAACGGGAATAATTCTAATTATAAATTATCATAGTGGAGATGTTATAAATTACAAATGACACAGATACAACTCTTACCATCGTGGCTGGTGCTTGGTTAAGTGTCCTGCTCCGACTAGGCATTCATTGATTCCCATCAATCAGTTACAAAGCAAGCTTGGTAAAATATCTTAATTTACTTTTTTCACAAAAAAAAAAGGGAAAAGAGTGATTAACTTCCCCCTTCTTTTTTCTGTGATGGCAGTGTGGACAAAAAAGGGAGCAAGCCTTGAAGAGTAGAAATGCCCAGAAGTGCTTGGAGTCGTTTACCGCTTGCAAAGTGACCAAGCTGATCTCGTGATGGAATCAACAGGGCAGTTCCTGCTAAAGACCCTCAGCCCCCGGCCAGCGAGGTTCAGAGGCAGAGAAGAGGACTCTTCCTGGGAGAGCTGGCCAGAGGGACAGCAGCTATTTCTTGGTGACTGTTCTTGTTTTTTTTCCAGACAGAAAAGCAGAGTGGAATGTGAATTACCAAGGACGTTTTTAGGAGATAGTGTACATAGCTTTGATTCTTCACCAACTGGCTGCCCTTGCAACTGCCTTTAATTTTAGAGATTATTTCTTATGAAAGAAAGACGTAGTTCTGTGGTGGATTAACTAATGGTCAACTTGTAACACCCAGCTGAACTGAATCAGTGTGGTGCTGGGTGTGGAAGGCCACCTGAGGACTGTTGCCAACAGCATAAAAGCAGAACTGGAGAGGAACATGGTGAGCTGTTGATTCTCTTGGAAAAGCTTGTCATGCTGGATTTCCTGATATGAACTCAGCTGTTCTCATCGTTGGAGGAGCTTGGGTCCTCGCTGTCACTGAGGATGGCTGCGGTTCACTTCAGGAGAGCTCTGGTTCTTACCTTGAGCATTGCTTCTGGGCTCCAGTGCAAATCCCTCAGCCTGCTGGCACAGATCCTTCATCCCGCTGGTGCAGACTTTCTTGCTGCCAACCCTGGCCTTTGGGCCTTCCCAGTGCAGATCCTTGATACAGACCTGCATGGGACATTGCCTTGGGCTCTAGGTCTTCAGCCGGACTCGTGCAGGACATTGCCATGGGATCCAGGCCCTCAGCTGAATTCTTTGGGTCTCTAATGTGGACAGATCTCCTGCACTCATCTGCATTTGACTCTTTGGGTGAATATTATAAAATAATCCTATAAATTATGTGTCCTGTATTAAATCTATTCCCTTGTAAGCCCTGATGCCTATGAGAATTTCTTCTTGAAGCAGCTGCACCTGGAGCATCTGGTAGTTGGATCTGAACATGGAGGCTGAGCACCTGAGTCAGCTCCCGAGCCCTGGTTCTCTCTCTCTCCCGCAGTCTCCCTTCTGTCACATCTCCAGGCAGTCTGTATTCTCTACAGCTGTGGCTTTGGCTTTCAGAGAGGAACTGTAATGCCTTACTCAGGCAGACAACCCAACGGGAGGATCTTTCCACCAAGATGACTACAACTCTTTGTTGTGATGTTGGGTGCTTGTATTTTAGTCATTAAAGTTGCTGGCTGCCTCCACACCCCACTTCTGTGTGAGGCGTGACTCCCCGACACCCAGGCTTCTAGGCTGACAGTCTGGAGTCATGTGCAGCTCCCCCTCCTTCCTCAGTGCCCACCACAGCTCTCCTACCCACCTTCCTCTCTCCACTTCCTCAGAGCAGGTGTTTAATACCACATGCCGGATGCCCTCAGCCATCTTGTGGGGATCACCATTTCTCTTCTATCTTTTGTTAAATTAATCTTTTAAAGTGCTTCTTAGGCCTTACCCTTCCTTTGCGTCAAGCCCACACATAGAACTCACTGTCTCCTCCCCCAGTACAAACTCCTCTGCCTGCTCTCTGTGTCGCTCTCCCTTTTGTTCTCGTCAATCATTTCCCCATGTTTGCTGTCCTCCTCAGCCAGGCCTCTCTCTGTCTTCCACTTCCCCTATGTCCCCTCCAGCTCCCCAGCCTCTGTCCCTGCATGCAGCAGGCTGTAATGAGCACAGCGTGCCCTGGCACGGGGCTCAGTGGGCTTCTGGACTGTCCAGCTCCCTGTGGCCTATCTGCTCACCCTGTATAGCTCGTCAACACCTCCGTGCCTTGCATTCTGACCCCCTTTTTAGAGTTTAAGTTCTAATCACTCAGGTGATGAAATGGACAACTCCTTTTAAAATGATCTTCGTGGACAAAGCTAAGGCTCCTTTTGATCACTCAAAGAGGTCAGTTCCGGTCCTTCTCCCTTGCACAGTTCCTGGTTAAGTGTTTGAGGAGTGTACATCTAGATATTTTTGACATTTTCATCTATCTACCTATCTCTCATGTTTATCTCTGTACATCTATATCTACCTATCTATCATCTATCTATCTCTCATCTCTCTATCTGGGAGAATGGCAGTATCGATATTGTGAGTGCCATTTTTAATGTCAGCAGCATTGTACATTTATATTTTGTAAAGGCGCTGGGCGTCTCTCCATATCGACGGCCCCGCGTGGGCCGGCTATGGCTGACTGCTGAGCACTTCTCCGTATAGTCACTGCTATCTGCCCATGGGCTCCTTTATGAACCCAGATGGTTCCACTGTTTAGGTTTACACCACACTGCTGCACAGGACATCTCAGCGAATACTATTTGCCTGTGTGGAAACTGCAATCGCGGATTCCATTTTCTTCTCAGGATCGCGCACTAAAATGAGAACCAATGTTTGCTGACTGATCCCTAAGTGGTAGCACTAAGACAGGTCTTTGTACAACAAACTCGAGCCAGATATCGTTCCCCATTTCATAGATGCGCAAATAGAGACAAAAGATGAAGCGAATCAGGTTTTTAATTTTTTTTTTTTTCTAGTGCTTTTTCCCCCCAGTACCGGGGATCAGACTCAGGGCCTTCATACTAAGCTACATCCCCAGCCCCCAGGCCTTTGTAAATTTTTTTTTTTGAGACAGGGTTTCACTAAGTTGCTAAGTTGCCCAGGCTGGATGTGAGAGTCAGGTTTTAAAATCAGATTAGAGTTCTTTCTTTCTTCTCCCAATTCTTTATGCTGAACTCTTTCCGCCAGCTGTGCTGTGAGTCCTTGCCATCGGGAACTATGTGCCATATTTCTCTTCATCCTTTAATATGTTCTGGTTACACAATAAATCTCAATAAAAATTGATTGATTATTTGGGAGACAAATTAGTGCTATCATCATAACAGGGAAGATATTTTATTTAGGTAGTCTAGCAACAATGAGAAGATGCTAGCATCCTAGAGGAGCTGGTTAAAATATTATTAGAAGTTAATTCATATTTTAGCAGATAATTCCTAATTAATTTGCTGTAGTTATCTTGTTAAATGTCAATTAAATCTCTTTACATCCCTTACAGTTTTCTGCTATTCATAAAATGTAATTATGCAGCTATTGCTCATGTACTCTTTATTGCTTATACAATCTACCAGTTAAATACAAGGTGAAAGATTTATCTTCCAAGTTCTTAATAACATCACTAAATGTTTCTAATTAATAATCGATAAGCCATTTGCATAATTAATTGGGGAAAGAATTCTAATGGGATGGTGCCTTGCAACTAGCCAAGCTTGGGCTGGAATTTGTCTCCTGAAACAACCCTTGCTTAGACTGGAAGAGTTTATGGGAGCACTCAGACTCCTTCTGGGGGCCGAGAAGTGCAGGACTCAGCACCGAGGACAGGAGCTGAAGGATTCCGCTGGGAAACCCTTATTTATATTGCTTGTTAACAATAAGTGATACATACATCGGCATGGAGCATAACCTACTCATCGGATATGAATTTTCACCCACACAGGCTCAGGTGAACAAAAATAAATCTCTTCATTTTCCTAAAAGGAGATCTAAGTTTCTGAGTCTGATCTCTCATTCTACTTATGTGGAAACTTCATCTTTTCACTTTCAGGAAAACTTAGGCCTTGTAAGTATCTTCTTAGGCAGACAAGGTCAGAATTCAATTATACTTTAAATGATTTTTAGATGGAAGAAGGTGGTCCTACAATGGCCCTCACCATGGAGTCCTCTAAAGAGGAACTGTCCATTTTGCAGGGTCTACTTGCCCTGGCCCTTGGCTGTTAGCCTTAGAGATGTAACATGAATGCCTGTATTTTGGAGAGTCCTGTCTGCTTGTCTCATCACAGGAATCCTCTCATCCCTGTGCTGTATCAGCCTCTCTCACTGAGGCCTTTCTGGTTCTGCTGTATCCTGCACCATCCAGGCTCAGAGCCTCACTCTTTATTTTCCTTGTTCTGTCTCCCAGGTTCTTGTGCCTCTATCAGCCCTTCCCCACCCTTCTCATGAACTTGGAGATCACTTGGTTCTGAGTCTTTCTGTAGCCCTAGAGGGACTGAGGCACAGCCGAGGGACTTCCCTCTGCCCCAGGATATCCATACAGCCTTCCCATTTTTGTCCCGTGCCCAAAGGCACAAAGGCTACAGCAGCATGCTGATGGCTGCATCTCCAGGTGGGCCCATGGAGACACAGAGTTCTCTCTCTGACCCAGAAAATCTATGGCCTTTGTTTTAGTCCCCTCTTGCAGATTGCTGGGGGTAGTGGGGTAATGACACAAAGATGGACCCATATCTCCACTTCCTGGATTCTCCTCCAACTCTTTTCTCTCTCTCCTTATATATAGTGTGGGGTGATTGAGGAAAAGGTAGTTCCACATAGGCATATTGCTTTTTGGGGCATAAAGATGGTCCTTTGTCAACAGCTGGAACAGAAATGGTCATGGAAGGGTAGAAAATATGAGTCATATGAGATCCCAGTGTGTTGCTCTGCCATCCCTTCATTATGTAAACACTAAGGCTGGGAATGTTAGGATAGGTAGTCATCTGACTGGCCCCAAGAGGACCAGCCCAAACCAGTGGCACACAAGTGCAGAGGAAAATGAGTTCCCAGGGGCTCTGTGAGGTGAACTCCACCCACCTCTGGCATCCATTCATCTTGCTTACAGTCTGTGGGATGGATGAGTAAGTGGGATCCTCAAAGGGACTTTCTGTCTCTGGCAAGTTTCCTGTATAGCAGAGAAAAAGTGCTTCTCCAATTTGTTTTTTCATTCCAATTCTCTGGCTTCACTTAAATATAAGTTTATATACTTGAGGCTGAGAGCTGCACATTCTAGGGTTTTCAAACACACAGAAAAAAAGGATTTAAAATAAAATCCTATCATTGTGCATTGAACTACAAATTGCAACCAGTGAGAGAAAATAATATTTTGATTTTGAAGAAGCAAATGGCTCCACACGAGCATGAGTCCCTTAGTGGACTTGTCTCTCCTCAGACAATGCTGCCAGGATGGCCACACATCAGATCCACCAGATGTGTTATCAGCCCATGCAAAAGATGATCTTTTGTCATTTCTCATGACGTGTCTACCCCCTTTCGATTATCAACAACAAAGAGCTCTCCCCCTTCGTTCCTGCTTATTTTTCCTCTTATCACAGGTGAATTGCTTTTCCACAGTGACCCTTTCACAGAGATGAGCTGATTCTGTTGTCCAGGAAAACAGAAGATAACACAAGACTCAGCTACTTCGTGACACTTTAATGGATTGCCAATCATTTCAGCACCACAAGTGTGGACAGCAGCTGAGGAGCTGTCCCTCCTCTGGAGGGGTCCTCTTGTCTGTCCTCTGTCTTCTGGCAAGATGTTCTTCAGTTCAGTCACGGTGTTCTCTCCTTCACCTTGAAAGTCTCCAGGGACTCAGCTTCCTGCTATTTATCATGACAATGTCTCAAATATTTTATATCCAAGTGAAATCTTTCCTGGTGCCCTTTGCTTTTCTTCCTCTTCATGTGGTTTAAACCATGAATAGATAATGAAGCAGACAAAGGTAGTTTGGGTGTTTCCTCTTCCCTTCCCCTCCCAGTGCCCCTTCAGCTCTTCCCACCTCCCGGGGATCTCTGGGTCCTAATTGTCAGGGAGGAAAGTAGAGGGATACAATTTTTTCCCCTTAAGACATTGGTCCTTTGCAAAATAAGTCATACAAGAAGAGAGCATTGCTTCATATAAAATGTAGAATTAGTAATGATGACATTTTAGGAGCTTATGAAAAGGAGACGAAGGATAGGGTGAACTTTGCCTGCTTCTCTCAAATAATGTCACGTGTGTAAGGTCAGCCATCTTTTCGGAATGAAGGCAGCATGCACTGACTTTGGGAGACTTACATAGGGCTCTCCTTCAAAGCTGTGCCATCCGGAGCAACTGACAAAGCCTTTCTGAGCCTCATTTTCACTTTCTACAAAACAGAGGTCACTGGACCACTTCATAAGCTGTTGTGAGAACTGAATGAGGTAATGTAGATAATGCACTTTCCATAAGATTTGCCAGGTATGTTGTTCTTAATACAGCCTGGCTATTACTATTGGCACCCATGGTTACTCCTTGTGGGTTCAATCAAAAGACTTTCAGACAGGCTAGTGAAAAACTAAAAAGTGCCAGTTGGGAGCAGTTGCACTTTCTGCTGATATATTTGATAAATATTACTGTATAACTAACAAGTGTCTTTCTCTTTCCCCAGGATCACATAGTTTAGCAAGCAGTGAAGCAAGAGAAGTGAGAGGCTCCCCGGGGTATGGCGGGGGCAGCCAGGCAGGTGCATGTGGGTGAGGATATCACCCTTTTCCCTGCTATCTGGAACATTCCATGATCCTCATTAACTAGCCCGGATGCCAGTGAAGGTTGGGAGCTGGATGGAACAGGTGCACACTTCACATCTCCATATTTTATATTTCCCAAGACTGACCTATATACAGCCCCCTTCATTCTGAGATAGAGATTTGCTTAGCATATAACCAAGGAGATAGACAAGTCGTGATTTGGTGAAACCTGAAAGAATTATGAACTGTATCAAAAATAGCCAGCTAAGGTATAGCTGAGACATATTTTCTTTTCCCCTTGATATCAGTAGATATGCACATCTTCAAGCATCACAGAAATAATCAACCACTCCATATATTTTCTTCTTTTTATGGCTTTTATTGGTATAGCAACATTATTCAAGCTAGACACCTCCATCTCCCAAGCCAATTTCTTTTGCATCTGTGTTTATATTGATGTTATTCCAACAATGATCCTCCACTTCCCCTGTCAGTTTCCATCGTGCATTTCACTTATTATGAACTTAGTTAAACAAAAATCGTTCTCTCTGGGAACATTTCTTTCCCATTTGTTTCTCCCCTGTCCCATACTACCAATTCTCATTTCAAAGCAACATTGTAATATCGTTTATTGTTATTCTCTCTTGTTTTCCTAAGTTCTTCTGTACCATTCAGAGTGGAAAGGGTGATGATGGGGAAATACACAGTATTACTGGTTTATAATCAATAAAGTGTTGCTTACTCAAAATAATTCTAAAAGGGTACATTATCAATTTTTAAGAGCAAGGAGATCTCAACTTTGAATATGCTTTATATTTGTGAGATGCTTTATGGCTAGTTTTTAAATGTACTTTCACTAAGTGTTATCTCAGGGAGTTTGGAGAAAATGTAGCTTGCTATCCAGATCAATCTAAATATTGGATTTTTGGCAACACACTGTAGACTGGATATACAGGTATTTGGCTGAATTGTGCACCCTTCTCCTAAGCATCTGGTATTATAAAAACACAGTTCACTGTCTGTTAGAATCTGCATGAGATGGTGGGGTGGAGTGGGAACTGCTCCTATTTCATGAAGTGATTTAAGCACAGAGAGGTGACTCTGCCCGTGAATATGAATGCATTTTTAGCTTGCCAATATTTTCTTATAGTTTCTTTTGGTTCAGAGGCTGTGTCCTGCTTCTCAGACTCAGGAAGTCTTGTTACAGGTACAGGAATCCTTTCTACCTCAGGGCTCCATCATGCCGATTCCCACATGGAGCTTTTCAGACCACAAGAAGGAATTTAGCTCATAATCTGCCTACAAAGGAAGAAGCTTCCCCTTTCCTCTGCCAGTCCTGCTCGGAGGGAGACCCAGAACCTTCTGGCTGTTCCCAGCTCCTGCTGTGAGAGATCAGCTGCAATCTCTGAAGAGAAATAAGCTTTTTTGGTCTTTGAAGAAATGTGTGCAGAACCCACCATCTGGTAGATGACTTCCAGAGGCTACTGGGTCCTGCATGAAGTTTCTAACACAATATTTATAAATGAGTCATAATTTTTTTCTGAGAAGACAGATTGGGCAAACTAGTATTATCTCACAGAATGTTAATCCTTGGGAGGACAGATGCTGTAATAATTTAGTGATCTTTTTTAAGAATTCATGGGTTATGTTAGGTGTTCTTCCATGCAGGAAAACCTCTAAACATTAGTGAGGTATTCATCTGTTGGACCTTAATCCTTCTGCGTGAAAGCCCAATACTCCTGAGTTGGACTGCAAAACCGGCTCCATAGTGGAGATTCTTGCTCTACTTTTTTCCTGGCTAAAACAAGCAATAAGCTTCCCATTGCTTTTAATCTGGGATGGTTCTATGGACAGTTTCCACTGGACATCACTTGGGCCTTTTTTTACTTGCTGACTATCCTGAGAGTTGTTTGGGCAGGTGTCATCTCAATTCTCGTGTTGAATAAATTTGATAAACTTGTCATTTTAAAATTTCCTGTTATATTATCTTATAAAATTAACGAAAAAATGTGCAATTTTTGGTCACCCTGTATTTAAATAATTGGACTGGTAAGTGGATAAATGGGGAAGAACCCGTGTCTCATTTACAGTTCATTACAACGGAGGAACCTTATTAAGTCAAAGGAAACTGCCCTCCGGGGAATGGTTAGAATTAGCAAGGAATAAAATCTTTTGGGGTGGAAAATACTCTCTATGTGTTGTGGAAAACAAAACCAAAGCCCTTAAACCTGTTCTGTAATACAATTCCCCAGGAGTAAATGAGCTAGTCTTTCCTTTTCCTCAGCTCAGCCCCTGCGGGGTTGGTTTTAACCTGGCCCTTGTTTTCTATTCTCCTCAGGTGGATTTCAAGTTCGTCCCTATGCACGTCTCCAGAGGGGTGGGTCAGCAAGTCAGCCTCGGATAGGGGCTTGACCCTTATTACTGTGAGAAACTGGCATTCTGGCATTTAAAAGTAGGTTATTCCCATCACGCTGTATCATAGACGGGACCTTTGCAGTCATCAGTGCTGTGATCTTTTCTCTGGAATCTTCCTCTGCTCCTCTGCTTCATCCTGGCCTCTTCTGATTTGAAGCAGCCTTTTCCAGGGTCTTTGCCTTCTGCATCCCTGACTTCTGTACCCGGGCAGTTCCGGTGGCTGCTGTCTCCAGGCTTGAGTATATCTGGCAGTTACTTTGTACCCTCTGGTCAAATACTCTTACACTGATGAAGGTAAAACATTTTTAAAAATAAAGAGGATGAAATTTAGCCCTGATATAATGTGCTCATGCATAAGAATTGGACCACGATGTGGGGGGCTTTGCAGAGGTTTTGAACACCGGGTGGAAAGTTAGAATTTCTGCTTGACATCTCTGTGTCAGGTCTAAGAAATCTTTGCCTGATCACTTGGTCATATGTTTAATCATACTTCAAATGGTGTCAGGAAGATGTTTTGTTTTCAGGCAATTTTCTACGTTTTATTATGAGTAGGTTCTTGCTTTATTGCATTCCTTTCCTAAATTCATTTTCAGTGTAGAGTGTTAAATCCCTTTTCTGTGTTTTTTCAGAGACTCTTTAATGGTAAGTGGTTGTGTGTCCTTTGGTAAGTCAGGCAATGGCCAGGGCTGATTCCACATCTGGGAAACATGGAAGTGGCATGGGGTGAACGTGGAGGAAGTTGAGGAGCTGGGCAAGCACTACTCGAAGTTGATTTCCCCTAGAATCAGAAGCTGGTGTACTTGGTTGGGCTCCAGCATCACCAGGGCACTTTATTGCAGGACAGATTTCTGGTTTCACCCCGACAGGTCTGATTCAGCAGCTTTGGGGAGAAGCAGTCCAGCCAATTGCACATTTCATCCATGCAGGAGGAGATTCTGGAATGCAGGATCCTCCACTGCATTTTGAGAAACTCTTCCTGGGGAGCTGTAACCCAGAGTCACGGAGAACCTGACCTCTCCATCTCCTCGCTAGCACTTGCGAGGTCTTTGTCGACTACGGAGGGACAACTTCTAGTAGGGCATCCACCCCAATATTTGAGATGAAAACAGAATCACATTAAAGTATAAGTAAGAGGCATGAGTCTTTCTCAGAGCAGGCTTTGTCAGAAAGAGGGGGAGTTGGAGAGCACTGAATAACCTAGAGGTGACACTAAGCATGAGGACACAGTGCAGAGACAGGCAGGACAGCCCAAAGACAAACGCCACTAATTGTAAATTTTTGCTACAAGCTGTCCTTAGAGACATAGGCAAGGAGTTGCTAAGAGTTAGGAGGATGTGGGAAGGATTTGGTGAGAGTGACTGAAATAATGCACCCAGAAAATAAACGCCCGAGGGTATGTTCTGAAAGACGCACAGGTAAGAAGTAAGTGATGGAGAGATGGGTTGTTCTGGTAAGTGCCCTGTGATCCCTGGCGGTGCCCTCGAGGCACAAGCAGAGTTATTTGATTATACGACGTATGTGGAGTAATGGTAGCCATTAGTTTTAAGTAGACAGAGCATAGGTGCTAGGCAGATGTGTGTGTGTGCGTGTGTGTGCGCGTGTGTGTAAGGGAGATGAGGATAAAGAGACAGAGGGGAGTTATGCATAGCAAGTCCTGCAGGAGAGTCTGACACTCAGCAGCTCGATTACTCTGTGCTCATTTCAGGTCCATGTATAAGGGCAAGGCACTGAAATTAGCCTTCAATCCAGTTTATTTGTTGCTATCTAAATTCCAATTTATTTTTTTGTCAAGCGAGTCCATTTGCATGCAAGGTGCCTAGCTCTAATCTACTCTGATAATGACTTAGGTAAGCAAGTTGAAAATTTCTTACTTCTCCCTAAAGGCTCACAATGTGGGAAGGAAGGATAGTAAAATGGCCTTTTCATGATTAAACAAGGAAGAAAATTACATTATGTTTTTATTCGTCTGGATTTTTTTTTTCCACTTCTTACAACATTGGAATCTGAACTAGGCTGGGCAGGGACATAGGCAGGAAGTAGTGGGTGACTTGTTTCTTGGAATTCAAACTTCTCTTTTCCTGAGGCCTTGGTAATGCAGCCCAGCCAATTGCTGCATTAAACAAACACAAATTAAAGGAGAGGAACATTATTTAATCTTCACACAACCAACATTCATTAATAATCTAGATTTTCCCAAATCTAAGTCATATAGACAGCTTATTCCTCCTTTTTGTATACATTTGATTTTCCTCTCAGATTTTAATTCTTCCAACTAACTGATGGGATTGCACGGTCAAGGCTGAAATTTTACATTCTCCTTGTAAAAATTCCACAAAGCCCTTTCAATGCCAGTGCATTTCCTTTGGTTCTGTTTCATTCTGTGCCATCTTCCCTCTAGTTCCATCCTAGAAGGCAGTGGAGTCGCATCTGAAATGCGCACCCTCTGTGTATGCAGAGAAAACTTACCAAGGCTGTGTGCTAAATCCCTATCAGAGTTTCATGTCTTTAACCATCCCGCTGTCTACCCCTCCCCATGACTTTTAGACACTAAATATGGAGGAAAGGGGCCGTGTCCAAGTAGGAGCATGGGGTGCCGGTGAATGGCCAGTCTAGGAGCACCCAAGAAGCAGCGAATAGACTGGAGAGCCATGGTGGCAAATTTAAGGGAAAAATTGAAGTGTGAAATTTATTTAATCTCCCTTTGCCCCAACATTTCTCTTTACTCATGTGGCCCCTTAGTAAATTCCTCCTTCTGTGTTGCCCATGCCCACACATGCATGCACCCTCCCATGACCCTGGCATGCCCCATGTGCATGTGCTCCGGGTACTTCCTCTAGCAGCATACTCAGACACTGGCTTTCTTGCCTAGGTAAGCACAAGTTCACTGAGAAGTGAACTATGCTGGAGAATAAAGCACTAATATGTTCTTTTCTCCTACGGGTTTTTGAAATTTAAAAGGAGACATATATGACTTAACCCAAAGGAATGAGTCTCTTGTTGGAATCCTAGGCACCTTGGTAGAAATTCTCTGAGCAGAGTATCTGTTCCTATTGTTCATTACCACCATCTATATATTATTTTCTATTTTGTCTCTCAATATATGTAGTATGTTCTGGCTGTGGGTCGGTGAGGGAGAAATTCTCCACAGGTATGCTAGCTGAGTAAATCACCCACTTCATTCATTCACGCAGCCTCACAATGGATGTTTATTCACGTAACAGGTATTTACTGAGCACTTACTATATTGCAGGCTGGGTGAAGTGTCTTGGATACAAATGATGAATTAGGGTGCATGGAAGGCAAGAGCCACTTCCTGCCTTCTTCTATGCTGAGAACATTTGCCAAACCTACGCCATCCATCAAATCAGAAAAAAAAATCAGAAGGATGGAGAAGGCATAACACACACTTGAACTTAATCCATGCTGCTCTCTTACCCTGGTTCAAGAAGGGTTTGGAAAAGCAAGATAAATACTTTAAGGGGGAGCAAGCTGGTTGCTGAGGCATATTTAAAAATCAAATTACCATTTTGATGGTATGCATCATTTCCATATCAAATGATGACATTAATGGCAAAGACTAGAAGGTGACACAATTCTGGTTGCTTAAACTGTCGGGACAATAGATGAAGCTATCTTAAACAGACTAGAAAGCCGCTGCACCATCTGGCCCCCTCTCTTCCCATCCCAGTGGGGATGGGGAGAAAGAGTGTTTCCAAGTCATGAGATGAAATTGGCTCCTGCCTGGACGCCACACGCGGAGGGGGGCCTGTTCAGCCATCTGACTTACCGTAACTGCATAAGGGACGGCTTCCTACTCTAGAGTCACATAAACACACTGTTTTTTATTATTACACACAGACAAGTCTTTTGTAGAAAACACAGCAGAACGCAAAGCAAAAATGGAAGTCATTCACAGAACCTGGAAATCACTAAAATGTGGATCTTTGCAGTTATTTTTTAAATTTCTGTGTGTGTGTGTGTGTGTGTTCAAAGAAAACTTGAGATCAACTGTAATTATTTTTCACCTAATGCAAGGCTGGCTTCCTGAGCATGTGGCCGTGCATGGGGTTTAATGCTTTGCTGTTTCTACCATTGAATTCTTAATTTTATCTTTGAATTCCAATAGGTCTATGTTCAGAGGGTTTCTTTGAGACCAAAGTGAGCACCAGGTAGTGTGTCACACCTACGCCTGCATGCTGACGGTCCCAAGAGGCCACGCATTCCCTTTGAGCTGGAACTTACTTCTAATGTAGAAAGAAGATACTCGTGTTCCAAGAAACAGAGGAACAAAAGAACTTATCATATTCTTTCTCAATGTCACTTCCCTTCATAAGCCATCACCTGAAATGATGAGATAAAAGGAAAAGGAAAAGAAGGGCAGTGTGAGCTCCTTCTCCCATCATGCCTTCCTCATTCATCAGTAACCCAAAATAGAGTGTTGCTAAACAGTGTTAAGCAGTGACATAAAAGCAGCTGAGTTCATTTTTGTGCAGCATTTCCATAGTTCTAACGAGAAAAAACACAGATGTGTAAGAACTTGCAAGTAGGAATTTCGTAGTTTTGGCGATTCTGCAAATGAGTTATATGGTTTTGTTTGTAGTTAAAACTGTGTTTCATCATGGAAAGATGAGTGGTACAATCCACGCTAATAACTTAAATTAAAATTGTTTATTTACTTAGAACAACATCAAATAACTAGTTAAAAATACCATGACAAGTCAGAAAAGAGGCCACTGAAGAAAGAAAAGGTACATTTTTCTTGCTTAGGGATTCCATATATTCATTTGAACCCTGTAAATTCTGTAGCCAATCTTAACTGAATGATATACTATGATCATTTTTTCAAGTTATTAAATATAAGAATTTATTTATTTATTTTAACATGTTCACGGAGAGCTCATACATACACGACTGTCCCATTGGACAGCTGTACCGCCTGATGGAACTGTCCCATGCCACCCAACGGGACAACACCTGTGGTTCAAGCTGGCATGAATGTGTTCATAGACTTTAAAAGAGCAGTTTTGGGCTCACAGCAAAACTGAGCAGAAGGCACCAAGATTCTCTACATTCTTCTCCCACATATACATAGTCTCCCTGCTATCAGCATGACTCCCAGAGTGGTGCATTTGCTAATATCAGTGAACTTATACTGATACCTCATTGTCACCCAAAGCCCAGTTTACATTAGAAATCATGCTTGGTGTTCTATGGGTGTATGTTCTATGGGTATGAATGAATCCATGACACGTCTTCACTATTATAGTATCTTACAGAGTAGTTCCACTGCCTCACAAATCCTCTGTGCTCCATAAACATGATTTTAAAAGATTATTACTGACATCTGCATGGTAAATGAGTTCAATTAATAAATTTGTTTAATTATCTTCTATAACTTTTGGGACATGTAGATGGTTTACAATGTATTTGCAATTACTTGGTTATTACGACATGATAAAACTGTCTACACATAAACCTTTGTATATATACATGGTTATTTCCTAAGGGAATTTCTAAGAAGTAGATTTGCTAAATCAAGTGATATATACATTTTAAGGTTTTAGATAAGTAGTGGTACATTTCTTTGTGGAAAGTTTGTAATAACTTATGATTTTCACCTCATACTTCAAGGTCAGCCAGTCCTTATTTATCTTCCAATTTCTGTTCACATGTATGCATTCTGTCTTTGGCATTTTTCATCCCTTTATTCGTCCACCAACCACACCTTCTATGTGCCAGGCAATGCATACGTAGAAGATACCGAGGCCAAATGGTGAGGAAAATTGGACCTGCCTTCATGGAGCTTGATGGAGCTCCCATCAAGTGGAAGGCATCAGATAAGTGAAGCAGCCCCATACGTGTGTATTTATAAGCTGTGATGCGGTCTATAAAGAAAAAAGATGAAACGTTTGTACAGTACTTTAGAATTGAGACTAACCTACAGTATCAAGAAAGTTTGCCCAAAGGAGGTCATACATAAAAGCAGAGAAGACTAGAAGCATCCTGGGCAGAGAAGGGCCAGGCTGAACAATGTGCCATGGCAGTAGTGATGTGGTGAAGTCTTGGACCTGCGGGGCAGTGTGGCTAAGGCACATAAAGAGATGAAGCAGGGGCTGTCATTGCAGACTAAGCCATGATGGATCCCCCACCCTGGCCTGATCCAGCCTGCCAACTGTTTATATTAAAGTTTATGTTGGAATACAAGCATGCTCATTTGTTTTGGTATTGTCTGTGACTGATTGTGGATTCCAATGGCAGAGTTGAATAGTTGCAACAGAAGCTTTGCAAAAGAAACAAAAAATCCTAAAACACTGAGTATTATGTCCTCTACAGAGAAAGTGTGCTGATGGCTGGAAAAGACCATGAAAGACCTGAAGTCTGTGGAAAATTTCAGTCTTTGCTGAAAAGCGATGGGCAGTGATTGAAGGATTGAAAGGAGTGGGTGGCATGGGGACTTATACTTTGGGATGGATTGGAGTGGGCTGGAGGGATGCAAGAGATCTGGTGTTACTGGGTTTTGGGGTGCTGGAGTCTCCTCCTGGAGATGGTTTCTAGGTCCTTTCCATCTTAAGCAAAGAATTGGTCAAGACAAGTGCAAATTGGTCAAGTAAGAGTAGGAAAAGAAGTACACCCTGCCACGTGAGGGTGGCCACCATGGAAGAGAGAACACAGTGGCAAAAACTCAATGTGGACTCGCTGGAAGGGGCTGTAGACCCTACCTACTGGGGATTGTGTCCTCTCCAACTACCTTGGGGTGTTGTGGCTCACTGGCTCAGCTGAAGAGAAAAAACCCTGTCAGAAGACAATGAGATAAAGGTTACTGACTATTGAGCTATCTGTTCAATGGGAAAAAGAAAGTAACTTTGCTATTATGTTGGGGATGTAGAACCCAAATAAGAGAAGCAGATTAGATTTGCAAACTTCTTGTGAAGGACAAAGTATGGCAAAGACAGAGATTAAGTAAATGATCAAGAGCCTGAGAGCCATGGCCTTAGTGAGATTAACCACATAATGGGTCTAATTAAAGAAAGGAACCTCAATATGTTGTCCATTTAAGCTGTGGTGAATTAGCATCATTATTGACTCTTTGTCTTTACTCCAAGCAATATTGGCGTCTGACTTTTTGAACAGGAGACTCAGGTCTTCCAGAAGTTCTCAGGGACATATTTCTTCTTAATCTTGTGAAAATTCTAGTGACAATTTCCCATGTAGGATTTTTATAGCATGTCGCTGCATCCCTCAAGGAAGGACCAGAATGGCTCCTCAGGAACTGGAAATAAGGGTATAGTTTTGAGAGGCTGTAGGGCTGCCCTACTTGCCTCTCTATCAGACTTTTTTTTTTTTTTTTGTGGGTGCCGGGGGTCGACCTCAGGACCTCGCGCGCCAACAGGCGCCCGTGCCGCTGAGCGATATCACCGGCCCCTTTTTCGTATGTGGGATCCGGGAGTCGAACTCGGGCCCTCGCGCTTGCAAGGCAGGCACTTATGCCGCTGAGCCATCTCACCGGCCCTCTATCAGACTTTTGATTTCCCAATGAGACTTTATACATGTCTCTTTGGGATCTTTTGCAATGAATGACAGAAACTTGCTTGGGAAGATAGACTATTTCTAAGAGTTGTAGAATTTCCTGTTTGTGTTTTCTAAATCACTGTGTATTAGTCAACAAGCTCCTTCTTTCCAGATTGCTTCATGGGCATGCAGCACAAAAAAGGCATATTTGGAGTCTGTATAGATATACAGCCTTTTGCCTTTTCCTAATATCAATGCCTGAGTAAGAGATATTAGTTCTGCCTTTTTAAGCAGAGGTCCATGGGGGAAGTTAGCTTCAATGACCTGTCATGAACTGATAACTTCATAACTTGCCTTTTGATGGCCTTCTTGGACAAAGCTACTTCCATCAGTGAATCACACCTCCTCTAGGTCTTGGAGGGGCAGGCTACTGATGTCCTGCCTGCTTGCATAGATCTGGGAGATCACTTATTCATAAGAGTGGCTAGCTTCTGGGCCTGTAAGCATCATAGAGACAGGATTAAGAGTAGTACAAGTTTTTATAATAACCTTAGGGGTATCTAAGAGCATGGCCTGATAAGTGGTAAGTTGTTCCCCTGTTAACCACAAGTAACCTTTTGTCTCCAGAATAGCTCTGACCTGATGGGGAGTCAGGACTTCTAGTTTCTGTTAGTTTCTAGTTTCTAATTAGTTTTGGAACTTCTTCCACTAGCATAGCTGTACCTACTATTGTTCTCAGGCAGGGCAGCCATCCAGCAGCCACCACATCTAATATTTTGAAAAGTATGCCACTGGGCAGAGTTCTCATCCTACCCAGTTGATCAAGACAAGCAATTCCTCTCTTTTCTGATATGTAGAGGAAGAAGGTATCCTATTGTAAACCTGCTCAAATTCTCATGAGAAGTCTGTATATAGGGCTTTGGGAACAGTTCTGAGCATGTGTCCTGGGGTTGTGTAATTAACAGGTCATACCTACTACCCCAGCCAGCTTTGCCACACCCTAATTGCCAGTGTCATTTCCCCCTGAGAGATGCATATCCCCATAAGTCCTTATGGGGTGCTGATGGAGTGGAGGTCTCTGTCTTCTATAGTGTCTACCATTTGGAAGGGATTGTAAACCCTACCTACTGAAGAGTAGGCATTCTTTAACTACCTTGGGGTGTTGTGGCTCCCTGACTGATACAACCCCAATAATAAAAACCTTGGTACTTTGTTTAAGTTAGTAGAGACAGAAACCTCTTTTTTTCTTGAGAAAAAGAAAACTTTTAAAAAATGTTAATAATCTGGCTCTCCTTTGACTCACAGTCACTTGAAATAAGTTTAATGGATGTTCTTTTGTTCAGCTCAGGCTGTCTAGCATAAGTTTCTAAATTACTTGCATTTTTTTAGAAGAAATAAGGGAAGGAAACAAATATGATAGAACCATGTAGATCCAAAATGGGCAGCCTTGTCACATGAAAAGACAAGGTCATGGCCAGTCATGTGATGATACAAGATGATGACCTAACTAAGATAACACCCTGAGAAAGAAATGGCCATCTAGGAGAAAAGTACGGAGGAGCTTTGAGCTCAAAAGGAGTAAATTTGGGTAGGGGGCTACTCAGGCGGGAGACTACATTACCAACAGCTATTTATCCCCCAAAGAATGAGAAGGGTGAGCAAAATATCACAGAGAACAGAAACATGAGGACAAAAGGGCATAATAACAGACTGTCTATTTGACTTGTACTGGTGAAATGACTGTAAATGGGAAAAAAAGAAAGAAAAGGGGAGATAAACCTTAAGTCAGCCTGTAGGTCTCCTATGGCTGGAAGAAAAACACAGAGGCCAAGCATTTCTCTCACCCCTCCCACATGGTGGGTATCTTAATTATTTTTTCTCATTGCTGAGACAAAATACCTGACACTCAAAATTAAAGGAGGAAAGGTTTATTTAGTTCACAGTTTGTAGAGGTTTCAGTCCATAATCAGCTGGCTCCAAGGCAGGGCATCATGGCAGACAGGCATTGGAGAGGAGAAACAGTCCATGGTAGCCAGAAGGTAGCAAAACAGCCAAGGGATAGGATATGCCTCTTTCTGTCCCTTAATTGTATCTGGGTTACTTAGGGGGGTAGTACTCACACCCTTAATCCTAGTGCCCTTGATCCTAGCAATGCACCATGAATCAATTCCAGGGTCATACACTATGGATCCAGGAACTTCTGAAAAAGCCCCACTTAAGACCACATGAGACTTTGCGGGGGACATCTAGACACAAACCGTAACAGTGGGAAAAGTCGATAACAATTTCTGGCACCTTGAGAAGAGTCTCCTGAGTTCTCCAGCCTAAGAGAGAGAGACAGAGAAAGAAGAGAGAAACAAAAAACATGGCCAAATTGCCTTACACGCTCTCCTTGCTGGCTAGCCAAATATGAGACCAGGTTTTGGGGTGCTAGAGTCTTTGCCTGGAGGTGGTTTCTAAGTTCTTTCTTTTTTTTTTTTTTTTTTTGTGGGTACCGGGGGGACGACCTCAGGACCTCGCGCTCCAGCAGGCGCCCGTGCCACTGAGCGATATCACCGGCCCCTTTTTCGTATGTGGGTTCCGGGAGTCGAACTCGGGCCTTCGCGCTTGCAAGGCAGGCGCTTAAGCCGCTGAGCCGTCTCACCGGCCCTCTAAGTTCTTTCTGTCCTGAGCAAAGAATTGGTCAAGACAAGTGCAAATGGTAGCAAAGTTTATTAAAAGGTAGGAAAAGAAACAGGCTCTGCAAAGCAAGATTGGGGCAAGTAAAAGTAGGAGAAGAACCACAGTAGCAAAAACTTAGTGTGGATGGTCCTTCTGTATCACCCACTCCTCAGGCTAATACCTAGGCCATCCTATGGTAAACCTGCTCGAGTTCTTGAAAGAAATCCATGTGTAAGGCTTTGGGAGCTGTTTTGAGTATGTGTCCTGGGATTTTGTAGTTAACACGTTATGCCTGCTTCCCCAACCAGCTTTGCAGTGCCATGATCTCCTGTCTCACAAGGAAGGTAAATCATGGTATTCTGGGTGAAAGACTGTAGCTCTTTGGAACAAGGTAGTGGCTTTAGACTTGGAGACTGAGAAGCATTTGGTAAATGAGCACAAAGGATGTAATGTGGTGGGTACACGAAGGTGAGGGAAACGCTCAAACTTACTCTGTGGCTGTGTAGTACAAGTGCATGGTCTAGAGTACCTTTGCAGTTAGAGGAAAATGCCTGCAGCAGGTGCTAATGAGTTCATCTGAGCTTCCTCTGACACGTCCAAGAGGATTCTGAATAAGCAGTAGGATAAAGATCTCTATATCTCAGAAAGGTGGTAAATGCACCCTCATAATTTGTCCAAAAATATGCTTAGTACTTCAGTGTGTATTTTCCACAGGGTTTGTATTCACCGCTGATTTTTCCATGTAGAGAACATTTATCTAGTGTCTATGATTCGCTGAGCACTTGTGAATGCAGATATGAGTGAGATGGGTTTCAGCTCTGAAGATTACATAAGTACAACAAAAAACAGTTGCTAATGAGTAGCCTTGGAGTTGAACCAAAAAATACTACTGGAGCAAACAGCAAAAATGAAACCCAAAATGATGAAGGAAGCACAATTAATTGTCTGGGGCAAGGAATCCACCAAGGAGACCATATGGGAGCTCTGAAGGATTAAGAGGGCTTTGGTTGGTAAAGAGGCTGAGGTCAAGTGCACAGGCATAGAGGGACCAGCGTGAGCTGAGGCATGGAGCTGCGAAAGGTAGCAGCTGTTCACTGGCAGCGGTTCCTCTATTCTTACTAAACCCAGGAAAACCCTGCCACCAAGCTTGGAACAATGCTCGGCACCCAATTGTGCTTTGGTTGATAACTGATCTCTATTTCCTGTGCACATAAGCGCTTTGTCACCGATATTGTAGATAAGAGATATTATCAGACTGATCTCTTAGTCCCATAGCAGCAAGAATTAATTGCTTTCTCTTTGCACTTTTATATTCCTTTATCTTTTATGCTAAAATTATCTTTGTCACAGACTATTAGGGTTAAATGCATATAAGTTTCTCATCCACTGGACATGAACTTTTTAAGAGTTGATTCTCTGCCTTCTACATCTTTGGACTCCCCATGCCCAGAATAGGGCGTAGTAAGGACAGAAACAGTGACAATAGCAATGTAAATATCTGTGGAATCATGCTGAACTGAAGCCAGTAACTTCCGTCTCCAGTGCTGGCAGTTGAGTGATCGGATGGAAAGTCCCAGAGTACACGCTGGTGAGGACTGGGAGCGAAAGGAGAGATTGAATTTGAATAATTGAATTTTAAGAAGCAGGCATATGCTTCTGCTGTAACCTGCCCTCACCAGATAGCACAGCCCAGATGCAAGTCAAAATGCATTATGTATTTAATGTGTCTCCTGGGGTTGGCATCTGAGATAATGGGAAGAGAAGGCAGGGATTATAATCAAAGTGGCAACATCCGAAGACATTTAGCTGGTGGTGAAAGGTCAGGGCATATTGTTAGATATTTAGTCAACCTTGTGCTAGAGAAGAGTGGACGTGATTGAGGTGTGTGTGTGTGTGTGTGTGTGAGAGAGAGTGTGTGTTCGTGTGTGTGTGAGAGACAATTTAGAGAGAGAAGAAACTAAAAGAATCAGGATATCTGGGGCAGACATTTACTGGGATTGCAGGAATTAAATGTCAATTCTGATCATTCTTATTGATCTCTGAGCCTTGAACTTGGAAGAATAAAGGTATTTTGGGTAGGAGACTTCATTGTTTATCAGTATCTCCTGAAGTTAGAAGAAAAGGAAATGGGATTTTGTGGAACTAGGGGAGGGGAAGAGAAGATGTCTAACATATGCTATGTGCCAAAACATTTTATCTCTTTAAATACACCCCAACAGAGATACAAGGGAGCTATTAGTGTCTGTATTTTCACTAAGAGGAAATGGAGGATTGTAGAGTTTGGGAAATATTCTTAATGTCATTCTGCTCAGAACAGCAAAGTTGGGATTCAAAACCAAGGTTTGACTAAGTCCAAAGCCCATGATTTTTATCACTGCCTCTCTTCTTTTCCTAGATTTTGAGATCTGAAACAGGCAGGAAAATATTTGTGAAAGATTCTCCTGTCTAGATTATTCTTGAGTAGTCAAAGGGAAGGAAATATAGGTGATGGCGTAATCTGGACTCATTGTTAGAGAGGGGCGGCCACGTAGCCTGGATGAGTTCTGGGGACCTCCTTTGGCATCTTATCAGTAGACCCGCTGTTCCTTGCTGATGCCTGCTCTGCTGGAAGAGCTTCCAGTACAGTCTGGAAGTCTCAGCACTGTCCTGCAGCCTCTATGCAGAGAAGAGGCCAAAAGGAGGGGACAAAGGGGAAATGAGGAGGCTCAGGACACAGAAGGCTGATGAAACTGTAATGACAGTACATCACAAACTACCTTCATTTAACACAGTACTTCCTTTTTGCAGATAAAGAAACTGAAGTTCAGATGCTAACGCTAGAAAATTTGTTTTAAAACCAAGTTAATTCTTGTAGTCCTTCCAGAGACCTTTCAGCACCATTTCATCTCTCTGGACATTTCCATTTCCCCCAAAACACGTGGTCCTTCTCAGCTTTTATAGAGCTTTTCTCTAAGATAGTTCTCAAATCTAAGGCATTTGATAAGGTTCTAACATGATACCCCTATTAGATATTCCATTAGAAAACTAAATCTCTTCCATTACAAAGTAATATAGTTTCATTATAAAAATTTTTAGAACAAACATAAAATGAATAGAAGAAAAATGACTGTATGCGCTTCCATCCAGATATGGTCATTCTTAATATTACAGTGAGAGTGTCCCCCTGGTCTTTCTCTCAAATGCATCTTTGCTTTCACGTTGCACTGTAAAGCTATTGGAATGGGAGAGTTTAGAACTGAAATGCAGGCATGCAGGACTTATGTCTGGTTCTGTGAACGTACATGCTGTGTGTGTGTGTGTGTGTGTGTGCAGATATGTGTGTGTGTCCATGCCTGTAGCAAAGGGAGAGGCTAAGGAGAGATTGGAGGGTGGGAGGAACCCAACCCAGCACCTTTGAAACCCGTGATGTGGCTGCCAGGTAGGTCTCCGAGCGCAGGGCTGAGTTCCTTTCTGGGCAAGGGAGGGCCCAGCAATCCCGGGTACTTAGCATGGCTCGTATTCTTTGGGTGTCACTCAGATGGTGACCATGTGATCAAATGGTGGCTGGATAATCACGGTGTCTATTTCTGCTGTCTGCACTCAACAAATGCTCAGAAAAGAGGAAGCAAGAAATAGAGACCAAAAAAAAAAAAAAAAATCAACTAAGAGGACTCAGACTCCTTGGGGAACTCATCAATGGCATCTTGTCATTGGTCAGAGACAGAGCAATTGAGAGATCAGGAGTCAAGTGGCTGCATTGTCCAGGAGGAAGAAAAGTGGCTGTGGCATCATCTGTGCTCCCCTAGGTGTCAGGGCCGGCCAAGGAGTGGGCCTCCTGATGGCACAGCCCCTGCAGCCTCCCTGGAGTCTGCACTGCGTTTTCTGCTGACACTTCTGAAGCTCGCCACTGCGACCAGCTGTCTCTGTCAGCCCCAGAGCTTCCCATCTTTCACGCTCTCGCTCTCTTCCCATCACACGGAAGAGTTCTGTTAACTAGCCACCTTTGCGGTGAGGCAGGGAGGTCCTGGCATTTACAGCCTCCATTGGCTAAAGCTGCTGGTGGCTGTCTGGGGCTCCAGACATTTTAAAGATCAAAATCAGGGGGGGAATATCAAACCAGCTTTTGAAGCTGCTGCAGCAGCTTTCTTTGGAGTGCCGCGTCTCTTTCCCATCCGCAGCCCCAGGCTCTGTCTGACCCAGCCTTTTATGCACTTATACTCCAGAACATTTCCAAAAATATATATCCACTCTCACAAAAAGTCATCTATGCCAGTGTCCCCTGGGGCGGAAGAGGCTGAATACACGCTCCAATACTCCTGCTTCCAGAAGAGAAGTGTGGGAGGGCAATGAAGCCACAGGTTGCAAGGGTAGGAAGTGACTTTTTGGATCTCTCAAACACACTGTGGATCAAATGGAGCCCTCTGAGTATGCCCGCTTGGTATAACGTAGCTCCCTGGGCAGAATGGGTGCCCCTGGGAAAAATGGAATCCTCTGGGAAGAATGGTCTTCTGGGTAGAAAGGGCTCCCCTCTGGGTAGGATAGAGTCCTCTTGGGCAGAATGGCATCTTCTGGGTAGAATGGATCTCTTTGGGTAGAATGGCATTCTCTGAGTAGAATGGACTCTCTGGGTAGAATGTAGTCCTCTGGGAAGGATGGAGTCCTCTGGCTAGAATGGATCCCTCTGGGTAGAATGGAGTCCAGGGCAGAATGGCATCCTCTGGGTAGAATGGCATCCTCTGGTTAGAATGGTATCCTCTGGGTAGAATGGTGCCCTCCGGGTACAGTGTAGCCCTCTGGGTAGTATGGAGCCCTCTGCTGGAACTTCTGTCTGAGAACAGCCCTTTACCATTCTACCATCCTACCAGAGGGACCTATGGGTCCATTTAGAAGGACTTCATGCTTCCCAGAATTCCTCCTCAGCATGACTGGTTCATGTCTGAACTCAATCACCAAGGATTCCTTTCTTTCTCCCTGGAAATATGATCTGTTAAAGAAAAAATTCCCCAGGAGGTGGTATAATGTCAGGCATTAAATGCCTGGGAAGGATGCTGACTTGGGTGGAGTGTGTGTGTAGGGGTGAATGATGGCTGTTTGAATGTCAAAGAGTTATAAACTCTAAAAGCTGGGTCTTGAATTTTAAGAATTGTCTCCAGGTCATACACACCCACATTCTTTCCCCCAGATTCATAGTGAGGTTTTAGTTTCACTTCAACTCTCTGTAATTGTGGGGAAAAACCCTAAACACCAACAGTATAAACGGAGTTGAGACTTGATGTTAGGAATGTGCTTAGGTCTTGCTAAGGTGGGGCGGTTTGTCCTTCCAGCCCAACAATGCAGGAGTGGGGCCAAGTTGGTTTGGTCAGTCGACCCACTGGTCAGCCTGGTGTGCCTTCCACGGAGCACGGAGCTGGCCCTGGCCACAGCTGTGTATCACAGTGAGCCTTTGAGTTAAATGCTCGCATCCTCCCATGCATGCTGGATTTTACAAATTCCAGAAGATCAGCACAGGAAAAAGCAAAGGATGCTTGCAGGTTTTCTCTGGTATCAGTTATCGCTAATCATGCACTTGTGACAGCCCTGTGCCGTGTGATGGCCATGAGGTGAGGGTAAGGTGTAAAAACATGGTTAAAAGAGAGACTTAGGAATCCCTGGCTTCAGAGACCTCTCACAGTGGTGGGGGACATGGCTGGAGAAGCCCATGAAATGACGAGAGAATAATACACAAACCTGCGGGGTAGACAGGCTGTCTGGCAGGTGGGATGCACCCTGCACTGTCCTCTTACCAGAGGGACCTGGCCTGCACAGCGAGGACGATACCAAGGGGCTCTTCAGGAGAGGAGAGCATGGGCAGAATCAAGTGGGGATGGGGTGGAGGTGCTAGGATGGGAGAGTCCCTGGCTGAGGCCAGAGTCATGCTGGCCTAGGTGCCAGGCAGGCGTCCTGCGCTAAGGGCCTGAATCCCAGGTGGGGCAGTTTGGACCTGACATGTTAGACAAGGGTGAAGTGAGCCGGATTATTCAGCAGATATTTATTACAGGCTCCCTCGGTGCCAGGCACATGGCTGTCTATTGGGATGAAAGGGACGAGGAATGCCAGTGGACTGGAGGGAACGTCTACCTCGGGATGGAGGGGATTTTCTCTAGATCCTGGGTGGGGAATGACAACGGATGCCTCTGAGAGTGATGACCTCAACCTCGCTGGTGACTGAGAATGAAGAAGAGAAACTGAGAGATTTTTTTCCCCAAAGGATGAATCTGCAGGTCTTACACAGGACTGGTGGGCCTGTGACTCCCCACGGGGAGAACCACGTCGAATGTGTCTTTCTCTTACTATCCTCCTGAGCTGCAAAGCAAAACCTCCCCCAAAACATCCCCAGCTGAAAGGTAGCAGTTCCAGGCCACCGAGCCTGTTATTTTGCACAGCACCACTCCCTGTACAGCAGCATCACCACGCTCACGACCCGGGAGCCCGGAGCAGGGTGGCAGGTGCTGACTTTGAGGTATCCACTGGAACCCCAGAAGCAGTTTAGAGGATGAGCGTCTCTTGGTCTGACGGAAGTGTGTGTGCGGGAGCTTGGTTTTTGTGTGTCTGGAGAACAAACAGAGGGAAAGAGAATGGACAGGCATCCAGAATGAAGTCGTCCTTTATTCATTCAACCAATGCTTAGGAAGGATCAACTTGGTTCAAAGTGTAGGCAACTCTCTACGTAGCTCATGATCTAAGTCTCTAGGTGCTGAAGAATCTAGAGACAGTTCTCTAAAGCTGCAAAGCCCTCATCCTTTAGCCTTATTTGTGTCCCTAGCATTTGGTCTTGGCTCTGTAAAGGGGCATATGGGTTAAAGAAGGAATAAATGAAGAGGGGCAGCTGAGGGCTGGAGGACTCAGAGACACCTCCCGAGAACGCGGGTCACGATTAGCACACAGTGTTAGCAGGAGGTAGATGCATAAGATCAAGATTCTCCAAGTGTGACAGGGCCATGGAAGCAGAGAGGTGAGGATAAATTTGGCCCCTGGAAGGGACAGGAAGAGCGGCCCAGTGACTCTTGACTGCTCATCTGTGACTTCACATATTCAGCAAATGTGGTCCATGTCTTTTATCTGATCTCCCTTACAAGGCCCTGTATCCCCCGAGTGGTGGCAAAGAGATTAATGTTTAATCTACCATGGCTTAAAGTTTAGTTCATTCTGTTAATTTCAACATTCCCTGAAGGTAATGCTGAGAATTTGGGGATAATAGTGTCTCCTGTTCTTTCCTGCTCTTTTTCTTTTTTTTTTTGGTGGGTACCGGGGGTCGACCTCAGGACCTCGCGCGCCAGGTGGCGCCCATGCCGCTGAGTGATATCACCGGCCCCTTTTTTTTCGTATGTGGGTTCCGGGAGTCGAACTCGGGCCCTTGCGCTTGCCGGGCAGGCGCTTAAGCCGCTGAGCCATCTCACCGGCCCTTTCCTGCTCTTTTTCGAGCTGGTGCCGGGGGCGTGGTGGCTGGGAGAAGAGGACTTTCTTGGCTGGAGGACGGCACAGGAAGGAAGGTATTTATATTGTCCTCAGGGCCCTCTCGCTGCAGTATATGCTGCTGGCTCCTGGTGATGAGGCCAGTGGCTGGTGTCCCTCTCTAGTTTTGGTCATGGTCCACAGCTCTTCCTAGCTGACTTGCTCCTCCTGCCCCCACACAGGCTTGGCCCCAAGTCTCCACCATGTCTCTATGGCAGGTGGGTTAGAAGTCGGCCCAGCAGCCTTCTCTGTCTCTTTTGAGGCTGAGATTGGGTGCTGTGATAACTTCCAGGTCCCATTTATGTCACTGAAATGCAAAGAGATGCAGACGCTTAGCTGCAGGCAGAGTGAGTCTGCATGAATGTGGCTGTCGCCAGGTGTGCGCTGGGAATCCTGCGCATGACACCTCTCCCCACTGGTAAGAGCAAACACCAAAGCAAAGGCACAGACTCCTCTGACCAAGCCCAGCTTCCCTTCCCTATCTCTGCTCCTCCCTTCGCCTTCTTTCCCCTCACCCCGGCTCCTCTTCCAAATCCCTGCCTGCCCGCCCAGGGCTTAGTGGTCATGGCTAATGCGCTGCCATCCTTCCCCGTGGGAGGGTTCTGTGACCTGAGATTCTAAGCTTCATTCTTGCTGAATGAAAAGCAACATCAAGACAGCTTCACTTGTCTGGGTGCAAATTCTTGTTTCTAATCAATAGCTGACTCTTAATACAAATGAATTCCTTGGGCTCCTGGAAAAGTCTTTTATTTTTTTTTAAAGGAAGCAAAAAGAAAAGAACAGTCCATTAAAGCACGTCACAAGTGTTTCACCAGTTTCAGTCTTCAAAAGTGCCCTGTGCCAAGGTGCAGATGATAGAGACAAGATACGGAGCAGTCAGGAGACTTGCTCAAGGCCCCCAGTGCACGGAGCGGACTGGGAGCTGAGGCCCAGGTCTTTGCTTCCAGACCTCCTGTTCTCGCTGCTCCATCACAGCGTGCCCGATGCGAGGACGCAGCCAGGGACTGAGGACAGCAGGGCTATCAGGCAGGCAGAGAAAGTGACAGTGGAGGGAGCACCTGGAGGCCGGCTTGTGGGGAGACAGCAGGACAGGAGCAGGGTTGCAGGAGAGTTCCCAGAGCACGGCTCAGGGGGTTTCCTGGAGTCACCAGCAGGGGCAGCTGCCCACCGGAGAGGTTCTCAGTAGATGGGGTTTGCGGGAGCTCTCCCTTCAGAGTTTCCTGCTGAGGAGCCTCCCAGGAAGCCCGCCCTCAGCCTCTTCCTTGATCAGGGCGTGTGTGCGTGTGTGTGCGTGTGCGTGCGTGCGTGCGTGTGTGTACATGCGTGCGTGTGTGCGTGTGCGGTCTGTGCCGTGCGCTGCTCTTCGGGGTGTCCAGGGCTGACCCGTTCTGCTCAGGCGTTGCTCCCCGGCACCTGCATGCTGCGGAGACACAGGCACTATATAAATGCTAAGCAGATGAGGCTGCGCCTGTCCCCGGGATAAATAGAATGTCAGCTCCTGCTGTCACTTCGGGGCCTTTCATGAACACAGACACATCTCCCAGAAGGGGGAAATGGTGTCTTCATTTAGTTTTGCGATTTACTCTCAATCTCGGTACCAGAATATTGTGTTTTGTGTTTTTATGTTTGTTTTATTTCTTTTTGGTGTTATCGATTCCTTTTTTTTTTTTTCCAGAAGGACTTTATGGTTCATTATTTTAATTTCCTGAATTCATATTCAGAAAATGGGATGCTTTTCTTTCTATTGCTTTTCCAAAATAACCACAATAATAACCATCATTTGTCTAGCGCTTTCGCATGAATTATCTCATAAAAATTCATTAGACCTGGGCCCAGATGAAATGGATCTCAAATCCCGTGCTCATTCCATCATCTACTGGCTGTGTGACCTTCGGCACACGACTTGGCCTCTCTGAGTCCTGGCTGTTTCGTTTGTACAATGGGCATCAGGACAGATCTGTTCTTTCTAGCACAAAGGCCGTGCACAGAGTGAATAGGATAATTTATATGAAAACTTGAGGTCGGTATTGATTTTTAGATGAGATATTTGAAGCACAGAAAAGCTAAGTGGGCTGCTCCAGCACTGCAGGTTGTAAGCAGTGGAGGCAGTATATAAAGCCGGGGCTCCTGACAACAGGTGATTTATCTGTGACCCACAGCTCTGAGGGATGCCTGGGACATGGACCGATGACAGGAGAGCCGGTATTACAAAACACAGACACGATCCACGGACACTTAACTAGCCATCCTTAGGACAGCACTGTGTGAATTCACGTGATCCAGCAGCCCCACAAGGCCACCATTATCATGGTCACTTTGTGGAGATTCAGTCCTTCAAGGGCCAAGGTCACGCGGCCACGCAGACTGACGGCAGGACCCAGGCCATGAGCCAGAACCCGTCCTGCCTCTAAGATCGCGGCTGTTGCAGAGCTACGCAGATGGGAGAAGACCTCTACACAGATCAGCTCTGGGGCAGGTGGGGACCCAACTGGGGGCCTTTAAAAGAAAGAGGAGGGATGTGTTATTCCCAGGTGACCTGGACGCTGGCGTCCAGGGACCGCATTTGGAGAACACGACCTTGGACAACCCCCGTTACATCCCTACATCCCGGAAGCTGGTTCCCCTGCCTGCGGCCTCACCGGCCTTTGAGCAGGTCCTGAAAGCCCCGCAGGTCCATCCCCGGGTCTCTGCAGCAGTGGCAGGCGCCCGGGAGAGCTGGGCGTCCTCCTGAGCCCCAGGGTCTTGGTCCGAGCCAGGGCGGAGAGAGCCCGAGGCCCCTGCAGACCAGCAAAGGAGCAGCGCTGCGGGGAACGCCTCCCAGCCAGCCTTTCGTTCAGCTGTTGTTGTTTTCTTCCGCTGCCGCCTTCTCATCGCCTTGTACTGACAATAGTCGTAAATAACCGCAGTGCTGTAGAGAAATCATTTTAACAGCAGAGAGTCAAATAAATACATTAGACCTGACAGCTTAACTACGCGGAGTCCATTTGTACGTGGCGGCCAGCGGCTCCGGCGCCGGGCGGTGAGCGCGGCGGCCACGAGAGGGCGCGCGAGGCCCGCGTTGCACGAGGCCGGGCAGGCGCCTCCCCGCGAGCCCTGCGCTCAGCATTAGGGGGGTGGGCGGAGGGCGCCATCCCTGCCTCCGCGCCGCGCCGCGGCAAACGGGCCAGATCTTGGCTTTAACTCGGCTGGTCGCGGGGCTGTGCTGCCCTCTCGCCGGGGCTCGCAGTCCGGGCGCCAGCGACGGCCTCCTAGAGGAAAACTGAGCAACGAGGAGCTGGGCGGGGGCTCTCAGCTCCAGGCCGGGCGAGGGTTCGCACCCGGAGCGCCTCAGGGGCTGCAGCCTGGCCGGGGCTGGGGAGGCAGGCATGGTCCCCATCCTGAAGGGCCGGGTCCCAGGGGACAGTAAATGTAACCAAGTGCTCCGATGCTCATCGCTGGGTTTTGATTTCTCTTTGCAGACTCCCTAGACTCTGGTCAGCATAACCTGGATCTTACTCCGCGGTAAAACCCTAGAACCCACCAGGCTGTTGCCTGCATGGGGGCCCCGTTGTCAATTGCTTGCTTAAAACGGACGCATGTCAAGCATGCTTAGCAGCTGTCTTTGAATCTGTGGTCATGAGGTGACTATTTCCTGTTCTCTAAAAGCAGTTTACACTACAGCAGGTCAGATAAAAGGAAATGCCTTCTGACAGTACAGTTATTAGATGCCATAATGAATTCAAACATAACGGTCTTCTTCCTCTTGGGGGCAGATTGGGTTGGCTCATATGACTGGCTCTTCAGAGGGGACTCCTTTCTCTCTGGCTTTCGGGGGGACCTACGGAACCACCTGCTTGGCACCGTGGTGCCAAGATGTTGATGCGTCTATCTACGAGCTGCAGCAGAGTGGCCCCGTTAGAACACCCCGGCCACCATGCCCGGGGCCACTACATTGGCTTAGGAGGCGGCGTCTGACCTGGGCTGTATGCATCTGAGTTGCATTGCCCTGCATCTGAGCGGGCAATGTCCCATGGCCACAGCAGGTTGTTCCGCAGTGGGTGCCTGATGCTCGGTGTCAGTCTGAGTTCGACCCTAGGCGTCCGGCATTGAAACTGGTGAGAAGGCAGCCTTCCCTTGGGTTCCTGGACCACAAGATCCCGAGTGGAGATGTTCGTGGCAGCCGTGTTTCTGATCTTATAGATGAGAACACAGAAGGGACGGCCTTGGTCACACACGAGCTGACCGTGCGGGGGAGGGGCAGTGCGAGAGAGGAGCGAAATCTGTGCCGCGTAATTACTGAATTATTGACACTGCAAATCCCTGCTTCTGGTTGTTTTTGAACCCTCACTTCATCTCTGTTCTTGAGCTCCCGGAGATATATTAGTACTTCTATAATTTCTCTTGAATCTCACCCCCAGCCCCCATAAAACCCAAGCTCTAGGAATGTTATTTTAACATGCAAAGGACGTAGCTAATCATAGCACATGAAGCAACTACCAGTAAGACCCTAATCACCTTCCCAACTCTGGCTCCCATCAGGCTTCATCAGAAGTTATCGCCGCCAGAAACAAGCGGTGTGGTTGTCCCCTTTGGTGCTATATGCATGTCCTCTTTGCTCAGAATTCTGCAGGATTCCTTTATCTCCTTCACCCTCTCACAGATGTCCCCTGTCCTCCAAAGCTGTCCCAACAGTCAGGGCAGAGGGCAGAGTTACTGGTTCCCAAAGGACTTCAGCACTGCGCTCAGTCCTCTCAGAACACGCCCCTGTCATCCTCATTTCTACAATGCCTGGCACACTGGAGCACAGAAGCAGTGTTTGTGCAGGGAGTGTGAGGCTCGAAGTCGGCCCAGAAGCAAGGAAATACATCCCAAGTACATCCCAAGGGTCTGTGCAGCCAATAGCTCCCCAAGGATGGATGGCGATGTCCATGAAGAATTTGTCACACTATGGGGTGAAGGTATCCTAGTGAATATTTCCTTCTATCTTTGTCCTGTCTTGTTTAACTCTCACCCCTGTTACAGTTTAGATCTAAAATGTCCCCTAAAAGTCTCATGTTTGGAGGGTGAGAGGATCATGGGGCACCATGCTCATGGCCGGATTCATCCATTGATGAGTTCAATAGCTGATTGTGCTGTTAGAAGGTAGGACCTGGTTGAAGGTGGGTGACTGGGAGTGTGACTTAGAAGGGTACATTCTTGTAGCCTCCCTTCTCTTTCTGCTTCCTGGCTGCCACAGCATGAGCAGCTTCCCTCTGCCAGGCCCTTTCACCGTGTGATTTCTGTCTTAGAGGCAGCTGATCATGGACTGAACCCTCTGAAACTGTGAGTCAAAATAAACTCTCCTCCTTTAAGTTTCTCGTGTCAGACATTTTGTCCCGTTGAGGGGAAGTTGACTAATACAACTTCTTTCTGCAAAACATAGTGAAACCCCCCCCACACACACACACTCCTGGCCACTTTCTTCTTACTGCTTCAACCTCCTCCTGTTTGGTCTTGGCTCATACCTCAGGATCTTCTGAACTGTTCAAACCATTTCACTCAAAGCCTCCTCCCAGCTCTCATTGCCAGAGGCAGAAGAGAAAATAAAAAGAACAAAGGAGGGAGAGTAGAGAGGAGATGAGAGGAAAAGTAATATCCAATTTCAATATTTTGTTCTTTGCCATAGAAAGTTCTAGAGGCAGCAACCATACAATTTGTATGTTTTGTATCATGTCTGCTTCCTTGTGGGAGTTTCATAAATTGATGATGATAACACAGCACTTTTCTTTTAAGTCCTTAGACATTCAGTCTTTATTGCTTTACAAAGTCTGCTCAGGGCACAGATGAAATGAAACCAGTGAGATTTTGCTCTGTCCATTTGGCAAATTCCACAGCAGAATCTGTACCTGCTGCCCCTTGCATTCTGAAGTAATAAGTCATGTTGCTAAAGGGCCCTGAGGCCAGGCCTGGGAGGTCCAGGACAGAGGGTGACCAGGGGAGATGAACAGGGTCATCTCAGGGGCTGCTGCAGAGGAAGGAATTCCCTTAAGGATTATTCTAGGAAAGCAGTCATGGCTTTCTAAAACTGCCCACCTGCAATTAAGATATTTTGAAAATTATGCAAAATCCATTTCCTCCAGGCCTATAATAAAATGTATATAATATATAAATAGCAAGGTTTTGTGTGGAAGTCATAACATTCACCTGCTTTATTTAATTATTGGAGTACAGTGATTTTTCCCTTACAGCTGAAAAGCTGCAGTAATAGGAATATTACACTGATGGACAAACTCACTCTCTCAGCCACTACGTTTTTGGCTTTTATGTTGATTCTGTGAAATACAAATGAGTGTTGTTCGTAGTTTGCTCTAGAAAACAATGAGTCCTGCAGCCTATCATTACCTGCCTATGCGGGGGCAGGCTCTGAACTTCAAGCCAGGGGAAAAACCTTCAGTTGTTAATAAAGGTAATCAGACCTTTTCAGACTGAGTTAGAAACCTATGAGACAGACGAAAATAATCTCAGACAAGTGGATTTTCAGTTCTTTTACCTACCTTCAATCCCCCCACAGTAACACCCCAACACACACGCTCCCATAGATACACCACTTGTTCTCTTCCTAAATGAAGTAATTTATTCCTCAAACGCAAGGGTGGCTTAACTCATGCTGGGTGTATGCAAATGACAAGATGTGGCTGGTTGCTTTTTGTGAGGCGAGAACAGGCTAGACTCCTGTGGTGTGAACCAAACAGGGAAATGCTGTGCCCACAGTGGCCAGCTGGGTAGCTTTGACCTTTCATGTGCGGGCTCCCCATGGTGAAGCAGCTTTGGGTCCCAGAGAAGCTGAGTTAAAGCGATGCCTATCACTTGTTGAGTACCTGAAAATACCACCATTGGCTCCAAGATCGTGTGTAGCAAGTGTTTTCATATAGAGTGGATGCAAATGCACCAGCAGGACATCGTGTATGCATTGTTCGTCACGATAATGAAGTTGCATTATGGCTGGGCTTGGTGTGTGTGTTCAAATAAGATCCTGCACGCAGAAGAGCTTTACCCGCCCTGCAGTGCTTTGTAAACTACACAGTGCTGTAGACACACGGGTTTGCCATTATCAGGGCTGTGATTATGAATCCCTGAAGGGCAGACGTTACAGCAGGCAGACCTGGAGTGCCCTCAGACGGAGCAAGCTGGGCTTGAAATCAGAAATGAGCTTGAGATTTACTGATTTTATTATCAGGAATAAATGCTTGGAGACAGAGGGGGATCGTTTATGACCGCAGTTAATATCTTACTTGGAAAAGGCATGTCGTGTTGCCTGCCATCTAGTGGCGGGATAATAGATTTGCAATTCCCTGCAGGCCTGGGAAATGACTTAGGGATTGCGTCTGAGAAGGGCTGGTGAGGAATGGGGAGTTGTCGGTGGGGTGGCTGGTGCAGGACTGAGATAGTGGCTGTCGTCCTTGCCTCCGCTGGCCCAGGGGCCTGGCCTCAGGCACTGCCGCGGCTGTAACCCGTATCTCCACTGGGTGAATCACGAGAGCCCTGTGGGCACGGAGACATTAAACAAGAATAACAGCAGAAACGGCGGGGATGGTGATGGTAATCACCACGGTAAGAAGCACAAAGAGCTCTAATGGCAATACCAGATTGCTTCCCCTGCTCCTTTCTGAGCTCTGATTAGTAAACTTACAAAGGGCTGGAGAGGAAGTAGGAGATGCCCAGGAGGTAGGGAACAGAATGCAAAACCCTCTCCTCCTAATACTTCCTCCCAGAGAGGGAAGAATTTCTACTCTGCCTTCGGGGCACTGGCAGCTCCCCCGACAGGGGACCACCTTCAGGGACCTCTCTGTGGAGGCCTGTGTCCGGGTGCAGGCTCCCTGTCCTGCTGGCCACTGATGGCCAGGCACCACCTTGGTCCTCCGCAGTCCGTGTGAGCTTCCCAGGAAGTCTGCGTGGTCATTTCTGACGTAGTAGGAAGTGAATATTTGGTCTTTGTTCCTGGTTCCTGGCACAGAGCTCCTAAAACTTGTAATTTCCAGAGCGGGAAGGATGCTAGGCAGTCTTTTGTTATTTGTAACAAGCCCCTTACAGGAGTGGCTGGCATGATGCTAAGGACGTGATTATCCTGGGTAGGGCTGATGGCCAGGGGACCCAACCAGGCACTAGTTAGAGGGCTGGAACTGTCAGGCTTACCCCTGGAGAGTGAGTGCAGTGCAGCCAGTGATTCCATCAGTGGTCCCTGCCACTGTGTGCGACCTCCACGAAGCCCCCGGCTGACTGTGTTCAGGGGCTCTCAGGCTGCCGAAGCATCCATGTGCTGGGGAGGGGTGTGCAGTCCGACCCCATCGAGACAGGGGCTCCTGTGTTTGGAACCTGCTGGAATTCACCCACTTCATTTGCCTGTTCATTTGTATGCTTTAGGATAGCTTTGTTATTTTATTTCATTTCATCCATTTTATTTTATTTTATTTTGGGGACAGGATCTCCCTATGTAGTCAGGTTGGCTTGTAACTCACTACGTAGCCCAGGCTGGCCTGAGTTCAAGATCCTCCTGCCTCAGCCTCCTGAGTGCTAGGATTACAAGTGTGCCTGCCAGTGTATTTCCTTGGGTGGCAGGAGCCATTCTAGCAACTTATCAAACCTGAGGAGGAAGTTGCGGGACAGACTCCCCTTCTCATGTCTGGTTGAGTAAAGCACAGGTAGCACCACTGGGCTTGCTGTTGGCATCACACGTGGGGCAGCTGCGAGGAGCTGAACCCTAACGAGTGGCGTCTGGTCACTCCTGGTGGTGTTCCATGGTCCGTGGTTGAACGCCAGCCGGTGTTAGGAGAGTAGAGACCGGTGTGGAGGAAGAAGGCCCCTGTACTGACGTCAGAAGTGTTGCGAGTAAAAGCAGCTCACCAGCGAAAGACAAAAAGGACAAAAACGGATGCGGCAGCTGCTTCAATATTTAAGCTTTCTTTACCATTAATAATTTAAGCAATGGATTAAGTGATTAGAAGCCACCGATAAGCACTAACACTTCAGAGTACTGCTGTGTTCTAGGCCTCCCAACGCATCCACTTGGGCGAATCTAATCATGATCCCCTTTGTAGGTCAGGACAGTTCCTGTGCCCATTTTATAGCTTGAGAAACAGAGGACTGAAGAGGGAAAAACATCTGGAAATAAGATCCAAGCCTAGGTTGTGCACACTTACGCTCCCCACATCTTGGGGACTTCGTGTCCCTAGGACCACCCATCAAATATCAGAATTTTATAGCTGCTCATTTGAAGACCAAAATTTTTCTACAGGGGTGGCTCCCAAATGCTGGCCCTTTCTCATTGGTTGTATCACAATCATTTAAAAAATCAAGCCAAACCAAAATCAAAATCAACCCAAAGCAAGCAAAAAAAAAAAGTTATGAGACTGCCCCCCCAGCATTATGCCCCACCTGCTTCTGAAGCCCAGCGCTGTGGGGTGTCTGTCCCAGAGCTTCTCCATGCCTCCCGGAAGGAGGGGAGGAGGAGAGGGCTTGGGGCAGGGAGGGGAGGAAGCTGACTGGGTCATCCAGAGGCCTGGAGGAGGAACCCGATGAGTATTCTGCCATCCCAGGCCCTGGCAGTCAGAAACTACCAGGTCCCTTTTTATTAAGGGAGCACAGAACATGGATATCAGTTTTTTCATTTTCAAAGAATTACAACACCAAGCAGTGATGCACACAGAGCCAGCGCTTGCTCCTTTCTGTCTCTCTGTGTGTCTGTCTGTCTCAACTCCCCTCAACCCCAATCAACACGATTACTGTTTAGGCTAAAGTTTAGAAACACCTTAAGGGATCAGCTTCTGTGCATCATTTTCTAACAGATGGCAGGGAGTGAGTGGCACAGGAAGTGGCTTCACTGGTCCTCCTGTCTCTGGGAACTCTAGGGAAAGGTAGGCAGCAGTGGGACATGCCCACGAGAAGGGTGGCTGTCTGCAGGGTGGATGGAACCACAATGCTATCCCTGAAATGGACCCCAGGGATGGGATGCCTTACAGCTGAGGGGCCACTCCCCCCATGGAGTGCGATCTCCCACTGCATCTCCTTGAGGCGGAGAAATGACTGGCGCCTTCGCTTCTGTGCTTCTGGATGTGAACTCGCCATTATTGGAAGAGCTGCATGTCTGTGTGCAGCTAAAGTCTTTGCTTCCCATTAAAGTGAAAATGTTTATCTGGCCAAATGAAGCCACTCCAGACTGTTCTCAAAGCAAATGTCCTTTAGCTATTTTGTGTCTGATGTTTGTCTTCCTGTGTATTCTCTCTTATCTGGGGACTTTGTGGATTTTCTAAAAAAATCAATATAAGAGCCTGAAAGGAAGTTAACACAAGCTACCCATATAAGCTACATTAAATAGGGAGCAGGGAAGGAGGGAGTGGAAATAGGGAGAGGGAAGACTGCATTATCAGTGAAAATCTGTGCGCGTAGCATTGTGCTGTGCCTAGCCTGTGAGCCTAGCCTTGTGTTAGGCATTAAGAGAATACAAAAAGTAAAGGCAAGTGCTCACAGATATCATAGGTATTCAACCGGGCAACACAGCAAAAGGCCCAAAGCATGGACTCTAATGAAAGAACCTGTGTTTAAATCTTAGCCCTACTCCTCATTTACTGATGCTGAGATACTTTTATACTCTGAATCTTATTTTTCTCTTTGGTAAACTGAGGCAAGAAATATCTTTCATGCTGGCAATGTAGCTCAGTGGTAGAGCACTTGCCTATCATGCACAAAGCTTTGTGTTTAATCCCCAGCATGACAAAAGACAAAAGAAACAGACAAAAAAGAAATACTTTTCTTGTTCATGAGAGTAAGGTGAAATTATATGAGGTCCGCTAGTGTATCCAACATGACAAACTCAAATAAGCGATACAAAAAAATGGTTATACATGTTGGCACAATTTGACTTCATGGAAGTAAAAACTTGGGTATGTAACAAAGTATTACAGATAAGTAAAAAAATAACAATAAACTGGTAGGCTACAGATATATCTACAGATATCTCCTACAATTTAATAATAAAGTCATAATTTATCTTTTAGTAGCTCAACTCAGTATAAAACTCTATAGAGGAAATGAACAGGTAATTCACACACATACACACACAGAAAAAGGGAAATAAAAAGAAAGAAATACAAATGGCTACCTTGAACATAGGAAAAAATATTCAATTTTCTTCATAATAAGATAAATCCAAGTTAAAACTAAACTGACATTTCTTTCAAATACTGTGGAAAAAATTGAGGATACATTGAATTGGTAGGACATGGTAAGTATCTTCATCATACAGTATTGGTAAACAAAAATATATTAAAATTACAAACAAATATATTATGTTTCCCCAAAAATAAGACCTAACTGGAATATAAGCCTTAGTGTGATTTTTGTCGGGACGCTTGTAATAGGGCCGGGGATATAGCTCAGCAGCACAGTGCCTACCTGGCAAGCACAAGGTCCTGAGTTTGATTCCCAGTACAAAAAAAAAAAAAAAAAAAGGGATGCTTGTAATATAAGCCCTGCCCCCAAAATAAGCCTCAATGGAAACCCAGGTATCTTGCCCCTCCCACTACACCGCGGGACCAGTAACCACTGCCGGAAGAATCTGGGACTCGGTAACTGGCTCTTTTCTCTCAATTTTCTTTCTTTTTTTTCTTTCTCTCTTCTTTTTTTTGTTCTTTCTTTTTTTCTTTTCTTTTCTCTTTCTTTCTTTCTTTCTTTCTTTCTTTCTTTCTTTCTTTCTTTCTTTCTTTCTTTCTTTCTTTCTTTCTTTCCTTTTTCTCTCTTTTCTAAATGGCTGGGGAGAACTCCAGCCATAGAAAATTAATCCCATCTCCTAAACCCAGAGACCAATTCAGATAATTCCTTGAATACTCCTTCATTCTCTCTTTTCTACTCCTTTCTCTAGTTTCCCAAACCTTGAGTGACCATCCTTTGTCCTCCAGCCTTGCTTCTACTTCCTTTCCAGTTATTTTTGTTTTCTACACTATCCTCCCTAAATTTCCCCACCACAGGGTAAAACTACTCTACCAAGGGGAAACACTTTGCATACAAACTCCTAATTTTTGATCGGTTCTGTTATATAAATATAGACTTTGCTCCTAGGGTCTAAAGTACAAAATCAATAGTTACCACCGTTTGTCAGTTTCTAAATTGTGCTTGAAGCTATTGTTGTTGCCAATTTTACTACTTTAGCTAGGATGTCATATTGTTTTAATCAGTTGTTCTCCTTTCTGTAGCAATACTGGGAAGCTCTGGGGTGATAACCTCACCACAGCCCTACACCAAAGGACTGGGGACTGAGCAAACAGATACCAACATCCCACTCTTAATTAGTTGGGAAGGTAGGATCTTGGGACAGACACAAACCAAGAACCTCCTACACACAAAAGGCATTCCTGAAGAACAGACTTTCCCTAGAGAGGCCTTGATACTAGTGATACAGCTACCTACTACAAAAACTCACAAGGATCATCACAGAAAACGGAAATTTTTTTGAAATAGAAAATGACAAGATGAAGAAGTAAACTGCCATCGCAGACCTCCAGTGCACCCAGACCAAGTCCAGGAGACATCAACATAGAAGAAATTGGATGACACACACCTGAAATTTCTGAAATGATAGCAACTGAAGTCAAGAAACAAATCCATGAAGCTATAGAGGAAATCAGATCAGAAATAATCTCTCAGGTAAAAAAAGAAATGTCAACATTTATAAAGGAATTGTTCAGCAAATCTATAGTAGAGATAGATAAAAAAAATAGATGACACTAGGCAGAGGATGAGAACCATGAATGATCAATATAGGAAAGAAATAGAATGCATGAAATGAATTCAAACAGACATCCAGGAAACTAAAAATTCCATTGAAAGCTGGCAAAACTACTTGAACAAAACTGAAGACAAACTTTCAGACCTTGAAAATGGATCATGGCTAATGATCATGAAAGGGAAGATCTCTTGAAAATAACAAAAGATGAGGAAATAACAATTCAACAGCTGCAAGATAATGCAAAGAAAAATAATATAAGAATAATTGGTGACAATGAAAAAACAGGAGTCAACACAAGTGACATAAAAAACTATTTGCAGGAGTAATAGCACAAAACTTCCCAAGCATGGGAAAGAATCTGACATACAGATAAGTGAGGCATATAGAACTCCAATTAGCCATAACAAAAATAAATCTATACCCAGACATGTAATAATCAAGATCCCACAAATTTACCACAAAAACAGAATATTAAAAGCTGTTAGAGAAAAGAAACATCATGTATAAAGGAAAGCCCATCAGAATCATGGCAGACTTCTCAACACAAACCCTCAAGTCAAGAAGAGCTTGGAGTGAAGTATTTCAAGTCCTGAAAGAAAACAACTTCCAACCCAGATTGATGTACCCTGCAAAACTATCTTTCAAAATTAACGGAGAAATAAGATACTTCCATGACAAAGAACAACTGAAGAAATTCATGACCACCAAACCAACACTACAAAGAGTACTGAAGGATATAAAAGAGATAAAAATGACCACTTTTCCAAGAACAAAAACAGAAAGAAATCACCAAACAGGGCAAGCAATTAAACAGAGGGGAAAAACAGGGAACCAATAGCAGGAAAATAACATGATAAAGATAAGCCAATACATATCAGTTATAACCATCAATGTAAATGGCCTCAATTCACCAATCAAAAGAAACAGATTGGCAGAATGGATCAAGAAACAAGATCTGACAATATTCTGTATATGAGAAACACACTTAACTCAAAAAGAAATTTATAGACTAAAAGTCAAAGGATGGAAAACAATCTTACATGCAATAGAAACCCAGAAAAGAGCAGGGTAGCTATACTGTTTGCAGACAATGTGAACCTCAAACCAAGAATGATCAGAAGAGATAAAGAAGGTCACTACATACTTGTTAGGGGAAAAATTCAAGAGGAAGAGATAATAATCATAAATATATATGCACCAAATATGGGAGCACCCAACTATGTAAGACAAATATTAATAGACATGAGAAACCAAATAAGCAATAGCACAATTGTAATGGGGGACTTTAATATCCCATTATCACAAAGAGATAGATCCACTAGACAAAAATTCAGCAAAGAAATCAGCAAAATCAGCAAAGTTCAGAACTGAACCAAACCTGTGAACAAATGGACTTAGTAGACCTTTACAGAGTGTTCCACCAATGACATCAGAATACACATTCTTCTCAGCTGTGCATGGGACATTCTCTAAAATAAACCAGATACTAGCCCACAGAACATGCTTAAGCAAATGCAAAGAAATTGAAATTATCCCATGCATATTATCTGACCATAGTGCAATGAAATTGGAAATTAATGGCAAAAGAAATCACAAAAACTCCATAAACACGTGGAAATTAAACAACACTCTCCTGAACAATGAATGGGTCACTGATGAAATTAAAGAAGAAATTAAACAATATCTACAATCAAACAAAAATGCAAATACAACATACTGGAACCTGTGGGATGCAATGAAAGCAGTCCTAAGAGGGAAATTTATAGCGGTGAATTCTCACATCAGGAAAACAGAATGAATACAAATAAACAACCTAATTCTGCACCTCAAGCATCTAGTAAAAGAAGAGCAAGTCAAGCCCAAAGCCCCTACAAGGGAGGAAATTGTAAAGATCAGAGCAGAAATTAACACAATTGAGACTAAGAGTACAATACAAAAACTTAATGAATCAAAGAGTTGGTTCTTTGAAAGAATAAATAAAATTGATAAACCCCTAGCCAACCTTATCAAATAAAAGAAAGAAAAAAACCCTCAAATTCATACAATAAGGAATGAAAAGGGGGAAATTACCACAGATCCTGTGGAAATTCAGAAGATCATCAATACCTACTTCAAAAATCTTTACTCACGTAGGATGAAAAACACAGAAGAAATGCATAGATTCCTAGAAATGTATGAATTACCAAAGTTGAATCAAGAAGATTTAAAGATTCTGAATAACCCAATATCAGTTAATGGAATTGAAAACATAATTAAAAACTTACCAGCAAAGAAAAGCCCAGGTCCTGATGGATTCATGGCTGAATTCTATAAGAAATTTAGAGAAGATTTAATGCCAATACTCCTCAAACTCTTTAATGAAATTGAAAGGGAAGCAATACTCCCTAACTCATTCCTGGAGGCAAGTATTACCCTGATACCAAAACCAGAGAAAAACCCGATCAAAAAAGAGAACGATAGGCCAATCTCCCTAGCGAACATAGATGCAAAAATCCTCAATAAAATACTAGCAAGCAGAATGCAGCAAATCATTAAGAAGACTATACACCATGACCAAGGGGGATTCATCCAGGAATGCAGGGATGGTTCAACATATGCAAATCAATAAACGTAATAGACCATATCAACAGAGCCAAAGACAAATATCACACGATCATCTCAATAGATGCAGAAAAAACTTTTGATAAAGTCCAAGAGTCATTCATGGTAAAAAAAAAAACCTACAGAAAAATCAGAATAGATGGTCTTTACCTCAATCTGATAAAAACCATTTATTGCAAACCAACAACCAACATCAAACTAAATGGACAAAAGCTGAAAGCTTTCACTCTAAAATCAGGTACAAGACAAGGATGTCCACTATCACCACTCCTATTCAATATAGTTCTGGAAATATTAGCCAGGGCAATTGGACAAGAGAGAGAATTAAAAGGAATAAGGATAGGAAAGGAAGTTAAATTATCATTATTCCCAGATGACACGATACTCTACATAGAAGACTCCAAAAACTCCACCAAAAGACTTCTAGATTTAATAACCAAATTCAGTAGTATAGCTGGATACAAAGTCAACACTCAAAAATCAATAGCATTCCTGTACACAAACAACAAACTCACTGAGAGAGAAATTAGGGAAACAACACCCTTCACAATAGCATCAAAAAAAAGAAATACTTAGGAATCAATCTAACAAAGGAAGTAAAAGAACTATACATTGAAAATTACAGTACTCTGAAATAAGAGATCAAAGAAGACACTAGAAAAAAGAAAGATATCCTTTACTCATAGATAGGAAGAACCAACATTTTGAAAATGGCCATACTTCCAAAACTGTTACACAGATTAAATGCAATCCTGATCAAAATACAATTAGCATACCTCACAGATCTAGAGAAAACATTCCTGAAATTCATTTGGAAACAAAAGAGACCTAGACTAGCAAAGGCAATCCTGGGCAACAAAGGAGGCATCACAATCCCTGACTTGAAATTATACTACAAAGCTACTGTGATAAAATCAGCATGGTATGGCAAAAAAACAGACTTGACTATCAGATTAGAAGATGCAGGCACAACTACAAACACACTCAGCCAACTTATCTTTGACAAAGGGGCCAAACAAGTTTACTGGATGAAAGGTAGCCTCTTTAATAAATGGTGCTGGAAAAACTGGCATTCCACATGCTGAAGACTAAAATTAGACCCATGTCCATCACCATGCACTAAAATAAAGTCAAAATGGATCAAAGATCTAAATATTAAAACAGAAACACTAAATCTACTGGAAGAGAAAGTAGGTAGAAATCTTGAAGACATAGAGGTAGGCAGAAAATTCATGAACAAAAGGCAAACTGTACAAGAAGTACTTCAAAGAATCAATAACTGGGATCTCATCTTATTAAAAAGTTTTTGCACATCAAAATAAATCATCAAGAGAGTGAAAGGAAAACCCACAGAATGGGAAAAAATTTTAGCCAACTGTCCCTCAGACAAAGGACTTCTATCTAGAACATATAAAGAATTGAAAAAAATCAGGCTCCCCAAATTCAAAGGCCCAATCCAAAAATGGGCGTCTGAGATGAACACACAATTCTCAGATGAAGAAATACAAATGGCAAATAAATATATGAAAAAATGTTCAACATGATTGGTCATTCAAGAAATGCAAATTAAAACAACACTGAGATTCCATCTCACCCCAGAAAGAATGGCTATTATCAAGAAATCAACCAATAACAAATGCTGTGGGGAAAAAGGAACCCTTCTCCACTGTTGGTGGGAGTGTAGACTGGTACAACCACTGTGCAAATCAGTGTGAGATTCCTCAAAAAAGTAGGATTAGAGGTCCCATTTCACTCAGCTACTCTCCTTCTGGGTATCTTCCCAGAAGAATTAAAAACATCATACTACAGTGCTATATGAACACCCATGTTTATAGCAGCACAATTTGTAATAGCTAAATCCTGGAAACAATCCAAATGCCCGTCAACCGAGGAATGGATAAAAATGATGTGGCCTTTTTATACAATAGAGTACTACTCAGCTATAAAGAAGGATAAACTCGAGGCTTTTACAGGTAAATGGATGCAACTAGAGACCATACTCAGAAGTGAAATAAATCAGACTTGCACATGTAAACATCTTATTGTCTCCCTAGTGTAAGAAATTGAAAGAGTGAATAAGATCCAAAATCTACAATAGATATTACGAGAGGGAAAGAAACTGCTCAAAGGGAAAGAACGACTGGGATTCAGGAAAGGAGAAAAGAAGGAAGGGAAAAGAAAAAAAAAAGTTTATACACACACAACATATCTAAGATAATTATACTATTAATTTTTTTTTAGTGCATTGAAAAGAACAGTTTGTGCTTATATTGTTTGATGAATTTTGCATGTGTATATCTTGTAATCTGAGCAACTACTTTGAAGATAACAATATGTGATATATTATCCATTATTAATTTCCTACTGTATTGTTATGAAATTCTGTATCATCATTTTTATTTTTTTCTCTTTAAAATAAAAAAGGAAGCCTCAACGAAGATCATCAGCCTTACAGATGCATTTAGTAGATCCATTGCAACACATGACAGATGTATTGAATTATAAAATAATAATATTAATATATAATTAAACATAAATAAATAATATTATTGACATTAACACTTAAAATAAATGATAATATAAATTATGATTTGTAAATATCCAAAGGGGCACGCTTGGAGAGAGGTAAACACCTGTGTAAGCAGATGAACTCAAGATTTACTGCCACATGACTAATCGGAGGACAGATGCAACGCACAAATAACATGCGCACTTGGTAATGAATGGATGTGTCTAATTGAATCTTAATAATTCAATATGGCACGTGTTGTAATGGGCATACTTCATGTACTCATATAAAATAAAGGAACGTTTTCTGAATTTTGGTACCTACAATTTTTTGTCACTTTTGTGTGGGTCATTATCTTAACTGTCATTGTTGCCACTCTTGTAAGTCTTTGTCTCAGTTACTTTTCTTGTTGCTGAGACAAAATACCCAACACCCAAGGTTAAAGGAGGAAAAATTCATTGTGGATCACAGTTTGTAAAGGTTTCAGTCCATAGTCACCTGGCTCTGGAGCAAGGTGGCATGGAAGAGGGGCATCGCAGAGGAGGAGCAGTCCATGGTGGGTGAAGGCAGCAAAGCAGTGCAGTAGTGATGAAGCAGCAAATGTGACAAGCAACAGCAGCCCTCTTTCTATCCCTTACACCCTACAGAGGCTACCCACCTTTAGGGCAGGTAGCACAAACACCCAGGGTGGGCCTTCCCATTATCCATTCCCAGAACTGTGACAAACTAGTCAGTGGGCTAATTTAGTAATAACACACACTTACTCCCAGCAGCACACACTGTAGATCCAGCTACCTCTGAAAAGCCCCACCTATGACCACATGAAGCATTGGGCTGACATCTAGACAAGTTAAAACAGTCTTCACTAAGCACTTGATTTAGTGGAAACTTTGTGAATCCTAACCTTCAAAAGGTCATGATGGGGGGTCGGTGAGATGGCTCAGTGGTGTAAGCGCCTGCCTGGCAAGTGCGAGGGCCCAAGTTCGACCCACATACGAAAAAAGGGCCGGTGATATCGCTCAGCGGCACGGGCTCCTGCTGGCGCGCGAGGTCCTGAGGTCAACCCCTGGTACCCACAAAAAAAAAAAAAAAGGTCATGATGGGTAAAAAATTCACCAGATAAAATTACTGCCAGCTGTGTTGCCAATGCACCATGAGCAGGCTGCATGGACAAGAAGTGCTCATTTAAGGAGAGCTTTGTTGCTAGACACGAGAGATTGGGGCCAATGGTTCTACAGGAAATGGAATTGCAAGAAATTCAAGCCTGAATTCAGGGTTTGAAGAGTTATGATGATGTTCCAGAAGACGATGACATGACTGTATTTGAATAAATGTAGATGCATGGCTTGATGGGGTTTGCATGCACCTTGTTCACAAGCTATGCAGTTAGGCCTGTGATGTTGGTATCATTGATTGTCTCCAAGAAGAAGTGTGGGCTGGTTTGCAAAAAGGTTGGAAAAAGATGCCTTTCTCATATGTATATTTTTATATTTTCCAATGTTAAATACATATCGTATTTTCCTTTCTGAAAGACTTTTCATGACAGTTGTGGCACTATGTGCTCATTACTTTGAGAGAAGGATTAATGGAGCACTGATTCATACCAGACATTATTCCCATGATGGATGAGGGGCCATGATATCTAAGATGTATACGTGCTTGCAATGTGCCAGACCCTATTCAAAGTGTTCTGCTTGTGCTAGTTCAACTTCGCCATAGCCTTACGAACACGTGCTGTTGTTACCATTTCTCCTAAACAGAGACAGACGCTGACCCACCAAAGCCAACAGGTAGTAAGTGGCTGAGCTTGGCTTTCAAGTGATCTGTCTCTAGAGCCTGTGCTCTTAGACAGCACCAGACAGGCTATGTAATTTGCAAGGCCCAGCGACAAATGAAAATCTGAAGTCCCTTGTTAAAAAGTATATATATACTAGGAATTTCAAGATGGCAACAGCAGAGCATGAAGACAAGTGTCATGTCCTTCTGCGTACGGGGATCTGGATGACTCGGGTTCACACACAAAAGGACAGCGTGGTCAGGACTTCACTGCCTCTCAGGGTGTAGGTGGCCTCGCTCATCATAATGCTTCGCCAACATCCTGTAAGACAAAACAGTGTACCAGCCAACTCTCCTGCTGCTGGGGCATCACTCCAGACACCCACAGCTGAAAGGAGCAGAGGTTTAATTTGCTCACAGTTTCAGTCTGTGATCACCTGGCTCCAGTGCAGAAATACCATGGCAGAAGGATGTGGAGGAACAGAGCTTCTCAGTTCACAGCACCTGGGAAGCAGAGCATGGGAACAGTGCCAGAGAGAAACAGATGAGGGACCAGGTATAGTACCTAAGGCCATGCTTTCATAACCACCGAGACACACCCAGGAAAGCCCTGTGCTAATCTGCTAGGTATTTGTTAATCTAACGAAGTTGACATACCATGATTAAAAGGCATAGAAAGGTGAGAAAGAGAATGAATTTTTAAATCAAAGTTTGTGTTAGTCGAGTTCCCATCCTTGTGACAAAGTACTTGATAATAACAATTTGAAGGAGGAAAGATTTATTTTGGCTCACAGTTTCAGAGGTTTCAGTCCATGGTTGGCTGGCTGCATTGTTATGGGCCCATAGTGAGGCAGAACCATCATGGCAGAAGCATGTGGCAGAAGAAACCTGCTCATCTCATGGCACCCAGGAGGCAGAGAGGGAAAAATTTCAAATTATGATCTTATCAATGAAGTTAGAGCCCCCGTGATTCAATCACCTACCAAAAGCTCCACTTCTGAATACATGAACTGTTGGGGGACATTTCAGGCATGTCCAACTTGTGGTCCATGAATTGGACATGCTTGACTCACAAGTGAAGAGGAATTTTCTTAGGCCACATATAAAATATATAATATAGTTACTGTATATAAGAAAACTTCCTTTAAATATTTTTCATTTTAACACAGGTGTGTCCAACCCAACGAGACATGTTAGTACATTTTCAAAAAGAAAAAACCCAAACTGAATGAAAACAATGTTTGTGCTAAGTTCAATGAAGAATGGATACCAGTGCAGAAACGTGACTGGAACAAAGTGTGTGATCTAAAGGTAACAGAACCCACCAAGGCCTATTTGTTTAGGTTCTTCTTGACCTTTTCTGTATCTTTCTTGCCTGCTAGGAATGGGGCAAGATTTGTCTAGGATGAGGGTCTCCAAGTGAGAAAGACAATGATGTTTTTAGGTTTTATGGCTTGTTTTTTGGGGAGAGAAGTTCTAGTCATTATGATCCTCCTTGAAGAAGAGGAATAATGGTTTTTGTAACTCAGAAGACTGGAAGCGGGAGGGCATGAGAAGGTTTGAGAGAGATTTTACTTCCAAGCCCATGTCAGAACCTTCCAATCTCCTTTTGCTCGAAGTACTCAGCACACCAAAGTGCCCTACTGTGTGATATTATTTTCTGAACTCCAACAATAGCAAGCAAGACTACAGTTCTCCAATGACTAGAGACTCCTAGGCACCACATCTGCACTCTGGAATAGGGCACTGTGAAAGCTGGTGGTCGATAATTTGTTAATTGTTATAAACCTGTCAATCTTTAAAACATCTTATAGCTCTGATCTGGGTGTCTTTAGCCCAGAAGGAGGAGGATTAGCATGTCTCCGTATGAAGTTGGGCAGGAGGATCCTGACCCAAAGTTTAAGCAGGCAGACATGACATGAAGGCAGAGATGCTCAGCCTTTACCCTGCTTCTAGTTTCCGATCAGACATCTGCAAGCCCAAATGAAAAGTCAGTGATTCCAGCAAGAACAGTGTGTAAGGCTCTGTTATACCATCATGGCAGGATTTTCTTTCAACATCTAGCAAGATGTTTGCTTTTTTTTTTTTTTGTGGGTACTGGGGGTCGACCTCAGGACCTCACATGCCAGCAGGCACCCATGCTGCTGAACGATATCACAGGCCCTTTTTTTTGTATGTGGGTTCCGGGAGTTGAACTTGGGCCCTCGCACTTGCCAAGCAGGCGCCTACGCCGCTGAGCCATCTCAATAGCCACCAAGATCTTTGCTTTTTATTTATTTTATTTTATTTTGGTACCAGGAATCAAACTCAGGACCTTGCGCTTGAAAGGCGGGTGCTGTGCCGCTGAGCTATATCCCCGGCCCTGATCTTTGCTTTTTAAAACTTTCTTTTTCTCCATCTTCTTTTCCTTGTTTTTCAACTCTAGGTCACATTTGTACCCAGTGTTTTCTGAAATGCAAGTCAGTGTTTTGCTTGATACCATCTTAAGAACTAAAGGATTTGTTTCCAGAATAATAGGTTCCATTAAACAATGGATGTATCTGCTAAGGAGAGTGTAATCTCTGCATCTAAAACAAATGGCTTTGTTTTGTTTTTTGTGTGTGTCTTGGGGTAGAAAGTAGAAACACAGGCAAGTGTTTACAGAATGCTGAATTCATTCAGTGTTAGAAGGACACACTTAGAAATTGTGCCTTAGGCACTTCAGGTTGTTGAGATAGTGATATTTACAAAAAACATTGGTCTTGTCTTAAGTTTGCCTTGGATAAGATGCATTTAGAATACAGTGCTTCTCATTAAAGGGATGAACTTTAGGCTGTTCTTCCTGCATTTAGAGCAACTTTTTTACTTAAATAGTGGTTTTCTTGATTTTATTTTATGAATTATTTTTGTTTGCATTGACCAACTCAACCAGCTGTTTTGGGTTCACTGAACTCGCTGTCAAAGTGCTGATGCAGCTGAAAAATTATAGAAATTAATTTTTTAAGTGGTAGTGAAAGGAAGAAGACCCTAAGCCTGAATCCATGCTTGGTAGGTTAAAACTGATAAATTTCCCAGTCCCTAAGTAAAACAAGCTACCAACTACAACAGCAGCAGAAAATCCAGGGCTTTTCCTGGTGATGAACATGCCCAGCCTGCAAATTTCTCCTTGCTGGGAACTGAGATTCCATGTGCAGCAGCAGTTAAGCAGAGAGCTTCTTGCAATTTATTTTTGGTAATGTGTGAGCATCCACTCTTCCCACAGCCTCGCCTCCCCTACCTGCATCCCAAGCTAAGGCGCCAACTGAAGCCGACCAATAAAACAAAGAGGAGGCCTTCTTCACATGCTCCTCTTTGAAGGGGTTTACTCCTTCCTGGCTTTTGAAGGGGTAAACAAATATGGCAGGGTATCTACTGTCTTATATCTATTATTTGTGTTGTGAATATTTGCATGTGAACCATCTGCTTTTAAATTGAATCCTAGCTTTCCATCAATTAGCACTATAATTTCACATGTAATGTAGGTTAACTTCTGATTGATCTTCAATTAACACTAGTTCTTAACCATTTACTTTATTTCAAATTCATTTTCCCCTTTTAGATATACAGGGAAGTTGCAGAATGACCTTCCTGCTTTTGAAATGCTGATAGCTCTTTAGCGTGAAAGAATTCACGTTTATTTCTTCTCTCCCTTTGTCCCTGAGTTAGTAAGAACCCAGGTAATGTAAAGTCAATATAATTTTATTTTCAGAAAGAGCATCAGGGAAACTGAAAGGAAGACCTCATCAAATGCAAATCTGCTTTCTTTCTCTCTTTCTTTCTTTCTTTCTTTCTTTCTTTCTTTCTTTTGCTTTCTTTACTTACAATTGAGAATTGGGAATTTCACAAAATAAGTCACAAAATCACTTAAAGGGCCCTAAAATAGCACTGTCAAATGTAAAGGAATTCAGAGATTGTGTGTAGTGAAATCATTTTGTTCCTTTCCTAGGACACAAACTCTCAGAGTTTAAAAAATTCTCAAAAGTCCTTTATTCCATACCCAGGCCAGCCATGCCCACCAGAATGTCCCTGCCAGATGGCCAGCATGCTCTTCCTTATTGCTACTGTTGGACAAATGGGCAGAGTCTCCCTGATGAGGTTCGTATGGAGAAATTCTGGCAGCTGAATGATATTTATCAGCTAATATAATTCAGAAAATTCTAGAATGATACACAATGTTATTGGTAACTTCTTTATGGCTTATAGTCATTTATAATTATGTTGTTATTCAGTTTTGCTTTTATCAACTTTATTCTGAAAGATTCATTATATCCTTAAGTTTCTTCAGAAAAAATAAAACTGTTTTTATAGTGGCTAATATTACTGAAATAGGATTCACTTAACAATCATTTCTGGTATGGTCAGCTTACTGGAAGTGCTACTGAGATAAGAGGTAGGGTGTGGTAAAATTGGCTTGGGTAGTAGGTGTGACCTGCTGATTACAGAATCCCAGGACACATGTGCAGAGCAGTTCCCAAAGCCCTACACAGGGGCTTCTTGTGAGGACTTGAGCAGGTTTCCAATAGGACGGCCTGCACCTGACATCAGCCTGAGGAGTGGGTGATACAAAAAGACAGCCCACACTGAGTTTTCGCCATGTTGTTCTCTCTTCCATGGTGACTGCCCTCATGCAGTAGGATGTGCTTTTTTCCCTACTTGCTCTGAAGAGCCTGTTTCCCCTCCTTTTAATAAAACTTTGCTACCATTTGCACTTGTCTTGACCAACTCTTTGCTCAGGACAGAAAGAATTTAGGAACCACCTTCAGAAGGAGGCTCCAGTACCCCCCAAAACCTGCTAACATATTTGACTTAGGTGGCCAAGAGAGCAGGTAAGGCCCTTCAGGCACATTCTTTTATTTTTCTCTCTCCCCTAGCCTGGGGAACCTGGGAGATGTCTCATGATGCAGGGAACTCTTTCCTGTGTTTCCTAGCATGTGGGTGGGGAGAGAATGCATGGCCTCTGTGTTTTTCTTCCAGCCATAGGAGGCCTACAGGCTCACTTCAAGTTTCTTTCTTTTCCCCATTTTTTTGATCACTCAATGCTGGAACATGTTAAATAGCCAGAAAGGCTGTTATCATGCCCCGTTGTCCTTGTGTTTCTTTTCTCTGTGATACTTTGCTCAGCTTTCTCACTTTTTTGAAGAAAAATACCTGTTTGTGATTTGGTAGCACACCTGAGTAGATGCCTACCCCAGTTTACTCCTTTTTGCACTCAAAGTCTCATTTGCATTTTTCTCCTAGATGGCTGTTGTTTCTCAGGGTACTATCCTAGTTGGGGTCACCATTTTGTCGTGTCACATGATTGGTCACCATTTTGGAAACATATAGGTTCCGCCATGTTTGATTTCAAGTGACCTCATGGTCCCAGAAATCCCATCCTTGCAGATAGGAGCTAAGCCTCAGCTTACAAGGGACATATGGGATCCCTCCCTCTTATCTTTTGAATTAGGCTAGATCCCTTCCTTGTTTTTTCTAACTAAATGCAGGGAATTGAGAAACATATGCCTGATAGCCTGAGCAGAACAAAAGAAAAGCAAAATTTAACTCAAGTGATTGTGAGTCAGAGGAGAGCCATCCCTATTCTTAGGATATTTAAAGGTGTTTTTTTTTCCCCCATAAAGCAGAGGTTTCTGTCTCTACTACCTTAAACAAAGTACCCAAGTTTTCACTATTAGAGTAAATGCAAGATATATTGTTTCTCAAGTGGCTCCACCCTGCTTAAGCAGAGCCAGCCGGTGCCTCAAAGGGTCTACGAGAGTCTCAGTGGGGAGGGAATCCACCTAATCTCATGGGAATTTTAAAAGACGAGGTACAGCCATTACTTGGCTCAACCCATTCTCCCTAAGGGGTTAATTGGCCCCCATATAAGACAAAAAGCTCTTAGTAGGGCTTTCTTCTATGCTTCCATGAAAGATGCCAGCATTATCCTAGTTTAGACAAAGACATCTGTCTAGTGAATAATTGAATCTCACAAAGAATGCTTTGTGGGCTCAAATCGGGTTCCCCTCCTGCATGGGATGCCGTCTTAAGATCCTTAAGGATTGGAGACCTAGTTGTTTCTCTCAAGATGAGCCATGGGAAACTACATGAACCACACCCCACAGATTCCACTGTGGCATATTCCTTGATCAGAGGAAAGGTTCGGCCCTGACAATTTAAAAAAAAGGAACAGCTTACCTACTATTGTAATATGGTTTGGGTTCAGTATGAACTAAGAAATGACAAAAGATGGGTATGGGATGGCAGTTTAAACTATGAGACTATTATTCAATTAAATCGTTTCTGCTTAAAAACCTAGACAGTGGAATGTAATCTCTTATGCTCAGGATTTTGTGACTCTATCTCAGGAAAAGCCGAGAAACCATGGTATTCAGAGTGATCCCCAAAGAAGAGAGAGATATCTTTGATGATTCTGTCCTCAGATCCCCACCTGTCTCTTGGGAGGATATGGGTCCCTCCCTTCTGTTTAATGAAGAAATTTCAGATGGGACCCCAGACACCTCTGACCCAGTTGCTGGACATGGCCTTTTCTGTGTTCAAACAATTGAGATCTGTGGGAAGGTCAAAAGAAAAAGCTAGAATTATAGCTGTTGCAATTGGGAATGCTTTAAGCTTACCCAGATTATCTAAGGGAAAAACCAAAGATGATCAAGTGTGAGAAGTCTGGATATTGAGCACATGACTGCACCAAGCCACTGCCTGGGCCCTGCTCTAAGTGTCAGGCAACCAATGGGCCTGACTCATGGCACTGGAGACTTGATTGTCTCTGCTCCCAGAAAGGGGTTAGGACAGCCTGAACCCTCATTTCCTGCTCTGAAGATGCCCAAGGAAGCCTACAAATCCCCGGTCCATGGCTATTACCATCTTCTATGGGTAAAACTGGACATTATGGGTGAGCCAATTCAATTACTTCACTCTATTTTGAGTTTCTTTTATGCAAAACACCTCCTCTAGATCTATAGCAACAGTTGGGGTCAAGGGGACTCCTAGCTGGAGATTCTTTACCCCTGTTCTGGTGTGTCCTTTTGAAGGCCAAATGTTTAACCACGAATTTCTAATTGTCCCTCAGTGTCATACACTTTGCTAAAAAGAGATTTACTAGCAAAATTTGGGGCAATTTTCAAATTCTGGCAAAGGCCAAAACAGATTTTACCCATTGGGACAATGCCAGGTCTCCCTGACCTTATTAGCTAACAGGTGGATCATGCTGCATGGTAAAATTGTAAACCTGACTTATGAAAACCCTTTTAACTTCTACATATCAGAAAAGAGAGGAGTTGCTTTGGGTGTCTTGACCCAAAGGGTAGGAAAAGAACTCTGCCCAGTGGCATGCTTTTCAAAAGAGTTGGAAGGAGCAGTTGCTGGATGGTCACCCTGCCTGAGGGCAATAGCAGCTATAGCTGTGCTAACAGAGGAAGACTTTAGGACAGAAACTAGAAGTACTGACCTCCCATCAGGTTAAAGAGATTCCTGAGACCAAAGATTACTCGTGGTAACAGGGGAATGACTTGCCAATTATCAGGCCATGCTCTCAGACACCCCTGAGATTATTATAAAACTTGCACTACTCTTAATCCTGCTTCTCTGATGCCTACAGGCCCAGAAGTTAGCCACTCTCATGAATAAATGATCTCGCGGACCTATCCAAGGAAGCAGGACATCAGTTACCTGCTCTTCCAAGATGCTGAGGAGGTATGTGGTTCACTGGTGGAAGTAGCCTTGTCCAAGAAGGACAAGGCAGGTTACCCAGTTGTCACTTCACAGAAGGTCATTGAGGCCAACTTCCCCCAGGGAACCTCTTCTCAAAAGGCAGATCTACTAGCTCTTGCATGATCATTGATATTAGGAAAAGGCAAAAAGCTATGTATCTATACATACTCCAAATATGCTTTTCTGGTGCTTCATGCCCCTGCAACCACCTTCAAAGAAGGACATTGCTGACTAATAGGCAATGATCTGTAAAACACAAGCAGAAAATTCTACAACTCCTAGAGGCAGTCCATCCTCCCAATCAGGTCACAGTCATGCATTGTAAGGATCTCCAAGGAGACATGTTTTAAGTCACTTTAAGTTAAAAGGCTGATAGGTAGGTAGGCAAGAAGGGCAGCCCTACAGCCTCTCATGACACTAGCATCATCCCCTGTTCCTGAGGAATCATTCTGGTCCTTCCTTAAGGGATGCAGTGACGTGCTATAAAAATGCTACATGGGAAATTTTCACTACAAGTTTCACAGGACTAAGAAGAAATCTATTCCTGAGAACTTCTGGAAGACCTTAAGGTCCTCATCAAAAATCAAGACTCCAGTATTGCTTGGGGTGAAGATAAGTAGAGTCACCAATGTCCCTAATTCACCACAGCTTAAATGGGCACCTGTATTGAGGCTCCCGTTTTTAATTAAATCCATTATGTAGGTAATCTTACTAAGGCTATGGCTCTCAGGCTCTTGATAATTTATCTAACATCTCTCTTTGCCATACTTCGTCCTCCATAAGAAGTGTGAAAATCTAATCTGCTCCTCATATTTGGGTTCTACATTTCCAACATAATAGCAAAGTTACTTTTTTTTCCCCATTGAAAAGGCAGCTCAATAGTCACTATTTCCTCTTTGTCTTCTGATGTTTTTTTTTTTTTTTTCAGTCCAGCCAGTGAGCCACAGCACTCCAAGCCAGAAAGCACATGATCCACATAGGTAGGATCTTCCAGCTGGAAGAAGCTATAGAAGACAGAAACCTACATTCTCTCAGCACCCCATAAAGAATTATGGGGATATGTATCACTCAGAGAGAAATGAGACAGGAAATTAGGGCATGCTAAAGTGGGCTGGGGAAGTAGGCATGACCTTTTAATTACAAAATCCCAGGACACATGCTCAGAACAGTTCCCAAAGCCCAGCACATGGACTTCTCTTGAGGACTACAGCAAGTTTTCCAGAGGATGGCCTAGACCTGACATCAGCCTGAGGAGTGGGTGACACAAAAATGATGGTCCACACTGAGTTTTTGCCTGTGTGTTCTCTCCTCTATGGTAGCTACCCTCATGCTGTGTTTTCTTTCCTACTTTTACTTGATGCAGACTCACTCTGCATAATCTGTTTCTTTTCCTATCTTTAATAAAACTTTGCTACCATTTGTACTTGTGTTGACCAATTCTTTGCTGAGGCAAGAAAGAACCTAGAAACTACCTTCAAAAGGAGACTCTAGCACCCCAATTCCCACTAACGTTATTGTGGGTGATGTGTTCCACGGGGCTTTCCAGGTTCTTGTGGCACTTGAAGAAAGCATTGGGTGTTGCACACAAGGGTATGAAAAATCAGCAAAGTTTAATAAAATGCAAGGGCTAAGTTATGCTCAGAGAAAGCAGGCTTATTATAGAAGGGAAAATAGCATGAAGGGAATTTGTGGCAGGTTTAACTCTTGTGTGTCCTGGTTTGGAATTTTTGAAATTTCCTAGGGTCTTTATTATTCTTATTTCTTTCTCCCTTAGGACAAAGTAGGGGTTGGCTCTGCAGCTTGCCCAAGTTCAGGTAAATGGAAGGGAGGTGGTTCCCTAACCCCTCGTTGTACTATCTATATTATAATCTTTTTGTATCATTAATGAGTTAGTTTTTTTTTTAATGAAAATGTACGTGAATGTTCCTCATCTTCTACTTCTGTTATTATTAGGCATGTCATTGTTTTTTATTTAGGTGCATTATTGTTTATTTATCTGCTATCTTGAAAGCCGAATAAGTCACTAAATCTCACTTAGTAATGAGGCAGGAGATCAGGGTGTGGCAAACTGACTGGGGAAGTGGATGTGACCTGTTGATCACAGAGTCCTAGAATACAAGAACAGAACCTTGCATTTGGAACCAATCAGAGTTTGGAACCAATCAGAAGCTCCTATCTTCAGTTCTTCTCACAAGAACTCAAGCAGGCTTTTGATAGGATGGTTTAGACCTGAAGAGTGGCAGATGCAAAAGGTGGCCGCCACTGAGCTCTTGGCCACTGTGCTGTCTCTTTCACAGTGGTCTGCTCTCGTGGTGTAGAGTGTACATTCATTTATACTTTTAATTGGCTCTTCAGAGCCTACTTCTTTTCCTATCTTTAATAAATGTAAAACCTTGCTACCTTTTGTGCTTGTCTTGACCAATTGTTTGTTCAGGACAGAAAGAACCTAGAAACTACCTGTGGAAGAAGACTCCAGCACCCCCAAACCTGGTAATAGTAAGACCAAGTAATGCTTACTACTGTAAAAAAAATCCAAAATCTCTGTGGCTTAATACAATTAAAGTTTGTTTCTCATGTTGCAGTCTAACATGTTTGTTTTCCCAATAATAATGTCCCATAGTATAGCTCCATAGTCATCCAGGGCCTTGAAATCATCATTCAGCCACCATACAGGAAAAGAAGAAACCAGGATCAAGTATGAGGGGTTTATGGGCCTAAAAGATGTCATTTATGGTTTCCTCATACATTGCATAGGTCAGAGCTCAGTTACTGGCCATGCGGCCTGCAGGAAATAAAGTTCCATCATAGGCTCAGGAGGAGGGGGGCTGGCAGCCTGGAGGAGCTGCTGCCCCAGGTGTTGTTGGGAGCTGCTTGGCCTCTGTACCCTGCAGAACTGAGTGTACAGAATGGTTTCTGGGTGTCTGTTGAAAATGTGCTCTTGAACTTCGCTGGAAAATGATGAAGAGAAATACGAAGCTCTTGTTAAGAATCCTATGTTCCTGAGTGTGTAACTGATGTATGCAGCACAAAGGACTCGACTCTTCTGTGACCCTTTGGGACTTTGTCTGAGACAAGAATAAAGTGAGGCCTGTTCCCCTTTCCCTCCAACAACTGTACCAGACCACAGCTGCCACTAGGTGACCAGAGGGCACAGGGCAGGGGTTACCCCTAAGGGTACCAGTGACACAATGATGGTAGGAGTGGAGCAGCGAACAGGAGGTTCCTGGCAGACTTGCTGTTCTTGGTGAGTTCCTGGTCTCATTGTAAAGATGTATTAATAGCCTTCATAAAAGAAGTGCTGAAGGCTCATAAACTTGGGCTGGAAGACCATTTAACCTCAAGGATATATTGGTGAATATGGCTCAAGAAACTGTGCCACACAGTGAGGGGTTAATTGGGCAGACTGCTAACATCTTACAGGCAGAATCCATCTCCTTGGCGAGCTTCCTGAACTGGGGGACATCTTCTTTCCTGACAGTTAGTTTTCCAGTCTCTGAATATGCGAGGGGCCACACACCATCTGAACAGCAGTTGGCACTCTGTGGAATTTGACATTACTCATAGGTCAACTTCCTTTGCTTCAGGTTCACTTTTTTGCCTATTTGTCTTGGTATTAGGTGGGTGGATGTACTGTCCTGCTGTCACATCTTCTGGGCTAAAGATTACTGATTCTTATTGTTTAATGTGATAAAATATACTTAATATATATTCTTTTAACCGATTGTAAGTGTACTGGCATCAAATACATTCACAGTGTGGTGTAACCAGTGCTACTAGCTGTACAGGTGGGTGATTCTTGCCTATGATTTTTAAAACATGGAGCTGGAGAGCTACTTATGGTAAAGTCGTTTCCACACCCACACACTGTGCATCAGTTGGATCACTAGTCATGGTAAACGTCACCGCCAGCTGCTCTAAGGAGGGAGACCCCTGTCTATTGTAAGCACATGCTCCCACAACCAGAGAATCTCCACATCTGGGCTCTGCTGGCGTATTACCTTATTGATCAGTTTTAACCACTATTAATTTGAATGAGAATAAAACATTCGTTTTTTATTATCAATGTATGACTGGTAGACAATCTTATATTTTAATTTCTTGGGTAACTTCTAGTTATTGTCTATATTACTCTGGGCTACAGGACTTTTACATGGATTTCTCTGATGCCCACTCCACATGCTTTTATTGGGGCTGTTAATTAGTACCTTTAAGCCAAAGTGAAGCAGCCACAAAAGGAGAATATTGGCTAAAATAAGATTCAATAGTACATTACCTCACTTATGTGGATGTACATTGATAAAGATCCCCAGAGAAGTTCATTGTTTATGAGACTTGGGCTTTCAAATTACCTTTCTCAGACCCTAGCTTCTACCTTAAATAAAGTTTGTAGATTTTAACTTATAAGGCCAGCAACTACAAAATACTAGACAACAGTTAGTGAGTTCTTACATGTCAGCACTGATCTAAGTATTAATCATCATGAGTCAACTAGCTTTCTGATCCTGTGACAAAATAACTGAGAAAATCAATTAGAAGGGGGAAAGGTTAATTTTGGTTCACAGTTTCAGAGGCTTCAGTTCATGGTTGGTTGACTTCCTTGGTTTTAAAACTGTGGTGTGGCAGAACACCAAGGTGAGGCTCATTCGGTGGAACAAAGTTGCTCACCTCAAGGTGGTCAGGAAACTGAGAAAGCAAAAGAAGGAAGCTGGGGAACCAATATTCCCTCCAAGGCCGTGCCCCCAATGACCCCATTTTCTTCCACTAGGCCCAGCCCCTTGAAGGTTCCACCACCTCCCATCAGTGCCCACAGGCTGGCAGCCAAACCTTTAACATACGACCCTTTAGGGTACATTAAAGATCTAAACTGTAACAAATCACAACAAGTGTAAGAAGTAAGTACTGCTCTTATCAATATTGTAAGTGAAGAAACTGGGGCACAGAGAGGTTCAACTTTACTGCACTGTTGTTGAACTTAGGTGCAAATGCTACACAGGCTGGCAGCCAAACCTTTAACATACGACCCTTTAGGGTACATTAAAGATCTAAACTGTAACAAATCACAACAAGTGTAAGAAGTAAGTACTGCTCTTATCAATATTGTAAGTGAAGAAACTGGGGCACAGAGAGGTTCAACTTTACTGCACTGTTGTTGAACTTAGGTGCAAATGCTACACCTGAGTAGGAAAGATGTAGCTGGATTTGGCAATACAATTTGAAAGAATCTATGGATTTTTGGCATGGATTCCAAGCATGTGAGCAACTAGCCATACCTCCTAAGGGCCATGCTCACTTCCAGCACCCGCTTCTCTCTGGGGCATTCTGAACCAGCCAACAGAAACCTCGATCTTCCCTGAGCCAAAGAGGACTCAGCACTTCTTCAGAATTCTCAGGCTACCAAGACAATGCTCGTCCATCTCCGCTCTCAGTATGTGCTCTCATTGTTTGGAACTGTGAGTGCTATAATGTTAGACCAGGCCCCCTCTCCTCCCTACTGCAACTAGGAGGTTCATAGTGGCACTGAAACCCGCTCCTGTTGAGCTTGTATTCATTGAGTCCATTGATCAGTGTGCATCCATGAACTTAGGGTGAGTCTGTGTGAGGGTCCAGGGAAATGGTCCATCCCTTTAGGGGAAAACACCTACCCTTAGTTCTTCCCTTAGTATTTGCATGTTAGATTTCAAAAATCATCGCTTACTCAATGACCCCAACACCCTGAAACGTAGCCAAGAATGCAAGTGAAAGAAACCCCTCACTGTGAAGAAACCCCTGACTGTGAAGAGACAGCCATGAGCTAGAAAGGAGTGATTAGAAAGGAGACAGCAAGCAGGCACACCTGACCCTGCAGGCAAGGCCCTAGAGTCTGGAGAACACACAGGCTCCCTTTCCTTGGCATGACGTGTGACAGTCGGCTCTGCTTCCTTCTCCAGGGTGCAGGGAGGAAGGGAAGCAACAAGAGGGAAGTGACTCTGCCATCAAATTCTCTTCTTGTTGGCTCATCCATTTCCCAAAGCCAGTGCCTTTAACTCCGTAGTTATTAAAAATGGTCTGATTGTCTGTCTGATCCTCTGCTTTAGATGTTAAGATAAGAGAAATCGGCAATCTTTGGTCTTTCTCCAACATGTGGGTCATTATAAAACCAAACCCGTCCTTCCTTCTCTCCCTCCCTGTCTCTGTTTCTTCCTCTCTTTCTCTCTGATTCCCTGTGTCTCTCCCCCAATGAATGGAGACCTCCACCTTTCCCTTTTTCTGGCCAATATGTGTCTTTTAATCCTTACTGGTGCCTATCTATATGATCACTTCTCTCTTGGACTTCAAATACCTTATCTTATTCCCTTTTTTCCAAGAAGCAGCCAAAGCTACAGGGAGAAATGAACTCATCAGCTTTTAGTCTTACAATTTGCAAGGGTTTGGGTGAGCAAATCCAGAATTAAACATTTCCTCAGAGTAGCATGATGTTGAGTAATTCCTCTGATAAAGTGTTTAGAGGACCCCAGAGTGCTTCGGGTGCTCTTGGGTGAGAGACCTTGCTCACGGTGAGCACACCTGAGCAGGCCATGGGGAATTCATCCCCACTGTGCCTGTCATGGTACCTGAAACACAGTGGATGCTGCCTCCATAACTTTATGGGTGAGCTGATGGCAACTGGCTTGCTGGTGTGAGACTATGAAAGAAGGGAAATTCCACAGGAGGGAGGATGCTGTGAGATGCTTGATGGGAGCAGAAGTCAGAGCATTTGGATTCCTGAGGAGGATGAAACACCCTGATCTGGAGGAGAGAGGAGAACCTCCAGACAAGGGCAGTCAACTGCTGGGTTTATGAGTGACTTAGCAGGAAGGTGTGCGGGAGAGATGTGCAGAAGCTGTATCTGCCTCTAATCCCAATAGTGGGGGAATGAGGACATTTTCCTGGGGGTGGGAGGGGAGCGAGGGGCTAAGCAGGCACATTCACCTTAACTAACAGGCAAGAGCAATAATGAGAGCTTTCACTGAGCACGGATTTGTCTACAGAAAGGGGCCATCGTCAGGTGGCCATTGTGAGAAGGCGCCTCTCCTCTTAACAATGGCTCTGATGAAGCTGCTGAAGGTTCTTATCAGGAAGAAAAGCCTCCCAGCAGCAGAGGAAGGGGAGGGAGGAAAAATAAAAGGTTGCAAAATCCCAAATCATCCTCCAGGCTCTGTGCAGTGGAGCCAACGAAGGGGGAGGCATGTGTCCTGAATGCCAAGTGACGCCGGCTGGTCAGCGGAGTCGAGGCTCTAAAGAGAGCTATTAAAAAGGATGAGAACGAGGAGGGGAGCAGCTGAGGCAGGGAGCGCCAGGCCGGCTGGGTGTAAACTGTGCAATCCTGAGTCTGTCAGGCTCAAGTAAATAGCCAGCAGTCACCAATGCTCATCCTTGGGCCTCCACCTGGGGGATTTGCTAGACCCAGTTCACAGAGGGATCCCTTCTTTTGCTGGATTCTCAGAAGGAAAAAGGAATTCATGGATTCATAGCCAGGAGAGTCCCAGCAAACTTTGGGCCCATCTTTGCAGGTTACAGACACCCAGATTCAGGAACAATAAAATTCTTGACCACAATAGGAAGGGAAAATAATTAGAATTTATTTTTTATCTACCAAACTTAGTTTGATGGTTTACTGATTGGGACTCATTTGGTCTTTATCACCTCCCAAGATGGGAGTATTATTATTTACCACTGGATTCATGGACTCTGATCAAACTGTCATGGTATTACCCCTATCAAAATGCCCCATTGGCTCTTTGCATTTAAATCAATTTAACCTCTGGCCTCCCTCTAGTCCCAGCATTTAAGCTTTCACAATGTGCTCACAACTCGCCTCCCTTGCTATGTCCACCACAACTGGAACACACACACCTCTTGCCTTGGTGGGGTTGAGGTTGACTCCTTGATGTTCTGGAATCAAGTTCTCACTCCTCCCTCTCCACTCCGGGTTGATGCTATTCTTTCCACTTGGAATGCTTTCTTGGCCTCTCCTCGTGCTGTGCTTCCTTTACTTGTTGAAGTCCTCCCTACCTTTCAAAGTCATGTGGATTCTCTTTTTTCAGGAAGTCTTTACCAAAGTTGCAGTGTCTCTTCTCTCCCTGGAACTCTCAGAGCACGTCTCTAACGGGTCATCTCTTATTACACCTTGGATTATAATACTTTATGTCTTTATCTAATCCTCTCTAATAAGCCCTAGCTCTTCAAGGGCAGGAACTGTGTCCTGCATATCTTTCTTTATCCCTCAATGACTAGCACATAATAAGTGATCATTAAATAGTGATTGAATTGGATTTTCATCACACCTGGATTTCCAATTTTAAAGTAGCATAAGCTTTCTTTCACCAGTTCTGAGTTGTTCAGAAAACAAATCCATGAAAATTATGTAGATCTGTAGAGACAACATTCAAGTGCAGGATAAAAGTTACATTGTATTAGTCAACCTTCCATCAGTGGGACAAGATACCTGAAACTTGGTGAGGTTTATATTGGCTCACAGTTTCTGTCCATGATCAGCTGGCTGTAGGCAGAAATAAAATGGTGGAAGGGCATGGTGGAAAAAAAAACAGCTCAATCCTCAAGCCAGGAAGCAGAGAAAGTAGGAAGAAAGCCAGAGCAAGAAGAAAGGATGAGGGGAAACTACTCCTTCAGGTCATGCCCCCAGTGTCCTACTTCCTCCTTCCAGGCCCTACACCCCAAGAGTGCATTCAGCTATAAACTCAGTGATGGAGAAGCCCACTGATGAGCTTAGCATCCCTGTAATCTGATCACTTCCCAAAAGCCCCACCTCTGAGCCCATGAGCCTCTTGGGGGACATTTTGATCCAAACCAAAACATGTAGGAAGACCAGCTGCTAATTAGAATCCTCATGAGGGACCGACAGCTAGATTTGGATTTTTGGATTTTTGGATTTCACATCTTTTCTTTTTCCTCCAAAGAGGATGGAAGAAAGTGATATAAGCTTCATACTTACCCTGTGGCTAGGACTTTGTTAACTGTTATACATCATTAGCTGTGTGAACTTTGTAACAGTCTTTGGCAGAGACATCTCTTTCCATTGCATGGTTGAATAAAGAAAGGCATAGCAAAACTAAATGACTTCTTTTTCTCCTCCCCTCTTCCTCCTCCTCTCCCTCTTCCTCCTCTTTCCTCCTCGTCTTCCCCCTCCTTCTCTTTCCTCCTTTTCCTCCTCTTCTTCCTCCTTCCCTTCTTCTCCTTCCTCTTCCTCCTCTGCCTTCTCCTCCACCTCCTCTCCCCCTCTAAGGACAGTCACTAAGTTGCCCAGACTGGGCTCAAACTTGCAGTCTTCCTGCCTCAGCCTTCCAGTGTGTTGAGAATACAGCTCCAATACTGGGACCAAACCCCTGTGTTTCCCCTTCTGGACTAGAGCTGGAGGCTTACTCTGGGAAAGGAATAGCTAGGGAAAGCATGCAAGATGCAGGGCTGTATGAAAATGGAATTGAAAATGTCTCTAACGATGTAATAGATGGAGAGAAGAATGAGATAGTGGGCACTGTACCTGCTGATCCTCTCAACACTTGAAGCAGTGTGGACAATGATCAGGTCTGGGAGCCAAATCATGGTACTGTAATTGAGAAACTACTAAGTCTGTCTCGGCCACTGATCAAGCAAGTGAAATTTATGTTACTAAAACAGGGTGGGCTTGGTATTCTCATCTGTAGAAAGGAGGGCATAATCCTCTCCAGAACGCTGCAGTGATTAAAAGAAGGGATACACTGTGATTAAACGACTGCACAAGAGGTGAAATTGCCATCCTGATAACTGAGACACGAGCAATTAGAATACTTTTTAAACTTACTTTTTAGATGTGTTCTCTTACAGTCCCTAAAAGTGAGTGACTTCAAGTGACAAAACTTTTCATTTTTATCCATATTTACCCCTGTGCAGGAAGTTTTCCTGACTCCACCCTAAGCTCAGTGGCTGCCCTTCCAGGGTGTCCCTGGCACACTCTGCTCGTGTCTGCCCTGGCTCTGCCCCCTCCCACAGCAGTTTTCTATAGAACAGTCTCTCCAGGCTCTGCCAGGAAGAAGCAGGGATGGGGACAGTGTCCACGTTTTTAAGGATAGCAAACGTGTTTAATAACTTATCTGTGATCAGCCCTGGCAAAGCTAGGGATCGGACCCTGAGCTCATATATTGAGCTGGGGGCTTGTTCTGGCCCAGTGGAGAGGTGACAGTCCAGAGGTCGATGAGATTGGTGAGGACCTCTAATGTCCCTTGGTTTCTGTACTCTGGGTCTGTGCTAATGGCTTGCCAGAAACTTCAGCATGACATGTGTGAGAGCGGTAATTATATTAGCTGTCACAAATTTAAAAGCCAACATCTAAGCTGACCCTTTCTAAATGACTCAAAGTGGCAATTTAATGAGAAACAAAAGCAGGAAAGGTGTATTTTTAAACAGGAGATTTTTATGGAGAAATTGACCCTGAATTTTACTGCCTGTGCTGAGGGTGGGTGAGAGGGAAGCAGAGCCCAGAGTGTCAGCCTCCATCCAGCCTCTGTCCCTTTGCCCTCACTGGCTGGAGCTCTTCAGAAGCCACACGAGGGGAGCCGAGGATATGAGGGCATTTGGGGTCACTGAGTTACCGGTTCCAGTCTGTCCTCTTTTCTTCCTCAGCTTTGAACTTGCGCAGGGGAAGCCTTCTGGGGACCAACACTGGACTACATTTCTTTTTTAAGGCTACGATTTGCATAATATAAAATCTACCCTTTAGAAGTGTGAATCCATGGCCATTAGAATATTACCAATGCTGCCCAACTGTCACTGCCACCTAATTCTAGAGCATTGTCGCCACTCCAGAAAGATGCTGGGTCCATCAGCCGCCCCTCCCCGCTTGCTCCCTCCCAGGTCCCTGACAATCACTAATCTCCGTTCAGTTCCTGTGGACCTACTTGTTCTCTGTTTTTCATGAGAATGGAATATTATACTGCTTGGCTTCTTTCGGTTAGCACAGTGTTCCCCAAGTTGAAAAGTTACAAGGAAAGTCTAAAACCACTCTTGCTTCTGATAATAATTGCAAATTTGGGAGTCCCCAACATCACTAGGTGTGACAATTCACTAGGAGAACTCATTATGCTCATGGCTATGGTTTGTTACAGCCGAAGGACATAGATATGGTGAGTTAAAGGAGGAAGAGTGTACCAAAGGCAAAACTTCCAAGCGTCCTTTCCCCCTGGGACAGGGACAGCTTTCCTTTCCTGATGTCAGTATGTGACAGTTTCCATGATCTTTGTCAATGCTTCATTGTGCAGACCTGCTTGGCTGCCCACCTGGCCACTCCAGTCTCCAGTCTCTCTGGAAGCTAACCAATCCCATGGGGCTCAAAGCCACCACTCTGAAATGTGTCATTAGTATCTGGCTGGCCCAAAGCTCCCAAGCAAACCTAGAAGTTTTATCAAGCAGGATAGCCCGAAGACCTACACACTACTCCACACTACTACTTAAATTCTTTGCTACATAAAAGTTCATCTGTGTTATAGCCTACATCAGTATTTCTTTCCTTTTTATGGTGGACTGATATTCCATTGTAGGGATTTACCGCACTTTGTTATCCATTGTCAGCTGATTGACATTTGGGTTGTTTCCACTTTTCTGCTATTATGAATATAGTCATCCCTCCTTATCTATGGGGGATTAGTTCCATCCTCTCCACTTAGAACCCCAAAATCTTCAGATCCTGAGGTCTTTTATATAAAATGGTGTAGTACTTGCATATAACCCACATAATCCTCCCATGTACTTTAAACCATCTCTAGGTTAATTACAATACTTGATACACTGTAAATGCTATGTAAATAACATTGTTTAAAAAATAACGACAAGAAATGGTCTTTGTAGAGACCAGTACAGACACAGCCATTGCAAGTAATACATGAACAAGGCTCGCAGCAAAGGATGCCCCAGTGGACTACGGGGCATCTGTGAGGAGGCAGAAGGCTGCGGCAGCCCCACCTGCACTTCACTCCATCCCTGTGGCTTCTCTGCAGTGCTCAGCCCATGGCAAATTCAAGTTTTGCTTTTTGAAATTTCTGTTCCAAATATTTTAGAAATATTTTCTACAGACATGTTTTCAATTTCTTGGATATACAGTATGCTGCATTATATGGTAACGCTATGTTAATCTCAGGAACTACTAAACTTTTCCAGTGTGATTACAGTATTTTACATTTTCACCAGTAATCTATAGGAGTTACAGTTTCTCCATTCACAGTAGTTTTGATTTTATTTTCCTGATGGTGAAAATTGATGTGCGTAGTTTAGTGTTTATTGTCCATTTGTGTATCTTCTTTGGAAAAAGTCTTTTCAAATCCATTGTCTATTTTTTTTTTTTTTTATATATGTGGTTACTGGGAGTCGAACTCAGGACTTTGTACTTGCCAGGCAGGCTACTGAGCTATATCACCAGCCCTCATTGTCCATTTTTTTTTTTTTTTGTGGTTACTGGGGGTCAACCTCAGGACCTCTCATGCCAGTAGGCGCCCCTGCTGCTGAGCAATATCACTGGCCCTTTTTCCGTATGTGGGTTCCGGGAGTCGAACTCAGGACCTCGCATTTACCAGGCAGGTACTTACGCCGCTGAGCCATCTCACCGGCCCCCATTGTCCATTTTTAAAAAGAGTTATTTATTTTTTGTTGAGCTGTAAGGGTTCTTTATGTACTGTAGATACAAATACCTTATTAGATGTATGATTTACAAATACTGTATTTATGTCATTATGTGGGTTGTCTTTCCATTTCTTCACAGTGTTCTTTGAAATAAAGTTTTAAATTTTGGTGAAGTCCAATTTATTTAACTAAAAATTTTTTTTTTATCCTGTTGTGGGCATTGAACCTAAAGCCTTCACACTGAGATACATCCCTACTCATTTCAAAAAAATGTATTTCGATGGCATTTTGTAGTTTTCAGTGTACAAATAGATTTTTTTTTTTTGTGGGTACCAGGGGTCGACCTCAGGACCTCGTGTGCCAGCAGGTGCCCGTGTCACTGAGCTATATCACTGGCCCTTTTTTCGTATGTGTGTACCAGGAGTTGAACTCAGGACCTCGCGCTTGGCAGGCAGGCATTTATGCTGCTGAGCTATCTCACTGGCCCCAGATGTTTTGTTAATGAATTCTTTTTGATGTTATTATAAATGGGATTGTTTTCTTAATTTTATCTGTGGATTATTCATAGTGAATGTACAGGTTTTATATTGGTTTTCATGTATTTATATCCTTTAATCTTGCTGAAGTTGTTTATAAATATTAACAATGTGTATTTGTTTCTGTTTGTACGTGACTTAAGATTTTCTATGTAAAAGAGATTGTTTTGCTTCTTCCTTTTTGTTTAGGTAACTTTTATTCCTTTTTATTGTCAACTTATTTGCCCATAATCTTCAGCACAAAGTTGAATAGAAGTAGCAATTGTGAACATCCTTGTCTTGTTCCTGATATTAGGGGGAAAGCATTTATTCTTTCTCCAGTAAGTACACATTGCGTGTGAGTTTTCCTGTGATACCTTCTATCACTTTGAGAAATTTCTCTTCTATTTTTAGTTTACTGAGTTTGTATATCATGAAAAGGTGTTGGATGTTGTCAAATGATTTTTTCCATCTATTATGATGATCCTGTGCATTTTTCTTTTGTATTCTATTGGCATTGTGTACTGCACTAATTTTCACATGCTAAGCTAACCTTGCATTCCTAAGGTAAATCCATCTGGGCATGCTGTAGAAGTACCGAGATAATCTGAGGTCTTCTCAAACCATGGACTTCAGTGTTGTCTGGGCCAGAAACTTTCCTCAGAGTTACTAATGCTCAGTTTTACCCTGTGCTTAAGTATGAAAACAGCCTTCCTTTACCCCTAGATTTCATTCAAAGTAAAACATCCCCATATGGCCTCTGTGAATGCAGTAACTATATCTTCTCATCTCTGGACCCATTGCTGAACACAATCTGGCACCTAGTAGACATACAATGAAAGATTTTGAAGTAATTGATTCACACATACACGAATGAATGACAGAATAATCTCTGCCTCTAGTGAGGGCATCTTCCATAGCTCTGAGTAGTGGGATGTTGTGGGGTGAGATTCCAGAGAGGAACATGTACAACCCAGTCTAGGTCTTACTCATGATGAAATTCTACCTTGTGATGATTCAGATTCCTTTTAAGTGAAATCAACAACTGAATTCAGATATCAGGCTTTTTTTTTTTTTTTTGAGGATGCTGAATCTGACGGTTGTGTATACCACATACTTAGATGCAGAGTGATTGTTATTATTCCATTACAAGGCTTTTTTATGCCTTCTCTCAGCTCTGTGTTTATAAGAATGATGCCAACCTTGACCACATTCTTCCCTCATGACTTGTGCTGTCCACAAAGCATAAGAAAAATCCTGACAAATATTTGTTGAATAAATGAACTAGAAAAAGAGGTTGAATGAAGGATGAATAATAAAAGAAGGAATCAACAGAATTAGCTCATAGGATTTGAATAACCTGACACGATTTACACTTAAGTCAATGCCATCTTTTGTCTTCATTTTTGCCCAGGATTATCCAGCAATGACCCCATCTTCTCTTTCTCTCGTTCCAAGTTCCACCCTCACTACACAGACCCGGTCTAGTCTGGGTAGACTGTGGGCCAAAGGAGTAAGTGTGGTGGTTAGAATATGGTTTGTCTCCTCGAGGCTCATGTCCTAGTGTTAGGGGGTTTTGGGGTCCTGGAGTCTTCTAGAGATGATTTCCAGGTTCTTTCTGTCCTGAACATAAAATTGGTCAAGACAAACACAAATGGTAGTAAGCTTTTACATTTGTTAAAGGTAGGAAAAAAAGAGGCTCTGCAGAGTGAGTATGAGCCAAGTAAATGTAGGGAAAAGAATTAAGAAGTATGTCCCACAGCACGAGGGTGGGTTATCCAGAAGGAACGTGATGGAAGGGCCTAATGGTGACTGTTTTTTTTTCTTTTTCCCATGAAGGAGATATGTCTAGGTCATCCCTTTGAAAACCTGCTCAAATTCTTGCCAGAAGTCCAAGTGCAGGGCTTTGGGAACCATTCTGTCACATGTCATGGGGTTTTGTAATTAACAGTTTACTTCTACTTTCCCAGCTAGTTTGAGCACACCCTGGCCTCCTCTCTCACTAGAAGCCTGGCTCCCAATGTAACAGTGTTGAAAGGTCGAGGGGAAGAAGTAATTACATCATATACGCTCTCATAAAGGGGTTAATGCTGCTCTCATGGAGCTGGTTATGTCTCAAGGGTTGGGCCAGTTCTCACGACAGCTGGTTTTAGGAAACAGTGAGCCTGGGTCCTTCTGACACTCTCGCTTCCTCTCTCACCTGGAGACCTCTCTTTCCTGCACACACTCCTGCTCTATGATGCTATGATGTCATGGGTTATGAGGTCCTCAGCAGAAACCGCTGTGGATGTCACTCTGAGAACTCCAGAACTGTGAGATAAATTAACCTCTTTTTCTGGATAAAGTACCCAGCCTCAGATACTTGGCTACAGCAACCCTACACAAACACCACATGTATTACTTCAGAGGAGAGCCTCAGTTTCCTTCCCAAGTCTACTAAAACAAAATCTATGTTGTGGAAACATTTCCAGATGATTTCTGTGCACAGTAAAGTTTGAGAGGCAGTGATCTAAAATTTTATTCAATGGTTGCTCCAGAGCTGTTTTGATTTCAAAGGAACCTTGGTAACTCTAGGTATAGTTCAATTTGAGATAAGGAAGTGAGAGATGAAGGGTCAATCTCATATTAATAAAATGAAATCAACAAATAGTTATGGACACCATATTGAACATGGGGTTAGATGTTTCCTTATGTGCACTAAGGAGAAAAATTAAAAAATGCTTTTTCTAAAAAATACCTTAGTAGATCTATCATATGCTTTTGGATCTGAATTCTTTTGCCACATCAGGTGGGACCATAGTTAGTCAATAGTCAGCTGGTTCCAAGGCAGAGTGGCATGGCAGAGGGGTATCACAGAGGAAAAAGAGTTCATGGAGTGGCAGGCAGAAGGTAGGAAGCAGCAAGCAGCAGCAGCAGCACCAAGCCTGCTTTTCCCTTTTATCCCAGCCTACTGATTGTTGCCACTCACACCCAGGGTTTGGCTTCCATTATCCACACCCTTAATCCCAGTATCATACTCTTAATCCACAGCCACACATGCTAAACCCAACCACCTCCCCGAAGCCCCACCTATGACCACATGAGGCTATGTGGGGGACATCTAGATACAAGCCACAATACCCAGTCAAGTTGGCACCTAAATTAACCATCACACTGGGGCTGCTGTGCAGGGGGAGTGAGAAAGAACTAAATCACCGTATCTGGACTTGAGGACTGAAAAATGCAATTTTACTTTTCTAACTCAGGCTTGATGTTCCTTTAGTGAAAAACACTTCAGAGATCCTTGTTATGGGACAGTGGCTGCAATGGAATAAGACAAGCTTTCCTATTCAATTCCTTTGGAGAAAGAGAGATTGATGGAAAATAACACAACCATCTTCCTGGAACAGATGGGCCATGCATTTTGCTTGAGGCAGCTCCATCCGTTCTAGCACATGGAGACAGCTCCAAGAACCACATCAGAAATGCTTTAAGGAGGGAAGGCACTGGCTGGGAAAGAATAGCAATGGGAACTAAATATGGTCTGACTGGCTAATCATCTCTGAAGGGAGATCAAGCAGCGTAGTGATGCTTCTGTGGGCAAATGCGATGGAGAATTTGCCTGGGCTGGGAGGGATAACGTGAAGCAAATGTAAGGCGAAGGACCATCCAGGAAGAATGCCTTGCACCATGGCTTTGCAGGAAATCGATTTCCTGTCCCTTCTCTGGACATTGTACATTCCTCATCTTTGTTGTGTGTGCTTTTCTAGTGTAGGAAATCCAAAATGACAACTTGAAAATTGCCTGAAGAAAGACCAGAGTGTGTGCTACCTAAGCAGATGATGTGCATAGTGACATCAAGGTCCCTCCCATGTTTGTGCACCTAGATGGGCAGACACTGCATGGAGAAGGTCTTTTTCATAAAATGATGGGATCTCTAGGAAAGGACTTGACTTTTCCCTCATTTTACTTTTCCCTTCTAAGAGGGAAAATAGTGAGCACTTCCAGCTTTATTTCTGAGTCCATGGAAGAGTTTAATGGACTAAGAAATTTCAGTAGCTCTTTTACCTAGAGAAGAAAACATCAATTCTTTTTCTTTTCTCTTTTTAGTGGATTTAAATAGACAACACATAATGTCATTAGGATAACAACAACACAACTCTATGAGGTGCGATTGAAAAATAGGGTGGATGTGTAAATAAAAAATCTATTACAGCTGGGCATGGTGGTGCATGCCTGTAATCCCAGCACTCAGGAGGCTGAGGCAGGAGGATCAATAGGAGTTTGAAACCAGCCTGAACTACATAGTGAGACTCTGTGTTCAAAAAAAAAAAAAAATCTATTATAGGAAAAAACACATTGCCATTGATCTCCCTCACCTCCCCCCCACAACTTCAGACACACTTATCCCTTAATTTTTGCCACTTCATGCAGTTCTGGAAGTCCGCTTTTGTGACTTCAGTCTAGCTCTTGTGACTGCCTGAAAGTTCTAAATGGATTCAAAACATTTACCCTCATGGCCATATTGACTTTGGGGAAGAGCCAGGAGTTGCTCAGTACCAGCTCCAGTGAATAAGGTGGACGAGGATGCGCCACAAGTTTCACAGATCTGCCTTTCTGTTGGCCGACACTTAGTAGCACATTCTCTGTATTTTTTATCACACCTTTTAAAGACACCAAAGGGCTTCCAGATCTGCTTCAGAAAGTGGCAAGAAGGATGAGATAAGTGTATTCAAAGCAAGAGGAGTATTTTGAAGGGGACGAACAGCAATGTGTCTTTTACAGTAGTAAATTTAAGCATTCATCATATATTTCAATCACATCTCTTACTGTGATTCTTTGCCAGTTTGGGCCGCTATAACGAAGTACCATCGACGGGTGGCTTTCACCCTACCTACACGTCTAACACTTCCGGAGGCTGCTATTACAGACAGCTAAATTAGGTAGGACTATGATAGGAAGTTAGACAGGGCTAGGCCCTCAAGGGAGTCAGTGCAGAGGCTAAGAACACAGTACAACTGTGGCTGGGGGTACATCTGTCAAAGGCCAGGCCTCAAGATAAAGACGGAATTACCGGGCCTATGTGTCTCCCAAGGGATAAGCAATAAATTAAAGATGGTACTATAATTACTATCACCTGGTCCAGTAAAGTCCAGGGAGACATCAGTCACCAGGTGAGTGACCAGGACATCCAGACCTATCCCTTCTTACAAATGTCTTTGTTCTTCCCATGTACTCGTGCTATGTCACCTGCTTCCCTATTGGATCAATACTAGTTAAGCGGCTACACTTGTAATCTTATTGGTTGATCATAGTTTGACCCATGTAGTCCTCATCTCATGATTTTGTGCCCGCCTTGTGATTTTGCTTTATAAAACATTCTCAGAGAAGTGGGCACTATGGCAACCCAATTTCAGGTCCCCTCCTCTCTCTTAGGAGCTACCTCTGTCAATAAATTTTTCTCACTCTTAACCTCCATTCTTCCTTAGAATTCATTCTTTGATTGCAGGGAGGATGAGTTTGGCATATCTCACATCTAGCAGGTTGGGAGTTACATTTTTCCCTGTATCACTGTGAGTCTGAGATCCAGTTTCCAGCGTGGGCCGCTCTGCTGAGGGCTGACCTCCACACGCGGACTGCTGACTTCTCCTGGTATCACCTCATGGCAGAAGGACGGTGAATAATGTCCAGAGTGCATTTTACAAGGGTACTAATCCTGTTCATGAGGGCTTTATGCTCATGATCTGGTCACCTCTCCGAAGGCCCTAAGGCCTCACCTCCAAATTCCATCACCCTGGGGAGGGGTAGGATTTCAACCTAGGAATTTAGGCAGAGACAAAAACATTCAATCCACAGCAGAGAACTCACCCACAGTCACTCTGAGACATTTTGGGGGACCACTCTTTGAATCCTGCTACAGCCAGTGGGCAGGGATGCTTCCTGGACCCACTGCAAATATCTAGGAATTAATTTTGCTTTAAATACTTTCTTTCTTTAATGTTTCAGGTGACCTGGTCTGGGTAATGACGCTCCTCTAGTCCACGCGGCTTTTACAAAGCAAGGCTCTGGCAATCAGGGCTGTGAAACAGGCCTGGCCCAGTGGGAGTCAGCTTGCTCAGGCCTTGAGCTTTGGGTCGCGTGAGCTGCTGCACGCGGAGAGGAGCAACAGAGCTGTAAGCAGCCGGACTGCAAACCTTCCGCCCCCGGCCCTGAAGCTGTGAGACCGCGACTTTCTAAAGGGAAGTGGACGCTTGCGCTGGTTATTTATGGACAATACCACTTCAGCTTGATCTTGCAGAAACAGCCTGTTCTTTTATTCTCTGGAAATGGCTGTAAACATTTACGAATCCAGAGCGCTCAGCAGCAGCGTTTCAGGAAGCAGGTTGTCCACTTGCCAGCACACTGCTGGCCACTTGTATACTGTCTCCTTGGAAAATGCGCTGGCTTCCATTTCATTTTCCTCCCCATCCCTTGGACTTTAGGAACTTGCATTTCAAGGGAGGCCAGCTCCTCCTTCCAGGGGATGGGGTTGAAGTGCTGCCCTGTATGCTCTGATTTCCCTTAGCCACTGTGTGAAGAGGGCCTCTGCCTTGGGCACAGAGAAGTATTCACGGCACTGTGAAAGGAAGCCGGTTAATCAGGAGGTAACCAAATGCCACTGGAGTAGGAAATACGAGGCTGAGTGACACGCATCCAGCCACAGATGCACTAATTTAATTTCATGCCCCAACATCAGCTGCTCCTCTCTGCTTAAAAGGAACATTTGCATCCATCTGTCATCATTTCTCCCTTTCATTTTAAAACCTCTTTGCTCTCTTTTCTTTCCCTTTATCCCCCTCCCACCACAACTTGATGAAATAATGGGACACATTTAAATCCAAACTCAGGCAATTCAAATTCTGAACTGTGATTTTGTTCCACTCTAAGTCAACCTGGAAGGGTGTCTGGGGAGAAGAAATCAAGGGGCCAAACAAAAAAGCAAGTGAGAAAAAGGGGAGATTTTGAATGCAAATCAGCCTCCTCAACCCATTTGGAACCACCTGCTGTGAACTGGGGTAGAATGTCTGGCCCATTAGCACCTTGTTAGGTTGTCAGAAACCAAGCAAGCAGCTGAATGGCCAATAATGGGGAGGAAATGGCTGAGACATTTAGAAGCTCAGCTCCTGCTTGTTGGTATTCTACCCGACCCACTTCTGAGACCCAAAGGGCCTGGCTGGCAGGAGTGGTTCAAGAGAAAAGAAAGGTAGGAGAGAACAGCTTAATTAAATTTGTTAAATTAAAAAGAAAAAAGTAGGGCTGGGGATTTAGCTCAGCGGCACAATGCCTGCCTGGCAAGTGTGAGTTCATGAGTTCGATTCCCAGTACAAAAAAAAGAAAAAAGTAGCAACCCGATGGCCAAAAAGGAACAGAGGTTAATTTACATCATCCAGGGTGGGGCAATGGACTTTCTGGGAATGATTCCAATGTGCTGGTTATCTCTGGCTTCATTATATATTAAGCAGAGATTTGGTGAGAACATATAGGATATTGAGAATTGCATGGTAAAAACTCAGTGATTAAATTTTGATCCACAGGAGACAAACCTCAAATATCAAAGATAGGTTTGACATGCATGTCCATCGACATTCCTGTGCCAATGCTTTGAAGAATGCAACTCAAAGAAAGTTCTGCCTTATTATCTGTTTGTTTCTTCTTTGTAAGAATCTTTTTGGTCTATGTCTTGTACTCTGAGTGACTACTTTGAAGACAATGATACACAGTGTACTAACTATTGTTATTGTCTTGTTATTTTCTTATGAAATTATTTTCTTGTTTTTCTTTCATAATAAAAGAGAAAGCAATACTTGCTGTAGGGTCTGATGAGGGAAATGCTTGCTAGAACATCCTTGACGCTTCTCTCTCCAATAATTTGTTTGAGAACAAGGTTAGGGACATTATATCTAATGCCATAGATTTTATGGTTTAACTCTAAGAATCCCCCCCCATGCCTCTTGTAGCTTTTGAAAGTTGAATGGACCCTGGGGGACTCATTATGGCTGTGTCTAGATGTCCTCCCAAAGCCTCATGGGGTCACAGGTGGAGCTTTTTCAGAGGTGGCTGGATCAAGAGTGTGATGCTGGGATTAAGGGCGTGTGATTACTGAATTAGTCCTCTGATTGGTTTGGTATAGTTTTGACTGTGAGTAATGGAAAAGCCCTCCCTGGGTGTGAGTGCTACCTGCCCTAAGAGGGTGTACCCTAGATAGAATATAAGGGACAAAAAGAGGGCTGCTGTTATTGCTTGCTGCTTGCTGCTTTTTGCCTTCTGCCTGCCATGAACTGTTTCTCCTCTGCCATGCCAACCTACCTCGGAGCGAGCCGACTATGAACTGAAACCTCCACAAACTGTGAGCTAAATAAAACTTTTCTCCTTTAATGTTAGGTATCCAGTGTTTTGTCTCAGCAACGAGAAAAATCACTGACACAATTTTCATGAATGAACAGATCTATTGATTTGTTCATAGCTGAATGTGCTGTTAGGAGCTGGCCCTGGTCTGAAGAGGAGGGTCACTGCGGGTGTGACCTGGAAGGGTGTATCTGCCTCCCTGGTTCCTCCCTTCTCACTTGCTTCCTGACCACCACGATGCTAGCAGCTTTCCTCTGCCATGCCATTTCTGCCTTGGAGCCAGCTGACTGTGCACTGAAACATCTAAAAACCAGGAGCCCAAATAAACCTCTCTTCCTTTAAGTCTTGGCTGTGGGGTATGTTGTCCAAGCAACAAGAAAGTGACTAGGACAGTGACATGTAAGTTATAGAGAGATCATAGGTTTTGCTGATGACAGTATTTATTTCTTGATATCAAAGATATTTAGTCTTTTACTAGAGTTCTTGCTTTCTTTCCATTTTAAAAATGAAAATGAGTTTATTTGTTTTAGTATAAAATAAACCAGAAGACCCTTACAGACTGTGATGACCTATTAGAGATGGCAATGGGAAGAAAATTCTGTTATAGGGTTTTTGCCAAAAGATTTGAGTGGGATGGTAGTGTCTGTAAGGTCAGGCTTAATGAGCTTGGACTAACTGAAGGTCAGTGACCTTCCAACTTACAACGTGTGCACAGAGAAAAGCAATAGCCACATGGATCAGGGTAGAGGTTGGGAAAAGATAGTTACTAGAAAGCCTGTGGTTTGCCAAGTGTACCTGTCGTTTTCAAGCCAAACTTCCTTGAAAGCATTTTAAAATTATTTTGTGGTGGTGATCAAGATAGTTTTAAGTGGTTTTGTTCGGATTAAGGGGATGGATTTCATGATCACTTAAGGTCCTCAGAGTGTTTATGAGTTTTCTGGTATGCTTAAGTAATAATGCAAGATAAATAATTCCATGGTATTTGTTATAGTTTTTACTTCAGACTGGAGGAGATTAGGATTTACGGTGCAAGAACAATTTTTTTGTCTCTCTATCAGGATAAAAAATGAGACATAAATAACCATATTTTACCTAATTTTATCAAAGTGCAAGGTAAGTGCAGAATTTTGCAAATGTTTGAGCAGTTTACTCTAAGTGCTAAATGCTAATAGTGTTTGGTTTTGATTCCTGAGGGAGCTTTCTCCCACTATTTCTGCAGCAGGATCCCAGAGCGCTATAACCATACCCTGCTTTTCTGCAGGAATATGGAAATTTTCCGGGCCCAGCTGTGCTCCACCGGCTAAGGAGCCCACAAGGTTAATGAACACCCACAAAGACGGAGGAGGAGAGAGAGCATTCTTTACCGGGTGATTAGCATGCCAGCATTCTTCCTTCAGTGGTAATGATGGTCAAGAAGGTGCCTGGTGATAGAGGGGAGAATGGAGGGTTGCTGCTTCTTCTGCCTCAAATGCTTATTAAAATTCATTTCCATTCAAATAGCCATCCTCTGATTTTCATCATCAAATAAGCACACACTGTACATATTTAACAGGCAGGAGACCTGGGCCCAGTTCGTGTCTTTTTGAAGTGAAGGCCTGTTCCCTTAATGAGTGTCCACGCTTATCTCTGTATGTAAATTTCTCCCACCTCCTCTTCCTTACCCCCTACACTTTGCTGCTTCCCAGTTCTGGGATCGCTGATGGGCAGTCTAGATGCCTATTATAAAGATAATTCACTTGGAGCGGAATGGAATCTCCTCCTCCAGTCTTGCTCATTATAAAGGTGAAGCCCTCTGGAGGGCTGGCTGGGAATGAACAGATTTACAGAGTAACTTTTTCCTGGGCAAGAGGCAGAAGCAGAGGCAGGACAGAAGTAGTTTCCTTACTTCTCTTAGCTGTGGATATTTTTTCCCTTTTGGAGCTGGCCTCCATTCGCAGACATGCTGATTGTCTTTGGAGCTCCCAGGGACCACCGTCCACTGGAAGCCATCTCAGCTCAGGAAGTTCTTTACTGCACAGCTCCTAGGGCACAGCTGAGCCTGCCCTACTGTTGTCAGACACCAAGCGGCAAATGAGAGTGCCATCGTCAAGAGTGTGGGCAATCTGGTCATTCAGCAGAGCACAAAGATATTGTGGTGTGCCAGGTGGACCTCAGAAAAGCTTAGTTTATATTATTATTATTATTATTTTTTTTTAATGTGGGTACCGGGAGTCAAACTCAGGACCTCGCGCTTGCCAGCAGGCGCTTGTGCTGCTGAGCTATCTCACCGGGCCTATATTATTTTTAATCATAAGCAACATAAAAAAGTTATCTGAGGGGTTTGGAATTCTCTGTTGAGGGCTTTGGAATTCTCAGCGATCACACAATGGTACCAACAAAGTAAATGTATTAGTAGTGAGAGTCCTGTTAAATTCATGGCAAGCCTGCATTTTCTAGCATGATTCAATTTTCAAATTATCTCAGTATAATTAAAGACCAATCACAGCAGGACAACAAAGAGCTCCCATTTACTTCCTCTTTGTTTTTCCCTCAGTTGCCTCTAGTTAGGAAAGAAAAAAAAGCAAAACCTTTTAGGTTTAAAATAACACAACTCAATCTTGTGGGCTGGAAAGAATCATCTGCAAAGAGTCCTGATGGGGAATGTGGTAGCAGGAATTAGTTTTACAAAGCATATGCTGAAACAAAATATAAAATAAGTGAGATTTAGGGGAAATCGAAAGAAATATTTCTTGCTCAGTGTCTGGTTCTCGTGATTTCTTTCTTCTGTTGAAACATATTGTGTCTCCTAATTTTAGAAACTTGATTATTCATAGGAGGTTGATTCTGATGAAGCTGTTTGTTTATTTTTCAGCACAGAAATTGGGCAAGTTCAGGAAGTTTGTTTAATCTCCTTGTCTGATTGGAGAAAATAGCTCCCCCTCCCCCATGTTCTACCATAGGTGGCAGAAGCTCATTTCTCACCCTCAGGAGCCCCTAAAATTGCCTGGCCCAGCATAGTTTAGAGACCAAATGGCCTGACAATATCTGGTTCTTTATGGCTTTGGCCACACTGTTTTTCACTTAGGGAATGCCACCCATTTCTTGTTGAACAATAAGAATAAATTTGTTTAGATGTAGAATTATTAGAGTAGCTGTTTCAGTCTCATCACTATCAAGACTGGCAAACATTTCCCTTTCTTATCTGTAATGAAAACCAACCACGACCGTGTGAAAGATTCCAGGAGAGGCAATACCGATGAGATCATTTATTAGATTTAGAAGAGCTGAAAACAAGCGCTAAAAGCTATCTATCTTCTATACTTTATGGAAAAGGACCGATGACTCAGACTACCAGGACAGTATCTCCAAGGTGGAATTGAAATCTCTTTTTGTGTGTGTGTGTGTGGGCACCGGGAATCGACCTCAGGACCTCACACGCCAGCAAGTGCCCGTGTCGCTGAGCAATATCAGTGGCCTTTTTTCGCATGTGGGTTCCGGGAGTCAAACTCAGGACCTCGCGCTTGCCAGGCAGGTGCTTATGCCGCTGAGCTATCTCACCAGCCCTGGAATTGAAATCTTAAAGTAAGCAGCACGTAAGTGTAAACATTTTAGGAGAAGAGGGATCCAAAGGGAGAAGAAAGAAATGCCTAAAGGCCTCCCACTACCTGGAATACAAAGCTGTGTGCCACAGTTATGCAACAACGTAACTTCGTAAATAGTGCTCTGGTTTCAGAAGACTTCAAAGATTTACCTCTTTTTCCTGAGTTGGAGATCATAGCTCTAAACATTAGACGGCAGTGAGCAATACTTGGGTCATGTGAGATGCATAAGTGGGAATAAATAAAACCAAGAATGATGTAAAGAACAAATAAATGCCATTTAAATGAGAAATTGCACAGGGCAGTTGCCTTCTTTTGATGTAACAAAGTGATCAGAATAAGCTGATCATTGCCTGAAGAAAAATCTTTTCTATGTTTAAAAATGTCCTGAGCACATGTGAGTTTGGAAAGTAAGTAAATCTAAAGATATTTGCTTTAGAATCCTGACAATTTAAAGTTCTCACATGTTCATTAAGAGTTTCACTTTGTTAATTTAGAAATGGATTTCAAAATCCTTTGTTTGGCCCCAGGAAATGGAGCTGGCTTTAGGCCCCTCTTTGCTCTGTAGAAGCCATGTGACCTGGGCAGGATCAGTTTTGTCACTTGTCAGATGGGGATAATAAAAATTTTGAGTGCAAAAAATAAAACTTGGTAATAAAATTAAAGAAGTTAGCTGAGTGCTCAATAATAAATGTTGGCTGTTACTATTTAGACGAGCGAGTGATAGAAGCCTGGATCATTCTAGAAGTGAGCGATCTTAAAGAAAGTATAGGACTTGGGCCGGTGAGATGGCTCAGTGGCGTAAGCGCCTGCCCAGCAAGCGCGAGGGCCCGAGTTCGACTCCCGGAACCCACATACGAAAAAGGGGCCAGTGATATCGCTCAGTGGCACGGGCGCCTGCTGGCGCATGAGATCCTGAGGTCGACCCCCGGTACCCACAAAAAAAAAAAGAAAGGATAGGACTGTGGGCCAGGAATTCTTTGGGGTGTCTGATCATTTCAGAGAATGAAGGCTAAAGTTTTAATTCCATTGAAAATATATTCACTGAGCATTTTTCAGGTTCAAATTATGCATTCAGCCATGTCCTGTAGACTGTATTCAAGTAACAGAAATAAGAAACCTATTCAACTTCCTCTGTTCTGAGACAGAAATGTTCACTTATTTAACAAATATATACTGAGAATCTGGAAGACACCCACTGATGCGGTAGAGGTTCAGGATTGGGCAAAGTAGATGAATTGCTTTACTCTGTGGAACCAGGAACATTTGAATGAATGTTCTTTGACTTTGGAAGAAACAATTCTAAACTTTATGAAAAGTAATAGTGATTTCTGAATAAATGTCTTAAAAGTCACAATGCTTCACTTACCTCTATTCAACAAGCATAAAATTGTGATCCATTTCTCAAAATTAGAAGGTGATTACAGACTAGATTTTATAGACATAAAGAGATAACATCTTAAAGCAATAAGTGTACACTTTACTGCATTTCCTTGACTCATCCTGATATCTATTAAGCTTTCCTATTTGACATAAGATACCTATTTTCTCTATATATCAATAGCTGCATATCTTTCTTTCCATTTCTCAATTTAAATTTCCTCCAGAACCATACATCCAAGCAAAGTTCTTTCTTAGCTCAGAGTCTATATTTTATCTCTAACTTGCCTGCTTGCCTGCCCCTTTATTTCCACTTTTAGTTTGCAGCCTGGCTGTCCTGAACAGTCTCTCTGCAGCCCGCAAACAGGGCTCTATGTGAACACAACGGATCCACTGACAGCACAGCCCTAAGGATGCTGACCTGCACTCCACCCAACTCCCTGAGAAAACAAGGTGCAAACCTCACGTGGATGGATCCTGCCACTCTGCTCCCAAATCACAAAATTGTTGAATTAAAGACAGCATGGGGCCGGTGAGATGGCTCAGCGGCGTAAGCGCCTGCCTTGCAAGCGCGAGGGCCCAAGTTCGACTCCCGGAACCCACATACGAAAAAGGGACCGGTGATATCGCTCAGCGGCATGGGTGCCTGTTGGCGCGCGAGGTCCTAAGGTCGACCCCCCGGTACCCACAAAAAAAAAAAAAAAAAAGACAGCATGATCATTAGCAAATCTGGTGACATCAGGAGTTTTAAAAGTATTTTGTGATTGGACAGGCACATTTGTCCTTGGACTGCCTGAAGGCTTTAAGGATCCTGGACAATATCGATCTTCATTGAGCTTTGAAATCGCAACAGCAGGAACAAACCAGATGGCCCCTCCAAATGAAGATGAATGCGTGTGATTGTCATTCAGAGCTCTCAATAGTCCAAGCTGCCATACACACTGAGTGGGATGCTTGTCTCTGTCCATGGTCCTAAAAGTCATCTTTGATTCAGATGTAGAAGAGCCATTAATAAAGGCAGTAGCAAATATTAGAAAAGCATGTTTAGAAGCAGCATTCTAACTTAGTGCTGTATCACAGATATACATGCTCATTTATTCATTTATAACTATTAATCATTGTGGTGATTTACTGATAGCATTTTAAAAATTATCACCCTCCTTCTCCTCCTCCTCCTTCTTCTGCCTGCTTCTTCTTCTCTTTCTCTTTCTCTGGAAGTGTGTGTTTTAGTTGACTTCGGGTCATGGGAAGAAAATGTCAGCATTTGCAGGGGGAAAGAAACTTGTATTTATTAAAAGCAGATGGTTGAACTGTAGCAACAATTTATTGTTTCCTTTTATGAAATCTTATACCAAAGGTTTTATAACTCAACCATAAAAAATTAGCCTGTTGGATAAAACTTAGGAGAGACTCTTTGCAGGCTAACCAATTAGGGGAAGTTCTATAACCCACAAGTTATGCTTACAGAAAATAAAGTGATACTGAGCTGTAAATGCCTAACTATCCACCACCCGTTGTGAGGAATTATAATTTGAAATTGATAACTAAGTGGTGAATTAAAAACTTCAAACCCCAGAGTTGTACAGCGCTAGACAATTAGGATTGGGATTCAGCAAAAACATTGGCATTGATGCCAAGAAATGGCTGAGATGTGGAAGTTCAGGGGCCAGCTGTTGTGCATCTGTTGTACTTTTTACCAATATAATTATGAGGAAGGGGGTAAGTGAGTTGGCAAAGATCCCTAGTGCCTGGTACTTTTAAAATCATTAAATAAGATGATATTACTTCGTCATACACTAGGACCACCTGAGCCCTTTTAGAATAGGTGTGAGAATTTCTTTAAACAATGGAATGTAAGAGTCCAAAGCAGGGTAGGTCCAAATTTGTGATTTCTGGTCTTGTACTATAAATTGATTTGTATATCTAGTTCAACAGAAAGACAAAGAAAAAAAGTAAATTTTTTTTCATGGAGTGGTCATATATCTAGAATTTTAATGTGAAAAATATTTGAAATACATTCTAGATATCTCATACCATAAAAATGGTTTGGTTCTAAAAGTTATTTTTATTTGATTGTATGTTTAATGCTTCACAGCTATGACTGTCCAGATAAAAGAGCACAGAAATAATAATTGTATGAGATTTTGGTAATTATTATGAATGACTTAACTTATTAAGTAATACCAGCTCTTAGAACAAAGGCATAGCAAGCCCTCTCTTACAATTGTGTTATTATTGTTGCTGATGTTGTTTTCTTTGTTGTCATTAGAGAAGATGGGGTCAGAAAACTCCTACTCTAGGCAACAACTCAATACATCAGTTAACTGCTTTGACCAGAGCTGCTTGCATGACCCTTTTCCCTGTTCTCCTCTCTTCTTTCTTCCCCACCTTCTCGCCTTGCCCCAGTTTCTCAGTCTCTATACTTTTTTTTTTTTTGTGTGGGTACCGGGGGGTTGACCTCAGGACCTCGCGCGCCAACAGGCACCCGTGCCACTGAGCGATATCACCGGCCCCTTTTTCGTATGTGGGTTCCAGGAGTCAAACTCGGGCCCTCGCGCTTGCAAGGCAGGCACTTACGCCGCTGAGCCATCTCACCGGCCCTCAGTCTCTATACTTTTGTCCTAACAATCTTGGTCTAAGTTACTGTATCTTTAATAAAAACTAAATGTGAGAAGACAGAAAGGTCTCTCAGCGTGATCTAATAATAACAGAGTGGATGAAATAATAGAAATATATCAAAAGGATAGTCAAGCTTTTAGTCTGGGATCCAAAGGATAAAAGCATCCCCCAGTTTCTGCATATGGAAGTCTGAAAAATAACACCTATTTCAAAGAGCTTGATGAGGATTAAATAAATGTGTCCAAATTGTTTAGCACAGCGCTTTGTATCTGGTGTCTGCTTTTAAAAATTATTTATTTTTTAGGGCCAGTGAGATAGCTCAGCGGCATAAGCACCTTCCTGGCAAGTGCGAGGTCCTGAGTTCGACTCCCGGTACCCACATGTGAAAAAAGGGCCGGTGATATCGCTCAGTGGCACGGGCGCCTGCTGACATGCGAGGTCCTGAGTTTGACCCCCAGTACCCACAAAAAAATTATTTTAAATTTCTGTTCTTATTCTTCTTATTTTTCTTAATGGGGCCAGAGCAGACAGATCTCAGAAATTCTGAAACTGATCTCCATGTAGACATCAGAAGTCAAGCACTGCTCCAGTAATCTACCCTCCCTGAGGCTGTAAAATTGACTTGGTTTTCAGACCCATGGCGTTCTCATGCCAGGCACTTCGCTGTCTGTATAAACCTTGCCTCTAGATCTCTCTGGTGCCTTCCCTCTGAATAGTGAATGCACTTAAATCACGCCCAGGCAGCCTGGGTCATTGAAGACACTGCACGCATCTCAGGGCAGAAGTTCATGCCTGGTAGTGATTTAGAGGCTTCAGGAGTCACTGAATTAAAAAAGCCTCCGCTGAAAGTAAGGCTAGAAGTTTCAGGACAGGGCTGGGGATGTAGCTGGATGGCAGATGTGTGTTTAGCATGTACAAGGCACAGGGTTCAATCCCTTGCACCAAAAAAGAAAAGAAAAAAAAAAGAAGATTCCAGGGAACCTCTTATGTTTTGTTTGTTAGTTCTGTCATGGCTCTCACCTCTGCTCCAAACTATAGCCCACCTCCTCCTCTCTCAGTGGGCACTGAGGGAGCTGCACATTTAGTTTCTGGTTGGGTTCTAAGATCCGCTCCCGAATCCAAACAGCCTTTAACATTCTCTGTGTCCCTGCTTTCTTGTTTTCCAATCACTACCCATCTTCTTAAATTTGTTTTGTCCTTTGCAATTCATAAATTCCACAAAGTGGGTGAGTCTTTCCTGGGTGAGTGTCTCCTATTAAATCTCAAATCTGTACAGGTCAGTGGCCTGGTTTATAATCTCCTCAGTCTCCTGTCACCAACAATTTTCTTTGTTTGTTTGTTATATTTTTTTGAGACAGGTCTTACTATGCACCCCAGGCTGGCCTTGAACTCGCTACATAGACCAGGGTGATCTTGGTGCAATTCTCCTGCCTCAGCCTCTTGAGTGCTATCAGGCATGTACCACCATGCTTGGATTACCAATTAGTTTTTTGTTGATTTGTTTTATTTAAATTTTAGCTTTTGTAGTACGTAGGTAAACAAAAATGACTTATCACATAAATAGCGTGTTTAACTCCACGTTAATGTTTTAATTACTTCTACTTCAGTTAGATATACAAACTTTTGGTGTGTTTGCACCACAACTGAGTGAACTGATAGAAGTATTCATAACTTAGGTGACTCGAACTAATATTTTGACCTGTATATCTGTGCTTTCTGCTTTCCACCATTTTTTTTCTCCAGTAAACATATACTCAGCATTACTCAAGCTTTGGGTAGACTGGCTCCATAGTCTATAGTTGTGTATCAGAAAATGATACACAAGTTCACATCTTACCATCTGAAGTTCAAGCTTTGATTTGACAATTGCTTATTTCTTTTAGCAGATATCTCTTTGATCTGAACAGAGACATGGAGGAGAGGTAAAGGAAGGAGATTATTCAGAATCTCAGGCAATTGTCAAGCAGAAGATGCCCAAGTGCTCCAGGGAGGCGCACTGGAGAGGAGGTGGCTGGGCCCTTCCTGTCCTCTGCGGACAGTTCCCTGAGATAATCGAGCACAGTGACTGTGTGTGCACAGCTCGGAAATCATCTTTTATTCTTCTGAACATCTTCTAGGACTGGCTTGTGGAGAGGGGTGGATGCACACCATGTTTGTTATAATATCTCAGAAATTCATTTGTATGGCTAAGTTGTTTTGAAGAGTCAACTGTTGAACCGTTGGCTACCCCTGTGTGTAGAGTAAGAAGATAATTGCTCTGATCCTAGGGTGAACCATCTGCTAGTACAAATTGCTCTGCTGTCTGCTTCATTGAAACACTTGTGTTCGTTATATTATGTTGAAATGTTCATGAAACGTGGTATACACTAAGCTGTGTTCCTGGAAAATTTGATTCTATAAATGGGCAGAAGACTCTTAATTGCAAAGGCTCTTCTCTCTCTCTTTAGATTTCTAGACTGCTTTGCTGATTTGATCTGGGGCCCCGGAGAGCCAATATCTTGTGAGAGTGGCTGATTATTGATGCCTAGGCGGACACAGCAGTGACCATCCAAATTTACGACAATCACAATGGTTTCCAAAACCTCTTTTAAAAAATGTTCCTGAGTTCTGGAATCTGAAAAATGTCTTGTTAGTATAATTCTAATGCTTCTTGTGATGTTGCTATTAGAGAGTTCGGTTAGTGTCTCTTCCTTCAGCATTGTTGATACTGTAATATAAATCTGGGCAGTAAGATTTGATAAATACCCATTCTCAATTTTTTTGATGTGTTAACATAAGATTAATTACTGTGATGACATAAAATGAGATCGTTTTAGATTCGTTGCTTTATTAACATCTTTCAGTATCATGCACATCTGCAAAATGGCACAAGGAGAGAAAACAATGAGTTAGGTAGGAGTTAAAGAGTAGGGCTTTCAATTAACAAGGCGTTGTTAACACTTGTAGTTGCTTTTTAAAATTCTCCAGTGAGTTTTAGAAGTAAAAGTAAGGAAAGGCAGAGAGACAATGTTGGGATATTAGCGATTTCTTCCTGCCATAATATTTCATACTCTACTGTGAATAAATCGAATGCTAATTTATTTATCTATCTGTCCTTAGAAGACAATTTATTTATTTATTTATTTATTTATTTGTGGGTACCGGGGGTCCACCTCAGGACTTTGCGTGCCAGCAGGCGCCCGTGCTGCTGAGTGATATCACCGGCCCTTTTTTTGTATGTGGGTTCCAGGAGTCGAACTTGGGCCCTCGCACTTGCCAGGCAGGTGCTTACACCGCTGAGCCATCTCACTGGCCCTTAGAAGACAATTTAAAAAGCCATTAAAAATTCAGACAACACGGCATATTTGCTTAGATTTAATATCAAAGTGATTTTTGCAACTGAGGCTTATTGATGTAGTGGGGATATTGGAGACTCTGGAATTGTCAAGATGAGCCCCTTCCCCTGGCTACTTCATGATCCATGGTGAGTTGTAGACACCAAATATTTCTTTGTGGGCTGTGATTTTACAAGCAATGCAGATTCTCTCTTTATCAAATGGAAAGCGAGTTGACTCAGCTTCAAATAAGAAGTTGTGTATGTGACCAGTGAGAGACTCCATCATTCTCTTGCAGGCTACATCAGATGGAAAGGAATTTAGGCCCCCATGTGGTGGAGCTGGTTTTGAAATTTCTCCTTTATCTTGTGACCTGAGCACCAAGAGGAGTGCTCTTTATCTGAAACATTTCTCCTCTCTCTCTCATCTCCATCCTTCATCAGTTTGATTGCCTTTTTATTATCATTATTTATGTTTTGTATAACTAGAAAAATAATTTGTCATCTTATTTGCAAGAGGCTCTAGTGAGATGGCAACAAGGCATACCCCATATATCATCATTTAGCAGCTTCTCTTGTAATGATACTGAAGTAATGGTGGAAAAAATACATATAAACAACTCTGAGGACAGATTTTGAATGATCCAGCAATTTTGATTTATACTTGGTATTTGATGGAACTGTATTAGCAGTTAAAAATCAATGGCTAAATGATTCCCAGCACAAAATGAGCCAGAAGTACAAAAGAAGCCTTGTAACGCACAACTGAGAGCTCTGAGCCTCCCGGCTTAGATTTCCAAGTGTGGTGTAAATTACAGGCCTGGTTGCTTCTTTTAACTAACAGTTCTACCCAATATAGTCCAGGTAGGTGATTTGTCCACTATGCCTTTATGAAGTAGGAACACCACCTTAACTCCACTGCTTTTCTAAAGCAAATTGCTTCATTTCTCCTATCTACTGTAGAGAAGATGTGACTCTCCTAACTTTGATGACAGTAAGACTCACCCAACAAACACCACGTGGAACCTGGGACTGGTGAAGAGGTGTCCCGTGTGTGCGAGTGGCGTTTGGCCCTGGGCATCCTGAAGTGATCTCAGCTGCCCTGAGTGCTCTCACTGGTAGCCTCTCATGCTTCTCTGCTTCCCCTCCTGACCCACTGTGCTTCCTGCTTCCTACTTGTTTCCTCTATGTTTTCCCCTATTACAAAGGTGAAAGCAGTGAAAACTTTGGAAACCAAAATCCAGCACTCTAACTAGCAATATTAATAGAAAGCCAAAAAATCCCAAATATCAATAAGATCCACAAATCCAACCAAGCAAAATATGCACTTAGGTAAATAGATGCTACTTGGCAGCAACCAGTAGAAGCTGATTCCTACTGCTTCACTCATGTGACTTGCTTACCCCTGGCAGATTGATCACGGCCTCACAGCATATTTCTTAACCGGAAACAGGTCCTCAGAGTCCAGTTGTTATTACAGGAAGACTCCAAACATGAGATCTTTGATCCTTCCAGGCCAAGTGGGAAAATCGATAGATTTGCGTAATTGCTTCCCAGGGAATTGGAAAGTTTTATTCAAGAGTCTGGATGTGGACTTGAATCTTTTTCTGTAGCCCAGCCCTGTGCAGAGGAGGCGATTCGCTTGCATTGCTCTATCTCGAATGGAAGGAGATGACTGCTGAGCTACCATTCACTTAAAAGGAATCACTGTAATCATTCAATCACTTGTTTACTCACCCAGTATTTACTAAGCTTTTACTTTGGTAATGGGCATCAGGATGTAAACATGGACCCCACTCGTCCACTTTCCTTACGGGTCTCAAGGCTTAGTAGGAGAGATAGACACGTAAATAAATTTTTAGACCACAATAATCACAACACTATGTTCAAATAATAGAAGAACCAAGGGTCCTAGGAGCACTGAAGAGAGAGCAACTGGGAGAATCAGGAAAGAGTTGCAAGAACAAATAGTGTTTGAGCATTTCTCTAAAAGATGCCTCGGAATTTGCACATTTTGATACCGAGTTGGAGTGGTGGTAAAGGTCTGTGGGTGTGTGGCTGCACTCACTCAGGAAGATTTTACTGAGAATTACTGCAGGTCACCATGGGTAGATGAACATATCAGGCCCACACAACTCCATTATTGACCATGTGATCTTCCAGGCAGGTGCCTCCTCCAGGAAGGAAAGGAAGCAGGCAGCATTGTGGGGCAGGGACGAAGACACTCTGAGGTTCATTACCCAGAGGTCATTTGGATCACAAGCTGGAGGTGTCGTGACTCTCCTTTGGAAGTGCATCTTCTGCCCAGCTGCCAAAATGCTGCTGTTTCAGAAGGCACTAGCAGAGTTTTACTCCTTAATTTCTCTGCTCATTAAGCCTTCACTTCTGAGGTGTGAAAATGACTCCAGGCTGGTAATAAACTGCTGGAGAAGTCATTATTTTAAAAATGATCTTCCTCCCAAAGGGGACGGAGTCGTACAAAGCACAATTGCTCCAAGATCAGCTCCTCTGTAGGACAATGATTGTTCAAATGTTCCAGTTATCATAAGAATAAAAAAGAACTGTCTAGTTGCAGAAAAGATGAAGCACAAAGTGCTCAGGCCTACTCAATAATCACAATAGCCTATTTTTTGGAGAGGGGAGATGGTACATTTCAATTGGGGAAAATTATAGTATTGTTAGCCTGTGCATTATAATGCAGAGGGAATGGAAAGGGTACAGAAAAGAGCTAAGAAGACAGAAATCACTTTCAGGGAGTCTCATGATGTTTAAGAAGGGACCAGGAATAAGTTGGAATAGCATTAATGATATTATTATAATATATACTATATAAGATTGTATAATAATATTATAATTAGTAATAATAAAAGTCCTCCGGAAGCAGTAAATATCACTTAACATTATCACTACTAGGTTTGGTAATGGGCATCAGAATGGAAACATGAACCTGTACTATCTTTCCATGTCCGGTTCTGTCTTACCTCTCTTGTTCCTCTCCTTCCTCTCTTCTCTTTCCTCCATCCTAGTTTTTCTCCCAATTGACTGTTCAGTACTTACAGTTGTATTTCTTCCCTTGACATGATCCCTTGGAGTGCAAGCTCTGCATTCCATCTTAAATAAAGTGAAATAGGACAAAATACTTTTGAGAAAATTTTGAACGTACTGTAGAGCCCAGTGAGATAACCAGAGAGACCCTGTGTTATTGTCTAAAGGGGGGCTGAGGGAAGTGTAGAACAAAGGGCAATTGATTAAATATAGAGAAAGTGTTTTTCTAAGCATTCTGCTTTTCACTTGCCATTTTTAAACACTGGAGCAATCAGCCCCGTCTGCTTGAACCATCAGGGGAGTTTGATTAGAGGGAAATTGACGCTGCTGGCTGGCAGTGTAGGGATAGTTTTCTTCTGGAGGCATCTCTTCTCTGGGGATGCAAATTCATTTAGTTACCTCAACACTGACCTGGAGCCAGTGGAGCTCTCAGGTGGAGAAGGACAGTGCAGTTTCTCAGCCTAAGTAAGGCCTTAAGCTTTTCTCCTCAGGTTGCTAATGTTTCCCTTCAGGGCACTTTGGTCATCATGTCCCCACTGCAAAACCACCTGGCACTTGTCCTTCATCTCCCAAGGCCCAAAGACCTATTCTCAGGTTGTCTTCAACCATAGGGTATACGGTCTCTTGCAGACAAGTAGCAGATATTTCTCAAGGCATAAAATGATCAATTACCCCTTTGGTACTTGCTCTCAGATACTGTAGTTGACATGACAATAACAAGCAGTATCTTATAGCTTGCATCTCAGATCTTCTATGTTATATGGACAATTCCCAGGTGATGAGTTAGTCTTTGGCCCTTTAATCATCAATACAGTCCTAGCTGGGAGCTAATGAAAAAACTAAATTTTGTGGATCTAAGTAGAACATAAAGTCATCTTTATAGCGAAGGAAACAATCAACAGTGTCGAAAGGCATCTTGGGAGGTGGAGGAAATATTTGCAGAGACTATGCATTTGATACAAGGTCATCCAAATTATACAGAAGGAACTCTTATAACTCATAGCAAAAATGGCCAAATGATTTGCACAAACATTCAAATGACATGTAAGCAGCTGATAGGATAAGATACTCAATATTACTAGTGGTCAAGGAAATACTAATCAAAACCACAAGGAGATATCACCTCATGTATACTGGAATGATTATTAATGAACAAAACTGAAGCAACAAGAATAGGCGAGAAGGTAGAACAGTTGGAATCCTTGGGCATCATCAGTGGTAGTGCGAAATGTGGCAGCCACTCTGGAGAACTATGGTGCAGCCTCAAGAAGTTAAAAATGAAAGTATTATGTGATCCAACAATCGTACTTCTGGTTATTTATATTATATGTTATTTTACACTGCAGTTGAGACTCAGAAGGAGAAAGTAGGATGGTGGTTGTGAGGCACGAGGGGAAACAGGAGACCCCGGAGGTCTGCTGTTACACAGAGTTAGTTACGATGGATGAGCTAGTTCTACAGATTGGTTGCACAACACTGGGCTTGAAGTTGACAAGAAATTAAAATTTCTTTCAATTTTAAAAGAAATTACACTTTCTTCTAAATTTTGTACACTTAAAATTTGTTAAGAGTGTGGATCTCGTATGTTTTTTAACCACAGTAACATAAGCATAAATATTTTGAAAAAGAGTGCAATGGAAAGAAGGGAAAAACCGTGGTAACCTTAGCAGGCATAATGTGGTGTATGTTCTTGTATTCCCATGTTGATGAGTTAGGGTTGTTTGTTGCCAAAGAAATTTAGCAGGAGAACCTCCAGATGATTGGAGCAGTTCTAAGAGCTTTACCGTTGCAGTCATGGCCAAGCTTCCCCCATCACCTCCAACTCCACCACTACTTCTACCAACACTGCCACTGCCACCTCCATGCCACCAACACCACCTTCATCACTGCCACTGTCATCATCTCGCCCGTGTCCGTCACCTCCACTCTTGTCACCTCTGTCTCCATCACCACCAGCGCTACACTGCATTCCCTTCAGGTCAGTAAATGAGGAGACGAACGTATCTTCCTTACATTCCAATTAAGCCTTTAAGCATATGCTTTCCTTCTAGTACTTCTAATTTTAGGAATCTCATCTGGTTCCTTTTCCCATTGCTTATTTAGAATTTTTACTTACTTAGTATGTAAAAAAAAATGTGATCTTCATTTTAAGACTTAAGAAATTACAAAGGGTTGGCAGTGAAAATCCTTTCCTTTTCCTGTCCTCTAATCAATTTTATCTCCTTTATTACTCACTGAACACGACTTGTGATTTGCATATTTCCAAAGTCACAGTGTAATACACAGTATAATGAAACTTACCTGTATTTCCTCTGCTGCTCTTCTATGTCTGCCTCTCTATGTCTCTTTCTTTGTCTCTCCATGTATATAATCTTTTTATACAAATGATACAGACCGCAAGCACTATTTCTAATTATTTCTGAACAACATGTCTTAGACATCATTCAAAAACGGCACATAGGGCCAGTGAGATGGCTCAGCCGCGTAAGCGCCTGCCCGGCAAGCGTGAGGGCCTGAGTTCGACTCCCGGAACCCACATACGAAAAAAGGGCCGGTGATATCGCTCAGCGGCACGGGCGCCTGCTGGCGCGCGAGGTCCTGAGATCGACCTCCCGGTACCCACAAAAAAAATAAAAAACAAAAAAACAAAAAACAAAAATGGCACATAAAAGCTTCTTCAGTCTTTTTTAAATTTTTAAATTAAAATTTAGCTTTTACTTATGTTAATTCTTTCACTCTATGATGGTCAGTTTTATTTTGGCATTTTCATTCTAAGTTCTCAAGGATGCCGACTTAACTCATTGATTTTCAATTTTTTTTTTTTTTTACTTTTTGAATATAAACAATTATATTTCTAAATGTCCATAATTTCATTTGTTTCATCTCAAGTCATACTATGTATTATTTTGTTATTTTTCAGTTAAAATGTTAAACATGTTCTATTATGCTTTATTCTTTGACTTGCTTAGAAGTGTATTTCTTCATTTCCCAAAAGAGGACTTTTCTAACTATATTTTGTTATTGATTTTTGGCTTAATTGCATTGTGGTCAGAGAACATATCCTGTAAAGTTTTTTTTTGTTAGAACTTCCTGATATTTACTTTATGCCCTAGTGTATAGTTTTTAAAATTCCAGTATAAATTATTTTTCAAATGTTCTATGTGATTTGAAAATAATATATATTCTATACCTGTTTGATCTTCTACATATAAGCTTGATTTTGTTGTTAAAATGCATTTTAGTAATTTTTCTTATTCTATTAATTCCTTGTAAATTTTTGCTTTATATATTTGCAAGCCATTTTATGAAGTGCATTCAAATATAAAATTGCTATTATTTCCTGCTTAAGTCCAATTTTTATCATTATAATGTGTCCTTCCTTATCTCTAGCCATACTTCTCATTTAAGTCCATTTTCATTGATATTTGACATAGCTACACGAGTTTTCTTTTTTAAAGTTTTCAATAAATTTTTAGAAGTTTCTGTATTTTTAAGTTATAGTTCTTTTAAATAACAGATAACCCTATTTTTAAAGCTATTTATCTAAAATATGCTGTTCATTTATGCCCAATATAATTCCCGGAACATCTGAGTTTAAAGTCAGCATCTCATTTTGTATGTTTTGTGTGCTATACTTGTTCTATATTCATTTTTCCCTCTTTTTTGCTAAATTTTGGATTGATAGTTTTTATCATTGTGTTTATTTTATTTATTTATTTATTTTTGTGGGTGCCGGGAATCGAACACAAGACCTTGTGCTTGCCAGGCAGGTGCTGTGCCGCTGAGCTATATCCCCAGCCCCTATCATTGTGTTTAGACACCAGAAATATAGTTTGTATTTTTTATTTAGGAATCTTAGAATTTACAACATCATACAATTTTAGCTAAGGTTAAAGTTAATATATTTACCTACTTTCCAGGTAATTCAAGAATCTTAGAGAATTTTAATGCCATTTAAATTCTTCATGGATTTATATAGTTTATTTTTTTGTTGTTGTTGCTGTCAGTATTTTAATTCTATTTTTTGTCACTTTCAATAACTTCACTAGGCAACGCTGTTACTATGTTACACAGATCATGTTAAAATCTACAAAGCCACATATTTTCCGCTTTAGTTTCGTTCATTCTTAGTATCCTTTTTTATCATTTTCCGTATACACCACTAGGATCTCTTTTCTTTAGAGAAGTCTGCCACTTATATTTTCATGAAAATGTGTTTATTTTGCTCTCATTCTTAGTGGGTATTTTCTATAGGTGTGCAATTCTAGGTTGATAGTGATTTAGCTTGGCACACTGATGGATTCATTGTAGTGACTTTCACCCTCCAGGGCTATAGGTAAGAATTCATTTCTTAGTCTTCCTGTCACAACATTGAAGGTAGAGAACATATTCTGATGTTTAAGACTATAATTTTTTAAAGGTTGTCATTCTTCTTTAAAATGTTCTGTAGTGGAAAATTTCAAACATATATATGTATATATATGAAAGTAGAAGAGCCATGTAATCAAACATGTGCCATGATGCATGTAGCACGTTCTAAGTATGCATCTTTGATAATTACCAACTCGTGCCTATCAGGTTTCATCTACAGTCTTATCCATAAACTCCTCTGCTGTTTTTCTTGCCATTTATTTGTTGAAGAAGTGGGTTGTGTTTTCCATAATGTTTCCAACATTCTGGATCTCACCAGTTCTGTTGCTGTGTTTATTATGTACATTTAATATGTTTCTCTGTACCTTGTATTCCTTAAAAGTTTATCTGAGTGGTTTTAATATTTTCTCTTTGCCTCTACTCTGTGGTTTCACAATAGTATGTATGATGTTGCTTTTAAAAAATGTATTTTGGGGCCGGTGAGATGGCTCAGCGGCTTAAGCGCCTGCCCGGCAAGCGCGAGGGCCTGAGTTCGACTCCCGGAACCCACATATGAAAAGGGGCCGGTGATATCGCTCAGCAGCACGGGCGCCTCCTGGTGCGCGAGGTCCTGAGGTCGACCCCCTGGTACCCACAAAAAAAAAAAAAAAATGTATTTTGGCTGGGTGTGGTGGTGCTTGCCTGTAATCCCAGCACTCAGGAGGCTGAGGCACGATTGCTATGAGTTCAAGTCCAGCCTGGGTTACATAAGCAAGTTCAAGCCCAGCCTGCACTACATAGTGAGACCTCACATCAAAAAAATTTTTTCTTTTAAATGTATTTTGCATAGAATTTGCAGGGCATCTTTCTTATTTATATGGATTGGTGTCATCTCTCAATTTTGGATGATTCTCAATTGTTACTTTTTTTATTTTTATTTTTGCTTTACTTCATTTGCAGTATACATTCACAATTTGTCTAAATTTAAGGAATCCAACTGCCTCCATCCTAGGCTGACCGGAGGCCACTTTAAGCCTCTTCCCTCCCTTATGTTTTCACATCTGCTAAAAATGTGTGATCATGGGCTAATGAGGCCCAGTAACCACTGCATCACCCCATAATTCTGTCACATTCTTCTGCCCTTCGCCTGCAACCACCACACCCTACATTTCTTAAACCTCATCTCTAGCAGAAAGCCACAACTCCTTTTTGCTGAACTTTTCTTCTCATGGCCGCATTTTGAACTGTTCCCTCCATGGTCCCCTTTTGTACTCACAACCCTATAAAAAAAATCTCATTCTCTGTGTGAGAGTTGGTGCTCTGGTCCTCGTACCAGCGGTCCCTCTCAGGTTTGTTCTAAATAAGCCTGTATTTTTGTTCCTCCTTTTTTCCTAACCCAAACCTTCTTTCAAACAACACTGCAAGTACTTTATTACCGAATTCCGGATTCCTCCATGCATGCCTTGTAACATTGTTACTCATCTCAATCACTCCTATACCGTAGTCTTTGAATCCACTGTTGCTGTTATAATTTTGAACAAGCTATTAGTAAATTTAGAATAGGAACAATAAAATATTTTATTTTGCCTTCCTTTATTTCTCTCTAACACTGTTCTGTTCTTTTTCTAAGTATGAATTTTTAACCTAGGTTGTTTTCTTTCCTTCTAAAGAATTTCTTTCAACATTTCTTTTTTTTTTTTTATGGGTACCGGGGGGTCGACCTCAGGACCTCGCGTGCCAGCAGGCGCCCGTGCCGCTGAGCGATATCACCGGCCCCTTTTTCGTATGTGGGTTCCGGGAGTCGAACTCGGGCTCTCGAGCTTACCGGGCAGGCGCTTAAGCCGCTGAGCCATCTCACCGGCCCTCTTTCAACATTTCTTGCAGGCAAGTTTACCAGTGACAAATTCCCTCAATTTTTGTTGGTTTTGGAAAATATTTATTTCTCCTTCGCTTTTGAAGGGTAAACTTGCAGGTTACAAAATAGGTGTTCACGAGATGTAGAAGGCCAGGGTAAGGGAGATGATGAAGTGGATGATGAAGTAGTAGTGTGCCTTGGTTGTAAGTTTGAACAGTTGTTAAACAGGTAGGTCGTTCAGTGAGGAATATCTGTAGTGTCTCTTGAAGGCAGGCTTTGTGAAAAAGAACAGAACACTCTGGGCATATTTCAAAATTGCCACTTCTCCTGTCCACAGGAACACAAGGAGTCTTCCCTCTGACTTCAGTATGAGAGCCTAGGACAGCTCCTGGATGCAAAACTCACAAAAATGTGAATGGACAGCCCTAAATCTGAGCCACTCTGGAGTTTTAAACGCTCAACCTTATCCACTCTGAGCCCCCCGATCAGTTAAAAATAGTTTAGGCTTTCCCACTCTGGCACAGCCTCCCAGGGAAGTTTTGTCCTGGACTTTCACTCCAGGAAGATGTGATTCCTTGCATTCACCTGTGTGATTTTCCCTTTCAGCTCATTTGTTTTCCCTGTGCCTTACATTCCCTGAGGGGTCTAAGGGGAGCTGATTTTCTATTGTGCATCCTTTTTCTTGTGAGGATGGAAATACTGGCTTCCAAGTCTCCTGAATGCTGATTTGAAGCCATTTTTTCCCAATGCTGTCATTTTAAAAAGAAGCTATTTTAATTCCTTTAAATACTACTAAGCACAGTGGTTTTGAATCTTCATTTCTAACAGCTTCAGTTTTCAGAAATGAGTTTCTGCCCCTTGTTGTTCCTGTTGGTGGTCATTTCTGTTATCTTGTTTCCTTACATAGTTGAAAAACTGTCTTGTGTCCCCCTTCGCCCTGGAGCATCATTTGTGTAGGTCCTTACAGGCCAGTAGGATGTAGGCACCTTTTCTTCAGAGTTGTCCTGAGTTGTCCTTTCAGAAACCTGGGGACTACAATCAGGACGAACACTTTGACACCACTCTGATCATGCAAATTTGAGCAATATCTACTAGAATGTTTAGATTTCATCAGTTTTTCTACTGATTTTCTCTTTCTATTTAGGATCTAATCCAGAATAACAGATTGCATTTTGCTGTTAGATTTCCTGTGACAATTCTTTACTTTTCTCCTGTTATTCATCACCATGCCACTTTTAGAGAATTCTGGCTAAGCTATTTTATAGAATGTTCCTCACTGTTTGTTGGACTGATGTGTTCTTATGATTAGGTAGAGATTATGCAGTTTGTAGAAAAATTATCAGAAAAATGATATACCCTTCTCAGTAAGTCATGATGTCGATATGTCTTACAACTGGTTGTTTTAGTTATTTTTCTTGTTGCCGAGACAAAAATACTCACCACCCACAAATTAAGGGAAGAAAGGTTTATTTAGCTCACAGTTTGTAGAGGTTTCAGTCCATAATCGGCTGGCTCTAAGGAAGGGTGGTACATGGCAGAGGGGCAATAGTTCATGGTGGCGGAAGACAGCAAAAGCAACAAGAGAGAACAAGACAAGCTTCTTTCTGTCTCTTATATTGTATCCAGTCTACCAGGATTAAGGCGCTGGCAATCCAATCAGTGGACTGACCCAGCAATCATCCACCTTTAATCCCAGTACCCTTAATCCTAGCATTGAAGCATGAATCAATCTCAAACTCTAGATTCGGCCACCTCTGAAAAAGCAAAGACTGCATGAGGGTTTGTAAGGGGGTCATCTAGACACAAACTACGCTGGTGATATTCACCTTGATTACTTTGTTACATTGGTGTCTCCCAGGTTGCTGTACTGTAAAGTTGCTTTTTTTGTGATTAATATACATTTAGTAGGAGATACTTGGATATTATGCAAATATCTTATTTCCCCTCCAAAATTTTGCCTTGTAATCTGAGCATCCATGGGGTTGCTTCCTATATATTTTACCTTTTATGAAGCACACCTCTCTGGAGAGAGACAATGGTGTCATATTTTCACATTCTTCCTCAATGACCAGGGTGATGACATGGGGAAGTTAAGGTTGAAATCAGAAGAGAGATTTGATCTATGAGTTTCAAGTGTTGTAGAAAAATATAGTGTCAAGATAGAGTATAACCAGGAAATATGGATCAAGTGTATAGATGAAACCCAGATGTGGCTGGCATCCAGATTTAAGACCAGACTGCCTCATTAGTAGAGAAATAGAGGAGACTTGGACGAAATATATGACTTAAAGGGATATGCATGAAATATTAAAAATAACTCCTCAACTAGAATATATGGGTAGAGGTGAAATGTCAGCAAGAATGATGGGGGTCGCCTAAGTGCTAGGAACAGTGGGCTGTGGGGACTTGGCTGTGGAGTAAATGTTTAACCTGTGGGGCAAAAGCACGCAAGCTCTGTGAAGAGTGAATGGTTAAAGCAAGGAGTTTAGATGAGAGAGGCATGATGTGTCTGGCCATTGTCCTTCCCTTTTCCCAAGAAAACTGCCAGCTTTGAGACAGCTCCTTGCCCAAACTGCTTTCTTCTGCTTTTCTCTCTTACACTGATATTCTAAAGAAAACCCTGAGCGTTCTTAGCCTCGGTGCTACTCGTGAGTTTCCCTAATGCTAGGTGCTCTCAGTTGAGATAGCCCCTCTGGGCTCTCAGTGATTGAACTAAGTCTCATCTCTGAGAGATCTTTCCTTTCCTGTGCCGCCATGGTCGCACACTGCAACAGGGGCTACAGAGGAAAAAGTGTTTGAGAAGGAGAAGGATTACACAGGCGTTTGTCAGAGGTTCGGTCTAGACAATCCACAGAAGGTTTCGTAGGAGTAGAGAAATGAGCAATTTGAGCAGATACTATAATTATTTGTGGAGCACAATTATGTTGTATCTATAAGAGATGAATAACTAGAGCCCAGCTGTCATTGTTCTTGCTTTGCTTGTATTGGCCACATCCATTATTTCTTTCTTAATTTTCCTTTCTGATCTCAGAGAGGGACTTTGATAAGAGTCACAAAGAGAATGATGCAAAGGAAAAACAGAATAATTCTCCCTCCACCTTCCTCTCTAGAGAGGGAGCCCTTTGATGAGACAAGTGAAGGGATTGGTACTATGTTTCTCATTGCATCTTGGCTTCCTTTTCCTCTTCTCTGTTAAGATGAATGTTAGAGCAGACCGTGTCATCTGCTGGGGAGGTACCCTGTAAGGTGTAAGAGATTTATAGAAGGACTGTGAAAAAATGAAGCAAAGCACCATGAATGAAGGGAGTAGGGAAGGGAGGAATCCACATCTTCCCAGTCCTGATCTTTGGGACAGGAGAGTGGTGAGGGGGCCCAGGAAGAAGAGGGCATGCACTTGGCTGGAGCCTCCTCTAATGCATGCTTCACAGGGTCCAAGCAACAGTGGGGGATAGATTAGGACCATACTAACCCAATGGACCTCGAATCCCTTAGCAAGCTTTACTCTTCACCTTTGTGTTGATCATACAAATATCATAGTTTTAGTTTAACAGTAGATAGCAGGCCTCCTTTGGGCTGGGTATCCATGTCTCAGACTCTTCCATTCCCTCCCACATTGCTCCCTTGTAGGAAAACACAAATTCTTTTGAGAAGCATAATGTAGTCCATGGACCCTTAGAATCAACCAGCTGACTGGAAAAAAAAAAAAAAAAAAAAACCTAAATAGCTATTTTTGAAATACTTAGGGCTCTGTATTAGTTTTCTATTCCTGATTTTCCAAATTACCACAAGCTTGGTTGCTTAGAGTAACACAGACTTATTAACTTATGATTTCTGTAGCTCAGATGCCTGAAATGGTCCTCATGAAACTGAAGCCAAGACATCTGTGCTTTTGGTGGCACCTCTGGACAGGCTATTTCCGGGGTCGCTCAGCGTGTTTGTTTCCAGGCAGCTCCTTCAGCTCCATGCGGTCGTGGGACGGACACCCCTATTTCTCCCTGGTTGTCCGTTGGGTATTTTCCCAGCTCTCAGAGTCTTCCCGCCTTCTCTGGCTTTTGTCCTCTTTCATCATTGCAGCCGGCCATGGCAGGTGGAGTCCTTCATTCTTTGTATCTCTGTGACCTCCACTTCTGCCCTGTTTTCCCTGCTTTTCTTTTGTCACATGTCTTTCATTGATTCCGCTAGAGAAATTGCTCATCTTTTAAGGGATCTGTGACTAGATTGGGCTTGCCTGGACAATTCAGAATAACCCCCCATTTTAAGGTCTGAAACATTAATTAAATCTGCAGTCTCTTTTCTGTGTGATATAATAGATTCACAGGTTCCGGGGTTTCAGGCGTGGTCATCTTTGGAAGTGTTATTATTTGACTTATCAGAGGATCAAATAACACAGAGTAAGGGTTTAAAAGAGGATGAGGTCTCCCGATCAATCCATAACAGTAAATGAAATAAATCAGACACAGAGGCTAAATATCACATGGTTTCTCTTATAAATAATTTAGAGAGCAAAATAAAGACAGATGATAAAAACAGGAAGGTAGAGTCTGTGGAGATGGGAAGGGGATCGGGAATGTGGGGAGAGGGGAAGGCCAGGAGGGGAAGGGGAAGTAAAAGTGATAGAGGTGATGTGTGTATGTACCAATTGCCCAAGATGATTGTAATTATTATGCATCACAAATATATCCCAAGAATAAAATACTAAAATTTTTAGAAATACAAAAAAGAGGACAGGGGTGAGACACGGGGGCAGACCATACCCTGGGGCATGGTCTGGGAGGACACACTCATGGTGGGCAGTTGAGGGGACCAGGAAGGCGCCAGTGCCTATGCGTGTGGGAAGTGAGCGTTTACACATGAAGAGGCCCAGTGTGAGGTGGAGCCGCCTTCTTAGGTTGACTGTAGAAGAGAAGAAAGGGCTTGGGGAGGCCTGGGGTGAGGGAGCTGCTGGTTATCAGGCACAGCTTCATGGCCATCTTCTGTTGGTTTTGCTGGCAGTTCTGTAACAGCTCTTCTGGTCCTCCAGCTCTGCCTGTCCACGGTAATGATTGTGATGATACAGGCTTCTGAGAATCTCTCCCACAGCCCTCATGCTGACGCCCCACTGTGCTTTACTTCCTTAAGACGGCTCTGGTGTGTTCCTGGCAATGGAGACCAGGACCGCTGTGGCATACTGGACTTTCCTAGTGAATTGTGTCACATCTGCTCAGTACACTTTTGTCCCGGCCAACACCAGGTACATCTTCACAGCCAGCTTCACACAGGTGCAGCCTGCCATACCCTGGCTTGCTTTCTGCTTCAGGATCCCGCAACACCATTGTGAAGCTGCAGAAATTAATTAGCTTCCACATGCACTGCTCAGAATAGAAGCAGGTGGGAGTTACATCCCTAGAACAATGTTTGTGAGTTTGTGATAAATGTTTCTAGCTTCCTTTCCTGAGGTGAAGACATCTGAAGCACATTCTGTATCAGCTTCTCAAAGAGTCCCAAATAAACCGATGTCCAGTTGCCTAAAGGAGTGACCAGCTTGATAACATCCCTTATCAATTAGCCCTTCCCAATTTAGTCCTTCCTGCCCTGCATCTTATTTCCTGAAATCTCTTCCTGGAGTAAATTGCCTGCGTGCAATCTCTGTATCAGGTTCTACAAAGGCCTGGGCCAACTACATTTGCAGGTGAAGCTGAAGAAATGCCCGGTCAGGAACAAAAATCTTAATACGTCAAAGCTTGATCTGAGCTGAGAGTCAGAGGTCAGGCCAGGGAGAAAGCCTGTGTCATCTCTCCCCATGGTACCTGGCACTTAGGGAAATACATGGCTCTGTAATGCTCCTTTAATAGCAGGCCACGCTGTAGAGGACTTGCTTGTGTAAATAAAAGGGGCAGAGAAGCACAGAGCTGCCAGTGTACTGGTGTTGCAAACAGTTTATATGGTTATCAAGAGGAAGCACAGTGGAGAGCTTGTGCTACATCAGGAAAAAAAATTAGTTGCCATATTTTAGGCCTAGATTTTTAGAAGGAGTTGGGAAAAAGCAGAGGAAAAGGGGCAGACTCCTCATATATCTTGTCTCTAATAATGTACAGCAAAATAAAAATTGTATGGTAGGAGCTTGGGAATGGAACATCTTTAGGGATGCTTGAAAAGCCAGGCAACATAAGGTGAGAAGGAAAGCAAACTCCAGGAAAGAAAAACACTAGAAGCAGGACAAGACTATGAGTAAAATACACAGTTTTGAAGTAACAGCTCTACTTCTTTCTCACCTGAGACTTTATCTCTAATGATTTAACATATTGGAACTGCAATTGTCGTATCTGGAACTTGGGGATAGTAACAATTTTGTCCTTGTGTTATATTCTACAATTCAAATCATATAATGCATATAAATGCAAATTAACATAAAACAGACATACATTGAGAATCTCCTATCAGGACTGCCTTGGGTGAGTGGACACTAGGAAATACAGAGAAGAGTGTGGTCCTTGCTTTTGAGGACTTTCCAGGTGCTAAAACACAGACAGGTGCAAGTGTGAGTCTGTAGAGGGTAATACGCAAATGGAGGAAAGGAAAAGCTGAGGGACCAAAAGAGAAAAAAAAATCAATTTTCTTGATGGGGCAAGATAATAATGATAATGATAATAATAATAATGATAAGTTGATATCTAAGCCAGAAGATTAGTAAGCATCTTCAGGCACAGTAAGAAATGAAACAGGATGGGGAAGGTAAGGACATTACAGGAGGAAATAAGATCAGAACTAAAAGCAGAAGTGTGCAAGTTAGAGAGAGAGAACAAAGAATACAATAAAATTGTCTGGGATTTGCTAAACTCAGAAGTTTCCAGGGGTCCCCAGAGTACTATTATTTGGTTAAGTAGTATTAGAGGTCAGAGACTCAGGCGAAGCAATGGAACTGGACATAAGGTTTTGGAGGTAATTTGCTTGTACATAATTGTTACCACGAGAATGGGAAAAATACTTACAGAAAGCAAGAGAAGAGTGAAAAAATAATTGACTCCAGGACAGAAATCTGTGGAATACCAATATTTAATGGATAGGGAAAGGAAGATGAAATAGCATGTTAATTTTTTTTTCACAGAGATACCAGACACAATATACATAAAAATTACAAATAATTTACCAGATAATCTGGCAGAAATATGAAAGTAGGTGCCTAAGAATGTTTTGCTCTTGTGTCAACAAGGGGAAATATAAAAGGATCTGTAGGGATTTTTAGAAAAATTTATGAGGAGGATCAATTTATAAAAAATTGGTTCTATGGGGGCCGGTGAGGTAGCTCAGTGGCATAAGCGCCTGCCTGGCAAGCGTGAGGTCCTGAGTTCGACTCCTGGTACCCACAAAAAAAATTGGTTCTGTGATTCATATTATCTGTCATTCAAATCTTATAGGAGGTGCTTCCAAGGAGACTGCCCGTGGAGCTTGGTATGTAGACGTGTACTCAGAGTGGGAGACCTACTCAGTGGTATCCGACACATGCCCGAGGACTCGTGATGTGAGGAGCCCAGCAGAAGGTGTCTTGTGAAAGCTGTGTGGGAGAAAACCGCTTTCCCTCTATGATGTGTCCAAGGCACATGATTCTGAAGAAAGGCTCTGGAATTTATGGTAAGATTATTAGTATGGTGTCATTTAAAAACTTATCTTGACCAAGAAATCTGTTCAGTGAGCTATCCATGACTATAGCAAATACCTAAAATAATCAGTGCCTAAAGGGAAAAAGTTTAAATTGGTTTTCAGTTTTAGAGATCGCTGTCTATAATCAGATGTCCCCATTGCTTCGGGCCAGTGGGATCACATCACGGTGAGGGTGTGTGGTGGCGCCACACTGCTCTGCTTATGGCCGGGAACCACACCCCCCACTGACCTACAGACCTCCTTCTAGGCTCTTAAAGTTTCCATCTCCTCTCAGTGGCGCCAACCTGAGGACCAAGCCCATGGACCTTTGGGGAAAGCTCTAAATTCAAACTGCAGCAGACCCTTATGCCAGGGAGAATCCTAGCTGGAGGCATTGGGAGGGGACCCTCCAAAAACTCACTAATTTGTTCACGAGAAGAATCCGCTTTGTATTTCTGCCAGGCCTTGAGCTGACAGAACTGTTTCAGGGTAGTACCCGTCAGGAGACAATTGTTTCATTCTTCTCTCCTTCTCCCGACACAGTTCAATCACGGGAGGCTTAGAAATAGCCACTAGGAGGGGGTAACAAAAAAATAGTAGACATGAAGTTCACCTCCTTTCTTGAAGATGGTCACTGCTTTCCATCATGTTATATTTGGGGTATCGGGAGGGGAGTAAGGACCAGTTATACCTTTGAAGGGTAATCACTTTGAACGAAGATTAAAATATCAATTAGTATACTGAACTAGGAATTTCTCAATTCTAAATTGATATTTTATGACCAATAACATTCTTTGGTTGTACTTATTTCTGAAGAGTAACTATCCAAATTTTTACCCAGGAATATAGGAAAGACATCTTCAAATGAAAAAAAAAAGTAAAAATAGACCATGAAACACCAAAAATTAATTTGTTTCACACCAGTTGTAAAGTTTTAAGCCTCAATATAAAGAAGATTGAGACAAAGAGAGACTAAAAAGCCAAGAAAGAAGTCAATGAGATTAGAATAGAAGTCAAGGGAAAAAAGTACCAACAATAGAGCTGGAACAGGAGACAAAACAGCCCCATTCTAACAATGAAGACTAACTGGGTAATCTGTGAAATCATAGCTTCTCCAGCTACTCAGAGATTCAGGGTTTTGATGTACACTAAATGAACTAAATCAGGAATAAAATGAGCCCTTTCTAAGAAAAGAATATCACAGCTGCTTTAATTGCTAGATGCTTATTGGAAAAAGGAGTCAACCCACTAAGTGAGAAGCTGATCTCTTTTTGGGGGTTGGAGATGGCACTGGAGATTGAACCCAGGGCCTTTGCACTGAGCTATATAGCTGGCCCTTTTTTATTTTTTGAGACAGGGTCTTATTAAGTTGCTAAGTCACCCAAGTTAGATTTCAATGTGTGGTACTCATGCCTTAGCCTCCCAGAGCACTGGAATTACAAGCATGCATCCTTACATACAGCTATGGTGTGACTATTAATGAATGTTTTGTGGGATGGGATGATGGGCTAGAATTTTGAAGAGTCCAGTCCTAGATTCTGAGTACACTTACCAACACTTGCCCATGGATTTTTATGGAATATATCGGAGCAGTATCCTAAATGTTGGGAAAGGTTGGAAGAATGGAAGGAAATTTCCCCCTAGGTAAAAGGGTTTTTTTTTTTTAAAGAGCAAGGTAGGGCCCATCTGGTCAATGCATAGAATTGATAACATTGTCTTTACATTACAGTGGCCCTTTCCCAGTACAGAATAGTGGTCTAATAAAAAATGGAGAGAGAACCACAGAATGGGCAGTTCTTCCAAGACACAGAGAGCCAACATTAGAGTTTAAGAACAAAGAAAATTTCCAACAAATGCTGCCAGTGAAGCTGAGGCTGTCAGAGATTTTCTAAAATTTAGAAAGGTAGTGCCTGGAGAGATCTACAGATTATCACAAGTGCACAGATTCTGAGGCTGGTAGAAAGAAAAGACCTTCAAAATAATTTAGACCATTGGCGAACTCAATAAAAATAAAGTTTCCCCAAATCTCAGATTCAGATCAAGTGCAGATGGATTTTTTCTACCTCCAAACTGTTAGCAGCTTGCCATAGGGACAGGTATATCTTTTTCTGAGGATAAATATGATACATTTTAGTTTTTACTATCTATATATACATGCTGTCTTTCATACAATAAAAATTATAAATTATAAGAAAAAGCTAGAAAATGTGAACTATCATTTTAAAAAGCCAATGGGAGACCCACAAATGATCCAGATATTAGAATCAGCAGACAAAGACTTCAAGTGAGCCCTTATAAAGGCATTACATATTTCAGCAAATAAGTGAAAAATATAAAAAGAAACCACATGTAAATAGCAGGAATGAAAGACAGCATCAGAAGTAAATAATTTGTTCAGTCAGCTCAACCAAAGTCTGTAAACAGTAGAAGAGATTATCAGTGAATTGGAATATAGAGCAATAAATTTATCCAAACTAAGAATCAAGAAGAATAAAATTAAAGCAACAGCAGCAGAATATCTCAGAGCTGTTGGACAGTATCAAGAGCTTACATATACAATATCAATATATAATTGCATATCAATATATAATTGGAGTCTCAGACAGTGAGGAGCAGAAGAGAATAGGGTGGAGAAATATTACAATAGTGGCCCAGAATTTTTCATAATTGGTAAGACATAGGCTTACAGAGCCTCAAAGTCCAGCAAATCCCAAGTAGGACAAATGCAAAGAAAATGATGCCAATGGATAATAACTAAACTAATGAATACCATATATAAAAATAAAAATTAAAAGCATTCTAATAAAAATTACACACTGTGTACTGTGGAGCAATGATAAGAATGATTGCTGACTTCATAACAGAAATAGACAATGATAGAACAGTGTCTTTAAAATGCTGGTGGGGGGATCGAAAACTTTCAGTAGAGTTCTGTATTTTATATTTAGTAAAATTATCTTTGCTTTCCTTAGACGGACAGAAACAAAGATGATTTTTCCTTTGGTAAGTCCAAAGTAAAAAATGACAGAGAATATGTATCTGGTCCCAGGTTGATGTTTAGTTTTTTGAAAAGGAATGAAGAACACTACAAAGAGTAAAACTGAGTAAGTTTTAAAAAATCTTTATATTTAAAATTCCCCGAAGAACTGTTGACTTTTAACACAAATAAGTCATTGCAATGTAGGAATTAACCAACTGTCTGATGTATCTTTTGAGATTAGGGCCAAGAACTCAATTAGGTTGGTGAATCTAACAGAGATAGGGCCAAGGAGGAAATTTGTATAGTAAAGACTGATGTGGTTGTGGCCAGGAAAGAACCTGGGACTAGTTAAATGAAGGGGGATTGAGAAATTAGGTAAATATTTTAAGTACAGTAACATCCAGTTTCTCACTGTTAAAGAAAAGAGACAAAATATGGAAAGAGGGTTAGAATTTGAGGGTTAAACTGGATTAGAATTTGAGGGTTTGATGTAAACATGTGGCTATCTGTCTATTTATCTCTCTATCTATTTATCTCTCTATCTCTCTATTTAAATATGCATATAGACACAGATATAGAAAGAAATAGAGTTGTATGTGTGTATACAGATACCTACTACTTTCCACTGGGAGATACAGTGATATTTCAGACACACCTGAAAAGACGTACTTCTATCCTGCTTTATACATCCATTATCCTAAAACAAAACAAAACAGGATTCTGAGTTGGGTCATGAAAAATAGACAAGTCTGCAATATCTTCCAGTGTTGGAATGTGAGAAAGTAGCCAAAGAACAATCTGGATATGACAGGTACCTCTTTGAACTTCCTCTGGCTAAATCTGAGAGAATTCAAACATCAAAATAAATACAGTGGTATTGTCTTAGTTACTTTTCTCTCATTGCTGAGACAAAATACCTGATGCCTAAATTTAAAGAAGGAGAGGTTTATTTAGCTCACAGTTTATGGAAGTTTCAGTCCATAGTCAGCTGGCTCCAAGGCAGGTTGGCGTGGTAGAGGAGCAACAATACATGGTGGCGGAAGACAGCAAAAGCAACAAGAACTAAAAGGGGGAGAGGGAGAGAAGACTCTTTCTGTCCCTGATATTGTATATAGGCTACCCACCCGAGGGTGGGTGTAGCACTCACACCCATAATCCCAGCACTAGACAATGAATCAGTCACAAGCTCTAGGTTTAGCTACCTCTGAAAAGCAATCCCCTATGACTGTACGAGGCTTTGGGGGGACATCCAGACACAAACCATAACATTCCACCCCTCGTCCCCTAAAGACTCATGCACATCCCTTTATGCAAAAGAGATTTAGTTCATCTCTAAGAGTTGCCAAAGTCCTAATCATTTCAGCATTGCTGAAAAGTTCAAGTCCCAAGTCTCCTCCAAGATCTAAGGCAAACTCTTAGCTGTGAGCCCCTGTACAAATGAAAAGAAAATTAAACGTTGCCAACATTCACTGACACAAGACAGACATTACCGTTCCAAAAGGTACAAATGGGGATACAAAGGAGTAGGACCAAAGCAAGTCCAAAATCCAGCAGGGCAAACATTATGCCCTGTAGTTCCATGTGCAGTATCCAAGGCAATCTGTGGAAAATTGTGAGCTCCACGTGGCTTCACCCCTACAGCACTTCTGGTGGTTGTAGCGCCCATGGCTTCTCTCTTGGGCCTGCTTTGCTCCCTCCTTGCAGCTTTCCTTAGATGATCCATGCTCCTGGCTTCTCCAAATTTCTGGGGTCTCCATTGCATCTTTGGCTTCACCCTCACAGCTTCACACACTGCTCTCTCAGGACACACTGCCTGGCCTCCCAGGCCTTCTGAAATCTGGGTGGAAGATTTTTAACCTCAGAACTCTTGCATTCTGCATGCACCTAAAACCACTGCCATGTGGATGATGCCAAGGTTCGCTGCCAGCTGGAGCAGTAGCCAGGGTTTCTTCTCCCTTGGCTGTAGGGCTTGAGTACCTGGATTGCTAAGCACTCTGAACCTGATTCCGAGGAACAAATTCTCCATGCTGCCGTCATTCTAGAACTTGGTGAGGCAGCACCATTTTGGAACCTGATGCGGCCATGGCTGCCATTCTTGGACATAGTCAGGCTGCCGCCATTCTGGAACGTGGTGCTCTGTGGCTTTCTCGTCAAAGCAAAGTCTTTCACTTTTGCAATTTTGAGGCTGCAAAGGTGTTTATGAACACTCTTGTCAGCAAACAATGCAGTTTGCAAACAGATGCTTCTGGCAAAATTCTGTTTTTGTTTGCAAACTCTGTATTGGGTGACAAATATGACCACAGCCATCTTTCCCACCCAAACACAAATGCGCCCATCATTTCCAAAATTGTAGAACAAATTAAGTTTGTGAACTGAGGTACCACTGAAATGAGTTATACTCCATTCAATAAAATAAGAGTCCATAATTTTATACCAATGTAAATGAAGGGCTAAATGGAATAAAGAAAAATTTTACCTAAGAGTATAATGCCAACTAATAACTGTTGAAGTAATTATAAGCCTTAGAAAACTCAGCATTTCTGAGCCACCATAACATTAAATGATTCAGGTAAGAATCAGTAGACAATACAGCTTAGTAAGTTAAAATTTGGATAAGAACAAAATATTTATGCACTGTCAAAACATCTTCCTACACATTACTTATTAATTAATAAGTATGAAATATGTACTAAATAACTGCAGTGAAGATACCCGGTAAACCTCATTTTAATCAAAAGATAAAATTTAACAATATCAGTTATAGGATAAACAGACATTCTGGGCTTTCTGGCATGTATCACTGACAGAAATGCAGCATCACTATTGTGTTACTACTGCAAAAAAATACATAATCAGAGTATAGATGCGAGGAGGCATCAAATATCCAGACTTAGGTTCGCCCACAAAGTAACCAGCTTATGTGACAATGGCTTTTTTTAAGCAGTATCCCAATGAGCTGCCAGTTTCCTCTGCTCATGTATTCCAGCTCAAGACAGACATGGGAAGCTTTCCAGGGGGCAAGATGAAAGTGGACCAGAGAGCCAAAGTAGGCAAGGCTTCACAAAGGCCCCTCTTTCCTCCATCCCTGTTTAACATCAATTAGGGTCTTGCTTATGGTTAATGAGCTCTTCTTTAGGACTAAAAACACTTATGAAAGTTAAACTGCACATTATCACCTTAGTAGGAATTTCTTTAATCAGATAATTAAATTGCTTTCTTTTGAACACTATCTCAGAATCACAAATGGAAATTATTTCTATTGTTAATTAAATTATTTTGGGATCGAGGGTAGTAATCTGGAATACGTGGCATGTAGGAGAAAAAGTATCCAATCCAAGAGTAGGAGAGGCTTTGGGTAGCCAAAGAGCAACTGAAAGACACTGCTATTTGCATGAGGGGAACACCTGAAGTTTGGAGGGACAGAAGGCACAACCAAAATTTTGCTATCTTGCAATTTTTTTTGGTGGACTCAGCTAACTGCTTTCACGCCCTGAAAAGTAACTCAAATGGCCGTTGTCCTATGGGAAGAAGGTAATTATCAATCCCTTGAATAGAACTAATAGCCAGTCAAGATAGTTTCTATGGGAATAAATGGCAACATTGTAGCAGGCACCCCTCCGATCAGAGTGCCACATAAAATCACTCTCGTCAGGAGGGGCTCCTGCTCTCTCAGACACATGTGGCTGCGAATGTCATCTAAGTATGGAAAGACTGCACAAAAAGCCACAATTCTGGGGTGTTCTATTGGTTCAGAAATCTGTTTTGTGCTATCTGCTTACCCCGAGACCATTCCCTAATAGGCACACTGCCCCAGAAATAAGATCTGGGACACTGATCTCAGATAAGTGAAAAATGAAAAGCAAACACCTTATTCTGTAGTCAGTAATGCCTCTGATGAGTAGCCAGAAAGAGAGAAAAGATCATTCTCATCAAACAAAGCCTAGGAGAGAGAAAATATATTTTTAGAATGCTTTGCTATGTTCATACAGCTTTTAACTCCACTGTCCTCTCTTATTTAGGAAGAGGACCCATCTTAGAATGGCTATGGTCTGGCGGGTTGTCTACAGACTCATCATCTGTATTGTCCAATGTGACCCCAAAGGATAGAATAAAAACCTACAGCCATATTTGACAGTTCCAGCAATGCAATTTACTAAATGAGAATGTCATAAATGCTCTGTGCTAAAGAGATTCATGTTAGGATGCTGAGGGCTGGAGAATAAATTTAAGCATCACTTAGGCATGATTTTAGGGTGACCAACTCATCACAGATTTCCCAGGACCCTCCTGGTTTTAAGTTTCCTGTCTCCTGCAGGTACTTAGTCCCAGGCAAACCTAGACAATTGGTTACTCACCAAGTAGACCGGTCTCAGTGATTTGTAAAGCTTTTATAATCCTAAAATCTTTTATTTTGATGCTTATATATGTAAGTGCAGTGCTGCTTTTATGAACTCTGGGCTTGGTATAACATAAAGTAATGATGGTGGCTCTAGCATGCCATGGAGGGCAGAGTACTGGACTGGGAATTGGTATTTCTACCAATAAAAAATTCCATGACCTTGGGAAAAAAATCTTTCCTCTTTGAGTCTTTTATTTTCCCCCAAATGGAAGAATTCACATGGATGTTTTATAAGATTCCTCCCAACTCTGCCATCCTGTGGCTGTTTCCTATGAATTTAAAGTGTCTCATGTGAGCATTGAGAAGATGCCCTTGCATACCAATTCTCCACTTCTCTGTGTGGATGAGGAGGGGGAAGGGTGGACAAAACAAGGGAGAAGAAAGAAAAATAAGATGTAGAAAAGACAGAAAAAAGTTCAGGAGAGATTCAAAGCTTTTATTTCAAGAAAGTCAGAGGATGTATTATAAATCTATTCACTTACCGCTACAGAAATCCTTTTAAGCGCATAAGCCAGATCTCCCTTTCTCCTACCCTTAGCCCAGAAAGGAAAAAAAAAATTGTCCAAGGTGACACAGGAAATTAGTGGCAGAGGTAAGTACAGTTGATCTCCAGAACTGTGCTGTTTTCTGGTCAGGCTATGCTGGCTGAGAAGTGTCCCTAATTAGAGTAACAGCTCCTTTCTCCTTTCATTTTGAACCAAAGAGGGGAGGATTATGTCTGATAAAGGAAAGCACAGTAGACAGGGAATAATTTCTAGGCTCCTGTTCTTCTTTCAACTCATTGTCCAACCTTTGGCATTGTTGACAATTTCATATACGGGTTAAATACAGCAAGGGGAAGTCAATACTACACCTTAAAAATTAATTGTTCAAGTACTAGGTCATTTCATAGTAATGCACCATGAAATGATGTTATTCTGCAGAAGAATTTCCATAAAGTTTAACATGCCATGACACATTTTTTTTCTATTGGAGCTCGTTTTTTAAAAAACTACATAAAGAGATTCTTTGGAGTCTGTGTTGTGTGTAAACCTTGCTGTAGACAAAGCGGGATGCATTAGGCAGGGCGTGCAGAGCGGCAGATGCTCCTGGGTCGCTGCTGAAGGAGACCCTGTTACCAAAGCAGACCCCATAAAGGCACAGCTCGCCTGGAATCCGTGGAGGCAAGCACGGAAGAAGTCATTAGTCTTGGTGCTTTTTTACTGTTATTCACACTGGGGTAATGAGATTATTGGAATATTTTTTTTTTCCTAATGAGAATGAGACAGAATACCTTGGTCTTTAAATGATTTAGTCACAGAGGGAGCACATTACTCTTCCCTTGATTGCTGTCAAATGCTGGAAAATTGGAATATTATACTGATATTTATCATGATGGGCAATATTTTTCCTGCCTTCTCAGTGTCAAATGAGATGGGGAAAATATTTGTCTGGAAAGCGGTCTGCTTTACAAGGTTTGTAGAGAGGAAGATAGATGGAGATTCAGGATAAAGAACCACGGGCAGAGGTTAGGAGGAGGATAATTGGAGGATAGCTTCTTGCTATTTCTTCTTTCTTTTTTTTTAACGGTAAAGCTATCCCCTTGTTTTATTTTTCTGTAGTCTTCTTTTCCAGTTAACTCACCAGTGTTTGGGGCTAATTAGACATTGTTTAGATTCAGAAAAGAAGGTTAATTTCAAGGGGAAATGAGTTTGTGTTGGTCTGGAGGTCATTAGAGGCAGATAGTTAATTTGCGTTTCTTGGGAAGGAAAAATGTCCTGGAAAATTCCTCGTAGGAACAAAAAAGACTTTTTTTTCCTCTCATGCTCAAGAACCTTTCACCTGAGACTTGTCAGCCCAAAGTTTATGGAGCCAGCACAGACTAATTGGGTGGCCTGGTGCACTGAGATTCAATCCAGGTCATAGGTGACTTTTGCAGCCACACTGGACAAAGAAATCCTTAGTTCTTACTTGTGGCCCTGGCCCACCCCCAAACTCCTCCAAGAAGGTCATGAAATGAAAAAATACTTGCAAGGGAAATATTCCCTATCATCCATGTGTGCCAGCTTTCGGAAAGCAGATGTCATCATATTTTTGTATAACATCAGGAAATTTTAGTATGCTTGATGTAACAGGTGGGAGAATCTTACAGCGTGAGCATTGCTTCTGTGATTTACTGATGCCAGTCTTTGCTAGATTCATGCAAGGTCCTGTTAGAATATAGAAATTCAAGCTCACATCTTGTCGTCCTGATTTAGTTAGTCGGGGCAAGGGCTTGTTCTGTATCTTAATAGGCTCCCAGATCAACCAGAACTAATGAAATCCATTAGCTGTTATTATGGAAAAAGAGATGGTTTCTCAGGAAGTAAATTGACTTACTTAAGACAACATGTCCAGCAGGCCACAGAGTGGGGTCTTGGTCTCAGAGGCAAGTCTGATGCATTCTGTGGACCCATGCAGAATTCATCCCTGTGTTGTCTCGGGCTGCACCTTCCTGTGTCCCCACTAACTGTGGTGGCATGTGCTTTGTTCATAATTTGTAGTCCTTTGACATCTATTTGCACCTTCCTGTCTGTCTAACTGAGGCAGAATCCAGGGAGCAACAAGGTTGATTGCAGAGACAAAACACATAGCAACCACGGCTCTTTCAGGGAACAGAGATGCTTTAGCATGGGACAGTTGAGGAGGGGGTGGAAACAGATGTGAGACCTCGTGGACAAGAGTGAAATGAAGAACTGTGGCTGCACCAGGGGACAGGCTTTGCACCTAGCAGCTTTGGCTGGCAGCCTGACATTTCATTACTGTTATGGGTTGGATCTACAGGGTCTCACAAATGCCTCAAGTGTTTGGAGGGTGATCATGGGGGTGCTGTACTCATCAGTGGATTAGATGATGAGCTCATAGCTGACTTGTTGTTGGGGGCGCTGGTTAGAGGTGAGTCACAGGGGTTGTGATCTGGGAGGGTGTATCTCCCTCTCTGGATCTACCCTTCTCCCTCTGGTTCCTTTATTCGATCTATGAAATATAGGGAAGAAACCATGGTTTTCTCTATTCCATGTTTATTATAGAATACTTAACTCCTGGTCATCAAAATGTGTGTGTGGTTTCCCGTATGTATGAACCAATTCTGCAACACATTCCAGTTGGTCGTCCTCTAATCCAATTTATTTCAGACACTATGGAGATGGCATCAGGTCCCACAGATTGAAGGTGAAGGAGTGCAAGATGTGCTAGCCCAGGACATGCTGAACTGATCTGTTGACAACTTACAGCTGAGATCCCTTGAGGAAAAGTAACTTCAGGAAGGGCCATTTGGGGCCGGTGAGATGGCTCAGCGGCGTAAGCGCCTGCCTGGCAAGCGCGAGGGCCCGAGTTCGACTCCTGGAACCCACATATGAGAAAAGGGCCAGTGATATCGCTCAGCAGCACGGGCGCCTGCTGGCGCTCAAGGTCCTGAGGTCGACCCCCAAGTACCCACAAAAAAAAAAAAGGAAGAGCCATTTGCCCTGTTTTGCTTACACATTGCAAGTCATAAAGATTTTTCTTAGGGATATCTTTCATATACCGAGGCTGGAAAATAGTCTTGATCATACCAGGTGTGATGGTGCGTGCCTCTAATCCCAGTTATTAGTGGCTGAGCTAAGAAGATCATGAGTTGGAAGGCAGCCTGGGTAATTTGGTGAGACCATGTTTCAAAATGAAATGAAAAGGACTAGGGGTGTAGCTCAATGCTAGAGTGCTTACCTAACCTGCAAGAGACCCAGCAGTCTATCCTTGGCACCTCAAAAAATTGGGGCCACAGTGATCTGAATAAACAAATGTTAATGTAACCCTTATTTTCCACTACCTTCCACCCCTCACCCTGTGTATCTCTTAGTTATGGCCCTAGAATTTACTACCTTGGTCCAGAAACCCATTGATCCTATCATTCCTTCACACACTTCTATCTTGTCTGAAAAGCATAAAAGTATCATGCTTTGGTCTTTTCTTTGGATTTCACTTTCTTGCAAAGATCTCTGTGTACATGTAAATTTAGTAAAGCTTGCATACTTCTGTCTTGTTAATCATCCTCTTATTAATTAGGTGTCCAGATCCAGCCAAACAGCCCACCTAAGAATTAAAGAGGAGCAGAGGGGCCCTATGTCTCTCTCCTCTACAAGGGATCAGACACCGGTCACACTAGTAGCTTGTTGCCCATACTTCTAACAAACTGGCTATAAATTAGGTTCCCACGACTCTCTCCTCAGCTTCCATTACTTTGTTACAGTGGCTGGTAGAACTTAGGGAAATGCATTACTTACATCTCCTGGGTGATTATAAAAGATACTACAAAGGACATGAATGAACAGCCCCATGGAAGAGAGGCACAGGGCAAGGTGGGTGGGTGGGAAGGAGTGTGGGGATTCTGCGCTCTCTCCAGGACCACCCACTGGGCACCTCCTCCTGTTCAGCAACCCAGAAAATCCCCAAAACCAGTCCTTTGGGGGCTTTTAATGAAATTTCATAATATACACGTGATAGATTACGTCACTGGTCTTGGTGATCAACTTTACCTTCTGCTCCTCTTCCCTCTCGGAAGGATGGGGAGTGGGGCTGAAATAAACAACCTCTAATCAAGCTTTATTCTTTCTGGTGACCAGCCTCAAATTGGAAACTATCTAGGGGCTGCCATCAGCCAATCGTCAGCCTACAGAATGACACTCATTGCTGGAGATTCCAAGGGCTTCAAGAGCAGTGGTTCAAGAAAAGGAGGTGGTACTGAAGAACAAACATGTATTTCCTAATGCCACGGTAGCTCGTGGTCCTTATTGCTGCTGTGGAGCCTGGTGAGGTTGGGGAGTCCAGTATGTTTTCCATCTGAATGCAAATGACTTCCTGGGAAGTGAGGGATGGTGTATTCTAGTCACGCTTAGTTAGCTTCAACATAGCTTGCATCTCATCCCCAGTAAAACCACTTATTTATAGCCTATTGATGTATTGACAAGGTTGGAAAGCAACACTGTCCTGAGGTAAGATGTGCATTCCAAAGAGGTGAGCGCTAATTGTTCCAGTGGTAGTTTATTTATTGTCTAGGACATAATTACTCTCTTTTGGGTCACACATTTGCCTCTAGGTTGCCGTGTACTTCTGGTCTTAGGATCAGGGCCAAGGCAGAGTGTGGTAGCTGAGATACCAACTCCCAAAGTGATCAGCAAGCATTCCCTGGATGGGTGAGGAGGCCCTGCTCCCCATGGCATGGATGAGGCGGCTTAGCTTCTGATTCTCCTCTGGAGGCTTTCTTGGACTTGTTGGAGTGGTCCAAGGGGCCACAAAGGTAAGTGGGGAAATGGCTACCTGTGCAGCAGATGAATAAGACCCTTGTTCTGGGAAATTAGTACCAGGGCTTTGCATTCAGAGATAAATGGCAAACACTGGCCGCTGCACATATCTGTTATTTCCTTTCTTTTCTTTTTTTTTTTTTTTTTTTTTTTTTGGTACTGGGAATCGAACACAGGACCTGTGCTTGCCAAGCAGGCACTTGTGACACTGAGCTATATCTCCGGCCCTCTCTTATTTCATAAGGACCCCAAAGTCCACAACTGCATAGCTAGTGATGAGTCTCTGAAAGCAAAGTTGGGATTTTTGAAAGTAGACTCTTTTGACCTCTGTCCATCTAGCTGCAGAAAGAGGCTGCCAGGCTCTGTTCCTGGTGTATAAGTTGTCATTTCCTGGTAGTCTGGCAGAGATGACTCTGTGCCCTTGGAGAACCACCCACCATCCTGGAGCTCACTGGCGAGGAGATACGTGGCGCTTGCCTGCCACAACCTCACCTCCAGGCTTCTATGTAGACACTGATAGATCTGTGATTTTTCCAGCTGAAACGTACTTGCAGGGCTCAGCACAAGACCAAGAAGCTGGCGGGCTTTCCCTGCAGCAGCCTTTGCCCCTCGGAGGTAAGGTTTGTATTTGGGTGAGTTTTGTTCACACCGCCATGTTAGAGGCTGGCGGCTCTCCCTGGGAGGGTGAGGAGCTGAGGCAGGAAACTGGCTGAGCCTGGGAGAAATGGGCTTTCATCAAAGCAATCTGCCCAGTAAGATTCTTTATTTCCTTATACATTTTTAAAGCAGATTTATTGCTAGTAAAAATGCTGGCTGGAGAAACTCCCTCACGCTGTGCGCTGGCTTTTTCTTCTTTTGAGTGTTTGTAAACCTCTCTCTGTGTTTCGTCTCTTTGACATGGACTGGCAGAGAAATCAAGGCAGTCCGGATTCCCAGCTTGCTGCTGTGGAGGCTTTGCCGGCTTGCCGGCTGACCTGCCTGGCCAGCTCCAGCCCCACAGGCCACACGCAGACGGCCTGCAGCAGCAGATGGAGAGAGGCGAGGCAGACCTTGAGAGAGTCCTCAGGAAGAGCAGCAAAGGCCCAGGATGAGAAAGATCATGCTGGACCAGCTGGACTGGAGCCCAGCTTTGTGTAATTCCCCGCATTTGGGGAAAATAAAAATCACAAATGAGAACAGCAGGGGGTCAAGAAGCAGCTGGAGACAAAAGGGTGTTAGCTACAAGGTGGGGGATGGGAAAGGAGGAAGGCCCTGGTGACATGTTCAAAGCCTGGTCTGCCTACCATGTTCAGCTGCCTCCGAGCTCCAGGCCTGCAATGCTGTCACAGGCTCAGTGAGCAGTGCCACTGCCTTAGCTCAGGCCCTGGAAAGCATGGTGGGAAAGGAAGGCCTCAGGCTCCCTCTGTCCTCCCCCATCTTTTAGCCGTCCCTGTGCATCCCTGGAGAGCCTCAGGGTATAGGGCCCAGATCCTTAAGCAACTGACCAAGGGAGGACGGGGCGGAGGAGAGGGAAGAAGAGGAGGAGGAGGAAAAGGAGGCAGAAGGAAAGGGGAGGAGGAAGGGGAAGAGGAGAGAAAGGAAGTGGATGAGGGGAGAAAGGAGGAGGAGGAAGAGGAGGAGGAGGAAGAGGAGGAGGAAGAAGAGGCGGAGGAGACTCAAGATGCTAAGAGCATCCCCACATTTCAGGACATGGACTAGAAATGGAAATCAGTAGCAGGAGGGTGGACTCAGCCTGGCTGTGCCTGTCCTGTTGGGCATGGCACTTGCTCCGTTCCAGTCTTGATTAGCAAATCACCCCTGCTTGCATTCTGACAGGGCTTTTCATCCTGCATGATCACACGGCATGCTCCAAGCCAGAGAGCTTTTCTGTGCTGCCTATTACACAAAATTCAGAGGATTAAAGACTTCTTCCTCCTCCACCCCCACCCAGAAACCAGAGGAACATGAAGTGCCATTTAGCGATTGCTTTGCATTAACCGGTGATCATCTCCTGATCTCACTTGCAGCTCCCAAGCCATTTTCCCACCTGTATGAAGACAGGCAGGGCTTGAGTAACAGAGCCTCAGCGTGGGGAGAGAACCAGGCCCTCTCTTAGGCATGTCATGCAATGCACACGCACACACGCACAGCCACTGTGTCTATGTATGCACATGCGCGTGTCTGTGCACACGTGAAACATTTATACACAACCTCAAACATTTGTTTAATGCTTCATAATTTAAAGCATGAAATAAAATATTTCCATGACCCTTATCACAGTGGTTGTGACTCAGATGACAACCTTGTAAGATTTACAGCATCAGAATCCCCACATTCCCAAGATTAAAGTTCAGAAAGTTTGGAACTGGTATAAGGTCACGTAGCTACTGAGTGGCAAGAGTGGGGTTCAAACCTAGTTTTCTTTCTTAACGCAAACTTTCACGTTCTTTCTATTATGTGACTGGACATAGGGCAGCCTGTTACTGAGTCCCTCACCTTCACTTGGTCATGCACTAAAGACTCCTTCATCTGAGTTCTTAAAATAGTCACGATATAAATTATTCATCTTCCGTGTGTAGGAGGTACAGCCAGGGCTGTAATCCCGATCTCTGCGACTCCATAGCCACCATCCTTCCGTGACTCTGCGGCATGGACAGGGGCCGGGGCGGAGCAGAGGGAGCAGGGGAGCCCAGTGGGAAGCCACATGCTTTGCTACCAAACAGACTTGGGTTGAACTCTAGTGCTGTCATTTATCAGCTCTGCAACTTGGGCAAGGTCCTCAGTCACTTCAAACCTCAATTTCTCAGTTGTGGCTGGCAGGGGGCGGGGCTCAAAAGGAGCATCCTAATTCGTGCTGGGCAGATTAGAGGAGGGATTAAAGGGAGGTTTCCAGCATATTGGCAGACACACAGTAGGCATGCAATAAATGCGGCCTCTATTTCTGCCTGTAGTTTGGCTATATTTTGTTTGCATTGCTCACTTGCCTGTGATTTGCTCACCGACTTTTAACAGCCTTTGTTGACGGAGGCATTGTTTAAGAACAGGACATTAAAATCCAGAGGAGGACTTCTGAGGACAAAGTAAGACACAGGGAAGAAAGGAAGCCTTGAGGACAGAGGGGTCCTGAGGATTTTCGCGTTTGCTTCGCCCTTCTCCACTGTGCCCAGCTTGTGCCCGCATGAGCGGCACAGTCTGCAAGAGTAGCACACACAAGCCTCCGTGTTGCTTTGCACCCTGCCCACCTGTGGAGACAGGTTGGCCACGCCTTTCCTTCCAGCACCCCTGTCCCGTAGGCTCTTCTTTGCCTTTGTCTTCCTAAATGAAACAAAACAGCTGCAGTAGACAATGGGCTGAGAGAAATTCCAAAATGAACCACCTTCTCCACCCAGTGCATCCCGATGCTGACTTTCTGCTCATTAGCAGAGCTGTCACATTAGCAGAGCTGATCAGTGACAGGGCATCTGCGAGACAGTGATTAGTTTGCAGAGTAAGGGCTGCGCCTCACTTCATCTTTGCAGATGCTATGGAATGTTTTGGAAGCTTCAGGCTAATCAGGATTTCTGCCTCTTTTTATTACCTTATATCCGAGCTTATGTTTTGCCTTTTCTGTCTTAAAAAGAAAATATAATTTCCAATTGTTTTCCTAACTCCTCTCCTCTGACACATATGGGCACTACCTTTCTAGACCCTTTGTATTGTTTCTTTTTTTCCTCTTATTCATGTGACATCTTAATAATTTTAACACCATGAGTGGAGAAATGAAACAACATGACAAAATACTTCTGCGCCATTTTGGAATTAGCAGTATTTTTCAAGAGTGATCAATTATATCATTTAACTGGAGAGCTCCGATTATAAAGAGAAATATAATTAGTGGCAAATGTGCTAAGATATATAAAGACAGATAGGCCATCCAAGGAATGAGGGCTCATCAATTTTTCCGGGTTCCATCAGCAGGGCAGTTGTTTGACTCCATCTGAGTGATTGGAGAGTGGAATCAAGCTCCCTCGGAACACTGCCAGTGCTACAGGAAAGAACAGCAGTTGAGAAGCAGCAGGTCTGCGTCTATCTCTTCTGTCACTATTACCAGACATTTCACGAATCTGCCTAAGTCTCAGTTTCCTCCTCTGTACAAAAGGCTTGTAGTGCCTGTCCTTCCTGCCTCCCTTGGAGCAGTTGCAAGGGTTAACCAAACCACGTGGATGTGGACTTGATTTGAAAATGAAGCCATATTCTTGCAAAAGAAGATTCAGAATATTACTACTCTTTGAGCTGAATATTTTGGGATAGGTAGATTTGACTATCTGGAAACAGATATGACAGATATCAACTTGAGGGTACAGCAAGGCATGAGCCCAAATAGTTCAACTATAGCATACAACATGTAATCAGAAGAGGAAAATATTACATCCAAAATGTGGGCTGGAGCAAGAACATGGAGGCTGGTGATTTGTATTTTTTCTGAAGCAGGCACAAGAACTGAGTAGTTCCAGCGGGGGAAAACCATGATCCAGGTAGTTTTGTAGAAAAGGTAAAGCTGGAGGTATCACACAAAAGATATTTGTTACAGGGGTAGGGGAGGGTATTGTTTAGGAAGCTAAGGTAAGAAATAAAGGATTGGGGACTTCAATGTTAGAAGGTAAGCATTGTAGGAGAATTACTGGGGCAAAAGTACCAGGACTGATTGAAAGGCCAAGAGGGGAATAGGGTAAAAGAAAGAGAGAGGAATTGAAGATTTCATCAATAATCAGAGTTTGGGCTCATGGGGGGATGGGTAGGCCATTGACAGAAATTCAGAATGCTGGTTGAGAGCACTTTGGGGTGCAGATGGAATGCATAATAAATACGATGCTCTTAATAGTGATTTTAAGATTCTCATGGGACTTACAGCTAAAGCTGCCACTTACATGCTAGAAATGGCTCAGAGTTCAGGAGATGGATCAAGGCACTTTGAAATGATTAGAAAAGAGGCAAAGCCATTGGAATGGAGAAATTCTATGGAGAGAATGAGAAAAGACAACAGAACTGAGGGAAGATTTGCAGGACGTTTATTGGAAGATGAGGCAGATACTTTGACTGTAATTTGCCCACGGAATTTTCTGCTTCCTTTCAAAAAATTCCTATCTTTCCAAAAGGACAGGAAAGAGGGAGCCAGCATTCTCTTTCCTGAGGAAGCAAGCAGAGGTTCAGAGAATTTCTGGAAGATTCACCCATCACTTCATGGCCTGTGAGGAGGTCGGGGCTGGAGCCCTGGTCAGCACACTGCCTCCAGAAACTAGGAGGTTATTCTGCAGCTAATTAGGAATCACTCTTTCAAATCAATACAACAGTGTGATTCCCTGCATCCAGAGCCAGAAAATTAGCCCTTCTCTGAGAAAACGGATGTCTGTGTGGCCGCTATGTTAACAGAAAGCTGTACTCTTCTTGATTGGAGTGCTTTCCAAAGTAGTAGCTTCTCAATATAGAGGCACCACCAGCTCGCATCTCTCTTCCCTGAAATAAGTCACAGCCTCAGCACTGCCAGCTGAGGGAGGAAACTAATTGAACCAGTATATTGGAAAGCACAGCCATACAACTTTCCATTCTGTGGCTAAAAACTCCCTCCCTGATTCAAAATGCCAAACATGGCATCTTAGCTTCGGCATCTTCCAGGGCCTGGGTATTATTTTTATTGCATTGTTTATGTCTGTGCATGTGGGTGAGTGTTTATTTTTGAAATCACAGACATATGTTTTACAGGAAGAGTACTGGTATTTCAAAAGTCATTGATGTTTTGGGTTATTGTTTGCTAGGGATGGGGGTCATTGCTGAACAACCTGACATAAACATTATCAGGCTTGCAAACCTGTTTTCAAGTGAGAGGTTCTCAAGCAATATTTATAGCAAAACTATGACCTCAAGGCATCTAAATGTGATCTGTTTTTATATCTCATTTTTTCCTCTGAATCCTTCAATCTAATTAGGCTCACATCAGTATATTATTATGGAGAATAATCATTCCTTTCTTCTAATAACATTCATGGATAATTTTATTTCTCATTTCCAGCCTCCCACTCCTGTGGTGTAATTAGTGTCTTTGGCACCTCGTGATGCTCAGAATGAGTTGCAGCTGCTAATTGCTAATTGAAAAATTAGAAACTCAGTTAGAAAAAGGATCTAATTAAAATGAAATTAGATAAAATCCATTCAAACCAGCTCCCCCCTTTCTTTTACTCTTCTTTGTTTTTCTTTTTCCCCTTTGCCTTCTTTTTCCACGACAGAAATATTAGCACTTGCAAAATGTGTATAATGGCTGTAAAATACCTTTCCATAGTGGGCTATGCAATGTCCTTTCTGAGGGAGCCAGGGAGAGGTGCACAGCAGCTGAGTTAAACTCTAGAACATGGGCTTAGTCTCTATTCCTGATGTGTCAGTCTTGCCTTACCAACAAGCTTTTGAAGTCCTCTTGGCAGGACACGTGTGTAATCAGTCATGTGTATTTTTCCTGCATTTTGAAGGGCCACTGCCAGGCTCATGACTATGATTTCTAGGGATCCACTTACTTCTGAGGCAAATCTGTTTCCTCCCTCTGCTATATTGCATCGTCCCACCCGATAGATAATTATCTAGGAAATGCTCAGCGCTCTAGGCATTGAAAGTAAACCAAGGCCCCTTCTGTCTCCAAAGTACTTACAATCTGTTGAGAAGTCTAGACAAACAGGGATTGGAGACTAAGAGAATATACAATCACAAGCAAAATAGTGTTTCACGTATGTGCTATTTAGTTTAGGACTTCAAATATTTTTGAGCACATTAGTACATGTCAAGCACTGTGCTAGAGGCTGGGCACACAAAACACGTACCACATAATTCCCACTGCTAAAGAGTTCATATACAGACATACGTGAATAAATGACCAATAATATTATTTGACAAAGGCAATAATAGCAATAATTTGGCAGGAATTGCCAAATTAATGCAGAGATATGGCTGATGAATGTTGGTGGACCAGAGGAGGGGACAGGGGTTACTTCCTGTTGAGGGAGTCACACCGGTGTAGGATTTTACAGAGTAAGTAGAAATATACCAGGTGGACAAGCTTTCACACCAAGGAACTTATTTAAAAAGATAAGACAGAAAGCAGTAAGGTGACTTCAGGAGTGCAAGTGGTTTGGCATTTCTGAAGCCAGAATTGAGAGTAGATGAGGCAGGGAAAGTGGGTAGGAGGCTGGATTGCAAAGAATCCATTGTGTTTTTGAAGTTTAAAGGAGAAATATGATCAAATATTTGAAGGAAAGTTTCTTAAACAATATGGGATTTATATGGTAGCAGCTGGGAATTTTGTGTGGTGAAAGAAATTTCTACATAAGGCAAAAATATAGTGAAGACCTGAGTGGTTCAGTTTGACTAGAGCAGAGGAAGTAGTTAATACAGAGAGAAAAATAAAATGAATTCAGATGACAATTTAAAAATACCAGGCCAAGGTATTTATTTTCAAAATTAAAATAGTTACTTTCATTGCATGCCATCCTTTGTACATATAAACTGAGTCTTTTTAATTGTGGAAAACTCAGGATCAGAAAGCACCAGTCAAAGTTATAGAGCTGATTTGTGACTTAGAGGGATTTCAACTTAAGTTGGTGTCACTCCCAAAGCTATTGAGTGTGCAGGACCCACCCTGCCCTTGCAGCCTCCAGCTCTGCCAGTGTGCCCTGTCCTACCTTCTGCTCAGACACATTCTGAAGAGGAGACCTGCGGTCTGTGCAGGTGGCAATGTGTCCTCCTCCATGTCTGGCTGACCTAGGAGATGGGCGCTGGCTTTCTTTAGGCTGCCTGTCCTTCCTGCCCCAGCATTACAGGCAGCCACTACCAATTGACCTGGGAACTGGTATTTAGGAGAAGCTGTTCTATTGTTGAAGAATTCTCAGTCAACAAGAAGGAAGAAGATGAATGAGGAATGCGGTAGAGGACCTGGTAGAGGGAGTATTTTCCTTTGTGTGTTTTGGAAGGAGGGAGCTGGGAACAGTAATACCAGAAATCCATGCAGCACTTATTTAATGTGTCTGGAAAGTCCCAGTGATCTTTTTCCCACTTTAGTAATAACTGCCCACACAGCTCTGAAAATGTAAGTCTCAATGTTCTGTTTCTCGTAATTTATTCTGATCTTAGAAATGTGATGGAATGGCAATTTTAAATAAGTTTTGCCTTCAAGAAGTCCTTCTTTACTGCTAACGCAACTTTTCATGTTGCAACTCAGCTTCCTTCCCTGTAGCTTATCACAACAGAGCCTGATGCATTTCACTGACTTATGTCTTGTCTTTCAGAATAATTAAGCGGCTCTAGTTTGCTCCTGTGGGCCCATGCTGAGTAGAGTTAAGGTAAATGAGAGGGAGACATAGTGCACTGGTTCAGTGATTGAGCTTTGCATTGTACTACCTCATCTCAATCCTAACTCTTGCACTTAGTTGTGCAAACTGATAAACCACTCACTGATGAAGATGAGGATAAAAGTGATGGTATAGGGGCTGGATAGGTACTTACAGGTGTTGACAATTAAATGAGGTCATACATTAAGTATTCACTATACATCAGATGCACAGTGTGTTCAGTAAATATTATTATTATTGAACAAAAGGGTAGGAAGACAAAGAAAGATGAGGGGAGAAGGAGAGAAGAGTGGAGGAGAAGGATTACTTGCCCTATGGGTAGCTCCACATGCCCTTTCTGGCAGGTTAAGCCCACATGCCTATGGCTTGGTTATAGAATGGAAGCCCAAAGGGCAGCAGTGGTTTGTCTGACTTGCTTCGTGCTACTTTACCATCTAAGCTACTTGATAGCCACCACACTATCTAGGTGGAGAGAGCTGGTCTAAAGCACACTGGAAAAAATATCCTAAAATTCTGTTTGTCACTTATAGAAGAAAACTGAGCAAGCAAGAAAAAACGATTGCAACCTGGTCATGAGAATCCACTTAAATGCAATTTCAGGACCAGACACTGGGGACAGCTGCTGTGGTGGCATCTGCTCTAGATGGAATCTTCTCAGCTTCACTGTCCTTGTTGGTCTCAGTTCTCCTTTCAGAAGGTGCCCTGAGCTCTTCTGAAAAAATTCCTGGGAAGTTTTTCCCCCTCCTTTATCTCTCCCCCTTCTGGGGAGAAGTCTCATAACCAGTAAATAAAAATGACAGGAAACTTAAGTAAATTACCACTTCTTGGGAAACAGATTTAAAGGAGAATTTCTTACACATGCCATTCCCCTCTGGAAGGCATATTTTAAAAATGGGTTCCCAGAGCACCGTAAAGGGCACATTTGTGGATTACAAGTCATAATACCCTTGGCATTCAGCATCCATCAGCTCAAGACTCAGGAAATAGATTGGGCAACTTGCCTCTTTGCTAGACCATCCTTAGGTCAGATATCTTTCATCCTTTTCCTCTTCTACAAATCACTACTGACCTTCAACCCAAACATGTTTCAGCATAGCATAGCAGGGGAGCAGCATTTTCTTGCTTTGCCCTAGACTCTGTCTCTCCTCAAATCCATATCCAGGGAATTACCTTGCCTCTCAGACTCTGTGCTGTAAAGTGGGGCATGAGAAACTGCACATGGGGAAAGACAGTAGGTGAGCTACATCCATATTCAAAGCATGATCCTGCTGGACAGGTCATTTCTTCTGGGGTTCCAGCCACTTCCACCTCAACATACCTGGGAACTGTGGCCACGATGGCTAAGCTATTGCTATTCTATCTTAGGAAATGGATTTTCAAAGAAAGGTGACTTTGAAGGTTTCAAGGTGAAAGTCACTGTCGGCTGGCAGAGCTGGCTGTTTGCAGAGAAGAAATTCACTAGGGGATAAAGAAGGGCTAGGGGATCTAAGTCCTTGCTGCGGCTAAGCTTTCCCTCTCAGAGCAGCTGGTCATCCTAATTATCTGTCATGTCTCCCTAGCTCTCACAGAGACAGATCGTTTCCTTCTGTGAGTTTTTTAAATCCATTTATAGGCATGGAAAGCCCTTCTCACCTCATCTTTCAGAGATTCTAGGAATAGGAATAAAAGTGGTGACCACTGGAAAATTTCTCTTCAAGGACTTTTGAATATGCTAATATGTTTACAGGAAGGCATATCCTCTAACTTAGTCCCAACAATACCTTTGAATGAATAGATGCTGTTCTTTGATTTCAAGTCTCCTGGGAGGGAGGGTTAAAATAGTGTGAAGGTAAAACTTACAGGGAATGATATAATGTATTATAAGACCCATTTAAATGTTGTACACAAAACTTGAACAGTTGGGCCCAAAGATACCAACATCAAACATTTTAATGAAGCAGAGTCTACCGTGTACAAACAGCTTGAATCATAATGCATGATGGAGAACTTGTCACAGAGAAATCATAGCAAAAGGAGTTACAGAGAAATGTCACCAAGGGAGGCCTGTCCACTATGAGATTTTGGTGAATTCATCAAGATTAAGGGTTCAGTCTTTGGCTTTTACAAGTTTCGTATAGAGATCCCTTCCTGGTTCTCGTCATGGTCCGGAAAGTTTATATTTGTGATCCCATGGAAAAGTTATTGGAATTCTAGCGAGCTAATTCCAACCTACCACTTCTAATGCAATCCATGGTGAGAATAAAGACACTAAGACATATCTATAGTTGTGGGGAGCCAAGGGGTCCTAAGTCCAACCAGAATGATGGTTACTGGAACAAAGGCCTCCACCCAGGGCCAAATCCAGGTTTTATTAATTCTTGAGAAGGGGAGTGGCTCAGGGATGAGTGACTGAGAGTGGCAGGAAGTACGTGAGTACCATGAGCTGGGCTAGGTAGGTGGCCTGAAATCACCTTTGAAATATGCAGAGGGAAGGATATGCAGAAGGAGTAATCTACATAACACAATTCAAGATAGTATCTAATGTTTTGGGGTCCATGCTTCAGCTCTGATGTGTAATCTTCTATGCCCTGGGAAGTCATAGCCTCTTTCTCGAGGTTCAATCCCAGCTGACAGCGTGGAGCATGGCTTTCCATCCCACCAGACTCAACCATGTATTGGGAGCAAAGGGGCGGGGAAACACAGGCCTGTCGCCTTGCTTCAAAGACTACATATCGGGACCTCAGCTAGGCTGATTTGCATTGCCTAAAGCCAATTAAAGAGATAAGGAAAAGTGCTAGCCAGCTCTGTACATATCAGTACATGGAAATAGGGCCAGGTTCAGCCAAGATGGAGGTAACTGCTCTTCTTTCAAGGAGAGCCGTCCAGGTGTCCTCCACAGTTTAGCATGTCAACTTTGTCAGTATCCTAGAGTTCATTAGGGAGACCCACACTTGCCATCAGTAGCAATATCAGAGTGTTCAGTACAGCTGTGTGCTTAGGAGGTGCCCTTCACAATACTAGAGGGTGGCAGAGTGTAGCACCAAGGGCAGTGTGAGGCCTTGGGAAATGGTCCCTGGTATGTTTTGCTGCATGGCCAATGACTGTCTGGCTGGGAAGATGAGTGAGTAGATGTGTGTGGGTGGTACAAATGAATGGAGAGAGAAGGAGGCAGAAGAGGGAAAGAGTAAAGGAAAGGGACATAGTAATGGTACTACTGACCCCTTTGACTCCCCTCTTTTGAGATGGGGTCTTGCTGTGTTGCCCAGTCTGGTCTCTAATTCCTGGGCTCAAGTGATTCTCCCACCTCCGCTAGGGCTACAGGTGCACACCGCTAGGCTCAGCTTCCAGTTAACATTTATCGGATGGCATTGTGTGTCTGGCACTGGCACTGTGGTAAATACTTTCATAGACTTTAATCACTAAACCCTCACCCTCAGAGTAATTCCAGGGGGAATGCTGAAGTTATATTTTTCACTTTGTAAATGAGACTGAGATTTAGAGGAAGGTAACATACCAAAGACACCCAGCTAGTAACTGGTAGAGTCAGAATAAGTTTACAAGAGACTAAGACATACTACTAAAACAGCAAAGCTAGAACTTCCAAGGTGACACTACACTTATGTTTTCTGGCAAGCATAGGCCCTCCCTCCAGCCCAGAGGGGACGGTAACTAGTAATTGTTAGAGTTTTTATGGCTGAGCCTCAGAGTGAAGAAATGTCTGCAATATTTAAAGGTTTAATGCTCTCCAGCGCCTTCCTGTGTGTCCACAGCAGGGGTGCACCTGCTTGGGGCTGACACGATGCTCTTCAGAGCCCCTTCTTCCTTGGACAAAGCTGAGATGGGTCACTGTGTTTCTTTATGTTCTGGCTTCTATTAGTCATCTTTTACATTTATACTCTCCTAGAAGCCACGCTCCCTTTAATAACTTTTAAAAGGTTTGTTTTAATTAAATATACTTTGTGTGGGATTTATAGCAATCAACTCTTGTTTCCTTCCTTTTCCAATTCCTGAGGTGTGGGGAAGAAGAGTACCCTTCTCGGCCAGATGGGGCAGACTCTCCTCATCTGAGCCTGGAGATTTTACATCTACTGGTTGAGTAGATCAGTATCATTCACAGAATCTTATACCATCAAGTGGAAAGTTGATTTTAATGAAATGCGTTATGGTTTTTAAATGCCCCAGGAGGTGACTTGAATGTGGATTTTGCAGCTCATGGGGACTTATGGCTGCTTTCCCTGATGTACCCCAGCCGGGGACATGCCCCAGGCTTTTGGCTTTCCCCACTGGTCTGCAGGTCTCTGTCTCATGTCTTAAGCACTTCAGAAAACTGCCTTCAATCATATAAATGACTTCTCATGTGAAATAAGCAGACTCCATATGGACACATTTCTTAAATCCACGTGCCTGCTTCCAATAAGTCTATTTTGACATAAAACATCAAGATTACAGGGTATTCTGGACATCTGTCAACCTCAAAGTTAATCATAAACTCTCTCTGCTGTAACAAGACTCTTCTGTGCTTCCTTCTTAACCTTGTGGACTTTGAAGGTAAATTGATGACACCTCCAGTTCAAGGGAGGCTGAGAGTGTATTCCGAGAAATATTTTTGAATGAGGAAGCAAGATAAAAATACAACTTACCATAGGATGGGTCAGGTTACTTTCTGCAAAAAGCAAGGAGCTAATGATACGGACTTTCTTCCTAAGGAAGCACTCTGTCACTAAGCTATACTCCCAACCATGGCAGGGACTTTCTTCCTGTGCCCTTCCTGATCCTCTACTGAGCCCACATATATGTGCGTGTACACACACACACACACACCACCTCCTGTGGAAAGCCCAAGAACTAATCAAGATTTTCCTTATACAGATAATAGGATGTGCTTTCTTTTTCCCCATATTTTCTCTATTTCTGTGTAAAAAGTCCTTCATTATCTGCTTATTTTCTGTTTGATTTACCCCCTACCCTGCCGAGCAGTTTCTCTGCTACAGCTCAAAATTACTTTTTTTTGTGTGTGTGGGTACCAGGGGTCGACCTCAGGACCTCGCGTGCCAGCAGGCGCCCTTGCCGCTGAGCGATATCACCGGCCCTTTTTTCATATGTGGGTTCCGGGAGTCGAACTTGGGCCCTCCCGCTTGCCAGGCAGGTGCTTATGCCGCTGAGCCATCTCACCAGCCCTCAAAATTACTTTTAACTGTATCTTTTAACTCATTTAAAAACACCTTCCTTTCATGTTAGACTTGGCTTTCTCCTAAACTAATCTCTGCAGTAGGAAATTAAGGTCGATATACATTAAATATACCACCAATCAGAGTTTATAATGAGAATCCTTCCACTTATTAGTTTTGTTTTAAATTAAGTGGAATGATAAATGGGAGGGATTCAGTGCACTGAGAACCAAGGTCTCAACTCTCCTAGCCTGGTACAGGAAGGAATTTGATGCATGGAGAGCTGAGCCTTCAGCCATTCTCACGCTGGCACAGTAGGAGGGAAGCTGCCTGGTAGGGAATGAACGCTGCTCCACCTGTCTGTGGCTTCTGGACAGCCCTGCTCCTCACGTTTAAGAACCCCAGGGTAAAAGTGCCAAATGGAGACTCAGCGTGCCATAAGCCTTCCTATTTAAACATTCTCAATCAAGCTAACAATGTGTCATGCAAATACTCTTTTAAACATTTACATTGACAATTATCCCTCAATAACCACCAGAAGACCAGACCCACACTTAGGACCTTTAGACTTGGGCCTCTCAGTGTTCTCCCGAATGTGGCAGCAGAGCGACCTGGGGTGGCCTGGCTTCTGGCGCATGGCCTGCTTCCCTCCTTTCCTACTTCTGGCTCTGATGTGTCCCGTAGGGCATTTGGCAGTGTGCAGGAGGTGCCATGGTATACTCATCTACACTCTGTCCAGTCTTCACCGCCAAACCTCTTTCTCCCCTTTAGCTAGAAGCCTGGGAAAAGAAAAAGGCAGGAGGAGGCCTGGCCACCTGCTGCTTGTGACCTCTGGGCTGGCTGACCTCTGGGGGGGATCACAGAGTGTGGTCTAGAAAGAGGAGAAGGGAGGGCATACTGCCTCTGAATGGACTTCTTCCCATGGAGTGGGGAGCCATGAGAAGGGTAGGACAGAGGGCCCCTCTAAAGTGCGTGGCTCTGAGGAGAGGACCCCCTTTTGCAGTCAAGAGGGAGTACTGGTGTTAGAAACTGTAGTTTTGGGCTGAGAAGTTAATATGAGAGGAAGCAGAGCTGACACCAAATTATTACTTTGGGGATATTTCCATCTTATTTTTATTAGTTTCCATTATAAGCAATAACCATTTTTATTAAATTAATAAGCATTATACACTCTCAAGAATTTTCATAAATCATTCAGACTGCTGCTGCCTTAAATAGACAAAATAATCCGTGAGCTTTGTAGCATCTACCTCTCTCCTGTACCTGCTCAACACCTGCAGGTACGTGCACACATGTGCACACACACACGCACGCATGCACACACACACACACATGCACACATGCTGAGGGCCACAGGCACAGTCTAACACAGGGTGGACCTTGGAAGAATGTCACACAGTAAATCCTTCTGAGCTGTCGGTGCCCCAAAAGCTCTGACATGCACCCTGTCCCTTTGGACAGTGTAAGAACTGAGACCAAAGGAAGGGAAGTGGTTTGCCAGTGTTTGGCTTGTGGGCGGGAAAAGTGCTGAGTGCATATGAAAACAGAAATGTTGGAGCCATTGACAACATCTGGGGAAAGAAAAGCAGCACAGTGCTGTTCCTTGATGAATGGGTGATCCACTAAGAAATTAACTTTTTCCCTCTGTTTTGGAAACTTCTGTCTACTCTTGGGGGAGGTCAACTAATCAGAAGGAATAAAAATGACTCTAGAGAGAGGAGAGAGTATGGAAGTTTTCCAAGAACGGGACTATTGACCTCAAGAGGAGGGTAAAGAGTTTTTTAAATTTGATTTCTAAAGAAGCAAAATTTGCGTACAAATTTTGCATACTTTAAGAGTACAAGTTGATGAGTTTGATCAGAGTTTGGAGTCATATCTACAATTACAATCATGATGTTGACAATTTCCATATTCCCCAAGTTCTGTCCTACACCATAATTTGTTTATTCTTATTGTGTATTCAGTTGATGGACATTTGAATTGTTTCCAGTTTTTGACTAAACGTGAAAAAGGAAAAAAATTCTAGACCAAAACAAACAAACAAACAAACAAACAAACAAACACAAAACCCCAGAGCATTCCCTAATATTTTCTAGGTTGCCTGGCCTTCACGGTGAGGTTGTATTTGTATTATTCTCCTACTGGATGTAAACAGTCTCACAAAGTACAAGCCTCAGATAAGGTTATTCCGAGATCGCAGTAAAACAAGACAAAGCAAGTCCACTTTATAATTTCTCCTAAGTACAGACAAAAATAATATCACCATGCTAACTGCTTTTTAGCAATTATGGCTGCATGCTTTTTTGTCTTCCCTGTAGATAAGATTTTTGAAATACCCAGTCATAGAATTGTTTTTAATTTTGTCAACCCCAGTCTAGAATCAATCACTACTTCCTTAGTAGACAGCCCAAGTCATCCAACCAAACTCTAAATCCAATAGTAGTTCTTTCCTAATTAGTTCTTACTGGGACACCTCAGGTTTCCCATGGTGTGTGTTCTCCTGGGTTCTCCAAACTTCTGGGGTCTCCACTGAACCTATGGCTTCACTTGCTGCCCTCTCAGGGGCACACTGCCTGGCCTCCCAGGCCTTCTGAAATCTGGGTGGAAGCCTTCCTGACCCCACAACTCTTCCATTCTGCATGCATCTAAAGCAGCACCACCTGGATGATGCCAAGGTCTGCTGCCAGCTGGAGCAGTATCCAGGCTTCCCTCTCTCTTGGCTGTAGGGGTCTAGTGCCTGGATCACTGTACTCTGAATACAATTCCAAGGAACAAATTATCTAGGCTGCTGCCATTCTTGGACATGGTGTTCTGCAGCTTTTTTCTCATAGCAAAGTCTTTCACTTTTGCAAATTTGAGGCTGCAAAGGGTGGAGTCCTGGTGCATCTTCTCATGCCCTCAGGCCATCTTTTCTATTATCCTTTTCCTTCTCAGCAATCAAGATCTCCTGTGCTCTATTTTGCAGTCCACAGCTTTACTGGAGCTTCCTTTCTGGCCAAACTCACATTTTAAATCATTCTGCTCAACTCTTTGCTCTTGATTCTCAAAATAAATCTGGCTAAAAACTCCCAACCTTACCACCACTTCAACATTAGACTGTCTTGAAATTTCTTTTGCCAGATTCATTAGTCTGCCACCCTTAATTTTAGTCTCAGGCAAAGTCTCTGGACATGAGCAAAATGAAGACAAACTTTCTGCAAAGCCATAACAAACTTCATCTGGAGTCCAGCAGCCAATGCAGTCCTTTTTCCCAGTAGAAACCTCTAAAGCTTGGTCTTTACTGGCCTTCTGGTCTTCTGAGCTCTGACCAGAATCTCCCATGCAATACAGCCTCAAGTGTTCCAGATCTACTTTTTCAGCAGGCATCTCTGAATCTTTCCTCACTCTCCCCATAAGCCATTCCCAAAAGCTCCTGAATCACATGGCCATATATATAGTCACAGCAATGACCTCACTTCTAGTACCAAATTCTGTTTTAGTTACTTTTCTCATTGCTGTGACAAAATACCCAACACCCAAAGTTAAAGGGGGAAAGGTTTATTTAGTTCACAGTTTGTAGTGTTATCAGTCCATAATCGCTAGCTCCAAGGCAGGGTGTCACATGGCAGTGGGGCAATATTTCATGGTGATGGAAGTCAGCAAAAGCAACAAGAGACAGTGAGACAAGCCTCTTTCTGTCCCTTATACTCTATCCTGTCTACCAAGATTAGGGCATTGCCAATCCAATCAGTGGACTGATCCAGCAATCACCCACCCTTAATCTCAGCACTCTTTTTTTTCTTTTTCTGTGGGTACCGGGGGTCGCCCTCAGGACCTTGCACACTAGCAGGTGCCTATGCCGCTGAGCGATATCACCGGCACTTTTTTCGTATGTGGTTACTGGGAGTCGAACTCAGGACCTCATGCTTGCCAGGCAGGCACTTATGCTGCTGAGCCATCTCACTGGCCCAATCTCAGCACTCTTAATTGACCTACAAATCAATCACACACTCTAGATTCAGCCACCTCCAAAAAAGCCCTATGACTGCATGAAACTTTGGTGGTGGGGACATGAAGACACAAACCATAACATAGTATAAGAACCGTTCAGGGCTGGGGACTTAGCTCAGTGGTACAGCTACTACCTGGCAAGTGTGAGGTCCTGTGTTCGATTCCTGGTACCAAAAAAAAAAAAAACCCAAAAAACAAAAAATGCAGTGGTTCCCTTTCTTCTGCTGTCTTTTCTGCTATTTTCTCATTTATTTTACTTTTGCTTTGATAAAAGCTACACACAATATTGTTATTATATTTGATTTAAATTGTCAATTATTTGTGAGAGATTAGAAAATAAGATATTTTTATATTTAACACAGTATTTATCATTTACTGATACTGTTCATTCCTTCAGTATATTGAAATGTACTTCTCATATGATTTTCTTCCTGTTTGAAACCTCTCTATTAATATTTCTTATAATGTAGTTCAACTAGCAATAAATTCCATCACCTTTTGATTGCCTATTTTGTTTTTTCAACTTCATTTTTAAAATACCTTTTTAATGGATATAGAATTCTAGGTTGGTAGTTTCTTTGAATTCTAAAACACATTGGTTCTATTGCTGTCTACTTGTATACTTTCAGATGATGAGTCTACTGTAACTTATGGTAAGTTTTCTCTGTCACATTTCAGAAATTTTGTCATTGTACTTGGCATGATTTTGTTTCTCTTCAATTTCTTCTAGGCTTCTGTTCATGTGTTTATGTCATTTTTCAAATTTGGGAAATTTTCTACTATTACTTTTCATTCTCTTTCAACTTTTCTTTTTATCCATCTGGGACTGATGCATTCTTCCACAAACATTGATGCTCTGTTTATGTCCTTTTAAGATTTTTTGTCTTTATGCTTCATTGGAACACATTGTATTGCTATATCTTTAAACCTCTAATCTTTTTGTCTGCACTGTTGAGTTTGTTATATTTTTATTGCAGATATTGTATTTTTCCTCTTTAAACAATAAAACACTCCTCAAAATTATAATATGAATTTCTTATTTTTAATTATGGTAGTACATAATGTTTACATTCACCTTAGGGAGTAAGTGCATGTACATAACACATCTTGATTCTTTTTGTTCCCCTTCCCCTTCCCACTCAACATCCTCCCTCCATCTCTAGATTCCCTTTCTCCATTTTATTATTCTTATGACATTTTAAATTTATGTTTGCAACATATAATGATTACATTTCATTGGGGGTAGTTGGTACCTGTACCTGAAATTTCTTAAATCTTTCTACATTCCCTTCTCCTCCCCCAACCTTCAGTCTCTTGGTCCCCTTCTTATTTGCAAAAGAGCTATCTTTCTATCTCCTTTAATAAATTTTTTATTTTGCCCTTTATTTGTACTATAGATAAGTTAGAGAAACTATGTGTTATTTAAGCTTGTGTGTCTGATTTATTTCATTTAACATTATATTTTCAAGGTGTATCCATTCTCCTACAAATGTCTTTGTAGCTGAGTATTATTCTGTTAAGTATAGATATTGCACTTTCTTTGCCCATTCATCTGTTCATGGACATATCGGCTGCTTCCAAGATCTAGCTATTATAAATTGTGCTGCTGTAAATATTGGTATACATGTATCACTGTAATATGATGTCTTTAGGTGTTTTGGGAAGATACTTAGAAGGGAAATAGGTGAGTGAAATGGAATTTCTACTTTATTTATTTATTTATTTGAGAATTCTCCATCCTGATTTTTTTTTAATGCAGGTACCAGGAGTTGAACTCAGGACCTCGTGCTTGCCATGAAGGCACTTATGCTGCTTGAGCTATATCACCGGCTCCATCTTGATTTTTATAATGGTTGCACTACTTTACATTCCCATTGACAATATAGAAGATTCCTTTCTCACTGCCTCCATGCCAGTGTTTGTTATTATTTGATTTTTTGATGATTGCCATTCTTTCTATCCTAAGATGGAGTCTTAGTTTTGTTTTAATTTGCATTTCTGTAATGGCAAGAGATGTTGAACATTTTTTCATATGTTTATTGGTCTCTTGTTCTTCTTCTGAGAAGTGTCTGTTCATTTCTCTTGGCCATTTTTTGATTGAATCTTTTATTTTGGGATCTAATTTCTTTATTCTAGATATTAGTTCTCTGTCTGAAGAATAGAAGGCAATTTCTTTCCCATTGCATAGGTTGTCTTTTCACTTTGTTAATTGTTTCTTTTGCTGGGCAGAAGATTTTAATTTGATGTAACCCCAATTGTTGATTCTTGCTGTTATTTCTTGCCCAACTGGATTTCTGTTCAGAAAGTCCTTACCTGTATGTATGACTTCAAGAGTTTTACCTCTTTTATCTTCCAATAGGTTAAGTGTTTCTGTTTTAATATTTAGATCTTTCATCCATTTTGATTATAGTTTAGTACATGGTGAAAGGTATGGAACTAGCTTCAGTCTTCTGCATATGGATAGCTACTTTTCCCAGCACCATTTGCTAACGAGGGCTATCTTTCCTCCACATATATTTTTGGCTCCTTTATAAAAAATCAAATAGCAGAATGTGTCTGGGATTGTTTTTGCATCTTGTATTCAGCACCACTGATTCAGATGTCTGTTTTTGTGCCAATCCTATGCTATTTGCATCACTGTAACTTGGTACTATAACTTGAAGTCAGGTACTATGATGCCTCCTGCTTTCCTTTGTCTGCCCAGGATTGCTTTTGCTATTCTGTGTCTCTTCTGGTTCCGTATAAATTTTAGGAGTGTTTTCTCTAGCTCCATGAGGAATGCTGTAGGTATTTTGATTGAGATTGCATTAAATCTATTTATAAGTTTTGGAAATATGGCCATTCTGATGATATTGGTTTTGCCAATCCAAGAACATGGGTATATTTCCATTTTCTAATGTCCTCTTCAATCTCCTTTTTCAGAGTACTAGAGCTTTTGCTGTAGAGGTCTTTCACTTCATTGCTTAGGTTAATTCCTAGATATTTAATTTTTCTTGATGCTATTCAATAGCATTGTTTTCTTAGTTCCTTTCTCATTGAGTTCATTATTAGGTTACAAGAATGCTATTGATTTGTTTGGGGATTTTGTATACAGCTACAATGCTGAATTTGGTTATTAATTCTAGGAATCTATTTGTGGGGTTATTAATTCTGGGAATCTCTTTTTGGGTAGAGGATCATGTCATCTACAAATAATGATAATTTGACTTCTTCCTTCCCTACATGTAACCCATTTGTTTCCCTTTCCTGATGGTCTGATTGCTAATGTTTTCACTACTGTGTTGAACAGCAGTGGTAATAGTGGTCATCCTTGTCTTGTTACTGATTTTAGAGGGAAAGCTTTCAGGTTTTCCCCATTTAGTAAATATGGTGCTGACCATTGGTTAGTCATAAATGGCTTTTATCAGATTCGGGTAAGATCTTTCTATACCTATTTTCTACATTTTTATTTTTTATCATGAATGTGTTTTGAATTTTGTCAGAAGCTTTTTCTGTATCTATTGATAACAATCATGGATTTTGTCCTTATTTCTATTTATGTGATGAATGAATTACGTTTATTGATTTGAGTATGTTGAGCCATCCTTCCAAGTCTGGGACTAAACCAACTTTGTCATGACATATGATCTTTTTGATGAATTGTTGCATTCTATTTGCCAATATCTTACTGAGGATTTTTACATCTTTGTTCATGAAGGATGTTGGCCTGTAATTTTCTCTTTTAGTTGGATCTTTGTCTGGTTTTGGGATCAGAGTGATGCTGGCTTCCAGAAATGAGTATGGAAGGACTCCTTCACCCTCAATTTCATTAAAGAATTTGAGGAGTATTGGTATTATAACATCCTTAAAGTTCTTGTAGAAATCAGCAATGAATCCATTAGGTCCTGGATTTTTCTTAGTTGGTAGGTTTTTTAAAAAATTACTGCTTCAGTTTCATTAATTATTATTTGATTGTTCAGAATATTTATGTCTTCTTGGTTTAGTTCTGTAGTTTGTATGAATCTAGGAATGTGTCCATTTCCTCAAGATTTTCCAATTTATTGGAATACAATTTTTTATAGTAGCTATTATCTTCAGAATTTAAACAATATCTGTTGTAATTTTGTCATTTTCATTTCTAATTGCATTGATACAAATCTTTGCTCTCTTTCTTTTGATAAGTTTGGCTAAGAGTTTATCTATGTTGTTAATTCTTTCATAGAACCAGTTCTTTCATTTGTTGATGCTTTACCTTTTTTGAATTCTCAATTTCATTAATTTCTTCTCTGATCTTTATGATTTCCCTCCTTAAATTTGGTTTGGGTCTGGATTGTCATTTTTTTTAGTAACTTGAAGTTCATCACTAGGTTATTATATTATTTTTTGGCTTGTTTGGTTTTTCTAATATGAGCATTGATTTCGATAAGCTTCCCTCTTAGTACTGTTTTCATAGGTTCTGGTATGTTGTAGTGCAATTGTTGTTTGATTCCAGAAATTGTTTCATTTTTTCTGTGACCTATTGGGTTTTCAGGGATGTGTTATTAAGTTTCCAGGTGCTTATAAATTTTCTGCAGTTTCTTCTGTGATTGATTTCTAGTTTAAATGTACAATGGTCTGATAGTACTTACGGGCGCTTTGATTCTTTATTGTTTATTTAAGTGGGCCTTATGGAATAGTATGTGGTCTATTTTGGAAAAGTTACCACGTGTTGTTGAGAAGAATGTATGTTATGTTGTAGTAGGGTAGAACACTCTATAGATATATATTAAGTCCATTTGCTCAAAGGTGTGGCTCAACTCTTATATCTATTGATTTTTTTGTTTAGTTGATCTGTCCCTTTGTGAAAGTACAGTAATGAGTTTACCCACTATGATTGTGTTGGTGTTTATTTGATCTCTTAAGCCCAGCAGTATTTGTTTTATGAAGTTAGGCACTCCAGTATTTGGTGCATATATATTTACAAGTGTTATATTTTCTTGTTATGTAATTCCCTTAACACGTTCCTAGTGGTACAAATGGATCTAATCACTTTTATTAGTCTTTTTACTAATAAAATTAATAAAAAGTCTATAAATGGATTGAATCTATTTAGTTGCTTGACTATGAATAATTACTGCCCAAATATAAAAGTTTAAACTATTTATACCAATTAAAATTATTATAATAATTAACAAATTTGTGTATTTCCTTAAATTAAAATAAATTTAATTCATGAATAGTTTATCAATACTTAATTCTCTAAATTTTAACATGGAAATCTTACAAATGCCCCATTGCTAGTATGTTTAATATGCTTTTACAACTACTGTACCACAAATTTGCTTTATTACAATATTTTTTAATACCATTTTAATGTTTTCCTTAAGGAACTGTAATATGATGACATCTGATATGCTAAATCAATGCCTTTCTTTGCATTAGTATATTCAAAGATGCCCTGAGAAGTAATACAAGCCTCCCTGTGGGACAGTCATGCATGTATCACTGGTGAGTTAAGCCAGTGAAAACAATCGAATTCAAATCAGAGCTGCCCAGCAGAGAGACATATGAATTACAGCCCCATTGTGAACATGTTAACTAGTATGTAGTGACCTTCTTTGTCTCTTCTGATCAGCTTTAGCTTGGAGTTTACTTTGTCTGAGAGTAAAATTGCTAGCCCTTCCTGCTTTCTGGGTCCTGATCATGTTACATCCCTTTATTTTTAGTCTATGGATATCTTTTTGGATTAGATGAGTTTCTTTAATGCAACAGAGTCACTGGTTTTCACTGAATCTTCTGTGAGAAACTCTGACGTGACTCCTCCTCTACTTGGTCATGTTGGATCTCTGTCCATCTGTTTCACAGATTCTAGTGAAGGAGAACACCATGAGACAGGTCACTTTTCCATCCCCAGTTTGCATGAGTAGGAAAAAATGGATTTCAATTATATGCAACACTATAGATGGAGCTCAGAAATATTATGCTAAGTGCAAGAAACAGGGGAAGGACTGACACCCTGAAATGGAAAATTACTCTGAAAGATGGCACATAGAGATCTAACCAAATATCTGGATAGTTGGAGGGGGGAAGTAGTGCCACCACAGGTGGTCCACACCACCTCCACCCTGGCTTCTCAGAGGAGCGGCCATCATGAGAGCATCCCAAATACATCTAGTCCCAAATAGCCTGAGGGAATGAACTTGCACTGCAGAGGCTATATTCCTGGGACAGACTCTGCACACATCACTGCTTCTCCTCATCATTCTCACTCCAAACACTGGAGAATGCTGCATCTCTGCAGAATCCTCTCCAACAGTAAGTGCACCCCCCACCCACTCTGGGCAGAGAGAGGGAACACAAACAAATACCCCACCTACCTAGTCTACTAGGTGCACCTTCCTTGGCCTACAACCAGGCTTGGGTGTAGAGTCCCTAGTCAACCTCAGGGACCATGTCAGATTCTTCCTGCTAACTGGCTGGGCAATTCTTGAGACTGGCAGCAATTCTCTTTTTTTTTTTTTTTTTTTTCTTGTGGGTACCGGGGGTCAAACTCAGGACCTCACACATCAGCAGGCACCTGTGCCACTGAGTGATATCACCGGCCCTTTACTCGTATGTGGGTACAAGGAGTCAAACTCAGGACCTCGCGCTTGCCAGTCAGGTGCTTATGCCACTGAGCCATCTCACCGGCCCAGGCAGGGCAATTCTTGAGACTGGCTCAATTCAGTATCTGAATGCAAGGGAAATGAGGTGAATCTGGTGCAGCTGCCTGCAATCAGACTAACTTCTATTCTTTTTTTTCCCTTTTCCCTTCCTTACCTCCACCCTCCCTTCTTCCCTTCCCATTTGAACATTTTCTTCCTAATTCCCAATATCTATCATCCATTTTTGTCCTTATTTATACCTTCAATTTCTCACACAAGAGAAACAATGTGATATTTAAGCATATATGTCCAATTGATTTCACTTAAAATTATGCTCTCAGGAGGTATCCATTTATCTAAAAATGTCTCAAGTTTATCCTACTTTATGGCAGAGTAGTACTCCATGGTATAAAAAAACCCCACATTTTCTTTATCTATTTATCTGTTGATGGACATCTGGGCTGTTTCCAAGATTTAGCTATTACAAATTGTGCTGCTGTCAACATGGGCATTCATATATCTCTGTGGTATAATGCTTTTAACTCTTTAGGAAAAATAACAAGAAGGGGAATACCTGGGTCAAACGGAACCTCTAGTTTTAGTTTTTTGAAGAATCTCCATACTGATTTTCATATTGGTTATACCAATTTATACTCCCACCAACAGTGGAGAAGGGTTCCTTTTTCTTCTCAGCACCTCTAGCATTTGTTATTGGTTGGTTTCTTGATGATAGACATTCTTTCTGGTGTGAGATGGATTCTCAGTGTTGTTTTAATTTGCATCACTTGAATGACCAGAGATATTGAATATTTTTGCATATATTTATATGCTGTTTGTATTTCTTCATCTGAGAAGTGTATATTCATTTCAGCTGCCCATTTTGGGTTTGGGTCTTTAAATTTGTGGTTTCTGATTTTGTAAGTTCTCTGCATATTCTGGATTATTAGTCCTTTGTCTGAGGAACAGCTGGTAAAATTTTTTTCCCCACACTGTAAGTTTTCTCTTCCCTCTGTTGATGGTCACTCTTTTGCTTTGCAAAAGCTTTTTAATAAGATGAGATCCCAGTTTTTGACTCTTTGTAATATTTCCTCTGTGATCTGTATTTTGTTCATAAAGTCTTTGCCTACACCCATGTCTTCAAGAATTTTACCTATTCTATCTTCCAGTAGATTAAGTATTTCTGTCTTAATATTTAGATCTTTTATCCATTTCAATTTTAGTTTAGTGCATGGTGAGAGATATGGGTCTAGTTTTTGTCTTTGGCATGTGGAAAGCCAGTTTTCCCAGCACCATTTATTAAAGAAGCTATCTTTCTTCCAATGAAGGTATTTGTCACTTTTGTCAAAGTTAAGGTGACTGAGTTTTTTTTTTGAGTTGTTTCTGCATCTTCTAATCTGTTCCATTGATCCTCGGGTCGTTTTTGTTTCATTTGGTTTGGTTTGGTTTTTACCAGTACCATGCTGTTTTTTATCACAGTAGCTTTGTAGTATAATTTCAAGTGGGAATTGTGATGCCCCTGCCTTGCCTTAGTTGCCCAGAATCGCTGTTGCTATTCTCTTCTGGTTCCAAATGAATTTTAGGATTATTTTCTCTAGTTCTGTGAGGTATGCAATTGGTATTTTGATTGAGATTGCATTAAATGTGTATAACAATTTTGGAAGTATGACCATTTTCACTTTATTGGTTCTAACTATCCTAGAACAAGAGATACTTTTTCATTTTCTGATATCCTCTTTTTTTATTTTATGGAAAAAAGTAAAACAAAATTTCATAACAAAATAATAGGAGAATAAGAATAGTTAATACACCAAGTATTGTTATCTTTGAAATAGTTAATCAGTGTTCAAGATATGGGCTTAAAAAATTCTCCAAACTATATTAGCACACATCTTTCTTTTCAATAAACCAAGAGAAACTAGTAGTATAACTATCTTGTAGTTTGTTTTTTTCCTTTTCCCTTCCTTCCTTTCCCCTTTCCTCTATCCTAGTTCCTTTTTCCTTTCGAACAATTTTTTGCCATTTCACAATATCTATTGTGCATTTTGGACCTTATTTACCCTTTCAGTTCCTCTCACCAGGGAGGCAATATGATATTTACACATGTGAGTCTGATTTATTTCACTTATAAGTATGGTCTCTAGCTGCATTCATTTACCTATAAAAGTCTCAAGTTTATCATTTTTATAGCTGATTAATATCCCATTGTATAAAAAGAACACATCTCTTTTATCCATTCCACAATTGATGGGCATTTGGTTGTTTCCAAGATTTAGCTATTAGGAATTGTGCTGCTATAAATATGGGTTCACATATATTGTTGTGATATGATATTTTTAATTCTTCTGGGAAGATACCCAGAAGGGGAATAGCTGGGTCAAATAGGACCTCTATTCCTAGTGTTTTGAGGAATCTCCATTCCTAGTGTTTTGAGGATTTCCACAGTGGTTGCACCAGTCTACACTCCCACCAACAGTGGAGAAGGGTTCCTTTTTCCTCACAGCCCCTCTGGCGTTTGTTACTAGTTGATTTCTTGATAATAGCCATTCTCTCTAGTGTGAGATGGAATCTCAGTATGGTTTTAATTTGCATCTTTCAAAAGACCAATGATGTTGAACATTTTTTCATATATTTATTTGCCATTTGTATTTCTCCATCTGAGAAGTGCTCATTCATCTCAGATGCCCATTTTTGGCCTGGGTCTTTGAATTCAGGGGGCTTGATTTTTTTTCAATTCTTTATATGTTCTAGATATAAGCCTTTGTCTGAGGACAATTGCCTAAATTATTTCCCACTCTCTTGGTTGTCTTTTCACTCTGTTGGTGATATATTTTGATGTGCAAAATCTTTTTAGTAAGATGGGATCCTATTTGCTGATTCTTTGAATAATTTCCCATGTGGTCTGGGTTTTGTTCAGGAAGTCTTTGCCTACCTCTGTGTCTTCAGGTTTTCTACCTATTTTCTCTTCCAATAGATTTAGTGTTTCTGTTTTAATATTTAGATCTTTGATCCATTTTGACTTTAATTTAGTGCATGGATATAGACATAGGTCTAGTTTTAATCTTTGGCATGTGGAAAGCTAGCTTTTCCAGCATCATTTATTAAAGAGGCTATCTTGCTTCCAGTGAACATGTTTGGCCTCTTTGTCAAAGATAAGGTGGCTGAGTGTGTTTGTAGGTGTGTCTGCATCTTCTAATTTGTTCCACTAATCCTCAGGTCTGTTTTCTTGCCAGTACCATGCTGATTTTATCACAGTAGCTTTGTAGCATAATTTCAAGTCAGGGATTATTATGACCTCTCCCTTGCCTTTGTTGCCCAGAATTGCTTTTGTTATTCTAGGTCTCTTTTGTTTCCAAATGAATTTTAGGAATGTTTTCTCTAGATCTGTGAGGTATGCTAAGGGTATTTTGATCAGGATTGCGTTAAATACGTATAACAATTTTGGGAGTATGGCCATTTTCACTATGTTGGTTCTTCCTATCCATGAGCAATGGGTATCTTTCCATTTTCTGATATCCTCTTTGATCTCCTTTTTCAGAGAAATGTAATTTTTAGTGTAGAGATTCTGATATTGTCCTTGATCTCCTTTTCCACAGTACTGTACTTTTCAATGTAAAGTTCTTTTACTTCCTTCATTAGATTGATTCCTATGTATTTCACTTTTCTTCATGCTATTGTGAAAGGTGTGGTTTCCCTATCGTTGCTCTCGGTAAGTTTGTTATTATTTTACAGTAATGCTATTTATTTTTGAGTGTTGACTTTATATCCTGTTGTGGTACTGAATTTGGTTATTAAATGTAGGAGTCTTTCAGTGGAGTTTTTGTAATCTTCTATAAAGTATTATGTCATCCACAGATAATGATAATTTAACTTCTTCCTTTCTTATCCTTTTCCTTTCATTTCTTTCTCTTGTCTGTTTGTTCTGACTAATGTTTCCAGAACTAAATTGAAAAGGAGTGGTGTTAGTAGGCATCCTTGTTTTGTTCCTGATTTTAGGTTGAAAGTTTTCTGTTTTTGACCATTTAGTATGATGTTAGCTGTTGGTTTGTTGTAGATGGCTTTTATCAGATTGAGGTAGAGACTATCTATTCCAATTTTCTGTAGGGTTTTTTTTTTTTATCATGAATGGGTGTTGGACTTTGCCAAATTCTTTTCCTGCATCTATTGAGATGATCATGTGGGTTTGTTCTTGGTTCTGTTAAAGTGGTGTATTACATTTATTGATTTGCATATGTTGAACCATCCCTGCATCCCTGGGATGCAATTGGTCATGATGTTTAATCTTCTTGATAATTTGCTGAATTCTGTTTGCCAGTATCTTAGTGAGGATTTTTTCATCTATGTTCATTAAGTAGATTGACCGGTTATTTTCTTTTTTTGATTGGATCCTTCTTTGGTTTCAGTGTCAGGGTAATGCTTGCTTCCAGCAATGAAGTATTGCTTCCTTTTCAATTTCATTAAAGAGTTTGAGGAGTAGTGGCATTAGATCTTCTCTATATTTCTTGTAGAATTCTGCAGCAAATCTGTCAGGGATTTTATTTGTTGGTAGTTTTAAAATTACTTCTTTAATTTCTTTGACTGTTATTGGGTTTTTTAGAATTTTTATATTTTTTTGATTCAGCTTTGGTAATTCGTATGTATCTAGGAGTCTGTCCATTTCTTCTGCATTTTCCATCTTATTAGAGTACAGGTTCTGGAAGTAGGTATCGATGTTCTTCTGGATTTCTGCAGGATCCATTGTGATTTCACTTTTTTCATTCCTAATTGCACAGGTTTGAATCTTTTTTTCCTGTTTTTGATAAGTTTGGCTAAGGGTTTGTCTATTTTATTTAATCTTTCAAAGAATCATCTTTTCAATTAATTGATTCTTTGTATTATTTTCTTAGTCTCCATTGCATTAATTTCTGCTCTTGTCTTTATAATTTCCTTCCTCATATATGCTTTGGGTTTAATGTATGCTTCCTTTCCTACAAGCTTGAGGTTCAAATTTAGGTTATTTATTTGACTTCATTCTGTTTTTCTAATGTGGGAATTCACTTCTATAAATTTTCCTATTAGAACTGCTTTCATTGTGTCTCATAAGTTCCAGTATGTTTTACTGGCATTACTGTTTAATTGTGGAAACTGTCCAATTTCCTCTTTAATTTTATCTGTGACCAATTAGTTGTTCAGGAGGGTGTTAATTTCTATGTGTTTATGCATTTTTGTGGTTTCTTTTGCCATTGATTTCCAATTTCATTGCACTATGATCTGATATATGCATGGGATAATTTCAATTCCTTTGCCTTCACATAAGCATGTTCTATGAGCTAGTATGTGTTCTATTTTAGAGATTATCTCATGTGCAGCTGAGAAGAATGTGTATTCTGCTGTTGTGGGGTGGAACACTCTGTAGATATCTACTAAGTCCATTTGTTCAAAAGTTTGGTCCAGCTCTGATATTTCTTTGTTAAATTTTTTGTCTAGTTGATCTATTTATGACATTGGGATATGAGATCCCCCATTACAACTGTGTTATTGCTTATGTGATTTTTGGTACCATTAATGTAATGTTTGTTTTATATTTGGGTGCACTAGTATTTGGTACATATATATTTATGATTGTTATCTTTTCCTCTTGGATTGCTCCCTTGACAAGAATGTAGTGACATTTTTTGTCTCTTCTGATTAGTTTTAGCTTTAAATCCACTTTGTCTGCAAATAGAAGAGTCATCCCTGCTTTTTTCCTGGGTTCCTGTCTCATTGAGTATTATTTTCCATCCTTTGACTTTCAGCCTATGAATTTCTTTTTTGAGTTAAATGTTTTTCTTGTATGCCACGTATTGTTGGATCTTGTTTCTTGAGCCATTCTATGAATGTTTCTTTTGATTGGTGAATTGAGATCATTTACATTGATGATTATAACTGATGTGTATTGACTTACCCTTGCCATATTGTTTTCCTGTTGTTGGTTCCCTTTCTTTCCCCTCTCTTTAATTGCTTGTCTTGCCTCAGTGGATTTATTCTATTGGGATTCATGGAATTGTTGTCCTCATTGTCTTTTTCTAGAATATCCTTCAGAACTTTTTGGAGTGCTGGTTTTGTGGTCATGAATTTCTTCAGGTGTTCTTTATCATGGAAGTAACTTATTCCTCCATCAATTCTTTTTTTTTTTTTTGTACCGGGAATCAAACTCAGGACCTCATGATTCCCAGGCAGGTGCTATACCACTGAGCCATATCCCTGGCCCCCTCCATCTATTTTGAAAGAGAATTTTGTGGGGTACATCAGTCTGGGTTGGGTCTTGAAATGCTTCACTCCAAGCTCTTTATGACTTAATGGCTTGCGTTGAGAAGTCTGCTGTGGTTCTGGTTGCTTTCTTTCATAGGTGATTTGTTTCTTTTCTCTAACAGCTTTTAATATTCTGTTCTTGTGTTGAATTTCTGGAATCTTAACTATTATAGACCTGGTGAAGTTTTTTTTTCTTTCTGATCATGGCTAATTTGAATTTTATATGCTTTACTTATCTGTATGTCAAATTGTTTTTTCATGCTTGGGCAGTTTTCTGCCTTTACTTCTGTGAACAAGTTTTTTATGTTCTTTTTTCTATCTTCTGATTTTTCATTAATTCTGATAAATCTTCTGTTAGTCTTCTTTGCATCATCTAGCAGCTGTTGAATTGATTTTTCATGGTCCCTTGCTATTTTTAGGAAGTTTTTTATTTGATGATTGCTAACCACAAACCTGTCTTCTAGATCTGATATTCTGTTCTCACAGATATTCTGTTGATTCTGCTGTGTATACATTAAAACTGAATTTATAATCTCCTGGATATCTGTTTGGGTCTGTTTCATGGAATCCAGTTCTTTCCTCTGGTGGGCATTCATGGTTTCTATCACTTTCCTAAGCTCCTGTATTTTAAAAAATCTGTATCTACTCCAGATTCACTAATCATGTCCTTTTTTATGATCATCATCTCTTTAGTTATCTATGAGATTATTGCTGATTTGTTTTTTGTAGAGACTCATTCATCTACTTTTACTTCTGCTGCTACCTTTTCAGAAAGTTTAGTTATGTGGGTTTTGATTTCTTTTTCCTCAGTGTCCCCTGGATTTTGCCTTGGATGAGTTGGAGGTCTGGCGTTGCATCTTGCTTTCATGTCTTGTCATTTTCTATTTTCTAAAATTCATTTTCTCCATTAAAGCTTGTAAATTGGTTATGGTACATAGCTTTATTACTAGTGTCGAGACCTCCTTAGGAAATGACAACTTTTCAGAGATATCTTTTATGTGTAGCTGGCTTTTGACTTTTGAGTCAGTTCCAAGATCATGTCTCTCCAATTTATTAGGGATAAGAAGTAGCTGCCTATGGGCCTAGCACCCAGGTCTTTGGTACTGTATTTTGGTATTGTTTATAACCCCCTGGCAATCTCAATATTGGCATATAAGGAAGAACAACTGATCACAACAACTATGTCACCTTGGCTAAAGTAGTACAAGCAGTAATAACAGTAATGTCAAGCAATAGTGTCATTTTCTAGAAAATAACAAATTGTGGTAACTGTTTATTTGCCACCTTTAACCATAAGTACAAGCTTTATGTTATATAACAAAATAAAATAAATCAGAAAATTATATATAGTAAATGTCCCTTTGATAGAGTGATTTTCCCCACAGGGGAGAAAATTTAAAAGGGACAAGAGGAAAATATAGAGAAATAAAAGATGAGAAAGAGATTGGAAATAAACCTGAAGGACAAAGGAAGATTACCCAAGCTTTGGGAAACTGATGAAGAAGACAGGAAAGAAAGAAAGAAAGAAGGAAATAACAAAAATAACTAAACAAAACAGAAAAACTAAAAACAGTGTCCACACTCATGAAAAACAAAAACAAACAATCAAGAAAAAAGAGAAAACGAAAGAGATTTCTCTGTGATTTGAAGCCCCTGGTTTTCTTCTGGGGTCCACAGTTTTGCCGTAGTGTCCAAGTCAGGCTGTGTCTCTGCTGTCACTGGGAGGCTAGGGTGCAGACAGAGCCCAGATCCATGCTGGATAACCCCAACAAGCCTGCAGTAGGAATAGGGCAGGGTGTCATTTGTGGTCCTTCAACCCCACAGAAGTTCAGGCTGATCCTGGCCCCTGGTTATGGTGTTGGGGCCTGAGTTGTTCATCCTGCAACATTCTGGGTGTCTCTTGCCAGCCTGACCTTGGCTCCCTGGCCCTGGACGTCTACCACAGTTGTGCCTCACCCAGTTGCTGGGAGCCCTGAGAGGAAGCTGACCCACAGCTGCTTCAAGTCCTGGGTTCAGTTGACCACTCCCTAAAATGGTGTCTGGCCAAGCACTCTCTCCAGGACATACTTAGACTGGAATCACTCACCAGCTGTTGCATATTACAGCATCCAGCGCTCCATTCCACTGCTGTGTTTCTGCATGGAGGCATCTGGAGTCACCCATCATCACTGTGCCTCAGTATATTTGAGCCTCCTTTCTCATGCCATGAGCCAGGAGTCAGGGAGAAAGTGTAGTTTGGCACCTTCTTCTTCTGTGTTGAGGTCTGTTTTTTCACTTTTCCTATGGGCTCCAATTCTCCCTTCAGATCCTTGCTGGGTCCTGGGAATCTACATCCCTCCTCCTTTTCTTCCCCAAGTTATATTCCACTGACTGGATTCCAGTCTCAGACATCCTGACTTGCTGTTGTTTACCACTCTGCTATCTCCATCTTTCCAGGATCTTTCTTCAGATATCTGGGGTTCTCCCTGTGAATAGCTCTTCTACTGCATCCTTCCTGTGACTTCTTGCTGCCTTGGTCTCCCTGAACATGCACCTCTATCCCTTCGACTCAGCAAACCATGGGATTCTGGTTGGATTCTTTTTCCCTGAGCAGTAGATTAGACATTGCTTCCAAGCAGTAATTTTGTGCAATCATAGTGACCACCTTCCTTTTTCAACCTGACATATTTATATTTTATGATGCTTAGTCTGGTGCTACCTCTGTTGCAATGACTGTACATCAATTTTTATGTGTTTTATCAGTTTTTCTGGTAGTTTAGGACAGGAGTTTAAGTCTGATTCCATTTTTCCCATCATGATCAGAAACAGAAATCCTTACTAAATAGTTTTTGGGTAATTTACTTTTTCTGTTAGGTTACTAACTTTGTTTTGATTATCAGTAAAGACTATTACCAAGTTAAATGGCAGGAAATGGATATAAAACTTAGGGGAATGGATATAAATAGGGAAAGGACATTTGGGGTTTTAGGCACATGGGATCCTGTGAGTTCATAGGCCCTTCACCAACTCCTGAAGCACTGAATCTGTGTGGTGTCCTTGTAAAGGGTGAGGTAGCTGTGTTTTTTGTGGAAGAGTCATCAGGGCAGGTGCCACTGTGTGAGTTTTGACATCGTATCTCTACCTGTCAGGAATCTGAGCACCCTGGCATCTTCACTTTGTAACGTGGCAGTCACAGTGTTTGTAGAATGACAGGACAGCCAGTGTGCCAGGTAAGGACTCTTCACCCAAGTCTATACTCATGACGCATGCAAGCACACTTATACAGAGGGAGGTTGCTGGAGAGTTGAGTTTGGGCTCTTACCTTTTTCATTTTAAAGTATCTCAATCCATCCTAAATTGCAGCATAGACTAACAATAGAGGGATAGATTAATATATGAGGCTCAGGCCTGTGGTGATCTTTTTCTCTTTTAGCATTAAGCAAAAGACAGACTAAGAGGGTCATTATTCCTATTGAAAGGTTCATCAATTCTGTTCGAAGAAGGTAAACATTATTTTCAGACTTGAGTTTTTCATTTTTCTTTGTAGTCCTAATTGTTTCATAAGATATTTGTTCCTGCTTACCCATGAATATATTTCTGATCTAATCTGTTAGTTAGTGAATTCCTTTATGTCTATGTCTTATTACAGATACACTTCAGGTAGCTTTTTCTATATTATAGATTGTGCTATTTAGGTTACAAGAAAAACAGATCTTTGTCATCCCTCATGATGATTCACGGGATTTTTAGCCTCAATAGTAAGAAAGTTAGGAAGACAGGAAACCTTGTTAAAAGCCTCCCAGCCAGACAGCAAGGAGAATGAGAACATATTTCAGGTAGACTGCAGTTATGATGAGCGGGTATTACATCCTTGGTGACCACACAATTCTCTGCTGATCCCCACTCATCTCCTCTGCTTTTAAGATCACGGTGCGGCTCAACCTATCTCTATCTTTGATTCTCTCCATAGACTGACTCACTCTTCTTTCTTACTCATGGCTTTTGCTTATTTATAGCTTTACTGCACCTTAGCTTCTGTTCCCTGCCTTCTTTCTACATGTGCGTCTCCTTCTCTGTCCTTTTGTCTGTTTAATATTCCTATATTGTGATTTGGCTGAATTCTTATTCTGAATTGCAATCTAGGCTGCTGATCAGACAGACACTTGGAATAAGCATCCAAGGTTGTTGGGCCAATCACTTATCACCACGTGGCAAGAGTACATAATCCCCAGCTGGTGGTCCATCCATAAGGAAGGACTTAGAAGTGTTCTAAGGTGTTTGCAGCCACTGTGAGGAGCTCCAGAAGGGACAAACATAGATGTCAGACAAATTGTTTTGTCTATGCAATGTATAAATGTCAACTAAATTATTGTTGAGTGAATGGATTTATTAAATAAGGAATCATTCTACTTTGAGTAGATGAACACTTAGCTAAACCCTCCATGCTTCCCCCCATGTCCCCTTTGTCTCTCTTTTATTTCCTTTTCTCCTTTCCCCTTTGTAATTCAATTTGAAATTGGACAATGCCAGACAGAGCTGATCCTTTATTGTTGGAAGAAGCGAGGTGTTTCATTTTCTGTAGCGTCTTATCTCTTGCCAGTTAAGTGCCTCATTCCTCACTGGCTTCATAGAGCAGCTGCGAGGAAGAAGTGGACTCCTTTATCTAGATTTCCCAAACCCAGAGCCTGTGCATGGGAAGTGCTTAAGAACAGTTGCCTCTCATTTTTCTGTTCTCCTAACAATTGGTTTCTTATTTAGGTGTATCCCAAACGGCAAAACTACTTTAAAAAAATGTATCTCTGCTCATACCCAGAGGTCCTCTTTGTTTTTAGACCATTAAATTGGGTAAGATATGCATAGCAAGGGTTCAGTATTGTATCCCCCCTTAAGAAGACTTTTGCTTTTAAAAGAAGCATTGGTTAACCCCAAGAAGTTAAGCTTAAATATACAGTATATGCCTTCGGTGATTATGATTGGGTGACGAGTATGTCTTCTTTGAATGTTCAGAGCTGGGGAAATGCAGTGGGAAATATTATTCCAGCTCACTTGGCTTTCTTATTTCAGGAATTGTATAAATCTAATAAATAAGCGTAAGATCAGTTTAATTTCTATAACTCTGGCATTATTTCTGTTGATAAACATCAGCAACCAGATGTTTAAAAAAAACATGACAGGGCCGGTGATATGGCTCAGTGGCATAAGTGCCTGCCTGGCAAGCGCGAGGTCCTGAGTTTGACTCCCGGTACCCACATAAAAACAACAACAACAACAACAAAAAACCAACAACAAAAAAATATGACAAGTAAGTGTAAAACATTGAAATGATAAATGTTTTGCTGTTTGAGGAAAATGAAGGCCTGGAAATTCTTGGCCAATCTAAATGAGGAGACAGAGTGACCACCTGGACCCTTTCCCCAGGTAGCTGTTGTGGGCTGCAGAGTCCTCCTGTTTTCTGTTATCCCTGTGCAGTGAATACTCGCTCCTATCTGGAGCACAGATGGGGACTGGGCATTGCAGGCGTGGATTGTCAGATGCATCCAGGCCGGGTGCATTTTCCACTTCTCCCACACTTATCTTCCTGCCTTCCTTGCTTGAGATGAATACACCATAGGCAACTTCTGCCTGGCCCTCTGTGCAGCTGCTTGCTCTGGGGACATCCTGCTCACTAGCTATTTCAGTGGTGTTTCAGCAGGCCGCTCAGCCAAGCAGAAATACCACACTCTTTGCAAAAACTCGAGGTCAGCACAATTTCTTCCTAGGGAAATTATAACCTTTTGCGCTGAGATTGAGATGTCTAAGTTAGAGAAGGAGTGAGGAAAAACAGTTTCTGGGGTCCCCAAAGCCCTCATCTTTTTCCTGAGCTCTGGAGCCAAGATCACAATATTCATTCTTGGCAGAAGGGCAGCCTCCCATGTCTCAGGGCCAGGAGAGAATGCAGGGCTTTGCACAAGCACACTGTCAGGAACATTTCTGTCTCAGTGACAGATGCTTTCAGGTTTCCTGATGTTTTGCTCTGTCTCTTTGCCTTTTTATTTGCTTATTCTTTTGCATGGAATGGCTTGCCTCCTCTGGACTGATTCCTTTTCATTCTCAAAGAAGTCTTTCCTAAACTTTACACTTTGCATACATCCCTCATCAACTCTAGGTGGCTAATTTCTCCCAAAGCCTTCTGTCTTTGCCTCCAGCATGAAGAGCACACTCAACTGGTGCCTTGGGCTTCTCCTCCCATGTCTGCGTCCCACACAGGTCCTAGAGAGCAAAGACCACATTTCACTCATCATCGTGTCTTGAAGACACTGTGTTTATGAGTCAGGGATCCCCAGTTTCAAACCCATTTGGTTTCTTACTATCTTAGTAAACTTCATTCCTCACCTACAAACTGAAGATTATAATGGCTAGGACAAAGATTGATTATCTATCTATCTATCTATCTATCTATCTATCTATCTATCTATCATCTATCTCTCCCTTAGTTTGCTATAGGGGCTTATTTTTTATTGAATGAATATTGACTGAACATCAGTATCCTCTTAAGGAAGAAAAGATATCACGATGGCGCAATATACAGGTTGAGAGGGATGTAAGAACCAGAGGAAGGTGTGGCTATAAAGGAGACAGCCTTTTGGTGACATTGGTGAAATAGGTATTGAAGGATATTATGGCCTAAATCTAAGTATCTGGGTGTGCCAGATCATCATGGTGCAAGCCAGCCGCACAAGCCCTTTTTTATCAGTCCCAGGTTGCTCCTTTTCTGCTACTCCCCCACCCCCCAATCCATGGTCCTGTATCATTGCCAGGGATAACCAGATCATGTGGTATCAGTATGAAGTTTGGGGAGAAATTATGCATTTCTTTTTGTTTAGGACAAAGCTTACGACACCTTAGCTGGACCTGGTCCCTTTCTTACAAGGCTTGGAATGTTTCTACCCATTCAACGTGTATTTCCCTGTGTGCTGAAACACATTAATCATATAGGTCTGTCAGCGGACAGGGTCCAGGGAGCTCCCCAAAGCAGAGATGGGGAGCCTCAAGTCAGCACCTCATGGAGCCGGTTATAGGTTTGCTGACTTCCATCTCAGAAAAGGAATTTTCAGGACTCATCAGTAAGAGGTATAAAGAGATTTGTCGGGCAGAATTTTAAAAGTACACATTCAAAGAAATACAGTGTGGGCCCTTACAAGGGAGAAAGATGCCTTGCGGTTTTAAGCTGGGTATATTTATGGGTATGTGGGGTAGAGATCTATGTAATGTATGCATCTTTGGAAAGAAAGGATTTGATTTCCAGATGAATGGTGTTGGCCCTTCCTAGGGAAAAGGTGTTGGTCTATTCATAGGGTGATGGCCTGTTCAAAGGTAATAGCCACCACAGGTGGAAAGAGCAGTAGGTGGCATCCTTAAGGGGAAAGGCCCATTTTACAGGCAAAAACCAACCAACCAAAGAACAACAATAATGACAAAAAAAAGCAAAAAACAAAAACAAATAAACAAAAAGCAAGCAAACAAAAACTCCAACAATTATCTATTCATTGATGGATAAGGTCCATTTACAGGTAAAAGCAAATGGGTAAGACTCATTTCTAGATACAGTAAAAAGGAATGGCTCAGGCTCAGTGTGTCATTAAAATCCTTAAAAAAACTTTAAAACTAGGTTTGTGTCCAAAGCTGCAGTTTTTTTTTTCTTTTGTGGGTACTGGGGGTCGAACTCAGGACCTCTCACGCCAGCATGTGCCCGTGCCGCTGAGTGATATCACTGGCTCTTTTTTTGTATGTGGGTACCAGGAGTCTAACTCAGGACCTTGCGCTTGCCAGGCAGGTGCTTATGCCGCTGAGCCATCTCACTGGCCCTGCAGTTTTTATAAAAGTGCAATTTTTAAATTGTGATTTTTCTTGTCTTTTGCCTATCTTTATTTCTCCTCTCCTACCTTGGATCTATTTCATATCTCACTTTCCTAAACAAAAATACTGCCAAGACTTTGCCAGTCCATGACCACACTGGGGAAAGTGTCAGTTTAGATGTCCAGAATTCTAGCAGTGGGATTCGAAGAGGTGGCTCTCAGTGTTCTGCTTCCTTAGACCTACTGGTGACATGTACTGGTGACATGTACTGCATCAAGGGGCCCCTGAGTGCCTCTGATGTGCTTGCTGTATTTTACTGATGTGCGCTTCTTCTCAGGTTCTTTACAACACGTGCCATAGGCATTATTGCTGACAGTTTGTAGATTAAGAAATGGAATCACAGAGGTAGTGACTCACTCGGGTAGACAAAGAGTAGGTGAAAGAGCTAGGATTTGAGCCCAAGACTGTCTGACTGTCAATTCCATCTTCCTTCCCTAACTTCAGCCATCTCCCTGGTATCAGGGCAAGTTTCAACCTTAAGAACTACAAATGCTGAGATGCAGCGAAACCCTTCATTTTATAACTTAGGGAGTCACGTGCTCACTTGTGAATCTGGCAAAAACTATAGTCCTGCCTGGTAGGAAAAAATGCATATATGTACCAAATTTTACATCTAATTTCTAGGACTTAACACAGTCCCAAGTCCCATCTATGGGCCAAATGTTAACAATTATTTATCTAGTCCCCCCATAGAAGTGTGTGATTATTATACGCCTATTCAGTGTATAACTAACTCATAATTCATTTGTACAATTTAAGCATTTGTACATGTAAGATATATGATTATTTTACACTTGTACAATGCCAAATGTATGACTGTTATATGCCAACTAAAAATGAAAAAATAACTAAAACAAATTTTTTAAAAAAAACCCAAGAATTATTGATTTGGTCTTAACTGTCGGTTTACTTACAGAAAAGTCAGCACCAAGAGATGGAGAAAAGAAATATTTAGTCTGTCCCCTTAGTCTGGTGCCTGATCTCATCTGATTTTGGAAGCTTAGCAGGGTCAGGCCTGGTTAGTACTTGGATGGGGCACCACAGTTTGGGTAAATTGTACTATGTAATGGGGCTTCTCACACTCAATTGTCCACCAAGAGAAAAAAAAAGAAAAGAAAAAGAAAACCCTCAGGAAAAGAATGAAAGGCAAGGGAAAGAAAGGCTTTAATTATATAAATGCTGGTTTCCAGGCTGAACTTCTGCTGGTGGCCTAGCGCCGTGCTGCAGAGGGGAAGCAGAGCTAGTGGTGACTGTTTTACTCGTCCAGGTGTTTATCAGTCCAAGGAGTCGGAATTCCCAAATCACCTCATTTGCCAAGTTTATACATAGAATCTGCGACATCACTATTCTAGCCTTCCCTCACACCCTACAGATCAATGGCTTTTCTTATCCGATGGCATCCACTGACATATTTCCCTGGGATCGAAGAAAGAAGAGAAGAAATTGCAGCTGGCTGGCATATCGTGATTTTATCGGAAGGCTTGAGAATCCCACATCACCTGCATCCCCAGATCCATACCGTCCAGGGTCTCAGCGTGCGTGGAAATGTAACAGGAGGGGCCTGTCAGCAAGCTTCTGCCATTCAACAGGAGTTGGGGCCTGACTCTATGCGAATATCATCTTCAAGGGCTTTGGCTCTTATCCTGGCAATCTGAATTGTTATTAGAGAATAAGCAAAGGAAGCCCCTGCCCTGTGTGAGCGTACTTCATATCAAACCTGTCTAGTGTACCTTTAGGTGGGCTGTGTACACTTTGGGATTCAGGATTTATAGAGGGAAATACATAAAGCTGCACTATAATTTTGATTATTTGTGCAAAAGCACCTCTCAGGTAAAATTCGTTTTATAGACTTTTATTGAGTATATGCCTGGGACTATGCGAGGTGATTGGATGTGAGGCTAACAAAAGCCAAGGCATTCATTCATTCATTCATTCATTCATCCATTTATCCATTCATAACATAGAGACCATCATAAGGATGGGGAAGAGGCAGGCCTGGACCTTTACCTGCTACTTATTAAAAGCATGATTTTTTAAATCGTGTACTAATAAAAATTAGAAAGAAATAAAAGCAGTGTTTGTGTTTTCTTCTGGGACAGTCAGGGATTGAAAAGCCATTTTTGCTATGAAGCAGTACTCTTCATTTACATCCGCAGAGGCCCAGAGGGTAACTAACAACAGAGCAAAACTTGACCTTCATTTTGCATCTTTTGCTACATAAATCTTGGGCCAAATCTCTCCTCAGCTCTGTATAAGGGTATGTTGATCATTTAGTGTCTGCCCAGGTGCTAGCAGACAGGGTTCACAGCTCTGAATGTACATGAGCTCATCCCCCTTCAAGACTGAGGACACCAAGATAAGATGTTTACAGGGTCATTGAGCTACACCGGAAGTCTCCAGCCATTGCCCTGAACCTGTGATCACCTGTATTCCAGGAAAGATGGAGCCCACATGACTGAGATGGTCATAGACAGACCTTTCCTGGGAACACAGTTCCTTTCCTGGGAGCACAATCATGCCTTAGCCATAAAGATTCCAGAACTATGATGCTGGGACTGAGATAATGATCAATCAGACCCCAGCCCATTTGCTAAGCCTTAAAAGTTGGCCTCCTGCCTTTGCAGGTGGGCCAGTCTGAACCCCTGTATCAGAGTGTCCCCCCTGGAGCTACCAAAGCTGGAGTCCTTTCCTATCTTCCTCTAACTTTTCAATTCAAGCTTTCTTCCCTATAACTTTGTACTTTAATTTTAATTTCCACTATTACTAAGAGCATGTACTCATGCTCGCTAGTGACACTTTTAGGAAAAAAAAAAATAGTTCTAGAGGTTCTACAGGAGGAAACAAGTAAATGTAAAGAACAACCTGGAGGAAGTAGCTGCTTAGCTGAATTTTAAAATTGAGAGGAGGAGCCCTGAATAAGTGGGAGCCTGGGATCCGTGGAGAAGGACATTCACTCCATGCGGTGGCGACAGAGGCCCACTGGTATGGAAGCCTTAACTGGCAGGAAGAACACTACAGATGGAGTTCATTCCTTCACAGTCAGGTCTTGAAGCCCAATGGCCAGTGTGATGGTATAAGGAGCTGAGGTGGTTCAGAGGTAATTAGGCCATAAGGGCTTCTCTCTCATGGAATGAATTAAGGCCCTTATAACAAGAGTGTGCCAGTTAATCATAATAATTAACTTTACTGGACAAAGGGATGCCCAGAGAGGAGACTGGATCATGAAGGCACTGTACTCATCAGTAGGTTCATCCGCCATGTTCATAGCTGGATGTGCTGTTAGGAAGTGGGGCCAGTTAGAGGTGGGTCCCTGGGGGCGTGCCTTTGGGGCTCTGTCTCTTGCTGGTGCTCGACTCTTGTTCTGCATCCCAGCCACCATGAGGTGAACAGCTTTGCTCTACCATGTCTTTCCATCACAATGTTTCTGCTTGGAGCCAGACAACTATGAACTGAAACTTCTGGAACTGTGAGCCAAAATAAACCATTTCCTCCTTTAAGTTGTATGTGTCAGGCATTTAGTTCCCACAGTGGGAGAGGGGAATCATACGGAAAAGTCTCACAAAGTTTTAAGTTTTGCTTGTCCTTCTGCCTTTAGCCATGTGAGGCAAAGCCTGGCTCTCTTCACAGGACGCAGCATGATGGTGCCATCTTGGAAGTGGACAGCATCTCTCAACAGACAACAAAAGTGCCCTGATATGGAGCATCCCAGCCTCCTGAAAAATGAGAAATAAATTTCTGTTCTTTATAAGTCACTCGGACTCTGGTATTCTGGTATAGCATCCTCAACGGATTAAGAGAATGATCTAAGCAATTGCATCTACTTCAATATTGCTGGTGTAAGGGTTATGCAAGGAAAAAAATGGGAAAGGGAAGGAAGAAGCTAGAACATTATTCAGAGGCCATCTCACAAAGAACTTTATGTGCTAAGCTAAGGAGTTTGAACTTTATCTTGAAAACTAAGGGGAGCTATTGAAAGATTTTAATAGGAGAGAATGGCAGTTTCAGATTTACAATTTGGACAGATTACTCTGTCTGCAGAGAGGAGATGTTGGAAAAGGGCCAGACTGGAGGTTGGAAGATGAGTTAGGAGGCTATTGCAGTAATTCAGATGGGATCCAGAATAAAGCAGTAAAAGTTGCCTAAGACAAGAAGGCAGATGTAGTAAAAAGATATCCAAGAGGTAGGATACAAAAGACCTGTCTGTTTATATGTAGGGATGAAAAGGAAGAAAGCATCAAGGGCTCAGTTTTGGGAAATTATTTGTATGGTGGTGCCATTCCCCAGGATTGTGAACATAATCAGAGTACCACATGGCAAGGGCAGCAACAAAAACATGATAATTCTTTCTAGGATATTGTGAATAAAAGGTTGGAAGAATATTCAAGTGGGGACACCACTAGAGCAGTTACCCCTATAGCTATAGGGGTCTTAGGGAAGAAATCGGAGCTGCAATTATACAGCTTTTGGGTTCATGATTCCTAGATGCTTGGGGGCAAGAGCACTTAAGGATAGAAGGACTGAGAAGGACTAAGGATGGGCACGTGAAGCCTGTGAAGGAGGCGAGTCGGGAGAGTGGAGCAGGACCCTGGAAAACACAATTTCAGTAGAAGCCCAAGGAGGAGAAAGTTTTAACAAGGATGAACGCTACAGAGTCAAGTGCCTTGGAGAACAAAAATAGAGTGTTTAGTGATACACCGGTTTGGTATCCTACGGAAGATTGATCCAATGAGAAAGGATAGATGGAAGCCATATTTTAAAAAGATGAATGATGAGTAGGAGAAATGAGAAATTATAAGGAATTAAAACCAACTGGTGTTTATAATACTTTTAAGAATAAAGAGGAGGAGGTAGGAATGTTGGGCGAGGGGGCACATTTTCATCTGTGCTGATTTATTTTGTTTCTAACTCACTGGGAGAGACTGGGTGGTGTTACCTGCTGAAGAGGAAGAACCATTGCAAAGGGAGGAGTTGAATAAAAAAAGAACAGAACTGATGAAGTGCCAGATATGAGGAGGCAAAGGGGATTAGAGCTAACGCATTACTAGAGAAGCTCAGCTTGGGCCACCACCCAGAAGGGAGGAATGGGTAGAAGAGGAGGTGCGCGTGCAGGTGGCTGGGGAGGAGGCTGAGGAGGAGTTGCCTGGTGGCTTGTCTTTTATCATAATGACATAAAGTCACATCTGAATATAGAAGGAGATGGAAATAACTGGATCTGAGGCTAATGAGAGCCATTACAGATGGCTGGGCAGCCCCAAGGGCCTGGCTAAGATGCCAGGCCTTGAAGTTGTAGTGACCCCAGCCATGCACCGATCACACACTGGTGAGCGGGCTAGAATGCGGTGCTCCCCTGCTTCAGTGCCGGGGACAGTGGAGGAATGGCAGACGGTGCCTGATAGGGGAGCTGACAGTCCAAGGTCTTAATCGGACCCGACCACGTCCTGCTCATGTGATCAGGGACTGGCACGTTTACTCTCATTTTTCTTAACTGTGAAAAGGCTGAGATTGTGTGTCTCGGAAGCTAGTTACTACATATGAGGAGTCACTCTGTTGATTATATAATGATATGGAAAAAAGATGGGCTTTTTTCTGCATACAAAAAGTGAGTAGAGGGCCGATGAGATGGCTCAGTGGCATAAGAGCTTACCTGGCAAGCACGAGGTCCCGAGTTCGACTCCCGGAACCCACATACGAAGAAAGGGCCGGTGATATCGCTCAGCGGCACGAGCGCCTGCTGGTGCACGAGGTCCTGAGTTCAACTCCCGGTACCCACAAAAAAAAAAAAAAAAAAGAAAAGTGAGTAGAGCCTTTGAATATCTGACAGTGAATGAAAGTAAATGCAAGTTGAAAAGTTGCTGAACAGAGAAGACTTTTGCGATTAAAGGTGAAAGCATAGGAAAGTCTCGTCTTCCTTTTTCTAAAAACAAAATTTTAAAAGTCACAAGGCAAATCTGAGTGACCAAGGTGCACAAAAACATCTGTATAAGAACCACATCTGAGAGTGAGGAGTCAAGAGACTTTGGATGGTCAACTACCTTGGAGACAAACACAGGTAGAAAACGGAGGAAAGAGGGCGGGTGAGGTAGGGTCGGACTCTCAGAAGATGTTGCAAAAGACGTGCATCCAGGATGCCTTTCGGGTCCTGCGTGGCCATGAGAAGCAAAGAGTCGTCTTGAGGATTCTCAAGGGCTTCTCTAAGGACACTGATGTCAGACCTTGTTCTCTCTCACAACCGAATACTGTACAGTAGCTTAAAGCTGCCCCACCCAGACCGAGCTCCAGGGCATCACATTAGATGAGGAGTGCATTTGTGTGCCCGTGTCTGTGTCCATGTGTATGCGTGTGCGTGTGTAGACATATACATTCTGCTGCACCTAATCTCTTACACATATATAAAATCAATACACTTTTTCAAAATCACTGCTCATCCTGAAATGCCACTTTCTGTAGCCCATTTTGAAGAGGAAACAACAAGAAACACTCCAGGACAATAGAAGGTGGCATGTAATCTAGAGTGCAATTGTGAGTTACACATGATGAGAATTATGTAAATCCCTGTGAAGACACTGGGCATCAAGGGTTGGGAGATCTGAGTTGAAGAAAACGTTAATTTGGAAAGGCTTCAGAAATAATATACTTCAAACATTTTGCTCCTTTCCAAGCTTAGCTTCATTTTACAGGTGACTTTAGAAAGGTGAAGTTACTTGCCTGGGGTAGCTCTGCTACGGAGTAAGGTGGCAGAGCAGTAATTAGGCAAAAAAAAAAAAAAAAAAATTCATTGGCAGAAGCAGTCAAGAGGGAGTTGGTCAAAGTCAGGAGAGATGTAGTAATAGTAGTAACTATTATTATAAAATTATTTTTCACTTAAGGAGTTTTTGCTATGTCACCATGTTATGCATTATGTACGTGCATATTTGCATATGTAACACAATATATACATATTTGCACACATAATACAGACATGCGCATGTATGTCTTTTAATATCTATGGCTGCTCTGTGAGGTAGATTATAGGTTATAATGGACCACAGTCTTTTTCTTTTTTCAACACGGCCATTCAGAATCATCTGAATCCCCTCTGCGTTTGAAGGATCTGTCGCTCTTTGAGATGGGCCATGACCTGAAAAATGCCAGGCGGTGCACAGAGAGCAATATGCCCAAAGATGTCAGGATCTAGATCCAGACAAGTTAAGGTTTAGTCCTAGCTCTGCATTTACTATCTGGGTACTTTGGCTAAATCACTTGGTTTTTCTCTGTGCCTCAGTTTTCTTGAGGGTGAAAATGAGGGCAACAGATTAACTTCATAGACATGCAGACCGAGCAAGGGTTGAGTGAATTAATATATAGGAAATGCAAGAGCAGTGCCTGGCATGTAGTATTTGCTCAACAAACAAGATCTACCATTATTATTTAATTTCCAGTCCCATTCCTGCGTCTCATCCCCAGTAGCTGAGGAATAGGCCCATGACTTAGGTTCCATAAATAAGACGAGTGCACATCACACACTGACAAGGAAAAGCAGGACTTACCTAGAAAAAAAGAGTTGTTTGTAGTTAGCCTCAGGTGGCCGCAATAGTAGCATTGGTCAGAAACACTGGCTCACTGAGGCTTCCTGTAAACCTCCCAGTATCCTTTAACATTTCTTTCTCCTTTAATTACCAGGGAGTGTCAATTGCTTCTGTTTAAGAGTGCTGACTTGTTAAAAAAGCATTACTGCGTTTGGCTGCAAGCAATTAAGACATTTGTTCAAGGCGAAGTTGCTAGTGGTAAACTGTGAGCCTAGGATTTTAATCCAGCTTTTTACTCATTCCAAATCCTTGCTCTTAAGCCTGAACCTGTTCTGATGCAGTCCTGTTCTGAACTCCTAGGGCCAGTGTGTGTGCACTTGAACATGAGTGGGTCACGATCCACCCTTCAGAGTAGTAGTCTCGCCGACTGTACCGTAACTGGTGGTCGCCTGCTTCTGTCTGCACCTCGTTCATGCCAGAGGAGCTGTGGGCCTTCGGTTTGTCGGTGGCCAGATACCTTTCTGGTTGCCACTCTTAGACACACAAGAAAGGGCTGTCGGATCACAAAACACAGCTGTTGATAAGCACCGTTGTTCTGGTTTCCTAAAACTGCTCTACCAAATTACCACACAGAGTGGCCTAACACTATGGAAATTTTTTTCTCTCATAGCTCAAGAGGTCAGAAGTCCAAATTCAAGGTGTCGCCAGGCATTGCTCCCTTTCAGAGGCCTGGAGGGAGAACTTATCCTATGCCCTGCCATCTCCTGGGTGCCAGCAGTCCTGGATGTCCCTTGAATTGTGGCTGCATCACTCCACTCTCTGCCTCCGTCATCCCCCAGTCTTCCTCCTCTGTATTCTCTGGGCCTGTGCCTCCAGATCTTCTCCTTTCTCCAACAGGGCAGCCTAGTTCAGTATGACCCAATCTTAACTTGATTACAAGGCCAAAGAGCCCACAGGTATGGGGATTAAAACTTGAATACGGTTTGAACTTGGATACGAATTAGAATTTGGGGATTAGAACGGATTAGAACGGGGATTAGAACTTGAATACAGTTTAGAACTTGGTACAGTTTGTCTCAACACTTGAAATAAGCAAAAGTAAAACACGAAAATATTTCCTTAAGACATATATTTATTTAGCTATAAAAATATATAATTAGACACATTGTCTAATCTAGCAAATTGAAGGCATGAGGGGCCTGAAGGCAGAGCTCTGTGTTGGAGATGTGTCCCTCGTTGGTCCTTCTGCATACAATATAGATTTTGAAAAAGGGCCCAGTGCTATATTATAATGTACATATACTATTGTATCCTTTTCTTTCTTTTCTTTTTTGTAATATGCGGATACAGGCAGTCGAACTCAGGACCTTGCGCTTGCCAGGCAGACACTTATGCCACTGAGCTATATAACCGGCCCTTTTGTATTATTTTCATCTTGCTGTTTTTTAAATTAGATATCAATAAGTGTAGATCTACTCTATTCTTAGTCATTTCTGTTTCAATCTGCAGTGGGTGTTTTCATTTTTTTCACCAATGTAAACAAACATCAGCTAAAAACTCTTACAAAAAGAAATCTTAGCACAAACATGTCAAGTATTTCTTTAGAACCAATGTTGACAAGCAGTGTGATTATACCAAAGGGTATGCTTTTAAACTTTCATTAGATACCTTTTAAAAGTAACTTACAGCATATAACTCCTCGTAAACAGTATACATGTGTGTCCATTTTGTGTGTCCTGATTCACACTAATGTTTTTGGGTTTTGCTAATCTGATAGGAAAAATATATATATTCTCTGTTTTTTTTTTTTGCCTCTCCCCTATTACTAGTGATGTTGAACAACTTTCTACTGGCTATTTCATTTTTTTTTTTTTTTGTGGGTACCGGGGGGTCGACCTCAGGACCTCGCGCGCCAACAGGCACCCGTGCCGCTGAGCGATATCACCGGCCCCTTTTTCGTATGTGGAATCCAGGAGTCGAACTCGGGCCCTTGCGCTTGCAAGGCAGGCGCTTATGCCGCTGAGCCATCTCACCGGCCCTGGCTATTTCATTTTTTTTCCATGAATTGCATATTCTTATTTTTATATTTTATTGGCTTATTTATCTTTTTGTTATTAATTTGTAGCTGTGATTTATAAATCTTGGATAGTAATCTTTTGTTTTGTATGCTCATTCTATTTTTCAGTGAATAGCTGCCCATTTCAATTCCACCGATTGAAGAGCCTATGCAAGGCACTGGAAAACTATAGCCAACAGGGCAAATTCTTATCAGTACTTGTGGTGAACAAAGTTTTGTTGGAGCACAGTCATTGGGTTAGTCTTGTCTATAGCTTCTCTTTACTTTACAACGGCAGAGTCGAGTAGCCATGACAGAGACCATACGGCTCAGAAAGGCTGAAATATCTGCAATCTTGTCCTGTAAAGAAAGTCTTCTAACTCCCTCTTCCCTGCCGCTCTGAAGTACTTTCTTATATGTACTGAATGGCATTTCGTACAGCGATTCTTTCCGAGTTCTCTTTTGCTCCTTTGAGCTCCATATCCGTTTCTTGGTCACTGCCATCTCACATGAGTACAGATATACAGTGCGTTTTGATCTCTGATGTTGCAAACACCTTTATGTTCCTTTATCACAGATGTCTTTGCTCTTTTGAATCTGTTCTATATTTGTGGATTCTACATTTGTGGATTCAGGATGACCTTGGATGAAATGTTTTTAATTGCATCTATTTTGAACATGCAAAGACTTTTTTCTTTTTCTTATTCCCTAAACAATGAAGTATAACAACTATTTACATAGAATTTACATTGTAGTAAGTGTTACAAGTAATCTAGAGATGATTTAACATATGTATGTTTTATGCTCCACTATTTTATATAAGGTATATAGAATCTGTAGATTTTGGTATTCATAGGTTGTGAAACCACTGTTATAGGGGGATGACTACATAAACTTTAGGCTCATCTTGTATTCTAAAACAAATGAACAAACAAAAAACTCTTGTGATTCTGATCAGAACTTCAGTGAATTTGTGGGTTGGGAGAGGATTGACATCTTCGTAATATTGATGCTTCTCCTTCAGAAACACTATAGACCTCAGCATTTATTTTACACTTCTTTTACTTCCTTGAGGGAGATTTTATGGTTCTCTTCTACAGGTCTTGCATATTTCTTGTTAGCCTTGTGCACATGCATTTAACAAGCTTTTATTGCATTTCGGGCATTAACGATTTTGTTATTTTCTCATCCCTACTCCTCTTCTACTTCAACTTGGGGGCAATCTTGGCGGTGGGGGGGAGTTGCTGCATTTCCAACCTATCTCCCACTACAGAAAATAAAGTGTGTGTATGTGTGTGGGGGGTACTTTATCTTCTTATCCCTGGCAGCTACAGAATGGGTATGTAATTTAAGCTTGGTCCCATGAAATGCTACCATGAGGGGCTTAAACCCTTTAAGAATAATGCAAAGAATGAGTGAGAGACATTCTGGAGTCCCGGCTGCTTGGAGGCAGGTCTCTTTCCACGTCTTAGTAGTGAAGGTGCTGGGCTGGAGCTGTTCAGCAGCCGGGCAGCAAGCATCCAGCAGCGGTGTGCCATAGATGCTGTCTTTGGCGTGACCTTGGCAATGCATTGCCTGTCTTGGTTCTGCGTGAAGCACTGCACCCAGTCAATTCAGTGAGCTACTTACTACTCTCCCAGTGAGCTTTGTTTCTAAGATAACCAGAATCTGTTTCTGTTGTTTATAACCGGGAACCCTGACAAGAGTTCTTCTTGCATTACAATTTATAATTGGTTATTTTTGATGCACATACGAGCCACTGGCTTTTGCAATAGTCTTAGAAGTCAAGGTAAAAGGCAATATTTTGCTTTCATGTAATTCATGTGTGGAGGATTCCAAAGCTGTTGTCATCCTCAGCGCTCTTGTTTGTCGGCCACCTACTGTGTGGCAGATACGCATATTCTTTATTATATTCAGGCTCTGTAATTATGTTGGAGAAATGCCATTTGTATTTCTGCTTTTACAAACGAGGAAATGGAGTTTGAGGGATGGGTAACCTGTCCATGGTTATGTAATGAAGCAGGAATGGAGCCAGACATCGAACTTGCATTTGTTCTGTTACTAAGCCTCTGATCTTCTCAGTTCATCAAGCTGGTTTTCTAAATAAGTGTTGACTGTTAAATATTTACTTCCATGATATGCATATGCAATATTAATCACCTCTTTCTCTAAGAACACCAACACGGTCCCAGGACTTCACTTTAATCCTCCAAGATGTTCCCTGTCTCATTCTGTGCCCTCTGCTGCCCCCAACACATACAACTGGTCAATTTTTTTGCTTTGTTGTCAAATACACATTGCTCCTTCCCTTCCTTTCTCCATTTTACATTCTTTAATTCTCCATAAACACTTCTGTGAGTCCTCTGGCTCATAATATTTTCTTCCTTCTGTGAACTTCTGTAGCTTATCTCAGTTCCACTCATTTGGCACTTACATCTCTAGAGCTTTGCATTTTTATTGGCTTTTTGAGCAAATCTCCTTCATCACCCATACAAAACTGTGCTGATTTTATTTTATTTTATTTTATTTATTTATTTTTTTTTGTGGGTACCAGGGGGTCGACCTCAGGACCTCGTGCGCCAACAGGCACCCGTGCCGCTGAGCGATATCACCGGCCCCTTTTTCGTATGTGGGATCCGGGAGTCGAACTCGGGCCGTCGCGCTTGCAAGACAGGCGCTTACGCCGCTGAGCCATCTCACCGGCCCAACTGTGCTGATTTTAGAAGGCAAAAATTTTCCCTGTTCATCCCTGATGTCCGTGTAGCATCCATATGAAATGGCTGGCTCACAGTAACTCTAACGTCATCTATAATCTCCTGGCACCTGAGCCCATAAGGAAAACTGAACTTTGCACAAGGCAGTTCAACCTGAGGGTGCTCTGTTCATAAAGCATGCATCGTATGGAGGTAGTTTTTTGATTCGGCTTCAGATTTGCTGGATTTTATTACGAACACCTCAGCCATGTATGGGACCAGGTACCGTCACACCACGAGACCTGTGTAGGGGGCCGTGGGCAGAGCTGCAGCACATGGCAGCCTGGGGCACCAGGCAAAGCGGGGCTGCAGCCCAGCTCACTCCTAGCTGTGCAGCCCTGGCCTGGGGCTGTGCCACCTGGATGGAGGGGCACTTTTCTTTAATTTGCACAAAAGCTCTCTCCAGCCTGAAATGGTTCAGGGTATGGGTTTTGCCTGTAACAGGAGGTACTGGCAGCAGATGGCACACAGCACTTTCTTACTCATAGATATCAAGACGTTGTCACTAGTGGCGGATTTCCTTTTACAGAAATTTTAATAGCAGCAACAAAACAATCATGTCCACAGAACTTTACATTGACCTAAACATAGGCTGATAGATGATAGATATGCCCAAGGATTGCTCATTTTGGTAAATCACTTAAAATTTAGAAGATTCCAGATTTATTTCTCAGATAGCAGGGTAAGGTGGTATACACCTATAATCCCAACACTTAGGCAGGCTGGGGCAGGAGGATACTAAGTTGGGTCATTATAAATTCTTGTCTTGCCTAGGCAACTTAGCCAGACTCTGTCTTGAAATTAAAAAAAAATAGGGCCGGTGAGATGGCTCAGCGGCATAAGCGCCTGCCTGGCAAGCGCGAGGGCCTAAGTTTGACTCCCAGAACCCAAATACGAAGAAAGGGCCAGTGATATCATTCAGCGGCACGGGCGCCTGCTGGCGCGCGAGGTCCTGAGGTCGACCCTGGTACCCACAAAAAAAAAAAAAAAAAAAAAAGATAAAAAGGTTGGGGGATGAAGTTCTGTGGTAAAGTGTCCTTGGGTTTGATCCCAAGTATCACACACGCACACACCCAGACACACACACACACTGGCTTGCTCCACTTAAGCTCTGCTTTGTCCCCAGTCCCCTGTGCCAGTCAAACTCACTGTCACCCAACATATTTCTTTCCCAGAAACCCAAACCCTCTCTTTATACTGACCAAGAGGAAAGAAAATAGGGTCTCTTTTTCAGCAAAAATAAAAAGTTTGGAGCTTTAAAAAGAGAAACTTACTAAAAAACAAAACAAAACAAAAAAAGACTCCACAAACAAGTATGGAGGTATTTTACGAAGCACAGACGTTTGAGCATAATTTTACACATTTAGCAAAGAACAAGACGCATCACTCACAGTGCTTTTGAGACCAATTTCTTAATTTTGCTTACCTCTCTCTGGGACGGGTGTAAATCATGGTGTTCAGATTTCCAGCCTGACTTAGATTTCAGGTAGTACAACTTTGGGGGATAATGCGGCCTGTGGCCTTCCTGCCAGAACCCATGTCTGGGGCCAATTACCCTGACAGGCCCTGGTTCTCCCTGTCTTGGCTGAGGGGCCCTTGGGGAGGAGGAATCCACACATAGGCTCCGAGGCGGCCCTTTCCCGAGAGTCCCCTGCACCACTTGGTGGGGAAGGCGTCCTACCAGATCTGGCTTTATAAGCACTTCTAAGGGAAGCAGAAATACTGGCTTTTGAGTCATTATTTTCCTTTTTCTAGAGATTTGTGGTGGCTTTCATTTATAAACTCTAATTTTGCCCCTGAACAGATTTCTTTTTCTGAAACATATCCATTCACACCATTAGGGTTAGTTCCACCCTCTAAGTTAATATACTGATTCACTGTCCGAAAGATTTGGTGGCCACATTTTCCAAATGTGGAATTAGAATACATGGCCTGACAAGGTGTTACAACATCTGGAATTGGGTCTGACCTAGAAAATTCAGGACATGAGGCTGTCGTACATAATGGGTTTGTGGCCTAGATAACGCTCACCATTTTCGCTGAAGCCTGCCTTCATCATGACAGCTTCATTTGATGGTCCCAGATAGCCTGTCTCTTTCTGTTTTGGGTTACCCAGTTAGTAAATGCCCATTTCGTCTCAGAGGATGTATCCTGTGTTCAACTTATTTGTAGCCCAGAGATGAGTGACAAGCTGGGTGTCCATCTGTGCCCATTTCTGTGGGTCAGCTTGGCTTTACAAGAGGGAGCAGCTCTCCAGAAACTCTGGGGGCTGTGAGAGCCAGCCTAGCTCTCCTGAAACACAGCATAGGGAGGGCTGTCAATCTCTCCTTTGACTTCTTTGCATAATTTAATATGTGTAGGGCGGGGATGGACACTGTATTGGGGAGATAAAGGAAACGAAGGGATTTTGTGCATGTGTCCCTGGAAAAAGACAAGGAAAAAGAGGAGAACAAAGTGGGCAGATGCTTGCTTCTCCTGTGCTACACGGTGATGAGGAGCTGGCATCGGTCTTCAGGACAGAGAATGCCGCAGGGGTGATGCTCTTCGGAAGTTTAGTGGAATTCTGGGCACTGAATGTGGTACTCAGGATTCGGGCAGTGCAGGAAAGGATGGAACTTAGAAGAGGGGCTGCATATCTGTTTCTGGAACTCAGATGCTGCTAGGATGTGTGGTTTGAGAAATAGCAGAAGAGAAAGACTCCTATGGACTGAATCGTGTCTCTCCCAGATTCATATGTTGAAACCTCAACACTCCACGCCATTGTATGGGAGACAGGGCCTTTATTTTAAGGAGGGGAATTAAGGATAAGTGAGGTCATAAAGTGGGGTCCTGATCTATTAGAATTAGTGTCTTTATAAAATGGGAAGTGACCCTTAAGGTCTTGCTCTCTAACGTGTGAGGATACATGAGAAGGCAGCTGTCTTCAAACCATGCAGGGAGTTCTCGCCAGAAATTTGAACTTGTAGAGCCTTGGTCTTGGACTTTCCAACCTCCTAAACTGTAGTTTAAGCCAGCCAGTCAATGGTAATTTGTTGTGGTGTTTCAGCAGACTAACACAGAACCTTTATCGCAGGCGTTGTTTCTTCTTTATTGTGTATTTCACAGAGGTGCGGTAAGACAGGAGAGGGCAGAGGGGGTCAGCAGGTGGACTCTGGAGCCAGACAGAGCAGATTTGTATACTGCCATGCCACTTGCTAGCTCTGCAACCTTGGGCAAGTTACTTGACTTCTCTGTGCCTCTTATCATCTGAAGAATGGTTCTAGTATTTGAAGATTAAATGAGCAAACATATGTAACATGCTTAGTGCAGAGGCCGGCATGCAGGAAGTTCCCAGCAAGTGTTTGCTATAATTAGTATTATTTCTGCTGTTGCTCTTTTTTGTTTCACTGTGCATGCTATTGGAATTCCCCCAAACAATCTGCATAAGTTTTTACCTGGGGCATTGGGAAACTGGAGTCAATCAGTTGATACGCTTGTTTTGGCAAATTTGGACATACATATTAATGTAGTCTCATTCATATCCACCCGATGATGAGGCCAGGGAGTGTCAGCGTAGCATGTGATCACAGTTCCACAGAGCTTCGTACAGCAGAAGCTGCTGGCTTTTTGCGGAAGTCAATGTCTTCCTCTTCTCCCTGGGTGACAGACTGTGGTGCCTGCCTCTCTTGCAGGATGCGTGTCTGTGGAAGGTGACAGAGACCGACCTTGTGTGCCACTTCTGTACTTGGCCTCTGAAAGTCCCTGTGGTGGTTTCTTGCGTGTTTCACCTTCCAGGCAGTGGGAATGAGAATATCTATAAAGAACAATACCATGTCTTAAGAGGGAAGAGCTTCCTGTGAGTCTGGGTTCTTGATAATAGCCCGCTTTTCACCCAAATAACAAGAATAAAATTTTTGGTGTATTTGGATTACACACTTTTGCAAGGTTATTTGCTACAGCAGTTACCCTAGCATATTACAAATATTGTAAGCCTCTTTTAAGCATAAAATACCTCTTTCATATTTCTTCCTAAGAGTTATTTACTCATAGTGTCATAGAAATAGCTGTTACTATGAAAAAGCAGGACTCATGGGATTTAATCAGAAGGTGTTTTTCTATTTACCCTTTTCTGTTCCTTTATTTTTGCTCAGTGGCAGTGCCCCTTTCCTCCCATGTTTACAAACTAGAGTAAACTGCACCTCCTTTCTGTCAGTTCCAGGAAAGGCCATGTCTTATGCTTACTTATAATTGAGAACCATAGCTGACTTAGGAAATTTAAAATATCCATTCCTGTGTAATAACTTAAACCCCCAGCTTCATCAGGAGGGCACATTTCACTTTTCCACCTCCTCTTCTGCAGGGCTATATTGCAGATGAGTTTCCTGCCCAGGGTAAAGGCAACATGGCTGCTTTCCTCTCTGTTTCTCTCTGAGCTTCCTGAGTTAGGGTAGAATGTGGAATAGGGAAGCTGGCAGAGCATGGGAACCTGTATGGAGAACAGGAAAGTGCTTGCCTCACAGGCACATTGGGCCCAAGGGACATTTGTGTCTGTGTTGTTCGGTTGTGTTTCTTTCACATGCTCTTTGGAGACTTTCCATGACTGATATCATCTCTCACCTTTAATTGTATTATCTGGATATATGAATCCCTATCCTAATTTTACTCCTCTCTGGTCCTTAAAAATCAATGCTCTACCTTCAGATTCTCTCTGTTAAGTTCTTGATAGCTTTTCAGGAGAACCATTTGGAGAAGAACTTACTTTCTCTTTGATATCCTTTGATGTCCCAATCTCTGAGCATGTCAACAGAGCAGAACAACTTCTTTGTTCTTCCACCAAAGCAGTTAGCCAGTTTGTCTTTTGTTACCATATTTCTAGAATGAGAACACACTATCAGTCCACTATGGAGCCACCCAGCCCCATCTAACCACAGGGACACGCATGAAGTCCAGTGACTATTCCTCTCTCTTGAAGCAGGGTGACAGTCAGCAGGGGATACTCAAGCATTGATATTTCCCAAAAGATTCTCATCACAAATCTCTTCTCCATCTCCATTCTCTTGACACTTGAACATCTTAAAGTGAACAGGGACACAGGGTTGCTAAAACCATCACCCTAGGCCTTGTCATTTCCTCTGAAAATTTGCATCTTGATTGTGTACCTGAATCTGGGGTCCAATATAATTATAACTCAGACATAACCTCCAATTTAACAGCCTGCTACAAAGATGTTAATTATGTTTGTACAATACAAAGTAGGGCGAGAGAGTCTCAGTCTTAGCAGCTAGGCAGAAATTGAAACAACGAACACAAATCAGGATTCGTTGACTCATTTAGAAAACACTGAGTCTATTAAATAACAATTTCAGAAAAAGATATCAGAAGCAGAGTGAAGTAGAAAATGTAGTCACTGCCTTTATGGAGTATATAGGAGATGTGATTAAGAACTATAGTGAATGTTTAAATTAAAATATTATCCTGGTAAAAGACACATTGCCATGAATCCCCCTCAAAATACTCTCCTCATTTTGAGCACAATCGTTTCATAGTTCTTGCCACTTTTTGAAGGAGTTCCAGTAGTTCTCTTTCGTGAGTGTCTTTAGTTGCACTATCTAGGCTGCCTTGATGTCCTGAATCTATTGCAAAAGTTTACCCTTAGTGATCATTTTGACTTTGAGGAAGTGCCAGAACTCACATGTTGCCAGATCTGGTGAGTAAGGTAAATGAGGACACATCATAATATTTTGACAGAAATTGCCATAAGTCAGGATATTGAGGCAGGTGTGAAAAGAACCTCATGAAATAGGACTTCCAGAACTGCTTCAGAAAGTGGCAAGAACGATGGGCTAAGTGTGTTCAAAGTGAAAAGGATTAATGGTCATGCATCTTTTACTGTAATCAATTTAAAACATTTTTTTAACATTCACTGTAGTTTTTGATTACAACTTCAGATAAAAAAATAGGAATCTAGAAAGGAATACCAATATTAACTAAATAAGCAGACAAAATAATGTACAAGTTTACTCAGGAGAATCATGGGAAGGAACATTATAGCGTGTTTCTAGGCAGAACAAGAGAAACTCCTGGTTAGGATGAAGCGTACAATACAAAGAAAGGAAAACGTGTTTGGAAGTGGAGGTGGCCAGGAGCAGACCCGTGAGAAGAATGTTCCAAGGGGAGCGAAGAGCATCTTTAAAGTTTGCAAGGTTGCAAAAAGCACAGTGAATTTGAAGCATTAAAAGAAAATCAGAGGGCCTGAAGGAACCTTCCCAGTCATCACAGCATTTTGGTAGCCATGTAGAAGATTCTGGATTTTAATCCTTAATGCAATGCAAATCCATCAGAAAACTTTAAATCAGAGAGTGATGGATTTGTGCCGACACACTGCTTTTGAAGTCTATGGGAAACATCACAGAGATGCTAAACAGAGATGGTCAGAATGTGTCCAGCGGTCTGAGAAGCATGGAGTGAAGTTATACGAGTGGGAGCTGACGGCGTGTAGTTGTAATTTGGAGGTTGCTTAGAAGAGGAGCAGCCACTGAGATGAGAAGAAAACTGGGCATTATTCATTTGAATATATCAAGACAGTAGGGTGGCCAACAGTATTGGATTGAATGAGATATCAAGTAAGAGAAGGAACCAAAATATGACCATTGGATTTTGCAATATGACAGCTATTATTGACCTTGGTAAGAACATAAAAGGGGAGCACTAGTACAGCCAAGGAGGCAGAGCTTGAAAGAAATGCTACCGAGTAGGTAGCAGTCATTCCAGGATCAATTACAGAAATTACAGAGTTCATAGTAAAATAGAAAATGAGATGAAGGAAGAGCTTTCATGTAATCAGGAATCAGCACTCAAAATGAAGCCAGGGGAAAATACTACATCAAGAGAATAAACAAATACAAATGGCCACTAAGTACGTGAAAAAATGTTCAAAATCATTGGTCATTCGAGAGATGCAAATTAAAACAACACTGAGATCCCATCTCACTCCAGAAAGAATGGCTACCATCAAGAAATCAACCAATAACAAATGCTCATGAGGCTGTGGGGAGAAAGGAACCCTTCTTCATCATTGGTGGGAGTGTAAACTCATACAATCACTATGGAAATCAGTGTGAAGATTTCTCAAAAAACTAAAAACAGAAATTTCATTTGACCCAGTTATTTCCCTTCTAGTTATCTTCCCAAAAGAATTAAAGACATCATAGTACAGTGATGTACATGTACCCATATTCATAATAGCTAAATCTTGGAAACAGCCTATATGTCTATCAACAGGTGAACGGAGAAAGAAAATGTGGTATTCATACATAATGGAGTACTACTCTGCCATAAAGAAGGATAAACAAGTCATTTGTAGAAAAATAGATGCACCTTGATATAACAATATTAAGTGAAATAAATCAGACACATAAGGTTAAATATCACATGGTTTCTTTTATATGAAAAATTATATCTATATATCTCAATATCAAAAAGACAGATAATAGGAAAAAAGAGAGGAAAAAAATCATAATCCAGCAAAGGAAATGTATTTAAAGGTGTACTTTGACTTGGTACAGTTCTCTTACATGTTTTGTGTGTTCCTTGGTCTATCAATATGGTTTTCAATCCGTATATATGATAATTAACTTCATAAGGTCTTACAAGATAAATAAATGAATCCGATGCTGGAAAAAGAAAAGGAGGGTGGAGGGAAGGGGAAAAATGAATTGAAATGTGTTGCGTGCAGGAACCAAGTCCCTACAGTGAATGTAAATCAATGTGTACTGCAAACATGTACTAATAAAAGTCAAAAAGAGAAAATAAAGAACAGTTCAGAGTAAAACAAAACAAAACAAAAAACCCGTAGTGATTATTTAATAAAATTTAACTCTACAGATGAGTCAGCGGGCCCGTGAGACGCCACGTGTGATGGAACCACTGAGTGTGGCTCGGAGCTTGGCGAGGAGGCCGAGTCCACCGCCTCTGTGCCATCAACGCGCTCCTGCGCGAGGTCCGCTGTCCAAGCGAAGGCTGCCCGAGGGGAGAAGGCTCAGCTGTCAGGCAGCGCCTGACGTCGCACCCAGAAGAAACTCATAGGAGCGGATGCGAGTGAGCCATACCTCGCGGCAGGCCGGCCGGGGCCACAGGTAATCCAGCCTCAGCCTCGCGATGCATCCGCACCTGGACGTCCGCCTCCGCGGCTGCCGCTCGCTGGGAGTCGCTTGGGCACTGGCCACGCCGCTCTCCCTCAATCCTTCCGGGACAAGAGGACTTCATAAATGACAATTGATTACGCTCCACACAGCAGCCAGGGGCTGTACGCCCTCCTCGACAAAGACAGTCAACACGAGCTCTTCATAAAACACGGGAGCCCCAGGGAAAGGAATGGAAATCTTAATGGGGAGGTCCGTGACCGCTGAGGCAAATGACAGCAAAATGCGAACAAATTGCAAAGCTAATAATAATAAAATACCCACTTGGGCAGCCCATAAGGCAGCGCCTCTTCACTATCACCCTCGGGGGCAGGGCCGACTCTCCGTGGGCTTGGCAACCCCTTAGAAGCCCAGGGCTGCTGAAATTGCTGCGTGCACCAGGGAGGCCCAGCTGGTAGACACCCTCTTCCACCTGGGGGACTTCTAGGCAGTCTGGGGGCTGGAACATTCCCGGAGAACCACGAATCTTCATGCGTTTAATTTCTTAATTGTGACCAAGTCTGAAGTAAAGTTTTAGGATTTTAGTGCTAGCAGGAGCCATAGAGACTGTTCGGGTCTTCCTCCCCATCTCCTCGCCCCTCTTACAAACGTAGACCCAGAGAAATCGGAACATTTGTCCCGAATCGCACCACTCGTGACAGTGCTTGAGTTGGAATCGCAGACTCCGAAGGCACCGTCGCTGCTCCCGGGCAGATGCAGTGAAGGGGGCTTATACTGAATAAGGAGCTGAATACAGATGCCTGTCCCCCTTTCAGTCCGTGGGAGCCATAGCACTTGCCTAAGGGGAGAAAGTATTTTTTTGTTTAGGACCGTGCTTTAATGGGGCTCCTTTTATGTAGGTCATAAAAGGAACAGCCTTGGTTCTCATCTAAAATGGGGGTGTTCAGTTTTCTGTGTCAAGCCACACAAAGTAAAAGTGCCTTCTCCTCCGGCCGGAGTCACGGTTCTGCTGGGGCGGGACTGGAGAGAGCGTTGAGGTTCATTTCTTCAAAGTGGAGTTCTGGCTGGTTCTTTGCTTGCGGCTGGGAGGATGAACTGGATGGTGTGAGGCTTGGCTTGGCTATGGGTCCGCAGATGCAGACAAGGAGAGCGGGGCCCCTACCGTGCAGGTGGCTGCAACTCTTTACCAGGGAACCATCTGCTGGAGTCCTTGCATCATTCCCTGTCACTTTCTGCAGGAAGGTTTGCTTCACAACACAGCACAGCAGCTTTAAGGGTGCTAAGAGAAACCCAAGACAAGCAGGGACCTCCGCACAGGGAAGAGGGCACAGCCTTCCCAGCCCCTTCTTGCAAGATGTGAGCACCTGGAAGGGCAGCGGGACAGGGCAAGAGAACACTCCCCCAAAACTCGGACACTGGGGGAGGCCCCAGGAGCAGGGGCAGGGGTTCCAAGAGCAGACAGCACGGGAACAGGCAGCAGGGGAGCTGGAGGGACAGAGTAAATACAGGACCAAGCTTACTACCCGGCAGGGTGTGAGGTGAAAAGTGGAGAAAGCTAGATTTGCTTTATAAAATGAGAGACTGTGGGGCATAAATAACAGACACAACCTGGGCTTTGGGTGCTTGGCTTCATCATTTAACTTTATTAAGCTTCACTGCCTGATGCTACGGTAGGTTCAGTTGTATTTATCTAACTTACTGCTCCAGTATAATGCAATATTTTTGAAAAAACATCATAGAAAGAACATGTTACTATTTGGCTCTCTTAATATTCCTGCTACGTGGCCAATTTCAACCCCAGAGTCGAGGTAGGAGTGTGATGACTAAGTCACCTTAGTTTGGGAATGACCATCTCTCAGCTCAAAGTTCATTCCAAGAAGCAGATGAGAAAAGGGGATGGGCACGGAGAGAATCCCAGGCACACTCCTCAAAAACCATGCAAGTCTCTTTCCCATTTCCCTTTTTATTTGGGATTTCATAATGAAAGACTGAGGCACTGAAATCTCCCCTCTTCTCCATTTTGAAGTTGAAATCCTTGAGATTTTTATAGTGTAAACGGTGGAGAAAAGCAGAGCTCTTCTGATTGCTGGGTCCTGGCACATGGTCAAAGGCAGCAGGGAGCACTGGAAAGACGGAGAGGCAAGAGGGAGTCAGAGAGTGCTCGGTCCTCTCACTGGGGGTTCTCTGGAGCTTTCTGGAAAACACCAATATGTATTTTGAGCTGTGTACATCTCATTTCTCTGTTTAAGGGAAAATAGCAGGCCCAAGCCATAAGGGGCTCAAACAGAGAGAGGGGCCTTGGAGTATACACACACTCAATACTGTGACCTTCTCAAATATAAACATTCGGGAGATGAATACTTTATGACTTCTGCTGGTGCCTGAGATAGCTTCATAAATGAATGAATTAGGTCCGGCCACAGTAAATACCAACTTTGCGAAATGTGCAAGGCCGGCAGGAGAAACTAGGGAAGGGAGGTGTCTTGGAGGCTCTATAAGAAATGTGATTATTTCTCATTTGTAGCCTATGCAATCTATATTAATTTTCATGCTGTAGTTTGGGTCTAAAGAAAGGAGTCTTGCTCTTCGTGGCCAATACTGTGTGTTGTCTGCCCAACACCCCTTCCCTCCATTTTCCTCAGTAGTAGTACAACCCTTTGTTTAGGGTGACAATGCAGCCACTTATTTCCCAGCCCCTATGTGCACATGGGTGGCCAAATGGACTGGTTCTGGCCAGTGACATGTAAATGGAAGTCACTGGTCAAAACTCCTGGGAAAGGTCCTAGGCAGAGGCCCCTAGAGGTACACTCTCATCAACTCTTGCTTATTTCTACTTGCTCACTGTTGTACCTCCCCTAGGGAGTGAACTGGGACGTGTAAAGTTTACTTGGAGACCATGAGTGTGACAGGTCATCACTCAAGTAGGTAGCAGTGCAGGGGCACAGGGCACCTGGTCTCTGTTGGTGTCTCTGAGCCATTGTGTTATCCCTCAGCAATCTGCCTTGGGACTTGCTTTTGCACAAGAAAAATTAACTCCACAGTCTTTGTGAATTTGTCAGTTGAAACCAAAAGCAGCCCTGAGACAAGGGTGGTTTTGATTTCAAGGTGCACATGGAGAGAAGTTAGAAGTGGTGTCCAGTGCGGTGCATTTGCTCTGGCTTCGCCTGTGGGTGCACAGCAGGGAGTGTGCCGCTGGCCTGGACTCTCACTGCATCTGGGCACTCTCAGTCCAAGGCAGCCAGACTAAGGGAAAGCTGTCCCCTCTGGGCCTTTACTTCAGCAATTAGAGAAGCAAGTAGACTGTGAATCTCCCAGTTCATCTTCAGGGTGAGGTAGTCAATGAAACACAGGAGAGAATTCAAGTCTGAGCTAATATCCCTGCTGGGCTTTGTACATCGTTTGTAGGGAGAACTCCAGAAATATAGCCACACCTTTCTGAAGGTAACTTCATAAGCATAATTAGGTGCTGTCATGCTAAGCGCACGGTAGGGGCTTTACAGAATTTTGTGTGGTGGGATAAAATTCAGAAGACTGTAGAATTAGCCGAGTGTGGTGGCACAAACTTGTAATCCCGGCACTCGGAGACTGAAGCAAGAGGATCGCCATGAGTTCAAGGCCAGCCTGGACTGCATAATGAGTTCAAAGCCAGCTTGAACTATATAGCAAGACCCTGCCTCAGAAAACAAACAAACAAATGACTATAGAATTGTCCAGACAAATTGCCAAGCCGTGGGTGTCTCTACATGAGACCAGGACACTAAAGGCTCAAGGACTTTTGGTTGTTGAAAAGACATGAAACAGAACTCTACTCCAGGAGGGTCAATGGTTGCACAATGTTGACACGAACCAATTTTCCTACAAGGCAAAGCTGTCATGGGACTGGTATCTGTAGTATCTCTTCCTTGACACAGAAGTAGGTGACTAGGGTTCAACTGTGTAAATTCAGTTGTATTTGAAAGCTCACCAGATCCACGAAGGAATATGTTGTGAAGTGAGTCAACATCTCCTGCCCGCTTCACCTAATGTTTATTCTCCCCCATCATGTTACTTAGCTGGTATATACATTTTTTAACTACCGTTGTTGCTAACAATAACAGGCAGAGCAGCATCAGTGAGCATGAAGGAAGACACGAGCAGCGGAGTAGTTAAGGGTGACATTTGTTGGTAAAGGAAGCAAGAGCGATTGTGGAAAGCTTTTAAGAGCTGTTTGAGGCTGTCTGGAAAGTGATGCTTTCTCCCTGACTGCGAAGCTCAGCTGAAAGACGATGAGGAGAAAGTAAATAGGCTAACAAATTGTTCTCTGAATGTGGCTGCAAGGTGACTTTTTTCAAAGGAAGCATTTTGGAGATAAAATGAGGTGACCTTTTAATGTTCTGCTCCCAGTCAAGTTATTATGACTTGCTTTATAACAAACAGCACCAGAAGTAGTGTTCCCAGGCGACTTCCCTAATGTTGCCCCCAGAAATCTAATTTGTAGATCTGATGGAGACCTACTAGAAAAGGCAGCCACCATTTGAGCAACTCCCCTTCCCTAACACCTTCACACACACACACACACACACACACACACACACACTCACACAGAATTAAAATTGATTTTCGATGTAATGTTTTGGCAGCCATAAGAGACTGATCCCTCTATAGCATTTTCCAAAGAAGACATTACTTATCAGGGCTGGTCAGCATCAGCAATCTCTCAGATAAATAATTTATATGGAGAGCTAATAAAATAATGGAGTACTTCAGGGGATGGTAATAAGCAAGCAGAGCAGGGCTCCCTAGGACACTCGGCAAAGGCGTGGATCTATGATGTGTGCGCTTGTCTCCTCGCTTTACCTCCCCTCTGCCTGCTCCCTCCCCTGGCGCATGGAATCCCACCCAGACTGCACCTTCTCACACCTCAGACGAGCAAACCCTCCCCATACTTTAAGATCAGCTCAACTCCTTTTGATGTAGCCTTTCCTGCTTCTCCAAACTTAATATCTCTCTCCTTCCAATCTCTGTAGTACTTACGTTTACATGACTTGCCTGATATCTTCTTCATAGGTGTGGGCCTTTCTTTTGTTTATTTTGACTTCAAGTAGATTATAAGCTCTTTAGAGGCAGGAGGATGTTGATGGGTCCTGGGCCCTGAGTGGTTTGTGGCATATTGCTGCAGATTTTCTGGTTCCTCTCAAAGAATCATTTCTTCTATTGTGTGAGTACAGTAGGTGAACAAGGGGCTAAATGTATTGGATTTTTGTCCAATTTCAGAGGCAAGAATTATTTTGTTTTTGAGAATATATTCAATCTATGCCCAAGAAATAAAAATGTCAGATTATTCAGGAGGAAATTAGTCAAGGAGAGGGAAGACTGATAAACATAGAAGTTTTTAGGAATTGTCCTTTCTAGGAGATCTCTTTGCTCTAGCCTGCTCTTGGATTCACAGAATGGCATCAAAGAGTGAAGGCCTTGCAGGCAGCAAGGGGATCATGGTGCCCCATGGAGCTCCCTTATAGCCCAAGGAGGGCTGGCTCCTGTGTGTGATGCCTTTGTGGCCAGTTCTCTGCATCTGAAAAACAACAGCATTTAAAATACCTATTTAATTGGAAGAAATGTGGTAGAGTCTTACTTGGAATCTTAACCTCAGAAAAAGAAAAGAGATAGTCTTTGATAATGATGAGAATGAAATATTAGAAACATTTACAGATCCTCTCTCTGGAATATTTAAAAGACAAGACAGTAACTTTTGGTCTAGAACAAGCCAAAGAATATCTTTCTTGAAAGCAAAAAGAATTGGCAAGCTCATAATTACCTCTGCCCCTTTCTTCTCTTTCTCCGCCTCTGTTTTCTTCTTACCTGGGTAGAGAAAGTATGATTATCTCCATTTGGGGATATTATATTTTTGGACAAGGAGAAATCTGGTTTGCTCTTTTGATCTACTGATCACAAAACAGCAGCCTGAACTTCTTGCTGTCTTTCCAGGGTAGCACAGAAGGTGGCCAGAAAGTACCACGAGGTGATCTTTTATAAGCTGGGCCCAAGGAAGAGAATCTCCTGTTACTTACTAGTTCTGCCTTCGGGAAGGGATCAAGCCTCAGATTGTTCAACATGATTTATAAAGTATACAGTATAATTCTAAAGTTGTCACCACAGGAAAAGTAATGGGGACAGCCTGAGAAGGATTATTTAAAACCAACAGGCTGGAATTTTTGTAGTCGGCATTTTTGAGTAGAGCTTCACAACCTTTCCAGAAAAAAATTCACCTTCAATGAGTAGTGGGAAGAATATTGTCAGGTACCGACACTGTGGCCCTGACTTGGGGCTGAGTACCATGTCCTTGGGAATAGAATGACTCACATACACTTTGGTTTGGTTTTACTTCCTGGGGCTTGAGAGCCCCTCATGCAAGCACTCTTTGATTTTCCTTCATAATTGCCAGAAGAGTTTTCCTATGTGAAATACTTAGGGTTTGACTAATTTAACATATCTTATTAAGTGACCTCTACATACCAGGCATTGCACTAGGTACAAAGGATACCACAAGGAACAAGACTGTTGTGGTCTTTGCCTTTACTGAGTCCAAATTCTACTTGGAGAGAAAAATATTAAACTTAATGAAAAAGCCCCCAATTCTACTCTGTATCAAGAGGTATGAAGCTAGTAAGTAAATATACATGGCAGTGAGAAATTGGGAGGCAGCTTCTTTGAGCAGGTAGATGATGGTTGGATATCTAGGAAGCTGGCATTCAAATTGAGGTTTAGTGGCCAGAAATAGCCAGCTGGGCCAAAAGCAGCAGCTTCTGGGGCACCTGGACCACAATGCTCACTCTCCCCTCCCTGGTTACCATTGGCGAACATAGGTGCGTATATATGGTAGGGCACCATCGTCTTCTTTTCCAAATGGTCAGAGCTCCCAGGGTGAAAGGAGAGGAGGATCCTAGCTGTCACGTTGTTATCCATACTAGATGGCAATTTGAAAGGACTTTATAGGTGTACAGGATCCTTGAGGAGATAGAAGGTCTTCAATAGTACTGATACATTACCAGCCAAAAGGCCATGTGAAATGTGGACGGTGCCAAGACCAGTTACAGTAGCTTAATGAAGCTCCTCCCTTGATGCCCTGGACACGTGTATTTTCCCACTTGGTGTGTGTGTCTGTAGTGACAACCACAAAAACAGTGCCCATGGAAAAGTGTGGTGGGTAACAAATGAACAGAAGGACGGGGTGGGGGGACTGGAACAGCAGGATAACTGAAAGGGAAGGGTCACTGCTGAGCTCCTGGGGACACAGGAGGGTAGCCTCAGGTGGGCATATGTAATGGTTTTTGAAGACAAGCTACACATCAGGATTTTCATGTGAAATTTATCCATTTCTCAAGATTAACAACTACTGTAATGACCAAAACAGTTCGTGGACTGAAAAATACCCTTCACAGACTGTACGAGCCATCTGTTGTGGTGTCAGCTCAGGTCTGGGAACCATGTGGAGCTGAGAATGGTCCTATTTCTCTGACTGTTGTGTCCTTCTCCTTACACAGTGCCTGGCACCCAGGCATCTTCAACATGCTCGGCTGTGTGGGTACCTGTGCACCCTCTCCTCTACCCATTGTCACACCCAGCTCACCCAAACACATTTAGCCTTTTGGGTATGAAGAATTATAAGGTACCAGTTTAGCAAAAGAAAAAAAAAAAAGGAGTCAGCATAACTAATCTCCCCTCTTTTTTTGGAGAAAGAAATTCCATTATGTGATTTCTCTCAAATTCAATCACACACCCAAATACTTCCAGATTTCTGTGAGTCGGACTGAGCCTTTTAATGGATTCTGGCCTTTTCTTTAAAGCAGCCATCAAGAAGCAGTTATTTTCTCCCCAGTCTGGCATCTCAGAGTATTTTTACCAAATGCCTAATTAATTAACCCTAATTAATTGGAATTTAGACTCGCTTTCCAGATCCACAATAATGTAAAGCTGTCCTCTCTCACGGATAGGAAGCTGCAGTGCCGAGTCCTGCATTACCATTAAGAACATAATATTCTTAAAGCAGGCTCTCATGAAGAGTGTGAAATTGTTCAAAAGGAAAATCAGGAGAAATTGTCTCTATCAAGTGGCACAAAGCTTTTTAGATAGAATTACTTTGTCAAGACAGCTTTGAGCTAAGTTATTCTTTTGTAAGATTTCATTTTGCTTAGAGCATTTCTTTATTTTTTAATCCTCCCAGCTCCCCCACTTCTTGTAAAAAAAATCAATATTTTCTTGAAGAACAGAGATGAGAGCCTTTGGAAAACTCCACCTCCTGTTGTTGCTGCAAAACATTAATATATGTCACTAGCAAAGTTGGGTACCAGGGGAAACTGGATGATCTCATGAATATATTTTCTAAAGATCTTAAAATGTCCGTCTTGTATATTATTCATCCCTTAAAGAGTCTAAGAGCTATTGATCCCTTCGATTACTGCAAAAAGCAATTTAAATGCTGAAAGCTCTAAGTATGTATGTATGGACAGAACAGTGCCGGTTCACAATGCGTCTAAATGTCCCCTTTCTCCACGTGGAGAGCCAGGCTGCAGTAAAAGATGCCCTTAGTGGGGCAGACGGTATCACTGAGTCTATTATAGCAAAATAAGAGGAAATTAGCACTGTCTTAGATTAAAATGGTACCACTTTATAGCCCTGTTAAGATTCATATGCTGAAAAAAATTGATTTTTCTGTTCATTGACCATCATTGTAGTTCTGCCCCTTGGTCTTCTAAAGTAACTATCGTTGGCCACTGTTAACAATTGTCCTCCATCTGTATGCATCCAATGACAGGCACAGTGGTCCAGATCTGCATGTGACATAAGGAGAAATTGTGGACAGAGATGCAGGTGTCACGGGATGTTAATGGTACATTCTTACCACTGTCAAAGACCCAGGGGATGCTGGGTCATCAACTTCGCCTGCTTGCTATGGTTTCCCCACTGATAAAATCCCCTTCCTGTCTCTGGGGAATGTCAAAGTGACTAACAAATGTACTCTGAGATGAGTAGCACAGTTTTTCAAAGCGAAGCGACTGTAGATCTAAACTCGCAATTCTGGGGAATAGAAAGAAACCTTTTATCCTTCAGGAATTTCTCAACCTGAGAACAAACAAAAGGCTTCCTTCAGCTTTCAGTCCAAGGAACAGGAAGCCCCTTCTGCTACTGTTCCCTTTTTCATGCTGAGACATCTTGACAGTGATACGGTTGAGGCCTGAATTCTAAGTGCCCAGTAACTTGAGCAGACAGAGGTATTTCCTATCACCATGGGGGTAGTGCAGAGCAGATTGCAAAATACAGGTTCAGAAGATCTGCTCTCACCTTGCCGCCTACTGCTAACCAGCTGTGTCACCCTGGCTGAGCCTCCAACTGCCCCTGGTTTAGAGGGGGTTTGGTGCGTTTCCAAGGTTTCATGTGTTGCTGCATGGTTACCCATGTGGCAATGTTAACAGGTGACCGTTAATAGATAGGGCCAGGTGGGAAGTCCTTATATCACTGGGATGGCGGGACCCCTGCCACTCCTGACGTCCTGCTTAGTGATGTGGTCTTTTCCTTTTACACCTGCCCCCACCATCATGATGCCACCAGTCATGGCATCTTCACCAGACCTGAGCAGATGGCGGTGCTGTGCCCTTGAACGCCTAGAGCTATGAATTAAATAAAGCTCTTTTCCTTGTAAGTTACCCACCCGCAGGTATTTTGTTACAGCAATATAAAAGCCAATTAACACAGACTTCCTGGATGTTCAAGTTTTTCTGTCTGTAAAATGGGAACTGTAATGAAAGGGTGAAGATGAAATGCACAGTGTAAAATGATTATGTGAGCTATAAACAGAAAAATTCTATTTACTAGATAGTTTAATCATGAGCAGACATTTTGTCTTTGGGGAGTTTCTTACCAGTTCCATCTGGGCCTCACTGGGTTTTACAACCCATCACTATCCAGCTTCAGCCTCTTACCCTAAATTTTTCTGCTAAACCCTCTCAGTTCTATTACCTCTTCCTCAGCTCAAGTCTGAACACTCTGAAATGCTCTCTCAGCTTGGGCAGGATAAGAATCCTTTGGCTCTCTCCAGCTTGCATTCTGCTAGACAGACATATGGCTTGTTTCCACAACCTTAGCAAAAGCAGACGTAGGATCTCTTCTATCCCACCCTACACACACACATGTTCTAGGTTTTCCAGGAAAGGTCCCAAGTGAGTCACCAAAGAGTTGTACCCTGTGCTTGTGGCAGCCCCGCTGCCATATGCCACCTTCCTTTTCGGAGACTGCGCTCTGCTGCCTTTATACTCGCTGCAGCCTTCACAAGTTCCAAAGAGCAGCTGTGTCCCCATGTGCGACCTCACAGGTAAGACAGTCAGGCTGGGCAAAGTCACTCAGGTTCACAAAAGCTTGGCGCTGGAAAAGAATGATGCTTCTCTTTTCTATAAGGGTCTCTTGTTTCCCCACACATTCAAGGACACATCCAGCCCAGAGAGGCTTCGTCTAGATCACCAACTGATGTAGAAAACTATGCACTTGGCGAGAGCAAAGCCAGCCCATTTGCTATTCTGTCCTAGGATTCTGATGTTACTAACCTCAGAATTCGGCTCTCCCATGGACTTTTCTCATTATCTATTGTTTGTTAATTTATGAAAACATTTTTGAACATAGATTTTTCTTTTCTAGGCTTCTAGGCTAAAATGCCAATCTCATCCTGCTATTTCACTGTTCAGAGCACTGGTGGCTCTTTCCCTCACAAACCCCTTGCTGTTGCTTCTCGAGGCTCCTCACACTTGGGCTGGAGTCCATCTTGCAGATTCACCTTTCAACCCTCACATGTCCCTTAACAGGCCACCTGGTTCTCTCACCCTGTGTTTTCTTATGCTCTTCTTCTGCATCTGAAATGTTCTTTCCCACCAGGCCTGATGACCTCATCAGAGTCATTTTTCAAAGTCCAGATCAAGTGTCACCTCCAGCATGGGGTTCAGTGACCTCTTTCTCCTATTACCACATAATTATAATTCAACACCATACCTATTTTTGAAAGCTTTCTTTCCAGAGGAATTTTCCATCAGGGGAAGAGCTGCACCTTATTATTACGAGTATTCCAAGAGCCCAGTTGAATGTCTCATACATAGTAGATGCGTAATAACGCCTTAGGAAGAGAAATAAGGAAGAATTGCACATGGTCACACATTGACTCTCTTGTTGGCCCAATTTTACTTTTTCAGATTCGGGAGCTAGTCCTACCTCACACATACACAGTTGACAGTCGGTGGGTACTTTATGTGACACATCATTTTTCACACTCTTTTAAAGGATTCAACACACATCTCCTCTCAACTTTACTTTCCCCAGATGGTTCTAATCATTCTGATTCTTTTTTATATGTTGCATTCTGCTGATAATTTTAATTGTTTTCTCTGAAACTTTTCAGTGTTACTTCATCGCTTATGAAATGAGGACAGGTTAGGCAGCCTGAGCTGCATCCAGAATTCTAGGAATGGAAGATTTATGGTTGGTACCAAGGTGCAGCCATGTTTTCTATCTTATTACAATATCTTCTTGCCCCTAAAGGCCATAGGCTCCCTTCAGGGAATGGGAAAAATGTCTCCTGGATCCCTTTATCAAATTCTCATGATCACTGAGAGTCCAGTGCCCTTTAAATATAGATGGGTTTTTCTCCCTCTCCCCCCACCCAGTCATAACCTTATTCTTGTATTCTTGTCCATGTCAAAATGTACTTCCAACTTCTGACCTCCTTCTGGCTTCTTCTAATAGTCCAGAGTAAAGTATAGGAGTTTATTTCTCTCATATAAAAAAAGTCCTGTTAACTGCAGACTTGGAGATTTAGCTATGTATTTTCTCTTCTACTTCATTTGCTAAAATTTTACATAAGAGTGATCAAGAAACTAATACCTGGATGATCCTGCTATTAACATTCCATCACATAGTGCCCATTTATTTCAATCCTTTCATTCCTGGATCTATTCCAGTTCCCTAGCATTGAAGAAAAAAAAATTGCTTTAGTTCTGCAATGTTTTAAGAAAAAAATAAAGCACTCACTCAGTGTATAATTTAGTCAAAGGCTTTTTGAAAGTAGAAATAATTGCAGCTCTTAATCCTATTTTACTAAGTTCTAATTTATTCTTTCAGAATAAATCAGGTAGCTGAGCCAAGCTGGATAAAGAGTAGATCCAGCTGCTAGTGATCACTGGAAATGCGTTGATCAGTAGGAAGGGCAGAAAGAAGCAAGGACAAGGAGAGGAAAGTGCAGAGCAGTGGGGCCTAGCATTTTACAGAATAGGGATTGGAGGAGGTTTCCCCTGTGGAACTGTGCTGTTGAATTTTAAATTTGCTTCTTTTACTGTTCAGTGATTCTACCCTTAATTATTTAACCAACAGATACTTACCAGATACTTAGAATTTATAGCTGACTGCAGAAAACCAAAAAGCTGGAGAGACTGGAGGTCTTTCTTGCCTTTACAGACCTCACAGTCTAAAGATAAGACAACCACAAAAGTGGGTATGAGATAGAATGGAGTAGTACCAAGAAAGGGGAAACAAAAATATTCTGTACACTGCATTTTTGTGGAAAGTCCATCCTACCATTGCCATTTCTGATTGTGAACATATTTCTCAGCTTTTCCCAACCTCCTAAAATGCCACTTGTCCTACGAAGTCTTCTCTGATTACCTCTATCTATAGCCTTTTACTTACACCTTTCTTCTTTAATTTTTATCTTATTGGTTCATGTTTGCAGTACATAATGATTAATTTATTCTGGGTTAGCATGTGTATGTAAGACATCTTAATTCTTTTCCAACCCTTAACCTTCTCTTCCCTCCTTTCTCCTTCTTTCAGTTCTCTTCCCATTTGAAAAGTTCTACATCTTTTTTTTTTTTCAATTCTTTACTGCTTTCATCCCCTTTCCCTCCCTCCATCTCTTGTTCCCCTATTTATTCCTTTCTTATGGCATGATGCATCCTGGGCAAATACATGGCTTTCAATTTCCATTTATTTTCAATATTTTTAGGAAGTTTTATACATATTTTGTGGGGAGGGCTTGAGACAGTCTCACTATATGTCCCAGTGTTGCCTTGAATTTGTAATCCTCTTGCATCAGCCTCCCAAAGTGTTGGGAATTCAAATGTGCACCACCGTGCCTAGAGTTCTATACATTTTTAATAGAATGAATTTAATATTGTATGGGTTAGTATTTAAATCTTGTCACTTGTTAGACTCTATGGTCTTCCTTAGAAGTTTTACTCTTATTTATTACATAGGTTAACCCTCATCCTTCAGCTGATCATTGACGGATAACTGTTAGTCACATGCGTGAGGGCCAAGCTCCCTGAAGGTTGTGTCCTCATTGTACAGCATGGGTGGGGTTCATCTATTGACTTTTAGGACTCTGTGAACCATTGCAGTTTAGATGCACCCAGGGAAGCTAAATTTGAGTGTATCATATTGTGTTTTAACTAAACCAGACCTCCTAAAATGAGAAAGTACACGAAAAGATCCCTGCCAAGAGACAATGAATTGATGATAATACAAACAGTGCAAGTGTAAGTAAACCAGAAAATTGCCCTGGAGACAATAGTAGCAGTAACCGTTACTACTGCTAGACTGGGCTCTTCATCAGTCACATCATGGGGTAAAAAATGGCTAATGAAAGAAATAAGGTTATATCAAAAGCTATATGTAGTCTTAAATATTATCTGATGATAGTAGAATGCCATTACCATTAGCAATACATATTTTAAATCCTTATTTCATGTTGATCTCATGATTTTTGAATTATTTACTTATGCGTGTATCTATCTTCTTCTCCACCAGCATGGTGATATATTTATATATTTATTGTTTTTGTTTTTTAATGTATTTTTTTAGTGCCTATTAATTTTACAAAATAGTGGGTTTCATTGCAGTATTTTCACACATGAATACACATTTTTATTGTATCCATGGCCTCTATTACCTTCCCTTACACCCCCTCCCTCACTGCTCTCCCCTTAGTATTTTCTAATAATAGTGTACCTTCCACTTTTATGCCATCTTTTTTCTTTCTTTTTTTCTTTTTATTCTATATCTTACTGAAAATATGTTATACTTGTCTTTCTGTGTCTGGTTTATTTCAGTTAACGTGATGATCTCCAGTTCCATCCATTTGCCTGCAAATGGTATAATTTTATTCTCCTTTACTGCAGAATAACTCTGCATTGTGCATACATACCACATTTTCTTTATCCATTTATCCATTGATGGGCACCTCGGGTGGTCCCATATCTCAGCTATGGTGGACTGTGCTGCGATAAATGAGGGTGTGCAGTATCTCTAGAGTATGCTGACTTCAATCTCTCTGGGTATGCACCAAGGAGTGGTATAACTGGGTCATGTGGAAGTTCTATCTTCAGATTTTTGAGATGCCTTCATACTGAATTCCACAGTGGCTGTGCTAATTGGTTTCCCACCAGCCGTGCAGAGAGAAGTTTCCTTTTTCTAGCATCCTAGCTGGCATTCATTGTTTTTTGTGTTCTTGATGATAGACATTCTGACTGGGGTGAAAGAGAATTTTGATTTGTATCATTTCTCTAATGGCTAAATATATTGAACAATTTTTCTTATGCTTATTAGCCACTTGTACTTCTTTTGAGATGTGTCTGTTCAATTTGTTTACTAATTGATTGGGCTATTTGCTTTTTCAGTGTTAAGTTTTTGGAGGTTTTTTTTTTTTTTTGAAATGTAAAATGATGGGGGCAATTATTTAATGAAACAACAAAATAACATGACACAAGCTGGTTACAAGTAGTGGGCAGAGGATTACTTCACTTTTGATAAAAATTAAAAACTATAAATATGCATACAAAAACCTAAAAGGTCATATACCAAAATAGCAACAGTGTAACTTCTGTTCAGTGGTTATTCTTCACTTTGCTTTTGTGTATTTTTTGAAACACAATTGGTTCTGAAATAAACAGACTGAAGGGAGGAACAGTTATTTTATGCGAGGAGTTAGGAATCCAAGAAGCCACGCTAGATGTTTAGCAGCCAAGGTGTGAGACACAAAAGAGATCCAACCAGGACACAGTGCTCAAAGTCAAAACTCTCAAGTTCTTTATATATTCTGGAGATTAATCCTCTGTCAGAAGAGGAGTTGGCAAATACTTTTCTCCCATTCTGCAGGTTGTCTCTTCGCTCTTGCTTCCTCTGCTGGCAAAAACTTGTCAATGCAATTTAGTCCCATTTGTTGATTCCTGATATTATTTCCTGTGCTATCGGATAGGCTGTGCTGTGAATCTATCACTTGGTTTGGGAAAGGTGGTCATCAAGGCTAGAGTTAGAGGCAGGGATCACATTTGGCTGACAGGATTAGCATGCCAGTTCTTTTTTTTTTTTTTTTTTTTGTGGGTACCGGGGGTCAACCTCAGGACCTCGTGCGCCAGCAGACGCCTGTGCCACTGAGCGATATCACCGGCCCTTTTTTCGTATGTGGGTTCCGGGAGTCGAACTCGGGCCCTTGCGCTTGCCAGGCAACCACTTACGCCGCTGAGCCATCTCACCGGCCCCAGCATGCCAGTTCTTAAATTGGCATCCATTCCAGTTAAAGCGATGGAAGTCCCTCTAGTTGGACAGAGCCCATCATCTATAAATTGGTAGGTATCTTGCATATTGCTTTAGGTATGAGACTATCTCAACAATGCAGACTGGGTTCAGAAAAGCAGCAACTGAGACATTAGGTTAGGGGCAGGGTCTGCAAGGCCACTGTAGAATCATCAATGGTCACATACATGTCTGCTTGGGTCAAATGATTCAATGATATGCACACTTAAAAAGCCTCCTTATAAACAATGCCGTTCTTTTGCATTTATGTTCATTCATTATTTATTCAACAAATGCTTACTGAATAACTTTGTGTTTACCTAAGTGCTTACCCACAGCCAGTTCTTGTCCCTGAGAATAGCTATACATTTCTCCACTTCCTTTCGTTCGGTGTGTCCATGTGACTGGACTCTAATGCAGTCTGGCTGGGTGGAGAGAAGCCCAAAATGACCTTGGAAACTATGGGCTTAATGTCCTGGGTCATGAACAACTGAGGCGCAGGGGGCCCTTCCCTGCTGCTGTTAGTGAGCAAAAGCTGGACTTCCAATTTCTTAAAGCCTCAAAGTGTTTGGGTCTGTTTTATAGTGTTGTCTAGCACTATAGAAAGTAATATCAGCCAAGTTACACTGATTTTTTTTTAAAGACTCGATTGTTTAAATCACAAAATGCTTATTTCTTACTCATACTGCTTGACCACTGAGGGTCATTGGAGGCACCGTTTCCCATGCTGTGATCACTTTGTCACCCTCTCTCAGGTCCCAGCCAAGTGAAGCAGCCACTGTTTGATTTATTTCTGGTCAAAGAGAAAAGAGTCTTAGAGAGCCCTATTTCAGTCATTAAACAATCAACCAAATCATTGTACACCTCACTTTAACCATAAGTCATTGGTCAGGCATGGTCATATGGCCCTTGTCAAGGCCAGGAAGAATAATCTTACCTGGAAGTTGGACAGCTACGAGTATTCAGAGTATCCTTGAAGACCACCACACCCATCTAACTGATTTAAAACAGCCTATTATGTGCTAGACTTCATGCCCAAATGTGATACTTAAATGTGTCATGGTTCCAATTCTGTAATTTCACAATACATTTTCTTTTGAATTTTGGGTGGATTCCATCTGGATTTGGTGATATCTTTTAGTACTTTTGAAACAAAGAGTACAGGTATTATTAACTTATTCAATTATTCCACATACAAAAGTTATTAAATATTCATTTACTAGATGCAAGGGCTGATTGAAAGATGTGGTGAATGTTCAAATTTTAAAAAATTTATTATAGTAAAAGGCACATTGCCAAGAATGATGGGATAAGTGTGTTCAAAGTCGGGGGGAATATTTTGAGTTTTTTAGAGAGCATTGATAGCAATTTATCTTTTTTGTCATAAATTTTTAAATTTAAACATTCACTGTATTTTTGATCACCCCTCCTTGATCACCATTTATTTGGCAATTTTTGTCAAATAAATGCATTATGGTGTATCCTCATTCACCTTATTCACCACATCAGGCACTATGCGATTTCTAGCTCTTCTTCAAAATCAAAATGACCATGCAAAGTAAATGTTTGGAATCATTCAGAACATCTTGGCAGCCAGGATAGTGCAACTAAAGACACGCATGAAGAAAGACTTCCAAACCTGCTTCAGAATGTGGAAAGCACAATGGAATAAGTGTGTTCAAAGCAAGGGAGAATATTTTGAGGAGGAGTACGGCAATGTGTCTTTTACAGTAATAAATTTTTTTAAAAATTTAGATATTTGTGATCATACTTTGTATACTTGTCCTGAAAGCTATGGGAGATACAGTGATAAAGTTGATATAGTCTTGTCTTCAAAAAAATCTCAGAATAGAGGAAATGGTTTGTTCTTATATCTCTACGCCATCACCATTAAATATCTCCCTAGCTATTTTCTCAATGGAAACAAAGGTAGATCTATCCTTTTGTCCTTTGCTCTTGCCATGGAGAGTTGTTAGGTTGGAGGAATGGCTGCTGTAATGCCCACGGCCCTGGGAGACATCCCCTTTGGGACCCCTGCCATTTGGTTCTCTCCTGGGTTGTTTTGAAGTTCCATGAACAAGTCTACACATGGCCTTGGCCTCCATTCACATATGAGCAAAACCAAAGGCTGGGGCAAGTGCTGGAAGGAGTGTTTCCTGCTCTAAACTCACCTTCCTCAGGGACCAGGCTCTATGTATGCTTGGAAACTTTGCTCAACTTATGATCTTTTTGAAGGATAACAGAGCAGTGGTTTTCAAACTGTGTTCTATGGTGTCCAAGCATTAGAGGAAGATACCCCAGGAATAGCCGCAGCCAGAATCTCTGGCCTTCTGTCTCAACTTCAACCACTTTCACTTTTCATAAATTTATATATTGGAATTCTACATATGATTCTGTTACCAGAAAGGTTTCATTTCTTCAAAAAAGATGAGATCATCTAATAAATTCCTATCTCAAAGCATTGCTTGGAGCTCAGAAGAATTAGCCAAGACACATCTGTACCAAACTTCAGACTTTGAGATCTGGAAAGGACTTGAAATCATCCAACTTCTTTGGAGAGAGGAGCTTTGGTCTGTGGTTCCCTGTGTCATTTGGGAAATGCACAAAACCTCAGACCCTGGCCCATCCAGACCATCAGTTCCCCAATGTAAGTATTTGTACCCATACCTTGCAAAGAGTAGATGATCAAAGAGAGTTTGTAGAATGAACAAAGGAAAGAATTAGGATTACTCTACCATACCATGGGTATCAAAAGCAAAGCTCAGGGTAGTGAAGGGTTCAGCTCAAGGTCACAAAGGCTAAGTTAAGAGAAAACTCTAGGACTTTTAAAACTGGCTTATGTCATGTTCTCTCCCAAACAGCAGTAAAGATTTCCATACTCAACACCTCAGTTTCTATCCTCTGCTTCACCTCCGTACCCATCCTCTTCCTGACAATGTGGCTGAGACAGTCCGGTTCTCACTCAAATAATCCATGGTTTTTTCTTCCTGCTGTTTTTTGCAGCACTAGATGTATCAGAAGCCCCTCTCTTGTTTTCCTCTCCTCCCTCCTGCCCCTGTGAGGACCAGCAGCAGTCATTTGCAGAGGACAAGAAAAGAAGGACAAGCTGTACATGGTTCTATTGTTCTGGTTTCTCCTTCCTCTGTGCCTTTCTTCCCTCTGCATCACCAATGATGTTATTTATAGAACACCAGAATGTTTCTTTTTTAATTAAAAAGAGGAAAAATTCAGTCATATATAAAAATGAGAATGATGACTCAACAGGACTGCTCTGCCAAATGACTTCCTGTAATCACAGCTATGACTACTTCTTACACCAGCATACTCCTGGGTGCAGAGTAAGACAGCACCCCAGAATGTGGCTCATTCATCACACAGCCCCGGTGTCCAGCTTGTCCATGGCCACAAACTCCAGTCTGAGGAAGCCAAGCTGACCAGATGGCACCAGTCTGTGAGCAAGTGGGGAGAATCTAGCAGGGATACTGCAGTTTTGGTTGAGCCATCTTTTAGATAATCCATTAGACTTTTCTGGATCTTTTTTTTTTTTTTTTTTTTTTTTTTGTGGGTACCGGGCGGTCGACCTCAGGACCTCGTGCGCCAGCAGGCGCCCGTGCCACTGAGCGATATCACCGGCCCCTTTTTTGTATGTGGGATCCGGGAGTCGAACTCGGGCCCTCGCGCTTGCCAGGCAGGCGCTTAAGCTGCTGAGCCATCTCACCGGCCCTGGATCATTATTTTTAATAATGTATTTGTATTAGTTACTTTTCTTGTTGCTGAGACAAAATACCCACCCACAAGTTAAGGATAGAAAGGCTTATTTAGCTTACAGTTTGTAGGGTTTCAGTCCATAGTTGGCTGGCTCCAAGGCAGGGTGACATGGCAGATAGGCATCACAGAGGAGAAACAGTTCATGGAGGGCGGAAGGTAGAAAAGCAAGCAAGGGGGATAGCAAGGAACGGAAACAAAACAAGATAAAAATCCAGCAGGGCAAACATTAAGTCCTTTAGTTCCATGGCCAGCATTGGAAGCAATCTGTGGCAAGATGTGAACTCCAAAGCATTTGGGTGGTTCTGTCCTTATGGCATGGCTGGTGATCGTAGCTCCTATGGCTTCTCTCTTGGGCTGGTTCTGCTCCCTCCTTGCAGCTTTCTTCAGATGATCCATATTACTGGCTTTTCCAAACTTCTGGGATCTCCACTGCACCTTCAGCTTCACACTCAGAGCTTCACACACTGCCCACTCAGGGGTGCACTGCCTGGCCTCCCAGGCCTTCTGAACTCTGGATGGAAGCCTTCCTGACCCCACAACTCTTCCATTCTGCATGCACATAAAACTAGCACCACATGGATGATGCCAAGGTCTGCCTCCATCTGGAGCAGTAGTCAGGCTTGCTTCTCTTTTAGCTGTAAGGTTCAAGTGCCTATGAACCAAATTCTAAGGAACAACTTCCCTAGGCCACCACCATTGTGGAACATGGTGCTCTGGGGCTCTCTTCTCATAGCAAAGTCTTTCACTTTTGCAATTTTGAGGCTGCAAAGGGTGGAGACCTGCTGCTTCTTGTGTTGTCCTCAAGCCATCTTTTGTATTCCCCTGTTCTTTCTCAGCAATCAAGATCTCTTCTGCTCTATCTTTGCAGTCCACAGCTTTACTGGAGCTTCCTTTCTGGCCAAAACATTTCAAATCATCCTGCTGGGCTCTTTGCTCTTGATTCTCAACATAGATCTGGCTAAAAGCCCCCAACAACACCCATGCCACCGCCCCAACATTAGACTGCCTTGAAATTTCTTCTGTAATATTAATTAATCTGCCACCCTTAATCTTAGTCTCAGGCAAAGTCCAACAAATTTTCTGCCAAGGTGTAACACACATCATCTGTAGTCTGACAGCCAATGCAGTCCTTCTTCCTAGGAGAAACCCCCCAAGCCTGGTCTTTACTGGCAGGATTTCTGTCAGCCTTCTGGTCTACTGAGCTCTGACCAGAATCTCCCATAAGTACAGCCTAACACATTCCAGCTCTATTGTTTTAGCTGGCATCTCTGAACCTTTCCAAACTCTTCCCACAAAGCATTCCCAAAGGCTCCTGAACCATATGGTCAGGTACTGTCATAGCAATGACCCCACTTCTCTCATACTAAATTCTGTCTCAGCAATGAGAGAAAAGTAACTAAGGTAGTATTCTACTGAAACTTATCTATTTGAATTCCTTTCTGTTACAGGCAAGGAAACGGAGACAGATCAATCTGGCAAGGATTTATTGAACTGATACTGGGTGGAAAAGATTGTTTTCAATATATATGGATTAAATGACTTCAAAGTTCCCTTGTTGGTGACAGGCAGAATTAAAGTTTGAATGTCATCACTCTCATGCATGTCTTCTTTCCACACAAATGTAAATTTTGGGTTTTTGTCACAACTGTCTTGCTGTCTAGAAATTCTATACTGGAATGTGAGTGTGTGAGTGTGTGTGTGTGTGTGTGTGTGTGCGTGCCAACTACATGCATATAGCTAGTCAAGGGACATTGAAATCTAAACTGGAAGCAGTACACATGGCAGGCAAGAGCGGGAAACATTCACCTTAGATTCATACAGACCTCCTTGTTAGTCTTGGTCCTTCTGCCTACTTTGTGACCATAGCTCAATTTCATAATCATTTTGAGATTTACTTTGTTCATAGAAGTACTACAAAATGTTTAACGTTTACTTTTAAACCTATATACAGAGAGTATTAACCATGCCTTTGATTTTCTTATACTTTGACATCTTGAAGCCTGGCTTATCTGTAGTGTACTAACTCCCCTGACCCTGTAATAACCTTCCAGAGCTAGGACCCTCGCCACATACACACAGCTACCTTTTCTATCGGACTCTCAGATGCAAAGATATTGCTCCTCTGTCCCAATCACCCCAGGAGCAGGTATAAGTCAACTGGGAACAGCCCTTCTGTCCCAGAACACATGGAAATTATTCCAATTCACCAAATCTAAGCCTTCTAACCCTGCCTCACCCATTCTTTCTCAAGAAAAATACTATACGGGCTTTTGCTCACAGCACCACACTCATTCTCTCTGCTCCTGATGTGTGTCGCTTGTGGTGTGGCATGCCTCTTCCTCTTGAGATCTCTGGGTAGCAGCCATCATTTCAATGGCATTGTCTCCTTACCTGTTGGCCCCACCATGCCTGGGCAAAATACAATCTACAGTTTAAATCTCAGAGTGCTTGATGAAGCACCTCATATGTAAAGGCTCTCAATGATTCCTTTCTGTAACATCATGGATTAAGGGCCTGCTATATGTCAAGTCCCCATGTATACAGATATGAATAATACTTAGTTCCCTCTCTCAAGGAATCCAATTAGCATACTGAAAATAGCAACTATCAGAGGTCGGTGTAGGGGGTAGAAATTTTTCTGTGACAGGTGGAGGATGGCAAAGGATTTAAATGATGAAGCAAACAAGGACTCAAATTCAGTATTTTCTGGCCACCAGCCCAGGACTGGGCTTTCAATGGTATCCACGGCTTCTTAGAAGGGGTGAGAGTTCAGATTTTAACCCTGGTCCATCTGCAGCCAGAAGAAACAGAGTGTGTTTGGCTGCCCTTGAAACAGTCCCCGTTAGCTCTACCTGATGCTCTGGGGGTTGATTCGTGTGGTACTTAAGACAAAATATTCATTTCTTCCTTGGCCTCTATTCTACATTCCATATTCATTTATTTTCAATAAACAGTTTCAGATTCCTCATTTTTTCCCCTAAAGCTTACAAATAAATTTTTCTGTCTCGACTTTCTTGCTACATTTACATAAAAGCAACGGTGAAAAATTTATAGCAGTAATGGAAATCTTGGGGAAAACAAAATACTCCGAGAACAAATGCTGCCTTAACCCTTTGCTAAGGAGTGGTGGGTGCCAGGCTTGCAGGTCCTCAGTGTGGATGGGTACTCAAGAAGGAAGACCCTGGGAGACCCTCAGGGTCCTTAGAAAGTGCTGACACTGCTATCATTTGGGGAGGTTCCCAGATCCCTCTAGCAAATCCTTTTAGTGCACATTCCTTTGTTACTGTGGAAGTAAGTATGAATTTAATTGCTAAGTTTTGAAGCAGTTGTGTAAATTCTTTGAAAGTTACCTGTTTGGAAATATTAATGGGATGGAATATAGCTTAGAGGAAAATATAACTTCATGGTAAATCTGAATAACAATATTTTAGAAAGATTACAATTTAACCACTTTGAAATATATTACATGGAAAATACAAGTCAAAAGTATTCCTCCTTTCATCCAATGAACATTTAATGATCATCTACTACATGTCTGTCCCTCGGGATACAGAAAATTCAAAGCACTCCCTGCCCCCAAGGAGTACCCCCAACCTAGTACTCATTCACAGAAAATTGATACTAATAAAGCAAATAAGTTAAGGTAGTGAAAATAGGTTTTTATTTTATAATATGGCATAAACATGAAAATGAGCACAGCAGAATTAATTTCTTAATGCCCAGAAGTAAAGGAAATCTTTAATTTATGGCCTGTTCAGTTCAGTTTCTAATTTTAGGCTGAATCCCCTTTCCTTCAGAGAGAGACATGATTCAAACCTTTGTAGTCAGTGCAGTCACACACATAGCAACTACCATGACGGAAGTGCTGCCAAGTCCCCATTATGAAAGACAGACTCAATTAGGCTTTGCTGACATCTGTGACATTGTCACCAGGCAGGCCTTGAGAAGGACATGAAATCTCTGTCATCTGTTCACTCCAAGCACTCCTTTCTTCGGACAAGTGAGATGGGAGGAAGCAAAGATTATGAAAACTCTAAAAGAGATATGGAATAATGGCTTCTAACTGCTCTGCCAAAAAAATCACGTTGTTTAATAAATAAAGGTCAGTGTTAGAGATTTGGCAACCCAGTTACCTTAATCTTCCATCTTTATTTCTTTGCCCCTCTCACTTTTGACTCTTTGTTCTTTCATGTAGTCTATAAATCATCTAACCTCACTGGAGATAGAGCTTCTTCCCCCGAAGGTTGTGCCCTGTGTGTGGGTGGCAGGGTTTGAATGCTGTCCTTCCTCTTCCAGGCTGGGGACTGACCATGTGGCATACTAAGGGGCAGGTCAGCTGGGAAGCTTCCTAGAACGCGTGTCTGGGGCAGAGACTTTCCTGGAAACACATCCAGGTGGACGAGTGCTCTTTCCCAGAACTCCTTCTGGAGTGGCGCCGAATGAGCTGGAAGGAAGATGACCAACACACTTAGCATGAACATGTGCTGCGAGGCACAGATGACACACAGCTTCCAGGCAGAATGGATTACTTGCTTACGGGGCTTTGCTGTGGCTTTGTGGACTGTGTAACTGGGAGCCAGAGCTGAGCTGTCTGGAACAAGAGAAGAGAGGCCAAGTGGTGCTGTCCTGAGTTCTACTTCTCCACGTGCCCCAGGAGGTCAGATTCTCCTGTACATAAATGTTGGACAAATATTCAAAACCACCTTCACATTTCAGTATGCCCTTAAGTATGCATTAAACATGTGGGACAAGTTAGTTCTTCAATGTCCTCAAATCACATGGATTTGACCTTCATAACAAATAATAACAACATCAATGAGAACTATTATATGCTGGCCGTCTTGGTCTCACACATGGCAATTTGGAGGATAGGTTCTTTCTTTTTTTTTTTTTGTGGGTACCGGGGGTCGACCTCAGGATCTCCTGCACCAGCAGGCGCCCGTGCCACTGAGCGATATCACCGGCCCCTTTTTCGTATGTGGGTTCTGGGAGTCGAACTTGGGCCCTCGCGCTTGCCGGGCAGGCACTTAAGCCGCTGAGCCATCTCACCGGCCCTGAGGATGGGTTCTAGAGTCTAAATGCCTGGCTTTTAATCCCAGCTCTGTTAGTAGCTAGTTGTGTAAATGTGATCAAATTACCTAACCCCTATGTACTTCATTTTCTTCATCTATGAAGAAGAGATAATAGTGTGAAAGCTCATAAGGTTGTAAGGACTAACGGAACTGGCATATGCAGTGTTTAGAATGTTCTTGGCATGTAATGGCTACTTTATTTTTTCTGCTAATATTATTTTACATATTCCTCACAATCCTGAAAATGAGGTATTGTCCCTACTACGTGGTTAAAAACTTAAGCATCACAACCGTTACATAATTGGTTGAAGATCCAGTTGCTGAGGACTGACACGGTGAGAGTTGGTACCTAGGTGGCTAATCATGGAGCTTCTGTGACCACCTCTTCTCTCAGGGCAGTGTAGTCCTTGAGCCCAGCGGCTCAGCATGTGTCCCCTGGACCTGCCATTCTCTCTCATCACCCAGTCTTTGCTGTGCCCTTGCATCTCCCCAGAATGCTCCATCTGCTTAGTCTAGTAGGTTACTCCTACTTGCCCTTGAAAACTATCATCAAGGGGGATTTTCTGTAGAAAGGCATTTCATATGGGGTAGTTGTTCTTCCTCTATGCCTCGGCCATGGCTTCTATATTGCATAGTCTGTGTGTGTGTGTGTGTGCGTGTGTGTGTGTGTGTGTGTGTGTGTGTTAGCATCCATATCTTTTCTAGGTAGCTGTGAACTGCTCGAGACTGAGATAGGGTCTTTTTATACAATGGCCTCCAGCACAGTACCTGCAAATCTTTATTGAGTGACCCTTGTGCCAAGAATCATCATCTCCCTGACATCTTGATGATGAATTCTTTAAATTAGACCTCTTTTGATGGATCGAGGGCCTTAGTTGGACCTTACACACTAAGCGTATTTATTTTAGATACCCAGGATCCCCTCAAAGACCACCTTTGCTGCTGTAGTCAGTTGTGATACTTAGGTTTACCTTGGGCCAAATCCCAATTCTGTTCTCTGCTGGAAGAAACTCCTGGGATCTGCTGAAGTGGTCTGTGATGCATTTGCCAAGACACAGTCTCAAAGAAACAAACCTCATTGGTCTAGCAGCATGCACCCAGGTAATGAGACACTCATTCGTTGTGGTTTTCTAAAGCCAGAGATGGGTCTTATTTTATTATTACTCATAATAGCAGTGCTTCATAGTTTACAAATGTACTTTCTCGTATGTTAGTTAAGCTTCATGATAACCCCAGTAGGTAGGTAATAATAGTACTGTTACACCCTTTCTTTTTTCTAGAAAAGTATTATGATGGGAGACTGAGTACCAGACTGTAATGGGCACAGGTTGGAATCTCACCCCTGCCAATTACCAGCTGTACATCTTTGAGCAAGGCAGTTAACCTCCCCGAGCCTCAGGAATCTTAAGTAAGAGGATATTTTAACCACGACAAATTGAAACTGCCATTTGACTCCATCATTTAAACTTCAGAGATGTTTCAATCTTGCTGTAAAATTGAAATGGAACAGAAATAATGCTAATGAAAATGGAAAAATTTACAAATGATTAAATTGTGCAATATGGAACACTGATCAAAGAATAAAATTAGTTTAATGGAGTTCACTGGAAAACACATTCTCCACAAAAATTGATGCTAACAAAGTTTTGCTTAAAATATTTGTATCTGAAATGCAGTGTGGGGTCAAAATGTAGTTGAAATGGTGAACAAAGAGAGTCTGGTTCCCAGTGATCATAACAGTAAGTATAATAACTCTATGGCACAATATTTTAAGAGCCTTGCCAAAAAAGTAAGTCTTCCTGACCCCCCAACTTTACTCTGTCCGTGGAACTGCCCAGTGGTTTTGCTGTCCTTGAAGAGGCTCTTGACCCAAGTCTCTGCTTGCCAGTCACTGTACTTCCTTTTAGCTCAAACTGCCATCCTGGGAGTGACACAGATTAGAGTCTAGTGATCAAAGTCACTCCCACGAGAGTCCTTTCCAGGGCTATTATGTTTTATTTACTTCACAGATTTCAATGCCAGGATTAGAGGAGGAATTTCTGGGGGCCTGCAGAACACACCAGCAGCCCTGGCCTTGGAGAGGAGGACTAGGATGCTGCAGGGAAGAGCTGCCTCTCCCTGCCTATCTGTGGCATTGGCCCAGGGTTGCTATTTGCTGCTTTACAGATTGCCGATTCCACTTCTATTGACAGACTTTGCCCGCCTCATGGGTGTAGTATGTTCCATCTCCCAGGCGGAAATTGATCTTCATTGAATAACTAGGAAGTTGGATTTACATTACTGGCAAAAACAGATAAGAAAGAAACAAAGGAGAAAATGAACAAGACATGTCAATGTGCAAAGAGAGAGATGAGATTGAATGAGAAGAGAGAAAGATATCAAATATAGATTAAAATAAAAGAAAAATATTGAAATCAGCTTAAGACCCTTCCTTTATTCTCCTAAGAGGGTAAATACAAGACTTTTTAAAAAGGGTTGCTTGAGGGCTGGGGATGTAAGCTGGCAAGCTCAAAGCCCTGAATTCGATTCCTGGTACAAAAAAAAAAAAAAAAAGGGTTGCTTGACTTAGAAGCAAAGAGGCACATGGCAGAACTGAAAAATAGCCTAGTGATCTTTATTTAGATTTTGAAATATTTATTTGCATAAATAAAATCTAAAGGACAGAGTGGGGAAGACTTGCAACTCAAAGATCCCTATAATCAACACAAGAAACAGAATCCAGGCAGTGAGTGGAGTTTTGAGTGTGAGGGGCAACACCACAGCCAGCTCCTGGGGGTCAGGAAAGGAGGGACCAGCACTGCACTGGGCACTGGAGACCAGGATGAATCATCCAGGGAGAAAACCTGCAAGAAATTAGCAGGTAGCAGGAAGAAAGGACTTGTGTTGGTATGGGTGCCCTGCTGATTTTATGTGGTACAAGCTTGCTGATCTAGATTTCATTTGCCCCTGTGAAAAAAAAAATTTTTTTTTTGAGACAGTCTCTCCATGTAGTTCAGGCTAGCCTTGAACTCACTGTGTAGCTCAGGCTGGCCTCGAACTCACAGAGATCCTCCTGCCTCAGCCTCCCAAGTGCTGGTATTACAGGTGTGCACCACCACACCCAGCTTGGCCATGTGAAACTTTTAAAAACAAACAACAGAATAAAATTAAGCAGTTTTTTCTTGCAAAGCTTCTTATAAGATGTTTAAAGATATCATAAATATTTTCTATGCATGACACAGTTCATTTAAAAAAAAAACTGACAACAGAAGACCCTTATCTCATCCTGTGAATATCCCATTTATCACGGATGTCTCCCTTTAAGTTAGGCTATAAGCACCAATAGGGATAATATTGCATATTTCAGTGGCCTGACATATAACATTTTTATTGCTGTTATTATTATATGCAGTGTTGGGGTTGAACCCAGGGCTTCATGCATGACTGGCAAGTGTTCTCCTCCTGAGATACACCTCCAAACCTAAAATTGTTTTTAAAAAATTATGTTTGAATCCAGATCCATTGGACCATTCTTTTTGTTGTGGCCATCCTAGTTTTTCACAAGCTGAATAAATATCTATCAGCAGCCAGGGTCACGTTTGTTGGGATGAAGTACTGTATGTTTCGTGTCATGTTTAATGATTCAGGGAGAGCGTTCTTTATCTGAGCCTCTATTTCATAAAGGTTTGGCCCATGTTAACATGCCTGGATGAAAGGAAAAAAAACACAGAAGCACAGCATTCAAACTGTGTTTTTTGTGGCTGTGCAAGTGTGTAGCAAGAAAATTCATACCCTGTCTGATTGAGGTTTTTGTTTCATTTTGTTTGAATTGTTTGTATTGTTTCTGCTCCTGAATGTGAAACAAGACCTTAAGCTTTATTTAGGTCATCTACAAGTGCCCTACGTCCCACCCCCTGAGCATAGCTGCCTTGATCACGGGCAGTATCCGACCTAAAGGTAGCCAATATCCAAGACAATCAAAGAACAGTGATATTTTTTCCCCACAGAAAAAGGTGCTAGGCCAATCAGATTCATTCTGTCCAGAGTCTAAATTGGCAAATACCAGGGAACCTAACAGAGCTGAGGGGTAAACAGGTCAGGCAGAGCCTAAACTATGAAGAAATGCAAACAATAGGTATGGAGAAACCGTGAAATAAGGAAAGATATACAGAGTTGCAAAAAAAAAAAAAAAAAAAAAAAAAGAATAAGCAAGCCAATAAGAAGAGAGTAGCGTGCATGAGGAGAAGAAAAAGACATCATGAGAGACTGCCCATGTGGCCCTCGAGCGAGAGGGGGAGCAACTGATTTCTCAACCGCACCAGAACAGAACTGGTTTCAGTCCCAGTCCACACATACAGAAACACCTACCACGATCTCTTTCTTATTACCTTAATGTGCTTTAACAAATTTCTGTTCCTCATAAACTTCTGTTCCCCCTCAGGCAGATAAAACCCTAAATAAGACAGAAGTGGTAAGGACAGGAGTCCTAAGCTGTTACCTCCTGCAAAACAGGTAAACAGGCTTGGTGACAGGGAAACAGATTTCCAGGGTAGCAGATGCTTAGTTCTGACTCAGTGAATCAGGATTAGTTCATTGTTTTATCAGTTAGCATCCAGGCAGGAAAGTAGAAAGCATTCTAGGTATATCAAACAGGAGGAATTTAATTCAGACACTTGGTTACAACATTTTTGCTAATGTTGAGGAAGCACAAAGGGTGAAGAGGAGATCGCCTGTTATAGGGAGAGATTATAGGGTATAGATTCTTCTGTTAAAGCCACTGTCAAACCTGGAGAATGACATGGTTTCTGCCTTCCTCCTGCTTTCCCAATCTCCCTGCAACCCCTCCTCCTGGGAAAGCCCAACTGTAAGCTGGGAAAGAAGCCTGGGAAATGTAGTTTACAGAGCTACTCCCTCCTGTGTTTTAAAGGAACTCAAAGATGGGAGAGCTGAATAGCAAGGGGCAAATAATTAACTTAAGAAACACATCGAAATATTTGTTATAAGTTTTAAGGTAGTGACTTTGTGAATCTAGCCTTTTGTTACAATAGTCCATTACACGGTACTGGCTGCCTCTCTCCTCCTTAAAATCCTGGCATCTTGAATTAGGTCTCCAATCACCCCTTGCTCTGGGTTGAATGGATGTTCCCTTCAAAATTCATGCATAGAAACTTAACCCCCATTGTGATAGCATTAAAAGGAGGGATCTTTTGTAAGGTAACCCAGCCCTGAGGGCTCTGCTCTCATGAATGCGATTAATGTCTTTATTGAAAGGAGATTCAGAGAGCTGCCTGACCTTCCTTCTCCTTGTGAGGATACAGTACTGCTCCCCTCCAGAAGATGCAGCAATAAGGTGCCACCCTGAAAGTGACAGGGAACCCTTTTCAGACACCACATCTCCTGGTACCTTGACCTTGGATTTTCTTGTCCTCAAAACTGTGAGACTGTGGGGAATAAGGAACCCTTCTCCACTGTTGGTGGGAGTGTCGACTGGTGCAGCCACTGTGGAAATCAGTGTGGAGATTCCTCAAAAAACTAGGATTGGAGGTCCCATTTGGCCCAGCTATTCCCCTTCTGGGTATCTTCCCAGAAGAATTAAAAACATCGTACCACAGCGATATATGTGCACCCATGTTTATAGTAGCACAATTTGTAATAGCTAGATCTTGGAAACAACCCAAATGTCCATCAACCAAGGAATGGATAAAAAAGATGTGGTATTTTTGTACAATGGAGTACTACTCAGCCATAAAGAAAGATGAACTGGAGACTTTTATAGGTAAATGGATGCAACTCAAGACCATACTCATAAGTGAAATAAACCAGACGCACATGTGTAAACATCGTATTGTCTCCCTAGTGTGAGAAACTGAAAGAGTAAATAAGATCCAAAATGTACAATAGATATGGTGAATCAGAAAGAAACTGGTCAAAAGGAAAGAGAGACTGGGATGGGGGAATGGAGAAAAGAAGGAAGGGAAAAGAAAAAAATATATATTGTTTGGACAATTGAATGCTGATATCTTGTACCCTGAGTAACTAATTTAAAGATAACAATACACAATGTATTAACTATTGTTACCCTCCTATTATGTTGTTTTGAAATTTTGTTCTATTTTTTCTCTTTAAAAAAAAAAAGTGAGAAATGTAGAATATTGATAAATTACTTTGTCCAAGATATTTTGTTATAGCAGTCTGAACAGACTGAGCCATCTCAATAGGATTCCACCCAAAAGCCCATTGCTGGCACTCTGATGAGTCTCAGCCTGGTTTTTGGCTCAGTTTTATCTTAGATAAGCTCGTGAATCAATATACAACCCACTCTGGTTAACAATACTGCATAAGAAGTTGCTGGAAGAAGTTCTTCATCATTCTTTGAGAGTAATGAGAGCCAGTCTTTCTCCTCCTATAGGACACATTAAAATACAACAACAACAACAACGACGACATGCACACACACACACACAAACAGCTGTGCTCGCTTTTGTCAACTATCCTAAAATCAGGAAAAAAGCCAGAATTAAAGTCTACCATGTGCACGGCCAAACAGAGATCTGGAAAGAATGACGGTCTTTTATGACACCCTTGAGCTACCAAATTAACCAAGCCTGAAGTACCATCCCACTCCTACATTTCTTATTACATGAGCTAATACATTTTCTTATTTTTAAAGTGACTCAAGTTGGATTATTTCCTTACTTGCAATTGAATTAATCATAATAGATATAAATATATTCAAGGCTATCTCAGTAACAATACCACTCCAGTCTTCTCAATAGACCTGCCTAATGGAAAGTAGAGTTGTACCTGAGACATCATAAATAAAATATACATTATACCAGGCACACCCGCATGATTGTGACTTGGCTCATGACTGCTGTGTTTTTTTTTAATATGCGGGTACTGGAGTCGAACTCAGGACCTCGCACTTGCCAGGCAGGCGCTTATGCCGCTGAGCTATATCACTGGCTCCAACTGCTGTGGTTTTAAAAAAGTAAACATTATTATAACAAAATTGGAGAGGATGCAGAATCGTGTTCATCTGAGAACATGTTTGGTTGAGAGCTGAATAGTTTTTTTTTTTTGCATAGCTTCCTTTGAGTCTTCTTTGAAATATGGGAGAAAGATTCTCCACATGGTTCTAGAGGACATAACTAGGATGAAACTGGCCAAACTCATATGGAGGAAAGTTTCAGTACATTAAAAATTATAGTTTAAGGCTGCTTGAGAAGTGGGTGGAACTTCTTATAAACTAGGAAGTGAATTCCTTTCCAGTGCAGAAAGTGAGGCATTGATTGACCACTCTGTGGGATTAGAGACCAGAGTCATGGTGTGGAGGGAGATGGAAGAAGACCAGACCTTAGGACGTTCTAAATTGTTTTGTGACTTAACTCTGGTTGTGCTTAACACAGAACTGGTGGAAGGGGAAAGCACCTAGTCGGTCTCCCTGAAGATGACTCCTCCTGTTCTTTGCGATCTCAAGTTTAGAGCTTCTATTATATTGTGTATTTGAGGAACCATTATTTGCCTTGGAGAGAAATTTGAACCCAGTGAATAGCAGTGAGATTTTCAGATTTCTCACGGGCTTTCCTTAAACTCGACATCCTTACCTCTCCTAAGCGTGGATGAAAGTGGGCACAAACCACACCACAAACACTAGAGAGTGTGTACAAAGCCCCGACAAACTAGGGTCCACACAGCTCCTTCCGGGAGGCATGCCTGGAAGTCAGCACAAAAGCAACAATTAAAATATCACAAGATGAGTCGAGGACCCAGCAGGTAGAGCTTCTTTGTCTAATGACCTTTCTCAGAGCATGATAGCAAATACAATAGACTGGCCTCATAAATCATATCTCCAGAAAATATCCATGGGGCAGACTTTGACACTGTTTGCATATTCAAATGTCACCCTGATCATAAGAGGAAAGACAAAACACTTTTTTTCTCTCAAAAATGTCAGCATGGCTGGATTAGAAAAGATAATTTGGAAGTACTTCTAGACAATAATTACCTCTGGCACCTATCTGCAGTGTACTTAATGAATAGGAAGAGGAATTTTTTTAATTTTAAAAATTATGATTATTACAGTAATTAATCAGCTGCTCAGTGACAGCTTCCTTGAGGGAGAAAAAGTGCCTCAAAGACCATCTTGCTTCTGTAGGGCACCTTGTTGATTTCACATCACTAATGCAAAACATACCTTATTATTACTAGCAACAAAAAAGCTTGTGGAAGTAGAATTAGACTCCATTTCCTAAATAGTCAGGAAATTCTCACATATCTCACAAGTGAGAGAGAGAAAAACGATCCTAATCCCAAATGCTATTTGGAAAAAAAGTTTCAGACTTGCTCAGCTGTGGTTGTTAAACCGATCTCTTACTCTTAATTACATGCACAAGGTTCCCCGTTCTAATTATGGACCTTGGGGAAATAGCCCATCTCCCCAAACCAATAACGCCTCATGTTAACTTCAGCTCTTTTGTGCTTAATATCCTACTGCTGGATTTCGGCTTCCCTAGATGCTCTGTAATTTGACTTTTTTCCACTTCAGTTTTCACAGTGTTGCCCAGAGCAGGGGGGAGGAGACCTCACTTTCTCTGCTGCTTCTTTCCCAGCATTCTTTGCTACTTGAGTACAGAGTCCCCTAAGCTAAGCTATCCACCTCAGAGATAAACTCTTGACCCCCTGCACCCTCACCTGTCTTTTTTGCTGGTCACATAGCTCGGGAGCTGCATTACAGGGCCTTGAAGTGATGATGTGCACGCACAAGCTTGTGGGGACTCCCTGTTCCCCACTTCGAGGTGTTGGGGGTCTCTGGAGGCCATCTAGCCCAGGAGCTCTCCCAGTGTTGGGTTTGTGTTGCTCTGAACATTCTGAGACCAAGCAGAGCAGGATGTGGCATGCACAGGCTTGGAGCTTAGAAGCAGAGACTATTAGCATGAAGGGCTCTTAGAGAATGTCCAGTCCAAATGCCTCACTTTTCAGATGAGGCTGAGATCTAGAAAGGAAAAAGAACTTGTCTACATCTGGAGAGAGTTAACAACCATATCAGGATTGTGCCTAGTGTCTGTACTCACGTGAGGGCTGGTGCTGCAGAAATATTCTTTAGGCTCTACCTAGACTCATTCTGCTTTCAAGGTCAACTTCTCAGGTCAAGAAAGGGTGAATGAGCTTGTGTAACAAGTTCACCACTCTGGCCCTGGGCCTTCTTTACTTCTTCCGTCAAAGAAATTTCCACTCTGAGATCTCAGTTTCTCTCTCAGTGTAATGAGGGTTCTAGTACTTACTATTCAGTGATATGGCTAGGGGGAAACACAAAAGGAAAGATTAGTAGAGAAATGTGAATTGTTCTCTTGAAGAGTAAAAATGGAGAGGAATTCTTTTCTGTAGGTTTTATGAATATTCCAGATACAGTCAGGTCCTGTTTGGATAAATTGGGTCATAAATATTTGAGAAGAATGTACTTAGAAAATATTACAATAACGAGGAAATCTTGTGGAATGTGTATGTGTGCATGTGCTTTCTAAGGAGAAAGTCGGAGGTTCTAATATTTTTGCCTTTTATCATAGCCAGTAATTACTATTTGCACATAGTAGATGCTTGGCTCAGTACAATTTAGTAAGATGAATGAATGACCCTTTTCTGCTCGCTCTTTCGCTCTCCCATTTTCATCATCCATCCAAATCTCATTTGTTGCTCCAGGCTTCCTTTGGGGCCCCTTCTTGACCAGCCTTCCCTGAGTTCCCCTTCTCTGAATGAATGACTACTGTGCTGAGAGCCAGCACTCTGCAGCTCAAAGACAAGCTCTTGCTTACAGACCCTTTTCTGTTGGAACCTACTTCTCTTGTGTGTTTACTTTCAATTTGAATGAGACTGTGAGTTCCACAGGAACAGGGCTGTGGCTGTGATTCTCTAATGGGACCCTGAGTACCTGGCACAGAGTTTGTTTGGAATCAGGGAGTCAGTTCAGCTGGAATTCAATCACTGCTGGTGACATTACAGTATAGTCTTTTGTGAAACAGGTGCATATATACATATATGGAATCCACCAGCTGTGTTCTGTGTTAAACATTTGTTTTGCCAGTTGTTAGGGAGATAGTAGGTGGCAGTAGACTGCTAAGTGATTTCTGTTCTTCCAGGAGACAGAATGTCTTTGAGTTACAAGTAAAATAACATGCTAAGCACAGCCAAGAAATCTGAGTAGAAATCAAGCGAGTTAGCAAATGAGAAATGCTTTGGTAGAGGTGAGTAACCTGATAAAACCCTCTCCTTAGTGACTAGGATAATTCCAAATGATTTCTGTTTGGGTAGGAACAGGACTCCAAGAAGTAAGTAGAGGTGACTTCTGCCTTGGATGGGTAGAAATATTTAGTGAATACGATGTTTGGATTGGGGTAAAGGGCACAAATTAAGTCCATAAATAAATAAAGAGTGACTGAAATTCCTATTTCCTTTTGTTCCAGGGTAACAAAAGGAAAGATAAGTAAATTTGATTACATAAAAATTTTAAGTCTTTGTATCACAAAAATATGACAAAGTGACAGCTTAGACAGAAATACTGAGAATGCCGATACACCAAAACCAGAGAGTGACTGCCCCAAATAAAATAAATACTTTAAAATGGAAGAGATAAGCACCAAAAACTTGGTAGAGAAAAAAAAAAAAAAAAAAGACACAAACAGACAATTCATAAGCAAAAGTCCTCAAATAATGAAAATAATGTTCAAGCTTGCTTCTAAGAAGTGATGCACAAATTAAAACAACTTCAAGGTGCTATTTATCACCTATCAGATTGAGAAATACTTAAAAATACGGCAACATGTTTTGCTACTGAGGTTGTAGGGAAACAGCCCCTCTCATTTCCTGTGCAAGAAAATTTATCACTATCTAATAAAACCACATATGCCCTTCCCTTCTAACCTGCAGCTGTACAGCTAGCAATTTACTATGAAGATATCGCCCCAATAATACAAAAAATACTGTTCATATGCAATATAAAAGGCTATTCATTGTAGCATTGTTTGTAATTGCAAAAAAAGTGAAAATAACCCAAATGCATGGTTATATAGGAGAGTGGTTATATAAACTATACTATGTTTACACAGTGGAGTGTGACACAAACATTTTTCTAAAAAAGAGAAAAATATCTTTGAATTGATATGGAGTGATTTCTAGGACATGCTGTTAAAGAAAAGAGTGCAAAGAATATCTAGAGTGCCAAAGGTTATCAAAGTGCTAAAGAATATCTATAGTATGCTACCCTTCATGTAAGAAAGAGGAGGTAAGAAAGTGAACACACATTTGTGCATTTGTGCAAAAGAAATGGATAAACCACAAATTAAGAAAATCGATTCCCTTCTAGTGGGGCAGTATAACTTTCTCTAAGTCTAGTTCAAAATAAAACATTAAAAAATGCTACTATCTTTAGGTACCCATTCCATTTTGTCCCCTAGCCTTGTGTTTCACCAAACCAGGTGCAGCTCTCCTCAGCTCTTGCTCTCAATGGTTGTGTGTACTTGGCATTGTGACATGACATCCTTGCTTTTCCTTCTTCTCCCTGGTCTTTCCTTCTCTGCCTCACTTGCAAATGTGTTCTCCTCAGTCCAGATCCTCAGAGTTCTAAAACTCCTTAACCTTTTATTTTTTTTGCTCTGGTCTCACCCTCTTCTGTAACAGAAAATGCCTCCCCCCAGCCAGTGTAATTTAGTTTCTTAGTTGCCTAGGTAATAGTTCCTGTTCCAGTTCTGGTTGCTCCTGTCTCTTAGAAATGGCTGGTCACTGTGATGTATAGCTGGTCACTATGATGCACATTTTATAAACCAATCCCCAATGGACAAGCCATTCTGCCTCTGTACTTCTTGGTTGCTTATCTCATATAAGCCCTAGACTACCAGAGATTGGGGCCTGATATTCTGGGAATGATCCCAATCAGTGCCTGTTGACATAAATAAACATGCCTCCAAATCCTGGGTGTCATTTCAGTGTTTGCCATTGCGTCTGGTGCATTGGCTGGGAAGACCAACTGTGCTGACCTCTTTGGTCACCAGTCATGGTCTTCACGGACAAAGCAATGCCCTCTCTAGGTCCCTATGGGAAGGTGTGCCCTCAGAGGTCTGGAGGAGGATTCCTGGCTCCCCACTTGAGTGGCTCACATTGGACCCCAGAGGGAGGAGGACACAATCTGTCTGTCTGTCTGCATGTCTGCCTGTCTGCCTGATTCTAGTAAGACCACCAGGGGCACTCCAGTTAGTCTGTGTGTCAGTCCTGCTCAGTTTGAGCAGAAGAAGAGCTTGATCAACTCTTGTTAGTTAAGGCCACCCTAGAGGGAAGGGGGTTGGAATGTTTAACCTCTGAGTGCCTGTTGAATGAATGTGAGTGAGTGGAACAGACAATGTAAGCCAGAGGCTGCTCCATCTGTGCACCAGGACTGTGTTGATGTGGCTGATTTGTCCCTCACCTGCAGTTCCGTGGCGATCAACATATGGCATAATGGAGGCCTCACACCCTCGTTAGCTAAGTCACACCTAAGTCCCTATGAGGGACATGGTCGGGGGGCATCTGAATGGTCTCTGTCTGAGGGGCACCCACCCTTTGTCTCTTGTGCCATTGTTCAAGGGTGCACAACATACACTAGGAAGTCAGAAATGGGAACTAATTAGTCAAACCCACAGTCACTGACTGCAGGAAAAAGGGCTTTTATGGAGTTAAAAATGAAACCAAATCATTCCCTGCATCGCAAAGAAAAAAAAAAAAAAGAGGAAAAAGAGGCCCATTCTTCCTGAGAATTCTGCCTTGGCTCCCTCGTTGGCTGTCAACAGTTGCAGTTGCTGTCAATAATGCAGCCATCACCTTACACTCTGCGGTTCCCGACCCAATTACCCTTTCTGGACTGTTCTAGATTTAAAAGAAGCTGTCCTCTGCTTGTGAGTTGCTCCCATAAGCCCCTTCAACTGGGAAAATCCTGAGACAAAAGGCCAGCTCACTTGGACTCAACTGCCACAAGGGGTTAAGAAATCTCTCACTATTTTGGGGGAGGCTCTAAAAACAGATTTGGCCAAGCCACCAGCACCTTTTCTCTGAGGTTTCTCTGTCCCTTCCAGCTCTGTCACAGTCCCCCGAGCAAACAGTATAGACTGTCAAGCTGCTAAAATATACCTCTCCTGCCTGTAAAGCCAGTTCAAGATCTCTGAGCTGCCAATGCTGATGCGATTGCCCTCCATATACATTGCCTCAGTCTTCTGCCATCCATAGCCCGCTGGTACACCTCCCTGGACCTAAAAATTGCCTTCTTCTGCCTTTGATTGGCTCCTGTCAGCTAGCCCCTCTTTGCAACTGACCTGGACTCTACCTCCCAGAGGTTCAAAAATTTGTTTCCTCTTTGAAAAATCACTTCTGATTAATGACACTTAAACTGCCTGATGGAAAGACACAAAAGCTCTGCTACAATATCTGGCAGAAACTGGTTACAAGAAAAAATCTCCCCAAATTTCTTGGAACTGCTGGCTTCTATGTGCTTACTCAGACTGTTAGTCCCTGGGAGGGCTGCCTTCCCCCTTTGCCTCCACACTGTAACAGGCGCTGTCCTTCTTATCAAGAAGGCTGACAAGTTCATTTTAGACTGAGACCTAACTGTCCAGGTGCCACATGCTGTACTGGGATGAACTATTCTAAAAATGGGCCCCCTGACAGATGCTGAGTGCATCTTGTTTATGGATGGAAGTAGCTCTGTTAGAAATGAAGTCTCACAGGCTAGATATGCTGTGGTCAACTTGAACAAAACTATTTTGGCCAAAACTCTCCTGCAGGAATGATCTGCACAGCAAACTGCTTCCTGCTGCTGTTTAAAAACCTGCCACCAATGACTAATCCAGTCCAGAAGCCTATTCCCCCTCTGGGGATCTGATTGACTGAAACATCAACCATGGCCACCAGACCTCTCCGCTGTATGTTCTGTAAGCTCAAGCCACTGTGCTGGCACCTGTAACCCTGCAGCCAGCTCAAGCTTCAGCATCTGTATCACAGGCCCCAACCTCCCATTCCCTACTGGCACTGAAAAGACAACAGAAGTTTATAGGGTACTGCTATGAATAATCATCCCTAGATATGGCCTACCTTTGACCATTGGCAGGAACAATTGGCCTGCTTTTGTAGACTACATACAGCATACAGGCCACAAAGCTCTAGAAATTTAAAAAAAACAGCTTGTGACCAGTTAAAAGACCAGCTATATCTGTAGACATTCCTGCACACCCATATAAACTCAGGTAAATATTAACTACCTCTACAAGTTTCAGAAATCCAGCCTTAGCTCTGCTGAAAAATTTACCTGGACAGCTTGCCTGAGGCTCACTCTGAAGAGACGACACATGCTGACCAGTCCACATATGGCTGAAGCCTGAAAACATCATTCACAGGATTGCTCTGTACCTATTCCCCTTGATTTTCAGGCTGCTTACCCCAGTCCTTGCTTTCCCACACCCCTGCTATCTGTGTATGGATGGTTGTCTCAAGAGAATAGAACAATCAATCAAACACTTGACCAAGATTTGATGAGTGTCCAAGGCACATTGGACACTCTCCTAGAGCAGATTAACTCCCTCACTACCTTGCCAGAGTAATGTTATAGAACAGATAGGCCTAAATTGTGTCTCTTCCTAAAAACAATTTAGGGAAAATCTCTGTAATAAGACAATCTTGTGGAACTTGGCTAGGGTCCATCCTCCTTCCTAGGATCACTAACTGCTTCTAGTTGGGCCTTGTCTCAGAAGATCACATATAATAAGCCCAGCAAAGATTTGCTGGAGAAACTAAAAGAGGGGGGAAATGTAGCAGAAAATCCCACCCCCCCAGCCAGTATACTTGATTCTTAGTTGTGCAAGTAATAGTTCTTGTTCCAGTTCCAATTGGTTCTGTCTTTTAGAAATGTCCGGTCAGTGTGACCATGCACAGCTGGTCACTATGATGCACGTTGTAAGAACCAATCTCCAATTGACAAGCCATTCTGCCTCTGTACTTCCTGCTTGCTTACCTCATATAAGTCCTAGACCACCAGAGATCAGGGCCTGATATTGTGGGAATGATCCCAATCAGAGCATGTCCCTGTAAATAAATCTGCCTCCAAATCCTGGGTGTCGTTTCGGTGTTTCTGTTTGCTGTTTCACTTCCTCTATACTGCTCTTAAGAAATCTTAGCCATACTCAAATCTTCCACTAATATAAAACCTAGAAATTGAAAATTTTATATTTCCTGTTTCTTATTTAAGCTCCATGTTTCTATATGTTTGAGATTTGCATCTCTTTGTGGTTTCCTATTTTTTCTTCTTTATTTTTTATTTTGGCTTGCATCTCCTCTTGGCCCCTCAAACTTAGTAGGTAAAAAAACAAATTTATGCTCTAGCAAATATGTCTACAAATTATTTGGGACACCTTAAAAGTAGAACTTCCTTCCACCTTATGTGAGTGACTTTGCGATTCTCTTTATTAAAAGCAGATGTGATGGTGAGTTCAGTGACTAGTGAGGAAAAGCACTACAGTACCCTGCTTCTGAATCACCCCTCTAGGGAGACCAGAAACTGCCTTGTTATGGGAACACTGATGTGGGGAGGATGCAAGGCTTGTGGCCCACAGCCCAAGAGAGAGTTTGGAATTAGATTCTGTAGTTTCAGTCAGTCCTTCACATGAACAAAGCTCTGACCCGTGTCTCCACTGTGAATGAACAGGACACCTTGAACCTGAGCTCCCAGACCTCACAGCCACTTCTGAATTCCTAACCCTCAGAAACAGAGATCATAAATGTTTGTTGTTTTTAGCTATTGAGTCTGTGATGATCTGTTATGTAATAACGTAGTTGATATCTCACCCACCTCTAATAAGCAGCCAGCACATACATATTCAAGTTGTTCCTCTTGCTGCTGTCCTTCTCCTTCTCCTTCTGGTATAGGGTATTGAATGCACTGAGTTTGGATTTTTGCACTGAGTTACATCCCCAGCCATCCCTCAACTTAAAAAAACTTTTTTCAAATTTTGAGACAGGGCCTTGCTAAATTACCCATGCTGATCTTGAAGTTGAGACCCTCCTGATCCTCCAGAGTTCTGGGATTACAGGCAAGTGTCACTATGCTCTGCTTCTAGTGCTTCTAGAGCCAGCAAAAGAGGGATCATTGTTGACAATTAACTCTCCAATTCAGTTCTCCTTTAGAAATCCATTATTATGACTTATTGATTTAAACCCCTGATTGTCTTTCCAAGTGCCCACTGTTTCTCATCTACACCGCTTGCACACGATTCCAAATGACCAGTGTTTTTTGCCTGTATAGACTTGTGACAGCCTCCTGACTCTAGAACCCCTTGGATACATTCTTTGCATTGCTGCCAGGCAGATCTTTTGAAAAACACTGTCTACTCACCAGTTCTAAGCTAGGCGCCCTGACATGGGTCCCCCGACACCAAGAACACTCCCAAAGGTGCAAGCAACAAAGAAAATGCACAGGTAAGAAAGTGTCTCCCCCAAGCTATTCATTGCCTCTGCCTGGGAAAATCAAAGGCCACTATTTTGGAATGATCAAGTGGCCTTTGATCAGCTTGATTATCATTGCTGGTTTAGAGGTTTTAAAATCATTATTATACTCTCATGTTACTTATAAATGTAGTACATACTCATGTTCTCAAAATTTGGAAAATGCATACATTTTTAAAAGAGAAAGAGAAATCATTTCTAATTCTACCATCCTGAAATTTAGGTTTATTTCCTTCAAACTTTCCCCTATGCTTTTAAAATGTTATTAAGATCGTTCTGTATATTAATGTAATTTTTTATTCCACTTTTTGTGCTTAAGGTTATAAGATTTTTTCCATATCATTTAAAACTCTATGTAAATAACATTTTAATAGCTGCTTAACATTCTATGATATTAGAAATTTCATTTTGAAATTTGTGTCCTTGCCTAATACCAAAATGAATAATTCTAGTTTTGAAGGGATGTTGCGTGTCTATCTCCATGGCTTGATGACACTCGGAGGTTGCTGTTTAATATGTAACAAGACTGTTTTTCTCTCTGGCTATGGCTTCAGTCCAAAACATAGCAGCCACTCTCCTTGGTGACTCCAGGACTTTCTAACGACATTTCATCCTTGAGGCGGACGTGAAAGCACCCTTGGTTTTCTAATGGATAAGCCAATAATGCCTCTAGGATGTCACTGGGTCAGACGCCCTGAGAGAAGAGAAGGGGGAAGGCAAGAAACCCCAGAGGAGGCCACGCTAACATATGAAAACACACAGTCCTTAAAGTACCAACCCTAGCTGCCTATCTTCTGCTTGTAATGTGCGGTGATTAGTAATCCATAATTTATGGCTCTAATTAATTCTTCCCTTCATCACAGAGAGAGACTCTCCAAAGCGTGCCACCCCAACAAAGCTTGGATGCTGTGCACCACTCAACCCCTGGATTTTCTTGCCGGGAATTCATTTCATAAAACCCATTAAGCTGGCAGAGGTTCTGGAGCACCAGAAAGGGAGGCACTCCCTGCCCAGCCCCACTCTGCTTTATTCCACCAAGAAATAGACCAACAGAAAACAAGGCCGGCTGTGCATTTAACTGAAGCCGCATCTTCAGGAGAACCAGTTTGGGCCCGAGAATAAATAAAGTATAACTGTGGCTGGGACACAGTCACCAAAAGCAGATATCCCGGAAGGCCAAGGCTTTGGGACAGTCCCCGAGGAGACAGGTGGAGGGTGACAGGAAGTCAAGTAGCGCTCCCCAGGCATCTCTGCTACCGCAGAGCTCCCCCACACATCACCTGGCCAGCTGCGCCTCACCTCATCTGCTGCTCCATCCTGGATCCTGCTGATAGGTCTCAGTGGGTCCCAGTCTTTTAGAACTTCAAGCAGGGTTTATCCACAATTTGGTTGGGGCCCTACATGACCAAAGACAGCATTGTTCTGGGATCAGAGCCCAAGCTGAAAGGCCCGTGAATCTGTGTTCTGCTCTGTTGCGTGAATGGTACTAGCACACATTGGTTAGGGCTTACTGTATACCAGGGATTTACTAATTTGTTTAATGCAGAAATTTACCATGGTAGGTACCACTGTTGCTAACTAGAATGGGCGTTCCTGGCAACCGGGACATTGCTTTGTTTCCTACTGTATCCCTGTATCCTAAAACCTGTATGGTACAGACTAGGTGCTTAATTAATATCTGCCAAATGGATGCGTACCCATGTTACACACAGGAATACCGAGACACAGGGCTAATAAGTGCCAAAGCAAAATTTACTATAGCTTACAATCTGCTTCTGGAGCTCACACCCTTAAACATCACTCAGTACCGTGTCCTGAAGCTCTGCAGGAGTTTGGTTTTACTTCCTCCTTCACAGAACGATAAATGTAACAATGTCCTCAAATATCTTTTGAGTTAAGGTGTAACGTAGACACCAGGTGTTAATGACCAGGACATAGAATGGGGCGTGACACAGGTGTAGCTGGAGTTTGATAACAGCATGGCCATGATGATTGTTGATGTGAGCAGGGCCCCGATACAAGGAAATGTTTATTTTTCTCTATCCCGAGCCCTTCTGAATGTCCCATATCCCCTTATGACAGGCTTTGTCAACCTTGAGAGACTTTTACCCACAGGTCAAAGAAAATGACCTGCGTCTGCAGCCACAAGGACAGATGTCCTTCCTTAGCTCCTCTCCTCTGTTCCCCTGCCCTCTGAGGTTAAGTTTAATCTCATTGCTTTCTGATGTGCAGATTGATGGGAATCAGGCCTCTTCTCCGAGCCTGCCTGCATCCCGGACTGTGGCCTGAGTGGGCCACATGAGAGCGGTGCCCGCAGCCACTGCCAGAAGTGGCGTTATTTACATATTTATTAGAAATCCTGTCCTTCTGGCAAGAGATGCTCACTTCTGACTTTAATTCCGATAAGTAAACAACCCATCAGCAAGGAAGAGGGTGGAAAACAAACCAGAGTAGTTTGCACAAGATAATACAGTAAAGCAGAAAAATATCCGTAATGCAAACCATTTGCAGTGCAAAGCAAAAAAGAAACGGAGAGAGAAAATCCATCTCCAAAGATGAGCTTAGGTTAAATACTCCAGAAGAAATAATTACAAAGTAATTCAATTATATTTGGTATCAGTTTCTTCACAGGCCAGTGGAATGACAATTAATCCCAGGGCACCTTTTTTTTTTTTTTTCTTTTTTTCTTTTAATACTTTGTGGTTTGTATAGAATGGCCCTCCAGCAGTTAACCACACTCAGCAATCCTCTGTCTGATTGTGTCTCTCCACTCTTCCTCATCCATTCTGGCCTGATAACGCACCCCACCAGGGAGCCATTCTGTGAGTTCAATCTTCTCTGACCCTTCTCTCAAACTATCCAGCATCCTAACAGTTTCCTTAGGTGCCCTCCTACTTCTGCTTAATTATATTGCGTTGTGAGGATTGCAACAGTGGGAGAGTTCAGCATCTATGGCTCTCTCTTCACCTCCAAAATTGAGCCAACATCATCATCCCTGTGACAACACAATGAATTAAATCCTTCTCAGCATCGTGTGTTTAGCTATCCCCGGAAAAAAAATTACATTTTGGGAACAGTAAAATGGACTGACTTTAATCCACAATAGCGAAGGAAGCAAGAGATAGGGCTCGAATCCCGCCTGATGTTCTGACCTGAACTTACTGTGCAGATAAAATCACACTGAATCCTTTGCATTTCTATAGCTTCTTTCAGTCAGGGATTGGAAGGTGCTTTACACACCATAATAAGCTCCACAACCTTTTAAAATGCTGCTTCCTACCTCTAGCAGTAATTCACGCATTAGAAAGCTGGAAAATTATGGATGGAAAAAGACCGATCCAGGCAGCCTTTCCAGATAACCATGGTGGAAGGATAAGAACCCAGGCATTTTGACTGCACTACTCATCCTGGGGATAGAGAAAATCATCACACTTCTGAACTGCAAAGGCACTCGTAAAAAATCAGAATTTAAAAAAAGTTATGAGACAATGTTTGCGTTAATTGTTCCTCAATGACCAGAGGGTGGCATATGAACCAAAGGACACAGAGGGAAAGTTATTTTTGTTACTAAACACACATCTATCCCCTTCTCAGTGATCCTGCTGTCCATGCAAGAGCCACATCCTCAACAATCAATGTGGCCAAAATCTTATCCCTAGAAATGATGGAAATTAGAAACACATGCGTTACAAACTGGAAAAGTGGGTTTATAAAATAAAGAAAAAAGCCCCAGAAATCAAACCAAATCTGTGTCCAATGATCATAGCTGTGGCTAATTCAGTGCCTGATATGGGGCAGGTGTTGCACTAACCCCTTTACACGCACTGACTCAATACTCCAGACACAACTGGTGATTTCATTTTCCACACAGGTAGAGCGTCTGGATAACATCTCCAAGTTTACTCAGCCAGTGAGGGGAGATCCGGGATCCTAAATTGAGGTGCTTTGACCCTGGAATCCGCACTGAGCATTCTGTACCATGAAAGAATACGAACTATACATCTGGGGGCCCCTGGAGTGGGGATGAAAGTGGGTTCGGATGGGAGTGGTAAGGAAAACAGTTGAAAATCTTTCTTAATCTTAGGCACAGAGTGGCTCCACTCCTTAGAAGAAAGTTGCGGAATTTCAAGCCCCTTCATTTCCAACAGAAGGAAGGCAACATCTTGCAGTGCTTGGGAGTGAGGGCACCAAGTGGCACTGCCCAAGTCAGCAAGCCTGCTCTGCCACTTTGCTGCTCTGTCAACTTGATCCCTGTGTGCTTCCATGTCACCTGTTAAATGCAGCTAATAGTCACTGTCTCAAAGCGTTGTGTGAAGGATTGAGTCAGGGCATATTAGCTACTTAGAACAGTCTCTAGTGCTCAGAATCTGAGTTTTAAAATGGTTCATATTTATTTATTAAGTCCTCTGGGTGAAGTTTATCTATCCACTGCTGATACCTATTCTTTCATTTTCCCTGGGATTGGAGAAGTGAAATTCTTGAAGTAATGCTGAGGCATGATAGGTATGGCTTTTAGGGATTTGTTCCTTCCTGGTTACTCTGGTTTAATCAGATTTACCTTCAGACCACACCCTTTTGCCCTTAAATCCTGTTTGAGGGCTTGTTCATACGTTACCTCCTTAACGAAGAACTGAGACTTTCATGGTACACATGGAGAATGAATGTATTTAAGAGGCCACCTCTCGAGGTTGAAGGACACCCAGTCACTCACGGGTCCACAACACACTTCCTGCTCTCATGAAATCTGCTATTTAATAGTTTGCTGACTCATAAATAAGCATACACATAAGGACAAAACTATAAGTGCAATGAGTATAACAAAATAAAACTATAATAGGTAGGGAAATGGTCATAGGCTGGCAAAAAGACCAGCCCATGCAAAATGGTGGAGAAAATATGGTAAGCAAGTGTCTGATGGCCAGTGCAGGTCAAGTGCTGCAAGAAAGGGCCAAAGGGTTGGGGAAGTTGGGAAAGGATGAGAGTCTATTGGTGTAGGCAGTAGCCAGGCTGTGAAAATTACAGTACTTCGCCTGAAACCAATGGGAACCACTGAAAGGGTTCACTTTAAGCAGAGATGACATACAAAATGTTCTTATTAAGAAATTATACTGCCTGTATAATGCAGTCTTCATCACACCAATAGTCAACCATTTAAATGTCTAATTAACATCATCTAGTTTTTAATATTCATTCTCAAAATCCTTTGTTTATTCTTTCATTCTCCACCAGCTATTACTGAGCACCTGCTCTGTACGAGAACACTTTGCTACACTAATAGCATGTGAAGACAACTAAGGCATGGACGGTGCAGCAGGGAAGACAACTTAGAAAGGCAAATTTTTATACCCTGGATCTGTGCTAGGAGAGAGCAAGAGCAAAAGGCAACAGAAAGAGGCTGTCTAAATCCTCTCTTAGATGAGGGAAAGTCTCAGGTGAAGAATTATTTGAGTCAGGCCTTGAATGATTAATATGAGTTTACCAGGAAAAAAAGGTGAGATATATTTACTGTGGGAGGTTTGGGAAATGCAGACAAAAATGTAGATGATATAAAATCATGCACAGTTCTTCAATTCAGATCTATGAAGACTAGTGAGAATATCACTTAAAAAATTTTAAAGTTCCTTTAAGTATGGAAAGTTCTCAATTTATAGAGGTATTTTTTCAATGTTTTAATAGTTTCTAAGGGAAAGTGTTGGGATGCAGGACATATTCTCCTAGAGGAATAACAACATACTGGGATTCCAGATTTCTAGGACAATGTGTAATCATTTACTTAAGTATAGATATAAAATATTTAAACAGGCCATATAATTCTATTAATTATCTACTGCTGAGTAGTAAATCACCCTAAAATTTAGTGGCTTAAGGCAAATGCATATCACTTCAGTTTCTGTGGGCCTGAAGTCTGGGCATGGCTCACTCAGGGTCTCTTGTAAGCTTGCAGTCCAAGTAAACTCCCCTGCGGACTGGACTGAGGCAGGCCCTGCTTCCCAGTCACTACACGGTTGTGGGTGACACTCGCTTCCCCAGGAGTGGCAGTACTGCAGGCCACAGCTCCATGATGGCTGTTGGCTGGAAGCTACCCTCCAAGACTTGCACATAGCTCTCCAAAAGGCACCTTACAGAACAGCAGCTGGTTTCCACCACAGTGCGTGAGAAGAGATACTGAGGAAACGTGAGCAAGGGAGAGGTCACAGTACTTTATAACCTAATTTGAAAATTAAAAATCTCATCCATTCTTCTATATTCTATAGATTATAAAGAAAACCAGGTCTATTTTTATACCGGGATGGGGGTTACATAAGGGCATGACACTGGGAATAGGGATCACTGGATCTCTCTTTCTCTCACTCTCCTAAATCTATATTTCCATCTGCTTATCCATCTCTCTCTCAGCTTGTGTCTGATATCTATCTATACAGATACCTATAAATAAACTATTTTCCTCCAGCACAAACCAATGATTTCTTTAAACAAATGATTATGGAGAAGCAGGCAGAAGTATTGGTTGCTAGAGCGATGGGACGAGAGGTTGGCAGTAGAAGCCCCAGGAGTCTGGGGATAAGGTCTTTATTCGATTCTGGTACCACTAGTATCTGGGCACTGGAGGAATGTAGGAGGTTATTCTTTAACATGAAGAAAGCATGCACTCAGTATTCTTTGGAGCTCAGAGTCTTTCCAAAGTATGACTTTGAGAAAGGTAAACATCAGTTTTGGCCTTGTCTTGGTGCCAACATTGGCATTTTTCTTCCCAATTCCTCCTGCTTTGTCCTTAGACAAACCCTGTGTTCATGCCACTCCATGTTGGCCTCAGCTGCATTCTTAACATCTTCCTAGAGCACTTGATGTTCCAGAATGATTCCCCTTTTCCTGCTGAAGGCAACTCGGGTGCCACTTTCAAACCACGCTCTAAATGTCATTTCTATTTTGCGACAACACAGGACTCACTGGTAGAGGCCAGCGGTGGCAAACCTGTGGCAGGCATGCGCAGCAGGCTGTGTATAAGCCCATCTCTGAACTTCCCATCATTTAAAACATCAGGCTTTAACACCAATTCCATTTCTCAAATTTCCAGGGCAGCAATAACAGAGACCCCAACTATTGCGTCGAGAGGAATAAGCATTGGCTACATTTGCTTTCGTTTCTCATCTCTTGGAATGCTGGATGCGAAGAAAAACTCTACTTTCTTCCTCACTCCCTCCTTCCCTCCTTTCCTCCCTTGCTCCCTCCTCCTTTCCTTCCTTCTTTTTTTCTTTCCTTCCATCTTTCCTTCCTTCCAGTAAGAACAAACCACAGAAAAAAGTATAGAACAGGGGATTTTGAATTTTTACGGGGATGTTTGCAGGAAACAGAAGGCTGGGTAACTCGAAAAAGATGCACTAATAGAACCTTTTTCTTATGCTCTCAAAGTCTTGTGGGGTGAATTTTAGAAACAACGACAACAAAAAATAAATTTTACATTATCAGAGGTTATAGAATAGAAGTTATGGATCAGGTTTGTCCAAGGGACAAATGGCACTAATTTGCTTATTAAAACTTAAAACAGAATCCATCCTTACAAAGGCAGTTCTGTAAATCATGTTGTATTTGAGGAAATAATATGAGGGAAATGGAAGCAGCATTCCCTTTTTCATACAGTTAAGCTAGATTTAGGACTGGGATTGTTATTAATTACATTAACTTAAAGAAGAAATAGAATGGATCCCCCACATATCACTTTCCTTTTTTGCGTGAAATTAGTTCTTGTGGATTTTATCATACAAGAGTGGTGGGGTTTACAATGAGGCTATTTGAAGAAGGACATCCTTTTTTTTTTTTTTTTTTTTTGTGGGCACCAGGGGTCGACCTCAGAACCTCGCGCGCCAGCAGGCGCCCGTGCCGCTGAGCGATATCACTGGCCCTTTTCTCGTATGTGGGTTATGGGAGTCGAACTCGGGCCCTCGCGCTTGCCAGGCAGGCGCTTACGCTGCTGAGCCATCTCACCGGCCCAGGACATCCTTTTGAAAGGTGGGAAGATTCAAGGATAAGCAAAGGGAGGCTGTGTATTGGGAAGGAATACACATAGGCTTTTAGAAGTATGCTATGTGTTTTTCACTTGGACTAGGGAAGCAGATATTTTTTTCTCCAATTCTCTCTTATATTGCAATTCACTTTAATTACCCACTACCTCATATTGCTTCTGAAGTTGGATACAATAGTACTGCTTTACACACAGAATTATGGCAGAAAAAAGCAAGCAGGGAAGTGTGACTGTCTTACATCCACCTCTCTGCTGAGACCTGTGTGTGGCAGGAGCCTCATTTTGAGAGAGACCACACAGTGGGAGATCCGGTAGCTGCTGGGTGGGAACAAGTGAGGGGGGAGAAACAGAACAGAGGTACAGAGATGCACCTGTCCATGGGTGACTCGGAAGCTGCTCTATTTTTCTCTCATCCTATCGGTTGGGTTCCTCCAGAAGAGAAGAACCAGGGGAACATACGTATAGCCGCTTCCGGCACTAAAGTCTTCTCTACCCAAGGGTGCCATCCAAGCTACCACTTCGCACTGACATCTTCTCAAGGGATTCGAGGTTGTCACTGTTGTGACAGTCCCTCTGCCATTCTTCCATGTTTTCCATGACCTTGACACTTTTGAAGAACATCCATGGGTTAGTAGGTAGAAAAGGCTGTCAACTTGGCTATGTTTGATGTTTTCTCCCGACGAAGCTGAATTATTGCATTCTGGGGAAGGATATCATAGGGATGATGTCCCCTTATTATTAAATCATTGCATTTGGAGGTACAGGATGGTAATATGTCTTAATACTGTTAATGCTAACCTTGATGACTTGGATAAGGGATTCTCCACTGTAATGGTACTATTTTTCTCTCTGCAATATACTAAATATTTGTGGAACAATAATTTTGCACATGAAAATATCCTGTTGGTTCTTAAGTTTTTGCCTGCTAATGGTGGCATCTGGAAGGTTCTTCCTGCAGAAAATAATACCTTTGCATTATCTCTCTGTCTGCCTGCCTATCTATCAAAGTATCTGCCTGTGTATCTATCTATATCTATCATCTATTTATCTTTCTATCTAGCCTAATTAATTTTGTTTGTTGTACTGGGTTTGAACCTAGGCCCCTCACACTGAGCTACATCCTCAGCCTTTGTTTTACTTTTTGAGACAAGGTCTTACTAAGTCACTGAGTTGGCCAGGATGGGTTCAAACTTGTGATCCTCCTGCCTCCATTTCCCAGAGTGCTGGGATCATGGGAATATGCCACCACACCAGGTGAATCTATCTAATTCTAAAAATGCATCAGTTTGTGCTGACATCTGACTCCACTCCGGCACCACATGATCCATTCTAGCTTCTGCCTTTTCTACTTTATAACTTCCTTCTTTGTTCTTGAGAAGCCTAGCTCTCTTTAGCTAACATATATTTAGTCATTTGTACCAGCTTAGTATCTTAGTAAAATATTTCCAGAACTATTAACTCATATCCCTCTGAATAACCAATTTACCAAAAAAAGCATCATGCTTCTCCATAGTGCTTTCGTCCTTATCCTGTAAGTACACAGTGAAAGCACTTTATTTAGGTCATTATCTTCCTTTGCTAACCCCTTCAATAAGGTCATGTGTTAAGTAATTCTTTTCATGATCTGAAATCCATCTTCCCTTCCCACCCTCTTGAAGTAGTTTGTGAAAAACAAACAAACAAACAACCACTCTTGTAAAGTTCATTCATTTTAGCTCGGAGCTCTATGGGTTTTGACAAGCCCCTGTGTCTATCACCATTGTTACATAAAGAATAATTCCATCGCTTCCCAGTTTTCTTGTGTCACTTCTTTATAGAACATGCCACCTTTGGAAGTCACTACCGTATCTTCTTCCTTAGAGTTTTCCTGTCCCCAGAGTACTATATATATGAAGTCATTCAGCATGTAGCATTTTCTGTCCCACTTCTTTCTTTCTTTTCTTTTTCTTTTTGGTACTTGGATGGAGCCCAGGGACTCATGTACACTAGGTGTGTACTCGACCATGGAGCTGCACCCAGAGCTCAGACTCCATGGCTTCTTTCCTTTAGCAAACTGAATTTAAGGTCCAACCATGTTGTTTGTGATTCTGTGGTCTGTTTCTACTTAGTGCTGCATGCACCACACATTTTTGTTGTTTTTGGCTGGTTGAAGGGCACTGAGATTATTTCTGATTTTTTGATGACTATGAATAAAGCTGCTGTAAATTTTCTTATGTATATTGTCACAGGAATATAAGTTTTCATTTCTTTTGGGTTGATAGCTAAAAGTGGGACTGATGGATCATATGGTGGGTATGTGTGTTAATTTTGCAGAAACCACCCAATTATTTTTCAAAATGGCTGTGATATTTTGCATTTCCCATCAGCTATGCATTAGAGTTCTAGCAGGTTTATACCTTTGTCAGCACTTGGTACTGCCATTAAAAGCCATGCATTGTGGTAGGTGTGTAGTGGACCTCAGATAGCTGCATTTTCCTATGATTAATGACACTTCACATCATTTTTGTAGGCTTGTTTGCTATCCATATATCTTTTCGTCATTGTTGTTGTTGTTAAAAGTCTGTTCAGGTCTTTCTCCCATTTTTTATTACACTTTTTGATTTTCTACTGATGAGTTTTAAGAGTTCTTTATAAAAGAATTTCTTTACCAAAAATGTGACTTGCCAATATTGTCTGTAATCAATAGCTCTGTATTTGCAAAGTAATAATAATAATAATAATAATAATAATAATAACAATAATAATACTAATTTTGGGGATGTATATTATACTTTCAGTGATATAACTAGACATTTTTGCTTAAAATGAGTTCACACAGATTTTCTGCAATTTTTATAGTTCTACGTTAAAATTTGTGTTTATGATCTATTTAGAATTAATTTTTGTGTAAGATATGAGATATAGGATAAGGGTAAGGTTTTGTTTTTGCTTTTGCTATTTGCAGCTGTTCCTGCATTATTTGTTAAAAACACTATGGTTTCTTCTTCAATTGCATTTGTATTTTTATAAAAAATAATTTGACTATATTTTATTTGTGTGGACCTCTTTCCTTTCTCCATCTGTCCATTGATATATGCACTTATCTTTGTGGGTTTACAATAAGTCCTGAAATACAGGACGGTGTGTCCTCTACCTTTGGCTTTCCTTTCCAAATTGTTTTGTGTATTCTAGTGCCTTTGCCTTTCTGTACACATTTTACAATGACCTGTGGTATTTACAAAAAGGCATGATGACAATTGCTTTTTAAATTGGATTGGGGATAATTGATCTCTTAGCAATACTGTCTTAAAAATTGATTAACATGGTGTTCTCTAAGTGTTTTTAGGATTTTAACTTCTTTTGTCAGTGTTATATAGTATTTTTTAGTATACAGATCCTACGCAGTTTTCAAAATGTATAATTTCAATGACTTTAAATTTCAATTCTTATCTTTGTATCCTGTGATGCTACTAAGTGCTTTTATTAGTTTGAAAGTATTTTGGTGGACTTCTTTGAGATCTTCTATGCATACTATCATAGCATTTTTAGGACAGATAATTCTCTCTCTCTCTCTCTCAATGTGTGAACTACTTACTGTTCTTTTTTTTTCCCCCCTCCCACAGGCTAGGACTTCCAGAATGATGTTCCTGATAAGAAGGCAAACAATTTAGTTTTTCATCATTAAATATGATACAGCTGTGTCTCAGTGGATGGTCCATGTGTACTTCCTCAGGTTAAGAGATTTCTCTTTTATTTCTAGTTTCCTGAGAGTATTTACTGTTAACAGAGGTTGAATTTTGTCAAATGATTTTTATTCTTTTCAAGTTTACTTATTTCTGGTCTTATTTTTATTATTTAATTGTGTCTGCTTTCTTTTGGGTTGGTGTGCTTTTCTAGTCATAGTTTCTTAAGGTAAAAGCTGATATTATTGATTTGACTTTTTTCCTTCTTTTCATTATAACAATTTTATGCTCTACATTTCCATGTAGTGCTGCTTGGGTTATATCCTACACATTTTGAGTTGTGTGTTCACTTTCATCCACCTCAAAATATTTTTAAACTTTTTTCAGACTTCTCTTAAAACCCATGGGTTATTTAGGATTTTGTTGTTTAATTGTTAAATATTTGGAGATCTCCTAGATAGATTTTCATTATTTATCTCTAATTCAATTCTGTCATGATCTGAGAATATATTTTATATTATTTTTATTTTTAATTTATTAGTTTATTTTGTGAGTCTGAAATTGGTCTACCTTGGTGTATATTCTATATGTACCTAAAAAATTTCACTTTGCTCTTTTGAGGTGGAATGTTCCATAAATGTCAATTAGCTGTAACTGACTGATAATGTTGTTCCAGACCTCTGTATTCTCCCTGATTTTCTCTATATATTCTGCCAACTACTGAGAGAAGAGTAAGTAACAAAAATCACTAGCTGCAGCTGTGGATCTGTCTGTCTCTCCTTTCAGTTTATTTGATTTGACTGTGTTTAATGAGTTTAGCAATTCTGATGGTATATCTTTATACACTTATGATTGTAAGTCTTCTTGAAAAATGGATTAATTTATCATTATGTAATGTCTCTCTTTATCCCTGATAATGTTCGTTTTCCTGAAGTCTGTTTTGTTTGACACCAGGATAGCTATTTCAGCTTTTGTGTGGGTTAGACTTTATAAGGTACACTTTCTCCTTCCTCTTTACTTTTTATCTAGATGTATTTTTATATTTAAAGTTGACTTCATGATGGAAGCATCTGACAGCATCCATTGTTTAACTGATGCATTCAGGCATTCCTATTTAATGTGTTTATTGATACGGTTGGATTAAAATCTACCAGCTTGCTAACTGTTTTCTATTACTTCCATCTGTTCTGTATTTCTTTCTACCTCTTTTCCTGCCTTCTCTTGGGTTAATTGAGCATTTTTATGATTCTATTTTATGTCCTCAATTGACTTATCATTTATACCACTTAAAATGTTTTTAGAGGTTGCCCTAGGGTTTACAACATTTAACTTTAATTGCATAAACTTTCATTTGTAGGAAGTATCACACATCTGAAGAAAAATAGATGGAAAAATCACTGAGCGCCATTATAAGTTGATACAATTCTTGTCTATTGAATGTCTATCATATGCCAGATATTTTCATAAACATTTTACATATGTCAACTGATCCATTGCTCTTAGCGTCACTAAAAATGTGGATCCAATTGATGTCCCCATTTTACAGGTTAAGAAATTGAAGCACAGAACTTATTTCTTGTGCTAATTTTTCCATAGTCAGAATAAGACCAGTCAGACTGCAGAGCCTGGGACAAAAGCATGGTGTTACTCTGCTGTGGGGAGGCTAGGAAGGTCCCACAGGGTATTTCAAGACTCAAACACTCAATGTACAAAACATTGTCTCAGAGCGTCTCCCCTAAATGAAGGAAGCTGTCCTCTAGAAGAAGTGGGAGTCATGGAGATGAAATCGATGCTTCTCTTACATTTCTCTATGCTGAACTTGGGAAATCAAGTATTTTTAGGTCAGTGGCACCATAAAATGATTGTGTTTTCAATCACTTAATTAGAAAAACGAGAGCTTACTTGAATATCAGCCAATGTTCTCATTTGGCTGATGGGGAAAATGAAGCTCCAAGAAAAGACATTTTGTGCCCAGTAGTTAGTGACAGATTCAGGACTTGAGCCCATTGAGGAGTCCGCCCCCAGAGCTCTGCTGTGCCTCCTCTGTGCTGATAGCATTTTATGCTTACTTCTTAGCATCTGATGTATTATACTACGACCTGTTTGTTCCTTTGCATATTTGCACCTCTATTCATCTTTAAACTGCACGAGTTGTAGCTTCCATTCTCATTTGATTTAGTACCCTTAGCAACTGTCATAGAGCATGACACACTGTAATCACATTAAAAGTTTTCCAGTGCAAAACTCTCCCATTATTGCTCCATTCCAGAACTCTACTCTTAACATTATTTAACATCCCGTGAAACACAAGGAACACTCAACAGGCTTCTATCCCTCAGGACAGTGATTCACACTCTCAGTGTGGGACTTTGAACTCTCTGCTACAGAAATCAGAATTATCTCAGGAATAGTGGAATTACATCAGACTTGATTGGATCCACTGTGTCTGTGGCTTTTTCTCTGTGGGACACAGATCAGGATGACTCTTACATCTTGATTATATTCAAAGACTCTGGAGGACCAGCATGGCATGCGTGAACCTAATTGTGTTGCTCTGTCTTTCCCTCTAGCTGAGTCTCCAGACACATGACACGATCTCTCTGGCTTACGATCCTTGCCTTTGCTCATGCAGCCTCTTCTACCAGACAGACTTTGGCAACTTCTGCCTGATGAACTGCTTTTCCTTCTGTGACTTGTGGTCTTCTTTTGTGTGAACTCCTTACCAGAAATGCGGACATCTTACTTACTAATTGTGGTGATGATGGTACTGGAGTGGTACCTTACCTGAAGAAATAGTAGTTGGATTTTTCAGAAGGTGGTTACAAATCAAGGCTATAGGACTTGTATCAGTTAGATTTCCATTGCTGGGATAAACTACCTGCTGTACACAACTTAAAGAAGGGTTTATTTTGGCTCACAGCTTCTGAGGCATCAGTTCATGGTTGACTGGCTCTGAGACAGAAATGTCGTAATGGGACTGGCAGAGGAAAGCTGCTCACTTCATGGCAGCCAGGAAGCACAGCAAGCAAGGAAGAATTAGAGAAGAAGGAGTGAGGAGCCAGATATTGTCCCCAAGGTCATAGCACCATACTGACTGAGACACACCCAGAAGTATGTCTCCTAGGTGTCTTTCAAGCCAATCAAGTTGACAAACAAGATTAACAATCATAGAGCTCAAACTCCATCTTCACCATTCTCTAGCTCTGTGACTTCTAGTAAGGTATCTTACTTCTCTAAGGCTCATTTCCCCAACTATAAAAAGGTAAAATTAATAGCAATTACTTCATAAAATTGTTGTGATGATGAACTTAGACAATGCAAGTGGAACAGTTAGCAAGTACCTGGCATCCATGTTGTTGATATTTAGCTATTGTTTTCATGTCATCATCATTATTAATCATAGTATCAAATTAAAGTGTGGAAGGACTGTTGTGATGAGATTTCATTTCATAGATTTATATGCATAGTCTTTTTCCAAACAACTTGGCACGGGAGAGTAATTAACTTGGTAAACTTACAGCTTTTTAGGCCACCTAGGTGAGGGCTATTCAGAAAGAAAATAACTTATTTCTTAGTCCAAGACCAGAAGGATAATTAGATGAGTTTTTATGCCTGTCTGGAATATGGCAAAGGAACAGTTTGGCTCCACATCTGTGTTTTATAAGAGAAAATTTTGTCGGATAAGTGGAGAAGTGTTTGTAGCTCAGGACCCAAGAGGCCCCAATTACTGTGCTCTGTAAAGGAGACAGAAGTGTCAGCGGGCTGACAGAGGACGAGTCTCTGAGGCAGTTTCCAGGCCCTGCTCAGTTGGAGGCCCATGCTGCAAGGAGAAGCAGAGGGGGTGCTCACCCCCTCCCGAGACCCCACGGGAGCTGTGGGGATCTGATGGAGGCCAAGAGCTTCTGGAGCAAGGTGTGGAGAGAGATGACCTGGGGAGACTGGCTCTTGTTTTTCTATTGCTTTGCTACACCTCCCAGAGAGGTTTGAATAATACTCAAGTCACTCTGATTTCCTGGCATGGCCTTCCTCGGTGGTTAAGGGCCTGTGGGAGGGAAAGCCGGACACTGCAGGCAACAAGAAACTGAGAGCAAAACAACACCTGAGCTGACTTCATGCCAGAGTAAGCACAGATCCCTGAGGAGCACGCTGGGCCCCAGCTATGCCACCCCCGGAGGGATGAGTCTTTCCAAAGCTGGGTTGGATCATCAGGCTTCCTGGTACATCCAGAACTGCCATTTCCTACCCCTGTGGGTGGGTGTGGGGGTGTGGGAGAGAGAGCCAGCCCCGGTAGGGAGAGGGGAGGTTGGATAAAAAGGGAGGTGAAAGCTCATGGCTGAAGTGAATTTTCGATTTCCTGGTGAATTTCAATTACACAGCCTTTCCCCAGGCCTGTTACTAGAATCAAAAACTCTAATGTCATTTGAAACAGAGTGGAAATTCTTAGCCAGTCTACTTCATTTTAGGAGAGCATTTGTCCCCAGGAAGGGTTAACAAAAACAGATGATTACAAAAGCCCCCAGGAAAAGCACACCCTTTCTTCACTCTTCCAACCACAGAATAAACATTTTCCAGACACACTGAAATGAGTTTTCCTAACTCAAAGGTTTAGCATCAGCTTTCAGGGGATGTTCAGTACTTAACCTCTGAGAGAATGAAAGGCATCGATGACCCTCTGTGTGCTGGGCAGCTTTCAAGGGCTGAACAGAGTGAGGATTAATAAGAGCAAATATTCTAATCAATGTAAGGGACCAAGCAGAGATGAACTACTTCTTGATCTGCTCCAAATATTGAATTACATGGAAAATAAGCTTTCTCTTGAAGTATATGGCTGAAATTAAAAGCAAGAAAGGGGAAAATCACAAAGTTCCAGAAATAAAAAGGACTCAAAGCCAGGTGGTAGGATGACAACAGTTTGTGGGGATACATGAGTTAAACATGTATCTCAGATAAGCATTTGTATGGAACCAATAGAGGACCAACTGAGGCACGATCTTGTGGGTCAGATAAGGAGACATTAGAGTTAATCACTTTACATTTGTCTTGTTCAGCTGTATGATAAAGATACTGATTAATCTCAGGTTAACTTTGTACATTAAAATCATTAAGACGATTGCCAAAAGAAAAGGAAAAATAAACGGAATATTTAACTTCTGAACAAGTAAAAAAGGGAGGAAAAACGAAACACAGAAGTTGTGCCAATCCAATAAAATAGATATACAAAAACAGGTAAGTGGAGATTGTCAAATAAGATGGTAGGTATGAGTATAAATATATCAGAAATTACAGGGAACTTGAAGAGTTCTAGTCATCCATTAAAAGGCACATTGGGAATAAAGTAAATCTTGATATATGCAAACACTCCTAAAACACAATGACACTTAAGAAAACAAACAAAAATACATTTAAAGTCAGAAAATAAACCAGACTCATAGAAATACTAATCAAAAGAAATAATGTTAGATGCCTTAATTGGTATGAAAGTTTGAAAAAAATGGGGAAATTGTAACTATAAGGAAAAAAGAATTTGGCAGCTACTGTTTTGCTCCATTGACTGCTCCGGGAAGGATAAAAAAAAACTGAGTGATTAATAAGTAATTAAAAATCAAATGTGAGGGCTGGTGAAGAGGTAGTTCAGGTGTAGACTGCTTGCCTAGCATGTACGAGGCCCTGGGTTCAAACCACAACACGCATACACACACACACACACACACAATCAAGCATGAAAGCTAGAAGGCTTCCTTTTATCCCATATGTGAGCGCCAGGCCTAGAACTTACTTGTAAGGCAGTAAGCCCTAAAGCAGGTTAAACTAACCCAGGCAGGTCTGCTATGCCAAGGTCAAGGCCAACGTGGAGATATGGGACATAGGGACACCTAGTTTAATGCATCTGAAAATCTTGAATCCCAGATTCCCCCAACCCCTGTATATCTTCAGAAATGACCTATTGCTTCCTGCTAAGAGCTAACACTCTTCCTTTCTTGAAGATGATGTGGAGATAACCTAAGTGCCCTGCCTGTCTTTGCCAGGTTCTTTCCCTCCCTCCCCACTAGGTTAGTAGAATAATAACTAAAGTTCAGTTAATGACAACTTGGCCATACTAAGTTCTGGTAGTTCTGGTAATACCTGAATCTGCGTGGAAGGGGACAGGGAATATCTTTCAAAGATATTGCAGGACCTGCCAGTGTGTACCAGCAGGAGCTAGGTGAGAATGCTTGTGACTGGATTCTGAGGCTGCTGGATGAAGGAAAAGAAAGATAAACTTGAGAAAGAGGGAGTTTATCAGTACGGGAGTGCAGTATAAGGATGTAGGTGTTGACATCTCGGTCAGGATTTCAGGAGAAGTTGAGAGCAAACAGATACGATGGCTTCTAGAAATATGGAAAAATGACACTTTACATTAAGTAAAGAGTAAAAGCCAGAAGGTGACAAGAGGCCCCCCAAAAAATTAAGTTTCAGAGAAATGGACGAGTTTGAGTAGATATATAAGAGCCGAAAATCTAATAAATGTTTGTCTCAGCCGAGGACCAGGACACAATCTGGGAACAGTAAGGAACTGAACTGGGGGAAGAGCATCATTGGAGCTGTCTTCTGCAAAGCAGGGTTGAAGGGATGAGAAGCCACACAGAAGCAGGATGATTTATACTCAACAAAGGGACCCTGGGACATCCTGACCCCCAGCAATGGGGGCCAGGTGGCAGCGTTTCATGCTCAGTCCAGATACGCACACTTATTATTCTAATAAGGGGCAAGAAGAGAGGGAGGGTCACGGGAACCCGGCTTTCAGAAAGCTATGAAGATGGCCAGTAGAATTTGTCATCTCTGGGAGCAAAATACATGGGAAGGCCACAGAAGTGTTATTCTATCTGTGAAATCAAAAGAAAGCAAGGGTGAGGACAGTCATTCCAATAAATTATAATCCTCTATGTAATATCTAGTTGTCAGACCCAGCACCTAGTGACCAAAGAAGATACCATTTCAAAGGACCCCTGAAAAATCATGATGAATGAACAGGGCAGTGGCCCCTTGGACTTCTCCCAGAGAGGTCTACTGCCTGGTACTGGGTAGAGGAGGAGGAATATGCTGGTATTTTGAGACCTTGAATACGGAGTCCAAGTTGATATTGATGTCACAGGACATCATGGTCCCCTGTTAGTAGAGGCCTAAGATAACCAAGGTGCACTCGCCATGGTGCCATTGTGCCTGTGATTCTCTCCAGTTTACAAGTGACAACTGTGATACATATGCCACAGTTGGCACAACCTCCATCTTGAGTCCTCATTTGTAGGCTAAGTGCTCTCTAGTGGGAAAGGACGAGGAGAAACCTATGAAAAAACCTCATCCTTCACCCTATACCCCTATTTCAAGAGAATAAATTTGAAAACAAATAATTGTCCAATATGAAAGGCTGCAATGAGGCCACCTTTAAGGTCTGTTAAAGGAACCAAAACCAATAGTCCCATTTACTTCACCAACCTGATTCCTGCAAAATCAGATGTAGCCATTACCATGGACAGCTGCACACACAGCCCAGTATGACAGCCCACGGCGGATGTGATATCCTCGCTACAGCAGATTAGCACGGCATCAGATAAGTAATATGCAGCCATGGATCTGGAAAAAAAATAGTTTCCATCCTTAGAAAGAGAAGAAGTGTGAGAATTTTCATTTATTTAAAACACCAAACAAGATGCATTACAAGATTGCTCCAGGGCTATGTTAACTCCTCGGCCCTTTGCTAAAAAGTAGTATGTAGACCATCTGGACATCCATACAGAATATCACATTAGTTCAGTATATTGATGGCACTGTGCTAATGGAACCAGATGAGCAAAAAGTAGATTCTAGTTAGAGGCTTTGTCAAGAAACATATGTTCCATATAGTTGGAGATAAACCCATGAAGATTCAGGACCTGCCACATCACTAAAATTGCAGGTGTCTGTTGTTTATGGCATGATAAGAATCACTTTATTTTTCCCCCCAAAAGGAAAAATGATTGAAGTTGGTATTCCCCACATGCAAAGGAAGCAAAATGCCTAGTAAACTTCTTTGGGTTGTAGAGACAGAGTGTTTGCTGAGAATGCTAGCCAGGCCTGCATACCACAGGATGTGAAAGGCTGTCAGATTTGCATGGGGCTCAGCTATAGCACCTGTCTGGCCTTTGCGCAACTCGTTCTAAGGGGTCAGCAGGTGAGAAAATGCATGGTCATCTTGACAAGAGCAGAGCAAGATACTGTTATACAATGAGAACAGAGAAAGGTATGTAGTGGCCAGATAATATATTGGGGTATCTTCCGGCACTGTATACTAAATTGCAGTAGTGAATGGCCAAGTGCAAAAACTTTGGCTTGAGAAGGTCATGGTAATCAGAGAGGGAATCAGAGCCCCCAGGGATGAAGAATTGGTTCACATCACCAGGCAAGTTTGAAAGCCCACTCGAGCTGCTATCTGAGGTTGAGGGGAGTTTATAATGGGAAATAGAGATGAGGATCAATTATGCCCTTCATATAAACAACAATGGTGAGGAGTGTAGTTTATTACATTAATTTTTTCTTTTTAAAAATGTTTTTCCATTGCCATGCTAAAAAAGCCACTCCCAAAATCTCCAGGATGCAGTGAACCCAAGCAGCTTTTACCGCGTTTTACCACGAGGCCTATGGCAGAGTCTAATGTGCGCACAGGTCCCTCTGCCCAGATGGAAGTCTCACTCCCCAGCTTCTGTGAGCGCTGATGGACGACAGCCCTCAACTCTGAACTTCTACAGGGAACTGCCTTTGCTGGAAAATAAAACCAGCCTGGCCCAAGTCACACATCTTTGCAGGGTAACTCCCATCCAGTGACTGACCAGCCATGGAGTGTATATCCTCCCCCTGTTAAGGGGGACCAACAGTGGAAGCCACGCCAGCTCTAGGGCTCTTCCTGAAGTCATGTTTGTCTTTACCATTGACCTGTCAGTCAGCATTTTAGAGTCTGCTTCACAGAGATCCCAAACTGTAGCAAAGATTATACTCTGATGATAAGATTGAAACAATAACTATCATGAAAAATAATATATGTATGTATTTATAAATTTATAAAATAAATGCTGATCTACAAAACACATCTAGAAGTGTATAATACTGCTGTAAAGATCTTAACACATTTTAGAAACTGATAGGTCAAGAAGAGGTCAATATTCATAAGGATGAAGAAGATCTGAATAATACGGTTATCTCAGGTATCATTACATAATGTAACACTACGTGCTTTGTATGATGTTAGCTATATTCTTGTGTGCAAGGTATTGGTAACACATGACATTTTTATATCATTCTAAAACTTGATCACATACTAGTTTACAAAAGGTCTTAGAAACTTCTGAATAATTGGTATCATAAAGATTATTTTATCTTACTACATACAGTGCAGTAACAATTAATTGGCCCTCCCACACATTTGATCTATGTAAAAAATATTGAATCAATATTTTTTCTCCCTACAAAAACTTCTCCCTACAAAAGCTATCAGACCTACACAGTTTTATAGAGGAATTTTACTAAAACTCAGAAATACAAAATCCCTATTTGAATAATCTATTTCAGTGAAGACAAAGAGAATGATCTACCTACTATAGTGTGGAATAAAAATTAGACATAAGTGGGGGCCGGTGAGATGGCTCAGTGGCATAAGCGCCTGCCTTGCAAGCGCGAGGGCCCGAGTTCGACTCCCGGATCCCACATACGAAAAAGGGGCCGGTGATATCGCTCAGAGGCACGGGCGCCTGCTGGTGCGTGAGGTCCTGAGGCTGACCCCTGGTACCCACAAAATAAAATAAAATAAAATAAATAAATTACTCCTCAAATTGATTCACAAATTCAATGCAATTCCAAGAAAAATTTCAGTATAGTTCTTTTTCAGAAAATTGTAGGAATTTATTTGAAAATTCCTGCTTAGGCACATATGTTCAAGCCAGGAAATCTTTGAGAAAGGAGTAGAACAAACTCTCTTGAATATTCTTTTAAGTAAATTACATTGCTAAGTTATTTTAAGGCCATTGTAATTAAAACTGTGGTATTTTACAGGGTTAAAACATATTAATTAGACAGGCTTGGGAACTTAGAAGTAGACCCTAGGGTATATGGAAACTTGATTTATGGAAGAGATGGCCTCATAAATCAGAACCTATTGAAATAATTAGTTATCTTTGAAGAAACAAAGAATATTAGATTTTCCTCTCTGTCTGTCTATGTTTCCCAGCCTGGCCTCAAACTCCTGGACTCAAGGGATCCCTCTGTTTCAGCTTCCCAAGTAGCTATGACTACAGACAAACTACTATGCCCTGCTGAGTGTTGTCTGTCTATAAAAATAAATTCCAAATAGATTAAAGGCTTAAATTTGGTCAAAATATTTTACACATATAATATAGGAGGACAATTTTATTATCCTAGGATGAAAAATTGTGTATATGGAAAAAGTACAAATCATAAATTTGATAAATCTACATTAAAATCTAAGATATCTTCATGACAAAATGAAGCTAAAAGAGAAAAAGATTGTGATGTACATAATAGACACAAAGTCTGTCCCAGAATATATAAAGGATACTTTCTCATTGACAAAATAATAATAATACTGATAGCTAGCATTTTTTAAGCCCTTACTATATACCAGGATCCATTGTAACTGGTTAATATGTATTATCTCTCTTAACCACCCTAGGAAATCTATGAGATAGTATTTTTATCCCATTTTACAAATGAAGAAACTAAGCCACAAAAGGTAAAGTCACAAACTCATGTGCACACAGTCTGAAGTGACAAACTTACACTTGGAAGTCCTGCTGACTAGCTCCAGAGGGTTAGCTCTTAACCACTATGCAGAACTGTCCCCTAAAAAAAAAAAGTACAAATCATTCAACTGAACAGAAGGTAAAAGATTTGGACAGGTTATTTAAGGAAGAGAAAGCCATGATTGCCAATATGAAAATACGCCCAACTCACTAATCAAATGAAGTACAATGTCTAACCTTAATGAAGCTTATCATTCATGAAATTGACAACATTTTCAAAAGCCTGAGAAATACCAAATGTTGACCAGATTTGACAAAAATAAGAATTTAAAAGTTCTGCTGCAGAGAGTATTAACTGGCACATATGCTTCGCTGAGCAAGTTACGGATATCTAGTAAAAATATCCTGGAATGTACCAGTAAGTCAGCAATTTCACTTCCAGGTGTAGTCCTGCCAAGGAAACCAGTATAAGAGTGTTTAATGCATTTTTTTATTTTAAAGAGAAAAAAATCAATAGAAACAATGATACAGAATTTCATAACAATATAATAGGAAATAATGGTTAATGTATTGCGTATAGTTATCTTCAAAGTAGTTGCTCAGATTACAAGATACAGGCATGAAAAATTGATCAAACAATATAAGCACAAATCATTCCTTTCAATGAACTAAAAGAAATTAGTAGTATAATTATCTTAGCTATCATATATATATATATATACACAATATACATATATATACAATATATATACATATATATGTATATATACATATATACATATACACATATACAATATATATATATATATATATATATATATATATATATATCTATGTTTTCTTTTCCCATCCTTCTTTTCTCTTTTCCCCCATCCCAGTTCTTCCCTTTTGTGCAGTTTCTCTCCCTTTCATAATATCTATTTTAGATTTTGGATCTTATTTACTCTTTCAGTTTCTTAAACTAGAAAGACAATATGATGTTTACATGTGCTAGTCTGATTTATTTCACTTATGAATATGGTCTCTAGTTGCATCCATCTACCTATAAAAGTCTCCAGTTTATCTTTCTTTCTAGATGAGTAGTACTCCATTGTATAAAAAGACCACATCTTTTTTATTCATTCCTTGGTTGATGGGCTTTCGGGTTGTTTCCAAGATTTAGCTATTACAAATTGTGCTGCTATAAACATGGGTGCACATATATTGCTGTGGTACGATGTTTTTAATTCTTCTGGGAAAATACCCAGAAGGGGAATAGCTGGGTCAAATGGGACCTCTAATCCTAGTTTTTTGAGGAATCTCCATACTGATTTCCACAGCGGTTGTACCAGTCTAAACTCGCACAAACAGTGGAGAAGTGTTCCTTTTTCCCTACAGCCACGTTTAAAGTACTTTTAAAAATATATAAACAAACATATGGAAGCAGTTTAAATAAAGGAAGTGGGAAAAAATTATAGTGTATTAATAGGATGTAATGCCCTTTAAGAATTAAAATTAATGAATTAAAAAATATGTACGTCAAGTTGGATGATGATCTGAGATTACAACATTGAGTGAAAGAAGAGTTATGCAGACCATATAGCTATGGAGAATATGACACCATTTATGTAAGTTTTGGGGCTTGAGAAAATTCTGTGTGTGGTTTATGGTACATATGTGCACACACACTCCAAGTACAAATACAGGAAGGGCAGGGTAAAAATCGACTTCACGATAGTGGCTGCTTCTGGAAAGGAAGGAAGGAGAATGCGATTGCAGAGAAACATGCAGGCAATTTAGTCTTCAATGTTCTATTATAAAAATGTTTTATGGTGCACATGCAACAATTTTTAATTCAGGTAGTAAGTGCATGGGTTGAATACTCTTTGTATATTTCAGTATATTTTTAATATTGAAGCTAGAAGAAAACAAACAAGTAATACGATTGAGACATAGTCCTTACTCACAAAGAGCCATCTCTATTCATTCTGACAGAGGGCTCTGTAAGGAAGCTGCACCCTTTTACACAATAAAGACACAAAGGAGAATAACGCTTCCTGTCTACCATGTCTGTATGCTCTTCTCCTGGGTTTCTGCATTTCCTTGCAACAGGGAGATGTACCAGAGCTGAGGCAAGACTCAGGCATCATCCAGGTCCCTCACGGAACAGATGAGGAAACTGAGGTCGGGATGGGACCCAGTGCTCCCAAGGTTAGGGATTACACACTGTTTAGGAGTGACAGAACTCAGATGGCCACCCAGACCTATGAAACAGAAACCACGGACTGGAAGCCAGCATAGAAAGGTTTTGTTTAGCTATGCATGGTTTCATTTTTTTATGAAAAGAAATGTGAACCTCTTTATATAGTGTATGTGTTATTAGCCACAACCTCTACCACTCCCTATTCCATAACGGGGGCACTGATGTTACTCATCTGGCCTTACGGAGTTTTGTATTTGTGACCCACACTGTAGGGTCTTGGACTTGGAAGGACCTCAGGGAACGTCACCTATGCTCAGCCCTCAGTCTGGCTGTGGCCTCGACTGCATCCCTGACAAGCGAGATGCGCTTTTGCTTGGACACTTCACACGCGGGATGCTGCCCAACGCGCAGTATAGCCCAGCTGATCTTTGAACAGCTCTACCCATTAGAAGTTTTGCTTTTATTTTCCCCAGGACTGGGAATCAAACCCAGGACCTTCACACTGAGCTACATCCCTAAACCCTTTTACTTAGCTTTTTTTTTTTTTTTTTTAAAGTTTTGAGACAGGGTCTTGCCAAATTGCTATATTGCCCAGGCTAGGGTCAAGCTTGTGATCCCCTTTTCTCAGGTTCCCAGATTTCAGGGATTACAGGCATCTACCACCACATCTGGATGAAAGGTCTGCTTTACATGGAGCCAAAATATGCATGCTCTGACTTCTCATTCTCTATTCCTAGTCATTCCTTCTCATTCCTTATTTCTATGCAAGGAATAAAGGTGCATGAAATACGTCTGGACTGATTTTCTGCAAATCTAGATATGCCTTGTTTAACAACCGAGTTCCGTTCCTGGAACTAAGTCGTTAAATGAACTGGTCGCTAAATGAGGAATTGTATAGTGTGTGCACGTTACACTATTCAAAACAAAGAAATGGGGCCGGTGAGATGGCTCAGCGGCGTAAGCGCCTGCCTGCCAAGCGCGAGGGCCTGAGTTCTACTCCCGGAACCCACATACGAGAAAAGAGCCGGTGATATCGCTCAGCGGCACGGGCGCCTGCTGGCGCGCGAGGTCCTGAGGTCGACCCTGGGTACCCACAAAAAAAAAAAAAAAACGAAAAACAAAAAACAAGGAAATGGTCCAAGGAAACTCCAACTCTGCAACTTGATGACTTTGCTTTTATTTGCATAACTCTTACATGCATTTCTGTAAGGTGTAACAGAACGTAAAACTGTAAAACTGTACTGTACTGTACAATTAGCAAAAATTACAGTACTGTGCTGTAGAAGAAGCCACCATAAGGCCGCCCAGCTGCTCACGTTCCTGCGTGCTGTCTCCATGTGGGTCTGAAGTGCAAGCAAAGGGTCATAAATCCCAAACGGCATGCCTTGGTCGTAGTCCGAACCGTTGTTAACAGTCGTTGAATGAGGAGTATCTGTGTTGGAAGACCGCTCTCACTGGTGAAGCAAGTCATTTCTTCTTCAGAATAAACCCTATTGGTTCTTGCAGCTGTTCTGGAGTTGCTTGGTTTCTGTACTCTGGGCTAATGTAGCTGACCTCTGGCTCTGCCTCCCGGGAGGTGTTCCAGCTGCTCACTACGGGAAGGCAAGGGGAAGGACAGTTCAAGGTTATCGCTGTGCCATTGTCCTCTGCTCTAACCATCCAGCTGCGCACAAGCAGAAGCACAGCGTGGCTCCCTTTCTCCCTACTTCTCCACCCCAGCCTCCCTCCCCTTTCCCCTTCTCCTTTCTTCCCCTTTCCTTTATCCGTTGCTGCGTTCACATGTCTGCATTTCAGCAACAATAAACTATTTGAAGTCCCATCAACAAATCATGCTGTTTAAAATGGAATCACCATGTTATTTCATATCCTCTTCTCTCCTTATGAAATGGAGCTGAAATGGAGCCTTGGGAGTCCTATAGATTTCTCAAAACCCAGCTTTAAAGTGACAGTCTGTGTGAGGTTTTCCTGTGGCCTCAAACCTTCACTTTCCTTTTCACACTCAAGTCTAAGTTAGCTGCTCCTTCCTGCCTCCCAGCCTCTATTCTTGCGCATCTCCTTCGGGGTTCCAATGACTTATTTGTATTTCTATTTTCCGTATTTAACATATTGGAAGGAGAAGACTGCGTCTTATCCCTTTTAGCAACACCAACACTCAGCCTAGTGAGAGGCATGTATCAAGTGCTCAATAAATATTTGGTGAGTTGAAGGCAATGCTGAGACCACCAGATGTTTTGCATCAATTCAAGTTGCCTTAAGGCCAGCTTGAGTTTGCTCCATTTTTCAATTAGAACTGACTCGCTTGAGAACCGGAATTATGTCATGTTTTTCTTGCTGCCTGGCACCAAGCACAACATCTACTGTCACATAGATGATTGTTAAATGAGTAAAGAGGATGCAAAAGTATCAGCTGTGCTGTAAGCATTCACTGAAATAGAGATTCTTTTGGCTCTTCAATGTAGAGAAGGAAAAACGTATATGCACATAAATATTAAATTTGTATTCATACATATATGTACACAAATATCAGTACAGAGCTACCACCGTATATGTGTATAAATAAAAGTGTTGCCTTTCTATATTGCAGCATATGTACATCTTCTGAATTGCAAAGTGCACTCCAGATTATTTGAAGTCTTGCACTGTTAGTCTAACCTCCCAGGCAGATTCCTGTTCATTTCCTTTGCCTCCATGAATGTATGAGTTACTTAGTGAAAGTGCCATGCAGCAAATCAGTCAACATTTGTTGTACCTAGAGGGAAGGTTCCCCAACATCACAGCACTGACCAGACGGTTGCAGAGGTCTCTGCAATAAGTGGTCCAACTTGGGCTCCCATATCCAGCAGTGTCGGTCTGTCTTCTGTCCTCTTCCCAATAGATGTGCTCCAGTGTCTCATTAGCCTGGGGGGAGGGGAACGAGGAAGAAAACACTGTAGCCCTAACAATGCGTGAGATTGTTGATTTTTCCTTCCGTTTTTCTATTCTCTCCTTTGTCTCCACATCCCCATTATTTCACAGGAATGTACTCAGAAACTAACACAATTAACTGGAATGCTTTATTTTTTCCTCTACCCATCAAAAAGAAAACTTATACTTTTATTATTTAGCCAGTGAACACCAAACATTTAGCCACCTGCTTTGAAATTTTTACACAGAAAATCACCTCGAGTCATTTCAGTCTGAACCTCTGGGAACCGATCCAAGAGATGAGAAATGCATCGTGCCTGATCTTTGCTGTGCTTCTTTGCAATCCCAATCCAAATTAAAGAAATCATAAAATAAGCTGCAAAGTAAGGAAAGTATAAATTAGTGTCAACAATTAGCATTTTTATCTGGCTTGCAAATGCAGATCACCCCACAGCAAGGCCCATTTCTGACCAGCAGAAAGCTATCTGATAAATTCTGATATTATTGCCTGTATCCCCAGTTTCTCTGGGGCTCAGCATCTTAGAGATGCTCTGTGTTGGGAGGCTATTCTTTTTGGATATCACATCTGGGTTGATGATTGAACTTTTCTGGTTTAACTATATGCATTAATTCATACAACCAACATATCGAACAGTTACTTAGAGAATACAAGCAAGAATGATAAAGTTCCTGGCTTTAGTATTCCAGTTAACTGTTGCTGCATGAGCTATCCAGGAAACTGCCGAGTTTCTACATTTTGCTCACAGATTCTGGGGATCAGGAATTCAGACAAGGCATGGTGACGATGGTTGATGCTCCTCCACAATGTTTGTGGCCTCAGCTGACAAAACTCAAGGTTGGCGGAGGGCAGATGTCATCTGGAGCTAGAGTCATCCAAGGTGTATTTGGTGGTCACATGTCTGGCAGTGGATTCTATCAGTGAGTGGAGACATCGGCAGGGGCTGCTGGTCTGTGTTCCGGTGGCCCTTTCACATGCTTATCACCTCCTTGCAAATAGCTGAACTTCTTACATGACTCCAAAGAAGAAAGTCATAGCTATAAGAGGCATTGTATCACTTTTTCTAACCGTTTTTTGAAGGCAGGTAGCATGTTGCATTCTATTGGTTATAAGCAAATCACAATCCCAACTAGCTTCTGGGGAAGCAGGCATAGATCATGTCTCTTGAAAAGAGGGATGTCAAGGTCACTTTAAAGAAGAAAAACCTGGATAATGGGAGATATTTTTGTGGCCATCTCTTGAAAATGCACCTGGCCATAGTAGCTTATAACTTGATAGGGAGTTAGACATATAAAGAAATAAATTCAAGGAAGGACTACAGTGCTTCAAAAGGTGAGCTTGTTAAGTGCACCAAGCACCCAATCAATCATATCTGGAGAACTGGGGTGGAGAAAATTTTCATAAATAAGGCAATTCCTAGGGTGAGCAAATCAGCATGCACACATTTTGGTGGAAGTTGCCGAATTTTTTATTTTTAGGGCACAAATTACATATAGTATTCTTTCACCAGTAGTATATATACTTTAAACTTGTCTTATGTTAAAAAATAAACTAAAACCAAGAAATACCCTGAAGTCTCCAGTGCCTCTCCAAATTTCTTTGTTAGATGGGGAATGAGTGTAGGATGAGGTGACAAAACCTGCAAGGTCTCTGGTGCTGGCCTGGGGCTGCAGCGAGGGAAGGGCAAGAGGAGAAATTGCAACGTGCCAGGTGCAGCAGCATGGCCCACCATGTAGAGGTCCAGAAGCTGTGAAGGGCCAGCAGGAGGATGCTGGCCAGACAGGCCACACACTGTCCTCTCTAAGACACATCTTTATTCTTACAGAGCTGATGTTGCCCCGGGGGTCGCCCAACCCAAGATGCCATCAGCCTGCTACGTTGTCGGCTCTCCTCTGGACCTGTGAGTTGATGAAACTGTTGATTTATGGAGTCTTCCTGGGTTGGTTCCCAAGGAATTCAACCATTTTCTGACTTTATTTAAGGGGGAGATCAATCCTTGCAGCTCAGAGGTAGCAGAGAGGCAATAAGAGTGGGTCCAGTGTTCTTCGATAGAAAGGAGGCAGAGCATGTGTGCACAAGTGTCCCCCAAAGCAAGCTGAAAGCCTGCTCTGTGTTTTATTTACTCTGTGTTATTAAAGAGGCATCACTGTGCCATCCATGCTGAGCCTGAGCTTCTCATCCAGCGGAAATCAAATTCTGAACCAGTGTGTGCTTAACTCCTCAGCACAGTGAATCTATTTCTCTCCTTGTCTCTGTCTCATCCCTCCTTTGTAGGGAAGGTATGTGCAGTGTGGTGATGAAGGCGGTCAGTGGGAAACCACTCTGACAATTTCAGAGTGATGACTGAAAAAGTGAATTGAGTGAGCTTGCTTGGTGTGGAGACGTGAGGTAGACCATGCTTTTATAGTCACGGCCGGGTTTGCGATTTGCTGTGTGCTGCTTATCTGTGCATATTCTTTTCTGTTAGATCACATAAAGGAAAACATGCTCAGCCAGACGCTCCTGGCTTATCACTCCGTATCAACCCAGGAGCTGCACACGTTTTCAGTTTGTGCATTGGCGAGTGTGACTGAACATTGGCAAGACTGCTCTGAGACGAGTGAACAGTGGCGCAGGCTGATCACTAAAGGTAGAAACAACATCCATGAGAAGGGAGAGGTGAGGTCAAGGGTTTGGCAATCATCTCTCTCTGGTGGTCGAATGATTGTGTCAGCCATCTCCAGGGTTTTATTCTGCACCTAAGCTGCTCTGTTCTGTTTCTGGACATTTTCTCATGTTACTTGCCTCTATTTGGAACCCTCTCTCCAGTCTCTCACTTACATCTCATTTTTCTCCACAACCCCTCTTCATCTTTCTCACTTAACTTGTCCTCCAGGTTACCATTTTGATGTTACTTTTTACTGAAACCCTTTCCTTCCCTTTCAATATTTGATTTGTTTTTTCCTCGTCGTGCTTCCTTAGGCCCCGAAATGACTTCCAGTAATGTCTTCTTACGTGGTATCTAAATTACCTTTCTTTTCGTGTTGATTCACCTACTTGACTATAAGGTACTTGAAAGCATAGTTTTATCACATTGCAGGTGCTCAAACAAAATTGTAGGTTAATATAGTAAGAAGACAGAGTCAAAAGTTATAGGGAAATATGCATGGTTAAAGTCCAAATGGATAGGTGGAAGGGCGAAAAAGAAAGTTTTATACCAAGATTTTAAACTATAAAATATGGTATGTATTAGTAGGATTAGGCTGCCATAATAAAGTGCTATACATGGAGTGGTTTATATCACAGACATTTACTTACCAGTTTTAGACGCTGGAAATCTAAGATCATGATGGCAGCAGGTTCAATTCCTAGCAAAGACTCTCTTCCTGGCTTGCACATGATCACCTTCTTGTCCTATCCCCAGGTGATAGAGACAGAAGCAGCAGCAAGTTCCTTGAGGTCTGATTTTATAAGGGCACTAATTCCACCATGAGGACCCCACCCTCACACCCTCATCTAAACCAAATTAATTCCCAAAGCTCTCATCTGAAAATACTCTCATATTGGGGATTAGGCCTTAACAAAAGAAAGGGGAGGCAATTCAGTCTGTGTTGCAGTGGCAGTAATCATGATTTTGATGAAATGGTTACACACACTTGTATGACAGCCACTGTGTACTAGTAGAATGACTTTAGAAATAAATATTTCAACATGAGTCAAAAGTTCCAAAATAGGTATGTTAAGTTGACTCTGTAATCCTATTTCTGGGAATATAACCCCTAAATAAATTGTTTTAAGAATGAAAATATTATGTACACTAAGATAATTTATTGTGGTCTTGTTTATAACAGTGAAAAATTGAAAATAATTTGGGCAGTGTAGAAATGGCTAAATAAATGACAATATCATATAATACTGTATTAAATAGCTATTAAAATGAGAGATTTGAGACTTATTTCGCAACACAGAAAACATTTAATGTATAATTTTAGGTAAAACAATGAAATTGTACCTATGCTATGGTTTAAATTACATAAAATTGCATAAAATTATGTCTCAGAGTGGATACATTTTGAATGAGAATAAATGAAAATGCTGGAGTGGTTGGATTTTGTGCAGTTTTCAGCTTTCTTTTGTGTAAAACTTCTTTAGTGCTTTAATGCTACGTGTATGATTTTAACATAATTTTTGGAAAAGAAAGATCTGAACTGAATCACAAGGCTGATAGTTTCTTCCTCCAGTGGACCTCTAGCTAGAATTTGTTTCAAATAATCTTGGTTAATGGATTCAAAGTCTTATTTTTCTCTCTTCAACTTGGAAACCTCAAAATTAAATCAGAAAACTCCAGTACCTGGATTTTTGTAAAATTTTGCTTCCATTTTCACCTTTGAGTTAGGCCACCCACAGGTTGTGGGCTCATCTTGCAGTTGTCAAACAACTGTTTGTCCAGATAGAAGTATTTGTGAGTTTACAAAGGCGAATATGACTTGACCAACAGTAGATAAGATACCGCACCCAATTTCAGCTCTTCCTGTTTGTTTACAAGTTATTTTTAAGCACAGACTTACACCTTCTTTCCAGAAAAAAGCTTAAATCTTCATTTAAGAAAAATGCATCAGAGATATTTTATGAATGTTCGTTTTAATGAAGAGCAATGTGATCGAGGGGCTGGGAGGCAACTTGGGATGTTAGGAAGAGACTTTCTTTGAGGCAGACAACTTCAAATTTTTAAGGCTAGAACCACGGTCAAGTCAGGCAATTCTTCTGGATCTTACTCTCTTCATCTAACAAATTTGGAGACTAAAACCTACCTTACGTGATTCTTATGAACACTGAATGAGACTATGTGTGTAACACACTCAGTCTAATATCTGCCACACGCGACCTTCTTCTTCAGGTCCACACACATTTACTGAGCACTTAGCTCTGTTCTGAGCTAACTGGGAAATGTGTTGCCTTGATGCTCAGCTGAGTCAACAGCCCACTTTATAGAGGTTGCTTTGTGTTCTTGGCAAAGTCAGAATCTCCACTTATGGCCATCATAAGGCATGTGAATACGGTACTGCACAATGACGACCCTGTAGAGTACTATTGTGTAGCGTTTGATGGCTGTATGATCTATCAGGGAATAGCTTCAGATGCTCTATCCCTTAATCTGGTGAACAATTCACAAGAGAGAGTACTGTACCCTGTAAATGAGGCAGCAACAACTTCTATAAAGGCAAAATGTGCAATTAACAAAATTCAGACAGTTAAACCCATGGCTCATTGACCTAGCTGTGTCCCCATTCTGGGATTATTCTTTTTTCACACTGACTCTACTTGTGGTCAGAAGTTTTTCATCCACGTAGAAATGGGCCAGAAAAATACTTTCTACCTAGAGAAGAAAGAAATCTCATTGATCACCTAGCGATCTTAGGAAAGAGAATAATGGATAAGCAAGGAACCTCAATTATGGTCTTTCTCCTCTATAGATTTCCTGTGTGATTTGGGACAAATAGCTGAAGTCTTCTGAATTGCTTGATCTTCATGTTTTTAATCTGTTTAAATAATTCTTCCAAATTCTTATTTATGAATAATTCCATAAAAAGGAAATGAAGACACCACATGGTAAGCTTGGAAGAAGGAAGTTGCTACCTGTAATCCAGGATGTCTGGAGACCAGGGAAATGTGTATATTTATACTATAATGTATCCTGGACTTCATCCATGAATATTAAGCACATTTAATGCATTAAATAAGATTTGGTTCTCAGCTATCACTTCAAACTCAGCACTACCATTTCCCAAACTCTTCGTCACCTATCGTTGTCGTCATCGTCATCATCATTATCATCTTCCTCAATGCCATCTCCAAATTCTAGTCTATTGAGGGCACTTAAGTCCATGGAATCATTTCCTATTTATTTGCTTCTTGACTGTCACCCTCCCACAGTATTTCCCGTAATTTTCTGAAAAATCATGTATATGGCCTCTTTTCCACTCCTACCGTGTTCAGCCTACATGTGGATCTTTTCAGTACTATTCAGAAGTTCTGTAGTAGACTCTATGTACTCTTCCATGATTTTCTTCTTTGGTTTTTGTCTTTGTTGTTGTTTGTTTGTTTGTTTTTTTGGTGATGGTTCTCTCCTGATGTAAAAACTCTAGTTATCTCCTTTTTCCCCCTGGATCAAGTCTCATTTCTCTCCTACTGTTAAAGATCTCTGTTCCTCCTTTGCTGTAGCCTATTTCAGTCCAGCCACATTCTTCTTTCATGCTCTCCCCTCAAGCCATTCTCTTTTCAGACTAATTGTCCTCCTCTGTGTCATGCAACCTCTTGGTCTTGTCCACCACAGTGTCCCAAAACCACCTCTTTGCACAGCTTTCTCGATCAGCTCCTCCTTTTCATGCTGCTGGTTCTTACAAATCGGCCTGTATTCTTTTCATTTTTTAGGGTCGCCTCCTCACAGGGAACTAAAAAGCTGGACAGTGCTTTAGAGGTATGCTCTCTGATGTGTCGCTTCAGTCTCCTTTCTGTAATTCCTTCCTTGTTATGATTTCTGATGGGATGTAGGCAAACTCCCTTTTTGGCCATGCAGTTAGAGTCATCAAATCAACTTTCATGACAACTCAGAGAAAATTAATTTTTATTCAGTCTTCCTCTTCACTTGCAGAATAGGAAGAAAGATTAATTTTATTCAGTCAAAGTTAACCAAGAAAAGTGAAATCTCCATGCCTGCTGCTCCTTGATCAAACTTCCTAACCAGTTGGTACATCTGGCCCTGACTGGTGCAGGACTTACCACCCAGTTAGGAATTCCTCTAAGGGAACGAGGAATCTGGACGGAAGAGCCTGCTGCTCCCTCTTCCTGTATGATCGCCATGTCCTGATGCTTCTGCTCATTCTAAGCCTGAGTTCAGGGAGTGCAAATCCATGGTTATCCTGCTTCCCTCCTTCTTTCCACTCCTATGGTGGCCCCACAGGAGCCTGATGTGATTGAATTTGCCCCCTTCTTTCATGGATGTTCAGGATTTTAGAACATTTGTTGCTACTTTCTTCATTTCTGTCTATACTTCCCATATTCTGGTCCCAAAGTAGAAGCCAGAACTTAGTTTTCCAGTCTCCACAGGGTCTAGGGCTGTAGACCATAACCTAGGCTCAGCAGCCAGACACATCCCCCATGAGAAGCAGACCCACTAGCTGGATTCAGAAGCCAGAGGGCTGTAGGAGAAGCGCTCACTGATGTGGTTTCCTCTTGAGTGGACACAGCAGAGCCTGTGCCTCTGCCCCGGAGTGGTGGAATCACTCTCGTGTGGATTCCGGTACTGTGGTTTATGAGTTGTTCCTGGAGATGCTGCTTTTGGGCCCGATTCTGTGGCTGATCAAGAAACTCCACAAACTATCTCATGCTCTTTAATAATTCTGTTTTAAATAACCATAGTACATTAACTCTACCATAGTGGTACTTCAGTAATCATCATTAATTGATTCCAGAATGCTCAACAAGTACCAAAAACAACAAGCACCAAACAAACTGTCTTGGCTGGAAAGGGTAGTGAGTCAAGAGCTGATGGACATCAGCAAGTTCTAGCTTGTGTGTGGAGTACCAAGCAAATGACTAGTACCGAGATAAAATTTCCCCCTCAAATGTGTTAAGTACCAAATTCAACAAATTTCAAAGCAGGCAAGTACTGAGGCATGACTGTATATTAATATAACAGCCTTCTTTTCTCCCACATGCACTGATATCTTCCCTGGATCACTCTTATGTACACTTTATGGGTTTATTTTGACCATATGCTGACTAGTGACTTACAAAATACCTGTTTTCAAGATTAGTCTAATGCAGGTTCAGGTTCCTGTCTTCTGCTATGTAATCATCACCTCAGAGCAGTTAGAAGGGAGATAGAAGGTTGCCAGAAGAAACATTTGGAGAATAAAACTAAAATGCATGAGTTTAATATTTATAAAAACATGATCTCATTAAATATGTTCCTGGGAAGGCTATGCTTATATTTTTCTCCTTTAAGGTCCTGTTTATAGGGATCCGTCTCCGCTGGCCTTGTTACGATCTGGAGGAGTCCACTTTTGTAATCCCAGGGAAAGTTACCAGAATTACAATAAGTAATTCCAATCTACCACTTCCAGTGCAACCCATGGCGAGAATAAAGAGACAAACACATATCTGTAGATATGGGGAGCCAAAAGGGTCCTAAGTCCAGTTAAAACAATGGCTGACCAGAACAAAGGCCTCAATCCAGGCTTGAACCCGGGTTTTATTAATTTGTGAAGAGGGGAGTGGCTTGGGGATGAGTGCCTATGAGAATGATGGGAAGTACGTGAATGCTGTGAGATGGGCTAGGTAGGAGGCGGGTAGCATCTCTGCAATATGCAGAGAGTAATCTGCATAACACAGCTTGAGGAAGTATCCTGTGTTTTGGGGTCAGTGCTTCAGCTTCGATGTGTAGTCTTCACGCCCTGAGATGCACAGCGTCACTCGCCTAGCTCACGCATACTAGTTGGAAACTACAGGGGGGAGCATCACTGACCTGTCGCATTGCTTTAAAGACTAAACATCAGCACCTCAGCTAGATCCATTTGCATCGCTTAAAGCCAATTGAGGGGATAAAGAAATTTCCTAGCCAGCTCTGTACATATCAATACACAGAGTCAGGGCCAGGTTTAGCCAAAATGGAGACAACTGCTTTTCTTTCAAGGAGAGCCATCCTGGTGGTCCTCTCCACTATTTACCTGGGAATTGTCTGGAGAATTCAGTAGCACAGCTATGTTACACCCCGGAGCCTTCAGGGCCCACTTGCATGCTGGAAGGAAGCCAGACTTCGGGGTTTCCTCATGTCTACCCTGTGCCGGGTTTGTGCTGCTCTTGTATTTGCTTCTGTCGTTGGTCTCCTAGCTAGGCAGTCCCAGCTGTGTTGCTGATGATTCTTCTCACTCTTCCCGGTGATGTCCTATGCCACCTCCCCCAGAGCCGCTCTGTTTGACTCTCCTCCCCTGTAAACTGCTTTAGTGTTTAGAGTCAGTGTCACACAATTTAGCACTTGGTCATCGCAATATGCATCACACCCTGGCAGAAATAAACCTTAAAAGAGAATATTCTAGGAAGAGGAGTTTCTCTAGTGTCCCCTCAGTATCTTGGTTACTATGGATAGAAAAGTCAGTTTAGCCAAGTGTTATATATTATAGTAAAAAATAACATGAGAGGGATTTTGTGTCTTCATCTCAAAACTCCAAACTTATATATTGCCCTGTGGATGTCTAACAGGCACCTTAGCACAGTATGTCCAGTATGGAGCTGCTCCTCCACCCCCAGGCCTGCTCCTACAGTCTCCCCATGTCAGTAAGCAGCAACTCATCCTTCTGATAACTCAGGCTAAAAGCAGTGGACCCATCCTTCCTCCCTCTCTTTCTCTCTCAATCCTGCCCAATCCACTTGGAAACCTTGAGGCTCAGCCTTCAGCTCCCCCACAGAACTCAGTGAGTCCTCACCCACTGCCCACCCCTTGGCCCTCATTTCTCCAGCAGGTGTCGCAGTAGCCTCTCCTCTGACCTATGGTCCCCACATCTGCCCCTGCCCCCTGTCTTGGCATCTGCTCAGCAGGGTCCTCCAGGGAAACTTCTTCAAATGTATGTCAAGTCATGGAGCTCCTCCTTTTGAGTCTCCCTTGGTTTCCCATGTGCCTCAGAGTAAAAGACAAAGTTCCTTCCATGGCTAAGGCCTTAGATGATGGTGATTATAGGCACCTTCCTGGCCTTGCCTCTGGCTTTGCCCAATCCGATGCTGTAGCCAAGTCAGCAACTCTGCCGCTACTCAGCCAAGCGCAGGCTGGTCCCACAGCAGAGGGCTCCTCTTTGCTGTCCTTTTGTCTGGAATGCTTCCCCCAAGATGTCACATAACCACTTCTTTACTCTTTTGGGTTTTGCTTTGGCATCATGGTGTCACAGGACCTGGTCACACCAACCTCCTCAGCCAGGTAGCCATGCAGCTGTCCCTGGCTCTCCCTCTTCTCTTACTTCCCTTGACAGCACTGAGCCCTCTCAGACATACTAGATCAATCATTAATAATTAAATAATTATAATTAAGTAATTAAAATCAAACTATTATAATTAATTAATAATTAAATAATAATTACTTATTTAATTGCTTTGGAAATATGAAGCTATAATATAAAATATAATACATAAATATATACACTTAAAAAGCACAAACTATAATACAAAGCTATATTCATTATTTGAATGAGTTGTTTTCTGTTTGTCTCCTTCCATTAGTGTGAAAGTGCTGTGAGAGCAGTGATGGAAATAAAGCCAGGGGGACAACAGGTACTCAGGTCCTAGTTCTTCAATGACTGAAGAAAGAACTGGACCAAGTTTTAGTTGACAATGACTGAACTTGCACTCTATGCTAGCAAGAAATCATGTGGTGTTTTCTGCATAGTTAACTTTGACATAAATTTTTAAAACCCATAAAAGCTATAGTGTGTAATTTTAATGAGAACTTCTACTCTCTCTTCACTAAACAAATTAACTTGAGAAATTTTCACTGTTGTGGCCAAGAGAAAAATCTTATTTTGGACCAATAGAATGATCGGATGATTCTTTTTGTCCTGGATGTGTGTGTGTGTGTGTGTGTGTCTGTGTCCCAAGGAGAACAGTCCTGCCACACCTGGGATTTGATAGCTAGTGCCTTTCTTTGAGGATTCCATTACAAAGTCCTGTTTGTGTGAGCTTACATAGTTGATTTACATAAATTTTTATGGAAGCTTTATATTTCCCCAGCAATCTCTGCATAGTGCGTGCTGTCTGTTTTGTGTATTTCCTTTGGAATATGCACGCTCTCTCCTGTCACCTGTACACATTTTTATCTGCACACTGTGGCCCCTGCCAGACTTTCAATATTCCCTCCCTGTTTTATTCTCTGCATTTTCTCTGGCACACTGGAGGAAAGGCAGTCTTTATTTTGTTCCTGTTAGGGAGAAGAATCACTTGCTTGTTAAATTTTAAGCTGAAAAATAGATTCTCCTGTGTAGCTTCATCACACATTTCTGACTGCAGAAGTTACAGGCTATTTTTATGGGTTAAACTTGACCCCCATCCTGTGAGATAAAGGATATTGATATATAGTTTACTGCTAATCTCATCACCTAACTGGATTATAGGTGCCTTAAAGACTTAGGAAAAATATCTCTGTCTTTCCAAGGTAGAGTTTTGGGTACATCATCAATTCCTACTGAATATTTTCTTAATTTATTCACCTAGGTGTTAAGTCCTTATTTGTTCAAAAGAGTACATGGGCACATTGTGTGATAGACACTTTTCTACACCAAAACCCAGGAAACCAGCACATGAAAAAATAGATGTTAATGCCTGTTTTCATGGAGTTTATATTCCAGAAACAGAAGTAGATAATGAGCAAATAAATAAGTGAATATGCAATATGTCAAATATTGGTTGGTCCTGCGAAGAAAACTGAAGTGAGTTACAAGGACAAGGAATGCTGGGAAAGGTGGCATTGTTCTTCTAAATGGAATATTAAAAGAGCTCCCTTAGGACAGATGAGGGGAACCCTGAGGAGGTGTGGGGGAATCACTGAGGATATCTGTGGGGGAATATGTTCCAGGCAGGTGGAGTAGCACATCACAGGTCTTTAAGCAGAGATTTTTTTTGACTTCCAGGAAAACCCAGACAACCACTATGGCCAGAGTAGAGTCCACAAGGTGGAACATATTAGATATAAGTTCAGAGAGATAGTAAATTTGAAGGCCATTAAGGGAACTTTGCATTTTACTCTTGGTAAAACAACAAGCCATTGGAGATTTTAACAGGGGAGCGATTGGACTAATTTACATTGTAAAAAAATCATTTTTAATGCTGCATTGGGAATAAACAGAAGACCATGCAGGAAGGTGTAGGGAAGTTACTTAATTAGTTAATAAACTATTATAATAGTCCCAAGAAGAGATGGTACTGCTCGGACCAAGATGGTAGTTGCATAGGTGGTAAAATATTGCCAGATTCTAAATATATGCGTGGTGTAGAAAAGTAGTAGAGTTGAAGATGACTCCTTCTTTTTGGCCTCAAACAAAAATGATTGGCAGTTATATGATGATTATGCAATGAAAGGAATCATCAGTCATGAGAGAAAATTTGATGGTATTAAAAGGAGAGGATTGCTAGAGTGGGTGGAAGGGGGTGGGAAGTTCAACGAGCTCACAGACATTGATCCATCAAATCAGAAGTGTAGGGCACATACTCAGGGATAGTTGGCAGGGCAGTGGGGGGGCGCTTTTCTAATGACTTCTGGTATTGTAGTCAAATACAAACTAAGGTCACCAAAGACAAGTAAGAAGGAGACAATGCAAGTTTGAAGAGACGAAAAAGCATGAAATAGTTACCTAGATAAGTAGAGGAATGCAAGGCTTTGGGAAATTCTGTCTGATAAAACCAAGGGCTTGGTGAGTATCATGAATATATTCTGCAAAATTATGTGTTTTTCTCTAGACACATTTAAAGGTTTCAATGTGACTTTTGATGGGTGATCAGGGTGTAGAGACAAAATAAGAGAGAAAGGCATAAGTTTAAAAGTATATGCAAGGGGACAATAATAATTATTCATCATGAAGCTTAAACACATGCAAAGGAAATAATTTCTGAAAGGGTAATGGTTATCAAAATATTTGTGTGGTCAGTAGAAAGGTATAGTCTCACAAGTTTGGGAGGAAGAATTATTGGAGTTGTGACACTTTAGAATGAGTTGGAAAGACAAGAGGTGCTGGTAATATAATATGATGCTAAAACGTGATGTTAAGGAGGGGATGCAGTTATTGGTAATAACAAGTCTGGAACATGACCATGGGGTTGGGTGAATGGGGGACTGAGAGGGCAGGGTATTGAAAAGATCATCCTTAGGCATGTGAACATCAGGAAGAATTGTGACAGGTTGAATGGGAAAGAACATCCATAAATCAGGGGATAAAAATCACCAAGCAATGAGGGATTTAATCCACATGGGAATCAATAAGGAGGGCTGGGGAATGGTGTGATTGGATGGCATTGTATCAGAGCTGGAGAAGAAAAGGAAGGAGTTAGCAGATGTGAAGGCTGAAGGTTTGCCAGCAGTGACAGCATGCATGAAGGATGGATAGTTTCAACCTAGGCAGCACCATAAGTGGTGAATTTTCTATCCAGAATTTTCTAAGTGAATCCATTTGAGAGGGTGGCAGGGAAGGCAGTCTCTTCAGGATAGAGCTCATGTCAAAGTATAAGGTTTCAAAGAAGAGACTGGATAAGGAGGAGCCTTTATTGACGACTCCAGAAGAATTTTAGAATATATATAGTGCCTTGGAATCTCTATTTAAATTCTGAGGGTCAGTGTACTACAAATATACCAAGGGGGCAGTTTATAGAGAATTCCAAATAGTCAAGTTTAATGAGTTATTACTTTGAGAATTCTGCATCCTTATCACATACGTTGCAAACACTGGACCCTCCTTTTACATAACAAAGGAATGCTCCTTCTGTTTTCATTCTAGAAGCACATCAGAATTTTCCCCAGAGTATCAAACCATGGGAGCCATAACTTTCCTCTGGACTGAAGCCTCAACCAATATGAAAAAAATCAACTTTCAATTTTCTGTGCTTGTTTGCTTTCTGCCCAGAATACACAGAAAAGGCATTTGAGCAAATTTTGGGTTAAGTTTTCAAGGATGTCTTTCCATTTCCTCCTACAGAGGATTTGGGAATCAATTGCTCCCTGGGCCAGAAGCTTGTTTGTATTATTTAAATGTGGGTGTCTTCACAGCAAAACAACCTCAAACTCTGAACCCAAGCTCCTCAACCCACCACCATTTGCTAACTGAAACAAAACACCATAATAGCCTTAATGATGTGGATTTATCTTTTAACTATTGTTTTGAGACCACAACAAATCATTAAAATCATTAACTCTTCTAGCTAAATTAGAGGACAGATCTTCCAGAATGCCTGCCCCATGTGGCTTGTTCCGTAACACCCCACTCACGTGCCCATGGCACTTAGGTCTCTCAGACTTCTATGCAGAAGGAACTGGCTCGATCCATTCTAAATCACAGTGTTAAACAATTTTGTTCCTTCCCCTCATGCTCATTCCTCCTTCGTATCCCTGAGACATGTTCCTAAAAGATGTCGGCAGCTGATAGCTAAGCGAAGAGGTTTGGGTCAGTGCTGACTCTGGGAGACTAGATGAGAAATGACACACACCGTGACATGTTGACTGCTTCACCACTCCTGCAGAAGCAGAAGCCCTTACCACTGCACCTAGCAAAAATGGAGCATGTGTCACCAGAGGTCACTCATGGAATGAAGACAAAGTAAAGTTTGCATTCACTATCTTTCTTCTTAGGTTTGTCACTTGCTGTCATTACAGCCTATTCATTCCTGTGAAAATGGAAGTAAGGGAGCCTATCTTCTGTCTTTAGCCCCAAGAGCATGGAGGGCACAAATCCTGTGGATCATGGGGGAACAGAGAAAGTGGAAGGGGCCTCTCAGACTTTTACATGTGGGAAAAATTAAGTCCATTCTTCTAGAAGATGCCTCTGGAACTGGGATGATACAGTACTTGAGGAACCTGGGGATGCTCATTTATTCATCTCTCCCATAAAGAAAGAAAGGATAAGTGTTATGCAGTGAAGGGGTGGTTTGATGCATCTAGTGCTAGGTAAGGATAATAAATGAAAAGGGGGTTGGGTAAACTCACCTGGATAAGATGATGCCTACTTTCTGCCTGCTAACAGCTGCAATAAGTTAGACAGTCACACATAGCTCAGTGCTGGTCAGGCACCAGGAGATGTCCCATCAATGCTGATTGAATTAAAGATGTGTGTAACAACCTCCTTTCAGGGCCTAGAGTTTTCTAAGTTAAACTCACTTTACAAACAGGTTAATTTTTTATCTGGTCAGCAGTGTGGCCCTCCTGCCCTCTTAACTTACAAATGCAAATTTTCCGTAGCTAATCATTTGAATTCAAGTGCCAAGTTACTTTTCACATATGCGGATGTGATTTCCTCCCAGCCCTGTATATTAACAGGATCTGTGGGCAACATTTGCTGGGGGAGGTCCTACCCTGCCTGTCTGTCCCAGTGTACTTGGGAGCCTGACTCGGAATACCTAGTCCCACTCAAGGTGTCTAGGCTTCTCCAGCTGTGCTTGACAAGGATTGTGAAGTAGAAAGAATGGTCAAATACAAAAGAAAATGAAACACCTGGCCAGCGAGGGTGAAAAGAACCCCTACACTCACTTCCATCATCAGAATTTCTACCCATTTCTTCTTCCACTGGGTTTGCAGCAGTGAAGTGGTCATTGCAGATCTCTTATGTTTTAATTATATTCTGAGAGTCCAAGTGCCTGTGTGTAAAAGTCCATTTATCTCTAAATAGAAGAACCGGCTCTCAGCTCTATCTTTGGTACTAGAAAATTAGTCTTTTATCAGGCTAATTCAAGGGACAAACGAAGGACTGTGCACTATAAAATCAACGACCTTTTGCAGACAGGCAAAGTCAGGCAGATGAGAGGCTGTGAACTGGGGGAAGGAATGTGTCTCTGCTCTAAGTTGCTGCTTGTAAGAGAGAAAACATTGGGTGTCCAGCACAGGAACAGCCCATGTCACCACAGCTCTACACCAGTCTCGGAGGGTGACATCTGCGTTCAGTATGTGCATGGGAGCTCATTTCTCATGGTGTCCTAACCCTTTCTCCAAACTCCTCATCTCTGCTACGGGCAAGTCGCATACAACGCGGCCTTCCCATCTGGCTCTGGAACACACTCTGCCTAACCTCTGCTTTTCCTGGGCCAGTAGCTCGTGAGAAAGATCAAGGAGATGAGGCAGGAAAGGAGAAATAAATATATAAGAGACAAGGAAAATCATAACATTAAAACTGTACTATTAAAAAGACCACAACCTCAGGACCCCAAATTACCTGAGGTAATCCATATCTGCATTCCCTGGGCTTGTTTATGCTTCTTAGTCTTGATTGTTTTTTCCAAGTCCAATCACACCCAAAATCCCTTAGAAATACTGTCCATCCATAAGTTAGCTTAGCTGATAAGGTAAAGGGCAAAAACCTGACCTTAAGATAAAGACATAGAATTCAAAGGCTTTAAAGAATGTTTTCAGGCAAAACACCTTAGGTCACTTGTATTTGAAAGTATGAGCAGGAAAAGGAAATAAAAGGATCAAGATGTGCTATGTATACATACCAATTCCCCAAGATCTATTTATTAATTACTGTAAAGTGGCCTATCCTTTCATCTGAGAAATGAGCCACCATCTTTCTACCTGTGGGTGGACTATTGCTTTTTTCCTGTAAACCAAGCCCAAACTTCCTATAGATTCACAAATTCCACAGATTTCCAGCCCAACACCAGGCTGTAATGCATCTTTCTCTTAAGGGCACACTTTATTTATTTATTTATTTATTTATTTATTTATTTATTTGAGTGTGTGGGCTTTCAATTTTGTCCAGTAAACATCTTTATGCCTCTCATTGACCCATCTTGGAAATTCTTTTCTGTGAAAGAAGTTGGCAAACTGACTACTGCCCCCATGGGAGGGATGAGTCCAGGTTCTCATCTCTACTTTGGGGGGCTTCCTTGAATCCAACTGGCAACAGAAGGATGGAGCAGCCGCCACAAGGATAAGAGTTAGATGTGGCTGCTTGTGTGGCTACAGCAAGCCTGCTTTCCTACTCACCGCCTTGTCTCCATCCCTTGCCACTTTTGAAGAGAGTCTGAGTAGTTTATGTAGCCTACACCTCCCTGCTGTGACTTTGAAGGGGCCATGGCAGCAGGGGGTGGTTCTGGTTTATAGCCCCGCTGTGTATACCCAGCCTCCCACATGGCCCATGCGAGTTGCTTTCTGGGCAGTGACCCTGTGGCAGCTGTCTGACCCCTGTTCAGCGCTCCACTGTGCGGTGTAGGGTTTTTCTCCTGCCTCTCTTCATCATTGCTCCTACTGAGGCAGAAAATCAGGGCATGGCAAGCTGGAAGAACAATCAGGTGTGACCTGTCAATCACAGACCTGTCAAATCACAGGCAGGATGCATGCACAGAAAGGACTTGGAGCCCTGCATGGGACAGCCCACATCTGATGTCAAAAGGAAGATAAGAAGGCATCGACCATTGGCCTCAGGGCCACTGTCTTGCTCTCTAGCTGCCAGTTCTGTGTTCAGGGTATGTTTTCTCTACAGAGCACTTATTCTTCTTGACCACTTCTTTTGCGCTTTTATTTTTCTTCTTTTACTTTTAAATAAATGTTAAATTTTATGTTCATTTGTTGTCCCATCCAATTCTTCAAACAGGACAGTGTGAACCTGTGGTTGTTCTCTCAGCCAAACTCAAGAGCTGTGATGAGAGCTGGGTGTAGTGGTGCATGCCTATAATCCCAGCACTCAGGAGGCTGAGGCAGGAGGATCACCATGAGTTCGAAGCCAGCCTGGGCTACCTAGTGAGTTTGAGGCCAGTCTGAACCATATAGTGAGACCCTGTCTCAAAAATCAAAACAAAACAAAACAAGCTGTGATTAGGAAAAGTACCAGAGCAAAGGTGAAAGTTGTACAAGTACTGCATCCACAAAATACTCTTAGCTTCCTGCTCTCACCAATTCTCTAAAGTTTTATGACTTGTATTTTACAGTGTAGGACACTGAGGCAGCAAATGGGTAAGTGATAGGTGTATGGTTGCAACGTTAGCACAGGGCACAGGTGGAATTTAAACCCAAGCTCTCTCACAGAGCTCTCACCATAGGACTTTGTCACCGTGTGCGGCATGTCAAGATAAAGAAATGCCTATACAGGAGGCAGCCATCCTCTAAGGACAAGCTGGACAGACAGGGGGGCCTGTTCCCCAAGACACACACTCACACACTCTGCTTTGCCTGTACTTCAGACCTGCCTTTATTGAGGGAATTTCTAACCACCCAAGTCACATTTACGTATTCATTGCCCCCTCTTGGTGATCTGTTCCCCTTAGGAGATATATGGGCAGTGCCAGGAGCTACAGCAAGATTCCAACCCAACTATGGCAGTGTTCAACTGGCAGCTATGTCTTTGGTTATTACACTTTTCCCTGCTCATTTTGTTTGTTTTGGGCCACAAAGACAATCAGATGCGGTTCAGATTCTTGAATTGTGAATTACTATCTCATAGCTGGGGTCTTCCTATTTCCATTCCAAGTCCACCTTGCATTGAGGTAATATGTTTGTGTTTAGCATCATGCTTGGCATGTAAGAAGAGCTTGTTAATGCTTCTTTCAGAAGAATAGGTTCAAAGTAGTTCTTTTATTATAACATTCTCTTGATGAGCTTACAGTGCCTCCTTGTCTCCCTCCCTGCAGCTGTATAAATGGCTCCCACTCAGCCACATCACAAACCCAGGTGAGGCGCGGGACCTTCATGGCTGCCTCCTCATTGTTTTCTATGGGATTCTCTACCTGGAGTCACTCTGCCCCTCCATCGAGACCAAAGGCCAAGTCCTCACTCCTCTGGCAGCTTTCTCTCCCCACTGTAGCCCTCTGGGCTTTTTCCCTGAGCTAAACTCCTAGGGAGAGACTAGCTGAACGACTGCAGGTGATTAACCACAAACTGTTTTATTTTCCTATTTATTTATTTATATATTTATTGGTACTGGGAATTGAACTCACCACCTCATGCTTGCCAGGCAGGCACTGTGCCGCTGAGCTATATCCTCAGCCTTATTTGCTATTTAATAATTTCATGAATAACATCTTAAAAATTGTAAGACCACCAAGTACCAGTGCTACAAAGCAAATGCTTTCTGTATTGTCCAGATTGCTAGCCTAGTGCTAGGAACATAATAAAGATTTTTAAAATTGAAATTAAATTAAATTCTGTTCCAATTAAACACACCATATATTATACATCAACTTGAATGTATAAACTCTCTTTAGAGAAAAAGTTTCCCATAAACATGCAATGTTTACATTATTTTTATTGTCACTGAAGCCATAAACATAAAACTAAGTATTAACTATTAAAAGCTTAAGGTTCTTAAATGACTATAAATCCCAAGTGAACTTATAAAGTTAAATATAAATAATAGTCTAAACACTTTAAAATTTGAGTTAACAGTAGAAGTTTATTGGGATAGATGATGCTCACTGTAACTAAACCACCTCTTATACATGGAGCTGCTATGACTTGAATTCTTTCAAGTTTTTGAGCTTGGTACGCAAAATATTTTTGTTTAAAACCTTCATTCCTAGGGGCCAGTGAGATGGCTCCGCGGTGTAAGTGCCTGCATGGCAAGCGTGAGGGCCAGAGTTCGACTCCCGGAACCCACATACGAAAAAAGGGCCGGTGACATCACTCAGCAGCATGAGTGCCCGCTGGTGTGCAAAGTCCTGAGGTCGAGCCCCGCTACCCACAAAAAACAAACAAACAAAAAAAACTCTTCATTCCTGCAGTGTGATGTTGAGCAAAATGGCATCATGACTATTAAGGCTATTCTCTCTCTCTCTCTTTTTTTTTTTTTTTTTTGTACCAGAAATCGAGCTCAGGACCTTGCGCTTGCCAGGCAGACGCTGTGCTGCTGAGCTGTATCCCCGGTGCAAGGCTATTCTCTTTTCACCCTGTACAAAGTCACTTGCACTGAAGCCACTTGGTAGTGTTTGGTTTACATGGTCATCCAGAATCTCGAAATATGCTTATGTTAATTTTTTTAGGGTTATCATTGGACTTACAAATCCAATACACTGTGACAGTTGAAACACACTGAGACAAATTTTTAGACGCTTGAGAATCTATCTGTAGATCCCTGGTTGAGTAACACTTCTGGCACACTAATAAGAGAATTATTTAAACCACAGAACGATGGAGTCATTTTCCCCCTTTTCACTATCGACTGTTGATCAGAGATGAATTGTCTTATTTTTTTCTAGTACTAACTCTATTTTTTTGAAATTATTAGAATATGTGCTTTTATATAAAAAGCAATACACTTATAGAAAATTTGAAGGTCATTTACAAGCCTAGAAAAGAGTTCAAGGTGCCCAGAATTCCACTTTCCAGGGATAACGCTAATGGCCCATATACAAGTCCTTCATCTCTTTCTTCTATTGTACACCCTCCCTGATGCCCAGTGATTACCATGTGCCAGGAAATGTGCCAGCTATTTAACATTCATGCATCTATTTACAGTGCACAACAACAGTACGGCGTAAATCCTGCCGGTGTTCCTATTCTGCACGTCATAAATTGAAGGCTAAAGTGTTTAAGTACTTTCCACCACAAAGTTAGTAGGTTGTAGAGCAAGTTTCCAGTTGAGGTAAAATATTGCAAAATATAAATAATACAAATGAAGCCAAACATGAGATCGCATCAAATACAGTTTGGGGTATTGCTTATTTCTCTTACAAATACCATCTTCTTCTTTTAGTGACTAACGATGTTTGCAGGTCTCAGATGGGTATATTTCATTGTAGAAATGCATCGCATCATTCAACCCACACTCCACCGATGGCCTTCTAGTCTTCAATCTGCAATTATTATGAACCATGCTAAGATGAATGTACTTGGACCTAAATCTTTGAGCACATCCTTACTGCGGGATTTTTATTTCTTAGGCATTACTTAACAATCTAAGAAGAAAAGTATACAGAAATCTCGGTCGGCTCTGTCTGAAATTGTAACTGTTGATTTTATTCACTGGATAAGTACTTGACTTCCCATAATGTTCAATTATGTGTATTTGTTTAGCATTCAATCAAATTTTAAGCTTTCCCCGAGGCTAATAGGTGCTTTTCAGCTATAAGTACACAGAGCAATGAGCTAGTATAAAACATAGAGTAACATTTTTAAACACGAGTCCTAAATTTCTGAAATTAAACACGAGTCCTTAAATTTCTGTTTGGTTGTGCTAAGCCACATATTGTTGCTTCTCATTAGTAGGTAGCACTTCATTAGAATTTTTTAAAACCCCGGTTTAGCCGTTTATTTAGAAGAAGGGAGGGAATGGAGTTTTTAGAATAATCATAAGTCTGTGATTTTATAAGCCTAATTCTAAATCTAAGGCTTGGGAAATTTTAATTTATTTTATCAAAATAATATATAGACATAGTTAGATTTAAGTACTACTAAAAGGATTTTGCAGGGCTGGTGTCTCCTATCATCTTATCATGGTGTCCAGAAGCAACAATTTCTAACTGCCTTTTCTAGATGTTGCTTTTTTAGGCTTTTCTTTTTCTTTTCTTCTCTTTTTCTTTCTCCTTTGTGACAGCATCTGTTCTGATTTCATGGAAGCAGTGTCTTCCTTTATCACTCTGGGAATATTAGTTGCCATTTACCTTAAGTTTTTCTTCTGTTTTCTGATTTATCTCTGCACTAAATTCTTTTTTTCCTGATGGTTCTTGTCTTTCAGGTTGGTCTAGTCCTATTTATGGCTCAAGCATGAAAAAGCTTATTTTAAAATGAGACTATATCTCCATTTTAAATGGAGACATAGCTCAGCAGCAGAAGCACCTGCCTGGCAAGAGCAAGGTCCTGAGTTCGATTCCCGGTACCAAAAAAAAAAAAGGGACTGTCCACGAGTTTGATGCACACTGATGATGGACTCTACTCTGGGCAACTTACATTAAGGAACAGCAGATGTTTGTATCTGGAGATCTTGATTCCAGTCTGTAGGTTCTCTAAGATCTTCAGAAGGAAATGTTTTAGTTATTTTTTCTCGTTGCTGAGACAAAATACTTGATACTCAATGTTAAAGGAGGAAAGGTTTATTGCAGCTCACAGTTTGTAGAGGTTTCAGTTCGTGGTTGGCTGGCCCCAAGGCACGGTGGCACATGGCAGAAGAAAAACAGTTCATGGCAGGCAGAATGCAGCAAGCAGCGAAGCAGTGAAGTAGCAAGTGGCAGCGACAGCCCTCTTTCTGGCCCTTATATCCTGGCCAGGCTACATGCCCTTAGAGCCAGTAGCACTCGAACTCAAGGTGGACCTTCCCATTATCCACACCCAGAACATTGCTGAACCAATCAGTGCACTAGTTTAGTAATCACACACCCTTGATCCCAGCATCACACACCCCAGATGCAACCCACCTCTGCAAACCCCCACCTATGACCACATGAGGCTTTAGGGGGACATCTAGGCACGAGCCATAACAGAGAAGCACTTGATTGGCTGGGCAGAGATGGATTGGGACCTGGAATCAGAGTTTCAACAAACCCTGCTGATTTATACCCCATGCCTTGTCCCTGTTCATCTGTTGTCAACCACTCTGACACTTGTTGGGTTTCTGCGGGAAGAGGTAACTTCTATCTCTTTTGTATCTCTCTCTCTCTCTCTGCTACTGAGTTTTAAATTTATGAGTGCATTATCTCCTTCTTTCCACACATTCTTGTTAGTTGTAGTGCCCTACATTCACTGAATGCGGAACTTGTGTGTCTACCTCTGGGGTGTGTGCATGTGTGTGTGTGTGTGCTGTGCATGTTGACATCTGATATCTTTATCCACCTAACACCAAAATATGCCTAAAATTTTTGAGGTTCCTGAACGGGGAAGGGAGAAGGTTAGTAAGTACACTTTTTGAGTCAGGACTAGTGGTCCTTGCTATAGAATATAGAATTCAGCCAGAGACTAGAGAGATTAATTACTTCAGGCAGTGCAGAGTTTTGGCCTGTGTGTTTTGGTCTGTATCCCATCTCAAGGTATATGACTTTTACCTGTATTTCAAATCCCTGATAAAATGTCATGTCCTCCATGAAATCATTCCTGATCAATGTAGCTAATAATAATCTCTCCATTCTCTGAATCATGTGGCATTTGGTTCATCATTTCCTTATGGTGATTGTTCGTTGTGTAACCTGAATTGTCCTTAGGCGTGTGTATCTCCAGTGGAAGGGTTTTCTCATTAATTTATTTCATTTGATTGATTGATTGAGCTACTGGGGATTGAACCCAGGGCCTGTGCACTGAGCTACATCTCCAACTCCTTTCTGTTTTTAACTTTGAAACAGGGTTTCACTAAGTCACTAAGTTGCTCAGGGTGGACTTGAACTTCTTACAATCTTCCTGCCTCAGCCTCCCAGAGTGCTGGGATTATAGGCAGGCACCACCATGCCCTGCTTCTCATTACTTATTATTTTTTTCCATCTTTCAGGACTGGATTCATGTGTCATTCACTTTGGACTAGCTCCTAGTACAGTGCCAGGAACAGAGAATGTACTCAGGAAATATCGAAAGGAATGTGTGAATGTGCCCTGTAATGGTTGCAACAATTCTTGCTCTTGGAGAAATAGAAGACACAATCTTCTATTTTGTCCCTATTTTCCAGTCACTCATTTTCCAGTCTACAGTCCCGTATCTTGCTGTCATTCAGAAAGTTTCCAAGGATCAAGCAAGTGCACGTCACTGGAGCTCTGTGTGCTCTAAGACTTGTGTGTGAACTCTCTGTTCCATAACCAGTGTTCTTCCAAAGCTCCTGTCCAGCGCTGTTACTGCCTCAGGATGAATCCCATCAAAAAGCGGGCAGCATCTTCTGCTGAGCTGTCAGAGGCGGAGCTCGCCTGTATTGCCTTCCTGCTGGACTTTCTTCCTCCTGTTTTCCCACTGATCGAGTCCATGGAATTCCCTTGAAACTCCAGTTGAGTAATAAGAAGAATTTCTAGAGTTGAACAGAGCTGGGTTTAAATTGGCCCCTGTCACTTATGTGTGGGTGACACAAGAACACACACTCCCCTGGCGTGACATTGACTGGATTTGTGTCAAGAACTTCCAGAAACCTGTGAAATATTCCATGTTAAAGTACCCACAAGTATGGGTTCATTTTCCATAGCTCCTCTTCTCAAGGGAGAAAATACTTAGTAACTACAGGTCAGAGAGTAGAAGTAAGGCAAAACAAAACAAAGTAACATAAAAGTGAGCAAGTAAACAAATATTCTTCTACCTTGCTTGGAATCCTTTCCAGAACATTTGGCATAAACAAGTAAGCTTTTTGGTCCTGTGTTTGTTTCTTCCCTTTTCAAAGTTTATCATATGATAGGATATAAAAACAGTATTTCCTTTGTTTTTTATTTATTTTTTTGAGACAGGGTCTGGTTATATAGTTCAGGCTGGCCTTGAGCATACTATGTGGCCCAGGCTGGTCTTGAACTCATGAGGATCCTCCTGCCTCAGTCTCCCAAGTACCGGGATTAGAGGTTTGTGTCAACACATTGTTTAAGAATAGTATTTCCAAAGCAATCATTATATGTGAAACTTTTCTCTGTTGTCTCTTTGAAGTTGGTGAGAATCCATAAGATGGAGGAGGAAAGTAGCACTTTGTAGCAGCAGAAAGATTGGAGTTTGAGTGCTAGAGTTGTGGGGACCTGCAGTGTGAAACATTTTACAGGCCGGAGTGTTTGGGAAACTAGTGTCTGCCAAGAACATCTGGCTTCCAATTAATTCTGCCTGGCAGCTTTCCTCCTGCCCTCCACATTTTTTTAGACAGTTGCCAGGCTGTGTTCTGGTGTACACGCTTTCTCCTGCATGAGGGTGGCATGGATTATTCTCCTCTGCTGACCCTTTGGCAGTTTTAGGAATATCTATCCAGCTTGATCTCCATCAGTGAACGCTAATTCGTCATAGACTTATCCAGCTTGTTCTTTTTTGAATCTCAAAGTCAAAACAAACTTTTAGATGGGGCAGAAATGAAATGATACTTTGCTTTTCATCAGTGCATGTTTTCAGTACATAATGATTACATTTATCATGGGGAGCTTGTACATGTACATAACACCTCTTAATTCTTTTTTTGTCCCCTCCCTCCCATTCCTTCCTGCTCCCTCCAACTCCTAATCCCCTTCCCATTTTGAAAAGCTCTATTTCCATTTTTTTCTTTGATTATCTTTTTAAAATCATTTTCCCTCCTCCATCTCCTGTTCCTCTCCCATTTGAAAAGGATCTCCCTACTTCCTATTATCTACCCTTTATTTTGCTTTTTATTTATATTTTGGGTTTCTCATATAAGAAAAACCATGCAAGTCATCATGATCGATGCACATCCATGTTTAAAGCAGCACAATTCGTAATAGCTAAGTCTTGAAAACAGCCTATATATCCATCAACGGAGGAATGGATAAAGAAAATGTGTCTTTTTATGCACAATGAAGGCATTTATAGGTAGATGGATACACCTTGAGACCATAATGTTAAGTTGAATAAATCAAATACACAAGAAACTGTACTTCATAATAATAAAGTCCATCAAAATCTAGGGAGAGGCTAGGAATTCTTCATTCTAATAATTTATTTAGGCTGAAAACATGTACCATTCTCTTTGTGAAGAACAACACATCTTTTGGTTCCAGATGCAGCAGAACGGAGGAAGTGAGGTTTATTAATGCCTACTATGTGCACGATGCTCCGTGTAAACTGTTTGATGCCATCTGCCCATCAGTCCTCTGAGGAAGGTGTTAATACTCTCATTTTCAGAATAAAGCAAGCTGCTTAGTAAGGTGGCAATTTACATAAGGTGGTAGAGTTTATTAGGGATCCAGACAGAAATTCAGTGGCTCCTTCTCCACTACGCTGGATTTCCTTCCAGAGTGGGATGGACCAGAAGATCCACAGAGAATGTCTCAAAGAAATGTTCTAAGTTCGGTGTGAGCTCCAGCTTCCTGTCCTCCCTGTGGAATAGCTGGTGGCTTCTCCATGTCCCTGAGGATGGGTGTCTGTCTCCCCATCAGTCTTGTTCCCCTCCTTCCTGAAAGCTTGGCTATGCCCCTTGTCCACTAACAGTGCAGGAGTTTTCCCCATTTGTCTTTTTCTCCTCCAGCTCTGCACAAAAATATATTTTCTCCTGGAGAGGAGGGAGAGCTTTGTCACCCACTGGTCCTATTCTAGAATCACCAGATTGCAGACATGAAAAGCTTCAGTTTCCCAGCATTTCATGTGCTGTCATGAGTTGCTCCCACCACCCAGACTCAAGAGCGTTTGAGAGAGAAGGCTGCAACTCAGGAAGACGCTAGGCAGCCAGATGCCATAACTACTTAGTTTAGCGGAGTGCAGACCTCCTGCATGTGAGTTACACCCACATCAGCCACTTTTCGGTCCTTCATGAGCTGCGCAGCTGAGTCGCAGAGAGAAGGCATTTAGGATGCTGTTCAGTGACTGGTAGCAGCATTAGAATCTCCCTCCCACGACCTTTAGAAAACTACAAGTCTTGGTCCAAGCTGGGCAATAGTAATGGATAGAGAACACCAACTTATCTTCTCTGGTTACCTTGAGCCAGGCATTGGCACCAGGCAGTGTTACCAGCAAATGGGCATTTTTGTGCCATGTGTGAAAATTAACTCCCCTAATTAGCTTAGTAGTACAAATGCACTCAGGATGAAGACATTAGGATGATTACCTAGAAAATTACTACCTGGGTAGAATCCCCTGTGCCCCTTTTTGCCTCTTAGATGTGCCAAGAATGAAACTGCTCCGCTGACATTGTCAGATCTCTGCAAGCAAATGAGCAATGAACGAGAGAAGGACGCTGGAGTTTGGCGGTGTGAACCTTAATCTGAGTCCATGGATCCTGCTCAGCATGGGGCAGCCAAGAAATGATTTTCTGCATCCAGAGGGGAGCACTGGTGGGGATGAGAATGACTTCTTGGTGCGTATTCAAGTACCTTCTCGAGCACAGGCTGCACAATTACGGCTTAATGAGTTTTGCATCAATTATGACAGCTAGGAGGGTACTCTAGGGGGAGCCATAGGAGGCCTACATCTCATATACAAGGGCTTCTAAATTCCATTTGTTTACCCAGCCTACAAATACAGCCTCATTATTTTTTTTTATGAACCTGAATATCTTTGTGTAGCGCTTCAGAAAGATGGAACATTCCCAGCCCTGGAGAAATTTACTTTCTCTCTTTGGATTTTCCAATTTCCCTTTGCATTAGTGTGGGTCATTCTTAGTGTTTTCCAGGATGTGTAGAAAATTTCCATTTTTTTCCTGTGGTTTTATTTTGTTCCATGAGATCATGTGAATGTGTTACTCTTGAAATAAAATGTTTTCCTTCTCCAGGTGTTTTTCTAGGCTCTTATCAGGGCAGACATGAAGAGAAGTCAGAAAATAGAGCTCAGAGTTATTGATAAATGGGGGTGATGGTCCAAATTCTCTGCCAAAAATGGAGATAGCTTTAAGTACTGTGAGAGTTCAAGTTGACACGTCCCAACCCTGTCATACATTAGATTTACCCAGTGAGTTTTTTTTTTTTTTAATATTGGGCCCCCATTTAGGTTAATTAAGTTAGTATCTCTGAAAGGTGGGGTCACGATGTCTCCCAAACTCCCCAGATGTTTAATATCAGTTGGGATTGAGAATCATTCACTTGTCAGCTTTTGTAAATGCAAATCCATTACCTGGTTTGTGCTGGGCTGTCTCCTGGAAGCTGGAGGCATTACAAACAATTCAGACAAAAATCTCTGCTTTCATAAAGCTTATACGCTAGTGAATTTTGAATGACAACAAATAAGATGAATAAGTACACAGCTTTCAAGATATAGAAGTTGATGATAAGTGTAAGGGGAAAAATAAGCAAGGGAAGGAGATATGATTCATGAAAAGATACTACAATATTACAGTGAAACCAGGGGAGGCATCAGGAGAAGGTAACATTTGTGTAAGGAGCTGAAGAAGTCGGGAGAAGCAGAAGTAATAGCAAACGCAGAGTCCTGAAATGTGGTCCATGCCTATTCCAAGAAAAGTAGGAGCAGAAACAGAAGGAAATCTATTGGTCTAAACTGACCAGGTCCACAGTCTAAGCATACGATGAGCTGCATGCAGGAGTAAACCCAGACACTGTGAGCACACGTGTGACCAATGACTTGAGAAGACTCTGGACCCAACAGGAGCAACCTGGCTATAATCAAGGAAGCAGGCATGGACCTGATGATCATTTGGTGAATGGACATGGAATGACTAGAGGTTTCCCTATCTGGAGAAAAGTGGGGGAGCAGAGAGTGGGTCAGTCTAGAGCACGAGACAGGGAATGTGAAAAAAGTCGAGGTGAGAGTGACCCTCCATGCACTGATGGGAGCCGGTGAGGGAGGGCGTGGTCACTGAGTCACAAGGGGTGACGAGAAGCTCGTGTTAAACAGCAACTGCTGCATGGGGTAACCCTGCTTCTCGTCTAATGTTCTGCAAGCTAACTTTTTAAAAAAATGGGCTTCTAATAGATCTTGCCTACAGAGGATGATTGCCCTGACTAGCCGGTGTGGACAGGTAGCCCACCGATGAGTTATTTATGCTAAGCTAAGGAGTTGCAATTGAGGGTTGAGAGACCACAATAAGTGGGCTGTGCAGATCCGCTGTCTTCGACTCAGAACAGTCCAGCATTGACTACCAAGAGGGCACAGTCCCTGGACTGTGACTTTTGAACAGTGAAGATGGGCACAGTGGCACATAGCCCTGTGTGGGAGCTCCCAGGACCCCAGCCTGTTTCTCTGGCATCAACAGAGCCTCTGACAGCCTCTGACAGTCACCTTTCCATCCAAGGCATCAACACCCTGTTCAGCCACATCTCACCGCTTGGCAATTGCTTTCCCGTGGTCAGAGTGAGAACGTTGCCTCATGTCTTGTCTATCCCGTATGTGTAGTGTGAAAATCACGTGGTATGCCTCAGATGAGAGTAACGCTAAGTGTTAAAAAATGGTGCCATATAAGGCATTATTTTATCAATAACAATAAGGCCAAATCGAGTTACATGGTGAGTTAAGTATTTGTTAAACCCCTGTTGTCTTTATCATATATGTGTGTATGATTCAGTCTCTCTTGTAGATCAATGTATTTTTATGTAAAAATGAACTCTGTATGTACAGATGCATATTCAAAAAGTCTGGAAGGTTATTACACCAAAATAAAAATACTGCTGATATCCCAAGGATAGGATTTTTATTCTTTTCTTTTACATAAATGCTGTTATTTTTATATTCTTTTCATACAAATATTAATGTATTTATATTCTAAATGTTTAGTAGCATATATTAAGAAGATAAAACAATGAAACTCACTTTTAAAAGACATGTGCCCTCACCTCTCAGGCAGTTGGATAAAGCGGGTGTTTGAGCTACAATCACTGGCAATAAGCTGGGCAATCAGGGCTGCAAGTCTGCTTTCAGATGTCGTTCAAGACAAGCAGCAGCATCCAAGTGCATCAAAGAGTCAGGTCTGTGTGTCCAGCTGCCCTGTGAATGCACCCTGAACTGAGAAAATCGCAGGCCAATCCACAGGCGGCGCCTCTGTCAGAACCGAGAGGCATCAAAGAGTGTGTTTCCTTTCTATTGCAAATATCAACCCTTCCCGGAGAAGAGAAAGAGAGAAAGGGGCAGAGACAGAGACAGAGATACAGAGAAACAGACACAGAGACAGAGGGGGCAGAGAGAGAGAGGGGCAGAGACAGGGAGAAGGAGGAGGAGGAGTAGAAGGACGAGGAGGAAGAGGAGAAAAGGAGAGGAGAAAAGGAGAAGGAAAAAAAAAAGATGGAATTAAAATGAGACAGACAATGTGTCTTTAGACCAGAAAATGAGGCAGGTGGTGTGATCGTCTTGACTTCAGCTCACTCATCATTGGCAGAATTTTGTCAGTTCAAAGAAAACTAAGCCTGGGACTTCTCTTGCTAGGACATAGGCCAGCTGCAAAGCCAGCCTGAGACAAGGGGAGAAAAGGAAACAGGAAGAGATGGGGCCCATTCATCCCCCAAGTCAAGCGCCACTCAGTTTCGGAGCGGTAGACAAAGGTGAACAGCGCCGGGACCACGCCCGGTCAGCATCTGGGTCAGCAGGGGAGCTCACACTGTCGGGGAACCGGGTGTCTGCAGAGGGGCAGTGAGGGAAGGATTTTGAAGATGTGAGGAGAGCTAGGGTTAGCCCAATGGGGATGTTGGCAGGGAGTGGTTACAATCCATCTGTTCCACAGTTGCTTTTTCAGTGGTCTAAGGAATAACTAAATATGTGGTGGGTTACTGTAAGGATGATTATTCTGTAGTTGTATAAAACATATGGACCAGAATGAGCTGGTGTTAAAAAAAAAGAGTTTGAGTTTATACTGAGTCAGTGTAGTTTTCCTCTGTGTCACGGTTTGGAGCAGGTGATGTGTTCTACGAGTGTGGGTATATTTCTGCAAATTGCGGCATGTGTTTCAATTCCATGGGGTGAACATGTTTCATAGGAGAAATAATGGGTAGGAAAGTGTGGAAAGAAACAGAGGAGAGGAGCAGCCACTTGAGTGTCCAGTCTGTGCTGAGGGAATTCTTCTGGAAATAGTGCGTATATACTTTTCTTTGTGCATTCTACTCCCCTTCTGGTTACCTTTATTTAAAAAACTGTTGTCTACCAGAAACCAATCAATAAACTCTAGGAAATGTTTCTGAGGCTTGAAGTAGGGATTTCTTCTCATTTCTTTGTCCATTACACAAGACGGATACTGAGGGCCGGTGAGATGGCTCAGTGGTGTAAATGCCTGCCTTGCAAGCGCGAGGGCCCGAGTTCAACTCCCGGAACCCACATACGAAAAAGGGGCCGGTGATATCGCTCAGCGGCATGGGCGCCTGCTGGCACGCGAGGTCCTGAGGTCGACACCTGGTACCCACAAAAAAAAAAAAAAAAAAAGACAGATACTGAACAGAGCTTTCCATTTCTTCTTTCTGTCACAACCTAATATATACTACTTGGACCATGTCCCTGTTTCCCATGGATCTTGAGACACATAATGCAGACATCTTGGGGATGTCCAACAGAAATCTTTACCTAAATGGTCCCATGTCTTCCTGTTCCGTATCCATTTTCACCTCCACAAGACATGCTTTATGAATAAATCAATGTATCTTTTATTATTAGCCACATTTCATTCTCCTATCAAGAATTTTACTCATCGGATCAGAAAGCGTGACCCAAGAAAATGACCTGCACATATCTTTGCTGGCCTTTTCCAAAGTTGACATGACATGCATGGGTTCAGAGCTACTTTATATATTCCTTCAGGCTGTTTATTCGAGGCAGAACTGGAGGACACAACTACAGAAACGGAGGACACAATTGGCATTTTTACAGCTTTCCTTTAGATCTTTCTGTAGCCTCACAATCACCGTCTGGATACAAAAGATAGTGAAGAAACCCATTCTGGTCTGGGCACATAGAAGAAGAAGAAAGAAAAATCTTGCCTGAAGGCTCAAACTGGGACCAGAATTAGAAGCTAGAACATACACTAACCCCCTAGTTCCTGTTTCCTCATCTGGCCTCTCAGTTTTTTTTCCTCCTCTGTACAATTGCTGAGACCCACCCCCAGTAAGAGATCACTAACAAGCTACAAGTAATAACCCTTATTGAAAATCCTAGTAGGTTGGCCACAGTGGGCATTGGGAAAAGGCTTCAGAGGAGGGAGAAAGCCAAACACAGTTATGGCCATTCGTCTTCATAACATCGCCTGATTTCTCCTCTTGCAAAACACCCACTCACTGTGAAAAGTGGAAAGTGGCCAGTGGAGGTGTGTCTCTTGTTAGATTTCTCTCCCCATATATTTCTTCTGGAAAAAATAAAAACATCTCCCTTGAAATGCCTTTTATGTTGGTTGTTGTTTCAGCATAGTACAAATAGAATAAGGAGAAATGAAAGAAAACACCCCAGTAGTAACTCAGCATCTTGATTTTGAGCATGTTCAGTGCAGGCCAAAGACCCTCAGGAGTTAGCAGAAGGCTGGCTAGTGGACAAGGATTGTTTAGTGTAATTGGTGATTTGTAGACTAAGTTTGGACTCAGGACTTTTGCTTCCCTTAATAAAGCAGTCACTGCACTGGTCAGGAATAGGAGAGAACAATGCCTTACGCAAGTGGAACAGGCTGACACAGAGACAGGATCCTGGTGGTTAAGAATTGTCCCTTTTGGACTAAGATGTCCCTCATGGCTGTGCCAGGATTTACACAACAGGGCTGGGTTTCCATGATAACTAAATGCTACTTTCATCTCCACAGTCTTGGAAGGTTAGGAGTGTTCACGTCTGTGAAGTACCAAGGTGGACACTCCAATAAACAGCTTTTCTTCTCATATTAGTTGAGCAGATGGCTCCCTGCCCCCTGCTGTTTGGAAATTTCTCATCATTAAAATGAGTGCATGGGATACTGTTTTTATGCTTTTGACCGCTCTGTCCCCTGCTGATAGAATGAAACTCTGCCCTGCTCTTTGGTGGCTGGGCTTGCGCACACAACAGAAAGGAAGCAATCTGTGGTCTGGCCTGGCTTGCCCACTAACCAGCTCTGTGGCCTTAGGCCTGTCCTGTACCCTCCTTGGGTCTCCATTTCCTCACCCGTTGGTTGGGGGATCTGGACTAGATGTTGTTTATAGTGTCCAATCCTTATATTCTACAAATTCTAAGCAATGACATCTCCCCAGAGAGTTTGAGCTGAGTGGAAACTTCACATCACACAGCTCCAAATGCCACACAATTAATTATGGAATTCCAGCAATCAACTCCCTCCTTCGCTCTCTACCCCCTGCCTGCCTGCATTAATGACATTTGCAGAGCCTTCTGTTTGGAACATGTCAGTCCCAGGCTAATTGGCATCTTTCCATCAATGTGAAAGGGAGCTAAAGGGGTGTCTGCTTAGAATTCTCCTAATTCTCCTCTGTGGGGTGGGAGCGGGATGTGCCCAGCTTCTCATCTTCCTCAGGTGTTGAAAAGTCTATCCTGACTGCATTAGCTTTTGTTCTGGTGTCTTCAGGATGCAGAGATGTTTGAGAGATCACACCGAGGAAAATGACATCCTACAGTCCATGATATTTGTGGATACCCTATGCCAGTTTATAATCACACACCAAAATGGTTGGGGTTTAAGAAGGAAAGCAAAGGAAGTGCTCTTGGCTGTTCGTTGCAGTATCATGGAAGGCTGAGGAGCATGGACTCCAGAAGTCACATTCCCTGGCTTGAATGTTTACTTGCTATTGAGTCAGCCATGTTGCAAGGGAAATTGACTTTATTTGCCTGTTTCCTTTTCCTTAAATAAAAGGACCAATGTTATATGATTAAATGAAATAATGCATAATAATTAGCATAGAACTCTTACAAGACCTCTTAGCATTAAAATTATCATGTTTGACATTATTTATGGCTGACTCTCATTTGCTATGTCTGCCTTCTTGTTTGTTTTTGTTTTGTGATACTGGGGATTAAACCCAGGACCTTCACACTGAGCTACAAGCCCAGACCTTTCTTATTTTTTATTTTGATACAGGGTGTCCCTTAGTTGCCCAGGCTGGGCTCAAACTTGCGATTCTCCTGCCTCAGCCCCCTAGAATGCTGGTTTTGTAGCAGTTGGTAGCAGTTCATTCCTACATACTGTCTTGACCCCTGGCCCTATGGGCTCCTTTGTCATGACTCCTGTGAAACTCACTGTTCTTGGGTAACTATTGAGTAAAATGCTCTTCTTTTGGGGGGACCCTCTTCTCCACACTTCCTTACTACCTTGGGATGTTCTAACCTGAATTGCAGAACAGTACCCAGTTACCTTTGCAAGAAAGAAGACACTTAACCTTGGAACGGTGCAGCTTTGATGGTTGCTTCTGACATGCACTTGGCAAGCATGAAGTATGCAATCAACACACATCAAGAGACACTTAGTAGGGCCGGTGACATAGCTCAGCAGCATAAGCGCCTGCCTGGCAAGCGCGAGGTCCTGAGTTCGGTTCCCGGTATCCACACAAAGAAAAAAAAACAAAAAAAAAGAGACGCTTAGTCTACTAAGGGGGGGGGATGATGCTAGTGCTTCGCACAGCTTGCCAAATAGAGATCTAGCCTGTGTTAATTGTTCAGTAACCAATTCCACTTTTTTCTCTCTATTCCTTTCCTTTAGTACCAACAACTGGGACTCTGCAGCATGCAGCAAAAGACATAAGACTTTCTTAAGAGGAGGGGAAGTAGAAGCAATTCATTTAATGTATCTCATCAATTGTACAGCACATTTACTCCATGGATTCAGGACCCTGCATGTCCGTTCTCTTGAAGGTAAATCCAAATCGCTGATGGCATCTTTACGGAAATTCCACATTAAATGGAAATACGATGACGAGGCCATCAGCTAAAAAGAATTGGCTCCTTACAGGGTATTCTTCTCCCCCCCACCATCTGTATTATCTTTCAAAGCATTATCCTTGAATATCTCTCCCTTGGGCCTTTTCCACAGCAGCTCTTAGAAGGTCAGCTTTGGTAAGAGACAGTAAAATGTCCAGATCATAGAACTAAATTTAACAATACACCTGATACTGGGAACATATCACCAAGAGTAAGTAGTCACTTGTAAAAATGATGCCATACTGTGTCTAAAAGTTGCCTAATTTGTAAATGTAAAAGCATGTGTCAAACAACACTCAAATTAAATAAAAAAGATTGCCTGATTCCTGTTACTGGAGACAGAATAAGGCTTGTACCAAAGCTTCTGTGAGTTCCTCCCTGAACCATTCCGATGGTTATGCCTGAATGGCTGTGCCAGCTGCGGAAATTGAGGATAACCATAATTTATAGTCAGTTTATACGAGAGTCATGTTGGGACTGGGTGTCCATCCTAAGAATAACACAGGATGAAGAATGGGACTGAACATAGTTGGCACAAGTGACTTAAGCCTGAATTTGTACATCATAAGACTATGACGAGGGAAATTTTCATGTGATCCAGTTATGTGGCCTGGGAGTGGCCTTGACATGGATTTGACTCTTATTCCAGAAGAGAATCATTGTGTGTGCGTCAATGGTGAGCATAGACACTTTCAAGAGTTAGTCATGAACCAGGGATGGACTAAAAAAGATTAGAATAAGCAGGTGAGGAGGGGATAATGGGAGATGATGGAGATACTGAGAGACTATAACTTTGGAGAAACAAATTCTCTTTTTCTGCCTACCCTCAACTCTTTGCTGAAATACCAAAAGCTAGGCCCATGCTGCATGCAGAAGAGGAATTTAAGATTTTCTTATAGGAGGAAGAAAACCAAGGGCAATTTGTGTGATGCATTTTATTGATTATATGGCTCTCATACCTCTTGAGTTCGAGATAGCACACATCCAGTCTCCTGTCTGCGAGTTCAAATCATCCATGGCATATTTATAGTGTCTTCATCTTCTACAGCAGGGAGGAAAGGAAAGGAAAGGATGGGAGATGGTGTGTGTGTGTGCGTGCATGAGCATGCTCATGTGAGGAACAGAGAGAGGGAAACCTGCGGTGGAGAAGCCTAGTTACAAATGGACCACAATTAGTATTTGAAGCAAAAGTAGGGCATGGAAGAAGTCAGAGGGCCAGGATTATGCAGTCTTTAAGAAACAGTTTTTGGAGATTTCAGGGAATTCTAAGTGTAACATTAGAAAGAATAATCCTTTGGAGAGTTCTGAATATCTTAGAGCCCAGTTCCAAAGAAACAGGTCTTATCTGCTACCAGAAAAAGGGATACTGAGAAAAGAGCCTGTGACTAGCTTGTGGGTGATGACAGCACTGAGGAAGAAAAAGTGGCTTTTCAGGGTGAGGAGCCAAATGCCTCACGTGTGGCATAGACTTCAAGCCTGCAGAATTGAGCAGAGCTGAGCTCCAGACGCTATGTGGAGGAGAAGCTCCTGGCTGTTCAGAGGAAGAGCTGATGGAAGGAAGAGCCGATGAGGTGGGGAGGCTGCAGATCCGTCCCTTCTGCAGGGCATGTGACACTGAAGAAGCTGAAAGAGGAGATGAGCAGCTCAGGGTGTGGACAGACTTGGTCTGCACAGGAGACAATGGTCACTTTGTTCTGGGGGGCCCCTGGATTTGGGGTTCCAAGTCTCCCTCAACAGCAGAAGTGGGTTCCACTGGCTAGTGGGGGAGCTTCATTTTCCATTCTCCGTATCGCAGCAGTTGGTAATTTCCAGGCACAATGGCTTAGATCCTGCCTGCCCAGAAGTCTCTGGGCACCTTAAACCAATTACAATTCTTCGCTCCTGTTACAGATTTGAAAATGTATCTGGGAAAGTGTCAAACAGCATTGAGAACAGGCTTTGGGCCTCAAATATACCGGTAGTGACCTCTTTACCCTCAATTTTCCCTGGATGTCAGGACACCCCTCTGTGGGGTGAAGTACATAAATTTAATCTGGTTGTTCATAGCAGGGTTGAGTGGAGGGACTGATCAGTTGTCACTCTGGGAAGTGACAAGCTCACAGTCCTGTCAATGATGGGCGAAGAAGCACAAGCTGGCATTTGCTACATCCGTGTCACCCGAGGAAGAAGCACAGAGGCCGGGGGCATCCTCCCAGGAGTCCCTTTGTTAAGACAGTTTGCACACATCTGGAGAGCAAATGAACCCCTTGGCAGTCTGTGAGAAAAGTCCACTTCTGAGCCACTTGGTGGATTCCTATTCAACCACCTAGCAGATGTCAAAAATGGTTTGGCAGCTTAGGATGTTCTGCCTCTTTCTCTTCAGAGCTCACAACACATGTTTGTCTGCAGGGAGCCTGGCATGTTCTCTTTTTATTCCAAGTGTGGCCCACAGATCAGATTCTTCAGCATCACCTGGACCTTGCTAGAAAGGCAGAATCTCAGGCCACCTCTGGAATCAGAATGCGTATTTCCACAAGGTTTTCAGATGATTTGTATGCATATTAATCACTGTGGTGTAGAAGTCTCTAAATACCTAGTTTCACTGGAAATAATTCTATAGCTGTTACTGTCATTATTCAGACAGACGGCAGTATCTTTCCTTTATATAAAACAGAATATAAACTTTTTTGCTCAATTCAGCTGAACGGTGTTACCTAAGAGGAGAACATTAACCCCACACCCTAGATCATAGTTTTCCATGGAAATCAGACACAAATCGAATAGAAAGGAAAGGCAAGGAGCATTCAATTTCTTTTAGGCTGGGTACCTAATTCCTTCCAGACCCAGGGTCAGTGTTATTTTTATGCCTCAGTTGAACTGTTTGTCTACCTGCACATATGAATGTGTGTGTGTGCATGCACGTGTGCACCCACTGCCCACATAAACCCTAGCATTCTACTGTATATTAGGCATCTTCCGACAAGCCAACCTGCTTAATCTCTGCAGCATCCACTTCCATTTATTTTTTGATAAAATTATGGTGTTCTTTGCCTCAAGAACATGGTCTGTGAAACTATGGAGCAAATAAGGACTCAGGGAAGTGAGACAATCTGTCTCCTTAAAGTCACCTTCACCCCTCTGGGTCTGGCACCACCTGATCCTGCTTGGCCACTCTTCAGCCCATGCCTACACAGCTCACACCAGAGTGTGTCCTCTGAGACAGCCTGGAAAGGCAGGTTTGGGAGGAAAGCATTGCAGGATGCACCTCATGTACTGTGTATATAAGAGAAAAGTTATATAATTTCTTCTAAGTATACTGCATATCATTAGAGAAAAACAGCACCGGGGGTTCATCTAGAGGTAATCCTTGTGCTCCTCCCACTTCTTTTCCTGCCTCATTGAACTCCAACCTGGTTAACAATCAGGATCCTGAGTATGGATTTTCCCAGTTGCAGTCTATACCTTTTATTCCAGCCCTGCCTAGGAGTCGTTGCGTTTTGATCCCTGGCACCTTAGTGTGTGACAGTGAAATGAGATTAGGCTTCAGAACCAAAGTAGGGTGGATTTGCATCCTAACTTTGATGTTCCTCAGTGTTCTGATAATATATAGGTGAAGTTCCTAAACTTTCAGGCCTCATTGCTCTTGAGTGCTAAGTCTTCTCTTAAAAATGATATTATGAACACCTTTCCTGGAATGAACATGACACAAATGTCATATATCTACCTTACTAAGTATATATTAGCTTCTTAGTAAATACTGACTAAACCGAATTGCATTTGGAGTACAATTTAAAAATCAATATGCCGTAGAAAAATATGAGTCCCAGCTGTGTTACTAAGTAGCTGAAAGTTCTTAGATAAATCACGTGTCTTGAGAGTCTTTTTAGGATACAAGAAAAAGAAATTGAGAAATTTCAAAGCTGCCTTACCCATAATTTTCCTCTAGGATTCCAAAGTTGTGAACTGCTACATGTTATGGCTTAGATCTAAAATGTTCCCCAAATTCTCATGTGTTCAGAGGTGAGGCTTCCAGAAGGTGACTGGATCATGGGGTTCTTCACTCCTTAGTGGATTCATTCACTGACCAGCTCATAGTGGAACTGCCGTTAGGGAGTAGGGCCTGGTTGCAGGAGGTGGTCACTGGGGGCGTGGTCTGGGTGTATTTTTATCCCCAGCTTCTCTCTGCTCTCTCTCTTTGGTGGCCCCCATATGTCAAACAGCTTTCCTCTGCCAAGTCCTGCCACCAGGCCATTCCTGACTTGGAACCAACTGTTGATCGTAGACTGAATATTCTGAAATTGTGAACCAAAAAACTTTGCCTTTATGTTCAAGGTGCCAGATATTTTGTCCTAGTGACAGGAAAGTGACTAATGTACTATGCTACTCTTCTACAACAAATACCATATTCATAATTCACTAAAGTTTGCTGAGTCTTTCCCATGCCTTCATGTAGGTACGCTGCCGTCCATATTCCCAGGGGTGGCCTGTTGTTAGATTGTGGATTTCCCATGCCCTTCCTCCGTAACCCTCAAGAACATCAGGAGGTAGATGTAAGTATTGATGCTTTTGATGCAGCCTCCTAATTGAGGCCACTAATACCCATGCTACAGATGAATTATCATCCTCATGGCACTGGTGCTCTGTTTAGAGATGTGGCAGATAATCAACAGACCTTTTCAATATCATTGGTAAAATTCCAACTGCGCTGAAATGTAAGACATGTACATTATGATTTCTGAATTCCTGATATTTGATCAGCAAAGTCCAACAGTTTTTCACTTGAGAGATGACCTAACTGCAGGAAGCTATATCTAATGCTGCATTCCTAATGCCCAAACATCATGGCACCTCTGTCGAGGCAAGCACCTTGAAGGGCAGTGAAATTGTTTCCCAAGGACTTCTGAACTCAGGCCCAAGATCACCTGAAGGTTAGAAAATTAGAGGCATCGTTTGGAACCGGAGCCTACTTCAGAGACTGAAGTGAAACTGTGTGCATCTCCAGCTGGTATCTTCTCAACTCCTCCCTTTTCCTTGTTTCCCATGTTTGAACCTGGGGATGACTCCTGGTGAGTGATTATGGAGATTCACAGAAAGAGATCATTTCTCAATTCAAACTATATGGGCCTGGTTGGAATGAAGACTGTTTTTTTTTTGGCCTCTACTGTTTAGAAACTAATGAAATTAATGTTTAAAGAAGAGTAACAAATGAAATGCTGCATCTGCTCTGCAGTGTCCTGGCTCACTGGGACGTGAAATGAGCCAGACTTAGACCTATGATATTTCCCCAAGAGATTGTTCCAGGAGAAGCCAGGGTAGATGATGCAAAGATTAAGCACTTCTCAGAAGAAATACTGCAACATCCTATCTACTGGTGTTTTATTGTCATTGTGCTACAGCCAGGAAACATGTGGCCAGAAGTCTGCAAGAAACCCTCCTATTTTCAACATAGCAAATTATAATTATTGAACCTAAATGCCATGTGAAATTGAAACCAAAGGACAGAATGCATTGCAAGTCAATTATTGATCTTTAAATGAAGAAAGAAATTCATGGCCATCTCGATAAGTGTGCCCACCATCCTCCAGCCCTGGCAGCTTCTTGGGTCACCAGGAAAATGACAGAGGGCTGACTAATAGTGGCTTCAGTTTGCAGAGATTATGCCATCCATCATAAGGGTGATTCTGCTTCTCCTTATGATATTATTGATGATCAGTTGGTGGTATTACCCATGATGGATGAAGCCAAAAAGGTTAGTAGAGAATTCTGTGAGCATAGGGACAGAAATGAGAAGTCAGGCAGATAGAAGAGCTCCACAACCCTAACATTTCAAACCCTTTGGTAGGAAAATAGAACTGAGTAAAAACTAGTCAGGACTGGATCCAGATAAGGTTGCCTTTTTTGGTAGTAGTGTTTTCCTTAGTGAATATAAAGCCACACAATAACCAAAGGAAAATCTAAAAAAGAGAACATGAAGCAGTAGTATCTGACAATAAAAATTGCTAGATAAATTGGTTATTCAGTGAAAAAGAATTTTGTTTTTGTCAGATACAATTACCCTGGTTTATAATTCCTTGAAGCACAAATTATTTGAAATGTATTTTTTATCTGTAAAAGGTTAAAACTTTCTTTTAGGTCATAGGTAGAATCCAAATGAATGAAAAAGGAGAGCTGTTGATTTAAGAAGATCTGTGCCACATGCCTCCAAAATTTTCTCATTCAACATTCATTATTCAATATATTATTTATTAAGAATCCTATCAGGTGCCAGATTATCTTTCTGGAGTTACCAAAAAAGACAAGATGTCTTTTATGAAAAATAGAAGGAGCTACATTATGCAATGGGAAGAAAAACAGAAATAAAAAAACAAGAAAAGACATCCAATAACATTTTTTTTATATGTGGGTACCAGGAGTCGAACTCAGGACCTCGCACTTGCCAGGCAGGCGCTTATGCCGCTGAGCCATCTCACCGGCCCCCAGTAACATTTTCAAAGCTAGTTCTAAACTCAGAGAAGGCTGTAAGTCAAGGAGTTATGTGGAGTTGGTTGTCTTAGGTTTGGTGGTCAAGAAACTACTAGTTGTGGAAGGATGGAGCAGTTTGAGTAGACCAGTATTCCAGCTGAGGAAAAGAAGAAAGAAGAGGAGAAGGAGGAGGAAGAGGAAGAGAGGGAGAAAAAGAGGAGGGGGAGGAGGAGGCGGCAGAGACTAGCCCCACAAAACACAGATGTGTACAAGTCTTTAGTATGATGGCACCATGGGGGTCCTGGAGCCATTTAAAGCAGAGTGGCCAACTGCGTGAGGGGGAAGCTACAGAAAAGTGAGCTGATGACCTCCTGCTGTTTTCAGTGGGGATATTTGCTAACTCTGGACCTGGGCTGATATTGTCCCAGGTGTAAAACCACTGTTGAGGAACAGAGAATTTAGCAGAGGCTCCAGTGGTTGTTTGGAAATGTGGTTACCAACTGGAGATTTGAGGGGTTCTCAGCTGCTTTCCTGGTTTCTTCTTTAAGGCATTCCTCATTGTTGAATTTGTGCAATGCCTTAATGCTGAAACTTCACCCAAGTCCCTGAAAAGCAGAAAAGAACAGAGAAGATACCAGGGTTGGGCTTAGCATCCCTTAGAATTGGCATCGGCACTCACTGGAGGTCATGTTAGAAATGTCCAGCCTCTAAGGATTCACATTCTTCCCCCACACAAAATACCTTCACCACCCTCTTTCTACCACTTCTAAAGCCTTCTCATGTTATGGTTTTGATCTCAGGCTCGAGGTCCAGAATCTCATCACCTAAACCCATCCAGGTGTCAGTGAGAGTGCAGATCTGTCCAATGACCTAATCTCTAAAGAAAGAAGCTATTTGATCTCTGCTCCCACCTCTAACCTATATCCAATAGAAAGACAAGAATTGAGTAAACGCAACAGATATCTTCTACCAAAATAGTAGAGAGAGGCAGGTAGCACATTATCATCCTGGATCCTATTGCTTCTTGGCCTTTTGGCTAGGATCAAGTGTAGAGGTCCTGATCCACTGCTGGGCACGGACACTAGTTCCTTGATTAGGGTCCGGTCTTTCCCTGTGGGACTGGTTCCACAGTAGCTGGTCTGCATTCTACTGGTTCTAGTGAGTCAAAGAGCCATCCTGGACTCTGTGAGAGACAGTATAAATAAGAATTTAAATGTTAGGTATGTTTAGAGAACAGCTGCCATGGTGTTATAAACTGCCTTACATGTATTCAGATATATGTGTATTGTTACTTTAAGAAAGATAAAGGAACAGGGAGGGAGAAAGACAGAGACACACACACAGAGAGAGGGAAAAAGAGAAAGAGAGAGAGAGAAAGAGCACCTTTATTTTTTTATAGATTTCAAATGATCTTTACTTATACACTTTAAGATGTTATTGAGGCCAACTTCTTAACTTTGAGAAAATACTGAACTTGTCTCATAATTATACTACTTTTTTTTTTTTTTTTTTTTTTTTTTTTTTTTGTGGGTACCAGGGGGACGACCTCAGGACCTCGCGCGCCAACAGGCACCCGTGCCACTGAGCGATATCACCGGCCCCTTTTTCGTATGTGGGTTCCGGGAGTCGAACTCGGGCCCTCGCGCTTGCAAGGCAGGCGCTTACGCCGCTGAGCCATCTCACCGGCCCTAATTATACTACTTTTAAAAGTGTGATGTTTGAAAAGTCATTTAATCCTTGAAGCCCTTTTATTCTAATTAATGAAAAGAGAATCCAAACTATTCTGATCATGTGTTTCTTGCGAAGATAGAATGAGACGATGTGTGTTAAACAATACTCAGTCCGACAAAGGGCATTTTGTACATGCTGTGCAAGTGGTAGCTTCAAAATAATGCTTATAGGACGGAAGCATAGATAAAAGATTTTAGGAATAGCCTGAAGTTCTGTGTTCACAGACTCAACTTGGCATGCATTCTTAATAAGAAACAGGGGCCAAGTGACATAGATTTTGAGAAATGTACTGTTTCTTAGTGAGTGTAATTTGTCTTCAGTAAGAAAATGATCCTATTTGTATGAATGATGATCGCAATTTCCCCTCAAGGGAGGGTTGACCATCATCTTAGGACAAGGGAAATCCTATTACTGAAGGAGGAGGGAAGCCCTCTGCCCCTTGGAAGCATCCAGGAGCTTGGTCAATCTGCGGACTCTGAGATCCTTCAAGTCCAGTAGCCAGTAGTCAAATAGCAAGAGTCACTCTTTATATTTTGTAGTAATTTCCTTCTATCATCTCCCAAGTCTTCTCATTAAAGCTGTGGCTTGATCTCTGCTCCATAGGGATTAAGACAAACATCTGTGCTACTCTAGGAGGGCAAGTACTCTCACACTCATCCTGAAGCCAACGTGATCGCAGCAGTTCCGACACAAGTAAGAACAGCGACCTTGATGCTGAAGGACCCAACTGGCCAAGGCAGAGGCCATAGCAGATATTGCTGCAGCAGTGGGGAAGAATCACGACTGCCCAGTGGCCTCTTCAAAAATACTCGATAAGAGGGAATCCCAAGTGACCACAACAGTTTGGATAAATCATCATAATTTGGTTAGAAACTTAAGAGTAACCTGATTTCACCTAAGAATGGTAAAGTTTCTACATACTACTTACACCTGTCTGCGATCCCCTTGAAAATACATTGAAAGGGTAAAGTTAGGTTGGAGACTGTGCCAGAGAATGGTGCACAAACATAGTTAATCTGTTGCCTGGATCGGGGGTTTCATGTTATTTATGCTGGGATCTCCAAGTGTCTCTGAGTGTGTACAAGTGCCTGTGTGTGCACAGTTTGCAGAGGGCTCTATCAAAACCTTTTGCCTGTGGGGCAACATGGACAGAAAAGAATTCAAACTTTCCTTGGCCAGAGAAGGTCATAAATACATCAGTTAATGTGTTTTGTCTTAGTGTAAAGAGCTCTCTGTGTGATTTTTGTGATAAAATGTGTCTCTTTTTCCCCAGTCCCCCACTCACTTGTGTGTCCAGTAACTCTTACGATTCAAGAGCTCACCTTGCTCTTTTCATGTGTTATTTCATAATGCCCCAATTTCTAGGATCCTCTCAGTCTCTGTTCTTAACTACTTCACATTTATTGTAGATTATTACTTAAAATGGGAAGGGATCAAGAAATGGAGAGAGGAGAAGGGAGGGGAAGGGAAGGGGATGACAAAAGAATTGAGATGTGTAATATACATGTACCAACTCCCCAGAAGGAGTGTAAACACTAAGTACTGCAAACATGGACTGATAAAAAATAAAAACTGAAAAAAGAAATGATATATAGTTGAGGGGAATCACATTTTAAAATTTTGTCAGTTGAGTTTTAAGTCAACCTTCTCAAAGGTGGCTGAATGTCCCTCCTGTCAAGTTCTTGGGTGGTATGACATGGCCATTGAGTAGATAGGACATTTTTGTACTTTACATATAAGCTTTGGTTTTCAAGTTGGACACATGGCAAAGAGAACAGTGAAGCATAATATTAGGGACTGTCATTCCAGCCCATCTGTATTCAGTTTATTCCCAGAGCACCTTCAAGAGACGCGCTGAACTTTAGTGTGTACACCAGCACTTCCTGAACCACGGGCGTGAACTCGTGTGTTGAGCTACCCTTGCTCCTGACCTCTGCACACATCAGCAGACAATCAGCAATAGGAGCTGACACTGCAATCAGGGAAACACACACCAGACAAAGCTGAGACAAAGCGTAGCCTGACTCCCTTTTCACACCTCTTCCGGCTCATGTTGCAGGGATCTGTTAATAGCTTGTATTACAAGAATCCCCAGGGCTGTGTCCACGTTTAGAATCTTCAGAACAAGAAAAAAGATTTCCATGTGGATGGGGGTGCTGGGCAGCACTGGTGCATATGTTCTGGAGGTCAGAGAGTTAGGAGTGAGGTGGAAAAGAGGAAGAGGCTTTAGGAAACAGCAGTTCCAGAGCTGGCTTTCCTGCTAAAATGTGCGACAAGATTGCAGTTGAGTTGCTTCCATTTTTCACTCTTTCCTCTTCTACCTATTCCATTAATCCCTGGCAGACCCTCTTCTCTCCAGGGATCCCAAATTGTTTCCCATGCCTCTGTCCTCAGCCCTCCGTTCACACCCCCGTGTGGTATGACACCTTAAAGTAGGGGGCCTCCAATGGCACCACCATTTCTACAGAAACCCTTTGAACATGGAAAAGATTTCAATATTTAAAGAAATTACTGTAATAACCAATTTTCTGGTTAGAACTAACATGGAACCCAGCCTCCCTGTCCCACTACATCATTATCCACTCGATATCCCAGGGCCGAGCGCCACCTGTCATATCCTTTTAAAACAACAACCTGACTGATGAAGGTGAGTTACAGTTGGAGCAGAGGAAGGTGGGTGTTTGGATTTCATTGCTGTGCAGGCCACCAGTTTTGCAGAAAAATGTTTTTGTTTGTTTGTTTGTTTCATCCTGAATCTATCAAACAAAAGATTACAGTCAACATTCGCACAAAGAAAAGTGCACCCAAATTCCAGAAGGGCAGTGCCAGGGTTATTTTTCAACTGTGTTTGTCTTGATCCTTGTCTAACCTCTTGGTCACGGTAAGCAGATGGTAAATATGCTCAGAGCTGGGAGCCCAGGGCTTCCTGCGAAGCAGCTCCAGAGCTGCCCAGAAACCACAGTCACTGAAGACATTCCCCAAAGGGCTTTCAGAGTACAAATCTCTTTAATTAAAATGGGAAAAGCCATAGTGACTGAGGTGATTGGAGATTGGCTGAGAGCGGAGGGGGAGGGGACCGAGGAAGGAAAGGGAAAGAGAAGAAATAATAAATATTTTACAAGTGTTTTCAAACACTGGCCATCTAACACCCAGTGGAAAATGCCACTTGATGGATTATATTTTGGGTTGGAAAGTGAGGCTAATTCCATGTAATGAGAGGTGAATGGGACTTCAGGCCCTTATCCAACCACAAGAGACCCCTTATAAAAGAGTCTGCTCTTTCAGTCATTAATTTTTTATGAAGTTTAATAGGCCTGAGCCTAGAGACTTTCTGTGGTGTTGATTAGCTTCATATTTCTCTCATTAGTGTAGAATCTGATTAGCTCTTATAAAAAGCATTTCATCTCAGGCTCAAGCATGGCAACCACATTGGTCTGATATTAGGAATTGCAAGTTTGATTCACTGGAGGAAACACACATCCCAGGGACAAAGGCCCTGGCCTCTTGCTGCCACAGGATGCGAGGACTGGCAAGACCAGCTGTCTCTCACACTTCGCTGGCTGCAGAAGGAGCCCTTGGCAATTGGATGGGGCAGCCTTGCTGGCAGACAGCAAAGCTAGTGCACTGCAAAGACAGATGACCCAGTAGAGCAGGCCACAGTCAGGATTTGAGTCAGGTTTGATCAGGGAAACAAAACTGTTATGAGTGATGTAGAATAAAGGTGTTATTAAAGGGACTCTGTCTTCTACTTTGTAGCAGCTGGTGGAGCAGCTTGCTGCCCAGCCTCTGATGTAGTTGCTATAGTCAGCTAGACCAGTCGTCAGTAGGGCAAGTTATCTACATGAATGAGAACAGAGATAAACTGAAACCCCTAAGGATACACTGCAATCCCTCCGTCTCTTACCACCTCCAACCTTGCAGCCAAGGATGACTGACGAGTGGAAACTGCTATGCCCTTCACCATAGAGGTGTGTACATACGTGGTCCAAGACGCAGAAGAACTGAAGAAGGAGATCCGGCTGCTTTTCAAGGAGCTGAGGTTTAGGAGCTTCCCCAGGCTAAGGCGATGAGCCAGCTGATCAGTGGGAATGTGGAGGAGCTGCTGTGGTGCTGATGCCGGCTGTCAGCTGCAGAGAGTCCTTTATTTCTGCCTTCCAGTTCTCATGATTCTCAGTGGCTAAGACCAACCAACAGCCACATAGGGAAAGGAATTCTGGGAACTGATCCAGTGTAGTTAATTTGACACACAACAGACCCACACAACCAGTCCCGAGTAACACATTAAATAGAATGACTTGATACGAGTGGTGATCTCTGGTGTACAAACAACACACACGAGAGGTGGTACGCAGTGAGGACCCGATCGCTGAGAGATGCTGGGGTAATTTAGGCTGAAAGATTTATTCTCTCACAGGTTACAGGTACCCAGGACTATCTATGCCCAGAAAAATTTAACGAAAAAATAAAACATGATTTAAATCACAACGTATTTCCCTAGCATATTTTCCCTTCCACTTTCTTTGAATACCATTCCATTTATCTCCTCCCCTCCCTCTTATTTCACTGAGAAAATGAAAGCTTTGTGAACATCCCAGACTCCCGCCACTATTAGCAACCCACTGCCAGTTATTAGGACCCCTGCAGTAGACCCCAATCTCCTGCCAGGTGTTATTGCGCACGGTGGGAGAAAAAAGACAAGAGACACAATGCCAAGTAATGGGGATCTGGGCTGTCCAGTTGTTCTGAGGGAACAAAAGGCCATGAGGCAGCCAGAACCTCATTATTTATTGATCACACTCGCATTGGGGAAAATGGCAGCTGGATTTGGTAGACAAGTGGCTAGGTAGGCAAGGCTTGTAACAGGGAACGAAGCATTCTTGCAAAAGGGACTAGCAGCCAGATTTAGGTTATGGTTAACGAGTAACCCACTTTGTAGCCAATTCTGGGAAGGAATTTTCCTTTGAAGTTATGCAGGCCTCAGTGGAGACGTTATCTCATAGCTGAGCTCAACCATGGCCGTTGATGACAAACAATGCTAGTCCAACAGAAGCCGCCTGTTTTCATGAAGATACGTACACAGCCTTGGTCACACTCACTAATTAAACCGAAAGGCAATTTAGAGAAGTCCCCTCTATGCAGCCTGCACTGCTTGCACGGAAGCACAGTCACACTTGTGTCTAGGGGAGGGTGATGTGACAGTCCTCCACACACCACCACACCCGGGCCCCTGTGCACATCAGCATCCAGGCGCCTGTGTCCACTCGTCCTTGTTGCTGCATCACCTCCTGATACTCTCTTGCATACATAGAACAAGGTTGGCAGTTTTTCCCTATTTTATCTTCATCATTAATTTTCTCTATACTTGAATATCATCATTGGCTCACAAACAGGCAATTACCATCTCTTCTTAGTAACATAAAACTGTCTTTGCCATGTCATGTATCTATTAAAAAAATCACAAAGCACTTGACTTGCAGTTTTCTGACCATCTGGATTTGTCGACAGTATCTTCATGGGGAAGTTCAACACGGTCTTTGTTCTTTGCTTTTCCTGTAAATTGACAGCTTGATCTTGTTCATGTCTGATCCCTTCAGCAAGACTCTAGGTGGTGGTGAATTCTTTCACCAGGAGGCAAGTAATGTCTGTTTGTGTCTTTTTTGATGATGTTTGCAACTACTGATGTTAAAGTCCGGGCACATGATTTACCGGGGCAGGGATGGAGGAGAATAACATCCCTGTTAAATAACATCTATGGAAGAGAAGAGATTTAAAAGACATAAATATTGTAAGTGGGTGAAGCTGAACTACCATGTCTTAGGAATGCACAACTAACTGGTAAAATTGTAACGGAACACAGAAGGTGATCCCCTCAAAAATCAGAATATTGTATGTGGGATGGAGATTGACGCAGAGATGTGCCACGTGGAGAGGCTCCTGGGGTGACTGGCGGGGTTCTGGTTCTCGTTTGGGTTTTGGCACATGTGGTGTTTTCCTTATAAGAATTCATTAAGTCACATCTTTGTTTTGTGAGATTTCTCTAATCCTCCTTTATATTACAAGAGAAAGGCTCTGTTATTTCTGTCTCTCATCTCATAATGCCCATTCTCTATTAAACTAAGTCCAGCCAGGCCTTTGTGCTCAGCACTTCACTTGGATTGCTCTTGTCAAAATCTCAGCTGCTTGCAATTACTAAATCCAGGTTTAAGACTTGACCTTCTCTTACCTGCCCAGCTTTTGACGTGGTTCTCAATTCTTCCGGATTAACCCGCTTTCCTCAGCAGGGTACAGTCACACCCCTCACTGATTTGCCCTGTCTCCTGTTGGAATTTACTTTCTATTTACTTTCTATTACCTTGTAAAGGTGGAATACCCAAGGCTTCAGTCCTTGGCCACTTCTCTTCTCCACTGGTGATCTTATCCAGTGCAATAACTTTAAATAACTTTTATGCACTGATAGTTCCTAAACTTATAGAACTTCAGACTAGAACATCCAAGTACCTTCTGAACATCTTTACTTGGGCGTCTAACAGAATCTCATTTAATGGATTCCCAAACAAACGTCTTGCTCTCCTCCCTAGTCTACCTGCATTTTATCCCCTGCCTCACTCAATGACATCCCCATGCTTCCAATTGCTCATGACGAAGTTTAGAGTCCTCCGTGACTTTTGTCTTCCCCCTTATCCCTTATCAATCTGTGAACAAGTCTCATTGGCACCATCTTCAGAAAGCATGGCGATCCCAGTTCTTCTCCCCTCTGCTACAGCCACTACCTCGATTCAGACCTCGGGGATCTTTCCTGCCTAGAGCAGTGGCTTCGCTTTTTTTCTTGTCTCACCACAGCCTCCATACAGGCTGCTCTTGGGACAGCAAAGTTTTTGCAAATGGAAAGCAGTACATTTTACTGCCTTGCTCACCTCACATTAATGTCTTCTGTTTTCACTTAAACCAAAGCTTTTACAAATAGACTTCAATGATCCACGTGATCTGCCTGTCCTAGTTACCTCTTGACTTTATGTCCTGCTGTGACTCTCCTCTCCTTCCCTTATCTTGGACATCACTGGCCTCCTGCACTGGGCAGCTCTTGAACTGGTCAGTTTCTCCCCAACTTGAGGATTTTAATCACTAATATCCCTCTGCCACAATGGCTTTTCCTCCAGATAGCCACATGCCCCATTTCTCACTTGTATTCAAGTCTTTGGTCAAATGTCATCATCGTAATGGGGCCCTTCTTCAAGGACTTATTTATTTGTGCCTCTTGGTGCTCCCAAATCCCCATACCGTGTTCTATTGCTTCTGTGGGATTTTTTCACCTTTCCATACACTGTATAAGTTTCTTAATTGATTATGTTGAAGACTGGGTGTCTGTCTCTCCACAACAGAAAAAAGTTCCCCAAGAACAAGGATTTCCACTAGCCAATGTTTTGGTCTACGATCTCTTGGCTTGTTCTTTCTGCAAGGCAAGCACACATTTAATGAGTACAGCATCCATGTGTATTCCCCCCAAGAAAGCATTTTAAAAAGATAAATTAGACATTAAGATTGGGTAGTGAGCATTTTTTTAATTGTAGTATCATAGTATTAGTGAACAACATTGTCTAATTGCTTACATTTTATATGATTTTCCCATTTGAACATAAACTACTTATATGTTAATGTGTTACCTACTATTCTTTTACCAAGCCCATAATAGTTTTCATGTATAATGGACTCTGATCAATATGAAAACATGTTCATTGACTTGTAACAGTGATGCTGAATTCCATGGAGAACAGGAGAGATGAAACCATGTGCTCGGAAATGAAAGGTATATGTAGAAGGAATTGATTGCATTGCCTGGCATTGCTACAACCAGCCAGCCTAGTAACACATGTGCTTACATTTCAAGTCCTTCAGGGATGCTCCCATCATTCTCCTATCGTTGTTAATGTATAAATCTCATATTTACCTTGTGCCTCTATGTTCTATTCTCAGTGTGGTTGAGTAATTTTAACTGGGAAATCACCTTTTCCCCACACTCCCCTATCCAGTAGCAGTACAATCCATGGCTAAAGGGGGAGCTGAGCAGGGGGAGGTAGGGTATTTGCTTACTTTGGGATTTAACTTCAAATCTAAGAACTTTATTTTTCTCAAGATTTTAACTTTTCTTTGTTGATTTTCTAGACCAGACATGTAAGAGGCTGAATGAAATTGGGGGGAAAAACAGTCATCGCCAACTTCTTGAAGCCAAAACTTGTGTATTTACTGCTTCAACAAGCAAAAAACACAAGATTTTTTTCTGTTCATTTTTCATCCTTGAGCTACAACAAAAAGAAAGAGCTGAAGCCCTGACTTGGGCTCCTGATGCATGGTTATTTAATCTTTTCCTGATTCTGCATTTACTTGGCTCTGTCTGGAAAGGATGCAGCATTTGCCGTAATGAATGACCCCAGCAATTTCAGCTAATGGCCAGAATTGAAACCTTTGATAATCCCAGGTGAATAATGTTGTCTCAACAGACTGAAGGAGTCTTTTACCTGTCTGACACAATGATAGATGTAATTAGTTAACAGGGATAGTCAGAGGTTTTAGTGGAGGCATTAGCAGAGATTGCTCAGGTCATTCTTAATTATGCAAATTCTCTGTCTTCTTCAGACAGAATGCAAAAAAATAAAAAGAGTAAACACAGCTGGATGAAAAGATTTCAGGGAAACCAAAAGCTAGGAAACTCTTCAGAGAAGTGATTATGCATCTCCTGGGCTGGATAGGAGGACAGAATATAGCCAGGGATGAGGTCTTAAGTGTGGGCAGCCCCCAACTTTAGCCAACCGCCAGCAGCTGGGATGGCTGCTAAGGATGCTTGTCAAGAGACACGAGTCACATTGAACAGATATGACTGAAAAGAAGACTATCACAAGAGGTTTTCAGCCATTCCTAAGCAGTAGGCTCAATCTTTGGGAAAGACAGATGAATGAGTGACTTCAAGGATCCAGAAGCAGGAGAGGGTAGGGTGATGAGCTGGGGTCTCTAGGACTAAGAAGAGGAGGACAAGGGACACTGAAAGCCAGCTGTCCCCCACCTCTAAGTTTGCAGTCACCTTTAGATCCACTCTCCTCTGGTTTTCTCCTCTATTCCAGTTTGAGAAACTGCATGCTTCCACGCTGCTTCCTAGTGAGTAGTCATTGTTAGTGTCAAATCTGAGGGAAGGTGCATAATTCAACATGGCATCAAAAACAAAGGGCTCTTTGCATCAGACGTGTTTATTTTTCCTGTAAGGCTTTGACACGTCAATGGTTGTCACCCGCGGTTGAGTGAAATCTTGGCATGAAATCAATTTGATGTCCAGTGTCAAGCAGCTTTCTTTAATGTCCCTGGTTAAGTCAAGAGGGACTTTGCATCCTGGAGGAGAGGCAAATGAATGACCTGGGGTCAATCACGCAGGCTTGACAGGGATCCAGCTGGTCCCCAAAAGCAGTCAAGGGAAGGAAGTATTTAGGCAGTAATTCTTTCGAGTTGGCTTGCAAAGACTCCTGAGTATAACACAGGGAATCGCTGATTGCTCTCCTTACCTGTTACAAGGGGTGGCTAATACTAGGGCCTGGCTTTTCAGCTTATCTCTTAAGATTTTCCTTTCTTTCTGTGGTTTTAAGGAGGTAAACCAATGAAGTATTTTAAACTTTAGACAACTCACAACCAAAAATTTATACAGCATGAATGTAAGTTTAAAAGGACAAAATGTGCATATGCTGGGTCACCGTAGGTGCTGTGAGGAGGGCAAAAGTGGAAAGAGCTTTCGGTGTTAGCACTGTACTGCCCTGGCTTTAAATTCAGTCTCTGTCCCTTTTCCACTAGCTGTGTGGCCTCATGGAACTCATTTAAATCCCTGAGACTAAGCTTCCTCCTCTGTAAAATGAAGATTACAGTGCCTATTTGAGGATTAAAGGAGTTATAGTTTGGTACACTTAGATCTTAAGGCATAATTTTCTGGAGAGAAAATTTATTGAAGTTATATCAGAAACAAGGCAAAATCTTAATATCCCTCATTTGCTCTTTAAGAGACAGAACCCACTGCTCAACCGATTTTATGCAAAAACCTTTGTACCAATGATGACATTCCATATATAAAATAATATTTTTACATTCCACTTTCATGTTGTCTTGAATAGAGACTAGGATAATTAAGAGTTTGTCTATATGTTTAACAAAACACAAATGATTTAAAAGAAGAGGGCGATTTAGAAAGACCACCCCATTTCTGAAAATAGATGTTGTTACAGGAAAATAATTCAAACTGGATTCCTGGGATTGTGCTTTCTATGTGCAGGGCATCTACTCCGAGTGGTTTACAAATAGTAAGTCATCCATAGCACACCCAAACTGTAGGTGTGCAGGGAATTAACCATTATCATCCCCATTGTGCAGATGAGAGAGCTGAAGGGTCTAAGCATTTTGGTCAATCAGTCAATATCCCAAAGCAAGTAAGAGGCAGAATTGGGTTTTGCATTAGGGAGTCTGGCTCCCAAATCCATGATTTTAGGTGGTGGGTTGTGCTGTTTTCTTCATATCAGCACATAGTACAGGATTCGCTTCTGAGTCTACAAGAGTCTAAATGTGCCATGTTTCTATAATAGCTTTCTAGGTATGAGCCACTAGTTCTGTGTGTGTGTGCGTGTGTGTGTATGTGTGTGGTACTAGGAATGGAACCCAAGGCCTTGTGCATGCTCAGCAAGTGCTCTACCACTGAGCTACATCTCCAGCCCAGCATTATTCCAGATAAACCAAGTAGGTTACTAATTGCCTAAAAGGAACATTAAGAAGGCATTACTAGTTCCTGTTACCCACGGAAATCATGAGACAATGATGATATGTGTCAGTTGACTAGGAGATGAGTTTACAATCACAATCTACAGTCTTTTTATTGATCCACTCACTATATAATCTTAGGATCAGAAAAGACTTTAAAAGCTAAGATTAGATTTTACTTTCTTCTGTCAACATCCAATCCAGGGAGTATCAACTTAGAATTAGTCCACTCCAATAACTGCAAGCAAGTTTCCTATAAATGCCAGTCCATCATCAATCTCAAGATGGCTCAATTCTTAAAAAATTAATAACAGCTTAATTGAAATATAATTCACACACTCTTTCAAAGTGTGCAATTCAGTGGTTCCTGGTATATTCAGTTGAGCAACGATGGATTTCAGGACATGCTACCTCAAAATATGGCACCTAGGCACAATTGGTGTTTTAAGCTGGAGGAAACCAAGCAAATCTCAGAAACAGAAGCAGGCTTTGCACACTAGAATCTGACCTGCTCTTCCCTGCTGGAGCAGGCCGTAGACTCCAGAAAGGTCACCCTATGAGCCTTCTCCTTCCTTTCTCCGCTCAAGATGCTCATGCATCAGGTGTTCTGCCCCCAACTGAAAGCAAAGAATGTCATACAGGGCACCAAGTAGAATCTACAGCAGGCCTTGATAGGTTCCTCCAGATCATTGCCATTGGATCAGGCCCTTTGGTCCTCTGCTCATATTCACCATGACTGTCTACTCATGACCAAAATTAAACATAAAAATACTTTTCCCCATTTCTTTGGGTCTTCAATATTTTTTTTATTTTAAAGAGAAGAAAAAACAAAACAAATCAAAAAAAGAACAAATTTTCAAAACAACATAATATGAGGGTAACAATGGTCAATGCATTACGTATTATTATCTTTAAGTTAGTTATTCAGGATACCAGGCATTAGCATTCAATTGTCCAAACATTATTGGCTCAAACCTTACTCTTCAATGAACTAAGTAAAATTGGTAGTGTATCTATCTAAACCATCTTATATATATATATATATATCTACAATTTTTTTTCCCTTTCCCTTCTTTCTTTTCCCTATTCCAGTCTCTTTTTCTTATTGACCATTTTCTTTTTGATTCACCGTGTCTATTGTACATTTTGGATCTTATTTACTCTTTCAGTTTCTTTTACTAGAGAGACAATATGATGCTTACACATGTGCGTCTGGTTTATTTCACTTATGAGTATTTTCTCGAGTTGCATCCATTTACCTACAAAAGTCTCCAGTTTACCCTTCTTTATGGCTGAATAGTACTCCATTGTATAAAAATACCACATCTTTCTTATCCATTCCTCAGTTGATGGGCATTTGGGTTGTTTCCAAGATCTGGCTCTTACAAATTGTGCTGCTATAAACATGGGTGCACATATATCACTGTGGTACGATGTTTTTAATTCTTCTGGGAAGATGCCCAGAAGGGGAATAGCTGGGTCAAATGGGACCTCCAACCCTAGTTTTTTGAGGAATCTCCACACTGACTTCCACAGTGGCTGTACCAGTCAACACTCCCACCAAGAGTGAAGAAGGGTTCCTTTTTCCCCACAGCCCCTCCAGCATTTGTTATTAGTTGATTTCTTTATAGTAGCCATTCTTTCTGGGGTGAGATGGTATCTCAGTGTTGTTTTAATTTGCATCTCTCGAATGACTAGTGATGTTGCACATTTTTTTGTATATTTATTTGCCATTAGTATTTCTTCATATGAGAAATGTGTATTCATCTCAGATGCCCATTTTTGGAGTGGGTCTTTAAATTTGGGAGGTCTGATTTTTTTGAGTTCTTTATATGTTCTCGATAGTAATCCTTTGTCTGAGGAACAGCTGGCAAACATTTTTTCCCACATTGTGGGTTTTCTTTTCACTCTGTTGGTGGTTTCTCTTGCTGTGCAAAAGCTTTTTAATAAGATGAGATCCCAGTTATTGATTCTTTGGGATAGTTCCCGTGCGGTTGAGTTTTTATTCATAAAGTCTTTGCCTACACCAATGTCTTCAAGGGATTTACCTATCCTACCTTCCAGCAGATTTAATGTTTCTGTTTTAATATTTAGATCTCTGATCCATTTTGAATTTAGTTTAGTGCATGGTGAAAGATATGGGTCTAGTTTTAATCTTCGGCATGTGTAGAGCCAGTTTTTCCAGCACCATTTATTAAAGAGTCTGTCTTTCTTCCAGTGAATGTGTTTGGCACCTTTGTCAAAGATAAGGTGGCTTAGTATGTCTGGGGTTGTTTCAGCATCTTCTAATCTGTTCCATTGATCTTCAGGTCTTTTTTTTGCCAGTACCACACTGTTTTTATCACAGTAGCTTTATAGTATAATTTCAAGTCGGGGATTGTGATGCCCCCTGCCTTGCCTTTGTTGCCCAGAATTGCCTTTGCTATTCTAGGTCTCTTCTGATTCCAAATGAATTTTAGGATTGTTTTCTCTAATTCTGTGAGATATGCTATTGGAATTTTGATTGGAATTGCATGAAATCTGTATAACAATTTTGGAAGTATGGCCATTTTCACTATATTGGTTCTTCCTATCCAGGAGCAAGGGATATCTTTCCATTTTCTGATATCCTCTTCAATCTCCTTTTTCAGAGTACTGTAGTTTTCAGTGTAGAGGTCTTTTACATCCTTTGTGAGGTTGATTCCTAGGTATTTCATTTTTTTGGATGTTATTGTGAAAGGTATTGTTTCCCTAATTTCTCTTTCAGTAAATTTGTTATTTGTGTACAGGAAGGCTATTGACTTTTGAGTATTGACTTTGTATCCAGCTACACTACTAAATTTGCTTATTAAATCTAGCAGTTTTTTAGTGGAGTTTTTGGGGTCTTCTGTGTAGAGTATCATGTCATCTGCAAATAATGATAATTTAACTTCTTCCTTTCCAATCATTATTCCCTTTATTTCTTTCTCTTGTCTAATTGCTCTGGCTAAAGTTTCCAGAACTATGTTGAATAAGAGTGGGGACAGTGGACATCCTTGTCTTGTTCCTGATTTTAGAGGGAAGGCTTTCAGTTTTTGGCCATTTAGTATAATATTGGCTGTTGGTTTGTCATAGATCCCTTTTACCAGATTGAGATAAAGACCTTCTATTCCAATTTTCTGTAGGGTTTTTATCATGAAAAGGTGCTGGACTTTGTCAAAAGCTTTTTCTGCATCTATTGAGATGATCACGTGTTTTTGTCTTTGGTTCTGTTAATATGGTGTATTACATTTATTGATTTACGTATGTTGAACCATCCCTGCATCCCAGGGATGAGTCCAACTTGGTCATGGTGTATAATCTTCTGGATGATTTGTTGGATTCTGTTTGCCATTATCTTATTAAGGATTTTTGCATCTATGTTCATTAGGGAGATTGGCCTGTAGTTCTCTTTCTTAGTTGGGTCCTTCTCTGGTTTTGGTATCAGGGTAATGCTTGCTTCCAGGAATGAATTTGGGAGTATTGCTTCCCTTTCAATTTCATTAAAGAGTTTGAGAAGTAGTGGCGTTAGGTCTTCTCTAAATTTCTTGTGGAATTCGGCAGTGAATCCATCAGGGCCTGGGCTTTTCTTTGTTGGGAGGTTTTTAATTACAGCTTCAATTTCATTGGTTGATATTGGTTTATTTAGGATTTTTAAATCTTCTTGATTCAGCTTTGGTAATTCATACGAATCTAGGAATCTGTCTATTTCTTCTGCATTTTCCATCTTAGTAGAATATAGATTTTTGAAATAGGTATAGATGATCTTCTGGATTTCTGCAGGGTCCATTGTGATATCAGCCTTTTCATTTTCAATTGCATGGATTTGAGTCTTTTCTTTTTTTAATAAGGTTGGATAAGGGTTTGTCAATCTTATTTATTCTTTCAAAGAACCAACTTTTTGCTTCATTGATTTTTTGTATTGTTTTTTTAGCCTCTAATACATTAATTTCTTCTCTGATCTTTATAATTTCCTCCCTTGTACAGGCTTTTGGCTTAACCTGCTCTTCTTTTTCTAGAAGTTTGAGGTTCGCCATTAAGTTGTTTATTTGCGCTTGCTCTGTTTTCCTAATATAAGTATTTAATGCTATAAATTTCCCTCTTAGGACTGCTTTCATTGTATCCCATAAGTTCCAGTATGTTGTACTGTCATTATCATTCAGTTGTAGAAATTGTCTAATTTCTTCTTTAATTTCATCTGTGACCCATTGGTTGTTGAGGAGGGTGCTATTTAATTTCCATGTGTTTAGGGAGTTTTTGTGATTTCTTTTGCCATTGATTTCCAATTTCATTGCACTATGGTCTGATAATATGCATGGGATAATTTCAATTCCTTTGCATTTACTTAAGCAGGTTTTATGAGCTAGTATGTGGTCTATTTTGGAGAACGTCCCATGTGCAGCTGAGAAGAATGTGTATTCTGATGTTGTGGGGTGGAACACTCTGTAGACATCTACTAAGTCCATTTGTTCAAAAGTTTGGTTCAGTTCTATTATTTCATTATTGCTTTTCTATCCAGTTGATGTCTTTTTGTGACAGTGGAGTATTGAGATCTCCCAATATAATTGTATTAGTGCTTATTTGATTTTTCATGTCCTTTAGTACTTGTTTTATATAGTTGGGTGCATTGGTATTTGACACATAGATGTTTATGATCGTTATCTCTTCCTCTTGGATTGTTCCCTTTACAAGGATGTAATGACCGTCTTTATCTCTCTGAATCATTCTTGGCTTGAAGTTCACTTTGTCTGCAAAAAGAATAGCTACCCCTGCTTTTTTCTGGGTTCCTGTGGCATGGAGTATTGTCTTCCATCCTTTGACTTTCAGTCTATGAATTTCTTTCTGAATTAAATGTGTTTCTTGTATACAGCATATTGTTGGATCTTGCTTCTTGATCCATTTTGCCAGTCTATGCCTTTTGATTGGTGAATTGAGACCGTTAACATTGATGGTTAAAACTGATATGTATTGACTTATACTTGTCATGATATTTTCCTGTTGTTGGTTCCCACTCTTTGTTTGTTTTTCCCCTTTCCTGCTATTTAATTATCTGCCCTGCCTGGTGGATCCCTTCTGTTGGGGTTCCTATCTCTTTCTAGAATGTCCTTCAGTACATTTTGGAGTGCTGGTTTGGTGGTCATAAATTTTCTCAGATGTTCTTTGTCATGAAAGTATTTTATTTCTCCATCAATTTTGAAAGATAATTTTGCGGGGTACATCAATCTGCGTTGAAAATTATTTTCCTTTAGAGCTTGAAATACATCATTCCAAGCTCTTCTTGAATTGAGGGTTTGTGTTGAAAAGTCAGCTGTGATTCTGATGGGTTTTCCTTTATAGGTGATTTGTCTCTTCTCCCTAACAGCTTTTAAGATTCTGCCCTTCTGTTGAATTTCTGGGATCTTGACTATGATATGTCTGGCTGAAGTGTTTTTTTGATCATGTCTAGTTGGTGTTGTAAAAGCTTCACTTATTGGGGGGTCAAGTTCTTTTTCTCTTCCAGGAAAGTTCTCCGTAATAATGTCTTTGAACAAGGTTTTAATGTCATTGATGCTATCTCCTGCTTTTTCATTTATTCCAATTATTCTTAAGTTGTTTATCTTTGAGTCATCTAGCAGCTGCTGAATTGATTTTTCATGGTCCCTTGCTGTTTTTAAGAATTCTTTCTTTTCATGATCACTAATTGCAAGCCTGTCTTCTATATCTGAGATCCTGTCCTCACATTGGCTTAATCTGCTACAAATACTTTCAATGGAATTTTTGTTTTCTTGGATATCTGCTTGAATCTGCCTTATGGATTCCATTTCTTTCCTATGCTGAGCATTCATGGTTTCTATAGTTTTCTTAAGCTCATCTATTTTTTTGTCTGTATCAGCTATAGTGTCCTTAAGCATGCTCTTCATTGTGGACATTATCTCTGCAGTTGTCTGTAAAATTATTTCTGTTTTAATTTTTTCCAGAGCCTCATTCAGTTGTTTTGTTGTTACCCCTTCAGATAGGCCAGGTGGGTGGCTTTCGGATTGTCCCACCTCGTTGCCCCCTAGGTTTGCCTTTGGTGAATTGGATGTGTGGGGTTGCATCTTGTTTAAGTGTCGTCTCATTTTTTCTTTCTTTAATTCCTGGGGTGATGTTTGTAAATTACCTATGATAGGTTACTTTATTGCTAGTGTTCAAGATCCTTAGAAGATGACTACTTCTCTGCAGTATCTTTCAAGTGGAGCTTGCTTTTGAGTTTTGAGCTTTCTGCCAGATCCTACCTCTTCAATTCATTGGATGTGAGAAGTTGCTACCTGTTTGGCCCAGTCCTTGATTCTTTGGTACTGTGCCACTGTATTTTCTGTGTCTCTTAGTCAATATCAATCATGAAATATCAGGAAGGAAAGCTGTTTAGAACAATTATTTTACATTTGGCTATAATGGTAACTGAAGCATCAAACACAGCCTAGAAAATGACAGACTGAGCTATCCAGTTATTTACCACTTTTAGCCATATAAAGAAGAGTTGCAGTTATATAACAAAATCTAAAACACACCAGAAAAATCATATGCAGTATACAAGTCCTTAGTATGTCAATTTTTTCCCTCAGGAGTTTAAATTTAAAATGAGTTAAGGAGGAAATAGAGTATTGGGAGAAGAGGAAGGAATTAGATGTAAGGTTAGAGGACCAAGAGGGATCCCACTAACATTGGGACACTGGTGCAGAGGACTGGTGAGAAAAAGAGAAGGAAAGGATAAAAGGAAGAACAGGTCACAACCACAATCACAAAGAGGTTAGAGGCGCTGTTTACACTCATATAAAAACCAGAGAGAATAATGAAGGAAAGAGCAAACAAACAAACAGAAACAAAAATGAAGACAAAAACAACAAAGCAAACAGACAAAACAGAAATAAAACCCCACAAAAGAAAAAAAAAAAAAAAACCCTTCACCAGAACAAAAAACTAATGAGAGAGAAAAATAAAATAAAATAATAAAAAAAAATAAATAAAAAGTATCAGTTCCAGGTGTTGACTCTGCTGTAGGCAGGCACCGTGTGATGACAGAGTCCTGTTCCGTGCAGGTCCATCCCAGCGAGCCAAGAGCGGCCCTTTGGCGGGGCGGTGAGCAGAAGCGTGGACTTTCTGGCAGAGACCAGGCTCCTTTGCCTGCCGCTGTCAGCGCATTGCTTTCGTGCTGCTCTGATTTTCACCACGCCCCCCACAATGGCGCCCGGCCAGTCGCTCTCTGGTGCGGGACAGCTGTGGCTGAGAGACACTCACCGCCGGCCAGCGCAGTTCTCCGCCACTCCCCTGCCACGCCGCTGTCACACAATCCTCCATGGGGGCTCCCTGGGCGCCAGCTGTCACTGTGTGTCCGCAGCTTTGAGCTTCTTTCGTGCTGCGGTTCCTGGGATGGTAGAAGGTGCGCGCGTGGGGTCTGCTCCTTCTTTGTTGAAAAGTACCCTTCACTGGTGCTGGGGGTCCCAAGCTGCGCTTCAGAACTTTTCTGGGTCCCGGGGAGGCCTCTCCCCCCCTCCTGCGCTCTCCCGGTCACTATATTCCCGTAGTCCAATGGCAACTTTTAGAGAGTTTCGCTGTGTGCTTCTTACTCATACACCATCTTTTTTCCTCCTCTTCAATTTTTAAAATTAATTTTATTGGTACATTTTAGATATACATAATGGTAACATTCATCATAGGGAATTTGCACCTGTACCTGCTATATCTCAATTCTTCTTTTTTCCCCAATCCCCTCCCCTCCCTTCATCCCCTCTTCCCCTTGGTCTTCACTTTTGAAGGCTCCTATGTCATGTGAAACTCACTAAATAATTTTGTACATTTTTCTCTTATTAATCTGTCTTCCCTGATAGGGGTCTCCACTGTGAACCTGGTGATAAGTGAGAAGATACCTCTGTCCTGCACAGCCATCAACAAACCCATCCACAGTCGGTCCCTATTCTATCACCCTGCAGCCTTCAACAAACACTTATCTGCATCTGTCTTTATGGAGTTGCCTGTTCTAGACATTCCATAAATGAAATCACACTGTAGCTGACACTTTGTGACTGGCTCTTCCCCTTAACATAATGTCTTCAAGGGTCATCCAGGTTGTAGCATGTGCCAGTATTTCCTTCCTTTTTAAGACTAAATAGTATTCCACTGGACAAATATAACATCTTTTGTTCATTCACTCATTAACTGATGGACATCTGGGTGCTTGTTTTTCTATTTTGTAGAAGTATTTGGGAAGGATCATTGTTAATCTCTCAACATTTGTTCACATTTGCCAGTGAAGCCAGGCTTGTGCATTCTTTAGACCACTGATGCTTGAAGAGTGACCTGTGGCCAAGCAGCGTTTGTGTCACCTAGGAGACTGTTAGAAATGCACAATTTCAAGGTCCATCTCAGATCTTCGGAGGGAGAATTTCCAGGAGTGGGTGAGGTGTGTTTTAACACAATCTCTGGGTTATTGTTGTGCACACTGAAATATGAGAGGCATTATTTTAAACACATTCAGTATTCTTTTTTCTACCAAACTGCAGTCTGTCAAATTCTTCTATAGGATGGGTAGTTTCTCCATCTCTGATTCTTTTAGGTCAGGGTCCTTTGTCATTTGTTTAGCCTTCAAGCTAAAAAAACTAAGCCATTACCTCTGGGTACTGTTTTCTTGATAGACATCACCAGTTCCTCTGGCAAGGTGTGTGTGTGTGGGGGTAGTTAGTATAGCATAGAAAAGGGCAGAAATCTTTGTTTTGTTCTCTTACATATCTCAAACTCCTACACTAGTGCCTGGAACATAGTATGTACTCAATAAATACTTACTGATATGTAAGTGGCTGTCACTGGAAAATTAGATTACCATAGTGGATTGTATTATTTAATACTTTGGGTGAAGATGGTAATGATTCACTGCACCAGATTAAACAAAAAGTATATATTATATTACACATTGATATATAATGTTATATTATATAATATATGGAACTCTTCTAGAAACAAGGAACTTTATTCAAGGAATGAAGTGTTTGTGGAATGTGTGACGTCTCTCAGCTTTTCATTTCTTCTTTTTTTCCTACATTTGTGAGTCTTCTTTCGTTCCTGCAGAACTGACCAGTTTCCACAGCTTTGGAGCATAGCTCTGTTCTCAATAATTTCAAGAGTGCCTGATATTAAAATTCATCTATGAAGGGTGAAGTCAGGCCAGCTAAGTTAGCTTAGTCTCAGTTCAAATTCCCAAAGGGGAGGGTTGGGGTTTGTTCAGTTGGATTTTTAACTTCCCTCAAATCATCTTTGGATTTGGTCAATGGTCTGGTGGGGTCTCAATGTTCTGAACATCATTCCCCTACTCCTTTTGTCTTAGTTCCTCTTTTCTCATTGCTGAGGCAAAATACCCAACACCCAAAGTTAAAGGGGGAGAGGTTTGTTTAGCTCACAGTTTGCAGAGGTTTCAGTCCATAGTCGGCTGGCTCCAAGGCAGGGTGGCACACGGCAGAGGGGCAACCGTTCACGGTGGCAGAAGACAGCAAAAGCAAACAAGGAAAGAGAGTGAGAGAGACAAGGCTTTTTCTGCCCCTTTTATTTTATCCAAACTGCTGGGATTAGGGCAGTGCCAATCCAATCAGTGGATGGATCCAGCAATCACCCACCCTTAATCCTAGCACCCTTAATCCCAGCACCCTTAATGCCAGCACTGAACCATGAAACAATCACATACACTAGACTCAGCTACCTCAAAAAGCCTCATCTAAAAGTGCATGAGGCTTTGGGCGGACATCTAGACACAAACCATACCACATTTTAACCAAGTGGATGAGGGAAGCTGTTGACTTAGAAGACACTGAGTGAAGAACAGGGCAGTATCTTGATTAGTTAAACATTTTTTTAGAAACCTACTGTGCTGAGCTTCAAGTAGTATACAAATATGATTTAATCTTTTCTCTGAGGACAGACAGACCTTAAAAAAGTCAAGACTTGGGCACAAGAAACTTAATCTTGCAGTCCAAGTAGTACATGCTAAGTGTTGGTAAGTAGAATGAAATATATGACCTGTATCAACTGAAGCATTGAGTTATCGCCATAATTCAGTCATTATTAGTACCCTCCCCCATAGGTGTGTCAGGAATAAAGACCTTATCTACCCTAGCATAGGTTCTCATTCTCTTTAATAGAAACCTTGGAATACTTTTATTTCAGGTCTAGTTATTAGAAACCACTATGCAGCTTTCTGGGCCATGAATATTTATATAAAGAAATACCAAAATATATGGGGAAAATTAAAATTGAAAAGATGTTATTACAATGACAGAAACGTTGTCATTAAGCCTCCTTAAAATACTCCCCCTCACTTTGAACACATTTATCCCATCATTTTTGCCACTTTCTGAAACAGTTTTGGAAGTCCTCCTTCATGAGCGTCTTTATCAGTCATGATAAAAAATATGGTGAATGCTACTGCTAAATGTCATCCGACAGAAAGACAGGCTAGTAAAAACATTACCATGACTCTTCCTCCACCTCTTTCACCAGAGCTGGTTCATGCAACTTCTGTCTCTTCCCCCCAAGTACAAATGACCATGAAAGAAAAACATTTTGAATCCATTTAAGATATCAAGGTAGCTAAAAGACACTCACAAAAGAAGATTTCCAGAACTGCATCAGAAAGTGGCAAGAATGATTGGGTAAGTATGTTTGAGGTGAGGGTGAGTACTTTGAGAGGGCTATATGGCAATGTGGTTTTTACTGTAATAATTTTCTTTAATTTCAACACTCTCCACATTTTTAAATCACATCTCATATTTTATGAATATCTGGAAAAACCTTTAACAATTATGCAAGACCACCTAGTTTGTGAACTCTATTTCTCATTGTATTTTCTTTCTTCTACTTGTCCATTATTCCACTGAACTTCCATAGCCATTCAGGATTTTAGCCTATGCTATATATCTTCATATACATATGTATGTCTGTACATTTTCTGAAGACCTTCTCTGAAACAAGTATAACCAACCAACTACACAATAACAATGATGACAACAACAAAAGCCAACTAACTTTGTCTTTTAGAGTTCATAGAAGGTATAGCCAAGAAGACCTCATAAATGATCAACATATACTTAGCCTTGGTCCCCTCTGGATCTTTACTGACTGTGCTTGGGAAGTGTGGGGAAGGACAAATTAATTAGAATTAAGTTGCTACAAGCCCCTTTGCTAACACGATTCCATTTTTCCAAGTCAAAAGTATCCCTTACAAGAAATGACTTTTGTGCTATGCTATTCAATATAAATGTTATGTAATGATATAGCTAGTTATACAAATATCTGGGTCCTTTTGGTGGCATTGACATGATATGATGATAGCTTTTGAGCGCAACCATTCAGCAAAAGTGTTAAAGAAAGTTGCCTAGGAAATAATGGAATTTGAAAACTGAAGAATGCTTTTTGGTTTCCACATTTCCCACAGAGGGTTAGCTCAGCTGCCCAAAGCACCTGTGCCTGCTTAGCTCAGTTGATTAAAGCATGGTGCCGATGACACCGAGGTCATGGGCTTAATCCTCCAGTGGACTCCTTAACTTTGTTTTTGCTCTTTGGCTGAGGGCTGCATTCTCAACATGTGGACTTTGCAGCCCATGGGAGCCACTGGAGAGACTCTGTAAGGGATGGTGCTTAATGGCATCATGGGCCAAAGTCTTCCCAAACACCCTTTGGAGTGCACAGAATACCAATGTCATCCTTTTCTATCATCCATGGCCAGTTTTCTCTCTCTTCATCTCTGGTAAATCCAGTGGCCTGTCTCCCTATTGGTCTCAGGAAAAACTGGGTGAAACTAACTATCCACACATCTGTGAGGTCCAATCCTGCCACTGGAGAAGCAGCTCAAAGCACAGGCTATCTTGGTGAGAGGTCAGCCACACTGACTTGCCTTCTTTGCATGCAGAGAGGATGTGGTTTCATCACAGTGAGGCACCCAGAATGTGACTGGTTCTTTAGATGGATACATACACTCTGGGTCATCAATCAATTCTCATTTGATTGCACAAAGCCCCTTTACTGAAAAACATCCAGGCCTCTCAAACCAATGTGACTCCTGGGACACTTCTGATTAATACCAATCAGGTTAATGGCTTAGCTATAGTTAATGGTGTCTGCTCTGTAGCTACAACAAGAATTAATAACAAATCCCCCACTCACTTTTGCAAATCAGAGGGAAGATGCTAAGAGCCTGACAAGCTCTAATCTTTATGATTTAATGGAATCATGTTAGAGCAGAGACCATGGAGATTGGGAAACTGAAAAATTCTCTGTCACATCCCTGGCTTTAAAGATCTGAGTTCTTTCTAATACTCTGTCAACAGCTCACTGTCATCAGGGCTTTACAGGACAGGACAGTCCTGGTGACAAACCATCTAGAAGAAAGATACAAGAGCAAGTGGTTCATTAGCGCTGCTAACACACATGAGGCTTAAAGTCTATGGAGAGGGGACACAAAATTTAACAGGCATCTTATGATGAGCTAGAAAGTGTGTCTTATAGGTAAGGGATGATTCACTGTGTCTCTGCTGGTGACCTTTACCAATTCAATGTCACAGACACTCCAAGTGCTTTAGCATTTAGTCCTGGGCAGTGCCTGGGATAAGGAACTGAGAATTTTGTAGCCAACTATAACATGTAACAAAACCAGGTGCCAGGCATTAGCCCACCTTGAAGTGGGCTCCCAAGAAAACTTGAAATGCTTAGTACTGGTGGTTTGCATGAGTGAAGCAGCTTTGTTGCTGGGAAGGTTAGCAGCAGAGTGATCAGGGCTGGGGGAGAGAGAGGAAGTCATCATGCAGAAGAGGCCAATTCCAAGCTGGAGGCTGGGGTGGGTGGGGGAAGGCAAGGATGAGGATAAGTGGGGGGTCGACCTACATTCTAAGGAGTCTGTATCAGCCTTGTGGCCAGTAGACCACAGAGAGAGAGTCCGGGACGTGGGGAAACTAAGTCAAATGCACAGTAACAGCTGTGGCTTGGTTTGGAGAAAATTCCCAGCTCTCATTTGGGAGGGAAAAAAATACAAGTTCAGCCTATAAGGGGAGAAGATGAACAAAAGCTAAGTGGGATATAAAATGGGTAGACAAAGGGTTTGAGACTCTTGTAAGTGAGTATAGTAGTAAAGTGTGTTTATACAAAAGCATTCAGAAATGAGGCTTGGGAGAACAGTGGCAGATTCCCAGCACTGGGGAGGAGGGCAGTGAGCCTCACTGTAGCCTCGGCCTGTGGGTGGTGTGGAGGTTTCCAAGGAGCCTGCTGTCTTGGCAGGGATGGGGGGTGGTATGTTCAGATGCAGTGTGTATGGTGTCTAAAAGCCAATAGTCTTGACAGGGGACAAAGAGGGAGACTGAGTGACATTTGCAAAGCTGACTTCCATGCCCTCAATGCTCATTTCATTTTCTTTAGTGTAGAGGTCTTGTTCTTTAATGTAGGCTATAGCCTTACTTTTAATATAGCTCACACAGTAATTAATACCACCTGAAAAACAGGTTCACACTCCGTTAGATCTCTGTTGTCTTTACAATCTGTCTTTCACTGTTAATTATTTTCTTCTTGGGAATTTTTCTGAAACATTTTCCAAGAAATGATAGGCTCAGAGTTTAACGGTTGTTGATGTATCTGCAGAGAAGCTAAGAGGAAGATTTGGCATCACTGGCTCTGTGTAAAGAATCATCTCACAAAGGGTTCAGAGGGCCAAGGTTCAGCAGCAGGTATGGGTCATTTTTTGCTTATTTATTTGTTTTTTGTTTTCCTATCACTTCAGCAGGAATTTTTTCTGTACCTACTTCCCAAATCACAACTGGCAGACACAATCTGGACAGCCATCCTAGAGACAGAGGCTGACAGACCATGTCTGAGGAAAATCCAGGCAGCATCTTCTGTAGGCAATTTCAAAGGGGGTCTGTTTGGCGTACTATTCATCTGGCTGGATTTGGATACGTCAAATGCCTCCTTAAGCGCCTCACCATCCGCTTTCCTAACAGCAGCTCTGGTGACCTACCTCGTGCCAGCAGAGAGGGAACGCAGGTGAAACCATCTTCAGTCGCACTTCAGCACCTACACGCCCACACCTCTTATAACAGACGAGGCACGTGCTGTCCCGTACTGCAGCCACTAACCTACACATAGCTATTTAAAGTTATTTAAATGGAGTAAAGTAAAGAATTCAGTTTTTCTGCCACGCAAGCCACAATTCAAAGGCTAAATTTGCTACAAGTGGCCAGTAGTGAGCCCAGTGGACACTAGAATAGCATATTTCCTTCCCGTAGACCATGCTATCGGGCAGCACTGGATTAAACTCGGTGGGATTCATCTTTGTACTGAAACACCTAGCACCCAAGGGGAGTCTGCTGACTGCTTAATATAAGCCTGCTTGGTTGGAGCAAGGATTTTGAGCTCAAAAGGTTTTTGCCAGACTCTCCTACCGCCCTGAGGCTCTCTGTAGCTCGGGCTTCCTTCCCACCCATTCTCTGTGCCCAAATCTTTCACATAAATTAAAGACATGTTTCCAAGTGCAGAGTTTAGAGTTTAGAAATACCTCTTCTCCTTCCTTCTTTCCTTCCTTTCTTCCTTCCTTCCCTCCTTCCTCCCCTCTTACTCTCCCTTCTTTCTTTCCTTGCTTATTTGGCCTAGGATAAGCAGGATGTCTCTGAACTGTCACTGAACTTTTAGAGAACATCATTGCTCCAACTGGCATTTCATGAGAAGAAAATCAGAAGGGCTGAGATAGTGGGACAACTGGAACATTTGCTTTGGGTGTCTGATTCTGTTATCCACAGTGAAAGAGGGTCAAAATGGAAAGATATTGGGATAGTTGTGCAAAAGGTTAACTCATTTGTCTCTCCTTAGCCAACAGACAGGGAAGAGAGCTACAAAGGAGGCCAACTTTTATTGAGTCCCACAACCTATCCCTCAGTGCACAAAATATCTCACACCAACTAGATGAGGTAGATTTTATTCTCCACATTTTAGAGAATTTGGACTCAGAAAGGTTGGATGATTTATGCAAGGCCACACAGCTAGTAAGAAACAGTTATTTTATAACAAGCACGTAAGCTCTTTCTATTATTGCAGGGGACTTTGCAAAAGTTGGGGATGGCTGGAGCTTGACACTGTGTGTATAGGGGATATTCCTCCACAGAGGGTTGGCCTGGACTTATACTCCCTTTTGCAGCCCCAGGAGGAAGAGACTGTGTACTTACATAAGCTTGCAGGGCATTCTCAGGCCTGGTTACAGAAGCCCCTGGAATGTTCTGGTAGATATCAGTGTAGAATACTTTTAGTGTTGCTTTGCTGCTAGCTACACTGTGGGCTAATCTGGGACAAGGTCCAGGGCTTCTGTCCCACACAGAGTACTTGCTAACAAGTGATGTGCCCTTCTTTCTTGCTAGTTTTTAAGCTAGGGCATAGACACTGACATAGCAAGTTCTATGTTAGAAACCATTCTCCAGGTTTCTAATGATGAGATTTCTGCAAAATGTGAAGCAGACATTTCTGCTAGTATATTTGTAAGTAGTTCAGTAACTTTCAAACTCTTCCATATGTGTTTCACATGATTCTTACTAATATGAGTGGATATAATCATTCCTTCTTTACAGGTGGGCAGAACAATATACAGGGTAGTTAAGGGAAGTATGCAAAATCACAAAGGAAATCAGAAGTTTTGGCTTTTATTATTTTTTTCTGAGAACAATAGGAATTAAAGAAAAAATAAACTCTAAATCCTTCTGGGTCTATCACCTTTGACACTTTTTCATCTATCTGCTTCTTATTCCTTGTTTGGCAATCTCTAGCTTTTAAGCTGGTGAAGTTACTGTATTACTCCACAATTGTAAGTTTTATGAGAAACACATGAGAATCACCAATATCAGGAATCACAGAAGACAGAGAACGTGGAAACCAGTGTCCTACCCCAGTGGATGAGGATTTGGACACAATCTTTCATGGAATTTAGGTAAGTGAAAACCAGGAGGTCACCTTGATTATTCACCTAGCGAGATACAAACTAATGATTTAACTGATTTTCTTTCCACCAAATTCTAAGCCGTTTATTGTACAGGTTTAAAGTGCTTAGCTTAATAAAAAGCAAAGAGACTAAGGACGTAGCTCAGTGGTTAGTGACCTTCTAGTATGCGTGAGGCCCTAGATTTAATTCACAGAACCACAGAAGAAAATGAAAGATGTAACATTATCTGGTAACACACACAAAAAATGATTTTCAAACTACCATCCAGTAAAAGCCAGGTTTTCTTCTGCAGCTGGGTAAACTAACACACATTTAAAAAGTAGAATTTGATCTTCTTTTCCCTGTTCATTAACTGACCAAGCCAGAAGATGAGAGCGCATACGAAGCTTAAGTGCAAACCAGACCTATTAAAATCATTAATAATAATTAGAATTTTGAATAAAAGACTCATCCATCCAGCAAATATTTAATGAATTCTGATTATGTACCTAATATCTTCTGCGTGATTGACTTACTGACTGATTCATAAAAACAAAGCCATGCAGCATAGCCTAAGCCAAGATATGAACATTTCATCCCTCCTCCATGTGGATCATCGGATAATTGCTTCAGCACGCTACTCCATGCTACCTTCCTGATAAAGATTTATCTTCCAAAGCTGCAGATATAGGAAAATGCAAACCAAAGCTTTGCCCTCCTTAGATGCCCCCCAGAGGGAAACTTCTACAGAGTGAAAAAGAGAGCAGAACCATCTCACATCAAGAAATTTGCTTTCAAAGATGCAGGACTGGTGAGAATTCCTTTATACATTTTGCAGGAAGACATTAGATCCATTAATTACCTAATCCTCATATGCCTTATTAGCCCTCTTGGAACCCTTTATATGCTTCTAATTCCCATAACAGGAAGGCCTCAGAGTTGGGGCTGAAGTGCTGTGGTCCCAATTATGTCCATGTGTGGCATGTTGTGCTGCAAATCTCAGCAGCATATCTGCACTAATTATGGACATTAATTATGAGGGAGCCCGGGGAGCTTCATGCCCATTCCCAAGTCACACATGAAGCTAAGCAGAGTTTACGGCCTTAGGAGCGCACGCAGCAAGGGCCGTCCAGTTTACAGGGAGTAAAGAAAGAGGCATGGAATTGTCATGAGAACAAAGATGCCTAGGAACCAAAGGGTCTTGAACACAAGACTGAAAAGCAGGTGCCTACTTCAGTTTGCATAAAAGGAGTACGATTTCAGAACTAAACATTTAGATGGCAGCTCTTGAAATCTTCCTCCTCTAAAGTCAGAATTGGTCTCAGGAAGCTATCATGAGGCTGAGCTTATGGGTGGGGTGGGGGGAGTTAAGTAAATTTAGTTGTGGAAAGAACAGAGTTCAAAGACAGAAAGACAGAACAAAGAAAGGTCTATACTGAGAAATAATTAACGGGAAAGGTGCTTGAAAATGATATCCATTCATTCACAAATGAACAAGTCATGCTGAGTTCTGTACTAAGTAACAGTAGCTCACATTTATTTTGTTGTGCATTTGTAACATTTCAGACATAGTTCTAAGCACTGTACCTGCTTTCCTGTTTTGATTCTTACAACATAGAAGGAGTAGCATTTTCTCCCTTTTATAGGTAAGAAAAATGGAGGCATAGAAAAATATATACCTTGCTCAATAATACAGTGAGCAACTGTACTGGAGTCTTTGGAACTCGGGTTCCAGATGCAGACCGTCTCACCCGGAGCCTCAAATGAATACTGTGCTATTCAGTAGCAGCTGAGTATTAAAAAGTAAGTAGAGCATAATCTTGTCCATAAAGGTTTTTCTAGTTAAAGGAAATATTTGAGACATAATAATTAGGATAAGATAATTCTACAGGAAGAGAAGTAGGTTTCTACACTTCACTTGAGCTGGTAAAATGTCAACAACAGTGCACTGTGGTAAGTTATTTATATATGATGTAATACCCAGAGGAATCACTAAAACATCAATGCAGGAGATAAACTTTAAAACACAATAGATAAATCATAATTAAATTCTAAGAAAAAGGTTCAAGCAACACAGAGATGCAGGAAAAAAGAAAAAAAATTAAAGGCAATTTTATTAGAAAAAATAAACTGTCCCTATTTGCAGATGATATGATCATCAGTATAGAATATTACAATGAATCCATTTTTTAAAATTCTAGAACTAGGGCTGGTGAGATGGCTCAGCGGCATAAGCGCCTGCCTGGCAAGCACGAGGTCCTGAGTTCGACTCCCGGAACCCACATACGGAAAAAGGGCCAGTGATATCACTCAGCGGCATGGTTGCCTGCTGGCGCACGAGGTCCTGAGGTCGACTTCTGGTACCCACACAAAAAAAAAAAAATTCTAGAACTAATAATGAGTTTGACAATGTTGTAAAATACAAGATAAACATAAATAATACACAGGTATGAAGGTAACAGAACAAGTACAAGAGTGGTATGCCGAAAACTACAAACACAAAACATGTATTAAAAATATAAAAAGATTTAAGTAAATGGAGAGACATACCATATTCATGGACTGTAAAGTTCATGAGTTAAAAGGTAAAGAATTCACATCAAACAGATTTAGCACAATTCCTGTCAAAATTCCATCAGAATTTTTTTCTGTAAATTTAGACAAGATTGTCATAAAATGTATATGGGAAATACACACACACACACACACACACATACACACAGACACACCAAAACAAAGAACAAAATATGCTACCTAGAACAATTTTGTAAATGGGAAATGGAATGGCATGAATTATTGTACCTGATTGCCAGTTAAAGTGATGGAGAGTGTGTTGATATAGATCAGTAGAACAGAATAGAAAACCCCAAAGTAGACAAATATAACCAACAGATTTTGGTTAAATTGCAAAAGTAAATAAATTAAAGATGAATAGCCCTTTAGCAAATGGCGCTGAAGAAATTGGGCAAAATGAAAATGAACCTTGACCTAAATTTAGCACTATAAAATGCAAATGAGCTCAAAATATATGGAATTAAAAGTAAAGCACGAAAGTGTAAACATTTTGGAAACAATTATAGGAGAAAATCATTGAGATCTAGGACTAAGCAAAAAGCTCATAGATGTAACACCAAAAATATGATCCATGAAAGAAAAAAAATGATAAATTAGACTTATTCAAAACTATAAACTTAGCAGAATATTTCAGTAACAGCGTGAAAAGACTAGCTATAGAAAGGGAGAAAATATTTCCAAAGCATGTATCTGTCAAAAGGCTAGCATTTAAATGAGGTACAATTGTGCATGCTTATAATTCCAGCTACTCAAGAGGTTGAGGCAGGAGGATCTTGAATTTGAGGCCAGGCTGGACAACATGGCAAGACTTTGTTTTTTTTTTTTTTTTTTTTTTTTTGTGGGTACCGGGGGAACGACCTCAGGACCTCATGCGCCAACAGGCACCCGTGCCGCTGAGCGATATCACCGGCCCCTTTTTCGTATGTGGGTTCCGGGAGTCGAACTCGGGCCTTCGCGCTTGCAAGGCAGGCGCTTAAGCCGCTGAGCCGTCTCACCGGCCCAGGACTTTGTTTTTAAGAAGTGCTAGCATCTAGAATATAGAAAGAAAAAAATCTCAAAACTCGACACCAATAACAGTCCAAATAATCCAATTAGCAAATGTGCAAAAGACAAGAAAGCACATTTCACTGACAAGAATATGTGTTTCACAAAAAGGCACATAAATTTATTTACTATCATTAAACATTAGGGAAATGTAAGTTAAAGCTACAATGAGATATCATAACATATTTAACAAAATGGCAAAATTTAAAAATAGTAAGAGCACTGAATGCTAGTGAAGATGCAGAGAAACTATATTGTACACATTATGGGTGAGAATATAGAAATATTAGAATCACTCTGGGAAAAGTATGGAGTCCCTTTCAAAACTAAACGTGTAACTTCTGTATTACCAGCAATTACACTGAGGGCATTTATTCTAGAGCAGTGAAAACATATATTCACATTAAACCCTGTATTAGGGTGTTTATATAGTAGCTTTAGTCATAAGATACCAGGACCAGAAACACCTAGATGCCCTTCCTTCAACAGACGAATGAGTAAACACACTGCTGTATATTTGTCCATATCTACTTAGCAATAAGAAGGAACAAGCTGCTGTTATATGCAACAATTTGTACGAATCTGCAAAAAATAACACTCTTTTAAACAAAGGCTATTCCAAAAGCTTATATAGGTTATGGTTTCACTTATATAACAATCTTGAAATAATGAATTATAGAAATAAAAAACACATTAGTGGTTACCAGAAATGAAGGACGGGGATGAGGGAAGTAAGAGGGAAGTGGGCAGGGACATAAGGACAACACAAGGGACTCTTATGTTGTCCAAAGGTGAAAATGTTCTGTCTTTTGACTCTATCAGTGTCAGTGTCCTGGTTGTGAGAATGTATGCCAGTAGTCTTGCAAGATGTTTGCATGGGGAGAAAACAAAGAAAATGGTATCTGGAATCTCTATTATTTCTCACAACTGCAAGTGAATCTAAAATTTAAAATAAACTAAAAAACAGACCTTTCTTGTTAAAGTATTGGTGAAAAAGTTGCATAATATAAACGGAGTCATATTTAATTAATAGCAGTGCTATCAGTGTTAGTTCTTGGTTTTGACAAGTGTACCATGATTGTGTGAGACATTAACATTAGGGAAAATTGAATATTAAGAGAAATTGAATGACTCTGTATATGATTGCAACTTTCCTGTACATCTAAAATTATTCCAGAACAAAAAGTTTACCTTTTATTAAAAATCAAATTCATTATTTAAAAGAAAAACACCAATAGTGTAACATAGAGTTAATAAAATATATGGAAGTAAAATGTATGCCGACAATTGCATGAAGAGTAGAAGAAAGAAACTTGTCTTCTGTTGTGAGCTCATGCATTATATAAGAAGTGGTGTAATATTTTTAAGGTAGACTATGGTATGTAAAAGAAATGAAGTGTAAACCCCAGAGCAACCACTAAAATAAAACAAATAGGCATAGCCAAACAGCCAACAATAAAGTGAAATAGAAGTATAAAAATATGTTCAATTTAAAATACAACAAAGCAAATGAAACAAAGAACAAACAGGACTCAGAAAACAAATAGCAAGGTAGACATAATGGCAAAGCACAGCAATAATGACATTAAATGTAAATGGCCAAAAACTAAATCAAAAGGCAGAGATTGTTAGATTGAATTTAAAAGTGAAGACACAAGTATGTGTTGTCTGTTAAAGACTCATTTTATAAAATGTAAAAATATAAACAAATTTAAACAAAAAAGTAGAGAAGGTTGTAAGAGAAGACATGCAAAAGACATTCAAAAGAAGCTTAAGAGGGGCCGGTGAGATGGCTCAGCGGCTTAAGCGCCTGCCCGGCAAGCGCGAGGGCCCAAGTTCGACTCCCGGAACCCACATATGAAAAAGGGGCCGGTGATACCGCTCAGCAGCACGGGCGCCTGCTGGCGAGCAAGGTCCTGAGGTCGACCCCCCGGTACCCACAAAAAAAAAAAAAAAAAAAGAAGCTTAAGAGACTATTGATATCAGACAAAATCACAGATAGATAACACAGGAATAAAAACAGTTATCTCTTGGTGTCTGTTGGGGAAGTGGTTCCAGGGCTTCTCACATATAGCAAAATCCACACATGCTCAAGTCTCTGATATAAAATGGCATAATTTGCAAATAACCTATGCACATACTCCTGTACACTTTAAATCATCTCTGTATTATTGATAAGACCTAATACAATGTAAATGCTATGAAAAAAGTTGTTACACTGTATGGTTTAAGGAATAATGAAAAGGAAAAAGGTCTATACATGTTTAGTTTAGATGTGATTTAAGAAAAATATTTTCAATCCACATTTGGTTGAATCTAGGTATGCAGAACCTGCAGACATGGGCGGGCATTCGGATTACCAAAAATAAAGAGGGACGTTAAAGAGTGACAAAAGGATCAATTAATCAAAATAATATAGCAGTTTTAAATGTGTATTCATTGATAGAATCTCAAAATATCTAAGGTAAATTACATAATTATACACTAACCCATAAATATAGGTGAGGAATTGATAGGGCCAGTACACAAAAACTTGACAGAAATGTAGAAAATATAAACAAATGTGTCCAACAACTTGGCTTAATGATATTACCAATATCAGAATGAAAGATATCAATACAATCTATAGATGTTAAGAAAATATTAGGAACAACTTTATGCCAATAAGTTAAACAGATTAGATCAAATATACAAATTATTTGAGGCAAAAATTTTCAAGACTGGCTCAAGAGGAAACAGTATATCAAATTAGTGATATATGTAATATATTATATATTATCATTGAAATTTCAGTCTAAGAACTCTTACAAAGAAAACTACTCTTTTAAATAAATTCTACAAGTATAACTTTTAGAAAATAAAAAAGAGCACTTCCAAATTCATTGTGTAAGGTCAAAATTACTCTGTTACAAAATCAGACAAAAACATTGCAATGAAATAAAGCTGCAGACAGATGTCTCTGATGATATAGAGACAAATATTCTTAACAAAATTTAGAAAGTTAGATCTCACAATACATGAAAAGGATAATGTCTCATCATCTGATAAATTAACTCTACGAAAGTTAGAATTTTTAACATTTAAACAAGCAATAAATATAACTAATATCAACAAAGGCCTAAAAAAGAAAAAAAATATAATTATTTTAGTAGATGTAGAAGGCATTTGTTAGCATCTAATATTTATTCATAACAAAAATCATCATCAAATTAAGGAGATGGAAATTTCTGTAAACCAATAAAGGTCGTTACTAAGAATTTACAATTCACTTCATACTTAATGGTGAAATTTTGCATGTTTTCTTCCAAAGATTAGAACAAAGTAAAAAAGTTTGCTTGTACCATTTCTTTTAATCTTTATAATAGAGTAATAAGAGAACAAAATATTAGTAAATGACATACTGATTAGAAATGAAAAAATACAACTTTGCAGACGACATGACTTTATAAATGTATGATTTTATTCATATGAAATTCTAGAAAAGACAAACTTTAACAGTGGCAGAAACAGGGGAGGCATTTTCTGGGTTTAGAAAGATTGGCTGGGAAGATGGCATAAGGAAATCTATTGGGTGAAGAAAATTAAAAAAGTAATTACGTCCTTAAATACCATTAACATACAAATAGAAAATGATAATTGTAAAAACCTTTATAACAGTCAAAAAAGGACCTAAACATAAACCTTTCAAAATATGTGTAAATACAAGATATATATGGGAGAAAATTAATACTTTAATAACTGATAACAAAAATGTAAATAAATTGGGAGATATATTTGAGGATGGCGTTACTCAATTACATAGAGATAAAAATCTCCTGAAATGAAAATAAAATTTCAAGCATATTCTGTCTAATATCATGAAAGAGGTTTTCTTAAAAGTTAATAAGCTAATACTAAATATGATATAGCAAGGATAAGTCACTTTCTCTGCATGTTTACCAATGCTTATTGAAGAATATATTTATGAAGAGTGAGGTATTTGAATGTGGATAGTAAAGGACACACATGGTTCAATGTAGTATGTGTAGGAAAACTCCCGCCTATATGAATAAAGCTTGTCACAGAGCTGGCATTTTTTTTTATGCAGGTACCGGGGGTCGAACTCACGACCTCACGCTTGCCAGGCAGGCGCTTATGCTGCTGAGCTATATCACCGGCTCAGAGCTGGCATTTTAAACCAGTGGGGCAACTGTAGTCTACAATGAATGATGGTAAGATTATTGATGATTTATGGAAAAATAAAATGATACCTCATCCCACACCATCCACAAACAAAGCAATTATAGGTATATTTAAAACTTAACACCCTTTCATGATAAAAACTGTACAGAAAATTGAAATAGATGGACCTTACCTCAATCTGATAAAAGCCATCTATGACAAACCAACAGCCAACATCATACTAATGGTCAAAAACTGAAAACTTTCACTCTAAAATCAGGAACAAGGCAAATCCACTATCACCCTCCTATTCAATATAGTACTGGAAACATTAGCTAGAGCAATTGGACAAGAGAAAGAAAAAAGAGAATAAGGACAGGAAAGGAAGAAATTAAATTATCATTATTTGCAGATGACACGATACTCTACATAGAAGACCCCAAAAACTCCACCAAAAGGCTTGTAGATTTAATAACTAAATTCAGTATTGTAGCTGGATACAAAATCAATACTCAGAAATCAATAGCATTCCTGTACAAAAACAACAAACTCACTGAGAGAGAAATTAAGGAAACCACACCCTTCACAATAGCATCCAAACAAAATGAAATACTTAGGAATGAATCTAACAAAGGAAGTAAAAGAACTATGCATTGAAAATTACAGTACTCTGAAAAAGGAGATCAAAGAGGATATCAGAAAATGGAAAGAAATCCTCTGCTCATGGATTGGAAGAACAAACAGTAAAAATAGCCATACTCCCAAAATTGTTATAGAGATTTAATGTAATCCCAATCAAAATACCATTAACATAGCTCACAGAACTAGAGAAAATATTCCCAAAATTCATTTGGAACCAGAAGAAACCTAGAATAACAAAAACAATTTTTGGTGACAAAGGCAAGGCAGGGGCATTATAATTCATGACTTGAAATTATACTACAAAGCTACTGTGATAAAAACAGCATGGTATTGGCAAAAAAAAAAAAAAAAACAGACCTGAGGATCAATGGAACAGATTAGAAGATGCAGAAACAACTCCAAACACACTCAGCCACTTTACCTTTGACAAAGTAGCCAATCATGTTTACTGGAATAAAGATAGCCTCTTTAATAAATGGTGCTGGAAAATCTGAATTTCTGCATGCCAAAGATTAAAACTACACCCATATCTTTCACCATGCACTAAACTAAAATCGAAATGGATCAAATATCTAAATATTAAAACAGAAACACTAGATCTGCTGAAAGAGAGAATAGGTAGAGCTCTTGAAGACATAGGTGTAGGCAAAGACTTCACGAGCAAAACCCTGATCGCACAGGAAATAATACAAAGAATCGATAACTGGGATCTCATCCTGTTAAAAATATTTTGCATAGCCAAAGAAATCACCAGCAAACTGAAAAGAACCCACAGAGTGGAAAAAGTTTTAGCCAGTTGTCCTTCAGACAAAGGACTTATATCTAGAATATGCAAAGAATTGAAAAAAATCAGACCCCCCCAAATTTAAAGACCCAATCCAAAAATGGGCATCTGAGATGAATAAAGTGGCAAATAAATAAATGAAAAAATGCTCAACATCACTGGTTATTAGAGAGACGCAAATTAAAACGATGCTGAGATTCTGTATCACTCCAGAAAGAACGGCTATCATGAAGAAATGAACCCATAATAAATGTTGACAGGGCTGTGGGGATAAAAGAACCCTTTTCCACTGTTGGAAGTGCAGACTGGTGCAACCACTGTGGAAATCAGTGTGGCAATTCCTCAAAAAACTAGGATTACAGGTCCCATTTGACCCAGCTCTTCCCCTTCTGGGTGTCTTCTCTGAAGAATTAAAAACATCGTACCACAGCGATATATGTGCACCCATGTTTATAGTAGCACAGTTTGTAATAGCTAAATCTTAGAAACAATCAAATGCCCTTCAACCGAGGAATGGCTAAAGAAGATTTTATTTATTTATTTATTTTTTGTGGGTAGCGGGGGGTCGACCTCAGGACCTCACGTGCCAGCAGGCGCCCATGCCACTGAGCGATATCACCTGCCCTTATTTCGTATGTGGGTTCTGGGAGTCGAACTCGGGGCCCTCACGCTTGCCAGGCAGGTGCTTATGCCGCTGAGCCATCTCACCGGCCCTTTTTTTTTTTTAACACAAAGGAGTACTACTCTGCCATAAAGAAGGATAAACTTGAGACATTTCTAGGTAAATGGAAACAATTTGAGACAATACTCTTAAGTGAAATAAGTCAGACTCACATGTGTAAACATGGCATTGTCTCCCTGGTGTGAGAAAATGAAAGAGCAAATAAGGAGCAAAATGTACAGTAGATATTGTGAAATGGGAAGAAATTGTTTGAAAGGAAAGGGTAACTGGGGTGGGGGAAGCAGGAAAGGAAGGAAGGGAAAAGGCAAAAAATGATTTAAAAAAAGGATAAGACAGAAACAATGCTTTGTAAATATGGAGGGGAAGAGGAGTTGAAGGGAGGAGAGGGGATTGGGGAGAAAAAGAAGAATCCAAATATATCATGCACAGGTACAAATTCCCTATGATGAATATGATCTATATAGATAGATAGATAGATAGATAGATAGATAGATAGATAGATAGATAATATATATATATTAACAAAACATAAACGCAAAACTAAATATTTGTTTTCAGAAGAAAATATAGAAAAATATACTTATAAATTTGCAGTAGTAAAAAGATTTCCAGAATAAGATTTATACAACAAATCGTAAAGGAAAAGACTGATAAGTTTGACCCCATTAAAATTAAAATCTTCTGCACAACCAAAAAAAAATCACAAAATTAAGAGGGAAGAAAATTAAAAGAATTTCTGACACATAAATATTAGTAACCAGAACATAAAAATCCCTCTTTAATACCAAGAAAGGACAATAGAAAAATAGAACACATATTTGAACAGGAAGTTCATAAAAGCAGAAATATGAATCACCAATAGACATATGAAAAGAAGCTGAACCTCATTTATATTAAAGGAAACATAAATTAGAATCAGAAGGTGTCAATTAAAACTAGAGTGTGGGGAATTGTGCTGATGAGTATAAAAATTGGCACTTTGGAAGGCAATTTAGCGTTTTCAATGCAACCAAAGATAGGAATAGAAACACAACCCAGGGAATCTGCTCCTGGAAATTTTTTTGCAATATGTACTTTGGAAAATGTGTTTAAGAACTCTTACTGCAACATTGTTTTTGACAGAAAAATTGAAAACAACTTAAGTATCATCAACAAAAGAAGGATAAATAGACTATAGTTTAGTCATATAACAGAATGCCTTACAGATAATAAAATAAATCAGTCCCATAGTGACATCAATTTACTTAAAAATGTTACAAGAAAAGAGTAAGTTGCTTACAAATATGTACAGTTTATATAGGAACTGTGTGTACAAATCCAATTTGTATATGTGGGCAAGCTCCCAAAGCAGTAACATATACTGATTATAGATACACAGCTACATAGTACAAGTATGAAAAGCATGTTAATGACATATCACCGACTCCAGAATCGGAATCACTACACATGCTAAGAGGGTAGGTGAATAAAAGTGAGGAGGGAGGGAAGCTTTTAGTTATAACTTTAAATTTCTTTGAAAATAAATGTGAAAAAATTAATGCTCGGTAAATTTTGATATTGTGTTTGGTTTCTTATATTATTTTCAATATTCTTTGTTCTTCCCCAATTTTTTCTTAACTGCAAAAATAGAATTCTGAGTTGAAGATATCCCTTACATGTCCACACAGCAAGGATTGGGTGGGGTCCTGCTTAGACATCAAAGGAGTACATTATGGTTTTCAGTGAGTGAGGGGTTGGGTGTTTGTCCTGGGAGTGGTAATGGCGGTGGGGTTGGTTTCTAGTCTCCTTAAACATGCACTTGGTTTTTTCTGCCTTACCTGAACCTCTGGAAATAGCCCCTGCATTAGATTCTCTTTGGATAAACCATCCAAGTACAGTATGATTTCCCACGGTGGCCTTACCTGTTTTTTCTGTGTTTCCTTGGTACTTTCACATATTTTATAGAACAGGAATAGAACGGCTGGAGATCCCTGCCCCTAGGAAAGCCAGGCTCAGAAAGAGCCTCTCCTACCCTGTTCTCCTGATAGGGAGCAAGTCATTTTCTCTCACCTGTAAAAAGCCTGAATTCAGGAGCAAATCAGAGTGGACTTCCCAGCTGGACTCCCTGGGATGGCCTCCTAATGGTGCCCTTTATTAGTTGAGGCCTTGGGGGAAATTATCTAACTTCTCTGTTTCTTGGTTTCCTCTTCTAGAAAATGAGGCTGTGACACCTACCTCTATGGGTTATTACGAAGATTACATGCAACATGCACTAAAAGGCCACGTGCAAGCACTTTCCTAGACACTGTCCAGTCTGACTTCCAAGAAGTTGCTACCTGCAGCTAGGTCCTGTGGCTGGAGGTCTTGCTTTGCCTTCTCTCACTGGCTTACTTTGTCTCTGATCAGTCTGTCTGCTTCCTTTATATAGAGCATCCTGAAGGAGCCAGTGTTGTAATAATAACAACAAACAAGTTAGGAAGAATTACCCTCCCATCTCTCTTGTAAATGTCGACAGGTTCTATCGTTATATTACAATCTCAATTAAAGAGAAATTCCCCTTTAGGTCATAAACCTAAAATGAAAAAAACCCTGTAGGGATGCATAAGCCTCTTCCTTGAACAAACCTGCTATTTATCCTTTTTTTTGTCACTGCTCGCGTGTGCTCAAATCCCCGCTGAACCAATTCTGCAAGCTGACGAAGAAGTAAAGCTCCGGCATCCATCCGTGGGTCTGTCAAGACTTAACTCGTAACGAGTCTCCCATGGATTTGATTATTATTGGGTATTAATTATTAATGGTATTTCCTGCAGAAGGCCTGTGGGGCCTTCTTTCCCCTCAACCTCTGTTTTGAACTGGAATTAAAAAATAACCAAAAAATCTCCCCCAGAGGAGCTGGGAGAGGAGAAGAGAAAAGAATCAAGGGAATCCCTGCTCCACTTGATATTCCAGGTCTGTTCTCATAATTAAGAGTGGGGGGAAGCAGATCTGCTCTGCTGCAGCGTCCTCCAGCTGTAACCCCTCCCTCAGAACCACAAAGGAGAAACAAAACGCCCTTCTGCCTGCCTCCTCTCCCTGTATCCTTACCACACACCCCCAACCTTGTCTTTTTTGGCAATTAATTTCCTCTGATGGTTATGTTAATTTTAATGGGTTCCTAATGATCAGAAATATTTGGCAGATTAACATCATTTAACTTTCCTCTCCCTGGGGGGCAAGAGACAGGGCGGGGGTTAAATAGTGTGAAACAGCTGGAAAAAGACAGTCTGAATCCTGTGCCAAGCATGTGGCTGGGAAACAGAGAGATGGACACCGGGAAAGCCTGGAGACATTAAAGGCTACTTTAAAAAATGGTAATAAGGCTGAAAGATCAGAAAGGGTGCCACAGCCCCACCCTGCATGGCTTTCTCCTGTATTCACTGCCAACAGTCCATATGCTGCTTCCTAGCGATGTTTTAGAGACAACTGCGCCTGTCAGGGTGTCTGCGAGGTAAAGGCAGGGTGGATGTTGAGACTGCCGCCATGAAAGGAAAAATCCCCACTTTCTCCAGCAGAAAGGAGCATGTTTATCAGCATCCTGAAGGGGTCCTTCCTCCATTGTCGCTCTCCCCTTTCTTGGAAGGCAGTGGTCCCTGCATGGTGCCACAGATGGAAAGATGGAATTTAATTTTACTGGCGTTCAATCAAAACAGAATAATGTGTTTAATATCCCTGCAGCGTAAGTGAAAGGGAGAGATTCATGAACTCCTGGGAGGCAAAGGATTCCAAGCAGTGCTTTGATATCTTCTCGTATATATACACATAAAAATTACAGTGAGAAATATGGATAAATCCAAACTAAGATTTCTACCTCCTCCCCTATGCTGCTACTTAAAGTTCAAGGTTGTCTGACAAAGGTACGGAAATGACCAAGAGAACAACTGAATGAATACAAAGGTAGTCAGGCACCTTTAGCTTAATCCCAGATTTAACCCAGAGGATGGTTTGGCCACTGTGTCAAAGGTGCCGCTGATTGGCAGATGTGCTCAGTAGGGGAAAACCTCACAAAGGAAGCCATGGGAAACTCCAAGTTTCATTTAAAATCCAGTACAGTAATCCATCTATGAAATGGCAACAATCCATGACATAAAGGTTAAAAAACTCAGGAAATAAATACCCCAAAATGCTCTAAGAGATTGAGTTAGGATAGTAGAGTTGTGAATAACAATTTTTTTTTTTTTTTTTTTTTTTTTTTTTTTTGGGTACTGGCGGTCAACCTCAGGACCTCGCGCTTGCCAGGCAAGCACTTATCCCGCTAAGCCATCTCACCGGCCCCAAGTGTCCTTTATAATGATTTCCTAAATGTTTAATAAAATTATATATTTTATAATGTTGGATGAGTGTGCACTGAGTGTGCATTTGTGTGTAAGATCCTCTACTTTTCGTGTGCATCCAAATCACCTTGGAAGCTTGTTAAAAATATGGATGCCTGGGTCCTACTTTACAGCTCCTGAAATAAGTAAGTGAATAAATGCACTACAATTAAAAGCCCTTTCTTCCCCTAACCTAACCTAGCTGTCCAGATCTGTTTGTCCACCAAGCTGTCCCACATGATCTGAATTCTATGCATATACCCCAGCCAAATTTATTCCAAGAGAATGCCCTATTTCCTGAATAGGTTTCCAGGATTTTTCCAAGCATTCTTCCCATAAAAAACTTTCTCTCTTGGATGTGATTTTTAATATCCCAACAACAAAGCCCAGTGTCTGCCAGAATTCCCACTAGTTTCTCTGCTCTTTCATAGGTTTAAATACTTTCATACTCCCAGCAGCAAGGAAGAGTCTACATATGTATACACGCACACACACTTGTATTACTATTATGTAAATTCAGCTAATTCAGTAAAAAAAAAACTAAAGTTAATCAAATTTGTGGTTGATTGAATGAACCATTTGGGAGGATTTTTAAAAATCCTTTTACTAAGTATGTATCATTATTGGTCTATTCGTTAATACTGAGGATGTTAGCGTGCAGCTGCAAAGGGGTGTCTTTCTTATTTTAACTTTCTGGTGACAGCACAGCCATATAATATGATTTTCTCTTCTGATTTTCTGTAAATCAAGTTAATAATGATAATTGCACCAAATGAAAAAGAAACCTCTGTTGGTTACAGTGCTACCTCAGGCACGGGTGATTATACATAAACACATACACACATTCATACACACTGACACACATGGAATACACCTCAGCTGGGCTCTGCAAACTGCCACCACATTTGCATAAAGATGTGTGATCCCTGGGAGTGTGCTTTTTAAAGACACTGTCAGTGGGATAAATATGCTCCCTCCTTCCTGCCCAGCTAACTGCAGAGCTCTGCAAGAAAAACGCCAAGGCATTTCATCGTGTTTTTGTTTAAGCAAGAGGTATGGCTGCAGTGGAACACATTTCCTCCACCTTCCGTCTTTGCCACTAAATGACCAATGTTTCATTGAGTCAGCTGGCTCTTCCACTAGGACTGGCAGCTGTCCACTTCGGGCCTGGATTTGCTCCCAGAGCCAGGACACAGGATTCCACAGCTAATCAATGTCAGCTTCTTCAAAATGGGGCTTCCCATCTGTCTGGTTGTGTGCAGAATAAACTCTTGGAACTTGCTCACTGCCCATTTTTCCCAGCCCAAGACTCTCTAGATAAACAATGCTTGTTCACAACAACACTTTACATTCACTGGCCTGCCCACATCTGGAGCTCTCACACATCCATGATCTCCTTTCACCTATCATCATGTTGGAATGCATGAAGTTTTTGCAACTCACACGTGATTCTGTGACATGCTAGTGACCCGGGTTGGGGACTGGCAACTTCTCATAGATTCTGCATGGCTGGAAAAGATTTTCCTTAATCCACATAGGATTCCTGGCTGGATCTGAAAAGAAAACTGAGAAAGACAGATTAAGAGGAGAAAATCATGTACATTTATTTAATATACGTTGTATATGACATGGGAGCCTTCATAAGAAAATGAAAGCCCAAAGAGATGGCTTAACTAGTACATTTTTGTGCTAGGTTTGGTGAATGCTGCATAATTGTGGAGAAATATGATTGAACAAAGAGAATGAGGTAATGGTAACAAACTTGGGGAAATTTAGCAAGAGCTGTTCAGCTTCCTTTCCGTAATAGCTCCTTTTCAAGGTCCTATGGGTACATAGGTGGGTATATGGTGGGCACCTACCTCAGAGTGTCTTATGACCTGCTTCATGGAGGATCAGAAAATTCCTCCTCTCTTCATATATGCTTCAGGGGAGAAAGGTGAAAAAAGGTCAGAGAGAGCTTCCTGCTTTTGCAGTTTTCTCAAATTCTCTCAGCTTTAAATACTCAGTATGCCAAAATGTCATATTTTGGAATAACATCTTCTGAGCCCCATCAACACCAACTCAAGATCCTTAGTGACTGAAAAATACTCCCTTTTTCTATCTGATCTCCAGCTGAAATCTGTATCTTCTCAGTCTAGATTGAAAGTACTTCACTCCCCTATTTCTTCCATGGATTGCATGGCTGCCTGACAGTGAGCAGGGACCATGTAACCCCACCTGAAGTTTCAGCCTCATAAGAAGTGCTGAGAAAAATTTCATCCTGTGTAATGTTGACTTCAAAGTTTTTGCAATTATTTGCCACTGCTGGGCATTTATGATGTGCCTGGTACTTGGTTTATATTATCTCATTTAATATGCACGATCTTCCTTGAGTAGGTGCATTTATTTCCACTTCTGAGGAATGGGAGCTGAAGTCCAAGGTCACATGTCTACAAGCAAAGAAACCGGGATTCAACCTAGTTCTATTTCCATTGAAACCACTGGTCATTTTTCTCAAATTTCTTCCTTCTTTTCCTGCTGGGAGCTCCCTATGAGGGCAACATTCTTTACTAATTTTCCAAGGTCCAGGAGACAATAATTTTAGTCTTCTGGCTAATGGTAGCCATATACTACTTAGTGTTCTGCCACATCCATAAATCATGCATTGTCACCCAAGGTGTGTTTCTGTGTCCCCTATAACACTGTGTACTCTTTGTAGGCAACCGATATCTCATTTGTAGTTCCATCACCCAGTAGAACCTCTGGAACATTGACTTGTTCAGGGCCACTTAGATCCTGTATTCTTAGGTTGACACTGCCAACTTCACCATCAATGCCCTTCCCAGCCTCCCCAGTCTAGCAATAATCTTAGCACTCCATATGGAGACTCATAACTGGGGATTTCTGAAAATGGTGGAAAATCATTCCCTCCTCTCTGTGGCAAATTTAGGAAGCTATGACAGCTCCCTCCAAGCTCCTAAATTTCCAAAGCATCTGATAGCTTCCTCTGTCTATCAAAGCCCAATTTGTGATAAATACTCAATGTTCCTCAAACTATCCATGATGGGGGGAAAAAACAGTGTTTCTCCCAATTTGTCATAACTTGATACTTATGGAAAATAAAACATCACATATTTGGATGTCATGGCAAACTGACATAAAAGTTTCTAGATCTTTACTCTCAATTTCTTTACCTCTTTTGAGTAGCAGTGGTGTGTGGATTGGTGTTGATTTATAGACCACACACTTGCATGAGAATCAGCATAGATCACCAAGATCAGATTTTCCTCTGTAAAGCACCAGTGTTCAATAGAAATAGAATACAAGACACATACATGATGCTAAATTTTCTGGTAGCTGTATTAATAAAAATAAAAAGAAATGGATAGTATTGAATCGACTGCTATATTTCATTTAACTCAGTAGGTTCCAAATGCTATCATTTCAATACAAAATCAATATGAAAGTCATGAATAAGATATTTTATACTTTCTTTTTTGGTACTAAGTCTTTGGAACCTAGTGTGCTTTACATACTTACACCACATCGTCATTTGGAGTGGTTGCGTTGCAAGCGCGCAGCAACCACAAGTTTCTAGTGGACAGGCAGCTCTAGGGACCTCGCTACTACCTCTCTTACTGTCTCTAACCCATTTGGATTTCCTCCTTGTACTATAGAAAGCTCCTTAGTTATCCCTCAGGTCCAGAAATGTCCCAACTCACTACCAGACCATCTGGATTTTTTTTTGTTTTTCATGGGACCTCTATGTTTGAGTCTCCTTAAGAACCATCCTGAGTATTGCACTGAATTGTAAAATTTGGCTGAGGACACGTGACCTACCCCGTATCTTAGTCCACTCTTCATGTGCCCTTGTAGTGTTGCCATATATGTGCTCTACGAACAAGACTAGGCTCGGATTTCCATTGCTTAACCCCCAGTTCTGAGTTATTATCATTATAATAACTCTCGTGTTGCATAAACCTAACCTGGATAGAATGACTTATGTTTTCATGACTGGCATTTAGACTCAAAAACCATGTTGTTAAAAAAATCAATTAGCTATAAAAAAATCTTTGCTCCAAGTTCCTTTTCCATTTGCAGCATGGAAGTAGTGGCTGGTTAGCATCTGGGTGTCCTCGAGACATACTGAGCATTTCATTCATCATACATGACATTTGCATATTGCAAATATCATACTTTATGCTCATGCCTTCCAGGATCATCTAGAGACTATGATTGCTGCCTAATTCTCACATAAATCAATGCACCAGGGAGTGCATTTCTAAGCATGAAGAAAATCAAGGATTGCTTTGCCTTTAGCCTCTTCCTGGGACCATCTCATTCTCTTCACATCCCAAGTAGATTCAGTGCCTTCGTTTTCTCTTCTTTCTTGTAGCTATTAAAATTCTATTAGCCATTTGTGAATATTATTTTATACCATCTGCCTTTTCTCTAAGTTGTGAAAGTGACAGCTGCAATCATTTGCATGCATTTTGTGTGCAAGATTTTTTTTTTTGTGGAAGAATAAAACCTTTCCTTTGTGTGACCATGTATCCAAATAGAAAGATGGATTGTTTGCAAATCTATTTCTCTTCCCCACATTAGCTTATTTGCTGAGGAGACAGAAACAGAAGATGTTGAAAGAGGGAAGGCAAAACATTTGATCTCGAATAACAAAATTTGGTTTGCTTTTTCTCAGCTTTTACTTTGCTGCCTCTTAATCAAAGTTGACCTTACAACTGCTGTTAGGCTGTGTTCTCTGTTTTGGATCTGAGGGCCTATGGGGGATTTTCCCTATTTCCCTGCCATTCAATGTCTGTCTCCTTCCTCTATGTCTCATTTAGCAGAAAAATGCATGCAGCTAGGCTGCTCCTTTCATTCTTGCCCAAAAATGGCCCTCTCTCTTCTTTAGGGAATATGTAAAGTGGGGTGAAAGGACAGAACCAGCCCATGGTTTATCATGTGGGAAGCCATGGCTTCCCAAGGCACGAGTACCTGGAAGCGGAACCTCCCTGTTTGGAACATCACCTTACACATCACGCAAAACTCAAATGTTGCTAGACTCTAATTAGAGTTTAAGTTCACTTGTGCATGAAAGGTTCAAGTAAGTTTTTGAGGACGTTAAGTCAGTGGATTGGCAGCTAACCAGTTCCCTTGTGCCACACAAGGAACCAAAACATTTTAGTCCAGGCTTTTGGGAGGTGACCCAGTTGAACAAATCTTTCTTCTCTAGCTGCCAGCCTCTCCAGATTCTAATTGCTTTTCTCTAATAAACCCTTGGGGAAACCTTCACTAATTCAAAGGCTGTAGTCTTCACCCTGAGGTTAATGGAGGGAGCTGGGTTAGTTTTCTTCCTAGGCTCTTCTTCAGATCAAAAAGGAGAGAATAGGCTTTCTTCTGATGGGGTGTGAAGCAGAGAGTGTTTGTTTCAACCTAAATTTGTTCTTCCTACATAAAAGTTCTATCACAGTTTCTCCAGAACAGCTTAAAGACAGCATTTCATCACTAATGGTGTACATTTTCTTCTAATATTTCTTCTAAGTACACAGAGTCTAGTCTAAGAGAAGATGTGTACATTCCTTCTTTTGACATAGTTTTGCTCTTAGTAAAATTATAACCCCCTTTTTTTGCTAATGTGGTGTATTACCCCAGGCTTAGACTTATTGCCATTTCCTGTGGAATCTATCTGAGCTGTAAAGACCTCCGTCTGAGCCATCTCTGCTGGCTGGTACATTCCAACTAGCTTTTCTCTGACCTCCACATTCTCCCTTGAGTTAGGAACAGCAGTACTTAGTATTGTCACCTCTTCTTTAGTAATGTTGTAAAAGAAGGAAAAGGATGCTGGGTAAAAGAGACACAATAGACATCTAAAAGAATAGAGATAATTATTTTCCAATGTTCATTTCAGGAAAATTGAGTGCAATCATATCAGAACCTTGAGCCATGTACCTTTATCTGGTAGAAAGCAAGAGGCTGTCTGTATGGAAGGCACATCGAAGCGGGTTGCATTTTTTGATGGGTCCTAGTATACTCTGACAGAGTTATGTTTGGAGAAGTTGAAGCCATATGCATTTCTGCACCCAGGAAAGAGATGAGAGTATGAAGAACAGATCCGGCACATGTAGAGGTTCTCTTGGCTTCACCAAGCTAAATTAGACAGCATAACTCATGCAAAGCTGTGCCCACAGAAAGAGCTCAAATAGTCTTCGACTCCAGGTCTGTGGCTATATTGTTAGTTAGGAACTAACAACCTTCAATGGTTTGTCCCGTGGCTTAGCTGGTTTCCATGAAGGTCACTGACTAGTGTGAACCGAGGGAAGTGTCCGTGGCACATAACATAAGCAGAGGGTGTGGGAGTGCATGGGTGAAAATGAGGGGCTCCTCACACCCTGCTGCACAGGTACCTCTCTGGCCTCACTTTCATCCTCGTTGTGCCCTCGAACATGGCAAAGGGACTGTCCTGTGGCCCAGGGAGGCCTGTGAGCACAGGTATAATCAAATAACTAAAAATCAGTGTCTTTATACAGTGAATGCCTGCATTTGCTAATCAAGCTTCAGTTCCTTTTCTAAAATATAAAAATTGCTCATTTCATATGTTGACATCAATTGTGTAATATTTTAAAGTGGCCAGGCTTCTATGCACTTGGTGCTGTGTTAAGCAACAATCAGGCTCTGGAGCAGTGATAGAAATAAATATTTATTGAGCTGCTACTAGGTCAGGCATCATTAGCTGACTGACCTAGCTATTATTATTGCCTAAGTCCTTTGGCCCTTTGACAACTACAACTACAAAAGCTCAGAGTCAAATAGTTTACAGTGTGATAGAGTTTGACCAATGAGGTTTAACCAGCAATCTGGTAAGAGCTCTTAGTATAAGGCCTCCCAATTTAGCAGAAAAAAAAATACAGGACCCTCTATTTAACTTAAATTTTAGATAAGCTATGAATATTTAGTAAAAATATGCATTAAGCATGACACAGGAAATACTTGCTTTAAAGAACTTATTTGTTATTTGTCTGACATTCAGATCTTATGGCACATCCTGTGTTATACCTGACAGCCATTTCCATGCTTCTGTGTTTGCTTTGCACGTAGCTCACAGCAGCTTCTTCCCTTTCTTCCTGTCTTAAAATCAGTACACAGTGGGCCCTCCATGCTGAGTTCCACATCCTCAGATTCAACTGATCATAGCCTGAAATTTTTTGAAAAAATATTGTACCTATGCTTAACGTGTATGAATTTTTTCTTGTTATCATCCCCTAAAGAATAGAGTGTAATAACTATTTACATAGAAGTTGCATTGTATTAGGTATTATAAGTAACCTAGAGATGCTTTGAAACATATGGGAAGATGTGCATAGGTTATAGACATAGACTATACTATTTTCTGTACAGGATTTGAGTAGCCCTGGATTTTGGTTTCCCCAGGGGTTCTCGGATCCCATCCTCCATGGATACTGAGAAATAACTGCAATCTGAGAGACAATGACTGAGAGCTCAGACACTTTGAAGGCTCTGACCAAATGTGAATAATATCCAAACTTCCGACTGATTGCTTTGTGACAAAAATAAATGCTACATATGTTTAAGTCATTGTTAATAAGGTTTTCTATTTCTTAACACATTTATTCTGTGCCAAACATTGTATACTTTCTCTATGTTTCACCTCATTTAAATACAACTATTTTACAAGATGGGTGTTATTGTGTCTGTTTTCAGATGAGAAAAGAGCAATTCAAAGATACTAAGTACCTTTACCTCTCATAAAAATAATGGTTATTGCTCATTATGTACTTGGTAGGTTCTGACATAGGTCCTCATGTTTATATCCATGAACTTACTCTTTCCAACAAGTTTTGAGAAAAATACTATCATTACTGTCTACTTTATAGATGAGGAAGCGGAGCAAAAAAAGATTAAAACACTTACCCAACACAACAGAGATAGGCTGCAATCCAACATGCTGGAGTTTCAGGTCTTGCCCTCCTCACCCTGCACACTGGCCAGCCAAGCAGAGGGCTGACATTCACACAAAGGCTTCTTGTGCCTGTGCCATTTTCACTGTGTCTGTCTGGTCCCTTATTTGGGCAAACAAGGGAGTGCTTTATTGGCCTACTAGATTCCAAAACCAGAACAAATTTTGGCATCAGGTACAGGGCATGAAAATCTATCCTTAAGTTGCTCATGAGGTTGACATGGGGTGGCTTCTGTTGTACCCATGACCCCGTCATGTGGTTCTCTTTGTTCTCAATAAAATAGGCTCACGCTCCATACCATTGAAGCACCGGGGGAGCCCGGTCCCCTAGAACAAATTGCTTGCCTTTCTCTGTATCCCCTTATTCTACATCAGCACACATTTCATAGCCTTAAGGAACCTAATTTCTAGACTTGACTCTGTCCAACATGCCCAAGATGACAGATTTATATCTGTGCTCCCTTACGTGGCCATCATCCTAAACTTGATCTTCTGGGTGCACTTGGATTCCCAGGTAACTCCTGTCAGCCTACAATGCCCATGGTAAAATTCCTCTCAGGACTAGTTAATGCGGCTTCCCATTTTCTCCTGGAGCTTGTTCTAATCTTGTACAGAGCTTCAGGTTTGCTTTACTGCCTTTGGGCAGCCTAAGATTGAACAACTTACTTTAGCTTTGTATGGATAGGTGTTTTCCTCCTAAAACAATCCCCAAAGTCAAGGAGTTGCAGATTCAGCATTCTGCATACTGAATGAGAACATTCTTTATTTATTCTTATTTTTTGGATCATCATTCATTGAAATAACAATGACCTCACTGTACTGAAATAGAAAGAATCAGTGCTTCCTTACAGGAAGAGGATTTAATTCATCATTTCTAAGAAAAGAGAAATGTGTGGAGTGAGAGGAATTAAAGTTTTTAATCTCATCTTTTAAAATCACACAACTGACTCATCCAGGTCTTTTTCAATTTCCACTGGAGGTCATCTTCCTCATCATTTTCTACACCCTTCGTAGATCTGAGTTTCTGGTCTTCTTTTTCATCATCAGGTGCATGGCACTCAAAAATGGACAGAGGAGCCTGGTGGTAGGAAACCATTATCTGCTTTGTTCTTGAACTCACTCCACATGTGCCCCTGTTCATAAATACACAGAACCAAGCAATGAACAAGTCAGATTGAAGGTTTTTGGGAAACGCTTTCTTGATTTCATCTCATTTCTCAGCAAAGCAATTGGTGATACCATTTTAAAAGTAAATGAGGTTTGATTGCAAAGAGATTTGTCTTCAGATCATCTTTATCCAGGCACTATTTCCTACACTGGAATGTTGAAAGGTGGACTCTCCTGGTTGTTACTGAACCCCTTCATCTAATCATAAAGGTCTTGCATTCAATGTGTTTCCCCTGTGGATTGAAGCTGAACCATTTGGAACTCAAGATGGGCGTACACTTTCTGGAATTTTTTGCTGTCAGAGAGGACTACGACCTGTCTTTGAGAAGAGCCAGAAATACCAAATTCCCTGCTTTATTATAAAATCTCCAAATAAGATTTTTATTCTAAGGAACATTATAGTGTTTTTTATATTGTTCCCAATAAAAGGGTAAAGCTTACTAATTTTTAATTTCCTTAGCATTTTCTCTCTAAATGAGGAACAGATTGTGGAGGGAAAAATTTGATAATCATAGTTAGTTTCTAGCTGCTTTGTTAGCATAATCCATTCCTGAGATTTTATGAGATCTGGCTTACAAAACACTAGTTGATAAATGATTCAATATTTAACCATGATTTACCTGCACCATGTGGAAGAAAATTATTCTGATGGGGCTGAAATCACTAGAACAGAGATTTTTACATCCCATAGAATGTGTCAATACAGTGTTGAGTGTGAATCACTCACTTGGGATATAAAGTGTTCCCCTTTCTAAGATCCAGTATTGCATCTCAATATAAATGGCTGATAGAAGTAAACAAAACGGCCCCAGTGCACTGGCTAGTGACATGTGGTAATAAAGATCAGCAGTGAGGGAGGGAAGGGCTCCCCTGCCATCTCTACATGTTGAAGAAGTTGATTTTAAACTCAGTGGGTGGCATGAGCCTGGAAAACAGAAAAGCATTCAGACCATATGGAAATCAATACAGCTTCATGAAAGGGAAGATGAGAACCATCTTTTTCTCTTTAAAGGAATGGCTCACAGAGGGCGCATGATACCTAGGCTCCTCCTGGAGCCTCACTACCTATATATTTATTTGAACATTTTCTTCACATAAATTGATAAGACTCAATCTGTTACAGTTTAGGTTTCTGTTGGATACAGCCTGTACAGACATTGGCGAGGTGATACCAAACACAGAGTTGACTCAAATTAGTGCATAGACTCCATGGACGAACGCAATATTTACAGTACAAAATCCAGTATGCCAAGAAAGCAGACTAGCGCAACTAAGCATTGTAAAAGTTTTACAATGAGTTTTGGGAGGGTAGAAGATAGTTAATCTAGCAAATCAGTAATTTTTTTTTTTTTTTGCTAGACAATAAGCTCTTCACATACAGCATTACCAGTATATACTTTATCCCTTCTACCCCCTGGCTGAGAGTAATATACATATATATTCTTAGAGATCAGGACTTTTCAGAAGCAATGTAGATTTAGGATGAGAGGTATTTGGAGGAGGGAAATGGTGAATGGGAAGTAGTTGCTGATCTTGCTGTAGAGCAAGTGGGGAAGAATATCCATGGTCCAATTCCCATTCCATTACATTAATCCTAAACTCCTGAACAATCTTCCTGGCCCACTATTCCAACTTAAGACCACACCACTATCTTGTGTCTTATTAACCTGATACATCTATGGCCAAAAGCAAAATCTGGCATTGCTTTATCTCTTTTCTATAAATTCCCATCAAGTTAACCAGATTTGCAGTCGCAGCCAATAAATACACCATACTCTGGTCTTTCTCAAGGCCCAGGGCATTTTACTTGGAGTTCAGGCCAAGAATTAAAATGAGATTTCAGGCTCCTTAAACTGATTCTTGGTCTTGCAGTTAGGCTGACAAATGACATTATTCTTGTAGACTCCAGCAAGTGCCTATGTCCTTATCCTCCAAGTCTGATGACTGCAGACTTATACAAAGAACCGAGTTCCCTTATGGTGGCATGAGCACTACCACCCAAAATGTTAGCCATCTTTGTCTCGGGCTTATTTGGGCATTTTTTTTCTTAAACTTTGTGAGGAGGCAGACAGCTTGAAAATCATAGTGCTCTTTGCATAACACCATGAAATATGGATGTATTTAATTCCAGCATTTGAACTAGGAACAATTTTACTAGCAGAAAATGACTATATTATAGACATGCAACATAAAATTGCAACACATGTGCATGCAGAAACAAGCTCTGGAGGGAAGTATGATCTGTCGTTTCTGAGTTTTGTCATTAATATTCATTTGCTTGGTCATTTGTTTTGTTGTCTGCCTCACAGACAAGCAGTAGAAGCCACCAAAGGTTTTAGAAAAATTTATGGGAGAAAAATTTAAAATTGAAAACATTCTATCCATTAAGTTACTGTTGGCTCTAAATTGGCAAGACAGCTATTATTCAATTTCAGCAATGAAAATTCTTGGATGAGCATGTGGACCATCAATGATCTGGGGAAAGGAGTTGGAGAAATACAAATGGTAATTGATGTGATGTTGCTTAAAAATTTGAAACTCGGGGACAGAATCAGCAGGATTTGAGTCTTAGCTATCTCATCCTCTAATGGTGCGACCATTTGCATGGTATTTAACCATTTGCTGGCCATGCTTTCTTCCTCTGTGAAATGCTAGAATAGTAATATCTTAGAATTGTGCAGGTCTAAAGTGAGGTAGTACCTTATTAAGGGCACTGTGATTTTTAGCAAAAGAAATAAATTTGGGGTAAACTAAGCAAAGGGTAATTTCTTGGAAAGTCATTAGGATTTTATAAAATCCTCAAGAGCCTGAAAAATCAGGTATGTGAATGAATCTGAGTGAAGCAGCTCTGGAAATTGAGAAATATAGAAACAGAGTGAAAACTTTGTCACAGAAACTCTGGTCTGATCGAGTCTGATCTAATGGAATAGATCTCTGCTACTGTTAGCCTCTTTGACTCTCTGGCCATGTTGGAAATATCAGAGAAAACATCCAATTGGCAAAGAGCAAGTCATGAGGACACTTCCTGTTGAGGGATAAGGAGCAGTTCTGATTGCAGTTTCCCACAGGACTGTAGTCAGTGAGGAGGGGGAGGTATTCCAATGAAGAATGGGTGCTAGTGGAAAGGACAAGTAAAGGTTGCATGTTCCAAAACCAAATTGTCTTCTACAGATGAAGTATGTAGAGTGCCTGATGCCTGCTCCAGACTCACTCTCTGGTATTTCATATCACTTTCTAACCTTCTTTGAATCACAGCAGATGTGCAACTGACTTGAAATTCTTGGTATTACCTTGCAATGATTTGATGTTAGTTCAGTAATTTTTAAGACTCAGAAAGCTAGGTCTCAGTAGCTTTTTATGTATCTGGAATAAAAATACATTATTCATTCAAAAAGAATCTCTGAATACCAGTTCCTTCAACAAGGATGCAAGGTCTGAGAATGAGTAATGCAGCTCAATCATCTTAGATACATCAGTGTTTCCAAGATGTGCTGGAAGATCTGCATTTGGGGTCCTTACAAAAGAAAATTAGTTCTCAGGTCACATTTCTTTTTGTATCTTACTTTTTTCTTATTGCTGAGACAAAATACACACTGCCCAAAAGGAAGGAAGGAAAGGTTTATATAGCTCACAGTTTGTGGAGGTTTCAGTCCATACTCAGCTAGCTCCAAGACAGGGCGGAGCATGGTAGAGGGCAAAAGTTCATGACCTCAGAAGACAGACAAAGCAGCAAGAGGAAAAGAGGCAATAAGGAAGAACCCAAGAGAGCAAGCCTCTTCCCCTCACTTATATTTTATGCAGGCTACCCACCCCAGTGTGGGTGTAGCACTCACACCCATAATCCCAGCACTAGACAAAGAATTAATCACAAACTCTAGAAGCCTGCCCCCATGACTGCATGAGGCTTTGGAGGGATATCTAGACACAAAACATAACATTCCACCCCTGGCCCCGCAAAGACTCATGCACATCCCTTTATGCAAAAGACATTTTAACCCATGTCTAAGAGTTGCCAAAGTCCTAACAGTTTCAGCATTGCTGAAAAGTCCAAGTCCCAAGTCTCCTCCGAGATCGAAGGCAAACTCTTAGTTGTGAGCCCCTGTACAAATGAAAAGTTAAACACTTCCAACATTCAATGGCACAAGATAAACATTACCATTCCAAAAGATACAAACGGGAACACAAAGATTGGGACCAAAAGCAAGTCCAGCATCCATCTGGGCAAACATTAAGTCCTGTAGTTCCATGTGCAGCATCCAATGCAACCTGTGGCAAGTTGTGAGCTCCAAAGGGCTTAGCTGGCTTCTCCCCTATGGCACTGCTGGTGGTCATAAATCCCACAGCTTTTCTCTTAGGCCTGCTCTACTCCTTCCTTGTAATTTTCCTCAGACAATACATGTTCCTGGCTTCTCCAAACTTCTGGGGTCTCCACCGTACCTTTGGCTTCACACTCACAGCTTCACACACTGCCTGGCCTCCCAGTTCTTCTTCTGAAATCTGAGTGGATGCCTTTTTAACCTCAGAAGTCTTGCATTCTGTATGTGCCTAAAACCAGCTCCAGATAGATGATGCCAAGGTCCGCTGCCAGCTGGAGCAGTATCCAGGCTTTCTTCTCTCTTGGCTGTAGGGGTCAAATGCCTGGATCGCTGAGCACTCTGAGTCTGATTCTCAGGAACAAATTCTCTATGCTGCCGCCATTCTGAAACCTGGTGCAGCTGCCACCATTCTGGAACATGGTGCTCTGGAGCTTTCTCCTCAAAGCAAAGTCTTTCATTTTTGCAGTTTTGAGGCTGCAAAGGGTGGAGGTCTGCTGCTTCTTGTGTATTCTCCTGTTCCTTCTCAGCAATAGAGATCTCCTCAGCTCTATCTTTGTAGTCCACAGCTTTACTGGAGCTTCCTTTCTGTCCAAACTCACAACATTTTAAATCATCCTGCTGGGCTCTTTGCTCTTGATTTATAACATAAATCTGGCTAAACGCCCCCAACTATAGTCATGCCACTGCCTCAACATTCGACTGCCTTAAATTTTTTTCTGCCAGTTTAATTAGTCTGCCACCCTTAATCTTAGTCTCTGGACATGAGCAAAATGCAGACAAACTTTTTGCCAAGCCATAACACACATTGTCTGGAGTCCAGCAGCCAATGCAGTCCTTCCCAGCAGAAACCTCCCAAGCCTGGACTTTACCAGCAGAATTTCTATCAGCCTTCTGTCTTCTGAGCTCTGACTAGAATATCCTATACAGAACAGCCTAAGCCATTCCAGCTCTACTCTTTCAGGTGACATCTCCAAACCTTTCCAAACTCTTCCCACAAGCCATTCCCAAAGGCTCTTGAACCACATAGTCAGGTACAGTCACAGCAATGACCCCATTCCTGGTACCAAATTCTGTGTTGGTTACTTTTTTTCATTTCTGGGAAAAAATACCAGACACCCAAAGTTAAAGGAGGAAAGGTTTTATTTAGCTCACAGTTTGTGGAGGTTTCAGTCTGTACTCAGCTGGCTCCAAAGCAGAGTGGCACATGGCAGAGGGCAACAGTTCATGGTGGTGGGAAACAGCAAAAGCAAAAAGAGCAAAAAGGGAGGAGAGCAAGAGAAGACTTTTTTCCTGTCCCTTATATTATATGTATTCTACCCACCCTAGGGTGGACTAGGGTGGGTGTAGCACTCACACCCATAATCCCAGCACTAGACAATGAGTCAATCACAAACTCGAGATTCAGCTGCCTCCAAAAAGCAATGCTCCATGACTGCATGAGGCTTTGGGGGGACATCCAGACACAAACTGTGACGCTTTGATACATCTTTTCAGAAGAAGCATGGACCAAAAACTTGTACTCTCTTATTGTTGACTACAGATTAAATCTATAAATATCTGGAAGAGTTTGGCAAATCTGAACCAATACAACATGATAATTCCACTGTCTTTCTTGGAGTGTCTAGGAAAATTTACTTGGTGAGCATATTTCCATTGCTGAATGGAGTCTGATATTATTCTTTCTGCCTCCCTCACTTCTCGCTCAGCATGGTCACTTTGTTTCCCAAACCATACTCCAACTTCATTCTGGTACTGTATATATTCACACCTTCAAGAACTTCCTAAATTGGCTTTTTTGAAACTTCAGTGTGCATTCTGGAGCCAAGATTTTAAAGTGGATTCGTCTCCCATTGTCTCCCAGTTAGAACTCAGGTAACAATGTAGGAAGAACATTCCTCAGAGTAGACTGTGCCTCTCCTCTATTTCACCTTTGTGCTCAGCTTTACCCCATCACCTCTGTAGTCCTTCATCAAATTATCAGGACTCTACTGCATTTACGATTGATTTGATAGGGGAATTAGAGGCCATCAGAGCCACAGAATCTGTATCACCAGTTTTCTTTTTCTTTTTTCTTCCTTAAATCAAAAAATGACTTTGGTTTGTCATGGCCTGACCCATCTATTCAGAAGTTTGTTCCATTAACTGTTTTAATAGTCCTCTCTCTAGGCTCTGATGAGATTAAAGTCATTTCCCCCCTAGAGGCTGGAGGGCTCCTGCTGGTCACCATAATTCATTGGCTGCAGCTGCTAGGCAGGGGAAGGAGGGTGGAGGTTCCCACAAGGCTAGAGACCTGCTCTACAATGGCTGTGGGGTTATTGAAGAGGTGAAATGGTGGGCATTCTTGTTTTGTCCCAGATTTTCATTAAAATGCTCTGATTTTTGTCACCCCTTCTGTGCTCTGGCCTGCTATAGAAAGTGTGGAAGGGCAGCCTTTATTGCACTATAGGTAAGGAGTACAGGAAATGGTGCTCTATAATGTCTTTCTTCATTTCTTTTCTATACCCTTGGCTGAGACCTGAATTTGCACAATTAGCAATTCATTCTTTCAAGTTAAGCTTTTGGATTTTCTAAAATTTTCAGTACACTGGCATATTGAGTTTTATGAAGCATTTGTATCTCAGGAAATTTGTTTCATCCTTACTAGGTAACATAATTGAAGCCAGAAAGATGAGAACAGTCAGAGTATACTTGATGCCTGAATTTGTGGGAAAAGATGTAGCAGGTAATTCCAGCAGTTGGCAGAATTACTAAGACGGCCATGCCCCAAGCTGACAGTATCTCTTTGCCAGACCCAGACATTGTCTGGACCCATAATCTAAAAGACTTGATCTTATTTCTTGAAATCAAACATTTACCGATTACCCTCATCTTATTAAATGCGTTCCCTCCCCCTCTCTCTCTCTCATCTCCTTTTCAGGCACAATGGGAGAACAATAGCAAAGATTTCAGTAAAAAAAAAAAGTGTTAGATACTGCCAGAACATAGATACCGTCAGAAGGGAGAAAGACATAAAGCCAAATGAGGTGACTTGATTCCACCCATGATATATAATTTCTAATACTGAGTTTTCCCTCTTGGCATTAAAAAAATGAAAACTGATGAAATATATAGAACAGTTTCTTTTCAAACACTTGATAAAAAGCAGTACAGAACTATGATCACCAAAGAGGATGCCAACTAGGTGAGCTTTACAGTTGCTCTGGCTTTCTGCTTCAAGGTAAATTTTGGAGAACTATGCAGAAATAAGAACACAAGCATCATGCAGTGTTCTTGCTGTATGGAAGACAGAACAATCAGAGTTTATGGGGATGGGAAGACAGATTTGCAGGGAAAAGTGACAGAGTGGAGAGAACTAAAGAGAGACAGAACTTCAGAGACCAGCGTGGAAGCTCCTGGGACCCAGAAGCTGAGGACTGAGCCATGCATATAAGGGGTCACAGGTGGAAAAGAACAAATAGCAGGAAAGAATTCAGGGAAGCTATAAGCTGAACAATACCCAGAGACAAGACTAGGGTATGGTCAACTTCAAATCATTCAGATTAGCAAGACCTGAGAAGAGTCACACTTTAACAATAGATAAAACATGGATATAGAGTAAAAGCTGCTCTAGACACACTTTAACAAAACTTGAAGACTTACCTTAAAAGGATCTCAGATATTTTAACTGCCTGCCAAAACAAAGCTCAAAACTCGTGAAAGGTAGGCAAGAAAACCCAGTGTTCAAAAATGTAATATTAACAATGTCAAGCATTAGTTTTAAAAAATTGCCACATATACAAACAAAAAGAAAGAAGGCATAAAAATGCAACCTGTAAGGAAGAGAAAGCTAACAGAAGCAGGGTCAGAAATTACAGAAAAAGCAGAAGAATGACCATTAGAAATATAAAAAGCTATTATAAGTATATTCAAGGACTTAAAGAAAAGAATAAGAACACAATGAGGAGAAAAATAAAAGATGTAAAAATAAACCAAACAGAATTTTGAGTGCTGAGATCTCAGTATCCAGAATAAAAAAAAAAAAAAAAAATCACTGAATGGCAGTAACTGCAGAATATACATTGCACAAGAAAATGTTAATAAATTTGAAAACACAATAAGAGAAAGTATCTAAATTGAAGCATATATAAAAAAAGAATAAAAAAGAAAAAGAACAGATACTGTAAAAATCAAAATTTAATGCATTTAAGTGGAATATCAAAAAAGAAAGAAGAAAAAAAAAAAAAGAAAGAAGGAAAAATATATTTGAATAACTTCCAACTTGATAAACACTATAGATATACAGTTATAAGAAACCCAACAAAATCCAAGCAGGATAAATGCAAAGGAACAACACTGTAGGGCATCACAGTCAGATTGCTAAAAACCAATAAAAAAATGTAAAATGCACTGATGGGAGAAAAAGGACATAGTAGATACAGGAAAACAAAGTAAACAAGCAAGCAATAAACTGATGACTTCCCATCAGAAACAATGTAAGCCCAAAATAATGCATAAACATCTTTACAGCCGGGGAAGAACGACGGTGACAGCAAAGACAAAAAACCTAACGTGTTAATTTGTCAAGCTAAAACTAGTGAATGTATGCGTGTGTGTGTGCGTGTGTGTGCGTGTGTGTGTGTGTGTTAGTCCCTTTTGTGCTGCTGTAACAGAATACTGCAGACTAGGTCATCTAAATGAACAGCAATATATTGCCTCATGGTTCTGGAGGCTGAGAAGTCCCAGAGCAAGGACCTTCGTGCTGCATCATCTCAAGGCGCAAGGCAATAAGAAGGCCAGAGAGAGAGCAAAAGGCGTCAAAGGCATTCTCGTGTAGGAAACCCAGTCCTATGGTAACGGTATGAACCCACTTATTTGGGTCCTGCCTTGGGGAGCCAAACCGTGCTCACTGCATTCTACCTCCCAGTGTGGTCACGCTGAGGTTCAAGCTTCCAAAACTTGAACTTCAGGTAACACATTCAAACCACAGCAATATCTGTCAAAAAAGGGAATTAAACATTACAACTACGGAAAGAAATAAGGAGCAATAGAAATAGTAAATACATGTGAAATTATAGGTTATATCTATATATAACATTTATCACATATTTATCATATATCATGTGATATATTTATATTTAAACATGATGTAAGACATTATTATCTATATAATATATGGATATAAATATATAATATAGACATGCATACAAATATATAAGAAGTATGTAAATACATATGAATATGTAAATATGTAAAGATAAATATATCATAAGTATATAAACATGAATATATAATATACACATAATATATAAATATATTATTATATAAATATATTTTATGTGATTTACATAATACATTATACATAAATTGTGTATATAATTTCAAAAATTCTTTAAAAGATAATCACCTAGCTACAGTGATATATGAAAATAGTAGTACAAAGGAGAGAGAGGGAAATGAAGTAATTCTATAATAAATTTTTATTTTGTACAAAAATCACAATGCATTATTTAAATGCAGATTATGACAAGATATGTATTGTAAGTCCTATAGCAAGCACTGACTTTTTATAAAGATGATAACTTGAAACACAAAAATATATTTTAAAAATTCAAAGAGAAAAATGGAAAGCAAAAAAATAAAAGAAATTGAAAACAAATATTAACATGACAAACTTAAACTAATAAATACATTAAAATAAATATTCCAAGGGAAAGAAAAAATTGATGAATAGATGGAAAAGCAAAAATTAATTAAATTCTACATATAAAAACTCCCTTTAAATATAAAAGTAACAGAGGCTAAAAGGGAAGGATTAGCAAACATACACCAAGCAAACTAGAATCATAGGAAACTGCTGCATCTACATGAATAAAAGAAAATGGATTTGAGGATAAGAAATATAATTAGAGACAAATTATACAAGGATAAAAGTCAATAAATGAAGAAAGTGTAGTAATCTTAAATGTGTTCAGCAAAGTTGACACTTGCAGAATTCCAGTTGGAGATTTCTAGTTTGTTCACTTGGCAAGATGTAGACCAAATCCCTAGAAAATCCATAAGGATAGAAAAGATACTTATGCCATAATCAAACACTTTAACTCAATTGACACTTATAGCAAACTATATACAAAAATGAAAACATATATTCTTTTAAAGCATAGCGAAACATTTATCTAGATGGGCCATACACAGGACAATAATAAATTTTTTTATTTTTAGAAATTTTGTATGAATACATGATTGCAATACATGACAATTGCATTCATCATGAGAAGCTGGTTTGTGTACATAACGCATCTTAAAAATTATTTTTTATTTCTCCTTTCCTCCTTCTCATCTCTTTCCACCTCTTGGTCCCCTTCCCATTTTCAAAAGACATATTTAAATGAATTCAAATCATTTAGAATATATTCTCTGAACACAGTGTAGAAAAACAGAAAATAAATAAATATTTCTTCCCTCTTCAATATTTCGAAAAGAAGCAACAAATCAAAATAGCATACACATTGAGGAAGATATCATGAAGGCAATTAAAAATACATTGAACTTAATTATAAAATCACAATTTATGGGAAAGTGGTCGTAAGCCAGTACTTCAAGGGAAATTTTAAATATTTGCATTAGAATAGAAATGTCTAAAATCAGTTATCTGCTGCAAAAAAGGCTAAAGAACAAGAGCAAGGGTCAGGGATATAGCTCAGTGGCACAAGCGCCTGCCTGGCAAGTGCAAGATCCTGAGTTCGATTCCTGGTACCCCCCCAAAATAAAGAACAAGAGCAAATTTATTTCAAAGTCATAAGAAGGAAGAAAATAAACATAATAGTTGAAATAAATGAACAAGCAAAGAAAAAGTAGAAAGCAATCAGTAAGGCCAAAAGCTAGTTCTTTGAAAATGTTAAGAAAATTATTAAATATCTTGTTAAAATGACCAAGAAAAGCCATGAGGAAAAGCGAGTTACAAGTAGCAGAAATAAATGAAGTTATATTATTATGGATTCTCCAAATGTTATAAAGGTAATGAAGTACAGTTTTTTATTTAATAAATCCTAAGCATTTACTCATTGGAAAAAAGCAACCAGAAAATATTAGAACTTTAAATTAAAAAATTAAGCAAAGGGTCCCCACCCCTGGGCCATAGATCAGTACCCACACATGACCCATTATGGACCAGGTGGTACAGCAGACGGTGAGCCTGTTCAGCCAAGGGTGAGTGATGCTTCCTTTGTAGCTATAGCTGCTCTCATAACTCCCATTACTGCCTGAGTTCTGCCTCTGGTTAGGTCAGAGGGGACATTGGATTCCCATAGGACCCCACACCCTACTGGGAACTGTGCATGTGAGGGTTCTGGGTTGTGTGTTTCTTATGCGAATCCAATCCTGAAAATATTTCCCACACCCTCCCCCAACCACAGAAAAGTTGCTTTCTGTGGAAACAGTTCCTGGTACCAAAAAGGTTGGGGACTGCTGAATTAAACAACTTAGTTGAATGAAAACAATCCTTGAAAGACTTATACATTACAAAAACTGACACAAGAAGAAATGGAGCACCTGAAAAGTTCTACATCTATTAATGAAACTGAACAGTTAAAAATGCGTCTTCAGAGAACAAACTGGTAAATTGTATCAAATATGTAAGGTAGATACAATATCAATTCAACACAAACTAGTTCAGAAAATACTTTCCAACTTAAACAGGATGAAGGTTTTATTCCTACAGTGAAGCCAGACAAAGACATCAAAAGAGAAAACTATGGACAGCACCCCAAATATAGCTAGCAATATTAATGAAACAGTAGGGAATTAAGTCCATAACATACAAAAAAGATTATAAACAACAAGGTGACTTTTATACCAGAAATGAGATTAATATCTGAAGATCAATGTAATTCACCAAAGTAATGGAATAAAAGAGAAAAAAAAAAGTAATTTAATGGATTAAAAAATCAGTACTAATTCATGATGTATTTTTTTTAACCACTAAGTTTAGATGCTGATTTTGTTAATCTGGTAAAGGTATTTATTAAAATCCTATAGTTAGCATAATGTTGAAGTAAAACTGAGCAATTTCTCCCTAAGACCAAGAACAAGACAAAAATGTCCACTGTTACTGTTTTTAATCCAGTGTCGTATAGTAGAAGTACTAAACAAAACAATAAAGCAAGGAAAGGAAATGAAAAGAATATAGATTGGGAAAAAATGAAGCTCTCAATACACAGATGAAATGATCATGACAGAAAATTCCTAGGAATTTATAAAAACATCACTAATATTGATTAAAAAAACTTTACCAAGGCTTTAGGATTCAAAATCAATACACAAAAGTCAATGTTATTTCTATATACCACAAATTAATAATGAAAAAACAAAATTTTTAAATCCATGTTACTCACAATAACATTAAAATAGGAAATATTTATATGTCTATGAAAGTTTTAAAATTCATTTATCCTAAAAAATCTTAAAACATTGCCATGAACATTTAAAATACCCTAAGAAATGGTGACATATTTATGGCTTAGAAATATCAGTAGTATTCAGATATTATTTTTTCCCATATTGATCTACAAATTCAATTCAATTTTATTCAAAATTTCCACCATGCTTTTTATTAGTAATTTACATGCTGATTCTAACATCTATATGGAGATGAATAAACACTTCTCAGATGAAGAAATACAAATGGCAAATAAATATATGAAAAAATGTTCAACATCACTAGTCATTCAAGAGATGCAAATTAAAACAACACTGAGATACCATCTCACCCCAGAAAGAATGGCTATTATCAAGAAATCAGCTAATAACAAATGCTGGAGGGGCTGTGGGGAAAAAGGAACCCTTGTCCACTGTTGGTGGGAGTGTCGACTGGTGCAGCCACTGTGGAAATCAGTGTGGAGATTCCTCAAAAAACTAGGATTGGAGGTCCCATTTGACCCAGCTATTCCCCTTCTGGGTATCTTCCCAGAAGAATTAAAAACATCGTACCACAGTGATATATGTGCACCCATGTTTATAGCAACACAATTTGTAATAGCTAGATCATGGAAACAACTCAAATGCCCATCAACCGAGGAATGGATAAAAAAGATGTGGTATTTTTATACAATGGAGTACTACTCAGCCATAAAGAAAGATAAACTGGAAACTTATAGGTAAATGGATGCAACTCGAGAAAATACTCACAAGCAAAATAAACTGGATGCACATTTGTAAACATCGTATTGTCTCCCTAGTATGAAAATGCAATTTCACTGTGACTATTCCATTCCTTAGTCTTCTATTTTTACCTAGTTTTTACATGGCTTAATCTTATACTGAGTAATGTTTCTCTCCAAAAAGTATTTGTACATTCTCTAATGCTTGAGTTTGTTAATACAAGAGAATATTTACTTGTTGTGAAATAAATAAATAAATTAAAAAATTTCTACCATACTTTTTATTAGTAATTTACATGCTGATTATAACATCTATATGGATATTTTTAAAAACTTGGTACATTCAAAACATTTTTAGAAAGATTTAAGTTTTAAGACTTAAAATACTTGATTTTTAAAGACATTGTAAAGCTACAGTAATTAAGAGAGGATAGGATAATACTGATGTAAGTATAACAGTGTCAACCAATGAAATAAAATAGAGAATCTAGAAATACACCTAAAGATATATGGCCAATTTATTTTCATCAAATTTCCAAGGCATATCAAAAGGGAAAGGATAATGCTTTCAACCAAAGATGCTAGGATACCTAAATATTTCTGGAGGAAAAACAAAAAATAAATTTCAACCCTTACCTTACACTATACACAAAAACTAATTCAAAGTAGATCATGGTCTAAATATAAAATTTGTAGAAAATGCATAGGAAAAAAATATTTGAAACTTAGGGGTGGGTATATATATATATATATATATATATTTTTTTTTTTTTTTTTTAACAAGGCACACAAATGTTGAAAGAAAGAAAGAAAAGGCGGTAATTTGGACTTCAGCAAAGTCATATTAATATTGATCAAAGGAGGGCATCTTAAAAACTATCGCCAGGAAGCTACCATTAGACTACCCCGCTTCGTTCTTAAAGGAAGAGAGAAGTAGAGAGAAGAAATAGACCTTATTTAGCCATTGTACAACTGAAACTTGAAATATCAAGTTAGAGGAGGAGGCGAGGTTCAAGTGGTGAAAGAACAGGGAAATATGTTTAGAGCAGGAGGCTGACACAGGTACCTAGCAGGGTTGCCTGTAGCTGTTAGTATGCGTAAGTCCAGCACCTAAAACTGAATACTAAAGCAACTGTACCAAGGGCAAGGAATGTAGAACATCTCAGTTCCGGGAGGGGAATAATTATTATTCTTCCACCTAATTCTTTTATCTTTCTTTTTCTCTCCCTCTCTCCCTCCCTTCCTCCCTGCTTTCCTCCCTTCTTTTATGTTCATCTTTTTCTTTCACTGGGTTGCAACTCTCCAGAGAGTGAGAATTGTATCTTGCACTTCTTTCCTGTCTTCCAACATCACATAATGCTGGACTCATAGAGGATATTCTATTAGTTAATTATGAATGAGCAATCAAATAAATAAATACAAGTTATAGTTGAGCTATACAAGGGGCTGGAAAAAACTGCACATTAAAATCATCTGCTGAAATATTTAAGCTTATAAACTCCTAGGATCCACACAGAATTTTTATTTAATTGTTCTGGAATAAGGGGCAGGCATTGGGAATTTTTATTTTATTGGGCTCTTCTATTCATGGCAAATTTTATCATCTTGACTGTCCGTAGAATTTCCTTATCCAGGGATGTGTTGCCACACATATTTGTTTGAGAGAACTGGGGAGTTGGGTTTAAATGGAGATGTGTCCAACTCAGATTCTTTTAGGATAGAAGCAGAGTGTTTACAATAGGAGTGAATGAAACAAAGATGGGCAGGACTTCTGGAGCTGAAGCACTCAGGGCCTGGGACGAGTGGGTTTGTGGCAGATCTGGAAAATGTAAGAAGGTGACTTTTTTTCCTACGTGTAATACTTTCAATAACTGTGCCTTTAACCTTCTTAGATGATAGTCAACATTATTTAGCAGAGCACTAATGAGCAGGGCACACAGTGATCGTTCTGGAACCTCTCTGTGGTGCACACAGGAGAGAAAGGAGGAGAGCAAGAGACTGAGGAGCAGGGGAGGGCGGGCTGTGAATTTCTTTGTAAGTGTGCTGCTGGGTTATTTTTCCCTAGGCTTCCCCAACTTCATGTTCAGAATGTTCTAGGCTTTGTGTGGATCTCATAGTTTTGGAAGCCACGTCAAAAGCCTGACAGTACCAGCTGTTAAAGACTCCTGCAAATGAAAATGTAAGCCAAACTAGCACACGTGTGTGGAGTGGATTATCAGCCAAATGTATTGATTTTATCCATGGATCTTGGCAGCGAAGAGGTTTGTTTCTTGAATAATTATGACTTCTCTCAGGCTTTTTGTCCAGGACTCCAAGACATTCTTTTTGTCTTTCCTCCACTTGGGAAGAGGGAAGAAGGAAAGGCTATAAACTATATTTCCTAGTGGGATGGACCATCTTTTAGTTTGCCTGGTTTTAGTTCTGAAAGTCTCCTGGTATTCCAGGAAACGCCCCCATTATAGGCAAACTGTGAGAGCCAGTCAGTGTCATGTTTCCCAGTGTCACCTCTGGCCTGATTGAGTGCCAAGGTGACACAGGTTAGGGCCTTCCTTGAACTGACAGTAAAAGGACCAGTTTTGTTTATATGACATCAATAATACATACTTTTAAGATAAAAATTAGAAAACATATACACAGACATATCAAATACCATATATCCACTGGCAAACCAAATTTACTTCTTCCCTCTAAATGTCTCCTTGATGTCTAGGATCATATGTCCAATATCTACTCAATGGCCTCCCTTGGATGGCAAAAGGCAGATCACATCTATGGTACTCAAAGTCCAGCACCTGATCTCATCCAAATCTTCTCCTTCCTCAGGCTTTTCACTTAAGTAAGTGACAGCCTCATCCTTCTAATTTGTAATACAAAACTTTGAAGCCATCCATATGCTTATATTCTTCCTTATTTGATAACACAGCCATCAACAGATCTTATAAGCTCAACCCCCAAATTGTGTACAAACTTGACAACCAAGCTGGGACAAACTGCTGTTTTTTCTCACCTTTTACCCACTGTTGTAGCCTCCCAACTAATCTGCTTCTGACCATCCCTCCTGCAATGTTTAGTATCAACTCCAAGTAGAAAGTTACTGTGTAAAGATTTGTACCAGATTAATTGCTTAGAACCTACCAAAATCTCTAGAACTCAGTAGAAGCTTAAGGGGGCTTGGTATAGTCTGAGTTCATGTCATCGCTATGGCTTCCTTCTCTCCCACCTCTGTGCCCTTCCCACCTTACTCCAACTTCACCGATCTCTCATTCTTCCTCTGATGGAGTCCACATATCCCCACGTCACATTCGTGCCCTTGTTGATGCTACATAGCTCATTCACTCACCTAGTTAGGCCAGCTACTCAAATCACACTTTCACAGCTCTTCCCCGACCACCTTACTGTGATTTCCACTGTGCCATGCTCTCCCATTCCTTGTCCTCTTCTGAATTTTATTTTTTGCTACATCACTTATCAGTATATGATACCATATTTTAAAATGCATTCATTTACTTTATGCCTCTTTGTCCTACCATGTGGAATTTATAAGAGGTAAGATTTTTGTGTGTTTGGTTATTAGTTCCTAGAAAAGTGTGTGGCTTGTAGCAGCATTCAATAGTCGTCGATCAAATGATTGAATCAGGACCTAGTTTGGTCCTACAAATAGCTTTTGCCCTTTACCTGCTGTGTGTCCTTGGGAAAGTCTGTTGAACATTCTATATCTTTGCCCATACAATCGGTATGGCCAAGCATAATTTACAGTACTGCATAAAGCTTAATGTGTGCAAGAGATCCTACTGCAGTTTTTGGTAAATATACACTGCATCTAACTAGTTTCCCCAAACAAAAATAATCCAAATTTATTGAAAATCACAAAATTCATTTATACCACATTTCTCATCCTGTTGCTTGCCCTCAGATATTTCCACACTTGTTTCATATATCCCACGTATTTTGTTATATCAACAGCAATCATTTACTGTGTGATACTCAATTTATCAAGTGAATATATTGGCTTCAATGTCAAACATCCAGGCCTCCCTCCATTCCTTCCTTCCTTCCTTCCTTCTTTCCTTCCTTTCTGCCTTCCTACCTTCCTTCCTCTATCCCTCCTTTCCCCTCCCTGCCTCCCTTCTTTCCTTCCTCCTTGCATTCCTGTCTCTCTTATCTAAATGGCCATATGTAAATAATGCAAAAGACTTAACAGACTTTAAAGAAACTTTCCCAGGAGCTTAAAATTTAATTATGAAGCTAAAATGCACTGTTTGATGTGAAGCACAACTGACTCAGATCAAGTGTCAGATGTATGCAGGAATGAATGTTCTAATTACTGCAGATATAAAGAAAGGTCTCCTGGGAGAGGTAACACTTGATTTTAACCCTGAAGAAAAGATCCATATATTGTTTAGAGTAATTGATGTTAACTGCAGCAACAAAATAAACCCAAAACTAATGTGGGCTTAATACAATAAATATTCATTTATTTACTGCTTTTGTCATAGTTTGATGGTAAGTGAGGGGCTCCTCTTGGTCAGTTCTTCTCTAGGCAATATCTACATGATTTTGTAGGTATGTCATCATCATCTATAATACCTGGTTTCCAAGATGGGTAAGCAGGGAAAGAGAGGACTAGAACACTCTATGGAATAATTTCATGTCCAGGCCTAGAAGCAGCATTCATCACTTCTACCTACACTCACTTGGTCAGAATTGGACGTCAGGACTCACAGCCATGTATGGGGCTTGACATTTGGTAAGAAAGAGCAGGCCCTGCTAAAGGTGCATTCAGGGAACTGGAAGGGAGGCTGCTCCAGACAAGGGGACTGGCAGGAGCCAAGGTGGGGGGCAGGAAGAAGCAGATGGTGTTCGGGGAGAATTACACATGAAAAAAATGTGCCTTGAAAGCAGAGTGGGGATTGCAGCAGGATTGTAGCTAATAATGGTATAGATATTAGAATAACACTTGCTTAATGTAGAAAATCTGGAACTACCCCCAAAAAGGAAACTAAATAAAATTACTTACTATCTATTGCAAAGAGAAAACACGCTATATTTGTCTAGTCTGTTTTTTGAGAGAGAAGTTTTTGAGTACATGCAAAGCATATACATTTGTGATCATACTCTACATAAATCTTATCTTGTAGGCACTTCACTTGACACCATATGTTTAACGTTGACCTATGCTAATAAATATTACCAAAGTCCTAATTTTTAATGGCTTATTTGTTGATTTCTTCTTTCAATCTGCTAGTGCTGGGTACTCTAATCAGCTCCTACTATATAGTGAACAAATACACACATTCCTTGTTCTCATAGATCTTACATTCTAGTTGGAAAACTGAATGGTAAACATGTCAACATAAAAATAGACATGCAATTTCAGAGAGCAGGGAAGGGAGAAGAGAAGAGAAGAGAAGAGAAGAGAAGAGAAGAGAAGAGAAGAGAAGAGAAGAGAAGAGAAGAGAAGAGAAGAGATGAAAAGAGTCGGGAAGACGCATAGAAGATGTGAAGCTCAGGCTGAGTCCTGAAGCACCATTATGAGCAGCTGAGTGACAAATGGAAGGGATGGCATGTCAGGCAGAAGGGACAGCATGTGTGAGGGGCCAGAGGAACCCGCTGGCTACCAGCCTTTCAGGAGGCTGCTGAAAGTCTGTGATAACTCAGTGGCATATCCAGGTGGCATCTGTAACTTTGCTTAGACTACTGCACGGGGAACTGATCAGAACTGGCAACGGTGGATTCGGGGGTAGCCACGAAGAAGACACTGTGGTGCACCTGGGAAAGATGATGGCGCAGTGGCTCAAACTGGCATGAGATAAACTGGGCATAGTGCCTCAAGGCTCTAATCCCAGCATGCTGGGAGGCTGAGGCAGAAAAACAAATTCAAGCCCAACCTAGACAACTTAGCAACTAAGCAAAATCCTATCTCAAAATAAAAAATACAAAGGACCAAGGATGTAGCACAGTGTGACAGCGCTGAGTTCAATCCCCAATACCACCACCAAAAAAAAAGTGGGGGGGATCAAACAGTAGAAATGCTTGTCAAAACAATGGACATAGGATTAGTTTAAGTAGGTTTTTAATAACCTCAGAAGTAAAGAAATTCTGTGCACTTTACTTCTGCTGGCCCCCATATAACATGGTTTACAGGGTTCACATTTAGTCTTGACTGAGTGTGACCTCACTCAGAAAGCACTGCTCTTATTAATGGGACACACTCGGGGCCTCTGTGAAAGGTTGTGTGAGAAGCATTGGACACAGGAGAGCATTCTGGCTCATGTCCCAGAGAGGGCGCTGTGGGTCTCAGGGTGTGGAATTGGAGAACAGTGCTGCACCGGTCTCAGTCTCAGTACTACCTTAACAAGCAAGAGATTCCCAAGACTGGCACAGAAATGCATTTGTCTGATGAGAAGATAAAACCTCTATAAATCAGATAAAGCTGTGCTTGGGATTACCAGTTCATTAATGAAATGATGGACCTGTGAGAGAGAGCGACTGTGTTTCAGCAATTGTCATAAGCAGGTTTGTGTATATAGAGAGCTGTGACCTTGTAGGCTGACACAACGCATGCAGCATCTTTTGAGAAAATTACAGTGCATGGAATTCTGACTCTAATGGGCTTCAAGCAAAGACTCTAAAGTGACCAGTACATTCCCTTTTTTGCTCTCAGAAGGGTGCATACAGGTGATATGTTGGGACTGGCTCACAAGTAACACATTGTTTAGAAACACTCAGCAACAAAAAAAGAATAGAAATGGAGGGCCAGTGAGATAGCTCAGTAGCATAAGTGCCTGCCTGGCAAGCGCGAGGTCCTGAGTTCGACTCCCAGTACCCACATACGAAAAAAGGGCCGGTGATATTGCTCAGCAGCATGGGCACCTGCTGGCATGCGAGGTCCTGAGTTCGACCCATGGTACTCACAAAAAAAAAAAAACAAGAATAGAAACGGAATTTCCAGAGAGGGCCCTCAAATTTAGAAGAGGACTGCACACCTTCAAGCACAGGCACTAGTTACTTCCTTCTGTGCATCTCTATCTTTCTCTGTTCCCACTTGTCTTTTTCTCTGATCCTGTTTCTTTTCCCCTATATTACTGTGGCCTTGCCTTCTCTCTTGCCTGGCTTTGTATCTCTGGTCTAAGGGAGGATTTACACTGTCCCACAGGCCATGTAATCTTCCACACTTTAATGAAATAATAATTTAGTGTCTATTTTTTTCAAGACATTATGCCAAACCAAAGGGGGAAAAAATCCTAATTCAAGGCCCTACTTCTATAGCCTATAAACATAAAGAAAAAGTGTGATATAGAACTAAAAATCAGGGGCCGGTAAGATGGCTCAGCGGCTTAAGCGCCTGCCCGGCAAGCGCGAGGGCCCAAGTTCGACTCCCGGACCCCACATACGAAAAAGTGGCCACTGATATCGCTCAGCGGCACGGGCGCCTGCTGGCGCGCGAGGTCCTGAGGTTGAGCCCCCGGTACCCACAAAAAAAAAAAAAAAAAAAAAAAACTAAAAATCATCCAAAATGGAGACTTTTTCAGTTCATACGTATGATGCTCTCTCACCATACTATAATTTCTGTAGCAGCTTGACTAGATCTAGGTTTTTTTTTTTTTTTTTTTTTTGTGGGTACTGGGGGTCGACCTCAGGACCTCGCGCGCCAGCAGGCGCCCGTGCCGCTGAGCGATATCACCGGCCCCTTTTTCGTATGTGGGATCCGGGAGTTGAACTCGGGCCCTCGCGCCTGCAAGGCAGACGCTTACACCACTGAGCCATCTCACCAGCCCTAGATCTAGGTTTTACTTTTAGCTACTTCTGGCTATACAATGGAAGTGTCCAATACCTCTTCGATTTCCTAATTTAAGATATTTTTATGGCAGCTGAGAATCCACCAGAATCTGGAAAGGATTTTGAGAGGCAGTATTTTCCATTCTCTTGCTTGGTAAGAAGGAAGAGAAAAGTCAGATTCTCATCTTTTTAAGACTTTTTCCAAAGGAACAAAAGAGAAATTGCTACGAGCTTATGAAAAGCACTTAATCGTATTTCATATTTAGTAAACATCCACTAGGTGTCAAAAACTATGCTAAGCATTTTACAGACATCAGTTCATTTACCGTGTACAGCAGTCCTGTGAAATAGCCACTATTAGCCTCCTGTGAAGGCAAGGAAACTGAGGCTTTGTTTCTCAATAAGTTGTTCGAAGTCTCAGGATTTGTAAGGGGCAGAGCCATGATTCAAATGCAAACTGCTTACTCCAAATTCCATGTGACAGTGTGGTGACTCTGTGTCGTTAAATGCATTAACCTCATTTAATCTCCCAGCAGTTCTTCATAGTATGCATTATTACCTCCATTCTGTGAGTAAGAAGGTTGAGGTTTAGCAGTCAAATATGTAAAATTATGCAGCCCGGGAGGGTAATTTTGTATTTAGACCCAGGTATGTCAAGTACTGCAGCACTCTACTCCTTGGAGGACTCTTCTCTGTCATCCTACTGACCCCTAATCCCTTCCATGCCAGGTTTTATGTTCTACGTCCAAATCACATTCCTCAGTAGTAGAACTGATCTTACTTTCTTTCAGTTATCCATCTCAAAATTAAAAATCACCCTTACTGTGATTTTAAAGTCTAGTGTTTAGCACTGAAAGACATAGAAAAATAGGAACTGATTCCCGTCTCCACAGAGCAATGGTCTTAATTGGGGGAAGAAAGAGAGTCTCATGATAAAGTTAAATGGCTTTTCAAGTCAACAATAGAAGACATGTTATAAAGCAAGGTATGATGAATAGCTGAATGTTACAGATAATATGCTGCGTAGGATGGCAGATGAAGATGAAAACGAGAGCAGATGGTCATTTCTCTGCATAATGAATGCTCCTTCAAAATTTAAAGCCCATCAGTAAGCCTCTCAAGAATTCTTTACTTAGGGCAAACCTAATCTTTCCTTACCTGCCACTCCTATCAACATTTCCTTGCCTCTTCTCCATTTTTCCCACATTGCACAGAAATGTTGGCCTGTAAAACTCTAAATGATGTGAAAGAAGTCTTTTCTTTGAATTCTTGTGTGAGCTGAGCCTTTCCCTTAGACTGTGGGAAACCTCACAGGTAGCGATGAAAGCCACGGAGAGATGGGGAGGAGCCCTGAGCACACAGCCCTGGCACCTGCTTAGTTCCAAGATTTGTCCTTCCCAGCCAGGGTTGACCCTGATCGGCATCCTTGGGCAGCCTGTGATGCCATCCTGCTGACCTACTTACAAAGACCTATCCGTGGATGAGGGGGACAGGATCAGGGAGGAAGTGTTGTAGAAAGTGGGCTGGTAATTAGGGGAAAGAAATGCAAAAGACTTGAAGGACAAAATTAGCAAAATGTAGATAGAAAGCTCTGGAGTAAATCTTATCTACTTCACTGTTCTGCCAGAGACTAAACCTATTGAAAAGTTCACAGCTGTGGAAAAATAGGTACCATTGTTTTATCTTTTATCCTTCAGTCAAATGTCAGACACAAATCCTATGAGACCAAAAGGTCAGGCCATCACAAATGCCCTCTTTCTCCAGTCAAAGGTGACAAAGAGAAGAAAAACAGACATGGCAACCTGGGGAAATTGTATCTCCTGGACAAATTCCAGGGACTGTGTTTCCCAGCGAATAGTTCAGAGTCACTTTCGTGTCCTTCCTGTTGTCACCTGAAAAGTTCAAGACTTCTAGTCTCCAGAAGACAATTCCCTACAAAGAAACTGCCATCAGCCTTTCATGTTCTCTCTTAGAAGACAGTAGAAAAGTTTTAAGAGCTTTGAGTTCCCTGTTCTGTGACGGGGAGCAGAAGCACCAGCCAGATGCTTCCCAGGGCTCACAGCCACCCAAGCATGTGATTCATTCATCCCTCTGGAGACTCTAGGAGGCCTTTACAAAGGACAGAGAGGCAGCAAGTAAGACCCGCAGTCACTCCGAGGTGTGGGAAGCATCCAGGGCTGGACCCTGGAGCAGGGAATTTTGAGCTTCCACCCAGAGAACTGCTGTTGTCATTTAAATTAATTCTCTTTCAGATGCATTTTCTTCAAACAGGGCTAATATTATGGCACATACCAGTGGGTGTGTTGGGATTATTAAGGTGTTCTCTGCTAGAGTATATCTCAAAAATAGCCTACTGTAAAAGTAGCTGTTCATCTATGTCTCCTATTGCCCAAGGAGGAAGGAAGTTGTAGATTAGGGATAGTCCAAGGAGAACAGAGAGAGAACCAAGTGGTGTCCTCAGGAGAGTTCTCCAGACCCTGAACAATAGTCTTTATTCTGGCTGACAAGTTTGATCTTTCATGAGACTCATTGTTCCAAACTCGATTTTATACAGTTTGTGCAATCCATGTAACAGTTGCTCATTGAGGTAAGTGGCTGGATGAGGTAAATGGTTCACTTATGAAGATGCTGATGTTTTCTCCAAAGTGGTGGCCTGATCTATGGACCATGGCAGGTTACGTCCATAAACCACGGAGGTGACCCCTTCCGTAGCATGAACTGCCTGGAAACTTCCTGGAAAGACATCATCCTGGAAATCATCTCCATCTGAAAGTCCTCAGTGCATATCAGAATCTCACACTGGCCATGCTAGTTGCATTCTCTGTAGCCCGTGTCCTCTCCCACTTCCGCTCAAGCCCATCTGCTCTCTGGTTGGGTGTGTAATCTCGCTGGCTGCAGGATTGCTAGTGACTGACAGCCATTCCCTGAGAACATCAGGTCTGCCTGTAGCCTGGCTGTGCATGGATGCTTCACGATGACAGGAATAAGAACTGATGTTTCTCCAGGGACAGCCCATGTTCAGGATGTGTGTCTGAGATTCTGTCAGACATGGCAGCCAGGGGACTGGCTACTGGGTACTGACGCCTCCCATGCAGGAAGAGCAGCGTAGAAACAAGCACCAAGGTCCACTCACAGGTCAGCCTCCACAGTCTCCCTGCAGCTGCAGAAGGCTCCTCCCCTCTGTCTGTTTGGCCAAGAAGATGTTGTTGGGGGCAGAGAAATCCATCTGTCTCACCTCCTTTATTTTGACGGGTGCTTATTCAGTAATTAAATGTGTTTTACCCCCAAGCCCCAGGTGGATGCCTTGTAGACATACAACACCCTCTCACCTGAGCTCAGGAATTAAACTTCCTGAACCAAATGTCTGACAGGAAATATGGAGAGCAAGGGGGTGGGAAGGTAACTGAATGCTTGCGGCTTTTGGAGCCACCAAAACACATGGGGACTTAGCCCCTGCCGGGAGAATCTGCCCACTGAATTCATTTGTGGGATTTGTACATGGTTTATTACCACTCAGAAAGGTAGATTCAGAGGAGTATTTTGTTCTTGGGAGCCCTTGACTTTGATTTGTAAGGCTTAATTCATGATGAATATCAAGGCATAAAAGAAAAATACAGGTCTTGACTTGATTTTCTTTGTTTATGAGTGAGAGAGAGACTCACCCATTTTTCTATTATGATACAATCACAAATGAAGCTAGACTGGGGTGAGGGTTGGGGAGTAATTCTCCCAGACTCTCTGTGGCTCTCACTAATTTTTTAACCAGCATACTAGGCTGGCATTAAAAGTGGCTTCCACATTTGGGTTGAAAGGAGGTCTTAATTTGTTATTACCAACTTCTTACCTCCTCTCCCACCACTTCTTGTCCTCACCCTATGTCCATATAGCTCTGGGGAAATCCCCAAATAAGTACTCCTTTTCCATTTGGCAGCTGGGCTGGTAAGTCTTCAGGAGGAACGGAAGTGGTGCCATCTAAAGGGAACTTCTTTTTTTTCCTTGTTTTAAAGAGAAAAACCAATAAAAACAATGATACAGAATTTCAAAACAAGCTAACAGGGGACTAATGATGGTTAATATATTGGGTATTGTTATCTTCAAAGTAGTTCCTCAGATTACAAGATATAGGCATGAAAAATTGATCAAACAATATAAGCACAATGAACTAATAGAAATTAGTAGTATAATTATCTTATCTATCTTGTATATCTTGTATATTCCTTTCCTTTCCTTCTTTTCTCTAAAGGGAACTTCTGATCACCATTATTAACATTAATAATAGGTCACTTTCCTATTAGAAATAGGAGGAATAGAAGGATTACTATAGAAACAGAAGGATTACTTCTGAGAAGGGCTAAGCTAGGAAACTAGCACTCTTTCTCCGTTTGATTTTCTTCTTGCTCCTTCTATCTGACTACCCAGCAATGCCCTGCCTGCTGTTGGTTATTAACAATCCTGTCCTCATTTTGGCCAGCTTCCTGAAATCTTTAGCCACCACAGAGGCTGTGACTCTTCCAGAAATCCTAGTGTTAGTACAGGCCTGTTGCCAATGACTCCTGTGGACATAAGGTCATTAAGAATTATACAATGATAGAGATCATTCACACTGACACTTTAGTTTAAGAATGGGACACAGAGGCCAGAGAACTGTAACGCCTTGCCCACATTCGAATGGATAATTGTGGCTGAACAGAGATGAGACTCTAGCCATTCCAACTCTCAGATCTCCGATGGTTCTGGTCATTTAGTTCCCTACCAGCAACTTTCATTGCTTCTAGTCCAAACTCCATGATTAAGTTTCCCCTGCCTTCTGTGTTCACCCCTTGGGTATCATGAGCAGCTCATTTTTATCCGTCTTATTTCCTATCATCTCTGTAACTTCTCCTGTCCTGCTTCTTTTCTCCCTCTTTTCCTGCCTTCCTGAATATCACACTATGGTTTTTAATTCCCATTAGAAAGACACACAGAATTGAGTGAATAGAAAATATTCAACACTCCTTGCCAACACGGCCTGAGGGAAGTCATTAAGAAGCAGCTCTTCCTGAAGATTTTTCTAACGTGCCTCCTGTAATTGTGGCTGAAATTTTAATATCAAAGGTTAAAGTGTTGTGGTTTTCTTTATATGTTTTTTTATTTGCAATTATCCTTGGGAAAAGAACACATCAGAGCCTGCTCTGGGCAGTACTTCCTGACCTGGATTATACTGTACTGTACTGAGCTATCGAAATGTACTACCTAGGACTCCCAGAGTGAGAGCAAAAAAGATGTGGATAGGTAGACGGAATGGGAAGGACAGAGCAGGGCCCAGGGGAGGAACTACTGGAGGGCAAGGTAATGTGTAGATGGATTGGTGGAAAAGCAACTTAGAAGGACTTTTCAGCATGAATAAAGGCAGGTAAAGAAGTCTGAATTAAAGAAAAGAAACAGAAATAGGTTAGAGATGTGGTGGGAGCCTGCGCTGTCCATGTTGTGTTGTTAGATTTGAGAGTCCTGGAAACTGACTGCAGGGCTCCACGTCAGAAGGATTAGGTTGAAACTTTCAAATTACCCAATTTTGAGTCCACTTTGGACTTCAGTATCCTTAACTGTAAAATAAGGTGGTGGGACTTACTTCTCTACATCAAGGTCCCGACCTCTAACTCTGGCGAAGCCCAATTTTCTCCTGTTGCAGTTCTACCTTGAACAACCTGTCCAGGTGTGACTGTCTTTTGGCTTCACCATAACGTGGCTATATCATGTCATTTCTCTTTTCTTCCACGCTTCTCCTCCAAAACACCAAACCCATTCTGAATCCTTTACATCAAGAATATCCACACATCTTTTTGAAGCCTCACTTTTTTTTTATTTTTTTACTGGAGGCAATAAACCCTCAGGGCCTCAGCCACTGCTGGAACCCCTCCCTCACTGCCCTTCTCTTTCTTCTCTACCTCATCCCTATACCTAGCAGGTTGAACTCATTTATGGTGTAAATGATAGCAAATCAGGAACCTCCTGCTGCTTATAGTGATAACACTTCCTATAATTTGCATGATAAAATTCGACTGATTTCAGATAGCATTTCTTAGGACAGATAGGTGACACTCTGGCTCCATGAGGGGAATAAATTACTGCCTCAAGTTCTATGCCAACACAGTTGTGGATTTGGATTGGCTGACATTCAGCCTCAAACAAAAGCACAAAGCCTTGTCTAATGGAGCAATGTAAAAGGATATCTAGGATATATTAACAAGTTTTGCATGGTAATTTATGCAAATGCACTCCATAACTCAGCTGAAGAAGTTCAGCTTACACCTATAGAAGGGAGCCGCATAACCAAGGATTTTATGGAACTGATACTACCTCATTACATATCAGAGGTTGTGGGTTTCCATACAAATGAGCACTGGAGAGACGGCAGGGTAGCAATTAGCCCTCAGACCACCTGCATCAGCCACGACAGGGTGCCTATTAAGTGCAGTTTCCAAGAGCTCTATTACAGAGCCCTTGAATCAGAAGCCCTTAGAATAAGGCCTGAGAATCTGTATTTTAATAAGCTTTTGCTGTTGTCTTGGTGGTTTTTGTGTACACTGAGTTAGATCATTTGAGCCCAGCATCCTGCAGTCAGTACCGTCAATATGTAGGTTACATACACAGTGACCACTGTCTCCATGGTGCGAATCGGGTAAGTCACTTAGCCTTTGTCGGCCTCAAGTTCTCCACTTATAAAATAAGGGGCAGATTCAGGTACCTCTTATGTTTCACACCACAATTATTTTTTAAAGCATGACCCAACTCTGCAGCCAAACCAAACATACATGCAGGTGGCCCATTGGCAGAGTGTCCCAAGGTGGACTCATGGCCTCATTCCTCTGGAGTTCTACTGCCCCCAGAAGTGAAAAAGTAGCACAGACTCTCCAGCACTGTGTCCCCAGTTTCTTTCCCACATCATCTCTTTTGAGATGAGGTGTGCTTATCCTATTGCTTCTACCAGGGCATTGTGTCTAGACCCAATTTTCTCTTTTATCAGAAGCTTAGTGTTTTGCAGCGAAAAGCTATTTATACTTTACATTACTTCATTTGCTTTTCTCATGAGACTGGCTATCTTTCCTATTCTTTAGTGTCTCTACTAAATATAATTTGTATATATTATACATTATATCTAACATGTACAATGACACTTTCTTATAGTAGATTCTCAATAAATATTTATTAAATTGAAGAACACGGGACAAATACCTTCTGGAACAGGGAATGGGTATGGAGAAATAGAAGTTGGTAGTGATATATTTTAATTCTTCAGTATTTTAGCACATACAACTAACATTTATTTATACCGAAATTGGCTCAAGTTTTTCTTCAAGTTATCACATGTATCATGTACTATCCTTGAGGCAGATATTAAAACATGCATTTTACTTGAGGAAATTGGGTTCAGATAGGGTTAAACTACTTATCCAAGTCTTCACATAGTTAAGTTGCTAAGGATAAGTTTAGCACCTGATTTTCCTGACTATATTACCTATCATATTTTCATCTCCTCATTGTGTTTCTCAAGGTAGAGTCCAGCAAAAATTGTTAACCAACTGTGTCATCTAAGTTGTTCGCCTCCCTACTTTATTGTTATTTCTTTTTTATCTGAAATTAGCTTTTTTACTTTGCCAGATTGCAGCTTACTGCCTTAGTCATTTTCTCATCACTAAGACACAATACCCAACACCCACAAACTTAAAGAAGTTTATTTTGGCTCTCAGTCTGTACAGATTTCAGTCCATGGTCAGCTGGCTCCAAGGCAGGACCACATGGTGGAAGGGCCTAGGTGGAGAGGAACTGCTCAAGGCATGGAGGACAGGAAGCAGAGAGAGTTAAGGGAGGACCTGGGAAGGGAGATATAACCTTTCAGGTCACACCCAAGTGATGTGGATCTTCCAATCAAGCTTCACCTTCTAACAGCAAGTCAGGTATAATTCTCCCCATACTCCAATCACTTTCTAAAGGTCCTGCCTGAGGCTTGAGGGGGATGTGTAGATATAAACCCTAATACTTACTTGTACTGAAACTTGTCTGCACAAGGAAAGTGGCCAGCATGTGACTGAGCCATGACCTTGGGAGAGGATGAGTCAAGGCAAAGCCTTCTCTGGCTTAGCTGGGATGGAGCACTGAGCTCTGGAGAGCAGGAGACCCATGTGCACTGCTATGGTGGAGGGCATGGGCAGTTTCTTAAGGGCTGCAGTCTCCAGGTAAGTTATTGCCTTCTTCTTATTCTTCCCAATTTTTCCAGTCTTCAATTTTTTGTCCATGTTTCCCAGAGACTATGTCATGTGTATACTCTGGGTGTTTCCTCCTGCACCATTCCTAATTTCTCAGGTTGTATTTGCTTTGAGAATGAGTGGAAGTAACAAGGAAAATACAAAAAGGTGCTCCAAGCAGAGGGATCCACCCAGACGAAGACTGTAAGTGGCTCCAACAGTCCAACAGAAGCCTGGCGACTCAGTGGAGAAATGGTGCTTCTTATTAGTTAATTATTAGTTACTCCCAGGCCTTTTTTCCTTTCTTTTTTCTTCCTCTTTTTCTTCTCTGTCTTTGTGTGGCTCATCTACAAACATCCCCAGGGAGGATCTCACTGTTCTACTGGCCTGAGTACTCCTCATGAACAAAGCACCCAGCCAGCCCAGAGAAGAGTGAAACTCAAAACCCAGCCATGATTCCCTAAAATTTTGCCTTCTTCTTTATATTAGGTCATCAGGTCATCCTAAAGAATCTGTCAGCCCATCGCCTGGCCTGCAGCCACTCATGTTCCTGTTAGGGAATCTGCTATCAAAGGTAAGACGCATGCAAACCTGAAGGCGGATCCTGCATCTCTTTGTCAGTCCAAAATCATTTGAGTCTAAAGCCACCTTTACATCAGTCCACATTCTCTGCCCATCTTGTCTCCTGTCTCTGTTTCATGACACCTCTCTTTTGAGGCGTTTAGCTTGCTTCTCTTTGGTTGCAGCAAAGTTTAGTTTCACAGCTTTCCTCTTCCAACTCTTTTCTGTCACAGTTCTCTTTCCTCCCCACCAGCCCTCTGCACGGGCTGTCTTTGTTCTTCTCTCAGAGGGAGTTGTCAGTACTGAAGGCTCTTTTCAGGAAGGCAGAGAGGAGGCTCTTGTTTTTCGAAGTCACAATCAGATGCATTATTTGCTGTACTATCCTCTCTCAGGCAAGTGGCATTCATAACTGCATGAAAAGGATCACATATTCATGGGCTTAGGATAGTAGGAATGCGTGTGTGTGCGTGTGTGCTGGCAGGGTGGCACAATTCATCACAGGAGGAAAATACTGTAAGACAAAGATAAAGGAAGAAGAAGAGTGGGAACAAAATAGATTAGGAGCTTGGGCCAGGGAGACCCATTGGTGATGGTCCCAGTGGCCTTCAGATATCAATATTTCATGCTTGGTTAGTGTTTTTAATATCAGAACTTTTCAAGGTCCCCTTCAACTCAGGAGTCGCATGGGTGGGCACTGTTTTCCAGTGTGACATCCAGAATGACACACATCGAATGCCCCTTTGGGTACCTCTTTGGGCTGATGAAATTAGACCTGTCAGTGTAGAGACAAGCAGCTCAGTATTGCAGGGAGGCCAGCTTAAGAGAAGAAACTCCTGCATGCAGCCTCTCCTAGGAAATCTCACTGGGTGCCAGGCTGGTGTCCCCAGGGCAGCAATTCGGCCTTCACTTTTCATTTGTCACCTCTACTTTATTTCTGTCCTCGATAAACATGGCCTAGTGACAGAAGAACAAGTGAGATGGGCACTCCCCCACAGGCTGGATGCTGTGTTGACACATCACCATCTGGGCCCCCCTCCGGCTTTAGCTTTTCACACCCTGTGTACCTCCTCAGAACACCCCTTTGTGAGCTGATGTAGACAGCTGTGAGCTGTGCTCAGAGACTGGCATTTGGTCCATTCACAGTGCTGCTTCCAGGACCACAGAAGCAACGCTACAGGCAGAGAGGTCCATTACCTAAGGCCAGCCTGGCTTTACTTCCTCCAGTGCTCAACACTGCCAGTGGAAAGTGCTGCACAGATTATTAACAACAATTAATGGGAGAGTAATCAACTGTGAAAGGAGGCCAGCTTGGGTGATGGGGACAATCGAATCTTACATTCCCAATGCCAGGCTCTCAGGTCAAGCAATCGGTGAGCTGATAGGAGATGAACCTGGGGTTCCCTGGGGCAAAAGTTAGAAAATGCTGGCTTGGTGATGGTTCCCAAATTTCAATGCTGACAATTTCTCCCTGTTGGATTTAGCTCATGACCCTGAAGGGACAGTCAAGTCCTTAGTGCACACAGCTTCATGTGAAAAGGCCACCCATTAAAGCTGGGAATGACTTGCATTGTGTGATTTGGGGCCACTCTTGTAATGACTCCAAAAGATAATTTGCCTGGTTTCAATCACAATACCTAATAATTTATTGTTGGAGATCTTGTACTTCAGGTATTCTTGCTAAAATGCAGAGCTTTTGAGGATGATAGCATGGCTGGTTCTATATTTATGACAGCAAACTATAAGTACAAATGGGCTCAGAAGTCAAGTGCAGTAAGGCAAGGGACTTAACTGAGCGCAAAATTTAAGAATGACCCACTTTCAGGTCCTGCGAGAGTAAGTCCTGCACCGCAGCCCTGGGAGTGAACACCTTTTGTTTTGCATCCTGAGCAAGTAGGTGCCTTGCTAGCTTCTCCCTAGTTGCCTAGGTGCCTTGACCCTAGTTGCAAAGGCTAAATGAGATGGTGTAAATACCTGTCATTGTGAGCTTTTAAATTCTCATTCCTTTCTTTTTCTTGAGATTAATATTATCAGATCCTTCTTGGAGAACACAGTTGATTATAAGTAAGGGAAGAGAACACGAGGGCTTCTGACTTTGGGTGGAGAAATAAAGATGTAGGAGAGTTAGGAGGCCCCATGGAAAACTTCACACTGTAATTAGAACACCCTGTGCTCCACTCATTTCCCACCTCGCCCCACTCTAGAGCCCAACTTTCCCACTTCATGAGGCTGAGGTCTCATTTCAAAGCAGTGGACAACAAAAGATCTGCTGACCCTGAGAGCCTCATATTTCTGGGATCTCTCAGACACTGATTCTCTGGGACATCTTCATGGCAATACCACCCTGATCCTTCTGCAGTTCATCAGCTCTACACAGGTGCCATGAGGTTTCCTACTGGGGTGTTCATGTCATATAAACAAGATTACCCCTTAGAATAGCAGTTATGCCTTGAAGAGACCTTGTAGAATGTTTTTTACACCCTCTCATTTCAGAGATGTATCTAAGGTCCATTGTCTATGCGTTAGGGATCCCCTAAATAAAGCTGGCTCTTCTGCATCTTTTTCTACTTACTGTTGTGGTTCTGGGTTTGTGCAGCTTTCTGTACATGTGTATTATGTGCTACCAGTGAGGCTAACAATGGATGTTCTCGGACAGAAATCTTGCTCTTTCTAGAGAAAACTGAGAAAAGCTCAGGGATTACCTCACCTCCCTGTCCCCAAATCCCAAATTAATCTCTCAATAACCTCCATGAAGAAGAAACTCTGTTTCATACCTCTTCTTGCTAAGCTGAAGATGGAATAAGTAACTCTGTGTGTGTGTCTGTGTGTGTGTAAATTAGGGGTGACTTGGCACTAGCAGCTAACAAAGTTGTTTCTCTTCCTATTAAACAAATTGGAGTATTTCCAACTTGAGGACCTAGCACAGTGCTGGGTATAATATATGCTCAGTTTCTGAGCTTTTCCCTGTCCTCTCTTGCTGCCTTGTGTTCTCAGGACTAAAGCTGTAGAGAGAAAGCTTGGCTGATCGTGACCATATGGATGCTGCCAACACAGCATGACGATTATGCTTTCAGGGACTATTGCTTTATGCCTCTTTCTCTGCCTTCTTCATCTTCCTAATGATGACATAGTCACGTGGCCACTTCTATTCTCCATCCCTCAGGTCACCAAGTGGCTCTTCCTAGGAGTCTGTCTGCTTGCTAATTATGGATGAAGTCTGATCTGAAGGAGCCTCCTAGCTCTGATCCGGAGACTTAGAGCTGTGCATTCACCTGGGTATTTAGGGTTTGCTTCCCTTTGGGCGTTCATCCTTTGGGAAAGTGACAGAGTCAGCACAAACCCCAGGTACCAAGTGCTTTTGAGAGAAATGCTTACCTAATACTATTGTCCCTCTCGGATGACTTCTTGGGCACAATGAATCATACCCTCCAGGAGAAATGATTTGGAGGTGATTTAGCACAGCTATGTACCTGTGCTGTCTTTTTTTAAATGCCTAAATTATCTTAGATTCTGGGGAATTTATTTCTATTCATCTTTCACCCAGTATGTCTGGGTGGGGTATTGACTGATAATTTAGATTCACTTGTCCTTGTTAATATATTAATAATTCCATCAACATCATTTTATTCTAATTTTGCAATGATCTGCAAGGTTATTTCTAACATCTTCATTTTTCATTAAAAGATAACTGGCCCAAGGTCACACAGCTAATAAGAGGCAGACTTGGGACTTAAAGACAGGTGTGTTGATTTTATACTCTGTGGTTGTTCAGTGATACCAGACATACTTTCAGATATTTCCTCAACACATGTTGGTACCCTAAGTGTGGTCCATGGCCCAGCCACATGGTCATTGCCTGGGAACTTGCTAGAAATGCAGGATTTCAGGAATCACCCCAGACCTACTATCTGCATTTCAACAAGATGGCTGGGAAACCCTCGTGCATCCTGAAATATGCTAAAAGTATATTTTCTAAAAGTATAGTGTGTATACTAAAAGTATAGTGTGTACTACACACATGACTTTAAGATGACTTAAAGTCACATTAAAAAGTAGAAAGAAATGGGTGAGATGAATTTTAATAATATATTTTACCTCAAATATAGAAAATATTGTTTCAATTTGTGTCAATGCAAAAATGATTAATGACAAATACTACATTCTTTTTTATAGTGTCTTTGAAATATGATGTGTTTAACAGTTACACATCTCAATCCAGGCTACACATATTTTGTTCACTCGGAAACCACATGCGGCTCCCACGTGGGCGGTATGGATAGCGTAGCATCGGAGCAGGCCCACTTGAGTGGGAATCGGAATCATCTGACTGGTGGCTGAACCTGTACCTCTACAGCTACTGGTTCAGGAGATCTGGGTTGGGTCCAACTTTCCACATTTCTAACAAGGTCAGGGTGATGTCCATGTGGCCAGCCGTACGACAAGGCAAGGATAACTACTGCTCTTGAAGCGGGTCTCCACCATCTCAGAGGTCAGAAGGTTCTGAATTTAGAGGAGAGAAACCACAAGCACTTGGGTGCGTAGGAATACAGGCACAACCAGAGCAAGAAGGAGGGCTTCCTGAGCTGTAAATGCAGGAGAGAAAGCTGCTCCAGGTCAGACACAGTTGTCCACAGGAACACAAGTGAGTAGATCTGATCATGTGTTATCTGATTCGCAAGAAGTGTATCTGTGTCTCTACCCACCGACTGCGCTGCCACTGCTATGTCACAGAGTATCACCAGAAGGTGCAGCCAGAGACCCCGGACCTACCTGACGCTTTGCTCACACGCTCTTACCTCCTCCTATGTCATCCTCCTCGAAGCCGGCCTTAAATCTCTAGCCATCCTTCTATCTCCATTCTGCCCTTTTTTGTCCTTTCTAGGAGCCTTCTGGCAGGTCTCTCTTCCCATGTTCATCCTTCCCGCAATGTATCCTGCAACCTGCAGCCAGAAATACTGCTTTAAAAGTTAAATCCATCCATGCCTCTCCCTTGATTTAAACAAACTCAAAGGAATGCATCCATTCAACCTCACACTAGAATCCGAGCTATTCTCTTGACCTTGAAGGGACTTTGAGCCAGCCTGCTACCCTCTGGTCACAAACAAGCTGCCCTTCCTCAGCTCTGTGCTCCCGGACACTGACCTTTTCCTTCTTTTTTAATAAGAAGTGGGGGAGCTCTTCGGTGACTCTTGACCTGCATACTGCAGTCTCTCCGCCTGGAATTCTCTTTTGCCTCTGACTCATCCAACCTGCAGCTTTTCCACTCTGGTCTCAGTTTAAATGTCACTTCCTCCTAGACTACCTTATGGAACATAGCATTCATATTCCCCATCTCCTTTAGAGCACTTGGATCTTTTTGTCCATGCCACTAACACAGCTCGCTATGACTTGGTTATTAATATGTCTACTGCCTCATAGTCTGTAAAGCTACAAGAAGAAAAAGACCGTGATTTTGGTTCATTTCCATATGCCCTTGAACCCAGCGCAGTACTTAGCACAGTGGTAGCTAGAGCCCTTCATGTATCTATTGCTAGCTGAATAACTCTGGCATGCTCGTAAATTAGGACACAAATGACAGAAAAGATGCTCTTGGATGTTTCCAATCGCCATTGGATGAAAGCAACAGAAAAGAGGAGCTCAAAGTTCTAACATCAACATAGCCATGGAAGCATGTTTCAAAACGGCCCAAGAAAGCAGGCTGGCTGAGGGTCAACATCAAGAAGAAAACTGACTGGTTATTCACAGCACAATAGTCATCAGGAAAGGCAAAATGGTGGCATGGAGGACGATTTACATTTTCTTTCTTTGGGCAATGGGTAGACCTTGATAGCTCTTTTGCCATTTTAATTTAAATTGAATTCCACATGGTTGCTTACTATAGAATTTTTAGACAACCACAATCACTGGGACATATCCTGTTTCTTTTCATAGCCAGACCACAGCAATCAGTTCCTAGTATCTGTGTTCCTCCCATGTCTGGGTGCAGACAGTGTATGATCTCGGGCAGTAGCAACTGCCTTGGCCTGGAGGGGGTTGCTGGAGAAATCCCAGGGCAGCTCAGCACGGTGGCCTCCCGGCCTCCCTGTGCATCCAGCCCAGCTGCAGGGCATCGGTCGGGGGCTTCCTTGCCTGAGGCATGGGTTCTAATAAATCAGCTGGAGTCCTGCAGAGGGACCCCCAATTCAGCCATTTAGCTGTGGGCAGAGCAGAACCAGCGCTAACCATTCTTCATCCTGTCTGGTGCCTGCTTTCTCCAGAGGGGGTTTTTGTTGTGCCTGGATTCAAAGCGAGTGTGGAGCCTGTGCTATTGTGAGCCTCCAAGCTGGCTCTGTGTGTGGGGGCGGGCATGCATGCTCATATGCTGCTTCTCCCTCCTTCCTTCTTTTTATTATCATTAATAATGAAATATTGAGACCAGGCTGCTAATGAGCCTAAACTCCCTCCTGTTAGTTTATTTTTTGCCTTCAGACTGTCACTTCAGAGTAAATTACTTTTCTCTGCGTCTTGTTCCAGTAATATCACACCAGCACGCCCTCCCCCCCCCGTTCTAATTTCAGGGTTATTCGGTTTCCCTCAGTGCGGTTTACCAAGCCAGGGAGGTCGTCCCATCTGTCATACTTAAACCTGCGTCACGCGTCTCCTCCTGCAATTGAGACATCACTCTTGTTGCGCCGAGTCGAGTTGGGTCTACAATACTTACATCATACACACAGATATAACCTATAAATAAGTAAATAAATAATATATGGCCGTATTGGTGTGTTATTTCTTGAGTTCTGTGGGAAAGATTTAGGTCCTGTGAAGCAGAGGGAGACCTGTTTTGGGAGGAGGGGTAAACACGCAGAGAAGCCGCCCTCTGTGTCTCCGCCGTATCTGCTCAGCGCCGTCTCCTGCTCATTTCATGGCATGCTAAGCATTTCCTCGTCAACCCGCGCATGTCAGGACGTGAAAACAGCCAACATTAAGTAGACACTTTGCGCCAGCACTGCGGCAAGTGTCTCAGATATGCTTTTGTCTTCTGTTCAAAGATGTTCACTGGCCTTCATCAAACAGCCACGCTTCCTCAGCTGTCCTCCACGGTCCCCGAACACAAAGCGTTCCGCATCTCTTTTGCTCCCTTTCATTTCTTCCCTGCTTCCCTTCTCTCTTTCATGTCTTCATGCTCCTTATAAATGAGGGCTTGTGAGCGTTCATTTATATCCCAGCTTTGCCACTTACTAGGCGACCTGGGACAGCGAAGCCAACTTCTCCATGCCCATGACCTTGTCTGGAGAATGCTGGTAGAGACGGAATTGACTTCATAACGTTTCGAGGACTGGCTGAATGAACACATGTGGTGTGCTTAATACAATGCCCCATACTTTATAAATGCTCTTCCTTTCTTCTTCTGTTTTCTTTTTAAATCTCTCTCTCTCTCTCCCTCCCTCCTTCCCTCTCTCTTTCTCTGTGAAGAAATCTGCCCCCCAGAGAATTAGCTTTTACTGGTCACCCTCTGTCTGTTCACAGACAGAGGAACATATCCCTAGTGTTACATCTGATAGTCACAGTGTTGTGTAGAATGATTGGAACCTGATTGAGGAAAATCAGTAATACTGAGCTTTCCTTTATTGAAAATTGTGGTATTTTGTTCATCATACATTTTTGGCTTTAATTTGTTTTTTTAAAATATTCCATCAAAGTATCATTTATGTTGATTATCGACCTTTTAGGCAACACTTTAATTTTGCGCTCGAGGTAAACATATCGTGGGCCTTGCTTGCCTTCCCTTAGCCTCAGCTGTGTCTGTCACGGAAATCAATTCTTTTCTAGTCCCCTGCCTTTTCCTTTTAGCCTGCGTGTACCCTCTTGTAACAGCGCATACCATCCTGATAAAGGGATACCATCCCGATGTTGGCCATGTCAGGGGAAGGAAAAAGACAGTCAATTTTACCCAGAAAGGAAAAGCTTTGGAGACTGAACATGAAACAAAAGCAGGCAGTAAAACAAACTTGAGGTCTTTGTGACCTAGAGGTTAGGCCTCCAGATCTCCCCAGCTGATCCACGCAATCTCGTCTTGCCTCCCCCGAGAGGACATAAACAGGGGCCAACATGAGGTGAGGTCGTCTATGGAACTGACCCTTTGGGTGCAAGGCGGGACCCGTGGAAGCATCAGTCAGCAGCACTCGAGTGGCATAGCCTTTTCTTTCTCACGTCCACCCAAGTGAGTGAGACTGCCCCTGGGATTAAGGATTTTATGGGGTCTTCTACTATGTCCTGTGATCAAATAGAGGTTGCAGGATATTTGTCCCTTACAGTTCTTTTGGTTTAAGAATAAAAAGGCTGCTGTTGGTCAAAGGAGAGGTGTGGGGGCTTCCAGGATCCCTCTCATCCATTTCCTGTGACATGGTTGGAAAACTCTGCTATATATGTGAAGCTTTGAGGTTCAGAGGGAATCATAGCACTATTCAATATGCCCTAGAAAAAGCTATTTTCTATTAAATGTTGAGACTATTTCATCTCTTCCAATCCTGCACAAATCCTCTAGTTAACTCTGCCCTAATGGTCAAGAACAGGCATTGTTCAGGTCTGGCATCACACGAGTCACTAAACAAAACCAATGTTCATTAACCTGATGTAAATCCTTTTTTCCTTCCAATTGATTCTGGCTTGAAGTAAAGCGTGTCAGTAATACCTTTGTTCCAATTTGTTCTTTCAATATTTGCAAATATGCCTGAAGAATATATATAAATGTCAGAATTTGAAGCATCAGACCATTTATGTCTGTAAAAACATTTCATGGTCTATCCTGGTGCTAAAATCTCTAGAACAGCGATGGCTAACCTTTTAAAAACTGAGTGCCCAAATTGCAACCCAAAACCCACTTATTTATCACAAAGTGCCAGCACTGCAATTAAACCTGAATACTGATGTTTAGATTTAAAAAACTCATACATTAACATCTTTTGTCTTAAAAGAAAAACACAAAAACAGAACTTTCAATGATACAAACAGCTTTTATTGAAAGGTAAAAGTTTGCATTTGGCGTGCTTTTGCACAATGAATGTGATCTTTGCTGTTATGTGCACGCTGATCATTTGCCAAACCTTGCCTGGGGCAACTCGGCTCACGTGCCGACAGAGAGGACTCTGGGTATCCACTGAGGTATGCACGCCGTAAGTTCACCACCACTGCTTTAGGACAGTGGTCCTCAAACTTCAGCATGCATCAGAGCCACCAGCAGGACTTCTTGGTCCAAAACAGCTGGAGCCCATGCTTAATCTGTGCTTCAGTCAGTTTGGAGTAGGATCTAAGATGCTGCATTTCTGACAGGCTTCCTGGCTGTCACTTTGACTGGATCGGAAGATACCTAGAAATTAGTACTGAGAAGTGGGGTCATTGCTGTGACTATACATGACAATGTAAATTCAGAATCTTTTGGAATAGTTTTGTGGGAGGAATTTGGAAAAGTTTGGAGAAGGAAACTTAGAGAAAGCCTAGAATGTTGTAAGCAGAGCTTAACTAAACTTTCTGATACGACCTCAGAGGACTAGAATTCTGGAGGATAGAAATGTGGACAGCAAAGATTTACACTCATGAGGTCTTAGAGGGAAATTAGGAGTCCATTGGGAATTAGACTAGAGGCGACTCATGTTACACTCTGGCAAAGAACTTAAATGCATTATGTTCATCCACTGAGACTTTGCAAAAGGCTGAGTTAAAGGTCACAAACTTGTTTATCTAGCAGAGGAAATTTCAGGGAGTCACAGCATTCATGCAGTGGCCTGGGTACTGCCGGTTGCTCTTAGCCAGCTTTACAGTAATAATTGGGAACAAAAGCACAAAGTGAAAAGATTTGAAAAACTTGTAGATTGTCCAGAAAAGGAGGGTGTAGTTGCTAAATAAATTAGTGCTATTAGAAAGAAGTCAAACATTTTGCATCAGGATAATAGGAAAGGTGCTGTAAGGGGTTTGCCAAGACCCCACCATCACAGTCTCAAGGTGTAAGACTGTAAACTTATCTGAAAGACTTCTCTTGAGAAGTAAATATCCAGGGGCTCTGCTTACCTGGGGTGCCCAGGGAATTGTTTCCTTGGGATTTGTTTGCCCACGTTCAGCCACCCAGGCACTCAGAGATCATTACAGCTGTGGTTTGCTTGATGGTAATGTGCAGACTACTAAACTTACGGGGTCATGGAGGCTTACACCAAGATTTCAGAGGAAATCCTGGGAGGCCAGGGAGGTTGTGGCAAAGGGCAAAGTCATAGTTGCTGCAAGCAGCCTGTGACAGAGTGATGCATAATAAACCTGTGAGAGTGAAACCAAAGCTGCAGTGGCGATCCCTGGAAATTAGAAATGCCAGGAATGGGGAAAGCCAGCCAAGGGAAGCTGCACAGCTGGCCCATGAATACAGCCAGCCCTTGAGAATGGCCCCATGGGCTGCAGCTAGTGTGTCATAGAGGTGAGCTGCTCCCAGAGGTTGCACAGAGAGCTATAGGGTTTAATGTCTGCACCACTGGATTTTGGTCTTCTTTTTGTCTGACCCTTCCTATTCCTGTCTTTTAGAATTGGCTCCTTTTTGCGGTCTTTTAGAATTAGAATATTTACTCTGTACCATTATGTCTTCAAATCATGTAACTTGCTTTTTGATTTTTACAGGGATGCATGGCTGAGTCTACCTTGAGTCTTAGAAGAGAGTGGACTTGAACTTTTCAGCGGTGGTGGAATATTTAAACTTTGGACACTTCTGGAGAAGGACTAAGTGCATTTTGCATTATGAAATGGACACAAACCTTTGTGAGGTCAGGGGTTGGATGCGAGAGTTTGGATTTTTAATGTCCCCCAAAGGCCCATGGGTTAAAAGCTTGGTGGCCAGCCTGTGGCACTACTGGGATGTGGTGGAAGCCTTGGGAGGTGGGACTTACTAAAAGGAAGTTGGATTAATAGCAAGATGAAGGGGATATTGGGACACGGATCTCTTCTTTGTCTCTACTTTTGCTTCCTGGCCACCACGCTGTGAACAGGCCTCCTCTCTCTTCCATCACACTCTCACCATGATGTGCTGCCAGAGATCCAAAGCAACAGGCCCAGGTGACCATGGACTGAACTCTAAAACCATGAGCGAAATAAACCTTTTCTATTTTTTTTTTTTTTTTTTTTTTGTGGGTACCGGGGGGTCGACCTCAGAACCTCGCGCACCAACAGGCGCCCGTGCCACTGAGCGATATCACCGGCCCCTTTTTCGTATGTGGGATCCGGGAGTTGAACTCGGGCCCTCGCGCTTGCAAGGCAGGCGCTTACGCCGCTGAGCCATCTCACTGGCCCCCTTTTCTATTTTGAAGCTGATTATCTCAAGTATTTTGTCATGGAAACAAGAAGAACATGCTTTGAGGATCACTGAAGAGACTGAGTCACAGCTCCAGGTGAGTGCTTTCACTGGTCTTTGGACTTTCCTATGTATTCAGGGCAGAGAGACAATGTCTTTCCATTCTTCTAGTTAAGACAGGCTGGAGTCTTATAATTTTTTGTGGTATCCTATCTTGTATCATCCCTGTCCTTCTCTGTACCTCAAGATCTTTTCCATCCTGCTGCTGGATGGGGGAAGAGTGTAGGGGGAAAGTATACCCACTTCTCCTCCACCTTGTCATGAGGGCGGTACATATCACTGGTCAGACAGTGGGTGATGTTGTCTAGAGGGTGCCTAATAGAAAACAGAAATGTATTTTAGTGAATTTCTAGCCCTTTTGGTAAGTTTTTAGCCCTTTCTGCTATGCTTCTCAAGAGTATTCAGGAATTCTATTATGCTTTATGAAAATTACTTAATTAATGGTCTCAAATTTCCACGTTGCCTCAACACCGACTGCATCTAAGCCTGGTTGCTATCCCCTGTGTTCCTTCCTTAATTATTTATCTCCTGGGCATAACCCATCCCTACCTAGAGAGAAAGTTCTCCCTCTCTGTGTGGTGGGGGTTTGGGGATGGGGGTCAGCTGGAGGGAAATATGCCAATTCTCCTTCAGAAAGCTGTGGCTCCTTTCTCTAAGAACATTCAGACAATAAAAAACTGTACAACAAACACCCTTTGACTTTAGCTACCCTCTATTTCTCATACTTTTTTATTAATAGGGGAGAACACAAATAGATAGGAAGTGGAAGGGAGGAAAAAATAAAACATTTCATGCTCCTTTTTACCCACTTTATTCCTTCTGTATTTCAATTATATATAGTCTGTATGAGAACATAAGAATGAACATCTGGCTGGAGGTCAATTATTGTTGCAATCAGGATTCTGACAAATTGAGTGATGTATAACTATGTATGTAGGCAGAGATGCTTAAAATAGCTGGCAAACCATCACCTGCACACCAATGTATCTTACATATGATGAAATAATGTCATTGTGTGTTGTATAAGGTTAAAAGGGAGACATTCACATTGAAACCCATTTCCTTCCTACCGCTTCCTGAAGTTTACAGGGAAAGAAAGTCATGGAGTGTTTTCTGGCTGCTGGCAATTCTGCTCACACATATATTATACATTTCTCCATACCTTCTGGGGCATGTAGTTACTGGATAGAAAGTCTAAATCACTGAAAACAGCTCCTCTATAAAGCTTTTATTTTTATATCAGTTAGAGATCCTTAGGACAAGGAGCTGGTGTACTAAAATCATCTCAGTAAAACAATATGCTACTATATGTACATAACTCTTCACACCTTTCATAATAACTTTGCATACATTTTCTCCTTCAATGTTATTTACAATCTTGTAAAACACATATATAGTAGGTTCTCTTTGTTCCCAATATACAGAAGTGAAAAGTGCAATGAAAGGGGTAGAGTGGCATGCCTAAGATCATCAGAGGGTCTTGGAGATGGAAGTAGGACCTGAGAATTGATGCAGCTTTGCTTCGTAAAATATTGGGCCCACATATGTAATAATATCCCCTCAGCCCGAATGTTAATGGATCCCCTTTTTACCTCCTATGATCCACCAAATAAGAGTGACTTGTGAAGTTTATGATGTTATTTCTCATATAATTGTAATAAAATTCAGGCCAAATAGACCTCTTTGATGATAATATTTTTTAATATACTCAGTCATTAGCTCAAGGAAACTAATATAAATACACATTTTAGACACTAAACTATCTGCAATGAAAATGACAATGTCAAAATATCGTAGACATAGCTTACGCAAGCGAATTATCAAAAATACTGTCAGCCTTTCTGCATTCTGAAGTGAGTAAAATATTCTTCTAACAACTCATGTGTGTTTCTGTCTGCTTTTCATTCAAATTACTTTCCAAGAGCCAGGTGTCCAGGTAAGGGTAAGTCTGATTTATTACAGAATCTTGTAATGGCTTTAATGTGCTACCCCTCAGTTAGATTCTCTTGTTTCAGTAATACCTTATAACCATGCTCGATAGAATGAATCCATTTCACAAATTATGAATTTCAAGTTCCAGGAACTGTTCCAGCTACAGCATGCTGTATGCTACCAATTGTCTAGACATGCTTCTGAGATCTCACTATGCAAACTGAATATATATTCCATGAAAAAGTACTTATTTATCTATCTTTATGATGATGAAATGAGTCACATGTAAAATGACACCAAAGACAAGCTAAAGCAAAGACAAAGCACTAACTCCTTCCCTTCCCTTTCCCCAGAACGTGCCTCCTTTTCCATTTGTTTACACGAAATTCTGCCCCCAATTGTTTTGCATCATTACCAAGTGGTGGCTGATCTGAGGTCCTGGGGAACATGCTGTGGTGTTTCCTGTGAGCTCCCTTCTCAGGAGCTTGGGTTTCAATGCCATCGTGGTCCTGACTAAAAATCTGGGCTTCATCCGGAGCACTGAGCCTTGCCGGCATTATGATTATATTTTTTGCACGACCTACGTTGCTACATTAAACTCCAGATGTTTTCTTGCAAGCTACTAAATTAACATCACACACATTTTGGCCCACTTACATTACACTAAGACCACAGTAGGAGTGTCACTCAGAAAGGTGACAATCTGTTCTCATCATCTCTTCAGCTTTCACTTTTATGAAATTAAGTTAGGAAAAATGAGAGTAGAAGTCTGAAGAAGACAGAGTAGTTTGTTACAAAACAATGCAAAAAGAATTGCTATCCTATGTCTGTCAACAGATTGACATGTTTTATGAAGTGCAAATGACAGCCCTTAATGTAAGTAACAACAAAATCACTGTTGGAGGGGTTTTTAGAAAACTAATATACTTTATAACATGAAATACATTAAAATGTTAGTATTTTAACCAATGTTTATAAAAATATATTACCGTCATTTATTGAGTTTATAAAACATGTTGTGGACTAACAAGATAAAAGATGCCTTGCAAATAAAGTTGCTATTATTTAGAATGTGTGTCTGATGCCTGAGCTCACCAAGCACAGACAGGTGCACATTTGATGTTTTTTAAGCACAATGGCACTGCATTTTGGAAGGTAAGTAAAGCGATCCTAGCAACGATGAGTATGCATTTAAGCAAATTCATGTGTACTTCCATTCATGTACTTCCATGCAAAGTCTTGTACACCTTGACATATTTTTGCACCTAAGAAACAGGTTCATGCATCCAATTACCTGTTGCAATGTAATTGCTGTGTACACAACCGTCACCCTCATTACATGCTTGGCTCCTGAAGAATCAGGCTAAGTGCATTGCATTCCTTTGCGGTCTTGAGACCTGGCTCAGGGGAGGATGCATGATCAGTGATCCATAGGTGTTTGCAGAATCAATAAGTGAAATAATGAATGAATAAAGCCTAACTGAAGTCTGGGGACCAATCCTCTAATCACAAACTTGGATGGTAGAGATAGTTTATTATAAAGAATGATATTTATTATAAAGAATGACTTTTCCACTGTGTTTGCCTTGAAGAATCAGACAGGCTTTGTAAAGTAACCATTATTAGCCACAGTTTGGACAGTCAGGCCCATCAGCAAATGAGAGGCGAGCCCTGATTTCAGGCTGTGACCTGGGTCCTCTCCTCCTGGGAAGAGCAGATTGCTGCGGGAAAAGACCCCTGTGGTGTACAACTTCGGGTAGAGATCTATATGGCTAAGTAGTCTTCACATGCCAGTAGTTTTTCTCTTAAAGTCTCAGTGTTCTTTTCACAGTGTGGCAGAATCCTAGCTCAAGGAATTTCTGGAAACTACACCTTCTTTCCCAAAGCCCACACAAGCCCAACTCTAAGAGAGACAAGGCATGAGTTAAGCATGGGAGATGTCTCATCTTGCTGAGCACACTCAATTCGGGGAGACACTGGAGATGGCTTTGAAGAAGCCAAAGGTGCAACCTGCCATGTGTAGTGTGCTGAAACTAAACTCAGGCCTAATCGGCTACAGGTTCAAAAGGAAGTCCATTGAAAAATGAAGTTACATTGTAGAAAATTAGAAAACTAAAGAAAATTATGATCAGAGGGGTGTCACCATGCCTTAATCCTACCCCCAACATGTAGCCACTGTTTATATTTTGAATTTCTGTTTTATATACATACATATATCTGTGTATATGTATGCAAACACACACACACATATATATATCAAAAGCACACACATATAAATGTGTTTTGTTAAAAAGCACCATAATACTTACACCACTTTTCATTTTTTTATCTGGATTAATTAATAATTAAAGGCTGGGGTGAATTCAAAATAAATGCATCTAGTGACAGAAACACTGCTCTGGCTGATTGAGAGTGAAATATTCCTAAATTTCAAAAGTAGCTTAAAAATCATGTATTTGAACTTCACCTGTCTTTCTTACTCCATGGATTAGGAAACAACATGCAGTGACATCAAATCACTTTTACTTGTATAAATGGCACTCTATGTCCCCAGCAGGGCAGAAGCACAGAACAGTGGATAAAAGTACCAGTCCCAGCACCAGGCATCCATGCAAATCCTGACTCGGACGCTTACTAGCTTGGTAATGTAGAGCAACATATTCAAATCCTATATGCTACCATTTCCTCATTAGTAAGAGATGTAAATCCTACCTGTTACTATTTATATTACGCCTACTGTCTGTGCCTCAGAGAAAACACAATGACAAGTTCGTGGTCATCTTGAATTCCTTTATGACATCCCCTGAAGAGACTAAATGTAAATATCAACAATGGACTTTTCTTCCACCCAATCACTTGATCAGAAAAAAAAAAAAAAATCTCTGCTCAAATGTATTAATGAGCTAGGCTTCTTGGAGTTATGAAAGAAATTTACACTGTGGCTTACAAATCCCACTGTAGAAACAAAACTTAGAAATGAAATAATCTTAGTAAGTGTACTAACCAAGTATTTAACCATGTCTACCCAACCATATACTAAATCACATGTAAATTTTGATTTTGACCCTGGAAAGAGCATCTATTCTAACAGCCCTCATTGTACAGAGGCAGAAACGGACCTGGAGAAGGTGCAGTCTGGCTTAAGGAGCCTGAGCTCATCGATACAAAACAACTTCTTCTTTCTTTCCTTTTTCATGTAGCGGTTGTGAAGTGAGGGGCTTGTTCCACCACACACTCTCTGCCATAACATGCTTCTTCAGCACAAGCTCCAGAACAATAAGCCCAGCCCATGGACTGACTGCCCAGATACAGAGAAAACAAAGGCCAGGGCTCCAGCCAAGGGTGGTAGGACGTGTTCCATGGACAGTGAAAGGGAAGCTTGCATAATCTTAGATGGACAGATTTATTGTTCCTAAGAATCTAGTTTTCACACTGAAGTCCTCGGCACAGGTCCAAGAGACTCCTCTCCTCATGTAAAATGAAGGACAGTAGTGTCCATATGCTTAGAGCGGGCAGCAGGCAGCTCAAGGTTGAGTAACTGTGCTGTTCGTTTCCCATTTTCAGATTCAGGGACTTGAGAGTTGTGAAAAATAACCTGCAGAGAAGCAGGTGTGAATAGCATGCTACCATACGGCACTGAGTAAATCTCTCACATTCTCATCTTTTGGTCTGTCCAATAGTCAGAATGATACCATCTTCCTCGTGGGTCACTTTTCAAACAGGTATGAAAATACATGTGCTATGTGTTTTAAACTATAACAGGTTAAACTTCTGACGATAAAAGTTCTTCAACTTTCACGTTTACCATCAGTGAGCAGTACAGCAAGCTGCCTCTGAGGATTTACCCTCCTCTCCCCGGATAACTGATGTACCCGGGGCCCATCCGTGGAACAGCTGTACCAAGGGATTGAAAACATTTTTTTAGAAATCACAGCACAGTTCATGAGCAGCACATGCATTACAGAGACTGATTAAAAAATACAAGATGAAATATTGCGGCTATCAATAATTCCTGCACATGGCTGACTTCTAATGAAAGGATAAAGTTTCTGAGGGAGAGAGAAGAAATGAAGAATAAGGTTTTTTTTTTTTTTTATAAATTTCAGAGGAACACTTTGATATAATCCTGAAATTTTTTCTTGGTGAAATATTTTCTTTTTATTACCCTCCATCCTACAGTGTTTGTTTAATTTCCCCTTTTCAGCAGGTATATATTTCAGTTTTTAATTTAAAATAACATCGTCTTCCTCACTGGTTTCCCCACATAATTTCATTTCCTATTTTCTAGCTTCTCCTTGGAATTTGTGGTTGTTTTTGTGGTGGTGTTGTTGTTTCCAGAAATGAGAAATTTCTTCTGTTATTTTGTTCTCCAACACTTTTGTTTCAAAGGGAGTATATGATCATAGGCAAGTTAATTTCCCTAGATTTTAATTTCCATATCTGCCAGAAAACCAAATGTGATTTCTGCTTCTACCTCTAACATTTAGAAGCATGATATAACCTCCATTAAATATATGCCTCTGAAGGAATTTGGTAAAAATATTAGATCTGTGTATTTACCAAAAAGTATTTGGTAAAAATAAAGGATCTGTGGATAATTAGAGGGTGTTCTTCAACATGGGTGTGGAGGGCTTTGCAAGACCATGATGAGATGAAATCTCTAGTTGCTCCCTGGGTTTAGTAACAGAAAAATCACTCAGTGCAGTGATCCATATTTTTCTTCATCCTGTTTTCTCTCCCTTTCTGTCTTCTACTCTACTCCCAGGCTAGTCTCCTTCTTGGTCATTTTCTCGTACAACCAAAGCTTTGCTAACCTTTCAGTGCTTCCTGGATCTTTGCAAGACACAAACAGTGAAGGTGTGAGAGTCTTTTTTCCTCCCCAGAAATGCTCCTGACAGTTTCCCAAGGAGTCTCACTTACAGGTGCACCTCTGTCGCAAGGCTGAGGCATGACCTCCTTAGCACCCTCAGAGTAACCTGGTGTTTAGGTCTGGGTAGTCTGGCCGAGTCCTGGACATCCAGATTATTGGGGTACAGGAATGAGCCAAACTGTGAGGTTACAGGCACCGGTCCTCCAGACTCCCAAATCTGCCCAGGACTTCACACCAACTGCAAGCTTGAGAGTCATCCAAAACCATCCTCACAAAATGGAAACACTGCTTTTGTAAATAAAGATGGGGAGAGGGGTCGAAAGGAAGGGAGAGGATTGGGGAAAAAAGAAGAATTGAGATGTATTATGTACAGGTGCAAATTCCCTTTAATGAATGTGATTATTTCATATATCTAAAGTGTATCAATAAAATTACTTTAAACAAAACACCCTCAGGTTCCACCATTCAGTGGAAAGACTCACAGAGATCACTAAAGCCATTATACTCACATTCATATTTATGAATGGAGAGAAACAAATTAGGCAAAGGAACAAATCAAGACCAAAGATAAAAGCCATGGGTGAGTCTAAATGGATGCCTTCTCAGGATGGGCCTCCAGGCATAGGGCTGTGTTGGCATGCAGAGTATTGCCCAGCCATGAAGTTTGCTGCACCTCTGAGTTCATGATATTTATCTAGGCCTTAATAAGCAGGTTGCACTAAGGTTTAAGTCACCTGATACCTCATTACCCAAAGTCTCCACTCTCTGATCATAGCACTGACCTCTCAGGGATGGTCAGCCATCCCCTTAAGACCATCAGGCATCCAGCTGCACACTGAGTCATTGTATGTGATGCTCAAAAGTGGCCTCAGGGACCCACCGCAGAAAACACTGAGTTGTTTTGGAAAGCCCAAGAATTTAAGAATATCTCTCCCTGCAAGCTGAGGATAATGGCCAGACCTCTACTTAGACATAGTCAGGTTTCTTACTACTCAAGGGATTTTCAAAAGAAGTGAAAAATTCTCATTAGTCACAACATGTCCACCTGTTTCATGGAGTAACTTCGAGCCCAGGGCCCAATCCTTGCACTTTGTAAAAGGTCAGGTTTATTGTAAGTAAGATATTTTTGCAGAAGAGTTACCTGCACCCACTAGGTGTTTACTTAAAATCTTTCTGAAGCTCTGTATCTCATGACTTCTGGCAGACTGGATTTTGTTTGAACTAGTATATAACATTGCTTTTCATATAATAATCTCTCTTAATGCTCTGACTAGATTAAAGATGTTTCTTCAAAAGATCTCTACTCCTGAGGGCAGTGTTTGCAACCATGAAATAAGTCACTTGAGGATGTGTTTGTTGACAAATATACGGCTGTTCTAGGTCCAACAAGGGTGTTTTCCAAACAAAACATTTTAGTGAACAGCAGCATTTCTTTGCTATACCATTCCACGAGACTTCAAAATGGAAGCAATTGCTCTAAACTTTGTAACCATATGGTTTTATTTGGTTGTGTCTTAACAGTGTCTTCGACATCTTCAATGTGGCCTAAAAGAATTTTAAAACATTTCTACCCATTTGGGACTGTAAGGGTGGGGAAGGGTCTCCTCTATGAATAGAGATGCTGGAATATTTTGTCTGTAATGCAGCACTCATCTCAAAACTCTTTTCTCTGTACAAAGGAGTTTGTAATATGCATCCACACATAGCCACCTGCATCTTCAAAATACACCAATTGCTTGTATATTCACAGGTGGTGACTGACGGGCGTGTGCCTGTCTGTGCAATTTGGTGGGCTTTGCCGTGTGCCGTGGATGTTAGTGTATTTTCTAGAAGCAGGTGAGGCAATAAATTTTGGAACTTTATCCTCATCTTTGGATAGAGTAATAAAAGTTTGTAGGCTTAAGAAAGCAATATTCCCTGGAACTGCAATATATGGGAATGATGAAACTGAACTAAAATGTACAGTAATCTCTAAGGCCTACCCAAGCTAGAGAGGTGCAAAGTGAGAGCTATAAAGCAAAATTTAACACCCGCCACACTGAAAGTCATTTTTAGCCTCTGACCAATTTCACACAGAATTGGGAAATATGACTAATATCAAGGCCTAATTCCCTGGGGGGTTTAAGAAGGAGCATGTCAAAAAGAAAAGGAATGGCCCCTTGTTAGTTTCACCAATGAGGAGTTGGCACAGGCTTAACACAATGTTTCAGCTGCTTCCCACAAAAGCCGCTTCCTTCCCCTTTCTTTAATTCCATATGCTCGGCAAAACAAGATTTGCAGCCATGCTCAGAGATTCAGGACATTTGCAGGCTGGAGGTCCAGTCACAGTGCAGATCAAAGCCCTCTCTTTCTGTGGAATTTAGTGTGGGATGGTAGGAGAGTCAACTCTTTTCCACCATGTTGTATTTATGACATGCGGTTCACTGTCCCCAAAGCCATCCCCATACCGATAAGCAAAAGAGGTAAACAAACTAACAAATTAACAAAACCTGCCTAACTTTTCAAAGAATCTGATCAACCAGCCAATCAATCCAAAGCACTCAGCCTTCTTCCAAAAGCTGGAAATTCTATCTCAAAAAACAACAAGTTTTTCTGACTTAATTGGATAATTATGTTGGGTTCTGGGACACAAGTTTCCTTCTTTCTTTTATCTTTTCTTCTTTTATTTATGGTTTTGCATTTCCTTCTTATCCAAATGCAAGGAGTCCTCAGGACTCCACTGAGTAAACTGGTTCTGTATTCAGCTTGACCCTCTTTCCCTGTCTCTGCATCATTGATTAGACCCGCATTTAATGATGGTGGTAGATGCAGCCACACATGACTTCACTCTGGTTAATGTCCCTGGCTGATTGCAGGATCATCACCATGACAGGAACATGTCAGCAGTGGGTGATTTCCACTGAACAGTGACTTCTAGACTGTGGCTGTGCATGTAGAGCAAAGAGGAAGGATGAGCAATTATCCAGCAGATATGAGCCATGCTGACAGCCAATCTGGATAATTCAAATAGAAACAACTTCCTTTGCCTCACTGGAAGGTTTGGGGCCTGATTTAGTGAGATCATTGCTTAACTTTCTTTGCCTGTGGAAATGCAGTATGTATATTTGCTGGTTAAGGGAGGGTTTAGGGGTTATAACCACAGCATCTGTTCATTTGACATTCAAGTTTCACTCTGGCTTGGGAGCCCTTGTGTCTAAAATTTGAAAGCGGCAATGCATACCTAACTCCCAGCTGTCTGGGAACCCAGACTGCATATGCTTCTTGGTTTTTCTAATCTGCCCAGAGAAATGAAACCATCACCTGAGCCAAAGAGTCATTTACCTAATTGGATTTTCCTTTTTAACTTCAGAGATACACAAAGTATATTCTAACGTCGGAGTTGTCTGAGTGACATTGCAAGCTGAGGCAGACCACTTACCTAGACTTGAAGATTTACATTTTGATGATGTTTCTCAAGTGCTGTTTTAACTAAAGAAAAAAAAAAGCAATAATTTAAACAGCTGCAGAATTCTTAGCACATCTGCAAGAAGTCCCTCCTTCTGCCCTGGGCAGTGCAGCGTAATTGATAGAACATGAGTTTTAGAGTGACTTGACCTCATTCAAATCCTAGCTCCAAAACTCATTAGCTGCACTATCTTAAGCAAGATACCAAATCTTTGTCACCATCAGTTGCTTTATTTTTGAAATGAGGATGGCAATCATTTTGATAACTTCAAGGCTGTTTTGGGGAATAAAGCTTATTTATTCAATATGCATTTGCACAGTATCTACTGTGGAGCAGAGAGGATTCTAGCACTGGGAAAACTGCAATGAGTAAAGGAGACAAAATCGCTGCCTTTGTACAGGTTAGGTGATAATCCACTGGGTGAGAGAAACAAAAGCAAGATTAATAAAGCAAATAGACAGTAATAATAGTCAGGGAGACATGTAAAACAAAGAAAAGGGACAGTGCAGCAGGGAGGTGGAATTGGTGTGGTGTTGGAGAAGGTATCACTGAGAAGGTGATAACGAGAGTTGAGAAAGTAGATCAGGGGATACTTGGAAGAAGAGTTATGCATTTAATTGTGTCTCCCCCAAAGATATCTTGTAGTTCTAACACCCAGTAATGTATCTTAATTTAGAAATAAGGTCTTTACAGAGGTCACCAGGGTACATCCTACTCTAACTGGTATCCTTATAAAAAGGTGAAATTTGGGCACAGAGACATACATGCAGAGAGGGAGACACAAGGAGAAGACAGTCACATGACTGGAGTGACATGTCTACAAGCCAAGGCATACCAGAGATTGCTGGCAAATGCTAGGAGCTGGAAGAGACACAGAAGTATTCTTTCCTAGTGCTATCAAAGGAAGTAGGGCCTGCTGATGCCTTGATTTCACATTTCTAGCTCCAGAACTAGGAAAGAATAATTTGTTTCTTTTAAAAATAATGTTGGAGTCTTAGTTGATCCATAATAATTGTATATATACACGGGGTACAGCGTGTTATTACAATACATGTACATGAGGTGCGATGATTCCGTGGGGAAATTGGTTTTCCCAATCACCACAATCGTTTATCATTTGTTTGTGTTGGGAACACTCAGACTGTCACTGCAAGCACCTAGTATGTAGTACTTTGTTATAAGCAGCCCTAGAAAACGAACACAAAGAATGCTTGGCTGAGGGAACAGCAAGTACAAAGGGCCGGAGTCAGAAGCACTCCAGCAAGGCCAAGGACCAGCGAAGGCCCAGCGTGGCACAAGCACAGAGAGCACGAAGCAGAAGACAGGGGAGAGAGGTGTGGGAGTTGAAGGCCACAGGGAGTCTTTCTAGCCACCTTCAGGCTGTGCTTTTACTCTGCATGACAGAAAGAACCATCAGCTGGCTTTGAGCAGAGGGGGATTTAATCTGACCTACATTATAAAATTATATATGTAAAGTGTCTCCTGATTGGCAATTATTATTTTTGCTCCTAGAGCCCACTTCACTTCTGATAAACACTGGTTGGAAGGTAGGGAAGGCAATGTTTTGGGTACTTATTATTTGTGCAGCTGTGCCTTTTGCTAAAGGCTGTTGAGAACTTGCTCTCATATTGATTGCCATACATGGAAGTTTCCCGTGACAGAGAGCTTCACTACACTTACACCCCACAAATGCCATTTATCAGGTCCTATACTAGGAGAGGGGTTTGTAGAGTATTTATTTACATACATCTGTCTGCTGTGCTTGGATGCTGCTTTGCATATGTATTTCTTTTGCTTTGCTTTAGAAAGATAATGAACCTAAATTGGTTTCTACAGGGCTGATTGACTATGTCCAGAGAAATACAGAATCATTTTGGAGCACAAGAGCAGTCTAACTTGACTATCCTAGTTTGCTGAAGATGTCTGGATTATTGTCCAAAGAATGATAAGAAGGAAATGCATATTGTAAGGCATAGCGTGGCATGAAAGCCTTAAATGCAGTTGATTGTGCAGGATAATGAGTACTAGAGTATTATTTCATTCATTTATCCTGTATTTATTGCGCATGTAATAAATAGTAGGCACTGGGCTAAACAACAGATGTTAAAAAATTAACAAAACATGATCCTGTCCACAAATAATGCTTAATGTGTATGAACAAAAAGGAAACAACACATAAGAAGGGTATTCAGTGATTCTGAATCAGAGAAACTGCAAGGGAGCTGAAACACGGTCCCTGGAGGGTATCCGAGGAGGGCCCAGAGAGTAAGTGTTCAGGTCAGCAGCTGGCATGGGGGCTACCAGAAAAATGAAAGTTGAAATGGGGCATTCAACTGTTGAACAGAGCATGCCAGAAAGGATTCCAAGAAGGACTGGGTCATCTAGAGAGACCGGAAGGACATCTGGAAAATGCTTTCACGGTAGTAGAGCTGAGGACACGGGATTGGGGAGCAGAACAACTCTGTTCCATGGGAAGGTGGGGAGGGAGGTGGAGGGCGGGCCAGTGAGAGAATGGAAAGGACACGCAGGGCACCACTCAGGAGTGAGGTGTTGCAGTCTGCTGTTACTGAACCCGGGTTTAGCACAGGGGAGCAGGCTTCAGAGGGTTTAAAACGGCTGAAGAACGTATGGGCTCAGATTTTGGAAACCAAGCAGCTCTCAATTGTCATAAAGCCATGAAAAGGTCAGATAGAGATGGGGTGGTCCTGAAGCCAGATTCTCCCTGCAGCCTGGTTCTGTGGGAGAGCTGGGGGCTGCAGGGAGAAGACAGCTGTGACACGATCTCACACAGCCAGGAGCTGCACAATGCGGGCTAAGCCACATGGTCCTGCAGAAGAGAGAGGACCGCTCTGCCTGTCGTCATGGGTTACACCTATGTCCAGGGACCACTGCTCCTCCCACACAGACCAGGTATGGTGGCAGAAATGAGCTGCTGCTGAATGTAGAGTGCTGCCCACTCCTCCTGGAAAGCCAGGGAGAACAGTACGGTGGAGTCCAGGACAGAATGGGCCTTAGACCCAACTCAGCCTTACGAAAGACCAGTTCGGTGGCACTTGATTTAAAAACGTTTTTAACAGAAAGAAAAAAATGAGGAAAACTGCAGTTCTTTCCTGTTCTGTGTCTTGAAATTTCTTCCCCTTCTCCTTCTTCTCCTCCTGCTCCTTCTCCTCCTCCTCCTCCCTTTTCCTACTGGCCTCAAATGACTAGAGAGGGGAAACAGAGCTTTTTAGATATAATCACTATAATTTAAACAACTTCTTCTTGGTTTTCATTCTGGTCTAGGGAGCAGTTCTGGAAAGTAGAGTCGCAGGTACATAGGTGGAGAGTAACCCTAATATAGCCCTAAAGTTAGAGCGTCTGTGTGGAGTCCCAGCTCTGCCTTGCACCAGTAATGTCATCTTACACGGTGACTTCATTTCCTCTTACTTCAGTTTTCTCATCTGTAAAGTGGGATATTATAACAACTATATAAATGTGTTGGATAGGAAGAAATAAACCAGTGCTTATAAGATTTCTAGAAGCATATTTGGCACATAAAATAGCGATGAGTGTCATAATTAATATTACTGTCGTTACTTTCATGTATGTCCTTGCCTGCCTGAGGCATGTCACGAAAGTCCTCTGGGAATCATTTGTTAAAACAAAGGGCTTGAAATAATGAATCCCTGAAAACTGTTCCAAATGCTAAGGCTCTGAAGTTCTGTCCTGCAATGTTGCTGTAAAAGTAAAATCAATAGTTACATTTTCACATTGACTGCAACATTTCTGAAAAACCATGCTTTTGGGGGTTTAAAGATGAATGTCACTGATAATTGGAAAACTTTCTCATTTCCATGAATGATCTTCTCCATTTGCTCCTTATTGCTCATAAATTGAAAAAGTTGTCTTGAACTTCAGTTTTATAAAATGTGAGCATTAGTGAAGAAATGCAGATATAAAGAATGGAGACCATTAGTGCTCTTTTTGCCTATTCTGGTTTCCTCATATGAGTGTTTACAGCCGGCTGGCGAGGAGAATCCATCTCACTCTGACACTGACCTTTGCGTAATATTTATTGAATTAGAAAAAAACAATCCACAGAGTAATAAAGATATCTGTGCATGCATTTATTATACACAAAACTGTGCTTCATTTTGGAAAATCTGTCCCAAACCTACTCAGGCGAATCAGCCATAGCAAGGTCACTGCAGACTTAGCAAAATGTCCTACAGACGTTTTTTGTTTTTGCTGGGTTGCAGCAACAGGGTGAAGAGAAGGAGAAGCAGGGAAGTTTGAATGGAGGGAGGGATGCTTCATCAGCAGTGTGCAGATAAAGTAAAAATATCCAAGGTGACCTTGGGACAAGGAGTCTGCTATATCGGGGCTTAACAGAGACCCATCTTCATTCACAGGGGCTGGATTCCCACACGTTCTTCCATTTTTCTTTTGCCTTTCGATCTCCTTGGTCTCTTATTCTTTTGTCTTTAGCTCCTTCTTAAAAAAAAGGGAGAGAGAGAGAGAGAGAGAGAGAGAGAAAACCACGGAAGCTCGTTCCTGGAGATACCACTCCAGGCCAGGGTCTGTTCCATCCATGTTCACCTCTTCTCTCCCCATCTGCCAGCTCCCACAAGTCCATTTCATCTAACACATCTGAGAATATTTGTCTTTCATTTGGCTACATCTTAGATTACGAATCTCAGAGATTTGGTCTGATTAGTTTCAATCCAGTCATCATCCTACTACTTCAGACCAGTATCACTTGGCCTCCAAATACCCAATCAATTTATTTCTAGGACTTCTACAATTTAATTCCTCTCTTTCAGTAAAATTCATCTCCCTCTATGCACCAAATATGTGTTTCACTCCCCACCTCCTACCATTTCCCAGCTATGTGCTCAGATTTCTCCTCTTCGTAAATTGTGTTTTAGTTTATTAGTCTGTGTATGTTTGCATAATGTTTATATTCCTTGAGGGAAGATGGTACATGTACATAACACGTCTTAATTCTCCTGTTCATCACCTTTCCCTTTCCTTCCTCCCCACTTCACACATCTCCTGCTCCCCTTCCCTCTCTCTCTCTCTCTTTTTTTTTTTTGTATGTGTTTGTATACGTGATGTTACATTCATTGTGTGGAGTTAGTCCATGAACATAACACATCCTGATGCCTTTTCTTCATCCCCTTTTCCTCCTCTCCCTTCCTCTTCCCTCCATCTGTTGATCCTCCTCCCCTTTGAGAAAGATTTATCTTCCTACGTTCTATTCTTCTTTTACAACAATTCTCTCAGGATAACTCAAGGAGAGGCATGAGAACTACCTCTCACCCCGGTGACTTAACTCCTCTCACTAGGCCCCTCCTCTCAAAGGCTCCAGCATCTCTGAACAATGCCGCCCACCCTGAGGACCACATCTCTAAACATAAGGGACCCCTGGGGGACATAAGCCATATTAAAATGAAGATGTCACCTTTTTAAAATTTTAATAACTTACCCCTTTAAAACTTTTAAATTAGTTATTATTAGAAATTTTCTAAATGCTATTTATCCTTTCATAGAATAATCTTTTGGCTTTGTTGATTTTCTTTATTGTATATTTGTTTTTATATATTAATTTCTTCTCTTATCTATTATTTTTATCTCCTTTCTTTGGTTATTACTACAATTCTAATTCCTTAAAAAAGTTATGAAGTAGTTATAAAATGAAATTTTAGCCTTTTTCTCTCTTAATATATGCATTTAAAGCAATATATTTCCCTTTTAGATTGGTTTTGGTTACATTTCACAAATTGATACCATTTATTTTTATTAGTTAGTTCAAAACATTTCATGTTTTCTGTTGTAATGTTTTATGGATTAGATCTAGAATATTCCCTAAAGTTCTCATGTATTGAAAAGGTAGTTGGGTCAATGTGACACTACTTATCATTAAACTGATCCATTGATAAATTCGCAGCTAAATGTGATGTCAGGAGGTGAAGTCATGTCTGAAGAGGCTTTCAGAGGCTGCAAATCCCTGCCCAGCTCTTCCTTTCTCTCTCCAGTTGCTGGCTGCCATGAAGTGAACCATTTTCCACTACCATCCCCCTTCACCATTCCACTTCTGCCTTGGAGACAGCAGAACATGAACTGAATCCCCTGAATCATAAGACAAATTAATCCTTTCCTTTTTTAAGTTGTGGGTGTTGTGAATTTTGCCTCAGAGACAAAATCTGATTGGCACATAATTTCTTTTCTTTTTTCTGCCTCCTAAAACCAAAGAATTATTTTTAAGTTTATTGTTTGATAATCAAACATGTAAGGGTTTTTTCTAGTTATCTTATAATTGGTAGGTTGCTAAATTCTTTATGCCTCCTGAGATCAGTACTTTTAAATGTGTTGGGACTTATTTATTGCTCAAATCTTCCTGTATCCCAACTTATCATTTTTTTTCTGCTGTCTCTATCCATTGCTAAGAGAAGTGAGTTAGAATTTCCAAGTATATTAGTACAATTGTTTCTACTTTTAGTTAGGTCAATTTTTGTTCTAAGTATTTTGAGGTTAGACTATTTTGTGAATGAAAATTTAGAATTGTTTTAACTTCTAGCCCTTTCTCATGATGAACCTTCTTACTTATGCTTTAGCATTTTAACTTTACTTTGCTAAATATTAATACAGCTCTCCTAGCATTTGTTGGAGTTTGCATAGAATATCCTTTTTCACCCTTTGTAAGATTCTTGAAAGCACCAAAGAGCTGGATTTTGTTCATGTATCAAGTCTAATAAGTTTAGCCTTTTAACTGGAACATTTACTCTTTAAACATAAGGAGTAATTACTGATGTGTTTGAGTATATATTTACCATCTTACCATTTGTTTTCATATTGTACCATCTGTTCCTTGTTCTTTTTCTCTCTGGCACTCTCTCTTTCTCATTTTTAGCTTCTCTTTCATCTTTAAAACTTCTCTTAATTAGTAAAAAATGTAGGGCCGGTGAGATGGCTCAGCGGCTTAAGCGCCTGCCTTGCAAGCGCGAGGGCCCGAGTTCGACTCCCGGAACCCACATACGAAAAAGGGGCCGGTGATATCGCTCAGAGCCACGGGTGCCTGTTGGCGCGCAAGGTCCTGAGGTCGACCCCCCGGTACCCACAAAAAAAAAAAAAAATGTATACATCATTACTATTATTGTGTTAGTCTCACTTTGTTATACTATCTATTTATTGGCTACTCTTGAGTTTACAGCATGCATACTTAACTTATTAGAGTATGATACTCATATAAATTAATTCCTTACCACATACCCAACAAAATGAGAAGCTTAGAACCTTCGTTTGATTCTATTACCCCTTCATTTCCTGCTGTTTGTTATGAATTTTAATTCGTCCATATGTTAACTTAATAATAAATACATTGCTATTGTTGTCTCAACTTGTCAATATTTATTTATGTTTACCCACCAGTTATTATTCTGATGTCCTTTACTTTGAACATTTTGGTGCTTCCCATGGGATCATTTCCCTTTTATTGAAGAAGTATTACTCTTCTAGTATCAAATACTTGGGATTCCCATTAGATTATTTTTAGCAGGACTTATTTTTAGAAATTATGCATAGTGATTATTCCTCCCCAAGGGTACAGGGATTCATGAAGGAAATGGCCACAGTTTGCTTTCTCATGAGTGGGTCCTTCAGCAGCCTTAGGCTGCCTATCCACATGCCTGCTGTTTCTCATAACTACTTCTAGATACCAAATTCTCCTGCCAGAACTCTCTGCTTTGCCGGATGTCCTGATGTTAATAACAATATCAGTGATAATAACAATGAGAGCCTGTCATATATTTCTTCTGTGTAATATTCTGTGCTAACGTTTTATAGATGCATTACCTCATTTAATCTTTAAAGCAATAGCCTTGTCCTCTTTCTTCATGTGAGAGAATGAAAATTCAGAAAGGTTAAATAATTTGTCAACAATCTCACAGTTGGTAAGAGATGTTGTTAAAACTCAAACCCAGTCTACCTAGTTCAAAGGCGGAGCAGTTAATATTCATGCTCTGCTGCCTCTTTGCAGTCCCCTCCTGCTGGGCTGTCTCCACTCGCTCCAGGCTGTGCTTTACTGCTTGACTACTCTTTATTCCAGAATCTGCATCTAAACTGGGCCTGGAGTATTCACCCATCTCAGTGCCTGTGTCCAGCCCAAAGGCCCAGTTTCATCCACACCCCGACCCCACCCCTGCCTCTATAGTTCCAAGCTCATATTATGCGCACAATAAGCTTCTTCCTCTAGGCCAAATGTTCTCACTTGAGGGGACTTTTGTTTACCAGGGGACCAATGGCAGCATCTGGAGACATTTTTGGGTGTTGCAGTTGTGGAGGGAGTGGTATTACTATTTAGTGGGTAGAGGCCAGGGATGCTGGTAGATATTTTACAGTGCACAGAGGAGTCCCACAAGAAGTACCCTGACTATAATGTCCATAGCATTGAAGCTGCAAAGCTCTGATCTGGGTAACAAACATCTATTAAGTATCTACCACTTTTCAGCTTCTACGCGAGGCACAGGGAATAAAATCGAAAGCAAGCACAATGCCTGCCCTCAGGGAACTACCTTCCAATGGTGAATGTGTATGAATAAACAGACCCAACAGTCTAGAAGAGACTTTCCATCATTGAGGCTGCTCGTAGTAGTCTAAAAGAAGCAATTCAAACCTGAAGACTCTAGAAAGACTGCCCTGAACCTATGCCCTGTGAGCAGGTGACTGCAGGACAGCTGCTAATTACTGGTGGAATGTGGCTTATAGATGTGTCAGGGGCCATAAATACAAGGTAGTGTCCTGGTAGGGAGAAGCGTGCTTGCAGTATCCCAGGGGTGAAAGGTAATGTACCACCACACAGAGCCAGAGTGGTTGGGAGAAAATCCAGCAAGACCTGAGGAGTGGCATCACATCCTCACAGCCTGATAAATCCTCACAAGGTGATGCACTTTTTCCTAAAGGAAATGTTAAACAAATTTAGGTTTTAAACAAGAGTGTACACTGTGGAAGAGGTGTTGGAGAAGGAGGTACGAAGGACAGGGAGAGTTCGTAGACGACAACTACACTGATCCAGGCTACCGATGGTGGTGGGTAAGACTATGAGATTGACAGACGTGGGGAGTTCAGATGTTATTAAGGGGCGGGGTGGTGGCCAGACTCCACGATTGCCTGAGCACAGGAAAGGTGGGGAAGCGGGTAGAGGAGTCCAGGACTGGGACAAGGATCACGGCTCTCTCGCTCTCTGCTTGTTCCCTATACTTAGAACAATGCCTGGCAAGTAGGAAGCAATCCAGAAATATGCATTGCTGTTAACGTCTGCTGGGTTCCCCTGGAGAAAAGGGACAAGGAACACCACTGTGTGAGCAAAGGCAGCAGCAGAAATAGATTGGGAAGAAGAGGCTTTCTGGCATGTGCATGCTGGCTTCATGTGTCAAAGGGGAATAAACAAATGGATAACAGTGTCTATAGCTCAAAGATAAAGATCTGAGCTGAAATAAATCCCATGTGTTCATCAGCAAAAATATAGTAATGAAACACTGAACAGATGAAGAGGCCTAGAGAAGACTACTGAGGACTCTCAAGGTTTTGGGAGGAGGAAAAGAAGACGAGCCCGGAAGCAGCCTGAAAAGAATGCCAAGAAAGGTGCTGTACGAGTTATTGGTGTAGAGAAGTGAGTAGGAAGAAGAAAGTTAGTTCAGTGTACTCAGCAGTTAAATTTGCCTTTAGGCAAAAGGAAAAGGAAATACTGTGGAGACTTCTGAGGAGGGATGCAGGGTTAACAAAGGGCCTTTAAAAAAGTGGTTAAAAAGAGAATGGAAGTGGGTTAGAGCTTCAGTACATTAGATAGAGCACACTGATGGAGACACACGTCTGAGGAGACACGAGTCAGTAGGATTCCCAAAAGAGCAGGAGGCAAGAACTGTGAGCAGGAACCTTCTCCTCAAACAACCGAAGGTGCAAACTCGCGCGGATGAGTCTGCAGGCGGGGAGTCGAGGGTTCTCCTGGTGTTGGTGCACTACACAATCAGTCACACCGTTCCTGTGGTGATTGTCCTAACTGCTGTACTCAGAGTGTCACTTCCATTCCCTAGAGACCGATGACCCAGTGACTTGGTGAGAATGATCACTGAGATCTAGAGGGCTCCGAATGTCCCCTTTCCTTTTGTTCTTCCTCGTGTCTCTGTCTGGGAAGATTGCAAAGGGAGTCTTGGGAGCCAAGCATCGGGTGCAGGGATGTGGGGTGTGGAGCAGTGGTTCTCCAAGTGTGGTCCTTGGCTCAGCAGGGTCAGCCTCACCTCGGGGCTTGTTAGAGAAGCACAAGTTTAGGTCTCATCGGAGACCACTGCCTCAAAATCCCTGTTGGTGAGGCCTTGCTTTGGCCCCTCGGGGAACTACAAGAAAACCACTGTCTACTAAAGAGCACAGCCCAGCACTTTCCTCACAGCATTAGGAGGCAGAAAACTGAATGCAAAGAGTCAAGAGGGCACGTTCTCTCTGAAGGCCGGAAGGACATCCTTGCTGGCTATTGGGTCCTCCAGGCGTTCCTTGGCTTGTGGAGCAAGCGTCACTCCAGGGTCTGTCTCTCTCTGCAAGTGGCCTTCTCCCCTGGGCCTCTGTCTTAAATCTCCCTCTGCCTCTCTTATCAACAGAGGAAGGGCCCACTCTAAATCCAAGGTGCTTCTACCTCAATATCCTTAACCTACTCACATCTGCAAGGACCCTTTTTCCACACAACATCACATTCACAAGGTCCAGGGTTAGGACTTAAACATATATTTTTAGGGGCCAACTTTCTGCCCACTACAGACCTATAAACCTGTTTTAAGATTAGGCCCAGCAGTGGGTTTAATACTCTGTATACTAGACTCACCTGTGGACTTTGTTCAATTCCTGAAAAGTTCAACAAGAATTTTTGAGACTGGAACCTCCTGTTCCCCAGGGGATCCCAGTGGCCACCAAGTTGGGGAACCAGTGGTGTGGAGGGAAGTATATTAACTGGGGAGTTAGGTAAGGCTCTGTTCCAAAACTCTTTTACCTACAGAGCCTACTGCTCTGTAAAACAGAGGTAATCTACCTACCTCTCAGTTTTCTTCGCTGTTGTGTGAGGATTAAACTAAGTCTTCTCTGTGAAACACTTGGACTTTTAGCCACGTTGTACACTGTAGGACTTCAGAGATCTCACCCCTTGTCCTGTTGACCGCAGCACTCATGATGACTTTCTACTGAGAATTTTGACTCTGCCTATGTCCCACCCTCATCTCTCTTCTCATGGTGGGTAGGATGGCCTTCGTTCAAGCATTCCCTTCTGGACACTTCTGCTTCCAGAAAGGAAGTTAATCCTGCTTGACCCAGCTCAATTATCTCTTTTGTCGTGAAGATATATTCCATCGGCCACAAGGAATATGTGTGGGCTCTGAGTATTTTCCAGGAAGTAGAGTCTTGCACTCATACCCACTGATTATTTAACAGCCATTGTATTGAGTAAAATAGTTTTCCAGGAAGATTATTTAAAAGACTGAAGGAATTCTAAATTCCAGATAATTTCAGCTTTTTCATGCAACAAAAGAAAAGCAAATTACTTATTGAGAATGTAAATGTCAGGGACTGAAGATATTGTGATAGTTTCAGCCATCCTGGAGCTCGGGGTTTAGTCATGAAAACCAAAAAGCAATCAAATCATACCACAAACAAAGAAAAAATATCACAGCTCTGACAGATGCTGTGGCGGAGGCATTTGTTACACAACACTTCAAACTTCTAAGAAGATCAGGCACAGTCAGCAAGGTCAGAAAGGTCTTTTCCGAGGATGAGACTCTTAAGTCAAATATGACTAGGAATAAACCATGTGAAGGAGAAGCAAGAAGATTCTAGACTAAAAGAACAACCATCTCAGAAAGGTTGTGTAGCAAAAGTTAATCCCTTTTGCTCCAGTGTTCTTTGCTTTTTGCCTCCCTTGCCTTTATTTCTGGTCACCTCATGGTATTAGGATGGTCATTACAGCTCCAGACACTGAGTCTACACTCAAGTCAGGACAAAGGGAACAGAGCTCAATATTAGCTCTGTCTGTCTCTCTCCTCAGCAGTCAAAGTCTTTCCCAAAAGTTTCCCAGCAGACTTCCCTTTCTGATCACAGGACAAATGTTCATACTTAGTCACTGCCAAAAAGGAAGGGGGTCAGCAGGATTGGTCTAAATCCAAAGATCTTCCCTTTTTGTTCCAAAGTCAAATATGACTTCTCTGAGCAGGGATGCTGCCGATGCAGAGATGATGCTGGCAGGCCATCCAAAGGTTCAGCACAGACTGCGGTAATCCACAGGCACAGTGGAAAGGAGCAGGCTTGGAGGGATGTTAGGAAGTTTCAGTTGCAGGACCCCTTCATGTGCCAAGGAGGTGAGGGGGCATGATTGTCCTACAGAACAAGCAGCTGCACAAAGGATTGGTAGGGAAGGAGAGCCAAGGTTTTCAGCTTGGGCACTAGTGATATTTTGGACTGGAGAATTCTTTGTTATGGGTGGCTACCAGGTGCACTGTAGGGTATGTCCTTGGCCTATTTTCCATTGCTATAACAAAATAAATAATAGTATGTAACTGTATAAAGAATAGAAGTTTATTTGAATCATGGCCTTAGAAGTCTAAGAGAAGGGGCTGGTGTCTGGTCCACATCTGGTGAGGGCCTCCTGGCTGCGTCGTAACGTGGGGAGGACAGCACATTAAGACCAAGCAATCATGGGTCAGCTCAGGTATGTCTTCCTCTTCTTACGCATCTGCCAGTCCCATCATAATGGTCCCAGCCTGATGACCTTCTGTAACCCCAATTATCTCCCAAGTTCCCACCTCCAAATACCATCAATATATGAGTTTGGGGTTCGAGTCTCAACATGAACTTCGGATGGGTACCTGCAAACCATGTCAGATGTTCAGCAGCATCCTTACCTTTACTTCCTGGAGCCAGTAGCCCTCATCCACTAGTGACAAAGTCTCCAATCTTTGCCATAGGTACCCTTTGAGGAAGAGTCATCCTCTGTGGAGAACTATTACAGTAGCGAGTCTTGCTGCAGACTTGCTTTAGCAAGAAGAAATCTTTTATTTATAATTGGTTCTTGTTCAAGGATGTTGCTGGAGACACTGCTCCTTATGCAACACAGAAGTCTGTTTGGGAGAAATCCCCAGAGAATTCCTGCCTAATTTCCGTCCAGAGAATGGACGTGTTTCTCCTAAACCACTTGTGTGCTTTTATCTGATGAGCATTATGAATTGTATAACTGCTTCCATTTTTTGTGTTGATTGTGATTATATCATTTTCCTTTTTTGTATTGACTCCAGTTGAAATTGGAAACCAAATTTGTGATTTCCCACAAGTGTGCGGCCTTGTTCCTGATTATATTTTAAGCTTCTGCCTTTGTTTTTACCTTCTTGCTTTGTCTCAGATTTGATTAGGGTAATCTTACATTTTATGCAGTCTTATAGGAGGATCTTAAATGTATTTGGAAGCAATATCATTCTGTGCCCAAAAAGGGGCCTGGTACCCAGCTGGCATTTGGGACTTAAAAATTTCCTTCCTTCCTTTTGAGATAAGAAAGAGAGACACTGGATGGGACAGAGCTTTCTAAATGGCCCAAGGTTTTGTTCATGAACTCTCTGCAAGGCTCTTATGCGTAGAAGTAATACTTAGGATCAGGGTGGTCTGTGGGGACAAAGAAGCAGATACAAACTTCCAGCAAAAGATTTCAGAAGTGCATCCACTTCTCCAGGAAAATAAATAGCATCCAGTGGTAGGCTTTTGACCTGTGTCTTTGTTGATCCAAACCCTTGGGGGTTAGAAACTTTCATAAAGCCCACCGCCTACACCCAGCCCTTAAAGTGCTTCTTAGTCTGCTGCGTTCAAGTGCCTGAAGTGTCATCCTCTCTCACAATGGGCACATGTCACGACTGCGGGTTGTGTTCCATTTTCCAGAGGGAAGACTTCAGCACAGTGACAAAGAGGGAGAAGTTAAGGAGCACTTGGGAAACTGAAAGCTAAGGTTGCATTAAGTGAGAGAACAATAAGCCTTGAACAGAAAAGACAGAGCAAGGTGGGGGTGGTGCTCTAAATAGCCTCTGCTTCTTGCAATGAAGGTATTGCATTTTCATCATAATTATTGAATCTTGGCAAGAGGCTCCACAGCCTGTTACCCACCTCCCTCACGTCAGGCTGCTCTCCCACTCTGCAATTTTGAAACCTGGTTGGCAATGACACCCTGAAGAGCAGTTCTAACAATGACGACGCAAACTTCCCCAACGTGAAATCTTCAATTATATATGTATAGACTAATGGCAATCTACATCCTGCCATTTTCTCCCTCTGTCTTTTTCTTATTGCCATATCATTAACTTCAACAAAATTAAGTTAGGGACATTTAGTCCTCAGAGAAGCCAGGGGTATAATAACAGATGGATTAGGGTAAAGGGGATAAGGCAGAGAAAGGACAGTTTGATTTCCTTTTAGAAAAGTTGGAGCCACACAAAGAGAAACACACATACACACACAAAAATCTCAAATTCTATGAAGAAAATTTGAGCTCATAGTGTGCTGAGCTACTAGAAACCCCCAGGATATTAAATAATCACATCTCCTTAGGGAAAATATATGGGGCAAGTTGAAGCTATAATATATTTTTTTTAACAGTTTAAAGCACTGAGAAAAAAAATGAAAGAAAGATAATAAAACACTATTATTTTCCCCTAGCCTATTTAAATTCTTAGTTAAATAAATAACAAAGGTTCTGGATTAAAACTGGCAGGCCCTGTATGTCACGAATACTGGGGAATGACATTTGAAGGACTCTGCAGAAGTACAGCATCTGGGTTTTGTCAGAACCCAATAAAAGTCAGACTCAACAGGCTCCCTTTGAAGGTTTATTTAACTTCACCCATTTTATTGTTTGTATGAGCCTCAAAAGTCAGGTCTGATTCTGTGACATCAGGGAAAGCAACTTGAACATAGTAGGCATTCAACATAGGTTTGCCGGTTTGAATTATGATTTAGCGTACATATGTTTCAAAGGCAAAATAGATAAATAGAAAAGATGTCATTGAATGTTATTCTCCAAAATGGAGATATCCAAAGATTTCATAAATCTTCTGTATTGTTAGTGGGGGGAATGAAGAGACCACAGTTTCACAGGACAGATATACCTTGTAAGAATTTATGAAGCAGCTTTCTTTTGTTGATTTTGTGTAAATTTTCACAGCATTCGCATGAAGAAGGTTTTGTTGTCCAAATGGGGTAGATATTATTGGTACCTTCCTAGCCCATGGAAAACCTCCTTGAAGTTTTATCAGGACAAGGAATGAGTTCTGGCCCATAAACTGCTAGAGAAAGGGACAGGCACTATTTGGGCTGAGGCAATGAGAGGATCACAGGTGATTTTCTGGCCTCTTTTCCCAGATTTATTGTCTCAGGAGGCTACATGTTCCATGTGATGAAGTCACAGGGTGATATCTTTATCGATTTGGACTTGCATGCTACAATCTGGAGAAAACTTGTCCCAAAAAGCCAACCAAAACCACATGGATACTGAGGTATACAAATAGACCTTTGTTGTGTTAAGCCAGTTAGACCTGGGCTTGTTACAGAGCACTCTAAGGTCTACCTTTATTAAAATAATAATTCTAGGTATGAAAAAATCAAACCTTAGCAAGAATTATTTCCATTGTTTTCCAGATCACATCACAGGTAAGGGGCAAACTGGTATACAAACCCAGATCTTGCTGAAAGTAGAACAATACAAAAAGAGCCACCAGGTTCTTCTGCTAGGTGGGAGGTAAAATCATACTTGGTCTTTTTTGGTTATATAGGTTAGCAATGGGATCTACTTTGGGCAGTGAGATTAAGAAAAAAAGCATTTGTAGAGAACTGAAATGGCATTCTTTCTGAAACAAAGACCAGACTCTACCCAAGAAGTAGGAGAAATAGCCACTCGCGTTTTTTGCTCTACCTGGAATGTTCTTCTCATGGTGTACTAAGTCAATTCTGTTACTATTGTCAAAGAACAAAATCTTAACAAATTGCATATAATGTTCTAATTGACTTTTATGAGTAACTCATGAATTAGGCAGCATCCTATCTACAAAAATAGAATAGTGCTCTGGTAAGCAGAGCAGGTAAGATTGCCTTCATAGGCAGAAAGAAGAAAGTAGAAGCAAGGGACAATAAGCAGACTGGTCATTTCAAAGTTACTTTCCATATGGGTTAAAGCAGATAGGACATCCTTATCACACCAGCTTAGATAGACTGGGCCCCTTTGAGTTGGTTGGTGTGATCTCCTATTTTTTGGAAAACTTACCCATTTATAAGTTCATTTGATTATGTGGCATTTAGCTTGAATGGCTCCATTTTGGTTTGGTCTGGACTATTGAGAACTGTTCAGTCTAAGACAACAGCCTCCCATAAGTTTTACTTACCACTATGAGAGTTAAAGCCCCACATTTCAGTGGCTTAATTCAAAAGAATTTTTCTACCTACTTCATAAATCCCAACTAATGGAAGATTGGGAGCTCGGCTTCCTGCAGTCAGACAAGAACTCAAGTAGACAGACTCCACCAACTGCAACACGTGGCCTCCAAGCTCGCCCTGGGTAACGGAAGAAAGCCAGAAGCCAGGGACAGTCAAGCGTGGGGGTTCCAAATAACAGTGATTTAGGAGCAGAGAACGACAAGATTTCTCCTATTTAGTAAAGGAAAAAATGGAAAACATCCAGGCTGCCTGTTGCCATGCACCTCACAGGGCAAGGGTGTGGAGGCCCCTCAACTGCAGTGGTAGAACTGTCCTTAAATACGTTCTAGTTGTTCTCTGCTGGAGGAGCTGTTTGACCAATGTCCAAGGTACCCGGATATGTTCTGACTGGGTCTACTTTTCTTATTAACCCAACCCAAATTAATTTTCTAGACATAATTTTCAAACAATTGATTTATTTTATTGATTTTTTTTTCCTTCATGCCTCTCTTTCTTAACTCGGTATCGGTTTACTTTGAGGACAAAATACATGGAAAGGTGACAGCTTTCTACTCATCTTTATCTTAGGCAGTAGTCCCAGTGTTCAGTTGATAAGTTTTATGAAGGCTTTGTCATCAAAGAATGTTTTTCAACTACATCTTGGTATTAGTTGGAGGTTATAGGCTGTGGGCTCTTTCTGCCTTTGTGGCCCCAAGTTTTGGGTTTCCTTTCATTCTAATTTCTTTTTTCTTTTCACTCGAATTCAAAATCAGCCATTTGTGTCCTTAGATTATCTCTTTCTCATAATAACTTCCCAATGACAAGCAATCATAATAATTTCTGATTCAGCCATTTTCCTCAGAAACACTGGCTCAGCAGGGATGTAATCATACTTCCAGGTTTTATCAAATGTTTTGTTTAAAAAGTTGCTTCTAAAGAACTTGTACTTCTAAAGCCACTTGTACTTCACGTACTATCGGTTTCTCTGGCAGCTTGTCCCAAACTGCCAAGTAAGTGTCATGTATTTTAGGTGTTTCATCCAATCATACCCCAGTTCAGACAAAAATTTCCCTATTTGCTAAGTGATTCTAGCTTCTATCAAGGACAACCTTGAAATCTCAGTGATTAATGAACACATTTTTTCACTTTTTTTTCCCACAAATTCTAAGTTTTGGCAGCACGGGGGCTCCAGTCTGCAGTCATACAGTGTGCCGGGCTGAAGAAACTCTACCATCTTGCTCATGACATTGCCAAGGTCATTATAATGGGCTACAGACTGAGGAGGAGACAATATGACTGATTTTGATGGGGAAGTTTAGGAGCTGGGTTTAAAGGTGCCTCATGTTACATCTGATCCTATTTTGTCTGGGGCTTCAGTCTTTCAGGCTGGGTATGGGGGAACAGAGAGTCCTGAAAGCAAGAGCTAGAGTGAGAGGGAGGTAACTGAGAGGGAGCGCGGCCTGGTGGAAGGGGCCTTCTGTCAGGGTGGTGTTGATGGGGAGGAGAAAGTGGGTTTGAGGAGCTGGTAGGCTTGCTGAGGCTTAAGAGCGTGGATATGAACAATAAAGTGATATGAAATATAGGAAGTTATGGTCAGGGGGAGTTTTTTTTATTTCATAGTTGGGAAAGATCCAGATTATAGCAAAATACAACTTTTGGGAGAGAAGTGGGTTGGCGCATCCTGGCCATGGTGCTGTAGTAGTTAACTCTTTTTTTTTTTTTTTTTTTTGTGGGTACCGGGGGTCGACCTCAGGACCTCGCGCTTGCCAGGCAGGCACTTACACCGCTGAGCCATCTCACCGGCCCTGTAGTAGTTAACTCTTCATGATTCCAACTCACAGGTAGGATCTTGGTACAGGGATCAATAATGAGTCCCAGAGTCAGAAAAATTCTGCTCGAATCTCAGCTCTGCTCCTTACTTGCTTTTAATTCTCGACATGTTTTCCTCTCAGTTTCACTACTCATCTCTAAAATAACCATAGAATCTTTCCTCCTTCACATGAGGTTACTTTGGCAATGAAATACCTAGGTTGCATGAAGTGCTCGATACATCCTACTCCGTAGTGAACAGCCACTTTACATCTGAGTTCATCTCTGTTCCTAATTCTACACTCACTGTTTCTCCTCTCCACCTCTACCCCTATTCCTACCCTAAATCCATGAAGCTAAATAATAGTCAATACACACATTGTTCTTTTTTAATGCAGTGCTGTAACGTCAGCCTCCCCTCCCAATTCATCACGACCGTTAGACGGGAATTTCGTTCATACTACATTAAGTATCCAATTTCAGAGGTAGTGGCTCAGTCTACAGTGGTTTCTTTTCACTAAATTTCTCTTGAGAATAACCACCAAAAAAAGGAAGAAAGTTTTGTCCCAACGTGGGAGATGATCCATCCCGTTACCATCACAGCTGTGCAGGTTGGATATCCTTTCTAATGCCAATCTCCATGCCACTCTTCTCCTCTGGCCAGAAACCTCCCATGGTCTCTGCAGCCTTTCTACTCAACGTGGGGGCCCCAGAACAGCAGCATTACCCTCCTCTGGAACATCAGAAATGCAGCTGCAACCCCCATGTAAAACTACTGCATTCAAATCTGCATTTTCAAAAGATCTGATAATGCACCACAGGGTTTGCAAAGCACCACTTTACAACAAAGAGATTAACCCTTCCATCCTTTTGCCTGCAGGAAGGGGTGCACCTTAAAATAAAGTGTCCTGCTGGGTGGTAGGTCAAGCACAATAAAGATTCACCCTTCTTACCTGGAGACACAGAACTTCAATTCTATAGTGGTCTAATGCTCTTAACTTGAGGTTCAGGAATGAGGGAAGTACAAAGAGGTGGGAGCTGGAGTTTCAGAGAAATTTCCATCTCCACATGGAGTTTGGAGAGAGGTTGTGAAATTCTTCTTGCCTAAGGAAATTTGCTCATTTCCCACAAGTAAACTCACTGCTACCCCAGAAGAGGAGAAATACACAAAATGGGATGGTAAAGAATTCCGAGTGTGTGTGTGTGTGTGTGTGTGTGTACCTCAAAGGTCTGCTCGATCTGGAGAGAAATCTAGTACAATAATTCAGTTAGGCTGGGTGGTCACAGACTCTTACATAGAGATATAGGAAATGACTAAGATATAGTCAGAATTAGATAGTTGCTTTATGGAACTTGTTCATGAATCTGTGTTAATACAGCAAGTGTGTGCTCTTTTTCTGTGTGGTGCTGGTGGTGATCGATGGAGACTATGGTACAGGTGAAAGCGCACCTTGAAATCACCAGGTTGGAGAGCAAATTGCCTACTTGAATGACCACTGTTAAACACCTTCTGTCCTATGGAGGTTACATGTCATTTTAGGTTGGAGCCTCTACCATCAAAGCTCAAAACAAAAATGTAGTTTTGTGGGATTTGCATTTATTGTCTGTATAAATAATCTGGAACATTAGATCAGAAGCAGAGAGACTATCCACAGCTCATAAGATGTTTTTAACGTTTCTGACTGCTCCAATTTTGTCTGAATTTTCCCTACTGTCTAACTTGGCGATCAAAAATAAATAAATAAATAAATAAATTTAAACTCCAGCAAATGCAACAGTAACCAAATAATCAAGGTTAACATCACCATCAGTAAGATAAATCAATATCACTCTTTGATATCGTACATTAAGAACACAAAATCACTTTTGTGGCATTCTCACCAAAATATATAATCTCGCCCAAACTGGGGGACATCTGCAAAAAAATGGTATCATTCACAAAAATCAAGGTTATGAAACAAATCATGGAGGAACTATCTCGGATTGAAGGAGACAACTAAAATCAATGTAGCATGTTAGATTGGGTCTTATAATAGAAAAAGGACATTAGTGAAAACAAAGCTGAAATTTCAGATCCGTAGTGTGGCTTCTAGTACAGGTTTCCTGGTTGTGACAGTTGTGCTATTATTACATAAGATGTTAACATTAGGGACAGAAATGAAGGATATAGAGGCACTTTGTGTACTATTTTTGGAGCTTTTCTATAAGTGTAAGATTATTTCAAAATAAAGCTTTTTAAAACAAAAACTTCAGGATCTTTTACATTTGTTTTTGCAGGAAGCTACAAGAAAACAAATCCCAATTTTCTGTGAGGCTTGGAATAAAAATCTCAAAGAGGGTAGGAAAATAGATCAAGATCCTGGGGCCTATGGCAAGAAGAATAGGGAAGCTCTAAGTTCATATATAGGAGATAGGGAGGTACATGCACACATGCTCATTGCTATAAGCCGAACTGTGTCCCCCTCGAGTTTATATATGGAAGGCTTACACCCCTGTTCCCTTAGCATACGACTGTATTTGGAGATAGCACCTTTAATGAGATGATTAAGTTAAACTGAGGTCCTTAGCAAGGGCCTTAATCCAATTTGACCAATGTCCTTATAGACAGGGGAAATTTGGGCCCACGAAGAGAACCAGGTATCAGGGATGTGCAAGCACAGAGAAAGGACGACACAGCAAGCTGTCCACCTCCCTGCCAGCAAGCTGCAGCTCAGGAGATGCCAAACCTGTCTACACTTTTGTCTTGAAATTCTAGCCTCCAAAACCTTTGCAACACAAATCGCTTCCAATCTGTGGTATTTCAGGATAGAAACTCAAGACAATGAATACAATCGTATATATTTTCAATAAATCTATGCTTGATTTGGCCTTGTCAGCTTTCTCTAAACACATCATTGTATTTTCTGCCTTCACACATGACTACAATTCTTTCCCAAATATGAGACTATTTTTATAACCTTTAAGATCTATCTTAGATTTCTCATCTAGAGGATGCTCCACTCAGTTTTAGATATGAATTAAATATTTATGAGGTTTCTCAGATAATCTTTGGAATTTTTTTAAATTTAAGTATTGTGTTTTAAGAAGGACTTTGACCAACTACAGTGTGTCCAAACAAATTAACCTGGATTATCAATGGTCTAGGAATCTCATCCTACTGGAAACAGTGGTAGAATCCAGGTTTGCTAAGATTAAAAAAGGAATCAGGAAGAATAGGATGGAAACCTTTCAATGTTTTAGGGCTGCTAGTAGAAAAAAATTAGGTTTGTTTCACTTATTTTTAGAAAACAAATTAAGAACAGCTGGATTTTAGTTAAAAAGATCATATTTTTACCACCATAATGAAATACTTTAAAACAATGAGCACTACAGATATTCCTCATTTAATGACCAACCTATTTAGTGACTGCTTGGACTTATGACCTACATTCGGACCTACAACACAGGAACATGAACGGCAGTGTGGTCTTATGGTGGCTTCTTCTACCCTACATAATTTTTGCCGATTGTACTGTACTGTACAGTAGTGTTTTATGTTCTGTTGTATATTACAGTGTTGCGTGGAAGAGTTATGCAAATTAAAGCAAAGTCATCAAGTTGGAGTTTCCTTTGCCCACTTCTTTGTTCTGAGTATTGTAACACGCATACTATATATAATTCCTCATTTTGCTACCAGTTCACCTACCTACGTAACCAAAGGAACAGAGCTTGCTTGTTAAGCGAAGAGTGTCTATATTCAAAAACAGGGTAGTCTGGCTTGAGAGGTAGTGAGTTCTCAGTCACTGAAGGCATTCAATCATCTACAGATGGCCAGTTGCCAAGAAATCTATAGGTCAGGTCCCTTCATTGGCTGAAGAGTGAGATACATAGAAATTTTAGAGTTGTGTAGCTGTAAAAGTCTTAAACAATCCTAAAGGCAATATGGAAAGTGAGTAGATTTAGGATTTCTGGGGAACTATCAAGGGATTAGCAGGGCTTTGTCCCATGAGTGAGAGATTATTCAAGAGCTGTGCACCTGCACTGCCCTACAGGGAGCTGGGCTGGGCTGTGGCCCGGAGATAGATATGCAGATCTTCTCCCATAATGTTAGAGTGCAGCCAAGGTTAAGATCTGTGTTCTAGTTAAATATTTAGTAGGGCTGTTTGCTGTCTCTCCCAGCTCCTCATAATTTCTAGCAATCCTCAGAATACTGACTTTCTATCAGATCTCCTGACAAAGAGGATGACATAATTCTTCTGAAGAATGCTAACACCAAACCACCAAGGAGTTATGGACCCATCAGGGACTTTTCCACAGTCTACACTTGTCAGACAGCAATCTTCGCCCTCCAAATTGATGCAGATATGTGGATGGGAACGTCACGCTACATACAAAAGTTTTCTCCAATTTCCAGACTACATGATTAATTGGAAGCAGTCAGCAACAATTCCAGCTACTGCCATGTGTTTACCATACATCTATCATCCTGAACAGGAAGCTGGAGCCCAAAGAAGAGTCATCTTTGTTGGAGGAGAGTGTGGAAAGAAGCTATAAGAGTTTATATGGAATATTTTTATCATAGTTTCAACCACTGTTATCATGTGGGAGTTTGTCTCTACTAGGGGGATTAAAATAGATAGAAAGACAAAGATAACAGCTAACGTTTATTGAACACACGTCTGATAATGTTCTAAGTAAGCACATTGCAATGATGCCCACTTAATGACTGTTGTAGTCAGGGTTTGCAAGGGAATAGATTTGATACAGGACACATAAATTTATAGGAGTATCTTATAATATTTAACCAAAAAGTCAAATGCAGAAGAGTGCAAGAGATCTGTCTGCATGCTAGACAGCCAAAGAATCCAGCAAGGGCCTGGACCTCAAGGCAATGTCTCATGCAAATCCATATCAAGGATCTGCACCAGGAAGACCCAAAGGCCAGCGGTGGAAGCTAGAAAGCTGCAGCAGCAGGGTGAAGGATCTGTGCCAGCTGCCTGAGGGATCTGCACAGAACCAGGAAGCGATGCTCAAGGCAAAGACCAGAGCTCCCCTGAAGAGAACCACACCCATTCCTGGCGACAGCGAGGACTTGAGCTCCTCTGACAATGAGAACAGTTGAAGAGAACAGCCAAGTTTGCATCAGGAAAACCAGCCACAACAAAGCTTCTCCTGGGAAATCAGAACCATGCAATCTTCCCCTCCCATTCTCCTTTTATGCCATTGGCAGCAAGCCTCAGGTGGGCTTTCCATACCCAGAACCATGCTGACTCAATTCAGCTGCACATTCGCACTCAAGTTGACCAGTAGTTAATCCACCACAGTGACCAAAGCAATTCGATGAAGTAGGTGCTGTTTTCTTTCCCAGTTATACAGATCTGGAATTTGAGGCACAAAGAGGGTTAGTGAATGTCACCAGGTCTTAAAGTTAACAAGTGGCAGAGCTATCATTAAACCTCAGGATGTTATAGTTTAAAAATTCGTGTTCTTACTGCTCACCCCATCCCACCTTATACAAGCATCTAGTCTGGTGTTATCAAAAGATAATCCAATCCATTAAGTCCAGTGTAGTCCAACATTTTTTGCTGTGTAGTCCATTTTTCATTATTATGATAAAGTACCTGAAGCTGGGTATTTTATAAAGAAAAGAGGTTCATTTAGTTTACAATATGCAGATTCAAAGGCCTGGATCTGGTAATGTCTCTTTTGTTGACTGTTACGATTTAGATCTAGAATGTCACAAAAAAGTCTCATGCATTCAGAGGTGGGGATTTTGGAAGGTGATTAGATCAGGGAGGTGCTATACTCATCAGTAGATTGATCATTGATGAGTTCAGAGCTAAACATGCTGGTAGGAGGTGGGGCCTGGTTGGAAGAGGTGTGTCACTGGCTGCATGCTTTCAGGGGGTACCGCCTTCTCCCCAGCTCCTCTCTTCTCTCTCTGCTTCCTGGCTGCTATGAGGTGAGCAGCTTTCCTCTGCCAGGCCCTTCCTCCATGCAGTTTCTACCTTGGAGCCGGATGAAATGAGGGCTCTAATGCTTTCCTAGACTGAAACCCCTGAACCATAAGCCAAATTCAACCTCTCCTCCTGTAAGTGTGGGTGTCAGGCATTGGGTGCCATCAATAAGAAACTGATAAATATGCTGGCAGAGTCCCAAGGCAGCACAGAGTATCACATGGCAGGAGACAGAGAGTGTGCATTCCTGGGTGTGTGCGTGTGCATGCGTGTGCATGTGTGTGCATGCACGTGTGCTAGTCCCTCCCTCTTCTTATAAAGCTACCAGGGTCCAGTTTAGAAGCTTCACATCTAAGCACTGTAGTCAGATTAAGTTGCACCTCCTACTACTTCAAAATAGGGATTAAATTTCAACATGTAAACCATTGGGGGACACTCAAAACATGTCTAAACCAAAACAGATGCTCAGCAGGGACATGTGACAGACAGACCCACACAACAGGCAGTCGGGAGGGCTCAGCCACCATGCTGCTAAGCAGATCGAGTCACCTGGAATACATCTGATCTGAGGGCCGGACACTGATGCTTTAGTCAAGCACGAGAAAATGTGCTGTGCACGCCAATGCTTGCACCACTCAATTAGCTCATTTCCCATCTTCAAATGAAGTTTCATCAGTGAACAAAGCAAAACAAAACTTACAACAGGGACAGACCACTCAGTCACCTCTGCACACATTTCAATTTGCTTCATTAAATTTGCCACTTAAATTATCACTATCTTGGTTCTACGTTGTATGAACTTTAACTTTTAGTAGCTGCCAACCCCTATTACTGACTTCCTTTTATACTTCTCTATCCCATATTTAAAAACAAAACAAACTAGCCCTGGGAATGTCATTTTGTGGTTAACACATTTCTTTGAGTTACTGTGTCAGAACATCTAACGGTAGTTAAATATTTCTCAACTGAGACTAGTCCATGTTTCTGTATATAAAGATCCAATATAGTTAATTCTTCCCAAACTCATAAAGTTAGTACCATTCTTATCAAAGTTCTACTTTTTTTTAGATGAAATGGTTCCAAGGCTCTTCTAGAAGAACTAATAGAAATACAATTGTTAATTTTATTTATTTATTTTATTTTAATGAATTAATTACTGCAGTACTGGGGATTGAACTCAGGGCCTTCCTACTGAGCTATATCCTACCCACCATCTTTAAATTTATGATACAGAATATCACTAAGTTGCTAAATTGCCTAGACTGGGTTTGAATTTGCTATCCTATCTCAGCTTCCCAAAGTACTGGGATTATGGCCTAGGCCACAATACCCAGCTCACTTGAATTATTTTCAAGGAAGAATAAGGCTGTATACAGTAATTTAATAAGTAAGCAGTACGATAATAGCATGGGAATAAAAAAATCAATGAAAGGGCTACTTTTATTTCTAACTTCATTTTGGAGTTTAGTGTCTTCCAAATTTTTTTTTGGAAGAGAATTTGATTCCTTGGAAATTTGAAATGAGAGGTTAAAATCAAATTCAGGCTATCTAAATGCTGTTGTTATTTTATAATTGCAGCTATTTCTGTTACTATAGGAACATCTTCCTATTGTATTTAACCTCTTGACAGCATCTCTGAGATGTATATTGGACAATATAAATGATCACAGTTTGGGGTGGGAAATAGAACAGGGCTTTAACTCCAGTAGGGTGACAGACATCCTGTTGATTTGTTTAGCATGCTGTTTTGATGCATTTCGGAGCCTTCTGACGGCAGATTCTAAACTCCCTCTAGGAGGGAGACGCAGAGGAGCAGTGGCAGCGTTGGGCAGAGTAACGTCAGCAGGCAGAAGGAGAGGCTCCCAATAAAGTGCCGTCCTCCCCTCCCAAGAGCGCTGCACCCACCTGGATGGTTGTGCCTGGCGGGTTTACAGACTAAAGCTGACCGATGTGCAAACTGCCATTGAACCCCACGCTATCTGTGGAACTACTTCCTGTTCCTTCTGGAGTGACCGTCTCTCTATGGCAGACCTCTCACCCATTCCAGCCAGGGAACAAGGGAGCAATTGACCTGCTCAGGACATTATGGGGGAGAAAGAACCAAGCTTACTAGCTCAGCACTACTCTTGCTTCTACCTGGTACCAGTGACCTAGAGGAGCTAGAGTTTTCCTCTGCACTTCCATGCTGTAAAGTCTTTGGGCAGCAGTCCCTGGAGAGAGAAATTGCTGGGGACTATGTTTAATTATAGGGTCCAGTTAGCAGGCTCCATTTAGCTCTTCCACTAAGCTACAACCACTGATACACCCACCAACAATCATAACGGTAATATTTTGACCTCCAACTGATTCTCATATCTCAATGTATTTAGAAGCAAAGTAGGCAAGAGGGCACTGTGTAAGTATGGAGACACTTCAAATCTTCCAACAGTAGTGTTTCAGAGAGGCAGCTTCTTGGCCTTTCAAATTAGATGCTCACTGTGTGTTCCATGGAACATTAGTTACTTTGATGCTAACAGATGCTGTTTGTAAAAGGATTACATGGTTAGATGCCTAATTCTAGGTAAAGCAAGATGAAATAGGTATCTTTCCTGTCGGACTTGTTGAAGCCTTTAAATAGAAATATGCTTTGTGAATCTTAATGAGGAAATAGATTATGCAGCATATATATATATTTTTTCTAAAATATACGTATATCTAAAAGGACTTTTAAAAAATTTTCCAGAATCCTACAGTATTACTGTTCCATGGAACACCTATAGGGCAATGCCAAATAAGTTCAGGAATAGTGTTGGGTTAACTGGCAGTTTGTTAAAAAAAAAAGCTAAAAATAGGGAAAAAAAAAAAAAAAACTACCCACGCAGCATACAAAACTAAATTACCAATGAATTTTAAAAGTAAAAAATAACACTGTGAAGTATTGGTGAATATAAAATCTCTGAAGAGAAACATTTTTTTCAAAGATTATAGCAAAGTCAGACCCATAACAGAATAATAGATTTAACTTATCTAATATTAAACTTTTATATAAAGAACAGCAACAAAATGTACCATGGAGGGGGGGCAAGTAACAAGCAAAGATACATTCTTAGTGACACATGACAATGGTTTAATAAGTTTAATATACAACGACTCTCACAAATAAACAAGGCAAAATGCATACTCCAGAGTAAAACGAGAAGAAGGATAAGAGCGACCATCCTCTCCAAAAAGATGACTAATTATAAGAGGCAATATATGATCTCACTGGTCGTCAAAACTGCAAACAATAATAATGGTAAGATTTTTCTTACTTTATTTTTTATATGTTAATTTTTTACTTAGGCATAAACCACATTCTCATGATGTTCATTGCAGGCATATAAATTGGTAAATATGATTTTCTGCTGAGCAACTTGAAAATATGTTCAGAATTCTTAAAAATGTACATAAGTTTTGACTCAGCTATTCTACCTACAGACATTTATACTAAGGAGATGACCACTGATGCTTGAGGGGATTTATATTTAAGCATTGCTACTTTATCATTGCTTATAATAATGGAAGTGGAAATATCCATAATACACTGTAATAAATATGACAAATTCATGAACTAGAATACTACGTAGTCATTAAAAATTATGTTCTACAAGAACATTTAATGATCTGGGGAGATAATATAATAAGTGAAAAAGCATAAGACCAAAAATACAATATAATCACATTTCATTATAAAATATGTAGAGTAAAAAATATGCATTAAAATATGTGATTATATATGGGTCAGTGGGATCAAGTGCAATTTTTTCTTCTTAGTGTTTTACCATATTTTACTATTTTTTCTGCAATTAAAATCCATTGCTTTTGACAATCAAGGAAAATAAACCTAAATTATAGAAGGATTATACAAGTAAAGGTTGCATTTTCCAAAGAACAAATCTGTATGCATACTTTATTAAAACATCATAATTACTGAAGCATTTGCCTACTATGTTTCAAATGATATGCATCATGACTGTATTTCATTGCTTAGAGGCTAAAATAATATAAACCAATGTCATTTATAATACAAATTTTTTCATCAAATACCCATGGATTTGTAAGATCCAAATGTCATATAGACCTTGAGAATTACCCCATTCAGGCTACAAGCATAAAACAAAACCGTAAGTCAAACCATTTTCTGATGTGATCACAGGTTTTGCAAACTCAGACTTCTCAAGTAATCCATGAAGTCCAAATTTTACAGTCAACTCAGCTGAGATAACCGTCAGCCCCCAAGCTGCATCTAAACTACCCACATCATCTGCCCATCTTCACAGCCATCGGATTTGTTTACTCAGAACCTAGGGATAAAGAGTTAGTGGAAAGGAAAAGAAAATTGTCCTACTTCGATATCTCATATAATATAACAGAGGGCAAGACTCTCAATTCTTTGGGTAACCTGAAAAAGATTGTCTCAGATTCAAACTGGAAGTACTGCTCGTCTGGTTCAGGCTCCTATTCTCTTATTATGCTCAGTGAGGCCATGCCATTTAAAGCTATTTTTTTTCCTACCCCTGTCTCTGTTAAAGCACATCTGTGGAATTAAATTCCATGCACCTACAAGGATGCTTTCAAAGGCTCAGAATCAATTCTTCAATCATTCCACTTTCTTAGCTGTGATTAAAAACATGTGTCCCCTAATTAAGCTAATGAGAAATGGTTAATTGGCACACAGCCCCCCTCTGTGCACACTTGTTAATGTCACTGTCACTTTGACAGGAGAAAGGATCAAAATCAAGGGCAGAGAGTTTTTAAGTGACTTCAGTATTGAACTTAAGGACAGGATTTTATTTGGAGAATGAGGGCTGTCACTTCCAGGGACTGTGTGGAGAAATAAGGATGCTACTTTTCTACAGATTTCATAGGAAACCAGAAGAAAGAGATGCAATAGGGCAAAAGTTGATTTCTTTCGCTCTTCCTCACAGAAATAATGACATCCAGCAATCTCACGTGCTTCCAGTGTAACGATAATTCTGTATGATAAGCCACAGCAAAGCAGAAATACGCGCCTCTCTGGAGAAACATGAGGAAGAATGCTCCCAGCAGGCCCATCTTTGGGATCTTCTTGGTCTCTAGCGAGCCATACCTCGTCCTACCACCAAGGCTTCTTGTAGATGGGAAGGCTGTGCTTTGCCAGAGGAAGCACATGTTTCACTCAGATTACTTTTCATATCTTTCTATGACTTCTACTTTGGGAAAACTAGAATTTTTTAATTACCTACTTTGTCTCTAGCTTTTCTTGTGAGTCTCTGCAAACACAATTACTTTGTCTCCGAAGTCTTAGAACCTTCTGAAAATGAACAAATGTCCTCACAAGGAGGAGACGGGACGTAGGCTCGTGGAAAACTGTCGATTGAGCCTTAAGCAAGCCAGCAGGCCCCACGGAGCATGGGGAGAATGGGAACTTGTGCTGCATTTAGAGCAGCTAGTTCCTCTTTACCTTAAGTCAATCCCAATGCCAGCCTCTGTCAATCCTTTCTTGAAAGGCCAAGTCTGCAAGTCAAGGTGGCACAGGTCATCAGGAAAGCTCTAAAAATGCCCAAGAGAATTAAGTGCATGTGACAGAGATGTGATACTAACATCTACTTTCGAGTCCGCTAATTTCTGAACCACTGATGAGGGATGGGGGCGGAACAGGCCTATAGATCTGGAGCCCCTTTCTCAGGCTCCCGATTGAATTAATGCTCAGTAATCATTGCCTCATCTGAGAGAGAAAAGAATGACTTACAGTTCTCAAGGTGTGGGGCCATGCTGCAGCCCCCCAGAAGGCTCTGCAGCTCTTGCCTTGACTTTGTGTTTGGGGCTGGTGACAACTTGGGCCACAGTCCCTAGGAATGATTTGATGAGACCAGGGGAAGCCTGTCTGGACAAAACTCTTTTAGTACCAGGAATGAGGAGTATGTGACATGGGCCGTGTGATAGCAGAGGGTAGTGTCTTTCCTCCATGTATCCCAGGGACCATGTTCTAATTCCAAGAGTTGATTTCATCCAAGGCTGAGAATCCAGGAGTGCAAGATTTCGCAGTAGTTGCCCTGCTTTGGCTGCCTTCCTTCAGTGCTCATTTGGCCTCAATAAAATGAATCATACCCACCCCAAGACTTGCCTGATGTCCTGACCACTCCCCACCACCCCTAGCAAGAAGGCGTGACATCCCCTCCCCCGTCTCCCAGGCTGCGGACACAGGTGGAGGCTTCTGCTTTCCAGAAATCCACTCCAGCTTTGCCTGGCATGTGCCTGCTTCCTGGCAGCTCTGTCCTCTGCACAGTGGCCTCAGTGTTCTTTCTCTCTTGCTCCAGTAAAGCTTGTCAAGGTCCTCAGCTCAGCCGACACCTCGAGGGCAGCTTCCTTGCCAACTTACATGCAGGCGCCACCATGGAGCACCAGCATCTTTTGCCTGCAGGAGACGAATGTCCCCCAGGTCAAGGTGGCCCTGCTGTGGTGAGGACAGTGCCTCTCCAGTCCCATCTTGTCATCGCTGTGGATGCTGACACTGTTACTTGTCGTTGCCCCATGCCTGTTTTTGTCCTGTTGTCTTTCCTGTCAGTGAATTCCAGAATGCTTCTCAGAGGTCGAGGCGAAATTTCCCCCACCTTTACAAAACAAAACAATGACAAATTGCAGTGAGGACCAAGTCAGTCATGTTTTGGGATTCATTTGCAGTAATTTTACTCTGTTTCTCACCAGAGAAACAGGGAAAGTTGGGCAGATGTTCGTGAAAGTGTTTTGTAGATTCTAAACCACTCAAATAGGCTGAAATCTGCTGACAGTGTAAGAACAGTATATTTTCAAAGAAAGGAGGATAAGCAATTATTTTAGTATATGGAAGATTCTGCAGTTCAGGTCTCCAAATGCATTCATTCCAAAGCTTGTGCACTCCAGACACGGCTGGTGACCATGGGCTTGGTGTCTGTGCAGGGTCTGGCTCGGCGAAGAAGCAGAGCTTACTGGAGTAATACACAACTTACTAAAGCTTCAAAAATAAAATAAATTTACTCTTTTACCTCACAAAATAAAGAGATGGGTTCTAGTGAAGTTCGATTTATGGACACCTGTTTTTATCTATTTTTTTTACGGTAATGAAGATCCCATCTCTCCCACTAAATCTGTTTCAAACTTAGAGTTGCCTATTCCTGTCTGAATATCTTTAGTCCCTTTAATAGTCTCTAAGAGATAGAATGGAAGAGGATTCTTAAATCCAGGCTCCTAATTTTTGCCTTCATTCTCCATTGAAAACCTGTTGGCTCCTTATTGCTATGGGAGGCAATCCCGTATCTGATCCTAAATCCAGGGCAGGGCCAGAGTGCGCACATCCCTGCTGCACCCACTTTGTGCAGCTGTGCTGACATCAGTGCTCCCAATGGAAGAATGTAGAGGTGATTCGCTTAGTCTCAGGTCCATGAATATGAAAGGGAGCTAGCCCAGGTAGGGTAACTCATAAACCATGCTTGGCCTCTGAACGGTCCCACTGAAGCCGCTGGGAATCCATGCCACCAAATCTCTTCCTAGTGGCTTCACAGATACCCTTCAGCTACTGCTCCTGACATCATTATTCTTGGCAGCCCACTCTGAGTGACAAGAAGAGAGCATAAAGGGAAGAGAAGAGAAGTCAGAACCCAGGATGATGCTGCACAGTTAAAGGGTGTTTCTCCCTAAGCAATGAGAGGTGCCCATGCACTAAGCCAAGTGATGAGGCTGTGGTTGGCATGGCTCCTTTTCATGCTGTCCTTTCAAACTTGGACTCCAGCTTCCTGCGGTCAAGGCTAGTGGGTAACTGGCATTCTTGCACATGCTTCCTGAATCTCTCTGCCTAGACCATCACATATCCATGGCGCAGGTGCAGCTGGGTCCTGTGGCCCACAGGAATCTGCCTCCAATGCTGAAGGAAACTTTCCCTGTAATTTTAATGAACTTCAACCCCAGAGTGCACATACATAATATACACTCTTTCTATAAATATTATGTACTAGGCTCTATTCTCAGCTCCGAGGACATATCTTGAACAAAACAAGTACAAATCCCTCCCACATGTAAAATGTAGATTGGTGGACACAAAATGAGTGCAATAAATAGCATATTGGACAATAAGTGTTATGGGGAAAAATAAAGTCGGGAGGCTGGGTAGAGAATGTTGGCAGGGTCATTGAAGATTTAAATAATAATCAGGGAAAGGAAATTGAAGAAATTGCTGAGAAGCTGTCCTTTGAGTAGATGACACAAAAATGAGCTATCTGGAGACTGCTCTAGACATAGGACAGGTGAGGATACACAAGATGAGTATGGTCCTGTCCTTCGGAAAAGACATCTGCAGAAGCCAGGGTCACCGAGAAACCTGAGCTGGTTCATATAGTACATTTATAAAACTTACATTGTTTTGTAAAGAATAAGTGGGAGGATGGACTGGGGGTGAAGGGTGAAGGGGAGAGCAAGAGGACAAGGTAGGGACTTCCAAAGAAATACAGGTGAGAGATGAAGGTGTTTGGACAGCATACAAGGTGCGGAAAGAGGGCATGCTGAAGTAGGTTGGTTTTGAATAGATTTTGAACACAGAGCCAAAAAGATTCACCAATGGCTTGGACACCGGGAGCAAGGGAGAGAGAATAACTCCTTTACTAACTCTCCCAAGAGCTCTTGGGCAGTCCAGGTGGCCTATTAGTTCAGAGTATACCCTGTGTTTCAGTTGACACCTTCCCTGGCTTCCTCAGCCCTTACTTTATGCAGAGTCAGATGGCACTCTTGGGACCTCAGGCAAAGCACAAAAATTAGATGATAAGTCATTGGATATAAATGAGGTAAATGAGGACTCATGCTGGATTATCTTCCTTCCAAAACCTAAAGCAGCATGCCCTTCTAGCCAGGTGTCAGCTGGTTTTCAGAAGGGATCTTTGTGCCCAGCTTGCATACGACTGTATACAACAGAAACCCTCAGGTATAACCCTTTATTGCTCTTCTGTCCACTTTCCCATTCTCCTCAATACCCTAGGAACCCTAACTTAATTATTCATTTTTTTAAGGCATAAGTGTTTATAATCTTCCCTGAACTGGGTAGAAAATAGTTTTATTAAAGCACTCATAAAAGTAGCTAAGTTTAATAACAGAGAGAGTTGGGGGAGACAGGGAGCCATGGGCTTCCAGAGTAGCACCTTGTAAGTGTTTTAAGCAGCTTCATTTGCCCTCATTCCCTTCCCTGATCAGCCATCACTGAAGTATTTTTGCTGACATCAACGACTTTCCACCTCATCTTTCTTTCTCACAGGTAGTTCTGAAATCTCATTTTAACCTGTTTGGATGAGATCCCAGCACTTGACTGGAGCGGGGCCTCCACAGCAATCTAGAACTCCATCCTGGCCAGTTCAGCCACGAACTGCTAAATGACAGATAAGGCAGGGAGGGTTTGCGTGGGACAGATGGAACAGGTGTTTCCCAAAGCTGCCCACAAATTCTATGCTGTGGAACAGGCAGTTTAGTGAGCCCCATCCTAGGAGAGGTGGGAAAGTTGCCTTTATGTGTCCAGATAAAATGAAGCACTTCCTGGGGGTCATTGCATGCCTTGAAATTAGCTTCCCATGTCTTCTATTGTAAAATGAGAAGAAGCATTCCTCCCAGGCTAGAAGATAGCACAACTATAAGCAAGGTCCTCCCCAGAAGCTGGGCTCTCCATAATCAATCAAGGCACATACTGTACCTCTCCTTTCCTCTACCCCACTTCCATTATTCAGCGAGTTTGGATATGGATAGCCTTTGAGCAGATAACCACCACCACACTTCACTACAGTGGTTCCCACAATTGAATGGGGACAGGCAGGGCAGTCCTAGCTAAGAGATGCAGCCTTTTTCTCTGCCAAGTAAAGTTTTTACAAAGCATTTGGAAGGGGGAGGGAGAAGGGAGACTGATCAGATTTCCGAAGTGTTGGAGCAGCTGTAAGCTTGTGCATACGAATAGAAGTGTGTGTACAGAGCTACCAGCCACCAGGCCCAAGCAAAGGCCATTTGACTGCACCAAAGGGAAGAAGGAAACTGTGGGGGAGGGTTCTGAGGAAATAATACAGGTTGTACTAGAATGGTGAGTAGTGGAATGCAGAGGTTATCCCAGAGCTGAAATGGAACACGGGGTTCTCACTTTCATTCTGCTTAAGCCACGGTGCACTGCCATGTGGACTATTAATCAGCTGTCACAAGCCAGGCCTCAGGCAGATGCATTCAATGGGGCATGAAGAAATTCCAGTAGAGACAGACAGGCAACTGGTTTCTCCACAGGCTCCCCAACTGCAAATCCCTGCCCAGCCTTGCGCCCCTCTAGTGGAAGAGAACAGAAAAGGAAGGGGAAAATAAACAGCAAAGCAATAGGAAAACAAGAAAAAGAACAAGCAAGTAACAGAGGAAGAATACTGCATATTTGTAAGAAATGTTAGTTCTGTTCCTCCCACGATGAGTTAAAAGCATCCATGTGGCTTGAGCACCTCCTATCAAGGGAAGAATGGTAAAGGGGACCTGGGAAAGGTTTGGGCAAACTGGAGAAGGCCCTTGAGTGCCATCCCATGACATTTGGATGTGATCCTAGAGGAAAGGTGAATCCCTGAAGGCTTTTAAGCAAGGCACAAGCAGATTGGCATCTCAGAAGGACTCTTCAGCTGCTGTGAAGAGGACCGACTAAAAGAAGACAGAACTAGCGACAAGAAGACCACAGGCGGACTCACCCAATAGGCGAGGTGAGAGCGGTCCCAGACCTCTCTGTCGGGGATGTGGAGCCCCTTCCTCTGCAGTCCAGCCTGTGCTTTCTGGCCTGTGGACCTAGCCTGTCCCCCAGACATGGGCCCTAGTGTGAAGTTCAGGGACAATCACAGTGGGCGGGCTCCTCCAACACTGCGACAGTGGATGGAGCCCAAAAGGGGCTGGCTTTCTGGCTCACAGTGGCTCACAGTATTGGAGGAGCCCTCCCACTGTGATCGGCCCTGTTGCTGCCAGGCCTGTAACAAGGCAAGACGCCCCGGTGGGAGGTGTGGCAGAGCAGGACCACTCACCTCCCGGCTGAGAAGAAAAGAGAGCAAAGGAAGAGACAGAGGCGCCACCTCTCCTTTGGGGACCTGCTCAATGCCCTGAACTTCACACTAGAGCCCATGTCTTGAAGGTTTCCACCAACCTTCTCCACTGTCGCAGGGTCTCAGGGTCAGGGAAACTTTTCAGAAAGGCCTAACAAGCTCCCAAGAGCAACAGGCCCATAGGTAGACTTTCTCTCTAGCTAGTTAATAATTATCTCTAGTTTTAAAATTCCTTAAAATAGCATGGTTTTTGCTTCTAGTCACAAGTAGACTTAACCATTTCTCATGACACTATGCTATTTAATTGTTAATTACATCATTATTTTATTAGCCAGAAATGAGAAAAGAGTAGTATGTTCTAACATTTTTTAATTCTGGAGGGAAAAGAAATTGGATTGTTAACTTTTTCAATAAAAAGAGAAATAAAATACCTTAGATCAGCCCATTCTTTGCCTTATAGTCTTCTTTTTTTTTTTTTTTTTTTAGCAAGTGCTGTATGGTGCAGTAATTGTACAATTAGAAACAAATAGCTTTTAAGTATGATACCTTATTTTGTTCTACAAAGGTGTCAGTGTTCTGTATCCCTTTTATTTTATTTTATTTTTTTTGAGGGTACCAGGGGTTGACATCAGGACCTCGCGCGCCAGCAGGTGCCCGTGCCGCTGAGCAATATCACCGGCCCTTTTTTCATGTGTGGGTTCTGGGAGTCGAACTCGGGCCCTCGCGCTTGCCAGGCAGGCACTTATGCCGCTGAGCCATCTCACCGGCCCCTGTATCCCTTTTAAATGTGCTTCATTTGAGCTAAAAAAGAAAAAGAGGGGGCCGGTGAGATGGCTCAGCGGCTTAAGCGCCTGCCCGGCAAGCGCAAGGGCCCGAGTTCGACTCCCGGATCCCACATACGAAAAAGGGGCCGGTGATATCGCTCAGCGGCACGGGCGCCTACTGGCGCACGAGGTCCTGAGGTCGACCCCCGGTACCCACAAAAAAAAAAAAAAAAAAAAAAAAGAGGAATATAATTTAGGTATAATTGCACTAAATAAGTTTGGTGATCAAGACTTTCCTATTGGTCTGGTTCCTACACCCCCATCCCCCCAGCCCCTAAAATAATGCGACGTATTTCAGGAACTATGCAGATATGGGACAGATTATTTCCCTGATTTTGACTGGTCTACGTTGGTTGCTGTCACTTATTTTTCCTGCTCCAGACTGATTATGGAAGGGTTGGAGGAAACAACAGATGAGAGCACATGCATTATTTTTTTTTTTTTTTTGTGGGTACCAGGGGGTCGACCTCAGGACCTCGCGCGCCAGCAGGCGCCCGTGCCGCTGAGCGATATCACCGGCCCCTTTTTTGTATGTGGGTTACGGGAGTTGAACTCGGGCCCTCGCGCTTGCAAGGCAGGCGCTTAAACCGCTGAGCCATCTCACCGGCCCCTACATGCATTATTTTTTCTCTTACGGTTATGAGATTTTTGCTGCTGTGTCTTTCTTTTGTCAGTGGCAGTTTTGCTAGAAGAGTACACGGGCACCTTTCGCACAGATGCTTAATAAGTTAGCATCCCATTCTGAGTCCTGGCGAGGAAACAAGTTTACATGCTAAGGGGAGGAACAGAATGGGGCACCAAGCTAAGGGCAAGGTGGGGATGCAAGTTATAATCCATCCTGCAAGAATGCTAGAATTTCTTTTTTTTTAATTCTAAAGCATGGGTGTCCAACCTTTTGGCTGGCGTAGGCCAAGTGGATTGAAGAGAAATGGTCTTGGACCACACGTAAAATATATAATATAATTAATGTATCTAAGTAGCAAAACCTCCCTTATTTTTTGTGCTATTTTTTTTTTCCAGAGAAATCTAGAAGGAATTCAGCTGGGTGGTTTGCAATGTCTTTAAACCTACCAACTACACGAGGCAGCACAGGAGGCAGAGCCTACACACTGGGCACTCCCCACAGTAGCCGCTGTCACCTATGGAGTCCGAGCTCACACAATGCACAATGGAGCCGTGAAAGATCTCGCTAAAAGTCACATGCTAATGCTAGAAGTTTATAATCTGGTGGGACCACATTGCTAGCCATTCAGGGCCACGTGTTGGATACCCCGTTAAATGGGTAAATTTCTTCACACTCTTTTGAGGTCACCAGCACACATTTTTGATCCTCATTTGGTCTTGTAATTTAGGAGGGCAGTGCCTGCACCCACTTGCCAGGGGATCACTGGGAACATTTTTCAGTCTGCCAGTTTTTCCATCTGAATAGCGGGAACATTATCCCTGATGGAGCCATCATTCCCAGAGGTATTGGGATAAGAAAATGACATAACAGATGTGAATGCACTTAGAAAGTAAAAGCAATATATAAATGCAAGAGATTCTTAGTTTTTATTACAGAGATCCATCCAGTCCTGCCACATTATGACAGCATAAGCTCTATTAGGTACATGCACTATAATAATCTATTATTGGCAGAATCAGCCTAGGGTGGTAGCAGCTGGCCTTGACTATTAGGATAGAAAACTGTTGGAGACATGATAGATGAATCGTGGTTGTAAAGCAAGGAGATGTGTTAGTGTGTGCTACCTGTGGAAACCAATCTCAGTTTGGTCTCGGTTCCATGAATTCTCCAAAAAAACCTGTGTCTAAAGGAGGGCAGTGGAAGCACAGGGAACAGAATATCAGGCTTTGTTGTTAGAGTCTTCATATGTACAGCCAGCTGTACAACTTACACCAGGCAAGACTCTTGTGTCCGACTATCACTAGAAGTGATTCTTCATTAGGCCTCGTTATAACATGCATGAATGGAGTTCTGTTGGTGGACTCTGATAATAGTTTTATTTTGGAACGATACATAACAGAAATCTAGATCCAAATGGAATATGGACACTTTTTCTTTTCTGTTTATCCACTCATCAGATATAAATACTAAATATTGAGCATGCACCAGGCCTAGTTCTAGTAGAGTGGAGAAGAAAAGGTGAAAGTCCTCTTCCTCTTGTGATTTGGCCGGCAGTGGAGAAGAGGCCATTAGCCTTCTGAGGTGGCTGTAACAAATAACCACAAACTTCTGGCATAAATAAACAAGAATCGGGTGGTGAGATGGCTCAGTGGCATAAGCGCCTGCCTGCCTGCCTTCTAGCGCGAGGTCCTGAGTTAGACCCCTGGTACCCACACACACACACATACAAAAAAAAAAAAAAAAACAGGACTCTACCCTCTCATAGTTCTAGAAGCTGGAAGACTGAAGTCGTGGTGTCGGCAGGGCCACATACTCTCTCCAGAGACTCCAAGAAGAACTCCTTCCTGGCCTCTCCCAGTTTCTGGTGGCTGCAGCATTCCTTGGCTTGTGGCCATATGAGGCCAGTGTTCCAAGCCACCATCTTCAAATCTCTCCCTGTATCGTATTCACTGGGCCTTCTTTTCTATGTGCATTCTTTCTATCTATACATATGACTGCATTTGGGATAATTTCACCAATTTGAAGTCTTGACCTCAATCACACCTGCAAAGACACTTTGTCCATATAAAGTGCATTCGCAGAGCCCTCTTTCTGCCTACTGACAGTTAACCAAAAGGCAAACACATCTGCAATCACCTGGTTGTTGTTGAGTGCTAGAGAAGGGCGGGGAGGGCAGGTATATGGGGTGTCTGGGAGTTCCTGCTTTAGAGGTGGCCTCCCTGGAATGCAGAGCAAAGCAACAGTCTGAAGTGAAGAGCATCACTCCTGACTCAGAGAGCTGGATAATCGTAATACCCGTGGTACCACTGCCTCACACGGAGAAACGTTTCTGCAAACGCAGCTCCCGGTCAACCTGGGCAGACGTATTCTGATTGACTGACTTCTGGTCCTGATTTCTTACAGTTACAGATTGCATATTGGACCTCATGAGAGCATGGAATCCTCGGTCCTCCCATGCTTCAGGCAATTTTTGAATTCGGGAAGCACAAAATTTGACGGTTTGGGGTCATATAGTACCCTTATGTGGAAACTATTATTTTCTTTAAATATTTCCAAGTAAGACACCAAAGTTCTTCTCCTCCTCCCCAATCATTAATTCTCCATATTATCATCATGAAATTGATATTTTGGCCTAGATTTTAAAGGAAGCTTCTAAAAATACTTCTAGTTTACACCGAAGGTAATTAAAGTCCTCTGTCTCACTCCTATCGGTCCCATTTCACAGTTTAAATTAATTTCAGCATTTCTCAAAGCCATTGTTTTACTCCAGTGTAACCTCGTACCAGAGACCAGGGCGGTGTGTGGCATGCAGAATGATGTGATCAGCGTGTCCTTCACAGAGAGCATGACGGAGTCCTTGAAATTGGTCTGTGCAGTGCCCCTATGGCCTCACTTGAAGAAGATGTGAGAAAACTTTCTGTGTACAACCAAGATGTCTCCATTCCCTCTACTCCATTCAGTGCTTTGATCCTTTCCACTGGAGTTTGCATTCCAGAAATACAAATATCCTTAAGAAGGTGTGTATGAGGTGTAATCAAAGCATATGGTGAATATTTAGATTTTTAAAAATATATTACAGAAAAAACATATTGTCATTAATTCCCCTCAAAATACCCCTCTTTGCTTCAAACACACTTATTGTTCTTGCCACTTTCTAAAGCAGTTCTGGAAGTCCCTTTTGTGAGTGTCTTTAGTTTCGCTGTTGTGCCTTCCTACATTTCCTGAATCAATTCATGGTCATTTATCTTTCATGGCCATTTTGACTCTGGGGAAGAGCCAGAAGCCTCATGGTGCCAGGGCTGTTGAATAAGGTGGATGAGGACACACCATAATGTTTTTACAAGCCTGCTTTTGTGTTGGAAGGCACACAACAGTGGCATTCACCACATTTTTTATCACACCTCATAAAGACATTCATGAAAGAGAATTTCTAGAACTGCTTCAGAATGTGGCAAGAATGATGGGATGCTGTATTTGAAACAAGGGAGGGATATCTTGAGGTGGATTAATGGCATTGTGTCTTTTACTATAATGAGTTTTTAATTTAAACATTCACCACATATTTCAACTTACCCCCTATATAGGTATTTTAATCTGTCATCAGTCATTACATCTCAAAGTCATTTAGCTGATTCTTGCTAAATAAGAGTAATCTTTTTAATTGTCAAGGAAGGACTTTGAAAGGCGGAGCTACTGGACAGTGTGCGAAGAGGATTCCAGCCCAGAGCAGGTCTCCAATGTTAACACACAAAGATAGGGAGAAAGAGACATTGGATGTTTTGGTCCGCGCCGGTGGTGTTGCCTTTTCCAGGGACTTCTGCCTCCCAGGCCTCCTCTTACTAACGTCTTGTACAGAGGTTTATATTAGATGAAACCATCCCTTGCAGTTGCAAAACTTAACACTGAATTTAATAGTTTACTTTACTGAAGATTTACTCCATGCTAGGCACCGATTAAACTCTTTACATGCATGATTTTATTTAATCCTTCCAATGATGCCCATGAGATGTGTGGCATATGTGTCATGTTTTAGAGATGAGGAAACTGAGGCTTAGAGAGATTTGTTAAATTGCTTACAATCTCGCAGTTCCTAAGTGACTAAACTGGATTAAACTCTGTCTTTTGACCTTCTCCACCACATTCTACGAGCAGAGGAGGCCACATGATATCTTCCAAACTGTAAACCGAGACCTGTTCCTTCCACCCCTCGCCCAGCTCTGCACCTACGAGACACTTTCTGACATTTTTTGGAGCCCTGTCTGAGGTTTCTGGTGATATTTTTTAAATCCTCAGGAAATGTGCACACTTAATGATAAGTTACTGACTTGTGGGTTTAACATATAGGTGCTGTCTTAATCCGGGCAACACAGACCTTGTATTTAACTGCTCTGGACTGGCTTTTCTGCCAATGTGATTGCTGCAAGCAAGTCTCCTAGGGCTGGGTGACACCCACAGATAAGCTCATCATTGAAGGGCTCCCACTATTAAAACTCACATTATAGTTTTAGTCCTAAACTCAGAGGTTTAGCCTCCGGTCCTCTCGCCTGCGAATCCTCGGCCAGTGAGACGCACAGCTCAGAGGCAAAGCATGCTGGGTAAGGTAGAGCATCAGAGCACCTGTCCAGAAGCTGCTCAAGTCCCCTACTCTGGAACAAATGTGTCTCTTAGCATGGCCCATCATTTTGACATGTTTTTGATAATTTCTAAATGTGTACAGAAACAACCTGCCTCCTTTCATGTTCATGTATTCCAGCACGTAACATCTGATTTTCTGCATGGCAGGAGTCAACCCGGCACCCACTCTCCATTCCCCAGTTCACTGTTTTAATGCATTTCATGATTTTGTTGCTTTGGTGTGCATTTTGAAATGACACGTTTGATCAGTTCTTTAGGTAATATTGATGTTTTGCCCTTTTAAATGTGTCATTTGATTTTCTGATGTGATTCTCCATCTGCTTTGGTAACACTTTCATTTAGGCACAGCTTTTTATTGGGCCCCTAAAGGTTTATATAAAAGAATCTGACTTCAGGGTATTTTGTTTTATTTAAAAACAGTTTTGCTCCACTCTTTGCTTTATATACTCCCAACCCCACCTTTGCCAAACTCCTTCCTCCCTCTCTTCCCTTCCCCCCTCCTACCACCTCAACTCCTTATGCACTTTTTAAAACACTGTGAATAAATTCTTCACTACAACAGCTTCAAACACTGGCCTTTCCCAAATCATATTTAAGTATTTCATTGTGCAAGGCCCATTACCTTGCTTCAGCTGTTCCCTGTGGATTCAATCAAAGAGCAATTTTTAAAAACAGGTATGGGAAGCAGGCTGATGCTTTACATTTCTGACATGTTTTTATTGCCCTTGGTGAAGACATTTCTAAATAGTAATTCCAAAGTTTCAAAGGCAGCGACAAAACCCCAGTACAGTCTGTTCTTTTCTCATTGTTTGACTTCTATTTTTTTTTTTTTTTTGGCTCTCTTTACGAGCTCTGGTAGTATTTACCTTACATTCTTGGCAGGTTAATTTCCACATTTCTGATCTCTTAACCTGGTCTTCAAGCACAATAAATGCAGATGCTACAAGGTCAAGAGATTGATTGAAAAAAAACGCATGACAATTTATTCCTTGTGAAATATCTGAAAAGACCCAAAAGATGGAGTCAAATAAATAATTAAAATACCTTTGCTTTATGTTTACAATGGTTATCACGGATTATCTCAAAGCTTAGATGCTACACAAGAGGACCATACATCCTGTGAGAATCCACCTTCTTAAGTTTGAAAAAGTCCCCAATATAAATGTAGTATTAGCTTAAAATGTTTTAAATAAAATACATAATATTATAAAGAGGGCCATGAAATAAGTTAATATCATATGTTGTTTGTCTCATCAGGTAGGGCTAACGATCTACTCATTTGTGGGGATGGTCATAAAATTATGAAAAATCATGGGCCTTCTGAGGCAAGAAGGTGGAAGTGAAGTAGCAAATTTCATATAGGCTTAGGTTTGGTATAAATGTAAATTAGCTAAGTTTGTCATTGGATCATTGTACTTCTCTTCTGCAAAATGGGAGCACCCATTGTGTCTCGAAGTTGCTTGCAAAGAAGTATAGGCAGTGAAAACACTGAATTTTAACATAAAAATGACTAGGTTTTGGCTATGGTCTCCTCTACTGTCAGGTTGCATACCTAAACCTCCAGACCTCTACATCTAATAAAATGAAAGTAACCTTGTTTCCCAGGAGGAGGTGATGTCATTTCCTGGCATGAGGGAACATGGCGGAAATGGCATCCCAGGGCACTCTGCTTTGGCAGTGGGAGCTCCACCTGGGAGCAGCAGACCTGCGCACCTCAGGCATGTCCGGAGAACTGCTGGCACGACCAGATGAACAGACATCGAGAACACTCCAGGGACGAGAGGAAACTCACAGGTCCTAATGGGCAAGACCAAGCCTCTGACCTAGAAGAGGTGATCAGATGTATTTCTGTCTGTATAGAAGGCAATATGTCCCTATGGACAATAGCACGAAGGCAGGATTTTGACAGCTCACATTCCATCAGGATGCTACTGGTCTCTTGTCCTTTTTATGCAAGGCCACAAACTTTCAAGTAGAGGCTTGGTTTTTTTCTCATCTGGACTTCCAAACTGTTTTTCCCCCTTAAAGAAAGACTAATTAAAGTTAGGACACTTCCACTCCTTACTCTACAAACACCGATACTCCTCTGTCTCAGCTTTATTGTCTTTCATACATTTATTCCCATCTGTCTCTCCTTACTGGAACATGAGCTCCATGAAGGCGTGCTTTTTGCTTTGTTTGTTCACTGCTTTGTCCTCAGCACTTAGATTAGAGGCTAGCTAAGGCATGCCAATCAATAAATGTCTCTTGAAATAATATGTAGAATACTAGAAGTTGCTAAAGAATGTAAGAAACTTAAAGAAAAACAATTTGGTAACCTCAGTGACGGCTTCCAAACAGCCATTGTTCATGTATCCCACCTTGGTTCGGCACTAATTTTGCAAACCCTCCAGCAAGCAGGGCCAGGTTGTGGCTTTCAATGAACATGTGCTATAGCAAAGAGAAACAGACTACGGTACAACCACTTAAAAAGACCTTCGTAAGGTTTGACCAAATTATCTCCTTAGGAAAGAATAATTTTTCCCTACTTTACCTAGGATGAAACTCATTACATATGTAAAGAAATTTGGGAACATATCCATAGTAATTGGTTTCTGGGGAAAAAAATCATTCTGAGCAGGCAATTCTATCTTGCTTTCCCAAAAAAGAAAGAAACATAAGTCCCCAACAGGGCATCTTCTTGTCCTCAAAGACATCTGACTGATGCATCGCCACAGAATTCAGATCTGTCCCAGACTATTCATTTATCAGTGCTTCCCATCACGCCCCTTTGCAGTGGAAATAAAATCCTTCATTCAAGGAGAGGGAAACATGGCTAATTTCTAACTACTAAGAGTCTTTGAAGTTCAAAAGCATTTAAATGTGTTTTCCAATAAGTGGTGACATTCTCCCAGCCTTTTACTAACTGGAATTCTTTTAGCTCGTACATCAGTGCTGCAATCCTACAAACCATTTACCCTGATAATATTTTTGAATGCTTACCAGAAAGTCTCCACATGAAGCCTAAGATAAGAGGAGTCATCCAGAAAAATAGAAATGAAATATAGGTTAGTATAGGAATTTTTAAACTACATGGGGATCCTTTGGTAATTTTGCTTTTAAAAAAGCAATGAATATTGCATCTTTATAATGCATTTTAGTGCCAAGTAAATAGTTGAATGGATGATGCTTTTTTCTCTAACTGTGAAAGAAAGATTTTGTGTAGTTTTGATTTACTGTGGTTTCCTTTAAATATAAGTAAGGTGAGATATTTTTCAATGTAATTGTTTTTGTTCTTCAATTGTACGCCATTTCCTTTTTGTTTACATTTTGTAAACTGATGACTGTTCTTTCTAATGTGAGCACTTTTCCTAATGAAATACAAGTGAAATGTCAGCTGGACATTTCGTAATTGGGATGTTTGACCGGTTTTCTATGTTTGAGCACCAAAAATTTTGCTTGGAGCTAAGGTTGTACATAGCTCCACAAATACTTCCTCACAGTCCTGTAGCTAGAGCAGCATGTATTATGAGTGTTTCCACTTTGTAAATGAAGAAATCGAGTCACAGGGTGAGTGTTGTTTGTCTAGAGTGACCCAACTATTGGACTTACCATATGCTGTAGCCTTCTGGACAGCATTAATCTAAGGAGATATTTGCTTGCTATATTACAAAGGGCTGGTAAAAAGTGTATGGTGTTATTTCCAAACATAGGCAAACCATTCTTTTGTTAGAGATCAGGTGCCTTTTCACTGCAGGTGCATTGGCTTTATTCGTTGATTAATCAATGCTGGACAGGCTTCTGGCTAATCTCATTAGCTAATAGTGCTTCTGGGTAATTAGCTTGATGTGTGTAATTATCTTCAGATTTTAGGGCTTTTTTTCCCACTTTGATAGCACTAGTATGTATTTAATGCTTCAGAGTACTGTGGCCCATTGAGAAATGTAAAACAATTCCCAATTCACATCAAGAGAACATGACAGCTTAGTCAAAAATGGAATTATCTCAGGGCCATCGATTGACAGCATTCTTAGTGCCAGCAATTTCTCAAGCGCACACACACACACACACACCAGAGCTGATGAAATCTGGAGTTACTTCCAGGACTTTCCATCTTGGCTGAAGTCGTGGGTCTCTAGAGTCCATGATAAAAATTCCAACAAGGATTCAGTTGAATACACCACACCAGAAAGGATAGAGGAAAACTGCATACGGCAGCTAGCTGTGACATGGTAAAGAGAATATTAAACCTTTGGCCTTTGAAGATCCATTCTCATTCTCCAAAGAACCAGGAGATATGAGCTCTAGTTTTATATCTGCCATGGCCTAGATCAAGGTGTTTAAATATCTTTGATATTCAAGGTGCATGTTTGTAACTGGGAAAGACCATTCATTCAGTCACTGTGCTTTTGGCTGCCCTATGAGCTGGGCCTGTGCTAAGCAAGACTCCCACGAATATGCAGCCAGCTTGACCTGCCAAGCTCCTTGTCTCATGAAATTGGATGACTTCTAAGATCCTTTCAAAACAGGCAGCCTTATGATTCTGCCATGAACCATTCTTCCTTTTTTGTGTTTCCCTTCCAAAATCCTCCAGGAAGAACGGATGAAAAGTGAGTACATTGGATAGTAAAGAGCTATCAAAGGCATTTCAAACCATGTATAAATTAGTAGTTTTAGGCCTTTCAGAGAGGAGTGGGAGTGTCATGACCTTTCGTTTTGACTTACTTTTTTTAACTTTCCCATTATCTCCCTTAATACCCTCTATCATGTGCCTGGAAAAAGTGATTAGGCTGAGTTTATGCTTTTTAAACACTGGTGCCATCAGTCTATTTCTGTGTCCATGGGCTCAGGTTATTTCTTTCCTCCTCTCTAGCAGAGCAGCCAGCTGAATTTAGACCCAGAACATACACTCGTTCCTGCAGAGTAATGACCCTCGGCTGCTACATCTAAGCCATTTTATTTCAGGGCACTTTAGCAACCTTGCCTAAACCAATGATGTCAACTAAATAAGCCTCTGGACACTAATGGAATTTTCAAAATGGATTGTCCTATAATGGAAACTTATCATGTTTGTTATTGCCTATACAACCTCGAGTTTGATTTTGGGTGGTGTGAGGGTGGAGGAGAGAAGATCTGGTTGCAAGAAGAGCAGGAAGCATCTTAGTTGTTCTAACTCTTGTCTGGATATGATTTTATGTAGCCTTTTCAGGGAGAGGACCATCAACCATGACTCAGAGGAAATCTGCTGCTAACATGCATTATTGTGAAGCCACTGATGGTCTATCACCTCGGCACTGGAGGTCAGGAAAAGGAGTGTTTACTGTCTAATCTGAGCCAAAGCTGGTTTATATTAATGATTAATGAAACACCAAATGTATTGGATTTCATTCTCCCCTTTAACCCTGCTTCAGTAATAATCTTAGTGACGGGGAAGGAAGCTCTTGCGATCTTTCTCAGCAGCACTGTATTCTCCTTTCAGACAGTTTTCTCCCTGAGAACTTGAGGGAGACAGAAATGGAAAATTCAATGATTTTCTTTCTCTGCTACATTAAAAAGAAAGAGAGTATTTGAGTGCCCACAAAGTATGAAAAGTGACAAGTCAACTAGTATTTTACCACTCTCTAGTTCTAGTCTAGAGAGGAATTCTTTTCTTTTTTCTCCAAACTTACTAATAAGAGATGTTGGATGGCTCTCTAAATAGCTAAGCATTGGAGCATGGAGTATTTATATTGTTATTATTATTTTTATGCATGCTATTTTCGCTTAGCAATAGAAAGGAAATAAATAGTCTTTTCATTGTTAGTTCTATTTTTGTTGAGGGCTTAACTAGAAGATATATCTAATCATAATGAGCAGAGCATAAATAATATTAAGATTAAAAGAACTTATATTTTCCTTTATCCTCTCAACAATCTCCAGATGGAATTCCTAGGGATTGCCTTCTAAATCTTCTTGCACAGTGAGCTGTAAATCCCAGACCCAGCAAGCTTCTGGTTTAGCCGAACATAGCCTTTCATGTACAATATGTACAGCCTGAATAATGGCAGAAAATTATTCAGAAGATAATTACGGCAATTGATCTTGAGATGTTTTGTAGCTTCCTTCACAGATCATTCTTCAAAGCCTTTTGGAGGAATGATATCTGTAGGTTCCACCAGAAGCAAAATGCTTCTAGGGGCTAGTGTAAAATAAATAGCCTAAGAGTAGCAATCACCTGAAAAGGAAGGAAGGACAGCCTTTAGGAGAATTCAGGTCAGAGGTCAGTGACAGCATGAAGAACCTTATAATTTCGACAGTCCCCAAGTATGGCCTTGTTTAAAAGTCACCCTGTTTTACTGAATCCTCCATCTCTTGTATCCTAATGCAGTCAAGGCTTTAAGTACACATTGCTTTGTGGTTTCTCGAAACCCTCCAGGTTGCTCTTCCATGGGACTCTGAACACCTCCACACGAAGTGAGAAGTTTACAGATGAGGAGGACGAGAGGACAGCCTATTCCACGAGGATCACAGCACTGGCCAGTGGCAGTGTCTGAGCACAACAGCCTAACCAGGAAGCGGAAGGCCTACTTCACTGCTGGGGGACACAGCACAGGCCGTGCTGCAGGTTAGCGTCTTTTCTACCAGTGAGGAATCCCTAATCCTTGCCTTAACACCAACTTCATATGTAACTTCTGCAGATACCTCCACAGACACACAGAAACACACACATGGAGTTGGACAGACACATGCATGCACACACCCACACACGTACCTTCTTTCCTTTATTTTTCTCAGTGGTCCTTCTTAGCCAGGAAACATATGGGCAGCTGAGCAAGCATACCTGTATTGGACATAGAAATCAATAGAGACAGTTATTGCATAAACAGCTCCACTAGGCAAGAGGAAATTCATGGCTTTGAGAGAGAAGGTGGCTGGGGGGAAAGGAAAGTGCATCCTTTCTTGGTGGCAGTTTGCTTTCAGAGTTACCTGGAACCTTCACAAATCAGGCTGGAGTTGAGCACACCCAGCCCAGCCACTTAGACTGTGACCTCCTAATTTTTATATGCCTGACACTTAGTATGACACTTGGCATAAGAATATTTTATGTCCATTTACATAAACGTTATAATGCATAATGTATGTTATGCATTTTATAATGTATATTTATATAATTGTGTGTATTTTATATTATGTAATTTTTACTATTTTTTAAAATGAACCCGATCAGATCTGAGCTGATATTATGATTTCAGACAAACTTGAATGAGCCTGGGTAACTGGTAATTGTAATCTCAAAGAAAAGACATGTGTTTGAAAAAAAAGAAAACAGAAATCACATGATGATTGACTCAATTTGGACAATTAATGGCCAAATTTATATTCCCTCATCACTGGCTGGCAATTAACATTCTCCAAACTCCACTTTTTACCAGAACATTGTTTTTTCTTCCAAGAGAATCCCCACAAGGAAGAACACAAGCATCTGTCTGTTTTATAATTTGTGCATTAGCAACCTTATTATCAAAATCAAAGGCATTAAGTATTTCTCTGTGTCCTTACAGGTTGGAGTAAGATTTCCTCTGTAAATGAGGTTGGAGAAGGGGTATGTGTTTGTTTGTGTATTTTAATAGTTTTTAAGCCAGCTGTTCCTTAGAGTGGTATTCAAAGGTTGTAATTTCAGGTACATTCATCTAAAATTTAAAATCTGAATTAATTATATTTTTCCTTCCTTATGGAAGCAAAGACACAATTCCTGACTGACAGAAGAAGCAGGTTGTGTGTGTGTGTGGGGGTGTTACAAATGTAGTGATAGAGAAATAAGGAATTGTCCTAATGAAATTGATCCTTGGCCAATGCCCTTCCTCCAAGTAGTTCTATACCTGCCTTTCCCCTAGGGCTGTGCTCTGGGAGTTATCCTTGATTTATGCCTTAAATCAAAGTCATCCACCTGGATGATATGGCTTCACCAAGAAACTTATCCAAGTTGTCCGTCAACCCATCTCCAAGTTAACAACATATGTGATAACATTTACAACTTCATATTCCAATGGGCATTGTGCATTTCAGAGTAGTCACCACTGAAAAGCTACACGCATTCCCCCTAACGTGCTCCTAACTCACGATGTCACTAGGTGACTGGTGGGTTAGGAGGTCGGCAAACAGGCCCCTGGGTGTGAGTCCAGGACTAATGTCTAGTAGGTCCTTCACTGAATCACTTCTTCATCATGCTCAGTTTTCTCACTTGTAGTGGGGGATGTTAGTGATTTCTCACATCCCTGTTAGTTCTAAAATCATATCAATTCATAGCTTCTAGGGCTCCAACCATGGGGGATATTTGGAAATTTTATTCTGCCTCATATAATATACTCTATCTAATTTCCTCAGTGACTGCATATTTTCCATTGAAAAGAGTTTGGTTTAAAACAGGTAAAGGTCATTGAGAACTGACCTTAGGAGTTCAACTGTTTGACCTGGCTGGTTTTGAGCATTTTGGATCAAAAAATGAACTATGAACATAAACCGATAAGATTGTTTTTCATGATGTGTCATGGAAATTGACTTTCAGTGCCTAATGCAAAGAAGAATTCTGAAAAGAAGGCAAACACTGACATCATAAGAGGACTATTTTTGAAGGGAAAATAGCCTTCTTGTGACCAAACATGCTGTCATATCCTGGACCAAAGTTAAAATGTTCTCATCCTCTTTTAAGACTTTTCTAGATGCATTTCGCATGTGTTAATCCAGATACATTTTTTTTTGTTATTATGACACTAAAGTTAAAAGGCTCCTGTGTATACTTCTTGGCCATCATAATTAATCAGGTTTTGAAGTGGACGCTTTTGTCAATTGTTCAGTGTATTGTTGTTGATAAATTAAGAGGTATTGGCTGCCTTACATAGGTGTGACACATTAAATAACTTATGTCATTTCCCATTTCTTTAAGAGACAGAACTAGATGAAGAAACTGAGTCTTACAGTGATTAATACAATTTTTTTTTATTTCAAAGCTAAAAATTGGCTCAGCAATGTTGAAAAATCCTCTGACTTCGAAGTATGGCATGGTGTAAGAAATTCATGTACAGGTGAAAAGTGATAGTTCCTCCTTAACAATACCCAGCTTCTATCTTAATTTGGTTTCTCCAAAAGTAGAGCCTGAGATTAAAACTCATCTACAAATGGTTTCTTTGGGAGTGAAATAAGGGGGATGGAGCTGGGTCAGGGAGAATGAGACAGGCGATGGATTAGCAAGATCGCTGCTCTGGGCAATGAGGGCTGGTCCTTGCCCTTCCTCCCAGAAGGATGGAAGGACAGAAGAAGCCAACTGCCTCTTCCTACAGGTGCCCACCCCACCAAGGAGGTCTGAGTGGTTAGCCACCAGCACTTGTATTCCTCTGGCTACAAGTGGCCCCTGGTGATGGCAGCTGTCTAGAACACAGACTGAGCATGGTGCTTCCTGGAAAAGTCCCTGGCAAAATGCAGAAGGTAGGAAGGAGACCCTTCTGGAGGGGGAGATGGGGTGAAGCAGGGTGAATCTGCATTCTGGTGGAAATGTTCATGGCATATACTTGGGGCATCTGCTCTGATCTCCACAACATTCATGCCATCAGAATTCCCTCTTTCTCACGCTTGGATGGCACCCCTGTCTTCTCTGTCGAAATTTTAGTCATCCTTTAAGGTACAAAGGAGAAATCATGTCCTCTGAGAAGCTTCTCCTGACTCTGCCTCCTCCCCTCTGACCTCCCCTAGTGGTACAGTCAAAACACCCTCCTATGTTCTGTCGATATGTTGTAAGTCCTTTGTATAAGCTTGTCTTCCACACTAAATCTGAAGTCCTTCAGCTACAGTTATTTATTTCTATGACCTTAACACAGAGCTAAGATGTTTTCTAGATTGTCTAAACATTTTTATTAATGACATAAGTGAAAGAATGAATGAATATCTCCCGTTCTTTTTCCCTTAGATTTGAATCCTGACCTCTTTCTGACTTTGCTTCCCTGGGCTAAGACAGCCGAGCTCCAACGCTTTCTATCAGTCGCTTTAAGTGCCCTTCCCTGGATATTCTCCAGCCCTCTTTGATCTTGAGATGTGACATCTAGAAATACCTAGAGTGTTCCAGGTGACACCGCTCCACAGTTGTGTACTCTAAGGTGATCCTGACATCTGTTTCTCTGCCGCGCCACCTCGCAGAAGTAAGTTATATTCATTACTGGCAATCATTTCGGTAGCCTGCATTGCAGTGATTCATGAGTAGGCTTCTCTTCCCTAATGGGCTCCAGAATCCTGAGGGGAGGAGAGCAGACTTATTCATCTTCCCATTCCCACAACAGAAGGTGACATAGTAAATGGTCAAGGACATTCAACTTCTAATACAGTGGTAGCAATAATAAGGATGATACACAGTTAAGCATTTACCATATTCCCCTCTCTGAGTGCTCCGAGTGTATAAGGTATCTCACATATTTTGTAGCTATGGCCTGTGAGATGGTCCTGTTATTATCCCCATTTCACAGACAAGGAAACAGAGTTCCCTAAGATTAAGCATCTGGCAAGTGACAGAGCCAGGATTGAGTCAGGTCTCCCTAACTCTAACCAGTGTGGTGCAGTTACAATGAATGGGGGAGAATGCTGAAATCATCAAGGATAATGAGCGAAGATTTCTTTAAAAATTGAGTTAGAGGAATGATTCTCAGGCAGGAGTGATCTTGCCACATGGGGGCTGTTCTGTGATGTCTGGAGACATCTCTGTTTGTCACAGCTGGGGGGGGAATGCAACTGGCAACTAATGTGTAGAGGCCACGGGTGCTGCTGAAATCCTGTAGTGCACAAAAAAGAATCGTCTAGTTCAAATTGTCAACAGTGCTGAGGTTGAGAAACCCTGGTTTGTAAGACCAGACTGAGAAAGAAAGAAGGGAGGAGGTAGGTCTACAAACACGGAGGGAGGCCTGGGCCAAGATCCTGGGCTTCTGTGTCTTTAGCCCATTGCGTCTCCCACCCACCATGCCCTGGAGCTGGGCTGGCTAATCCTCTTCGGTAGCCACTGTGCGAAAGGGTGCACTGTAAACCACTTTTCCCCAAAGGCCGGGTTCTTGTCACCAGCACCACCTCCCTGCTGGGCTCCAGTTTAAATGACTTCTCAGGGCTTTCCTGTGCTTTCTCCGATATTTTCGATTTTTCAGTCTTCCCTGGTGTAGCAGAGCTCTGAGTTTCTCTCTCTTCCACCATCCCTACCTCCTGCCACCCCAAACGATCACACAGATCTTTGTTATCTTATAAATCTGTAACTTCCTTAGTGTTTCTTAACATGGGATGCCCTCTCTTACTGATGTGGTACTCCAGGCAAATATACTCAAGGATGCTCTTGTCCTGAGTTGAGTACCTGGTTTGATATCATTAAAAATTTTAGACTTATGAAATTGAGTCATAGTTAGGATCCATTCAAGGAAAGTATCTTATTGTTGTCTTCTTTCAATAATCTTGGCGTCTGGCAACTCCTTCCACCTAGAAAATTCATCCAGATCCTTTTCTGCGTACTGGCTCCAACCTGTGCTTAGCATTTTTACCTTGCACAGTGCTAATGCCCTCTGGGTTTTGCATTTCCAGCTCAGGTCTCATCTCACGCAGTGACAGTCCTGATGGCTGACTATGGACATAGTACACTGGGTGGGGCTGTGTTCTCCTGAGGACCCAACTCCCTCCCTGAGCCCGTTACTTGCCCATCCTCTCACCAGATAGGATAGGGAGATCAGACATAGGGCTCACAGTGGGATTTTAGAAGGACGCAAATATTCAGTTTATAGTCAGCTTTCAAGGACCACCACTAAAAAGTCTGGGTCCCTTAGTAATTTGGAATGCAAGTTTCATTCATTAATTTCGCTGGCTATTTTTTGAATTCCCAACTAAGTAAAGTCTATAACGGTCACAAGAAACAAGGCCAGAAAGAGAGCAATTAATAATTCAAGTAAGTAAATATGTAAAGATTCCAAAATTTACTACCCACTGTGTGAAATAACAGTGACAAAGTAAGTGTTGGGGATTTTCAAAGTTCCAACAAATGGAAAGATCTCCAACTATTATTCTGTTCTCAGTTAAAGATACAAGGGAATTGAAAATATCTCTGTATATCTGTGTATGTGTGTGTGTGTGCATCTGTGTTAGTTGGGTGAATATATCCATTTTATCTCTTTCATTTTTCCTTTGGCCCATCCACTAGAAGACAGCTAAATAGGGTGGTGGCGCAAGACAAAGTGTTCTGACCTGGTAGAATCAGGATGGCTGAGGGAAAAGCAAGGCTTGCAGCCTTGAGGTACAATACCTCATACCATCATCCAAGCCACAGCATTGATTTTTAGTAGTAAAAACTACTGTTCTGGAATCATGAGGAAACTGGAATACAAATACATTCGGCTGGTCCTCTTACCTCTCTGAATGTCTACCCTGCCTACTTTTCTCTTGATCTAATGTTGAAGAAGAAAACAAATTCTGAGCACTGTTGGTAGCCTGACTTCTGTAGTGGTGACCACACCCATCAGAAAGAATCTGAATTCTATTGGCTGTAAAGACCGTAGGTCCCCTCTTCCTAAGACACCCAGGAAGGAAGGTTTGTTTTTGCTTGTTTGTTTGTTTGTTTCAGTATTTTGGTAAATACTCACGGAGTTTTTATTCCTGACTAGATTAAAGTATATGTCAAAGTCAACAGAAGAATAACATTATATTGAAGTTATATTCTGAGATTTGATGCCAACTGAATTCACCATGTTTCAGAGACTTGTCACTATGAGGTGCTACCAAAAAATTCAAACCCCACTGGTCATTGACGTTCCCATTTCAGGTTCCTTATTGTGAACCATTCTGCATTTTTGCTTACCAGTTTGTCCTGCCTCTGCTGCTTTTTTTTCCAAATGCCATGTGGAACCTCAAAGTCAAGTAAACAAAGCCATAGCCCAATTTCCTCCATGGCTTTGGGTGGTTTCCTGCAGTCACCCAAGCACACTGCTGTCTAATGCAGGTGTTCCGAGTTCAAATGCTGTGTGTTCAGATCCCAGTTCTGCCATTCACCAAGTACACTGCCTGGGGCAGGTTACCAAAATTTCCTTAGCCTCAACTTCTACATGTGTAAATGCAAGAAATGACTCTCTGAGGATTATTATGAAGATTAAATGAGTGTATGTATGAAGCACTTAGAACAGTGTCTAGCACACTGGAAATCTTAAAAGAATATGTTTTTAGCCCATCCAGCAAAAACTGCCTACATCTCATGTGGTTCAGTATTCAGTTTGCTCGAAGTTTTCAGCATCCTCTCCTTGATGTGTTTGCTACTCTACACCGTTATTACTCCATTCTCCTCTGGAGAGTGCTCTTGCTGTGGTGCTCATCCTTGAGGGATGGGTCTCTCTTTGCCCATTTCATTGCTGCCTAACCTCACATTCATTAAAACTTCTGCCTTGTTTACAGTGCTTCAGTTTTAACCCTACCACCATACTGTATGAGGCTGTGTTGGATGACTTGTTCCTCCTCTTGCAAAATCACATCTGTGCAATGCTTCATCTCCTCCGCCTTAGCACCTCAGCTCCTGGACATTGCTGGAGGTGAGATGCACACTTGCTGCTGCCCATTTGCTGCAAATCAGCATGAAATGCCTCATTTTACAGCTGAGAGGTCTCAGGCAAGTGGGCTTAGATTTCTCAAGAGCACAGAGGTAGTAAACAATTAAACCCAGGCCTCCTGACTTTGGGTCTAGATGCTTTGTAGCGTACTAGCGCTGTCTCACAAGGTTTCTTGAAGCATGTGCACATCTGTTTGGCATTTTAGTACCCAGAAGAAGCATTTAATGTCATTTCCAAGTTTGATGATGCTACACATCCTATTTCCTGTAGATTATTTTTATAAATAATTATCCTTCATTGGCAGATATGTAGTTTTTCCATGAAAATTCTATAACTCTCCTGTTCCAGCCTATGGTAATATATCTATAGTCCCATTTATCTGGCAAAGGGTTTCTTTCCACCACAGCAGCTGTAAACAGCATAAGGAAATCTACACCCTCAGCCCACCAGTTCTCCCCCCTGCCCAGCCAGGAAGTCTAGCAGCAGCCCAGGGACACCACTTGGTTCATGGGAGCAGAGACAGGGAATGAAAGACCAATAAGGAATGAGCTTGGGGCTGAAGGTGTCTTGTAGGCCTTTCGAGCTCAACTTAATTTCTCTTTGAAGGATGGGAAATGGGAATGGTGGCGGTCTAGCTGGACAGGAAATCATCTGAAGTGTCTTCCAAGCTGAAAATGATAACATCCTGGCTCAGGAAGCTGAGAGATAGCTCAGTTCTTGCCTCTGAGCTGCTGCTTTCGTAATAAACATTCCCTGGGATGACTTCCTGAATGCATGAGTCTCACGCATTTCCTTTGATTTTGTTTTTAATCTCACGCATGGAAAAGGGCAGAGTATTTATTTAGGCTAGAGGACTGAAGGCTAGAGGACAGAGTATTTATTTTGAGAAGACATGAACCTCTGGAAGCAAGGTTCTAAGAATACCTTCCTACCTTAAATAATCACGTTGATTTAATTATAATTAATTATTTGTTGAAGTCCTACTCTATACCTGTGCTGGGAAATACTGAACTTCCCAACAATAACAAAAGCCCAGCTTCTACCCTCAAGGAGTTTATTGTCTAGTTTTAGTCACAGAGGAAACTAAGTAGCAAACAATAATGATAGTTTTTATTTAACTTTTAAATGGGGTTGGGCCGGTGAGATGGCTCAGCGGCTTAAGCGCCTGCCCGGCAAGCGCGAGAGCCTGAGTTCGACTCCCGGATCCCACATACGAAAAAAAGGGGCCGGTGATATCGCTCAGCGGCACGGGCGCCTGCTGGCGCTCGAGGTCCTGAGGTCGACCCCCCGGTACCCACAAAAAAAAAAAAAAAAATAAATAAATAAATAAATGGGGTTAAGGTTGTCTATGGGTGTAAAAATTTAAATCATCCTCCTATGCATCATTTAAGTCTTATGACTTTTTACTTTGGAAATGAGAGTTTAGAGGGAATACATATTTTTCTCCTGTACAGAGGATGACTGATACTGTTCTAGGTGTGTCTTGAAGTATACCTGAGGCTCTTTTTCAATATTTTTACTGTAAGAAAGGCAAATAAAAAGGAAGAATTGATTGAAAAAATTATAATGGTGGGTATTTTTATACTTGTTTTTATGTAAAAAAATCAAGACACATAGAAGAATCAGATAAGTACTTGGGACAATGAGAAAGTTTTCACTTGGGGTTTGTGCATTTAGACCAACAGAGGTAGACAGAGAGGCACATTTACTCAGTATTAAGAAGAAGGTTTAACTGGGCCTGTTGGCACATTCCTGTAATTCCAGTAGTTTGGAAGACTGATGCAGGAAGATCACAAGTTCAAGTCCAGCCTGGGCTACATAGCAAAACACTGTCTCAAAATTTAAAATGTAAATAAATAAAAAATGGGATGTAGTTCAGTGCAAAGTCCTAGGGTTCAGTCCCCGTACTGCAGAAACAAAGAAAGAAGAAAGAAAGTAAGAAAGAAAGAAAGAAAGAAAGAAAGAAAGAAAGAAGAAGAAAGAAAGAAAGAGAAAGAAAGAAAAAGAAAGAAAGGAAGGAAGAAAGAAAGAGAGAAAGGAAGAAAGGAAGAAAGAAAGAGAAAGAAAGAAAGAAAGAAAGAAAGAAGAAGAAAGAAAGAAAGAAAGGAAGGAAGAAAGAAAGAAAGAAAGAAAGAAAGAAAGAAAAAGAAAGAGAAAAAGAAAGGAAGGAAGGAAGGAGGAAAGAAAGAAAGATAGAAAGAAAGGGAGAAAGGAAGATGTAGAAGAAGAAAAGAGGAGGAGGAGGCGAGGGTTTGGGTGTGTCCAGAATTGGAGTTGACAGCCAGCGGAGACAGTTCCTGGCTCAACACTAAGAGTATTCAAGGAGGAGTTGAAAAACAGCTTCAGGGATGAAGAAATTGCAGGCTTTTTTTTTGCATGTGTGCATTGGCCTTTTGTCCTGAAAGCTCCTTTCTAGGTAACGGTCCCCGATTATGGATCTGAAGAGCAATTCTTACTCAGCTTCTTAAGAGGTGATGTCCACCCACCCCCATTTCTCGTCGGCATTCACAGTTCTGAAAGCTTTCTGAGATTTTTCCCTGCAGGAGCAGATGCGGACTAGAAAGGAAAGAAATATTATTTTGCAGCAACTGGTGCTCCATCAAAACAAAGGCCTTGTGAAGTGACGGCAGACATCAGTAACCACCACGGTGCTGGCCTTATTTATAGGTCTGAGGGAAAGATAAATACTGTACATCCACATTCTAATTAAGGCCAACACTTCCCGGCATGCATAGCTCTGCATCTCATTCTCCCTGTCACTGCCGCCAGGGCTCTCATATTTTCTGTGGTGTTCTCCTAGTTATTAGTAATACCGTGCTGACTTAAATGGATGGAGTCCCAAGTCGGCTGTGGGGCACAGGGATTTGATCCGCCACGCAGCTGGAGCCTGGACTCATAAACACCCCAGTAGTGTTTTCCCCCCCGTCTTCAGTGGCTGACCGTAGCACTTAGACCACAGAAGGTGGTGCGGGACGGGGTTGCAGGGAACAGGGTCCCAGGTCCAGCATGGTGCAGAGGAGGAGGGTGAAGAGTGGACAGTCTTAGAAATGACCGCTCCCCCATTCTGGCTGTGAACTCTGCGCCTGCTGGTAGGACAAGATGTATGGTCTCTCTCCATCAGGCACACGTCTAAGATGGATTTTTGAATGTCATAAAGCTAATGCTCTTTTTACAGTCTCTCTTGCCTATTACATAATGAAAAATAATAGAGCACGTGCCGTGAACATATGACTAATGGCGCTTAGAGAAAGTCCATCCTAACTTATCTTTGGGAGATGAGGACATCATAATCTAATGTAGCTAATCATGTCAAAGGCACAATCAATAAGCATACACTGATCTTAATTAAGTCTGCATAAGTTCATTTCTAAACTAAATCAATCTGGAGTAAACAATCTGACCAGGAATCCACAAGTATTATTAATTTTTTCAAAAAATCAAAATGTATTTTGATTGTATTTGGCTATTTAAAAATTCTATGTATCTTTAGTTTCTCAGAATACTATATTCTTATATAAATACTGAACTAAAATTTGGAGTCTTTTCTAAGAGCATGGTTTTTATTTTATGTACTGGGGAATTAACCCAGGACTTCACACAGAGCTATGTCCCCAACTATTTTTATTTTTTTGAGACAGGGTCTCACTAAATTGTCCAGGCTGGGATTAAATTTGTGATCCTCCTGTCTCAGCCTCCCAGAATGCTGGGATGACAGGCATGTACCACCATGCCTGGTGCCTGGCTTTACGAGCATGATTTCATCACTGCAGAAATAACTTAGTAAAAGTATTTCTCCTCTCTCCTTCTTTCTGGAAACATCATCATTTCATTTGGGCACCATGGTCAGATTGTCCTCAAAATATGTATAAATGCTGTGCAAAAACTGGACAAAGGTCTAGTTTTAGTTTATATCTTTCTTTGGCCAAAGTTATGAGTCAAGAAATAAAATAGAAGCAAAGAAAGGAAGACGCAAGACTAACCTAGGGATGGAGGATGATCTCCCTCAGCTGTTTGCTTCTCAGGACATTTGACTCAAGTCCAAGTGAAAATCTGTGTGAATTGTTAACTGATTTCGCTGCTAACATTTTTATTACTCTGCCAACCAGGACCAGGTGTCTGCATGGATGTGCACATGCATTTATATACACATGCATGTTCATGCATGTTCACACAGTCTATGTACATGACTAAGAGACTTAAGAACATTTGTTCTTAATGAATCCAGCTAACCCAACAGTGTCAATCTCAACCTAGCAGAGTGCATTGGAATTTGTTGTGTGCATTTTTCACCCTCCAGGTTCATTTGGATAATTGCAGAAATTTAGTACCACATCTTAGGAGGCAGTGGCATGGGGTGCAATGGAGACAAAAAATTAATATTTACCCAGCACCACTCATGTAACTGACAGAATCCTCACATATTTGGCATCATTTATTTTCATAATGTGGATAATAATACCTGTCAGCATAGAAATTTTTATTTGTACTCTGTAGACCAGGAAACTAAAGCTCAATAAATTACTTCTCCAATATTTTATGACTATTAAGAAATAATCTGGAATTTATTCCGACCACTGGAAGCCAGGAATGGGAATCTGGGTTTAAGAGAGAGGACTCGTGGGTAACTTGGGGAAGTCAGAAGTTCAGGGGTCATTATCGGTGCTCAGCATGGGTTCTCATGCAGCAGTTGGTCAGAAAATATTATTGAAATGATGTGAGAATCTAGGCCAATCAACCTCGTTTGATGGAGTTTGAGAAGAGTGTGTGTCCATAGTGAAATCTAGGAGTTTACTATAGGTACAGAATATTATTCAGAGAGTGAACATCTGGAAAAGACCCATTTGGGAGGTACAGCAAATCAGTCTAACAGTGAAAGAAGCAGATAATTGAGCTCTGGGACTCAAGATGCACCTTAGAGTCAACTGAAATTTTTCTAGTAGATGCTGTGTGCAGTGTTCTTATTCTTGTTAGTTTTCGCTTCATCTTATTTCACCTTTGCAACAACCATCTTTCACATTTGAAGAAACTGAGTTTCCCTGATGTTGCTACTATAACAAGCCCTTCCCCATCCTCATCTCGGCCTGGGAAGTTTATATTTGTAATCCCATGGAAAAGTTATTGGAATTCTAGCGAGTTAATTCCAATCTACCACTTCCAGTGCAACCCATGGCAAGAATAAAGACAGTAAGGCATATTTATAGTTGTGGGGAGCCGAGGGGTCCTAAATTCAGCCAAGATGGTGGTTACTGGAACAAAAGCCTCGACCCAGGGCTGAACCCGGGTTTTATTATTTCTCAAGGAGGGGAGTGGTTCACAGATGAGTGACTGTGAGAATGGCGGGAAGTACATGAGTAATGTGAGCTGGGCTAAGTAGGTGGCCTGAAATCACCTTTGCAATATGCAGAGGGAAAGATATGCAGAAGGAGTAATCTGCATAACACAATTCAAGACAGTATCTAACGTTTTGCAGTCCGTCGGTTCTTCAGCTCTGATGTGTAATCTTCTATGCCCTGGGAAGTCATAGCCTCTTTCTCGAGGCTTGATCCCAGCCGACAGCGTGGAGCATGGCTCTCCTTCCCACCCAGCTTACTTGTGTTTTGGGAGCTACGGGGTGGGGAAGCACTGACCTGTCGCCTTGCTTCAAAGACTACACATCCGCACCTCGGCTGGACCGATTTGCATTGCTTAAAGCCAACTGAAGGGATAAGGAAAAGTCCTAGCCAGCTCTATACATATCAGTACATGGAAATAGGGCCAGGTTTAGCCAAAATGGAGATAATCGCTCTCTTTCAAGGAGAGCTGTCCAGGTGGTCCTCCACAGTGACTTCCCAGCGTCACATACAGATACATGTTGAAGTCCGTGTTTGAGCCCAGGCCTCTTGACTCACTCCAGGGTTATCAGGAGGAATGCAGCACGTCTTCCGTAGACATCATATTTGACCTGTCAGCCACATTTGTCTCATCTGATTTCCAGGATAGTTCAGTCTTCCAGTTTCCCTCTTACAACACTGGCTACTCTTTCTCAGTTTCATCTGTGAGTTCCTTCTCATTCCACTGGCTTTTGAATGCTGGCGTGTTCATCGTTCTGTATGTGTCCCTCTTCTCTTTTCTGTTGACATTCATGTATGTGCTTATGGGTTTCAACACTATCATCATGACTCTGAAACTAACATGTCCAGCCCAGAATGCTCTTCTCAGCTCTTCACAGTTCTATTTCAATGTCCAGAAAGGATCCTTCAACTCTTCAGTACTGTTCTCCTGATATTCCCTAGAATTTGATGGTAATGTATGTTTCATATTAGTTAAGAACAACTCCATCTTTCCAATAGCTCAAGTCCAAAACCACAGAATTACCTTTACTGCTCTTCTTACACAGTTCCAATCTGTCAGCAAATCCTGTTGCCTATGTCTTTAGAAATTGCTTGGGTTTGGGACATTTCTTACCATTCCCAAAGCTATGCCTTTGGCCCATTTCACTGATAACTCTTACCTGGCTCATTGCCAGGGCCTTTCCTGGTGTGAGATTGCCTCCCCAGAGTCACCTTGTGGAAGGGAAGTCAAATTATGCTACTTGCAGCTTATAACCAATGCATTCAGAGTAAAGCTAATGTCCTTATAATGATGTACAAATATGTACATGATCTGGCCTCATTAAACAAACTTCTACCTCTCGACCTTCTCTCCAGCTACTTCCTTTGTGACAGCCGCACTTCCCAGACATCTGTCATTCTTGACCCTTCACCTTTTTAGGCCATTCCTAGATAGGCTATCTACCCTGCCCTCTGTCCTCACACATGCTGCTCTCTATCCCCCTGCCCCACTTCATTCTTCTCCATAGCACTTTCCACTCTTGTTTTGACCTACGTACCTGTTTACCTGTCCATTGTCTCTCTACTAGGATGAGTACACCAAGGCAGGAGCAATTGATATTTTGTTTGCTATTGCACCTGTGGCATAGAGTACAGCATGTGGGAGAATGTCTGGCATATGAGACACATTTTCTAAAAAGTGATGAAAGAAGGGAAAGCAGTGAGCCATAAGAATTTAGCACACACAGAAATGGGCATGGAGCTCAATACAACCTCTGATACAGCAGCCTAGGCAGTGTCAGGGAGGTTCAAAGAGGGGGAGGTGTACCAACCTATATCCCAACATATTCACCCATGGGAAACTATCCCCCCAGAATCCCAACAGGAAGTTCCTGTGCCTCAGGAGAAAATGCATGAGCTCTCAGAAATGCAGTAGATCATGAACTATGAAAGACTTGACTTGTAATCAGCTCTATAAATACAGAACATAACTTCTGATTCAATTTTTTGTGATGGCACACAATTATAAAATAAATAGAAAAAAAAAAGAATAACTTCAAGTATCTTTTCATGGGAACATCCATTACTGCCTGTCATTGAAGCCAACTTCCACCCACACAAGACTGCTCCATTAAGCCCTGTCCATTTTTGGCAGATATCCCATGGTAGTAAAAAGAGCACGGACCCTGGACTCAGACAGACTTGGCTTCATGCTGTTGTCATGCTATTTGCTAGCTGCAGACTATTGCTGGCTACAGAATATGGGTCACTTGTTTACCCTTCTGAGCCTCAATATTTTAGCTTAGCATTGCATGAGAAATTAAAGTCTGCAGTTTTTTTTTTTCACTTTATACTAATACACATTTGCAGTACATAATAATTACATTTATTGTGGAGTGTTGGTACAAGTACATAACTCAGTTTAATCCCCCCCCTTCTAACTCTTGGTCCCCTTCCTATTTACAAAAGCTCTATTTCCATTCCGAACTAATTTCTTCCTGCATGATTTTAACTAACTGTGGCCTATGTCCTAAAAATACACAGGTATAGTAGCAAAAATGGTCTTAAAGTCTGCTAGAAAGCTAGTGCCCCACCTAAAATTATATTTTAGATAGTGGCTCATTGTCATCCATGATCTCTTTTGCATTTGAGGTCAGACCAGAATCCAGACCATTTCAATGGCTGCTAAAGGGAACTAGAACCAAGAACTCCATTCTCACCTTGTCCAGGTGTTGACTCAGCAAGTGGTTCTGCTGCGGGTGTCCTGCTGTGATACTCCTGGACTGCTTGTCCCATCAGCCCCTGAAACTCTGTTCACAGAAGTCACTTCTGGAGGAACAGTTTAGAAAATTGCTCTCCTCGGCTGTTATTTCTCAATTCAGCCCTATCAGTGCTTCTGGGTCCCCTCTAAGGGTTCACTCAGGCCAAAGACAAGCGTGGCCAACAGGTTCTTGTTTTAATTAATCTCATGCTGTGTACAGGTATCGTGGAAGTAGGCTGTGTGATACTGAACTCCAACTCAAAGGAATACAATTGGAAACTTGTTTTTATGGTTCCTTTTGTCATGTTATATCCTATTTCAAATGTTTTCTCAATTTATATCCCTCCCAAAGCTGTAACTGCTGCCTCTTTTAGCAAGCAGTATAATACAACCATGCTCTTAATCGCATACACAATTTCCTCTCTTTTCTTCCCAATGCAGACCCTTTCCATCTCTATGACAACAAGGAATTGGTGAGGACTTAGTAAGAGAGGAGGGGTAATGACCCTCCGGGGAGATAACCATAGTGCAATTTAAATAGGTTTGTTTCGTGACAGGTATCTGGGTTCTCATCTGACTGTCTGATGAGACAGGCTCCCAAAGTTGTCTGTATGCTGAGCCGATCCAACTGCTGACATTTGTCTTCTACAGCTGTGGTGTGATAGGCCTGGGGTTTGGTCTGGATTTCGCAAAGGTTTAAAGATCAGCAACTATTTCAATATGTAGGCAAGTTTGGGACTGGCTTCCCAGGCTATGCTATGAAACAGCCTTGTTTATTATAAAGTCCAACTGAATCCAAGAGTTTCTAACTTCATGGAGCCAGAGGTACTGCTTGACCATATATATTCTCTCCAAAATTTGAGGTATATATGTATGGCCAAAATCACTAATTTCAATAGGCAAGCATGATATTTCTGCCTACCTAGCAATCCTCCAATAACAAAAGATCTAAATTATAGGAAGAGAGCCCAGCCATTTGTGGATGGCAAGTACCATTACAAAGGGCTACCTGCAGAGAGTCCAAGCAAAAGGAAAGCAGGCTTCAGCAGATGGCACAGCTCTGCTTCTTGGCTGAGGGCCCATAAGAGAGAGGTCTGTGTCCCACTGAAAGCTCAGCCCAACAATCAAGAGTGGAGAAATTGGAAAAGTCTAGACTTGGAGGTAAGAAGAGTAACAATTCAATAGACTAAATGCTTCCTAATTTGGGTTATCCCCACTTGAAGGTAATAAATTCCAAAGAACATCCTGTCTCAATAGGCACAGGGACATGACCCTCTGTGTAGCTCTGGGCTGCAAGACAGGCCTTTGCTACTTTTGTTTCCAAGGCTGGTAGCATCCAAAAGCTAATGGGGTGGGGCTGGCTGAAGTGATGTTGGTCCCTAGGGAGGACAGGAGAGTCTGGCACCTATTGCTTTCCTACTGGGCCCATTCTCAAGATGAACAGGTACACACATTGTGCCGTCCAACAGAAATAGAAGGTGAGCCAGATATGTACTTGGACATTTTCTGGTGGGCCATATTAAAAAGGAAACAGGTGAAGCTAATGTTAATATTTTTATTTATCCAACACAGATTACAGTCTCACCATATACTCAACCTAAAAATTACAGTATTTTTTAGTTTATTTCATATTTTTTCCTAGTAGGTCTTTGGAATGTGGTACATGTCCTATACACCTACAGCACTTCTCCATTTGGACCATCCCCACTCAGGGGCTCAGTTGCTACAGGTGATTGCTGGTTATCGTTTAAGATCACACAGTGTAGAGGAAAGACAGCGGGGCCTGGTGGAGAATACCTGAGTTCTAAGCGGTGGAATTAGACGGTTGGTCTCCAGTCCTTTCCAGCCCTTGATTCTCTGACTGAATGACAGGTTAAGGGTGGGTGTGTGTCCCAAAACTAGCTAAAAATGTCTGAGCCTCCCTCTCAGCTGGGCATGCCCATAGCAGGGCTGGCTACTTCTATCTCAATTTATGTTTAAAAAACATCTTCATCTCCTTCCACAGTGGCAGGTTCTGTGCAAAGGCTGGGGCTTCATCCTGTAAAGTGCCCTTTGGGATGTGGTTCTGGGGTATGGATTGCTCAGGGTAAGGATCGCTTAATTGGGAATTAAATTTTGCTATTGACCCGAGTGATCTGGCGATGAGCAGTGTGGCATAAATCAAACCCTTGACCCACAAACAGAAAGCAAAACCCTTTTGATTGATTTTGAGCAGGTGTATTAATAAGAATGCCGCACACTTCCACAGTCTCTTTCTTTGCCAAGCCCAATAGAAGTCATGAGGAACTGTCCCCATCCAGCCCATAATACATGCTGCGCAGCATGGCTTTGTCTTGCTCCTAGCCTGGGGTCTCTTCATTTCCCGACTTTCAGATGCATTCACTGAAACTCTTGTCTACTTAGAGTCATAAAAGACAACTTCTGTTGTCACTGGTGTGATGAGGCAGCTGCACCAGCGAACCTCTTGCACGACATGAAGGGAACTTCCCGCTCATCCCATCCGTCCTGCAGGCTGTGTGATTTTGGTCTCTCCATGTCTAGAATTCAGGTCTTCCCCATGTGAAACAGAAATGCTCCTTCCACTTGGAAAGTGAGGATAATGTTGATGGAATCCTGGAGCATCTCCCAAGAAGGTTTAAGATAAGTACAAGATGCGACGATAAATCTTTCCACTGGACCCCAGGGAAGAAGATGGTAAATAACTGTCAAATGCAGGTGAACAGTTCAGACAGCAGAGGGCAGGGCTGCTCTGACCCGCACAGTTGGAGGTGGAGACGCTGGGCAGCACCTCCTGCCGGCCACCAGGCCTCAAGGATGCCAGTGTTGGAAATCTTGCCTTTGTTCCAGGAGGGCTTGACGAGCAAAACTGATTAGCTGTAGAATATCATTTAAATCTCCTCTTAAAGCAAATCCAAGTCTTTAATCATTATCTCCCCAAACACCAAACAGCTCCAGATACACACACCAACCTCACTGAGAGACTTGTCAAGACTGAAACAGTAATTCACAAATTCACTAAAATTCCCTGCTCCACCGAGCAGTATGACAGCTCCAGCGACCGTGGTAACATTTCTATTCAAACCGGCTTTGGAGCCGAAGCTATAAATATCCTTGCAATATTTCCTGCTTCAGAACATAAAGACAGCTTTACAGCACTGATAAAATAGAAATTACTTTCTCTCTGAGGTCTTGCTGGAATTTTAATGTCTGTTTTGCAATAAAGCAGCTCCTACACAATTTGATTTGAGGGAAAGAAAACAAACGGTCTAATTTAGTTACAATAATGACTCCTCTTGTATTGTTTGCCCTACTTGCTTCTGTGACTGCTGGCTGTTAAAGTTTGTATCAGCGAGCAGAGGGGATAATGTTTATGAGAATATTAAAATGGTTTTGTTATTATTTAAAGATATATTGTCTCCATCCCACCACACCACAGAGCAACCAAAATAATAATTTTTTTTGAGGAGAATTAGAAAGAAGAAATGAAAGTTTACAGTCCTTAATTGCACTTTGTAAAAATTGCTTGTTAGAACTGTAAAGCTATTGACCAGAGATGACACGGCTTTAAAAGGCTTTTGAAATGTAAAAGATCATAGCAGGTTTAATTCTTCCATACATGTTACCCTGCTCTTGTTAGTGCCTTCAAAGCTGAGTGAAGCATCTTTTTTTTCTTCTTCTTCTTCTTCTTCTTCTTCTTCTTCTTCTTCTTCTTCTTCTTCTTCTTCTTCTTCTTCTTCTTCTTCTTCTTCTTTTTTTTGTAAACACCCCTCTTTGTAGATTACATGATCTGGAAAGAACAGACCAAAGGGAAATTTGTGTTTGTCCATGGACTGAGGGCAGAGGAAAGTGGTGTTGGGAGAAGAAGCTGAAAGTGGGGCAGGCTGTTTGGAGACAGGAATTAAATTACCAGGGGTGGGTAGAGTTTGCTCAGGGCCTGATCAGGAATATGATTAATCCGATGGCCTCAGACTTCCCGCAAAGGATGAGGATTAGGGCTGCAGTTCAAACTCATTAGGATTTGGGTTACCACTAGTTTGACTTTATACTTAGAAAAGATTATCCCAGACAGGCTACGAATGGGAGAAAAATCTCTGCCACCTATTCATCAGATATTAATCCTAACAGAGGATTAATATCTAGACTATAAAAAGAGCTCAAAAACTTAACAGTAAAAACCAAACAACCCAATCAATAAATGGGCAAATGAACTGAACAGATACTTCTCCAGAGAAGAAGTAGGAACATTCAGTAATTATATGAAAAGATGTTCAACATTTTTAGCCATAGAAGAAATATATATCCAAATTACATCCCACCCCAGTCAAAATGGCTATCATCAAGAACACAAAAACAATTAATGATGGTGAGGATTTAGGGAAAAAGTAACCCTTTTATAGCGCTGGTGGGAATCAGTATGGAGATTCCTTAAAAACTAAAAAGAGAATTACCATATATAGGTACAACTGGGTAACACATATATTACATTTGCCATATATACATATATATGTGTATATATTGTGTCATACTATTCAGCTATTAAGAAGAAGAACACAATCATATAATTTGCTGGAAAATAGATTTAACTAAAGATCATCATGTTAAATGAAATAACTCAGACTCAAAGACAAGTATCACATTTTTTCTCTCATGTCAAGTCTAGGGGGGGAAAAGTTGACATGAAAGTAGAAGGGAGCCTTTTAGAGAAGAGGTAGGGGATCAGGGGAGAGAGAGGAGGAGCAGTGGAGGGTAACGGGGGCAGATAAGATCAAAGTATGTTGTATGCATGCATGGATATGCCACAATGAAACTCATTATTCTGTATAATTAATATCACTAAAAAAAGACACTTCCCAGTTTCTAAAGAATCGTGACCTCATTGCATCCTCCAGCTGGCTTGTCAGTGTTTCTCCCCTAAGTCAGATGGCCCCGAGCAAAGCCACAAAGCAGTTCTCTTGCACAATCGGCTCCCCTCTTCATTTATACCTCCCCAATCTTCTTCATCCCTTTTGCTCACATCATATACCATTGCTTTTCCCCCTTCAGTTTCTCCAAATACACTATCTCCTTCTATTTAAATATTATACCATTTGTGCCCACATCTCAGTATCCTAATGTACTAAAAATTCCTTCCTTTATTCTAAATCTGTCAGTGTTTTTATAGTGTCTTACACATTATAGACATGTAAAATCTTTGGTCTAGAAAAGAAAATTCAGCTATTATATCTCTTTTATTTTTTTTTTTCTATTGTGTTCTTAAGACCCTTCAAATTCCAAAAAATATCTCAGGAGCTACCCAATAGCGGAGGGATCTGGGTGTTCTACACCGACATCAACCACAGTCCCCATGCTCTTATCAACCTAACGTAAGGAGGACTCAGATTTTAAGGGATTCAATTGCTTTAAGAAAGTTTGTAAAGTTTTATTTTTGACCAATCTTTTGCATTGCACAAGAGAAAACAGAGGTGCAAAGAGGAGAAATAGCCACTCACATTTTCATAATCGAATGATGGCAGAGTGGGAAAAAGAATCCAAGTTTTCTCACTGTGGCAAGATATGGGGCATGAATCTCCAATGGGCTAATTCATATGACAGTAAAAACACCTTTACTCATATTACTGATATTTAACTTAAAAACAATAAGAACATTTAATAATGCAGGAAAAAATTAACAAAAGTAATATTCTTCTGTGATTAAAAAAAGAACTCTTTAAAAATTAGACATAAAAGAAATGAGCCTCAATATAACAAAGACCAGATATGACAAGCTCACAGCTAAATACACTCAATGATGAAAGGTTGAAATCTTTTCTCCTAAGATAGAAATAAGGCAAGTATATGTGAAAGTACTGGTACTGAAAGTCTTAGCCAGATTAATTAGTAGAAAGAAAAAAAAGACATGACATTTGGAAACAGTTAAATTGTCTCTATTTACAGATGTCATGATATAAAAATATCCCACCAAAAAATAAACCTGCATAATAGTAAGGGAATTCAGTTTCAGAATACACAATCAACATACAAAGATCAGTAGTGTTTCTACATATTAACAATGAAAAAGAAATTTAAAACACAGTCTTGTAACAGATACAAAAAAGTAAAATAAAATACTTAGGAATTAATTTAATCATGTAAGTAGAAGATCTCTACACTGAAAACTACAAAACATTAATGAGAGAAACTGAAGAAAACACAGATAAATGGAAAGATAGCCTGTGTTCTGGGACTGGAAGAGTCAATACCTTTAAAACATTTATACTTCGCAAAGAGACCTACAGATTCAAGATAATCCCTATAAAAATCCAATTACGTTTTTCACAAAAATAGAAGAAAAATTTCTAAAGTTCATATGGAACTGCAAAAGATCCAAATAACAACCACGAGCAAAAAGAATGAAGCGAGAGACATTAGATTATCTGATTTCAGAATATGTTATAAAGCTATAGCAAACAGAACAGTATGGGACTGACATAACAACACATGGGCAGACTAACAGGGCAGAATGGAGAGCCCCTAAATGAATGTATGGATTTATGGTCAAATTATTTTCAAAATAAATGCCAAATACATACAATGGGGAAAAAGAGTCTCTTCAATGAATGGTATTGGGAAAATAGGATATCCATACTTAATGAATTAGACCTTTGTTTCATTCCATACACAAAAATCAATCAGTCTTAAATTTAAGACTTGAAACTATTGACCTAGTAGAAGAAAGCATAGGAGAAAATTTGTATGACCTTAGTCTAGGTCATGATATTTTGAATATGACCCCAAAAGCATAGGCGACATCTAGGTACAGCTTCCACACAGCAAAGGAAACAATTAACAGAATGAAGAAATGACCCACAGAATGGGAAAAAATATTTGCAAGCAGTGCATCAGATAAGAGGTTAACATCCAGAATGTATAAGGAACTCAAAAACCTTTAAGCAAGTAAACAAGCAACTCAAGGATAAGCACAGGACTTGAAGAAGACGTACAAGTGGCCAGCAGGTACGCAAAACAATTCTCAGAATCATTGGCAAAGCACAAGTACATCAAGGTACCACCTCGCATCTATTAGAATTGTTAGGTTCAAAAAGATGAAAGATATTTGTCAACAATATGCAATTGATGACCCTTACATATGATCTTCTTTCCAACAAACAAATTTTGGAGACAAGGAAAATTTGAACATGGACTAGATGTTTGAAGATACTAACAAATTATTAATTTTTTAGGTTGATAAGGGTTTTATAATGTTTTTTAAAAAGGACCCTTATGGGCCGGTGAGATGGCTCAGCAGTGTAAGCGCCTGCCTTGCAAGCGCGAGGGCCCGAGTTCGACTCCCGGATCCCACATACGAAAAAGGGGCCGGTGATGTCGCTCAGCGGCACGGGTGCCTGTTGGTGCGCGAGGTCCTGAGGTCGACCCCCCGGTACCCACAAAAAAAAAAATAAATAAATAAAAAAAAAAATAAAAAGGACCCTTTATTTTGGACAGCTATATACTCGAATAATAGATGAAATTTTTAAAATTACAGATATTCAATAATGTCTTTATATAACACTAACAGCAAAATAATATACAGCCAGTTAATAACAGTTAATAACAGGAGCCAGTTAATAAACCTGATTGACAACTCAACAGGATAATATATAAGTACTAACCTGATATTAGGTATTAAATAATTTAAAATTATATTCCTGAGCCCTTTTGGATAAACCACTCAAGTTATAAACTAGTAAGTACAGTAATCTTTGAAAAAGAAAGAACACAAATTAAAAAGTACTGTAAGTATCACATACTAATAGTAATTATGTTAGAGATTGTAAGCAGTTTTTCTTCATGTTCACATTTTGTGTGTTTTCTAAATTGAGTATTATTTTCTGAACAAAATAAATAGTAACATCCAAAGAAAAGAAAGGACGAAAGACATCAAGTGTTGGTGAGAATGTGCAGACAATGTGCTCATGGGTGGTGGGATTGTAAGTTAGCATTGTCATTACACTGTATGTATATTCCTCAAAAAATAATTAAAAAAAAACTAACATATGATCCACCACTCCTACTCTTGGTTATCTATCCAAAGGAAATGAAATCATTACGTTAAAGAGATACCTATACACTAATGTCTATTGAAGCCTTTTTCACAATAACAAAGAAATAGAAATATCTAAGTGTCTAACAAAGATACAGAGTCATCTATATGTCCGCCAACAGCTAGGTGGATAATGAAAATATGGTGTATATATACACAATAAAATAATATTCAATCTTAAAAACAAATGAAACCTTTTCATTTATGGTAACATGGATGAGCCCAAAAGACATTTTGTTAAGTGAAATAAACCTGGCACACAAAGATAAATACTGCATAATTTCACTTATATGTGGAATCGGAAGAAGTTGAACTCATAGAAGTAGGGAATAGAAAGGTGGTTACCAGAGGATGAAGAGAGCAGAGGGTTGGGAACATATTGGGCAAGAAATACACAACTTCATTTAGAAGGAATAAGCTCAAGAGATTTCTTGTGATCATGGTGACTGAGGTTAATCACAACATACTGTATATACTGTATATATGAAAATTGCTGAGTGGATTTTAAATGTTCTTACCACAAAAAATTGGTAAGTTGTATGTTAATTTGCCAACATAACTTGAGCTATAAAATATATACAGTTTTCATTCAGCAATTACAAGTCCACGATATTAACAAGAGAGCCCCTCATGTCTGCCAGGAAGCATCCACAGGGCGGGTAGCATGGATCAGCAATTCACGAAGTCTGACCTAGTGAGCCCCCGAGTCGGATCACTTTTAGAAGGGTTGGGAGGACAAAATTAGTTTTGAAGATAGTGTTTTTAGAGTAGCTCTAGGTGCATGGTAGAAGTGAGCAGCGGGCACCCGGAGTTCCCTTACAGCCCCTTTCCCCGCATGGCATGGCTTCCCAGGCTATGAGTTCCCCAGTGCAGTGGTACATGTGTTACAACCCATGAACCCATCTGGCACATTTTTAACTTTGTTTTGCATTTCTTGTGTGGATCTGGTACACGTACAAAGCACATCTTCATTCCCCTTTACATCCCCTTCCCTTTGAAACTATCTACCCAGTTTTTATTATCTATATTTTATTTTGCTCTTTACTTGTACTTTGGGTTTCTTATAAAAAAAGAAACCATGAGCTATTTAAGCTAGTGTGGCTGATTTATTTCCTTTATCATTATGATCTCAAGGTGCATCCATTTTCCTACGAACGACTCAAGTTTATTTTTCTTCATGGCAGAGTAATACTCGACTGTGTGTAAATGTCACATTTTCTTTATCCAGTCATCTGTTGATGGATATAGCGTGATTCCAAGATCTAGTTAATATGACTTGTGCTGCTATAAACATAGATATGCATGGATCGCTATAATATGATGTCTTTAACTCTTTCAGGAAGATCTCCCACAGGTCACAATTTGTGTTACAGATCATTCTTGGTGGTGTACATTTTATGGGTTTGGACAAGTATAATGCAAGTATTCACCACTGTAGTACCATAAAGTATAGCTTTGCTGCCCTAAAATTTCCTGTTATCCACCTGCTTATCCACCCTCCACTAGCAATGACTAATTTTTCATTATCTCCATAGTTTCGCCTTTTCCAAATGTCATATAGCTTGAAGCATACAAAATATCGCCTTTTCAGATAAGCTTCTTTCACTTAGAAACACGCATTTATGTTTCCTCTGTGTCTTTCAATGGCCTGGCAGCTGATTTCTTTTTAGTAGTGAATAATATTCCATTTGTTTGGATCAAGCCATTCACCTGCTAAAGGATCTCTTGATTGTCTCCAAATTTAGCAATTATGGATAAATCAATTACAAACATCCTTTTAAAAATTTTTGTATGGGTGCAAATTTTCAGCTCCTTTTGATAATATCAAAAAGCTTAATTGCTCGATTATATGGTAAGCATATGCACAGTTTTATAGAAATAACATTAAACTGTCTTCCAAATTGTCTAGAGCATTTCGCATTCCTACCTGCAGAGAATGAGGATTTCTGTCGCCCCACATCCCCGCTAGCATTTGGTGTTGTCTGTGTTCTGGGTTTGAGCTATTTCACAGATGGATTGTGGTTTCTATTGTCACTTTAATTTCAATTTTTCTTATGACCCTAAGCATCTCTTCATGCACTCACCTGTCATCCATACATCCTCTTTGGTGAAGTATCCATTAAGGTCTCTAGCCCAGTTTTAAATTAAGTTGTTTGTTTTCTCATTGTTGAGTTTCAACAGTTCCTGATGATTCCTTATCAGATAAGCCTTTTGCAAATGCTTTCTTCCAGATGTGACTTTTTCTATTCATTCTCTTGATAGTGTCTTTTTTTTTTTTTAATGTGGGTACCGGGAGTCGACCTCAGGACCTTGCGCTTGCCAACAGGTGCTTGTGCCACTGAGCGATATTGCCGGCCCTTTTTTTCCTTTATGTGGGTACCGGGAGTCAAATTCAGGACCACACGCTTGCCAGGCAGGCACTTATGCCGCTGAGCGGCCCTTGATAGTGTCTTTGACATTGCAAATCACTTTGATTTTAAGATCAGCTTATCAGTCCTTTCCTTCATGGATTATCCCAGATATTATAACTAAAAAGTTCATCTAGAATTTTTCCTATGTTGTCTGCTAGAAGTTTTAGAGTTTTTCATTTTACATTTAGTTCTTTTTATCCATATTGAGCAAATTTTTGTGAAAGGTGTGAAGTCTACATCTAGACTCAATTGTTTTGCATATGAATGTTGAGTTTTTCCAGCACAATTTGTTGAAAAGGCTATCTTTTCTTCATTTTATTGTCAAAACTCTTTTCATAATGATAAAAAAGGGTATTTTTCACTGTCTTGACATTATAATGCCCATTCGGTTAAACTATGGGTCCATGTTAGCACCTTCATACAAATTAAGGCAAGCCACCAAATGTGCTAGCAGTTATTGTACTCCTCCCACTTTGCATTCACCAGAGAAATAAAGGAAGAGAAAGGAGAATGGAGGAGGTATAGAGGGCAAAAACCAGTTTAATGTGGGAATAGTCAGGATGAAAAAGTAATATTACTTATTTCATCAAATGTTGAACTTTGACAAAACGAGAAACATATCTAAAGTCGTGAGTGCGTACCAAAGTGCCACAGTTATCTCAGACGAAGCAACTGTGCAGCTGTTGGCACTGTGAACTGCACTTATCCCCTTTCACACAGCACCACTCGAATGAACTGCTGGCCAATAAGCAGAGGCTACTGAGACTGGGCTAGTTAGCAGACAGTGTTTGAAAATGAATGAAACAAGCCCGCCACTTCAAAGGAGACAACTGACATTATTTTTGCCAATGATAATATTCTTGCTTTGAAACAAAAATTAGAATTCTGGAAAAGTGTATCTCCCACTGTGAACTTGCCAGCTTCCCAATACTTCAAAACTTTCTGATGAGATTACTAGTGATATCGATGACTGAGATGTTTTTGTATTGAATAGTGAAACATGTCAACATTTGGAAGAGCTGAATTATTTAAGGAACCAATATTTTCCAAATGACCAATACATGGTACTACAAAAATCACACTTGGGTAAAACAATCACTGAATGTGGAAGAGAAACCAATGCATTCTGATGTAGCAGAGTATGAAAAATTAATATGGCATCAGATTCCAAATTGCAAAAAATCTTTCAAAAACAATTTGTTCAGTTTTGGTGTAATGTCAAAGATGAATAGCTGCAATTATATGAAAAAGTTGTTCAATTACTCTTTTTTCTAGCCACTTATCTGGATAAGGCCTAATTTTCTTCATATACTTTAACTGAAACATCATAGCAAAGTAGACTGATCACAGAATACTATTTAAGAATATAGCTTTTTTAAATCAAACCGGAAATTTAAGAAATTTTCCCCCAAATGCGAAACAATGTGACTTGTTTTCCACTGAGTTCTCTGTTTGGGGTTAGCAAAGGAGTCTTGAGGCCAACAGTTTTGAGAATTGAGATAATATGTGATTGAGGAAATTTTCAAATTCCCCCTCAAATTTCACTCACTGTATTGACAACTTATTCCATGTTTTCCACTAGTTCTCCTTAGGAGTAGTTGTAAGTACAGTAATACCTCAGTTCATGAATGATATTGTTCGCAAACAATTTGGTTTGCAAACAAAAGTGTTTGGCAAAATTTTGCTTCCATTCGCAAGCTGCATTGGGTGATAGACAAGACCATGGTCACTTTCTCCACACAAACACAAATGCAACCCACTTCCCCCAAATTGTAAAACAGATTAAGATTGTAAACTGAGGCACCACTGTACCTATGTTATTTAGTTATTTACATTTCCCTTCACACATAAAAGCTGAAGTCAAGGAGGAGAAAACAGTATTATTAGGCTGAAGGCTCTCAACTGTGGTTGCCTCTGAATCTCAGAATCCTCCCAGCCCTCCTCGTCCTTCTGTCACTCAGTGCCATCTTGATTTCCTACAGGAGTTATGACATGTTCCGAATGCATTTACAGATTCTCCAAACCCTTTGTGCTAACAGTGTCACATAGATGTGGTCCTAAGTGGGAAATTTTAGTAATATATGGAGGAATATTCCTTCTTGGAACCACCGCACTTAGAACAAGCAAAATACAAGCCTTCGTATGTTTTGATTTTCCTTTTTTTAATTTTGAGACAGATTCTCACTAAGTCATTAAGTTGCCCAGGCTGGGCTCAAACTTTCTGTCCCTTGGCCTCAGTCTCCCTGAGTGCTGAGATTCACCACCAGTCAGTCGCAGAGTTCTCCTTTGAACAAGTGGTAAGAGAGTGATGTGATTTCTGTGCCTCAAACCACAGTTTCTTCTTGGTTAGATCATCTCAAGGCACATGATGTGTGTTATTTTAGATGAAGTGCTAGGCCAGATATGGGAAGATATTGGTTCCAGTCTTGGTTTTATCACTCAAGAATTCTGAGGCTATTAAATGTACCATCCACAGAAGATGGTAGATTTCTTTTTTATGCACTGGGTGGGAAATAGAAAAACCACTGGACTAGGATACTAGAAAATACATTGCGTTTGGCAATGTTCCCAACACATGAGATATGTTCCACTGGCACGATATTACTATCTAGTTGGCATTAATATTAGTATGAGATATATCCTGCCAGAAAAGTTATTAAGTGCTTTGAGGCCTGGCCTTGCATCCCAGTTTTTAAAATGGAAATTACTGTGTTTTCCTGGTGCTCCATCCAAAGCTGTGAGGTGTAGCAAAGAAGGGATGGTACTCGGGGGTCAGGGTGCCTGAGGTTTTACTTCAACCACAAGTCACTGTCAACTTGTCCTTAGGGAGGAAATTTCTCTGGCCAGTGCCATGGTATCTTGAACTGTGAAACAGAAGGTTTGGACCAAATAATCCTCCAGTTTGTACCCATCGCTAACATTCTCTAGTCTAGACTATAATGGGGTGTCCATGATAACCTGAGCCCCTGAAAAATTCAATGTCAATGATTCATTTCTAAAGACCCAACACGAAAACCATGATTCTCTGCATGATTTTTTAAAAAGATATTTTTAGTTAAATGAGAAAGGGAGACACTGTCCTGAGGACCAGCAGTCCCGCAAGATTTCGAATATCTCCAAGTGCCGATGGGTTGGGAATGCCACAACGTTCGTCCTGGTGTCATTTTCTTAGTTCCAGTCCCAGCAGCAATAAAGAGGTGCAGAGGAGTGTGGCAACAATGGAAATTAGAAATTAATCAGCCTCCCCTCAACTCGAATGGGGAGAATGATAAGACCAAGGTTACTGAAGGACAAATTGAGATGTAATACCCGCCCTATATTTTATACCCATTTTATGAAAGCAGATATGGAAATTGAGTTATTTAATGAAAGAAAACAATACATTTCCTCTGAGTTTAGGTACCTTTTATTTTTCATCCAAATCATTTAAAACAAAATCTGTGTCTGTGTTTCTCTTATCTATGAACAATAAATCCATCATTTTTCATTGAATGTTCCTCCTCCCTTTGCCATGGTAATGGCCAGTTTCTGCAGTTGATCAGATCAACCAGGCTGTGGATTTGATTTGGTCATTGAAATGGTCCCTGAGTTAGGTAATTTCTTGTTTTTCATCTTCTGAGTGAAAATTACACTTGTTTCTTGAAAATGTGTTCAGTGTACTACCTGCATCAAAATCATCGGTAGTGTTTGTTTTATGTGTATGCACTAAGTCCCCCTCCTTACTTCTCAATCGGAATCACTGAAGGTGGGGATTCCAATCCTGTGGACTCTTCCCCAGGTCATTCTTTGGAAGGTCACCAGTGTCCAGTGTCCTCACGGCCAGATCAACACCGTCTTTGCAGTCATCTCACTCAGACTTGCTGCAATACTTGACCAGGTCTGTGGGCTCCTTCAAACTGTCTTCCTGATTTGGCGGAAGCTGAAGTTTCCTTCTGCTGTTCACGCATCCTTATCTTCCTTTACCACAGCTCTAGGGATTCGTAAGCACTAACTTCTCCATCAAAATAACCTTAGTCCCAGCCTTTTCTAATCAATCTTCAGAACCATCTTCAAAAAGCAGTATATTAAGTTGATCTTATGATTAAAAACTTTAAATGGATCTAGGTACAGGTTCATGCTGTGGAGGGCAAGCACCTCTTCCACGTGTTCTCAGCTTATCTTTGCAGAATCAGGATGTAAGTTTCTCACAAAATCCCTTATGCCAGGGGTTCCTGGGTGGTAGACAGGTAATGGTCTGTGGTTTGCCAGGACCCAGGCTGCACGCGAGGAGGTGAGCAGCGAGCGGTGAGTGAGGCTTCATCTGTATTTACAGCCCTTCCGTTCCCCATCACCTGCATCACTGCCTGAGTCCCATCCCCTGTCAGATCTGAGGGGGAATTAGATTCTTACAGGAGTGGTGAAAACTGTGACCTGTGCATGGAAGGGATTTAGGTTTCACACTCTTCATGAGAAATTAATCCCAAAACCACCCCTCACTTACTCTCTCCCCACCCCACTCATGAAAAAATTATCTTCCATGAAATTGGTCTCTGGTGCCAAAAAGTTTGGCAACTGCTGTTTATACTACAGCCAAACAATATCCTTCTTTCTTTCATACTTTCTTCTTCTCGACACTTGCCTGTGTAAATCCCTCAAACATGCATGATGACCCCAAATCCATTTTTGACAAAAAATCTTATTCATCTTTCAATTTGTATTTTAGATGCTACCTTCTACAATCAACATTCCAAGTTCTTTATTTGCTTTCTAAGAAGAGATCAGTAAGTTTGATATTGTAAACAAAAACAAATGTCTTATTCTTTGCTTTCATGATCCCTGGGTGTAGAAATCACTTAAATAGGTAAATCTCTTCCTCAAGGTTCTCTCTCTTTCTCTCCCTTATTTTACAATGCTTGGAAGTCGAACCCAAGGCCTCTTCCATGCTAGGTAAGTGCTCTACAACTGAATTTTATCTCCTGCCAATTAATTTTTGTGTGTGTGTGTGTGGGTACCGGGGGTCAACCTCAGGACCTTGCGCACCAGCAGGCGCCCGTGCCGCTGAGTGATATCACCGGCCCTTTTTTCGTATGTGGATTCCAGGAGTTGAACTCGGGCCCTCGCGCTTGCCAGGCAGGTGCTTATGCCATTGAGCTATGTCACTGGCCCTATTTTAATTTTTTTTTTTTTTTTTTTTTTTTTTTGTGGGTACCGGGGGGACGACCTCAGGACCTCGCGCGCCAACAGGCGCCCGTGCCGCTGAGCGATATCACCGGCCCCTTTTTCGTATGTGGGTTCCGGGAGTCGAACTCGGGCCTTTGCGCTTGCAAGGCAGGCGCTTACGCCGCTGAGCCATCTCACCGGCCCACCTATTTTAATTTTTAAGACAGGGTCTCACTAGGTTGCTTGGCCAGGCCTCCAACTCAGTCCTCCTGCCTCAGCTTCCAGAGCAGATGGGATTCCAGGTGCGCATCACCACATCTTGCCCCCTCTAGAGTTTCATATCGTCAGCACACTGTGCCTTTGCAAGTGTTTGCCACATTCTGTTTCTATTTAAAAGGAAAAATTTAGAACAGACCTTATTCCTATGACTAGACTGTAAGCTTTTTGATGACACTGTCCAAGTGTCATAGGGTTTTCCAACTATCAGAGAATTCATAGTAAATAGTGGCTCAATACAAACTTGTTGAATGGGATTGGATTTAATCTATCCCAATCCCTTTATCTGAAAAAAATAAAGAAAATGAATTCTAGAGAGATTAATGCAACTACTTAAAATCAAATAGCTATTTAGTAGCAGAGCCAGAACTAATGCTTTTATTTCCTTGAAATGATCTCATTGAAGTGCAAATATTAGTGTGAGAACTTCTGTATTTCAGTATTTGTTCCTTTCACATTGCAAGCAAAATCTCCATCGCCTTCATGTTTATGGGGAAACAATTATTTATATTTATTTTCATGTGAATTATTTTTGTTTCCCTTAATCACTTTCAAGTTTTTCTCTGAACTTTCTTCAGCTATTTTGGATCTCTGTGACATACAGGGTACAGGCATTATTCCAGATGCGACCACATGGCAATTCTGCACACAGGGTGAGACTATTGTCTATATTTCCAGCCTTTCTGACTGTGTTCAGGTAATTGCTGATCTTTGGAAGGCAACATCAGCATGCAGGAAAGAGATTTTAGGGCACTGATACAATGGCTCTAACTCGCCTATTCTAGATCTTAACTAGTAGTGAACCCGTCATCACATAGGTATCATCTGTATTTTTTTTAAGTGCATTCCCCATACAAGCTCACAATGAAATTCGTGGGCTAGATATCTGCCTGGTCTCACAGCCTGTTATTTTATCACATTGTTTGGTGTAGTACTACATGGAAAATTTAGCTGCACCTGAAAATGGCATTCTATACCATTTTAAAAATAATTCTCTGAAAATAACATTAGATACATTCCAGTATCAATATCTGGGAGGTTTCTCTGTTATTGCCATGCCATGCAAAATATAGCTAAAAAGCTTCTCTATCTTTTACTTCTCATAAGCAAACCAGAAACAACAATATTAATGAAATCTTTCCCCCTTGTCCAGTCTGTGCTTAATAATCTCTCCAAAAATTCTTCAAAAAATTGCCAAAAACATTAAGGAATTTAAAAAGTATTCATTGGCTTTCCACGTTCATCTATTTACCAAGCTCTTTAGCTCCTGGAATGAGGCATAATTCCCTTTTCTGGGATCCCAATAAATAATGTTTGTGTTTGTCCTTAACTAGCTTCTCCCAGACTGACTCCTCCAGCTATGTATGGTGGGCACTGCACAAGGTGCCCTGGCGTCCCCTAAAAGTGACAGTGCCTGGACACCGTAGTCTTTTCTTTCTCTCAGAAATTCCAGTCACTCATGAGAGGTGTATTTGGTGCCAGCATGGACAGAAACCTGATTCTGCTACTGCTGTACTAAAGAATTTCTTCTCTTTCTTCCACTTGCCCATTAGTAAAATCAGGTCTTCTCAATAAATTGCCTCACAAGCTTCTTCTACCTACGTTTTTCCAAGGATTCTAAAATCCATTTTGGCTCACCGTTTCACATTTGCTATTCATCTTTGGAAACATTTGCTCATCTGAAATCTTTATGTTGTCTGGATCATCAGTTAAAGCTGCAACATTCGGTACATTTATTAAGATTTCATTGTGTGCTTTCTACTTCTTTCCTCTCCCTTCCAAAAAAAAGACAGATTGGAGTGTGGCTTACCTTTGTGAGCAAAAATAAAGGTGAATAAATCTTCCTTTTCTTAATCCTTGAGTATATTTTTCTTTCTATGTTCTTTTATTTTTTTCTGATTCTATTTTCTCTTTTACTTGCATTTTTTGTTTTGTTTTGCTTCTCTCTCCCATCCACCCTTTTTATTTCTTTTTAGTAGCAGGAGCCACAAATCATCTTAAATAGTAGCTTAGTGGTTTCCTGCTATTTAGATCTATACTTACAGAATTTCAGCATCACAAAGACATTTTAGAGAGATAATATATTATTGTAGAAAGAGCATCAGTTTTTATTAATAAGTTTTAGTTGTGTGATCTGATGAAAACTGCTTAACTTCTCTGATTATCCATCTGTAAAATGAAGGTAATAATAAAAATACTAAACTCATCTCTCAAGACTACACAAGAGGTAACATAAATCATACTGAAAACTTTTTCAGTCAGTGTTCATTGGTATTTTATAATCCCTACTCTTTTCATTGGCTTGGCAATCCCTTGGAAACTGGTACTTGGATTTATTTTGAATTGTAGTTTATACCAGATGTGTTGCATTTTTGAAAGAATGGTCAGAACAAGCTTTCCTGTTTCCACATGGGCTATCTTTCCCTCTCTAAAGCACAGTGCCTGCACTCTGACAAAGGCCTCTCTCCTATGATAGCCATTTGGTAGGGCTTTTGTCTGACTGCCTGCTCAAGCAGAACGTGTGATTTACTGTTTGTTGTGAAGATGAAAGAGATTTTGACAAGTGGAGAAATGGAGAAAGTCTGAGCTTTGTTCATTAACATGCAGTCCTCTTTGTGTGTGTGTAGGGGGTGGGAGACAAAGCGGGGAGGGTTAGACATATGAGTTATAAACTTGAAGCCTAATTTGGTTACGGAAACAGATCCGTGTCTGGCGGAGACACATGGAACCCCATTCCTCGGGCCATTGGTGTTTGGAAAGCTTGATTCATGTAATTGGTAAATCATCTGTCTTGCATTGTCTTCCCCCAACATTATCTGTGAGACAGCTGTCCACCTTGGCTAATTTAAATCTGGTTTAGCAGGGCGGCCTCCTGTCCCTCCTGCCAGGACATTCATAGTACCAAATTAATGTTGATTGGCATTTCCCACCCAGCCACTGATGATTCATAGATTAGATTTTGTTACTGATCTCTGCCAAGAGGCGTTAGATGAGGATATCTCTATCATGCCCTTTTCAAAGAGAAACATTTGGCCCTTTACCCATTTGCTAAATTTTTTCATTTGTCTGCAAGATCCATTGTGTGAGCATCTGTCACACATGCAGGTGAGGCCTCCTCAAAGCATTCAGAGCAAACTGTCCCTGTTCCAGGCCACTCTCCTCATTATGTTTCTCTGTTTTCAGAAAAGGCAACTAATCCTCCTAGTGACTGGGAAAATGATCTTTTCACCTTTTGGGAAGTCCGATGGGAAGGTCACTTGTTCAATTCAGTCATCATACCCGGAGGGATCATCTTGTGTGGGTGAAGCCTTGCAAGAGTTGGTGTGGGTGGCAGATGGATGTGGGTGACAGACCATGTCCTGAAGAGGCACTGTGTGTCCACACATACCAGCTACACTTGGAAATCATCAAGAATTTGAGCAGAAGTCTAGTGACATTTGTGCTTGGACACTCGCCTGGTTTTGTCGCTTAATTTCCAAACCTCAACCCACTTCTGCTTCCTCAGTTTCTTTTCTGCAATTCTCCTTAGAAGTTATTTCAAGTTTTAGTCCCTGTTTCTTAGTTTTTTTTAAGTTATCCTTTTTTTTTTTTCTTTTTTATGTGGGTACCAGGAGTCGAACTCAGGACCTCGCGCTTGCCAGGCAGGCGCTTGTGCCACTGAGCTATCTCACCGGCCCTAAGTCATCCTTTTTTTTAAAAAAGTTAAATATAGAAAATCACAGGTGATTCTGGGATACTCATGCGTTTACCTCTTTAATGTCTGCTCATATTCAATTAGGAAATTCTTTAATGAAACAGGACTACTGAAACTAAAGTCCCTTCACATTCCAAGTCCTCCCTTTCTTTACAGAAGTTACACTACTGTGAATGTTAAGTTCATAACTAAAACTTCTTTAAAACGACTATAATACGATGCACATATTTTATCCTTACTGTACACATGCCCATCTATACAAATATATACTGTGGTTTTTATTTGCAAAAATTATATTGTAAATACCATTCCACAATTTACTTTTTATCTGCTATGATTAGTAAATATGTATCATTACACAGTTATTGTTCATCTCTTTTAATTACTATGTAATATGCGCTATACTATTTTATTATCCTTTCTTTGCCTAAGGATATTTGATTTTTCCCATTTTTGTTCTCTGCTTTGTTTTTGCCATATAACTCACAATGCATCAGTGAATATCTTTGAAAATGTCTCTGTTTGCACACAAGGGAGAATTCCTCTGGGTTATAAACTCAAATGTAGAATTGCCAGGTCATAGGTTATACACACATGCAATTTTACGAGATATTGCCAAATAGTTCTTCAAAATGCTTGTGCCAATTTATATTCTCACCAGCAGTGTTTCAGACTTCTCATCTCTTTTCCCGACAAAACTTGGTAACCTCTGACTTAAAGATCTTTCCCAGTCTGGTGGGGCTGAAGAGTTATCTTGTTATTATTTGAATTCTCCTGATTAAAGACAGCTAGAACATTTTTTCATACTTATTTTCTCTTTGGGCTTCATCTTCTGTGAATTGCAGTTTTGAATCTTTCATTCATTTTCCTACTTGTCTTTTTCTAAATTGATTTGTAAGTGTTTCTTATATTTTGAATATTAACATTTTTGCCTGTTATATAAGCTATCAATCTCTTCTGCACTTTGCAGTATATCTCAATGCTGTTTATAGTGCCTTTGGTTTCACAGAAATCTCTCATTTTGAAGATTTCTGTTTTTGCTATTTTAGTTAAAAAACAGTTTCTTACTTTCAATTTTGTTATTTCTTTTCACATTATATTCTAATATCCTTTAAAGAGTTTATCACACTTAGGTCTTTAAGATGGTTCAGATTTGTGTTTGACTTAGGTTGAGATGAGAATCTAATTTTATTTTACTTTCCATATGAAAAGATAATTGTTGCAATATTTTAATTATGACTGATCAAATACGCCTTTTCTAATCATATATCAAGTTCTCAAATGTATTCAGGTCTCTCTTTGAACTCCCAGATTCTATGCATTGACTGCTTGAGCATCGTTGTGCCTTACAATCTTAATTTCTACATCTGCATCAAAAATTTCACATCTTTTGTGGATAACTCTATAATTGCAATGCTTACTTGATGAGTCTTCTGTTATTATTTTCACTTTAGTTTAATAAAATATTTTTATGGCAAGGTATCTTCACTCTCATGTTCTTGTTTTTCCAGATGTTAAGGAAAGAGGCTTGGGTGCAGCTCAGAGGAAGAACACCAGCCTAGCGCACGTGATCCTGGCCTTTAATCCCCTGCACCATCAACAAAGGAGCAGAAGAAGCCAAAGGCCAAGGAGTTGAACTACCTGTGCTTCGGAACAGTTGTCCTCCAATGGGCACACACATTTTTTTTCTTTGTCTCAGTATGAATCCTCTGCATTTTTGCTGACATCATTTTCATCAGCCAAAATAACTTATGTCTTTAATATTTTTGTGAAAACTTGAATCTTATTGTCTTGGATTCTGATCAGCAGTCCAAAAGGACTTAGAAATCATCTTGTTCATCAGATTCTTCCTGGTCACTACTTGGATTTTCTACTTTAAGGCCCCAGCACATGGCTTTTTGCAATGTCACCTAACACACATCTAAAATCAAAATCGAGCAAACAGCAAGTGTCACAAGTGGAGTCGATATAGAGATAAAGAGGGAGAAATTCACAAGGTGACCTTACATCTAGCCAGAGTTAAGGAAATTTCATAGGTATGGTGATATTTTAGTAGAAACTTTGAAAATTAGGCAAGACTTTCACATGAAGAAATTGAAAACAGCGCTCATTTTCTAGGGAATCCAGGAGCTAGTCTGTGGTGTCAGCATGGAAAAATGGGACCATGTCAAATTTGGTTGAGATCAGAAAGAGATTCCTGGCCACTTGTGGGAGATATGGATAGAAGCAGGCCAAGAATAAGTATCATGAAAAAAAATTACATTTTCAAAAACAGTATTCTATTACCTGGACATTCAGTCTGTTTAAAAAAAATAAAAGGGTTGGAGAGAACATGAAGAGTTAAAAAAAAGTTTTATATAAGTATTTCTTGAAGTGTTATGCACTTCTCTGCCTAACATCTCGAATATATATAAATAACGGAGTAGGTGTGGAGCAGATGTATTAATCCTGCTGTCGTAGTCACATTCATGAAATCTAAACAGGGGAAGAAAGTAAGAAAATACGAAAGGTGCTACCCATGGACTGAACCCATTGAAACTATGAGCAAAAATAAACATCTGCTACTTTAAGATGTGGGAGTTTAATATGTATCAGTGATGGAATAGTGACTAAGACACCAATCCAATAAATCCTCTTTCTATAGTCTTGTACACACATATGTTGACACTCTTCCTCTAGACAATCAATACAACTCTGTCAAGGGAACTGGAGGTGAGAGAGCCCCAGCATTGTGGCCAAGAAAAAGTATATCCAAAATTCCACACATCACATGTATAAGAAAGAATTAGTATTTCATGTATCTGCCAAACCCAAAACTCACAAAAGCTTGTATGATGGCTCTTTCTATAGTACCAATCCAGTAGGACTTTTGTTCTTTTATCTATCTTTCCTTTTATCTCCCTGACCCTAGAGAAGTTATTTAATGTCTTAGAGAAGAGAAATAGAAAGACAAGATAGAAGCATAGTGTATTACTCTGATTTTCATTGCTATAACAAAATTCCTGAAATTGGGTAATATTAAGAGATTTATTTACCTCAAGATTTCGAGCATGGGGCCGGTGAGATGGCTCAGCGGCGTAAGCGCCTGCCTTGCAAGCGCGAGGGCCCGAGTTCGACTCCCGGAACCCACATACGAAAAAGGGGCCGGTGATATCGCTCAGTGGCACGGGTGCCTGTTGGCGCACGAGGTCCTGAGGTCGTCCCCCTGGTACCCACAAAAAAAAAAAAAAAAAAAAAGATTTCGAGCATGAAAGTCCAAGATCAGGTGGTCCTGTGGGTTTGGCCTCTAGTGAGGACCGCATGGATGGATGGCATCATGGTAGGAAGTACATGAGAGAGCAGATCACATGGTAAGACAGGAAGCCAAAGAGGGCCACTCTGATCTTTTATAAAAACTGACTCACAGGAACTAACTAGAGTCCCAAGATAACTACTTCCACCCTTTGCAAGAGCAGCAGCACCAGGAACTGAACCACTAGTCCCCAGCTTTTAAGAGTCCCACCACTTCCCACTATCATCACACTGGGAACCAACCTTCTAACACACGTATCTGTGGGGCACAAATCACATCCAACCACAGCACCCAGGGAATAAGCAGAAGTAGATCATACCCTTTCACTTTGCAGAGGCCTCACTTGCAGTAGGTTCAAAACGCATATAGGATTCTCCCTAAAAGGAATCTGAAATCTAAAATTTCTTCATCTAGAGTATTTAGTGATATGTCAGTCACTACTGACACCGGAACCTTGAGATGGGTCAAGTCCTGGACCTTATTCTTCCTCTCTGTCATTTAGCACCTTTCGTATTTTCTTACTTTCTTCCCCTGTTTAGATTTCATTATTGATCTCTGCATTTTGTTCTTGGTGGATCAGTGTGCTTCCCACTAACAACTTATTGCACATGTGCTTTAGAGCATCTTGGACAAAACAATGCAGTGGCATTGATGTAACTAAATTTATGTCACCTGTCATCAGTGGGGTCCTTAGTGCTGCCCCACAGTCTTTCTGTTTCCAGTCAGAATAGTTTCTCTACTGTTCTCCAATCTTTATCTACCACATGTCTTCATTCTGATATTCTCTCCTCAATTCATGCAGAAAATAAAAGGCATCAGCTTTTATGCCATGAAATTTACCACTTGTGCCTTGGTTATTGCAATAACTTCCTAAGCACTTCCAGTTTTGTCATATTCCAATCCATTTCCCACGCTGCAGCCAATCTGATCACTTCACTGCCTCGCTGAAAATCCTTCAAACTCATAGGATGAAACGAAAGCTGCCTCATGGGCTGTGCACTCCCCTATAAGACCAGCTCCTGCCAGTCTCTACCAACTTACTTCTTCCTACATCCCTGCTCCTACCATGTGGAACATCAGATCCTGAGCAGCTGCTTGGCCTTCTCTGAACTTCAGGTTCTTCTTCTCATTTTTATGTCTACCTAGAACAGTTTTCACCTTTCCCACCTGCCCAAATTTTATTGACCTCAGCTTTGATGTAGGTTCTTCTCAGAAACCTTTTTTGACACCCTTGTCTGATGCCCTTTCTGTAAGCCTCCTCCAGTTCTGCCCATCTGCATCACAAGACGTAGCAGCAGGTTGCAATCACCTTGTCTGCCTTTCCTGCACTGAGAGAGAAAAAACTATGTCTCTATTTTTTTTTATAAATTTATTCCAAGATCTGAACACAGTCCTGCACACATAGAAACCACTCAGTAGATGCCTACTGCAAGAATAAATATGAGGGCCGGTGAGATAGCTCAGCGGCACAAGCACCTGCCGGCAAGTGTGAAGTCCTGAGGTTGATTCCTGGTACCCACATTAAAAAAAAAAAAAAAAAAAAGAATGAATATGAATAGTCACTGTTAAGGTACTTCTGTGACTTGGGAGGAAAATGAAAGCAGGACAATGAACTTAATGAAACTGCTTATAATTAAGGAAATGTGACTGTGGACCACTGAAATAAACATGTTATTTGAAGCACACTGGCACAGTCTGAATTGGATATATACACATGTAATGAAAATCATGAACTCAAACCAAAGCTGCTATGTTTATAAGCTGTCACCAAATCAGCAGATAATTTTGTACCTTATACCATAAAGAAGCCTACTATTGCAATTGGCTAACATTTATAATTAATATCTTGTAATAAGCCAAAAGCCTTTATTTCCATTTGAATTTCTATGACAAAATTGCTAATAAACCTTTTTCTCAACATGAATAACAATTACATCTCCTCTGGTAAAAGATATGCAAGTATATTTCCCTTCATAAGTGAGAGTTAGAGTCAATGAAAGCAACAACTCTTTATCTCTACAACTCTGTTGCAGTAAAATGGTCATACAGAATTCTTGCAAAACATCATATATTATTTCCTCCTTAAAAATTAGCATCTTTAGTGCCACAATGAATACTGATTTATAGACTCCTTAAATATCCTCTTATAACATATTTAAACGTGAGATAGCTAATATCTCTAAGTAAGAGCATATTAGAACGACATTACCCAAAGCAGCCATAGTAGCTCAGTAGCTTTGCCAGCTAAAAGATGCTTTTTCCTACTGGGATAAAAGTGAATGCAGTATTAGGAAAGGCCTTGATTTCAACTTTTATTAAATGTTAACTGTGACCAAACAGGAGTAATTGAGAGGGATAATTATAATATAAATCATGTTTAATCCCAAACATCTTCACCAACTGCTAGTCGGCCAGTTTGAGGATTTTAACATTTAAATTAATTCCAAATGTGTTTGTTGGTGATATCAGGTTTAATAGTCAGAGAGGAAAGGAGCCCACCCAGGAATGAGTAATGCTGGAGGAAACTGGAGACGGGCCTCTGTGATTTCCATTCACTCTGCACAGGGAAGAGAAAGCTCCCATAAAGTTGATGTGCAAGCTGGAGGCTGGGAACAGAGAAACAGAGCAGGCAGGGTCCTTTAGAGACTGACTCTTACCTTCCTTCCAGTTTTCACATCAGAAGAGGTGAAAAAACAGAAACTTCTGTATCCACACCTTGATTCTGAGTAGGATTATATATCAATGAGATCTCAGCTTTCTATTTAAAACAATAACAACAAGAATCTCAGAAAAATTCCACATGAATAACACAAAACTGTTACCAAAGCATTCTGGGTCCTTAATTTGCTCTTTGCAATGACTGTGCACATGAAGTAAATCTTTCTCCTCCCAGACTATATTATATAGGGAAGTGAGCCAGAGCTATCAATTTCTTATTTTATAGACAAGAAAATGAAGATTTGAGGGGTGTGATGTTTTGTCCAAGACTGTACAATTAGTTAATGTATTAGTTATGATTTTCCAGAGGAACAGAATCAATAGAAAATAGATGTATAATTGTGCAAGGGGATTTATTAGGTGAGCTTACAGAATCAGAGGTCAGAGAGTCCACAGTGGTCATCTGGGGGATTGGAGGTCAGAGAGTCCACAATAGCCATCTTTGGGGTCAGAGGAGGAAGAATGACTGCCTGTGCACTGGAAAGACAGAAGATCCAGTAGCTGCTTAACCTAAGATGAAAGCCACAGGATAAGAGGGATCAAGGATGCAGCACCAGGCCAAGATCAAAGACCTAGAAACTCACTAAAGAAATGGGGACCAATGCCCAAAGCCAACAGCAAAGACTGGAGCTCTTCTAAAATAGGGACATTTCCTTCTCTCCCTCTTCATTCTTGCCACCATATTAGTTGGTATCACCCAAGTCCACGGAGGATCTTCTTCCTTCATTTTGGTGGGCTATGTGTTACTCATCCACCACCACATGAAGAATGGCTTTACTGATCTGGTAGGTGCTTCTTAACTGATCTAAATAGAAATATCATGATTAACAGTCACAGTTAAAGTTGAAGTTAATGCTGGAATTCCAACATGTGTGTAATGGCTTAGATCTAGAGCATCCACCAAAGGCCTAATGTGTTGAGAGATGGGGCTTCTGGAAATGATTTGATCATGGGGACAGTAGAATTGCCTTGCTGTTAGGACATGGGACCTGGTTGGAAGAGAAGGGTCACTGGGGGTGTGCCCTAGAAGAGTATATCCCCTTCCCTGGCTTCTCCCTTCCCTCTCTGCTTCCTGGCTGCTATGCCATAAGCAGCCATCCTCCACCAGACCTTTCCTCAATTCTGTTCCTTCCTTAAAGCCAGCTGACTATGGACTAAAAATATGAGCCAAAATAATCCTTTCCTCCTTTAAAATGTGGGTGTCAGGTATTGTATCCCAGCAAGGAGAAAGTGACTAAGACAGATTTTGGTACTGAAAACAAAGCCATGACTGTGAACATACCTGACTATATGGTTCAGAAGCCATTGGAACTGATTTGAAGCAATTGGGAGCAGGAGTTTGGGAACATCTGGAGATGAAAGGCAGTGAAGTTCTAGAAGACTGTAGGCTGAGCTTCACAGGAGATTCTGGTCAGAGCTTAGAAAACCAGAATACTGATAGAAATAGAACAAGTAAAGACCAGGCTTTGGAGATTTCAGTTGGGAACAGGGATTCCATTGCCATTTGGACTTGAGGCCATGTATATTACACTCTGGCAGAAGATCTGTCTATGTTTGGCTTATGTTCTCAGATTTTACTGGAGACTGAGATTAAGGGAAGTGGACTAATGAATCCAATAGGGAAAATTTCAAGGCAGCCCAACATTCAGACTGTGGCATGAGTACTGCTGGCAGTTTTCAGCCAGGTTTAGATTAAAAATTAGGAAAAAAACCTTATTTTAAGTTTTCCATTAGGCCAGAAAGGAAGCATCTGCAAAGCTGGAGCAAAGCAGAACATGGTTGATGAAAAGATTAGCATTAAAAAGAAACAAAGTACTTTGCATCATAACAATAGTAAAAATGGCTTGCAGGCATCTCAGGAGTCAGCAGAAGCACTCTCTACATGGACTTCAAGGTGTAAAAGTGAAAAACTTTGCTTTGAGAAAAGAGCCCTAGAAAGCCCAGTTCATTCAGGGACAAGAGGAAAGAATTTCTTGGAGTTCAGCCATCTAGCCACTCAGAGACCTCAGCAGCCATGATCTACAGGGGCCCAGCTATGCTTAAACTGGCAATGGACTTTGGTATCATCCACATGGTGCTGGTTTTATGGTCATGCAGAATGCAAGAGGTGTGGGTCAGGGAGGCTTCCATCCAGATTCCAAGGGAAACCTGGGAGGCCAGGCAGTATGCCTCTGAAAGGGCAGTGTGAGAAGCTGGAAGAGTGAAACTTAAAGTGCAGTATAGACCCCACTAAGTTGGAGAATCCAGGAACGTGGAATATCTGCTGAGGAAAGCCAGAAGCAGCAAGCAAGGCCAGCTCAAGAGAGAAGCCATGATAGTAACAACTAGCAATGCTGTAGGGGTGGAGTCACTCAAGTCAGTTGGATTTCACATTTTGGCACAACTTGCTCCAGGTGCTGAATGTATGTCTACAGTGTTTAACTTCCTTTTTGATTTTTACAGGGTCTCACAGCTAGGAGTTTGCCTTTTGTCTCAGAGGAAACTTTGGACTTAGACTTGTCAGCAGTGCTGGAACCGTTAAAAGTTGGGTGGCTCTTAGAGATGGACTAAATGCATTTTACATAAAGAGATGGGTATGACACTTCTGGAGGCCAGGAATGTTATGGTTTAGATCTAAAGTGTTCCCCAGAGGCTTCATGGGTTGAGAAATGGGGCTTCTGGATGGTGATTCCATCATGGGGACACCATAACTGACTTGATGTTTAGGGAAAGGGGTCCAGATGGAGGAGATAGGTCACTGGGGGCATGGCCCGGAATGATGTATCTCCCCCTCCTCCCCCACTCCTCCTTCTCTCATTCTGCCTGTTATGATGTGAGCAGCTGTCCTCTGCCAGGCCCTTCTGTTATTCTGTTTCAGCCACTGAGCCAGTCAACTATGGATTGAAAGCATAAACCAACAAAATCCTCTCTTCTTTTAAGTTGTGAATGTGTGATGTGGCGTCCTAGTGATGAGAAAGTGACAAAGACAGTTTGACTCCTGGTTCAGTCCTTTTTTTAAATACTCTGTAAGCGCAGTGTCTTTTGTCATGAAAATATTACAGGGTCTTATAACTCTGATGATATATTCTGCCAATCACTCAAACAACAGTTTTAAATCATAAAACTCAAAACCTTCCTTATTCTTACTAGTCTTGGTGAAAAAAATAGTAAAAAAAAAAAAATAGTATTATATAACCCATCTTAGTTTTTTCCTGTCTAGAACCAATGGCCATAATAACAAATGTTTCTTACTAAACAACAGACAGCAAATAACAATATATAATTAATACCAAGGTATTAGTCAAATTTTAGTCACAGTGAAGAAACATCAGAGGCTTTATAAACTTTATAAAGAGGAAAGTTCGGTAGTGCATGAATGGTGGAAATCTGTTGTGAGAGGGAAACATTGTTACAGGAAGTAAGTTTCTATTTTTACACAAAAGTTATAGTTCCTAAATCCACTGGGTGATAAGATCTGGCTTCAAGCATTCAAAGAAGAGAAAGTCTAAAAGGGTGGTAGGAAATGAGAAAGAAAAGGACAGAACACAAGCAGTCAGCAAACAGATGCTTGTAGTAGAAAACCAGATGAGGAAGGAAAATGGTGAGACTTTCAGCAGAGTCCTCAATGAATGTGGAATGCATTGCCCAGGAAGGGCAGCAGGTAGAGTCTGATGACCTAAAATTCAATTAAGGGAGGAAGATAAACTTCACTGAAGTAGTGCTAGAAACAGAGAACACACCTATCACATTTTCAGGCCCAAGATAGATGAAGTGTGAGAGAAAAGCAGATGCCCCTTGTTTGTTTGTTGTACTGGGAATTGACTCACAGCTTTCCCTTTGATCTATATCACTAGCTCTTTCTATTTTATTTTATTCTTTTATTTTGATGTCTCTTGAGAGAGAGTATCCATTTTCCAGCTTGGTGATGAAGAAACCAAAGAAGAGGTGAGAGATAGCAGAGTGACAGTTTATAAGGCCATAATGAAAATTTGGGGAGGATAAGATGAGATAGGAAATTGGTCACATTCAGGCATGTGTACAGTAGTGTGGACGATGGTAGATGAATGGTCCGGGAGGTTTGTGCAGGGTTGTCGGTACCTTAGAACAGTGGTTCTCAGCAATGTCTGCACAGGAGAAGCGCCAGTACATTGGTGCTTTCAGCAAGTTATCCATTGCTGGGCTCTACTCTGATCAATTGATTTAGAATGTGGGGGTTGGAGGTTATCATCAATATTTCTTAAAGACCTCGCAATTGATTCTCAGGAAAGCTGAGAGTCAGTGTTTTATAGGGAGACAGGTGAGCATCTGGATTACAGGGACTAATCAGTTTGTGTATATTTATATTTATATTTACATTTATAAATGTGCATGTACATAAGTATGTATGTACTAGCTCTGTTTTCTGAGAAGTCCTAGACACAAATGAATGGTACCGTGTACCAATGAACATATCTAGCACTGAGATCTTTTTTTTTTGTGGGTACCAGGGGGTCGATCTCAGGACCTTGCGTGCCAGCAGGCTCCCGTGCAGCTGAGCGATATCACCGGCCCTTTTTTTCCTTTATGTGGGCATCAGGAGTCGAACTCAGGACCTCACGCTTGCCAGGCAGGCACTTATGCCGCTGAGGTATCTCTCCGGCCCTGAAATCTTTTTTTAATAGATATTATTCTCCATTAGAAAGCAGCAGGGCTAGTTGGAGAAATAACTGATTCTAGGGATAGAGTAGGGGAAAGAACAAGGCTGGGCCATCTTGTGCCAAAACAATACAGTGTTCAGAGAGTGCTAGAGACATAGCACAAGCACCCAGGAGGCAGTGTGAAGGGGCTTTTGCCAGCCAGATCTGAGAAAAGTCACAACAGAATGAAAATGAGACCATTGGATTATATTTCATAGAATACAATGTGAATCCATGAATTCATTCTAAAACAAATGAAGAAAGAGTAGAAGGAAGGGAAGGAGAAAGAGAGAAAGAAGGAGGGAGGGAAGGCAGGTATGTAAGGAGGTAGGCAAGCATTTTCTCATAGCAAATTCTAAATAATACAGTACATGGAGAAAGAATAATGAAATTAAAAAAGCACAATTTTGCAACCATAATTTTTTTTTTGTGGGTACAGGGGATCGACCTCAGGACCTCACGCGCCAGGAGGCTCCCATGCTGCTGAGCGATATCACCGGCCCTTTTTTCGTATGTGTGTTCCGGGAGTCGAACTTGGGCCCTCACGCTTGCCAGGCAGGCGCGTATGCTGCTGAGCCATCTCACCAGCCCTTGCAACCATAATTGTAAACATTGTTTTAGGCAAGAATCATCAGCAGATGCTAAACTTGATGGTCAAAATTATAATAATGGACATTTACAAAGTTTAAAGTATCTTTCTGCATGTTGCTTATATACACAAATAGAAAAATAGCACAAGCCCAGAAACCTGGCAATCATCACTTTAACCAAATGTATTTGCTAAGGCTGCCCTAACAGCATGCCACAAACAGGATGGAAGAGACAGCAGAAACCTTTTGGTCCATCCAGCAGGCTGGAAGTCTGGACCAAAGTGGCAGCAGGGCTTGTTTCTTCTGAGGACTCTGGCTGGGCTTCTACACTCCTGTCTTCTTCCTGAGCCTGCCTTCTGTGATATGTGTCTTAGTTTTATCTTCTCACGAAGACACTAGTTATTCTGGACAGGATCCATTTAAATAGGCTCATTTTAACTTAACTTCTTTTTAATTTTTATTTATTTATTTATTTTTTTTGTGGGTACCGGGGGGTCGACCTCAGGACCTCGCGCGCCAGCAGGCACCCATGCCGCTGAGGGATATCACCGGCCCTTTTTTTCGTATGTGGGATCCGGGAGTTGAACTCGGGCCCTTGTGCTTGCTGGGAAGGCGCTTAAGCCGCTGAGCCATCTCACTGGCCCTAACTTAACTTCTTAAAAGACATTATTTTCAACTACGGCCACACTCTGAGCCAGTGGGAGTTAAGACCTCTCCTTGACATATGAATTTTGGGGGTGGATGAGCATAATTCTACCAAATAACCAATACTTATTTTACCCATTTCCAGCTGCTCACTGTTTTCCTATAAAACACTGAGTTTCAGCTTTCCTGAGAATTAACTGCAAGGGCTTTAAGAAATACTGATGCTAAATTGTCAACTCCCAAATGCTATAATTAGTCAAGATAGAGCTGAGACATGGGTACTTACAGAAAGCTCCAATTTACAAATTATTAATTAATGTCACCAGTAATAAGGCATTTTTATTTTTATTTTTATTTTTTTATTTTATTTTTTTTTTTTGTGGGTACCGGGGGGTCGACCTCAGGACCTCGCGCTTACCGGGTAGGCGCTTACGCCGCTGAGCCATCTCACCGGCCCAAGGCATTTTTAAAATGAGGTATAGTTTACATATAATGCAACTCAATCTTTCAGTATATAATTTTTAATTTTTACATTTTCTAGCATTTTTAATTTATTTGTGATTTACTTTTCTGTCTGGTATGATAGTTCATCTACCTGAAAAAAATTCATTCAATATTTTTATTATACAGTTTAAATGATAATATATTTCTCAGATTTTTGGGCCTAAAAAACTAATTTTTCCTTTATTTTTGATTTTTTACCTGGTATAAAGTCCTATGCTAATTTTTAAAAATAGTTTTCATTTTTCAGCTTTTTAAAGATGTTACAGGATTTGCACAATTTCTGATGAAAAACCCCCTGGAGTTCTTATCTTTGTCTGTCTGTATGTTGTCTCATTTTTCCCTCTGTCTTAATGATATTTTCCGGCTGTCAAGTAATATGTGATAATATATAAAGTTTTTTTTTTGGTTTTGATTGTTGTTTGTTTTATTTTAGTATTTTCAGAAAACTTCTTGAATCTGGTTTGATTTATGTCATTGTTTTTGGAAAAGTCTTGGTTGTCTTTTGAATTGTTTCTTCTATTTTCTGTTGTGTCTTCTGTAGTCATTTGATATTCTCCCACAGCTCTTGAATACTCCTGCACCAGCTCTCTCTCTCTGTCTCTCTCTCACTCTTTCTCTCCCTCTCTCTTTCTCTCCCTCTCTCTCTCTAATATGTGCTCTTTTTTCTTCTATACATTTCCATTTAGGTAGTTTCTATTAATCTGAGTTTTCCATAGCTATGCGTAGGTATTGAGAAGCCTGTAGAAGGTCATCTTTATCCTTACCACTTTAAATTAATATGAATTTATCATTTTCATTTGATCATTCCTTACAGTTTCCATCTCTCTGCTGAAGTTCTACCACTTATTTGTGCACCTTTTCCTTCTTTCCCACAATACCTGTGACACACTAATCAGAATCAGAATTATTTTAGATTCTTTATCTGATGATCCATTAGGAGTCCTGCCTCTGTGTGCAGTTCTGTTGCTTGCTGTCCCTCTCGACAGTGTTGTGTTTGTTTTTAGCCCTTCTTTGGATTAGAAACTTGGGTTAAAAGCTAGACATTCAGTGCAGGACACTCAAACCTGAGGCAGCATTTGTGCCCAGAAATGAATACAGCTATTTGGTGGATGAATAATGTGGGGAGTTCAGCCCACATGGTCAAGGGTTGAGCTAGTCGCCATTTGCACTTGGTTGTGAAAGTCACCCTCGGTGTAATTCTGGCTTCAAACCCATCTAACGTTGCTCCACAGTTCTGGTGAAGCCTCGGCTGCTGGGGGAGGTTTTCAATGTTCCTCTGTCACTTTCAGCTTTATGTCCTCTCTGTGAATTTGTACTTTAGCCAAGGTCACTCTCCGTGGTCTTATCTTTCCATGCAGTAAATTATGGCAGGGCAGGAGGGCATTCTCTGTGGTCTTGGTTTTGCCCTCAGTTTTGGGCAAGGACAGTGTTCCTGGCTGTCAAGGGTAGACTTTGTGGCCCTTCCCTTCCCCTGGTGACAGAGGATTCCTAGTGGCCAGGGGCCAGGATGGTTTTGATCTTCCTGTAAAGATGGGGAGATTTTCTGCCTTCTTCCTCTAGTCTCAGTGGGTCATCACATATGTATTGAGAAAGACAGCATTTGCCAGCCCTCCCTAAATGACTTAGGTTTATTCTCACAAAGGAGATTAGGATCTGGGCAAGTTTCAGTGCTTTTCCTCCTTCTTGCACCAATGACTGCTCCTTCCCCAATCCTGAAGCACAGGGGTCTTTTCAAGGTCTGGTGCCCTGTTCCCCATCTTTCTAATGGACCCCCAGAGAGGTCAACAAAGGTCCTTTCAAAGGCAATTGACTTTATGCTCTCACAGTAGCTCACACTCTGCTTTTAGCCTTTTGGCAAATATTTCAGCTGAACTCTTCTTATTTGCTCTCATGATAACACCACATCTGTTCAAGGCTGTGCCCCAAATATGCCAGGGCTTCTATCCTGTATGTGCTAAAAGGTCTCTGTTTTCCCTTAGATTTCAGAGGAGTTGGTTTCTTACAGCGCAAACTCTGTGACAGGTTCAAGAAAAGTTGTGATTTTGTAGATTATCCATTCTTTCTTCCTATTAGGTTGGGGGCAACACTTTTTCTAGCTTTCTAATCACTAAGTTGAAGCTGATATACTGCTGTATTCTTCTTAACAAAGCTGTGTCCATACTTAAACCTCTCAAACCAGAAAAGTTGAGAATAACAGTGGATGTAGAAATGAAGCAACACATCCCCATTGAATTTGGGAAGTGAATAAATAAGTAGGATTTTACTTGAGTAGATTGATTGTAGAGGCTGACAGGATAAAATTAATGTGGAAAGAACTTTTGACAATAATCCTTTGTAATTTATTGGAATTCCTTTTAAAGTGGTGTTTGGTCAAATTTTGTAAATGTTGCATAGACACTTGGGAAAGTGTATTAATTTTCTAGTGATTAAGTTAAAGTGATTAATTTTATAGATTAAAGTCTGGTTTGTAGTAATTAAGTCCCTATTTAATCTTATTACATTATTTTAAAAAGTAGCTATTTTTATATTCTTCAACTGTCAAAGTAGTTTTATATCTTTGTTTTCCTAATTCTAATACTTCTGATGTTAACTAATTCATATTAATATATAATAGGGATTACATATTAATATAATCCTCAAGGATTTCTATGGTTTTGCTTAGCTCAGCTTACCATTACACAATTTTTATAACATAAAATAATGTTGTAAAACTAATACTATTTTTGCTATCACTTTCTAGATTGTTTTTACTTTAGCACTTATTTTTATAATAATTACATTAATACTTCAACATAAGTTCAGATATCATTATACTTGAAATCTGTTAGGTTTTAAATTCTTTCTTGAGTTCTCACATTTGATTTATGGATTAGTCAGTTCTTTGGGTCCTAGAATAACTTTTTCAGAAAGTATACATGGGTGGAATATTTTTTGAGCCCTTACACATATGAGAATATATTTCTTCTTCCAGAAGTCATAAACTCTTCTTTCATCTATAACCATTTTGTATAACTAGAAGTTAGAGACTTTTAAATAACTTCAGAAACAAAATAATTACTGATGAGAGAAAGGGCTTTGATGAAAACAGCGTCTTTCTGTGTCTAGGAAGTCAGTTCTTCTACAGCAGGAGGTCTATCAAGCTATTTATAGCTCAGCTCGGTATCCTGAGGGTAAGAGCAGTGTTTTTTGTGTTATGCATCTGAATGACTTTTCTATCTTGCTCAGACACTCTATAATTTAGGATATTTCCTCCAAGAAATTTGCATACTTTTGAATGGTTGCATTGAATGATTTTATTAATTATTGGTGGTATTACATGCTTTCTGTCTCATCGTGACTATTTCAATAGGAGGCCAAAGGGAAATAAATCATGTATGAACAGCTAGCCCTAATAAATCTTTAAGGATATTCTTTCATTAAACACATACTTTTGGAATACCTATTTAAAGGCTGCATTACCTTTCAAAAAGTTTATTTAACCATGCTTAAAAGTGTCCTTAATCATATTTAGACATGGATGTTTATATTAGTGAGTTTTTCCATTGCTGGGATAAAATACTCAACACCCATAACTTAAAGGCAGGAACAGCAAGGTAGAAAGTCATGTTGGAGGAAAGCAGCTCAAACCATGGCAGCCAGAAAGCAGAGAGAGAAGGGAGGAGCCAAGGACATGAATACCCCCTTCCAGGTCACACCCCAGTGACCACCTCCAACCAGGCTCCACCTCCTAACAGCACATTCAGCTCAAAGCTCACCTCTGGTGAGTATAAGGGTCACTGAAGAGTACAGCTCCCTCATGATCTACTCATCTTCCCAAACCTCCACCTCCAACACAGGAGACTTTTGGAGGACAATGTAAATCTAAACCATAACAACATTATTATAGATTTTTCACTCATACAATAGTTACCTATTGAGAAATAATTTTAGGGTAAATTCTTCCATGTGGAATTTCCAAGTCAATGGCTTTGATCATTTTAATATCTCTTGATATATAATTCTAAATTACTTTCTCAAGTGGCTGTCCTGTTTTGATTCATAGCAGCAAATTATTGTGAAATTTTAGTTTTTTGCTAGTTTATCAGAGATTTCTCCAACCAGCATGGGCCTGGCTACAGAAAAGTTTAATATAAAAGAAATTATCAAGCATAGAGCCCCTGGTATATTTCAGGCAATAGCATAGAGCCAGGAAGAGGATGACATAAGACTCTAACCAAAAAGTATGGGAGAGAAATTTGGAATCAAGGCAGAGATGAAATTGGAGTGTACTAGAGAAGTAAGAGAAAGGAAATAAATAGTTTAAACTGCTTGGAAGTGAGAGCAGAGAGGCTAAAGAAAACATGGGAGATGAAGAGTCCAAATCAGATGTTGTGATCAGTGGGGCAGAAGATAGATAAATCAGGACAATTTTCTAATGTGAATGAAAAGGACAAAAGCCACTTCACCTTCTTTGATGTCCTCATTAAAAACGCAACTCAGTGCTGGATACTCAGTACATGCCTACGGTCATGCTCCCTGAGCCCAATTCCTGTGTTTGATAATTGAGTCTTCTCCATGTCCAGTGTACAAGGAGAGATTTTCCCTTAAATGCAAACCAGCCAAGCCCTTCGCCCATCTCCTACTGGTCTGTAAGTGTCACAGAATGAGGGAGAAGGTTCAAAATCAGCCATGGACAAAGGTCCAGTATCTCCAGACTGGATATTTAAGTCCTTAAACAAGGGAAGTTTCAGAACACAAAGAAGCATTCTGGGGCTGTTCGAAAGCTCCATTTTTATTTTAAAATGTGATTAGGAGCTGAAGAAACCCATGCTTTGAAATTCTCTTGACTCCAGCATGGACAGCAGCTCTGAGGTATTCAGGGGCTTGATCTAGACAAGGGAGGTGGAGTGGTGAGAACTTTTCGGTAACAGTGGCTCAACTAACATTTTCCAAAAAAAAATTTTTTTTAAGTCCACAGAGTGGCAACTGAGTAGCTCATTATTTCCTGTGAAAAGCCTAGGCTCTGCAGGTCATCTCCACCTTTACTGTTCCCTCTGTGGAACTAGCTTCAAATAGTTCATTCCTAAGTGCTCTGGTTGCTTTGAAAGTCAAAAATCTCTGACTCAGAATGTCTCCATTTATATCTGAAAAGCACCCACAGCTGATCCAAACTACTATAGGAGTTTCTAGAGAAGTCTAACAATTTAGTAAAACAGAGCCTTAAAATTGTGCTTTACCATCCCACTTTCAAAGCATTTTGTGTGTAAGATTTGCTTTAAAAATGTGAAATTCACCAGTGTGATGGCTAACTCTAGACACTATGCCCATGTGATGGAGCCAAGGGATTCCCCGATAATCAGGGGCTACTGTGAGCGTGTCTGGAAGAGAGCTACAGTGGGGTGATGGACTGTGTAAAAGGGATGACCCTTCCCCCTGTAGGTGCTCACATCCCATCCACAGAGCACCTGACTGGACGAAGAAGGAAGAGCACAGCTGTGTTTGCACTCTGCCTGACTATGTGAACTGGCACATTATCTCCTGCCCTCAGCACTCCTCATTCTCAGGACTGCAGATTTAGACTTCAACCTGGCTGTCTGGCTCTCAGGCCTTCAAAGTATACCACAGACTATCCTGTAGCTCTAGCTTGCAGATTGCAAACTGTGGGACTTCTCAGTGGCTCATTAATTTTGTGAGCCCATACCTCCTAATAAATCCCTTTAAATATAAATGAATATATTTGCATAAATAAACACACATACACACATACATATAATCTCCTATTGGAGCTGTTTCTCTGGAGAACTGTGACTAATTCCATGCTGTGAGAAAGACAGTGCATTTTACAGGTGAGTCTAGTAGAAGCTGAGAGGTGAGTGACACCTTCTTCAAGAGCAAAAGCCAGCTAGGAACAAAAGTAGGCATAAGATAGTAGAACTGACCAACTCTTTCATCTATAATCTCACTGAAGATAGGAAGGAATTTAACAAATGAGTATTCAGCATTAAAGAGGAAATGGAATCTCTAAAGGCTTGTGCCAATTGTGCTCCTTTTCCAAAACATTCCCATGTCTTCTACAACAAGCATGTGTCAGGCCCCAAAACCTTTCAGTCCACAACTTCTTTTCTGAGCAGTCTTTTAGACATTCTATTGTGTGAAGCCACCCTTCTTCTGTCTGTTCAGGTGTGCCTTCGTGTTCCCCTTGGATGACTGTAACCTTAGCCCACTCATAGGTGTATTTCATAAGCAGTCTATCTCTAATGTTAAGATCCAAATCCCTAGTCACAGGAGTTGTACACAGCATAGTATGTAAGACAGCACCCTGTTCAGCACCATGGACAGATTCACTTGCTTGCGAGCCTGGGCAAAAGCCACTTCACATGGCAGGATTGGGATCATGTGGGAGAAGCTGCAGGAGAACACTGGGGCTGGGGGGTGGTTCAGAGACTATGGAAACAAACATCTTCACTTCGTAGATGAAAATGTAAGCTTTTGAGTCAGTGGTGGGGTCAGGAGTAAAAGCCAAATCTGCTGTACACCCAGTGTGATGCCCACCTGATGCAAACACCCGCATCATTTCACTGATTCAAGTAGAAGGACGACCCTGGGGACCGTATATCTTGGGCACCACCTGCATCACTGGATGCACAGGGCTGCTGAGCCTGCCTTGGAATGAGTATCCCCTGCTTGCTACCTCTCCATTCTGATGGTGGCCATCTTTGGGGCTGAAGAATCATGATGCTACCATTTTACCAGTGGAGTCGCTGTTACTCTGCTTTAGCTATTTTGCTCATTGCTAAAACAAAATACCCCACACTCCAAGTTAAAGGAAGAAAGGTTTACTTCAGCTTACAGTTTGTGGAGGTTTCAGTCCCTAATTGGCCAGCTCCATGGCAGGGCACAGGGGCATCAAAAGAGCATGCAGGAGGCAACAACACACCTGCAGCAGCAGCAGCAGCAGAAGCAGCAGCAGCCTGCCTCTCCTTTTTTCCCTTCTGGGCTAATCACCTTTATGGTGGTGCCACCCACACCCAGGTTGGGCCTTCCCATTGTCCACACCCAGAACTATGCTAAAACAATCAGTGGACTAATTTAGTAATTGCACACCCTTAATCCCAGCATGACATCCTTAATCCCAGAATCACACACTTAATCACATCATCGCACACCCTAGATCCAGCTGCTTCTGAAAAGCCCCACCTATGACTGTATGAGACTTTGGGGAATCATCTAGATGCAAGCCACAGCATACTCTTTCATGGGGATGACAGTACTACTGACATTGGCATTTTCATTATAGAAAGAAAAGAAAATACACAGCCCCATGGACCTGGTCTACAGAATGAGAAATTGGCTTTTGTAGGGAGATTTGGAAAGGGAACAGAGCCAGTCTCTCCATAGTTTGTTCTGTCTATTATCCTGACGTTCAACTTTGCATTACATTTCAAATCATGCTAAGTCTGCCTCCTCAGTCCGTGATAGGGTCCGGAATAACATTAACCAGGTTGATTTTTAGGCTGTCCTCTCTGTGAAGCCATTAGACATGTGCTCTGCTGGAGCTGGGCCAGTGTGCTTACATTAATATCCACCAGTTACTGTGGGTAGCATTCCTTCCTACAGGTGCTCAGTGCTTAAAAATTTGATCATGGGAAGAAAGCAGAATGCAGATGTATGCCAGTGCATCCTGATGGTGTGGGTTACATCAGCTGGAGGCCTAGAGCTACACTCACCCTGATCTATATCCATATGGTCATAGATAATTTTCTTTCCTATGCCAGCAAGATTATGTGTTTAAAGATCCTTTCTGTGGAAAAAGTGTTGCAAAGCATTGAACATCTCATTTAACACACCACGCCCCAATCATTTCTAATGAACTCAGAGACTTGTTCAATTCTTACCCAACTTCTTGCTTCTGTGAGGAAGATCCTTGGGAAAGATCTAGACAGAGTTCAGAGGCATACTGTGCACACACTTTTAAAAATGCAAGATGAATGAGCTCAGGAAATCCTAGGGTTTTTTTTTTGTTTTTTTTTTTTTTTTGGGGGTACCGGGGGGTCGACCTCAGGACCTCGCGCGCCAACAGGCACCCGTGCCACTGAGCGATATCACCGGCCCCTTTTCCGTATGTGGGATCCGGGAGTCGAACTCGGGCCCTCGCGCTTGCAAGGCAGGCGCTTAAGCCGCTGAGCCATCTCACTGGCCCAAAATCCTAGGTTTGATTAAATGACCTTGCCATTAAGATGTGAAATGTATGTATATATTTGGCATAATTTTTATTAAAAATCTATGATAAATACATGTTTTGTGTTGCTCATCAATTCATATGCAATTTTACCTACTTTTCCAAAGACAATCTTAACGCCTCATTTTCACGAGGAAAGCCTGTTGATTCCGAAGGCAGACAATAATCAGCAAAAGAGACATAGCAATCTTTCCATCTAGCTTGCTCTTCCAGTACTTGCCACTCCATCAAGAGGTAAAGGTCATTTTCCTTCCTCCTATCCTGGGCAAGCTTGCGACTACATCAACATAGAGACCATGGTGGAAGTGACAATGAATGACTTTTAAAACTATTTTCGCACAGGTCATAGAGCATCTCCCTAGCTCTATTTCTTTCTTTCCCATGTTCTTGCCCTTAGAATCAAGTCACCATGTTGTGAAGAGGCTTAAAGCATGAAAAGTGCCTGGGAGTGTTCTGGCTGGAAATCCCACTGAAGATTTCAGGTGAGAGTCAATATCAACCCAATACATGAGTGAACAAATCTTGAGGTGACTCCAGTTCTCATTCTTAGAGCTATTGTGGCTGCTGTGGTATGAAGATGGGCTATCTCTGCTGCACCTTATTCAATGAACAGATCCATTAGGGAAAAAACTGCTCTCATTCTCTTAACCTGCTAAGATGTAGAGTGGTGTGTAAAGCCACAATAGCAACTAGGATGCATCCTGGTATGTGAAGTGGAAAGCTACTATAACAGCCCCTGCATGTGAGAGAGTGGCTCTGGGATCAAGGAAAAGCTAGCAGTGGATGACTTTGAGGAGTCTCTAGTTAAGGCCTGATGGCTCTGACAAAGTTGTCTGTGAGTGCTTAAAATAGTGGGGGAAATGTTGTTGGGAGCTCTAAAAAAAAGGCTCTAAGATGAAATGACAGGAAGTTTAGTAACACTGTCACTACATTCACATTGGAAATAGAAAATTTACCCAATGAGAGTGATGATCTAGCTACAAAGATTTCCAAGCAGAGTATTACAGATAAGTATCAGCTAGCTTCTAGTTGCTTATAGTAAAATGCAAGAGGAAATTGATAAATTGAAGAAATAATTGTCAAATATACAGAAGCAGGACTTACTGGGTTCAAAAAATATAATGGTTTCTTGTTACCAGCTTTTCAATATGGCAAATGATGGTAAAATCAAGAAACAGTGTCTAGGCAAAAGTCAGATCTGGAGCTGTCATGGGGGAAGTCACACATGGGGCTTTCATCTGGACAGAGAACTAACGTTGTAACTGCAGACCTTAGATTACAACCTCAGAAGTATTTAAGATGGTATCTCAAATTTTAAAATAATAAAAGTAATCTTATGATTTAAAAGTAGAGCTAAGACTCTTAAAAATGTCTCAGAAGAGTTTCATAGGAAGCCCAAAGTAGAGACAGAATTGACTTTTGTCTGATGGAGTAAATGTCTATAGAATTTAAGTAGAAGGGACAGACATTGTGAAAAATAAAAAAAGAGCTCTACCAAGTGGGAATAGAAAGGAAGACCTTCAATGGGTAAAGGGCATCTACAAAAATATCCATAGTGTAATGTCATCCTTAAGGGTAAAAAACCAGCTGTTTCCTCATCTAAAAGCAGGAAGAAGCCAAGAATGTCCATTCTCAGCTGGGTGTGCCGGCGTACGCAAGAATTCCCAGCACTCTAGGGGTTTGAGGCAGGAAGCTCTAAAGTTCAGGCCAGCCTGAATAACTTAATCCCTCAGCCAGACTGCACCTCAAAATAAAATGTTTAAAAAGGGCTGAGCTGCAACAGCAGGAAGGTCTGGGGTTCAATAAGCTTTCCTTCTGAAATCAGGAACAAGACAAGGATATCCTGCATCCCCAACACCTGTTCAACATAGTATTTGAAACACTAGCAAGAGCAACTACTCAAGAAAAAGAAATAAATGGGATATGTATAGGAAAAGAAGAAATCAAATTATCATCATTTGCAGATGACATGGCCCTCTACATAGAAAAATCCCACAAAATCCCCCAAAAGCCTCTCAAATTAATAACCAAATTCAGTAATGTATCTGGATACACAATCAACACGCAGAAATCAACAGCATTCCTTTACACTAATAATAAACCCACTGAGAATGAAATTAGGGAAAAATACTATTCACAATAGCATCACGAAAAAGTACTCTAGAATTAACCTAACCAAGGAAGTGAAATACCTCTACAATGAAAATTACAGTACCCTGAAAAAGGAAATTGAAGAGCATATCAGAAAATGGAAAGATATTCCCTGTTCCTGGATAGGCAAAAACAATATATTCAAAATGGCCATAGTCCCAAAATTGATATACAGATTTAATGTAACACAATTAAAATTCCAACAGCATTCTTCACAGAACTGGAGAAAACAACACAAAAATTCATATGTAACCAGAAGAGATCCAGAATAGCAAAAGCAATCCTGGGTAAAAAGAGCAAAGCTCATAGTTATAAGTTACATTACAAAGGTGGTGTGATAAAAACAGCATGGTCCTGACACAAATACTGACAAGAGGATCAATGGAACAGAATAGAGGATGCAGAAACAACACCAAGTGCATTCAGCTATTTGATCTTTATAAAGGGAACGAAACACTCACTGGAGGAAAGATAAGCTCTTTAATACATAGTGATGGGAAAACTGGCTATCCACATGCAGAAAATGGAATTTAGACCCATATCTGTCACCACGTTCTAAACTAAAATCAAAATGGATCAAAGAACTGAATGTTGACTAAACCAGAAATCCTTACCTGCAAGATAGGTACAACTCTTGAAGTCATAGGCACGAGTAAGGACTTTCTGAATAGGACGCCAGTTATGCAGTTAGCTCCAAGAATCATTAAATGGGATTAAATTAGAAAGCATCTGCACAGCAAAAGAAAACAACCAACAGAGTGAAGAGACAACCTACAGAATGGGAAAAAAATTGCCAGTGATTCCTCAAGCAGAGGACTCGTATCTAGAATACATAAAGAACTCAAAAAATTAGACGTTCCAAAATAAAATACTCAATCAAAAAATGGACAAGAAAATGAAGAGACACTTCTCAGAAGAAGTACAATTGGCCAATAAATACATGGAGAAATGTTCAACATTGCTGGCCATTAGAAAAATGCAAATTAAAACAACAATGAGATCCCATCTTACCCCAGAGAGAATGGCCATCAAGAACTCAAACAAAAATGCAGGTGAGGCTGTGAGGAAAAGGAACCCTTCTGCACTGTTAGAGGGAATGTAAATTGGTAAAACCACTGTGGAACTCAATACAGAGATTCCTCAAAAAACTAAAACTAAAAATTCCTTTTGACCCAGCTATTCCCCTTCTAGGTATCTTTCTGAAAGAGTTAAAGACATCATTTTACAGTGATACATATTCATAGCAGCATAATTTATAATAGCTAAATCTTAAAAGTACCCAATATGTCCATCAGCAGATGAATGGATAAAGAAAGTGGGGTATTTATACACAGTGGAGTACTACTCCACCATAAAGAAAGATAAACTTGAGTTATTTGTAGGAAAATAGATGCACTTTGAGACTGTAATATTAAATGAAAGAAATCAGACACACAAGCTGAAATATCTCATGATTTCTCTTATATGAGAAATCTAGAGTAAAAATAAACTGAAAAATAAAAGATATATAATACAAAGTAGGGAGACAGATCATTCTCAAAGGGGCCAGGGATCAAGAGATGGAGGGAGGGAAGAGATAAAGAGTGAAAAAAGGAATTGGGATGTGTTATGTACATGGACCAACTCCACACAAGGAATGTAAGTATTATGTACTCCACCTGTGTATTAATAAACTACAATGAAAAAGTGTAAAAAAAAAAGTAAAAGAATTGAAAACAAAAAGCACCCCGTACAGGGGGGAAAAAGTTCATTGTTACCATCGTTATTTGACACTGTTCTAGTGTCTCTAGCCACAAAGAAGAGGAAGAGCAAAAAATGAAAAGGCATCTAGACTAAATATAAATAAATAAACCTGGGACCGGTGAGATGGCTCAGCAGCGTAAGCGCCTGCCAGGCAAGCGCGAGGGCCCGAGTTTGACTCCCGAAACCCACATACGGAAAAAGGGCCGGTGATATTGCTCAGCGGCATGGGCGCCTGCTGGCGCGCGAGGTCCTGAGGTCGACCCCCAGTACCCACAAAAAAATAAAAAAATAAAAAAATAAATAAACCTATCTCCATTTGAAGAGGGCTTGATTTGATATATAGAAAAACCTCATGAATAGACACAGCTGCTTAGAACTAATAAGCAAATTAAGAATATAAATTAATACACAGAAGTGTTTCTGTACACTAGCATTGAATAATCTAAAAATGCAGTTAAGAATGAAAATCCATTACAGTAGAAGGTAGGGTGATGTTTTTCAGAAAGTGCAAATCTCCTACTCTAAAAAATACAAAACACGATCATAAAATAAATAGAAATACATCATATACTTGTGGATTCAAAATTCTTCATATCACTTAGACAGTGATATGCCCTAGTTGATTTAAAGATTCAATATAATATCTGAAAAAATCCCAGCTGTTTTATTCTGATGAAATCAATAAAAGATTCCGAAATTCACATAGAAGTTCAAAGGACCAAGAATAGTCAAAATGGTTTGGAAAATGAAAATAAAAGATGCTGTATTCACATTTTCCAATTTCAAACTTACCATAAAGATACATTACTTGCAATACTGTTCTGGTACAAGGACTTACAGATCAGGAATTTGAAGGTTCAGACATAAAGCCTTTACATGTAAAGTCAAATGATTTGTGAAAGAAATACCAGGAAAAGTCAATAAAAAACAACACTCTTTTTAACAAATTGGTGTTGGAACGACTGGATATTCATGTATAAAAATATACCATACAAAAAAAATCAACTTAAAATGGAACTTGGGCCTACATTTAGGAGCTAAAAATACAATAAAACTCCTAGGGAAAACATAGAAGTAAATCTTTAAGAAATGGTTTCATGGTTAGGGTACCAAAAGCAAAATTGACAAAATAAAAAATGTTAATGAATTGGATTTTACTAAAATTAAAATATTTAGTGCTGAAAACAATGTCTTCAAGAAAGCATAGGCAACACATAAAATTAGAGAATATATTTGTAAGCCATATACCTGACAAGGGACTTGTATCCAAGATATATTAAAAATATATATAACTAAACTATTAAAAGATAACTCAATTTAAAAATGGGCAAAGTGTTTGAATAGACATTTCTCCAAAGAATGTACACAAATAATTAAAAAGCAAAGAAACATATGATCAAAAACATTAGCCATTAGAGAATGCAAACCAATACCACAAGGTACTGTACAACATCCAGCTGGATGGCTATAATTAGAAAGACAAATAGTAATAAGTGTTGAAGAGGTTACCAAGAAATAACAACCATCATATAATGCTGATGGCATGTGAAATACGCAGCTGCTTCGGAAAACATTTTGACAATTCCTCAAAGTGTCAAAGGTGGAGTTACCATAAGACTCAGCAATTCTATTCTTTGGTATATAAATAAGAATATACTTCTATTTAAAAGTTTACAAAATACTCATAGTCACATTATTCATAATGACCAAAAGGTTAAAATAACCCAAATGTCTAATGACATGAATGGATAAACAAATGTGGCACATCAGTCTAAAGGAAACTTTTTTGGTAATAAAAATATTGAAATACTGATACATATTGGTACCTTGATAAACTGTGTAAACAATATATTAAGCAACAGAAACCACACACAGAAGATTACATGCTGTATACTTTCATTTGTATAAAATGTCCAGAAAAGGTTAATTTATAGATACAGAAAGATCATTGGTCAGCTAGGGGTAAGAGGATTTAGGGGAGGGAATAGGTGGTCAGTGCTAAGGGATATGGGGCTTCTGTTTGCAGTGATCAAAGTTTTTTTTTTTTTTTTAATTAGGTTGTGCAAAAATTGCACAAATCTTTGAATATATAAAAACACTGAATTATTTACTTCAATTATGGTATGTGAGCTATATCTCAATAAAACTTCTTTTTTGAAAAACAAAAACTGAAGATGTCAGGTTATGAAAGACAAGGTAAAGCTCAAAAATTATCACATATTGGAGGAGACTGAAGGGAAAGGACTCAGTGCAATGTACCATCCTGGACTGGATTTGGAACTTCAGGACATTAATGGGAATACTGAGGAATCTAAATAAAGTCTCTAGCTTATGGTTAAAAAATAAAACAAAAGAGGACATTGACTTCTTGAACTACTTCAGGCAAGAACCAGGCATTTCTTATAGAAAAAAGAGGGATTATACAGAAGGCAGAACCTAGAACAACTGTGAAATATTCCACGGAGGTAGGCCGGAGCCCTGACTGGCAAGGATTTCACATTTGCTCCAAATCAGTGCACGCTAGGCTCTCCAAGCTGTCCCACTTTAGGAATGGGTGATCCAATGTGAGTTTCTTGTGCTTGACACAAAATTTAGAATATTTATGTAGGGTTCAGATAACTCAGGTGTTTAGTTCCTGGGTCTTTGTGTGGAGAAGACTTCAACAGAAGCCTTCATACTTGAGGATCACGCCCAAAGAGCCTTCTCTACTCCTAGGGCTGACTCAGCAAGCAAGATCCTGGACCTGGAACCTGGAAATGACACAGAAATGGAATGAGACTTTGGAAGCTCTGGGAGGAGGGCTGAGTATTTTCCATGTGGGAGGTAGAAGAATTAGGCCCAATGTCAGCATTTTTTTTTACTTAAATAGCTGCCTTCTATATCCGTCTAGAACATTGCCATTCCCCATGGAGATGGATCCTGTTTTCCCCACCTCCTGAGCCTGTGCAGACCTGTGACAGCTCTGATGAAAAGAGTGGGATAGAAGTGATAAATGTGCTAATTTAGAGATGACATGGCATCTGCCTGTCTTTCCTTCTCATCATTCTTCACCCTTGGAACCCAGGCACTGTGCTGTAAGAAGGCTACATGGAGAGCCCATGTGTAGGTACCGCCCCTCTCCAAACCCAGCATCCACTGTCAGATGTTTGTTCGAAGGAGGGATGATTCCAGGGACCACCCTTAGAGCTGCCTCTGTGCGTGCTGAGTGGAGCAGAAATGTGCTGTCCTTGCCAAGCCTAGACTCCAATAAGTGATGTTTTATTTGATATTGATAATAAATAGCTTCCCTTGAATAAAATAACTGACATCATTGTTTTAAGCCATTAATTTTGGGGAGTTGTTTGTATACTGCAATGCTGGGATGTTACACCGTTATACTGAGAACAATCCCACTGGTACGTATTTCTCAACCTAGCATATGGCACTAAACGCTATTTGAAAAAGTTTAATTACAGCCTACTTACAAAAATACATAGGCCTCGAATTTTCCACGAACACAGTGAGCTTTGGCAATTTTACATATCCCTGTAACCACATCTTAGAATTAGAACTAGAACATTTCTATTGCCAGAGAAAATGTCCACTTACCTTCTTGGTGGTGAGCATAGACAACTCTTAGTGGTTCCCAGAGTCAATTGTGCACACCCATTCGGAGCTCCTCATGCAGGAGTCATCATGTTGGGGGTGAGAAATATGAAGTGAGAAGTAGTCATGGTAAGAAAATCAGCAAGTGGTAAAATCAGGACTCTTATCCTCTTCACCTGTAGCAAACACTTCTCCTGCTCTTGGCCAGCCAATTTCTCCATTCTCCAGAGACAAACATTTTTCCATGTCCCTCAGTTACAGTCAGTTTCCCTTATTCTGGGATTGCTTACAATGGGCTCGTACAGTGTACGTTATTCTGTATCTGCTCTCTTTCATTTAAAAATAATATTTGGAACTTGAACCACCTTGTGTATCAGTAGTCACTCCTTTTGAACTTGTGATTGAATAGTTCATTGTATGAACACACGACAATTTCATTATCTTTTGTTAATTGACACTTGAGTTGCTTTCAGTATTGGGCTATTATGCTCAAGAGCTTTACAATGTTATACCTGTCTTCCTGTGGACACGTTTTCAGTTCTCTTGAGTAAATATCCAGGAGGGGATTGCTGCGTGGTAACACAAATGGATGTTTAAAATTCTAAGGAAAAAAGAAACTGTTAACCAGTGTGGTTGTAACATTTTATTCTGCCATGAGCAATGTCTTAAGAGTTCCATTTTGGAAGCTGTTGTCCCACACACTTCCCCAAGTTTGGTCTTATTGGCATTTTGTATTTTAAATGTACTGGTGGACACATGGTGTCCCATTTTAGTTTCATTTTGTACATCCCTGATAACTAAAGATATTGAGCCCCTTTTCATAGGATCAGTGCGTTCAACACTTGGAATGTGTTGTTTTAAACACTTTGCCTGCTATTGATTGGTTTATTTTTATTCATTTGTAATAGATTATGGATAATCATACATTCTTTGTGTACGTACCTTGTCCTATCTCTCCATCTAGTCATCTATTCATCCATCCCTCCCTCCATCCACCCATACTCAGTCTATCCATATTCTTTCAAATCTATGACTTACCCACTTCTTTTTGGTTTTGACTCCCCCTAGGTCACAAAGATATTCGTTATGTTTTCTTCTAGAAGTTTACAGTTTTAGTCAATTTTAGAATTTGTCATTTGTTTTAAATTAATGCTAGTGTTTAAGATAAACAAAATGAAGTTCGAGCATTTTTTTATCCATACCTTTATAAAGATGTTACAGCACCATTTGAAATTGACTTATGAGTATGAAAACTTTCCCTTCCTCCATTGAATTGACAAGGTAACTGGGGTGAAAATCAAATGACTGTGTGTAAGTAGCTCTAGTTTGGATCATCTTAATTTGTTCTATTGATTTGTTTATGTCTTTGTAGAACTATACTCCACATGTTTATTGGAACTTTATAATTTTCTCAAAGTCAGGTAATATGAGTCTTGTAGGTTTCTTCTTATTGTTCATGATTGCTTTTAGATAAAAGCAATAAATTATAAAAATAGCTTGTCAGTTTCTTCAAAAAAGCCTGCTGTTTTTTATTCAGATTGTGTTAAATCTGTAGATAAATATGTGGCGAATACTCCACAATATTGAGTCTTTCAAATATGGTATATCTCTCAATTTATTTCTACCTTTACATTTTTCTCAGCAATGCTTTTAATTTTCAGTGAAGATTCATTTACATGTTTCCATGTGAATTGTTTTGTTTATTTTTTAGTTTATGATTTTCATAGGCTATTGTAAATGGTATGGTCTCGTGTTCTCTCAGATTGCAAGAAGGAAAGTTTAACATTTTACCACCAAGAATGATGCTAGATAGATGTGTTTTCTGGGCATGCTTTAACAGACTGAGAAATTTCTTTTCTATTCCTAGGTTATTTTAAGTTTTTATTGTAAGTGCAGATTGAATTGTGCCAAATGTTTTACTCTGCAACTACTAAGATGTATGATTTTTATTGTCTGCTATTTGAATATTATGTATTGCATTATTTTTTCTGTTACATTAATTTATAAGCCCCACTTGATCAGAAGTAATTGTCTTTTTATTTACTTTTGGATGATATTGGCTAGTATTTTTTAAGATTTTTGTTTTGTTTTGTTTTGCGCACGGGGTTGGAATTGTTCCTTCTCCATTTCTTGATTTTATATAACATTGGTATTATCTCTTTTTTAAATGATTGAATTTCCTCCGTGGCAACATTTTTTTTATTACAAATTCAACTATTTTAATAGATGTAATGCTACTTAAATTATTCGTTTCTTTTTTCCAATTTAATATTTTCATGGGACTTGTGCATTTCATTTGTTATAGAATTTATTGACACAAAATTCCACCTAATATCACATTATTTTATTAACTGTTTAGGCTTGCTAGTGGTATCTTCCTAATATTTGTAATTTGTGTTTGGTTCCTTTTATTTTTCGTAAGTCTTTTCATAGGTCTTTTGTTTATTAGAGGTAGGGGCTGGCTCTGTAGTTGAGGCAGAACTTGAACTCAGAAGTTTTCAAGTTTTTAATCTCTCAAATGGACAAACTTGAATATATTGACTGTATTTTTCTTCTTTAGAATTTCATGTAAAAGGAATCATGTAGTATGTATTCTTTCTGTCTATTTTTCAGGAAGTGTAATGATTATTAGATTCGTCCATGCTGTTTCCTTTCTACCTCTCAGTAGTATTTCATTGCACAGGTGTACCACAGGTGAAGGACAGCTGCGTCTTTTCCAGTTAGTGCCTATTATGAATATAGTCACTGTGAAATCGGAATAGAAATTTTTGTGTAGACACATTTTTATTTCTTTGTGGATATGCCTAAGGATGCAATTGCTGAGTTTTGTGGTTTTGTATATATAGGCTTTAAGAAACTCATATTTCCACAAGTAATTATACTAGTATATATTCTAACAAGTATTGTTTAACCTTTAAAGAAACTATAAAACCGTCATTCAAGTGACTGTATTATTTAACAACTCATCAGAAGTAAATGAAGTTTCTATTCACTCAATGTTCACACCAAAACCAGTATGATCAATCTTTTAATTTAGGCATTCTACAAAGAATATAAGACATCTCATTTTCAATTTCATGTCCTATAACCATTAACAATAGTGAACATTTTTGCCATTTGTATTTATTTCCCATTTGTATAACTTTTGGGGGGAAATGTCTGTTCAAATCTTTTGCCTGTTCTTCAGTTATATTTTATTTTTATGTGTTTTAATCTTATAATTACTGAGTTGTAAGAGTTCTTAATATGTTCTGTAACTAGATATTATTCCTGATTCAAATAAATATTTTCAAAATACTTTCTCCCAGACTTGAGATTTGCCTTTTAAGTTCAGTAACAGTGACTTCAAGAGAAGTATGTGCAATTTTGATGAATTCTGGTGTATTGAAATTTTCTTTATTAGTTCATGCTTCTAGAGTCTTGCTTAAAAAATACTTGCCACAAAATCACTAAGATTTTCTCCTGATATCTTCAAGCAGATATATATTTTTAGCTCTCACATTCAATTGGTCAGCTGAAGCTCTTTATTGTAGATTATGGTAGATAAGATTGAAACTCCTCTGTATGGCTATCTAGTTGTTCCAGCGCCATATTTTGGAGACAGTATGTTTTCTCCATTGGATTGCTTTAGCACCTTTGTTGCAAACCACTGGACTACATATGTATGGATTCATTGCTTGATTCTCTATTCCACTGACAAACATATTTGTTCTATTGATGATTGTAGCACATTTTTGCAAAACCACATAATCAATTACTATAACTTTAAGTAAGCATTAATATCATGTTTTCCTAATTATTTTAAAGCTATTTTTATCTTTTAAAATTGCTTTGCTAATCTAGCTTATTACTTTTCTTTTTTTTTTTTTTTTTTTTTTTTTTTTGTGGGTACCGGGGGGACGACCTCAGGACCTCACGCACCAACAGGCACCTGTGCCGCTGAGCGATATCACCGGCCCCTTTTTCGTATGTGGGTTCCGGGAGTCGAACTCGGGCCTTCGCGCTTGCAAGGCAGGCGCTTAAGCCGCTGAGCCGTCTCACCGGCCCTAGCTTATTACTTTTCCAACTTAGATAATTTTATTTTTTATTTCTAGAGGAAAAAAAAATGTCTGCTGCTGATTTTGCCTGGGATTGCCTCGAATCTATAAATTTATTTGGGGGAACTAATATCTCAAACATATTTACTCCTCTATGAATTTGATATATGGATTTATTTAATCTTTAATTTCTTTCAACAATGTTTTATGGTTTTCAGAGTAATAAATATTACATGTCTGCTGTCATATTTACCTAAGTATTTTTATATATTGATTTAATATTCCCCACTGTTGCTAACATCACTTTTTGGTTCTGGTAGCTTTTTTATTTTGTATATCCCATAGGATTTTCTACATAGATGAATATTGGTTAAAGTAATGATAGTTCCTTCATTTTTGTTCTGGATATCTTTTATTTCCTTTAATTTCATGGGCATGTACTTTAGTATAATGTTGAAAAGTCTTGATGAATATGGCTGTCTTTTTCTTTTTCCTACTGTGAAATGAAGCATTTAATCTTCTATGATGATATACGAGGTTAGCTATTGGTTTTTTTCATAAAAGTCTTTTATTATGTTGAGAAATTTCTTTTCTTTTCCTAATTTCCTGAGTGTTTTTATCAGGAAGGGATGATAGATTTTGTCAAATTCTTTTTTTCTTCAGTATACAGATGATCACTTTTTATGTTTATTTTGTAAAGATGATGAATTATATGAATTGATTTTTAACATTCAACCAACATTGGATTCAAAAGATAAAGCTTACCTGGCAAGGGTTTATTATCCTTTTAAATATCGTGCAGCTGCTCCTCAACTTTTGATGAGGCTATGTTCTGACAAACTCATCATACATTGGAAATATTGTCAAATATGCACTTAGTACACCAAACACTAAAGCCAAAGTTCAGTACCACAGTACCCCATGGAGAACCAGCTGTTTACCCTCCTGACTGGGTGTTGAGTGGGAAACCCTGCTCAGCATCACATTGCTAGCTTGAGAAAAGATCAAAATCCAACATTTTTTTTTTGTGTGTGGGTACCGGGGGATCGACCTCAGGACCTTGCGCTCCAGCAGGCGCCCGTGCCGCTGAGCGATATCACCGGCCCCTTTTTCGTATGTGGGATCCGGGAGTCGAACTCGGGCCCTCGCGCTTGCCGGGCAGGCGCTTAAGCCGCTGAGCCATCTCACCGGCCCAAAATCCAACATTTTATGTAAAATTTCTTTCTGTATGTGTATTGCCTTTGCACCTAAATCTTAAAGTAAGAGAAATTGTAAGTTAAGCCATCGTAATTTGGAGACCATTTCTACTTTTGTGTTCTGATTTTTATGTCAGTGTGCACTGGTTTAGTGCTCCTTTTTCCTTAAATGTTTGATAAAATTCCCTGGTGAATCTGCCTGACCCTGCAGTTTTCCTGGTGAAAAGTGGAAGGGTTTTTAATGATCTATTCAATGTCTTTAATATAGGACCATTTTGGTCACTTAATTTGTCTTGAGAGTAATTCTCCTTTTTCTTCAGGGGATATGTTCCAAGACCCCCGGTGGGTGCTTGAGATCACAGAGGTACCTAACTGTGTGGTGTGTGTGTGTGTGTGTGTGTGTGTGTATTACGATACATAAAACTATGACAAAGTTTGGTGTATGAATCAGGCTCAGTAAGACATTAACAATGACTAATAATAAAATGAAACAGTTACTCTCCCTCTCCCTCTCCCTCTCTCTCTGTCTCTCTCTCAGTCCCTCCTGTTGCAGGGAGAGTGATGTACACAGTATGGATTTGCTAAACACAGGGATGATTTGGAGGAACAGAGCAAGATGGTAGGGGACCTTATCACACTACCTAAAACAGCAACTTAAAACTTATGAATTGTTTATTTCTAAATCTTCCATTAATATTTTCCGACTGTGTTGGGATATAGGTAACTGAACCTTCAGAAAACCAAACAGTGAATAAGTGGGGACTACAATTTATTTATTTTATTTAAGTTGCCAGATTTATTGGCATAAAATTCTTTTTTGTGTGTGTGGGTATCAGGAGTCGAACTCAGGACCTCGTGCTTGGCAGGCAGGCACTTATGAGCTATCTCACCAGCCCAAAATTCTTTATAATATTCCCTTGTTACCAGTTGCCATTTTAGGATCTGTAATGATGCTCTGTCTCTTCTGTAGCTAATCTTTCCCCCACTCTCCCCTAATCAATCTAGTTACAGGTTTACCATTTTTATTGATCCTCTCGAAGTGACAGTTTTAATTTTTTTCTATTTTTAATTTCATAGATCTCTGCTTTTCATTGTTTGCTTTCTTCTGTTTACTTTGGGTTCGTTTTGTCCTGCTTTTCGTAGTTTCTTGATGACAGAATTTAAAACATGTTCTAAATATCAAATGTGAACATTTAGTACTGTTTTTTCTTTCATCACAACTTCAGCAGCACCCTAAAAATTTTTATATAACTATACATAACTTATATTGCTTTACCTTAATGCAGATCTTTGCAGTAATAACTAATTTTAGATTTTTATAAGTGAAAACTTTAGATTTTTCTTCCTAATTGTAAAATATTTATTTTTGGCAGAAAGATAAGTTGGCAATATTTTCTTCCAGTACTTCAAAGATGTGGCCCCACTGCCTTCTCTCCTGCACTGTAACTGATAGGATTAGTCATTTCATCCTACTGTAATTCTTCCAGGTACATGTGTCACACCTATGTTCTCCTTATCACCGGTATTTCACTATTTGATTCCCTTTATCACCAGTATTTCACTATGAGGATAGATTTCTTCATGATTCTTGTGCTCGTGCTTTGCTAGCCTTCTTAGATTTTCGGGTTTATATTTTTTCATCAAATTTGGAAAAATGTTGGCCATTATTTCTTCAAATATTGTTTCTGAAGCCCTTGTCTACTCTTAAGCTATTCCAATTAGATACAGAGGCCACTTAATGTTGTACCTTGGATCATTGACACTCTATTCTCCCTATTTTAAATGTTTTTTTAAATTGCTTTTAATCTTGTATGGTATCTATTGGTATGCCTTCAAGTTTACCAGTCTTTTATTCTGCATTGTGTAATTCACTATGAATACCATCCAGTGTATTTTGCATTTTGGATGTTTTATTTTTATCTTCTGAAATAGATTTGCTTATTTTTTATATCTTCCTTGTTGCTACGTAACATGATTAACACTTTGGTGCTTTCTTGAATATATAAATTGTATTATAAAAACTATTTTAATATCCTTGCTTATTGATTTCATCATTTGCATCACTTTTGTCTTTCTATTTATTGTTTTTTCTCCTCCCTATGAATTACATTTTTTTGTATGTCTTAGTAGTTTTAAATTTTTCTTTCTAATTGTAGTGTTTTATCTTTTTGAATACCTTACTGAATTTTTATAGACATTCTTAAGCTTTTATTCTGTGATCAGTCAATTAACCCAAGACCAGTTTATAAGTTTGTTAGCAAATAGCAGAGAAGTCTTTAAGGCAACAACCTTCAAGCTTTCTGGAAGCAGGGACCAGTTTTGAGGAGGAAAATTTTTTTCATGAACGGGGTGTGGTTTTGGATTTGATTCTCGTAAGGAGCACAGAGCCTAGATCCCTCACACATGCAGTTTGTGGAAGGGCTCACATTCCCATGAGGATCTAGTGACAGGGGCAGAGGTCAGGTGGTGGTGACGCCTGTGACGGGGACCTGCTGTAAATACGAACAGATGAAGCGTGGCTTGCTGGCCTGCCATTCTCCTTCTGCTGTTGGACTGGTTCCTAATCGTCCACAGACCAGTGTCTTCCTATGGCCTGGATGTGGAGGACGCCTGCACTAAGGTTAATTTTGTTGCACTGCTGAGGTGATCCCCTTCTGGGTATTCTATCACCACCACTGAGGTCTTTCCTGTCTGGACAGCGGTGACACAAACGGGCCTGGCTCTTTGTGAATTACAGAGAAGGGTGCCTCCGCCTTTCCAGCTGACCCCAGCCTGCTTCTCTGCAGAGCCTTGACAAGGCACTCAATTTTTTCACACACGTGTGCTAGCCATGACTTAGCTGACACTAAGGGAACCTCGGCAGATCCATTTGGTAATTTTCACAGTGCCCATCTCTCTGGTGGAATTCTCCTCTAAGTATATGCTTGACTTCTCTCAGAGGTACTCAACTACTGTCTTAGATCATTAGCATATTTGTCACATGAATTTTAAGAATCTTTCTGTAATTTCAGTATCTGTATAATCTCACTATCTCTATGTCTACTTTTATTGACTGTTCTTCTCTTGAATCAGGAGTTTTGTTTTCTTTCCTCTTAACCGTTCTTTTGGCAGTGCTGGAGATCAAATCCAGGGCTTTGCATGTGCTAGACAATCACTCTACTAATGAGTTACTCTCTATCTCTCATCTTCTGTTATGGTTTAAATCTAAATGTCCCCCAAAATCTCACATGCATTCATGAGCAGGGCTTTTAGAAGGTGACTCCATTATTTGGGGTGTATAGCTGACTTGCTGTTAGGAGGCAGGGTATGGTTAGAAGTGGTAGATCACTGCGGGTTTGGCTGGAAGGGTGTATCCCCTTCCCAGCTCCTCCTTCGACATCTCTCTGCTTCCCTGTCTCCGTGCCATGCACGAGCAGCTACCTCTGCTGTGCTCCTCTGCCATGCCATCCTGTCTTGGAGCCTGCTGGTCATGAACCGAAATGTGAGCCAAAATAAACCTTTCCATTCCTAAGCTGTGGGTGTCAGGTATCTTGTCTCAGCAAGGAGAAAGTGACTAAGGCATATTCTTTCCACTTTGTGCATTTTTTAAAGTTGCATGTGTGATTTATAAATAAAAGAACATTAGAGATTGAACAAATACGACTTCCCAAATTGGGTAGATTGTTCTTCATCAGACTCTGGTTTGTGGGTATTAAATTAATTTAATCTCTAGTTGATCTGTCTATGAACAATTTAGATTCAGTTTACCACTTTCTTCAAATAATTTTAGGGCAGGATCAGGATTTTTCTTTCCCCAAGTGTTAAGCTCTGTCCCTCAGGAAACCTCCTCTACCATTTTAGGCTGTGCAGTTAACTGCTAGCTCTCGGAAAGATGCAGAATCTCTTTACAGGAAACTGCTTTGCTTTCTCGGGTCACTAGGGAGTTCTGTGTGCTCTCCTGTCCTGCCCTCAGGTCTCTGCTCCTTGGAAGATCCATTTCACTCAGCTGCCATGACACTAGTCTCTGGAGGGCAGCTGTCATACACACTGTCTAGGGTCAGAATGTCTTGGTGGAATCTTGGATCTCCTTTCACAACCGCAATGTTATAAAAGTTGTAGTAATATTCCTAGGGATGACATTTATGCCTAAAAGAAATCTCCATACTCAATGAAAGCTCCAGGGTAATAGGTAAGTTGGCTGGTTTTTCCCCATTTCTTGTTGATTTTTCCTCATTCCACTGTTCTGCCAGAAACAAGAGCACCCATGGGTTTCTTCTTTCTTAGGAATTGCTTAGCACTTTCTGCAATGTAGATTTCTTTGTATTCGTCTTTCTCTGATGGACCTGAAAAACTAAGGCCTATCTGGCTTGTTCTCATTATTAAGTCTCCTGACCCCTTTCACCAGGGATGAAATCTATTGTGGGACTCTGTTTCTAGGGAAAGATCATCACTTTCTGAAGATTCATTTGAATTTTCAGACCCATAGTGTGCTGAAACATATATACACACAAACTATGATTTTGTTGCATACTTGGCTTGTTCTCTTTATTAAGGTGGGTGACAGTCTCTTGGAATTCTTAGCATACTATCCAGAAATTGTATCATTTGCCTTTTAAATGTCTAAATATATTTTTTCTTACCTCAAATTAACACCTCTTGAAGGTAAACAATATAATTTTTAATTTTTAAAATTTTCCACAAAGCCTAGCTGTTACAGTACTTGATACCAAATTGTGACCATTAATTGTGATATGTCAACTTGATTTGAGTAAGAATCACCTAGAGATTAGTAAAGCACAGCTCCGGGTGTGTCTATGAATGATTGACATGCAGGCCAGCAAACTGAGGGGGGAAGCCCCACCCCACATGTGGGTGGCCAACCAATAGCTTGTAGCCTGTATGCACAAAAAAGGAAAGAAGAAGGAAGTGTTCCCATTTCTGAAGAGCTCCAGTCTTTGCCATAGTCTTTGGAAATGGTCTCTTTCTTCAGCCTTTGAACACAGATTTTCACTAGGCGCATTCCAGTGAGCTTGCTGGCCTCTGACTGGGGACTGGCGCTGCATCCTTGATCTCTCTCATTCTTTGGTTTCCAGATTCTTGGTTTGAGCAGCTACCAGGTCCTTCAGCGTTCCAGTGTGCAGACAGCCACTGTCTCTGTTCTCTTAAGCCTACCTAATAAATCCCCTTCCATAAATATACTCATATCTCTTATCAACTTTATTCCCCTAAATAACCCTAATACAATGTTTAAATTTAATGTCTCATATATTATCTAGTTTTATCAACTCATTGGTATCCAAGGAAACTTAGAACTGAAAATCTGAAATTATTTGCAGAGGTTACTACAGGAACTATTAATGGGGTGTAGATCTGCTGGCCTCCAGTACTTTTTTCTACTATCTTGTATTTGATTTATAATTACAATTCATGTGTTATTTATCTCCAAGGAGTAATATCATCATGATTATTTTCATCTCTTTATTGGTTATGTCTTTTATTAAATGATCATCTGGCTTCCAAATACAGTATACTACAAACCTATAGTAAACAAAACAGCATGGTATTGGCATAAAACACACACATAGACCAGTGGAATAGAACAGATTACTTACAACCAACTGATTGTTATCTACAGTGCCAAGAGCATATATTGGAGAAAGGATAGCCTTTTCCATACATATAGCTCTAGAAAAACTGGTTATTCACATACAGAATATTGAAACTTGACCCCATCCCCACCCTGCACAAAAATCAACTCCAGAGGACCAAAAACATAAGTGTAACACTTGAAACTCTGAAACTACTAGAACAAAACATAGGGAAAAAACTCCAAGACACTGATATGGGCAACATTTTTTTAAAAAAATAACTCAAAAGCAAGGACAACAAAAGCCAAAGTAGACAAATAGGATTATACTAAGCCAAGAAATTTCTGGACAGCAAAGGAAACCATCAACAGAATTAAGAAATAACCTACAAATGGGGGACATTTTTGCAAAATATTCATCTGACAATACTTTAATATTCAGAATATGTAAGAAATTAAAAAACACAATCACAAAAACAAGTAATCTAATTAAAAATGGGAAAATGATATGAATATGCACTTCTCAAATGAAGAAATTCAGATGACCAAGAAATTTGTGAGAAAATGCTCAACATCATTAACCAACAGGTAAATGCAAACGTAAATCATTAACTACAGTGAGTATCACTTCCCCTCACTTAAAATGTCTACATCAAAAAGAAGAGAAAAAAAAGTGGGAACTCTTACAGAGTATTGATGGGAATGTAAAATTAGTATAGCCACTATGGAGAACAGATCAGGGCTCCAAAAATTGAAATAGATCTACATATGATCCAGCTGTCCCACTTCTGAGTACATAGCCAAAAGAAATGATAGCCAGCACATCACTGAAAGACTTCGTGCTTGTGTTTATGGCTGCACTATGCACATTAGCTAAGATATGGAAGCAACCTAGATATCTACCAACAGATGAATGGATAAAGAAAATGTGGTTTATATACATGATAGACTATTATTCAGCCATAAAGAGAATGACATCCTTTTGTTTGCAGTAAAATGAATGGTACTGAATGTTATTATGTTAAGTGAAATAAGTCAGACTCAGAAAGACAAATACCTCACATTCTGTCTCATGTGGAAACTAAAAAGGTGAGAATAGTAATTATTGAAGGCTGAGAAAGATGAAGGAGAAAGAGAGGGAGGCTGGATATCAAACACCAAACAAGTTAGATAGTAGTAGTACATTCCAGTCATCTTCAGCCCCGTGGGTGACTATGGCTCACAATAACCTGTTATACATTTTGTGAATGACAAGAAAACTTGAAGCCTCAAACACAAAGTAATGATAAGAATTTGGAAATATTGACTATCCAGATTTGATTAGTACACATTATATACTTATATTAAAATACAACTTCATACCTCATAAATATGCACAATTATCGTGTGCTAATTTTAAACAATGTTTAAAGAGATGGAAATGCTAACTACACTAGTTTGATCACTATACATCATATACACATTTCATATTATCATATTATACCCCATAAATATTTGCAGTTAAGATAATAATAAATAATAATTGGTCATGTGGTCAGGAACTCTATTAATACTGTCAAAGATGGCAATAGACACTCTGGGAAAACAATATATGTAGGCGATATATGTAGGCACAAACCTAAACTTAGGCTTAGCTAGAGGCTTGACAGATACAGATGTATGTACATCAGCTTGTATTAAATAAAGAGTTAAACAGTTTAAAAGACTTCAATATTCATAATTTAAACTTCTGCTTTCTTTTTATAGCAATTTTATTTTTAATATTTTATATTCCAATTTTCTTTCTTTTAATCTTGCTTTTCTTTCCTAATATGAAATCCTATCTCAAACAGGAGGCCTATTACCGAGCAGGCAAGTAGTTATTTAATTGAAACACTTATGAGGCATACTAGAAAACTATAAAGACTTTTAAGAAATAGCAAAGCTTTAATAGATTCTTGTGTATTCATGTTGTAACCTAATTCCATACTCTTTCAGCAATGCCTGAGGATGTTGCTAATTTATGGGTGTGATGAGCAATAAAACAATAACAGTAATCGAAAGGTGCAATATTCCTTGTTTAAGGGGCATTTATGGTTATGTATTAAAACTATAAATACTTCAAGAGGCTGCAAAACTGATCTATAGAGAATGAAAGATAAGATCTCACTGTTCCTAAAAGTGCTTTTCTAGCAGAAATCTGAGCTTGACTTTATGGTTTATAAATATAAACAAAGCAAAAGTGAAATGTTTAATGTTTCTATTCATCCAAAGGGACCACTTACATACCACTAGCACTCAAACCTGGTAAAGTCTGGAAAATTCCTTTCCTCCTTTTATGTTTCAACTTCCTTAGTCCTTCTCCTTGTTCATTTATAAAACCTGGTGATTTTTATAGTGAAAATTATTTTTCCTCTTTCTTTCATATCCTTTATACTCTTCTTCTTTCTCTATTTCTCCCTTCTCCATTTTCCTTCACATTACCTTCTATATCCATATTCATTATGGTTTAGATCTAGAATATCCTGTAGAACTGTTGTACTCTCAGATGCTGGGTTTTGGAAAGTGATTGGATCATGGGGGTGCTGTACTTGCTCATTAGTGGATTCATTCATTAGTGAGTTCAGTAGCTGAGTCAGTAACTGAGTGTGCTGTTAAGAGGTGGAGTCTCTGGGGATATGATCTAGAAGGGTACATCTCCCTCCTGTGTCCTCTCTTCTCTCCCTGCTTTCTGGCCACCACAAAGTGAGCAGCTTTCCTCCCCACTCGGGCCATTCTCCCATGCTGTTTCTACATCTGAGCCTGCCAACCATGGACTGAAACTTCTGAAACTGTGAGCCAAAATAAACCTCACTTCAAGTTGTAGGTATCAAGCATTATGTCTCTGTGATGAAGTGACTAAAACAATATTGGATGTAAAAGCATATTGCATGGAGGTGTATAAATGGGGTTCAGAATACAGTCCTCTTGGTTGAGGGCCCAGGGCAGGAACAAGTGGACTGAGCCTCCTCTGACCTGATCCTGTTGTAGGGCCACCCTGACTTCTAGATGTCCTGTCACAGCAAGTGTGTTATGTTTTGTATATAGATGTCCCCTCAAAGCCTCATGAGGTCACAGGTAGAGCTTTTTAGAGGTGGCTGGATCTAGAGTGTGTGATGCTGGGATTAAGGATGTGATGCTAGCATTGATTCATGGCGCAATACTAGGATTAAGGGTTCCCCACCCTGGGGGTGAGTGCTCCCTGCCCTGAGGGTGAATAGCCTGGATAAAATATAAGGAACAGAAAAAGGGCTGCTATTGTCACTTGCTGCTTGCTGCTTTGCTGCCTTCTGCCTCTGCAGTGCCCCTCTGCCATGCCACCCTGCCTTGGAGCCAGCCAACTATGAAATGAAATCTGTACAAACTGTGAGCCAAATAAACCTTTCCTCCTTTAACTTTGGTTATTAACGTTGTGTATTTTGTCTCAGCAGCAAGAAAAATAACCAAGACGAAGTACTATCATTACTGCCCATTTACCTTGCTCTTTTTCTTTCCCACCACTGACTGGTTTTTTGCGTACCCATCCATCTGCATTCCTGGGTTCCCATGCTGTGTTTAATATCTGACTCTTGCACCTTTGATGACCTAGCTTTTCATCTTCTTGGATTTCCACTTTCTAAAATACATGTTTTAGTGTTCTCATATCTTTAGTCCCTACCTCATTGGTCTCTAAGTTCTGAACCCTCTCAAGAAAGGAGGGAAATGAAAATAGGTTAATTGATTTTCAATTTAATCAAGATCCTACACACACACACACACACACACTTTTTTTTTTTTTTTTGAGAAAGACAGAGAGTGCAAGGTAGGCTTACAATGGCTGCCTGCATGGTCAGGTGCATGGAAGAGTGCAGAAGCCATCTGTGTGCTGGAGATTGAGAGAATCCAGTCAAAAGCCAAAGGCCTGGAGCTCTCGGGAGTGTCCTGTGCAAGTTTGTATCAATAAGCAGAAGGCTCTGTGCTGGAAGGCTGAAGAGAATGTGGTGGAAGCCGGGAGACAGATGCCCAAGGCCATGGTGAAGACTGGAGCTCCTCCAAAGGAACCAACGTGAAACTTCCTCCTTCTTTCCTTTTTTTATTTCATTCAGGCTACAAGGCAATCAGCTGGGTGTTTCTTACTCAAGTTGACATAACAGTTACCTAACACACAGTTATTTTTTGAGTTCTGGGGAGGTAGTCCTTCAGGTTACTTCCTTATTACTCCTGTAATTTACTAGACATTCCCTGTCACTGCACATTTCAGGTTAGATGTGAGCATGTGTTTGTGTGGTAGCTTCTGGGAGCTGTGCTACATTTTGTCCCTCGGAGCCCTTGATGGATGGCAATTTCAAAAACAGCATATTTATAAATGAGAGAGATGACCAGAGCAAGTGGAGTGGAAAATATATATCTTCCAGCTCTCCCAGTGCTTAGTAGTCATTGGAAATATCAAAGGGACGAGTACTGTTTGATTTTGCAGGGCCCAACCACAGTGGTCAGTCCATAAATGTATTTCAAATGATGAATGCAATAATCAGCTTTATTTACTCAACAAGGATTTGTTGGCATCTCCTTGGTACCAGGCACTCTTTCCAGGAACTGAGGATTTAACATTAAACAATTCATCTAAAACCCCTGTCACCACAGACTTACATTTTAGTGGGGCATTCATACTCTAGACAAACAAATACGTATAGAATAAGACGTGGAACAGTGATGAGTGCTACACAGAAGAGGACGTGACTGAGCATAACAGGATGTACGTAAGCAAGTTCCAAGCGAGATGAAACCTCATGGCATTACAACCCTCTGACGCTCTCCCAGAATACAAAGGAGCTGCGGTGCCTTGACTTGGGGTTTTTGTCTCATTTTCTACACCCTGTCTCTTCCAATGACCAAGAAGTATTAAGAATTCTGGAGCAGACATCTTCCCCACCTGTCTCTTCCTCCTCCATAAACATAATCCTGGAATCAGCATCAAACAAACCTCCTTGGGACTAAAGTTAAAGGACTACGGACCCGGAGCTTCACGGATCCGCACATTCTTGGTGCCATGGACACACAACAGAGGCTCCTAGAAGCAGCTATCTGGCAGGTCAGATCCTGTTTCCTCTTGCCATTAAGGTTTCTGAAATGATAGAGGGAAAGATTATTAAAATATTCATGAAAAGAAGATTCATGCATATGCTCCATGAGGATAAAGGGCAAAGAGCTTTTAAAACAGTGTCTGATGGACTGAGTGGAAATATTCTCTATTTTCCCCTTTGACTTCCATTAGTTCTTCTGAAAGAATCTAGGCAAAGATGACTAAGAGAAAATTGCTCATTGCATTGACCTTAGGTCAGCCTAGAGACCCAGCGATGTTTCAGAACCCACATTAGGCTGTGTTATGGTGAGGACAACTGAAGGCCACTGCTACTAAACAATTTAAATAATTCTTCTTCACCCAGAGTACTAAAAAGAAGCCTTTCCCCTAGGAAAATGGAGTTGTGACTCTCTCTTTAGTTATTAAATATCACCAATGACCCCTTCCTTTCAAGGGAACCATTCCTTGGTATTCTGGCCTTTTCCAGACCATCCAAACCAGGATGGCCTTATCGTCCCTGTCACCATTACCTGTGGGGCTCTGTGCCTCTGGCTGGGCCACCTCACCGACTCCCAGCACACACAACATGTTCGTTCTTACTGCTGGCCAGGTACGAGAGCTCAGTAGGAAGCGCAGAGAGATTTGTTGTCCATCTAGAAGTGTCCTTTATTATCTGGCTTTAGAGAAATATCTTCACCTCTTTAAATGCATGTTTTCAGGTCTGTTCATGAAAAATAAGGTTCTGACCATGGAAAGCCTCTTCTCTTTGTGTAATTTGTGTAGCACCACATCCAGCATTTGGGCTTTCCTTGCTTGCTAATCCCCTGCGTGCCCTTCTCCTTTAAAATCCAATTCCCATAAGCTTCCTGATAAAACTGCTGAGTTTTGGGTTTCTCCTCTATTGCACATTTACAAGTGTGTTTTGCACCAACAAATTTAACATTTAGTGAGATCCTGACCTGGGCCTTTTACAAATTATTTCATCGAAAGTAGTTGGATGTCACTCTCCTGCATCACAATGTGCCTAGCACAGATCTCAAGCACAAGCTTATTGAAAATAGGACACAAACCACATCAGCTTTCTCTAGAGATGTCTGGGTTTATTCAGAGTCAGATGAAATAAAGCATTGTTTTGAAATTATGTAGATAATTTGAATCCCTGAATCTAGATAATTAAGCAAAATGGAAACCTCTATTTGTTATAACATTTCTTGTACATTGCTTCATTTAATAGATACAAGTTCTCATGTATTGGGTATACCAAAGATAGCAAAACCTTGAATTGTGAGTAATTTGTTCCCCAGGTATTCTGTAAGATGAGCAAGCATTTCTAATAAATTTTAACTTCATGAACGAGTAATGTCTTGCAATATGAGTAGTATATGATGTTGAACATCACAACCGAGCCAATGATGCTTCTCTCTCTCTCTCTCTCTCTCTCTCTCTCTAGGATGATGGGTGACCGTCTCCCAATAGCAAGAGATTGTGGAGATCTCACCAGCAGAGGAGGATGGGAAAAAGGCAGTGGGATTCCTCACTTCAAACGAGATTAGAGAGATGTGTAAAATGTGGGAAATTTTGTAGAAAAGCACCATCTGAATAAGAATGCAGCAGTTCAAGTGATGAATCTGTTTAATGACAACGTGAGGTCACATTTACGTGAAATCCTCAAAGGAGGCAAAAGCAAGTGCCATTGGATAGGTTCCCTGGTAAAATTGCAGAAAAACAAAAAGATTCCTTTGAGTGAACAGGTAGCAGTGATTCCATTAGTGAAAGTGAAAATCATCCTACACAATAATCCTCTCTCTTGTCTCCCTCACACAAGCCACAAAGGTTTTCAAAGGTAAATGCAGGTTAATTCGTTTATTTTTCTTTATATTTTGTATTTTTTTTATTATTTTGTATTATTTTACAGTATTGTAAAGATTTTCATATGAATTTTTTTTTTTTGTGGGTACCGGGGGGTCGACCTCAGGACCTCGCGTGCCAACAGGCACCCGTGCCGCTGAGCGATATCACCGGCCCCTTTTTCGTATGTGGGATCCGGGAGTCGAACTCGGGCCCTCGCGCTTGCAAGGCAGGCGCTTACACCGCTGAGCCATCTCACCGGCCCATATGAATATTTTTGAGTTGTGGAATGGATCGTCTTAGTTTCTATTATTTCTTATGGGGAAATTCGCTTTGATATACAAGTGCTTTGGATTACAAGCATATTTCTGGAACAAACTATGCTCACAAAGCAAGGTTTTACTGCATATTTATTTTATGATAAGGACCCTGAAGTTAGTAACCAGACACGAGTATACAGCCAATAGGGTTGGGCTCATTATGTTAACAAGTCAAATCAAGCAATTCAACCATAAACCCAGCCTTTTAGTGTGTAAGCCTCTCCCTCGGCTTCCTCACTTCTTGGAGGTAACCACTGCCTTACTTTTTCCTGGGTCTCTAATTTCTGTACTCTAACCAGTGTTTCTCACGCTACCTCATCAGTATTGAAAATAAGAGACGTTTAGGACCCCATTGCTTCAGGGTCCTCAGGGATCCATTCTTGACTTTCTCACTAGAAATGTATTCTAGTACCCCAAACAGTGAAGTATCCCATGTTTTCACATATTTTAGGCCATCTGCATGGCATTTCTGCATTTCCAGTTTCTGACCATTCTCGTGTAGATAGCTGTTTCCCACTTTCTCTTTCTCTTCCCAGGAAGAGAAAGTGAACTGGCAGAACGGCAATATCACAGTATTTGGAAATCTCAAAGCCACTCTATTTGCCTTCTCACTCAGTATTGGCTGTGCCCCTTGATGCTTATGCAATAAGGACAGTCAGTGATTTAGGGAGAGGGGTGTGTTTGTGGAAGAGTGGATTAAAGGAAGACACAGGCCTAAGCCTATTTCAAAAGAGACAGCCATAATGTGCTAGCTATATGGGGACAACAGGTGATAAAGTAAGACTCCATCTCTTGATGGATTCTTTCCTCCACAAGCTTTTTCCACATTATTCTGCAAGAGATAGTTTTCTAGAAATATTTTCCAAAGGAGGAGGGGCTGAGTGAAGGCATACCAGTTGACTATTGTGGAGTAACAATCTCGCACAACTCAGCAGTCTAAAAAATGGAGCCTTTCTTTGTTCTCCTGGGTCTCCCTATCAGCTGGATGGGCTGCTGATATGCTTTGGGCTTTGCTCGTCTTCACTAGACTTACGAGTGTATCTGGGTTCACCTGATAGGTAGGTAAGCTGCAGGCTGGCTGCACTAAGACAGCTCCTCACATGTCTGGCTGTTGGCTGGGGCCACAGGAAGGACCAGGCCACATTCATCTTCTCACATAGCATCTCATTCCAGCTAGTCCTCGTGGTGTGAGCAGGAGCCGGCAGAATGAAGCAGGCTTGGCCTCCTGAGAGCTAGGCTCAGAATGGCACACCATCACGTTTGTGTATCTGTCAGCCAAAGCAAAGCAAAAACCAATCCAAAGTCAAGGTGTAGGGAAGAAGATGCCACCCACGGACTGAAACAGCTACAAAGTCACATTGAAGGGGACCCGAATTTAGGGAGACACGAAGAATCGTGGTCAGTTGCGCAAATCAAACTACAAAAGTCATGATCACGAAGATTTGCATCCTTCCTAATTTCTCTCAAAGCTCTGTCCCTCTCACTTGCCTCCACTGGGTCATATAATTCACATCAGGTTTGGGGGAATCGTCTTAAAACTGCAGCCTGTGAAATTGACAAGACATCAAAGGTACAACAGTGAATAGGAATATGATGAGTACAATAAACACTGCCATTCAAAAGGAGAATAACAGAACTGCCAGGAGCTGGCAAAATTGTACGCATGCTGCATCTGGCTTCCGCGTGACCTGGGAAGGCATTTAACCTCTCTGGGCAGGAGTTTTTGCATCAGTGAAATGGATGCCTGCTCTGTCTATCTCACAGGGTTGATGGAAGAAAAGGCCAAGGTAATACATCTTAAAATACAAAAAATAGGGAGACATAAAATAGAGAAGGTGACAATAGAAGGTTTAGTCCTAGGCAATCATCCTCTGCCCAGCCCAAACACAAGCTGAACTTGACCATCAGTAATTGTGTCTCAAGGAAACTCCTCCTGCATTTATGCCAAAGTAATATGGCACAACAACAGCAAGCACAACAATAACAAAAAAAAAAACAACCCTGGGTATATACATTTCTTTTAGCTCATGACGCTACAGGTCTGTCAGGGTTCTTCTGGGCCAGCTTGGGGTAATTTTGGCTTGCCGGAGTGGTGTCTGCAGTCAGCTGGTGGGTCAGGTGGGGGCTGACAGGTCTAGGACAGCCTGATGTGAAATAACTGCCCCCAGGTTAGCTCTGCTTCTCCAGCAGGCCAGCCTGGCCTGCTCTCAGGTGTCTGTCCAAGACAAGGCCTCTTGGAGCATTGGAGCTTTGTCTTGTGGTCAGCTCACCTATCGTTTCTGCTACATTGAATTATCCAAAGCAAATCATAGGACTGAGTCCATGTTCAAGAAATAGGGAAGCTGACTTCACTTCTTTTTTTTTTTTAATGTGGGTACTGGGAGTCAACCTCAGGACCTCACGCTTGCCAGCAAGCGCTTGTGCCGCTGAGCTATTTCACTGGCCCCTGACTTCACTTCTTAATGGCATAGATCTTTTGTAAGCTGTCTGCTGCAATCTTTCTTCTTGGTCACCTGTAAATAGGATGAGAAAGTTGCTAAAATTCGTCAGGAGTGTCCTGAGACGGAAGGACCTCCCTCCCCATGCAAACACACACAACACCCACAGGCTAAAGCCAAAAACCATGGAAAATAATGCACAAGGAGCCATTCCCAGGCAGCCAAACTGGGATCTAACCAAGGAACTCTCGTCTCCAGATTGAGAAACCTAGAAATATTTGCTCAGGAGGATTTCAGAATCGCTACGGACTGGTGATTTTTAATTTTTTTAGAAATTACTTTGTCTCATCTTTTCTCCCATGCTCCTCCTCTTCTAGCTTTCCTGCCTGAATCAAATGTGGAATTGCAGCTCAGATAACAGATCTCCTACTGGAGAGGCAGAGGACAAGACTCTGACCCTCAGTCTTTCCGCCAGTGGCTTCGTATGCAAATTAACTATTCCTTAGAGTCAGTCACAGACTCTGTTATTCACTGATCTTCCAAGGTTGAGTGGTAATAAAAATAAAAGGCTCACCTTAACTCTGATTAGGCCATGCAGAAAGAAAGATTTCAGTAAACACAACATAGAGTAACGGCTCTCTGTAACATGTCATTTTGAGGACGTCAATATTTGGTAGGCAGGTTTTAATGGGTCTGATACACTAAATTTTATTTAAAAATAAAAAAAAATACGTGCAGCCGGGGATATAGCCCAGCAGCACAAGCACCTGCCTGGCAAGCACAAGGTCCTGAGTTCAATTCCCGGTACAAAAAAAAAGAATGTGTATCCATCACCATATCAGGACAGCCTAGCTTCTCCATAAAAGGGAAATTTAGTTACTACTCAAATCTGGCTTGGTTTGACAGTCTATTATTGACCTTTCCCTGTCAGTCTTTTGAAATGTCACTTTGGTTTTACTGATACTTTTGGCCATTTCTTCCCACCTGCTCTTTGTGACCTTATTTCCTCTATGCAAAGTGCCCTAAATATAGGGACTTTCTCAGGGACCAAACTTCCCTCTTTTCAGGTCCCCATGGTTCTTCGGGTGTTACCCACAGCCACAGCTTTTACGCCATCTAAGTGCTGGTCACTGTCCAACCTTCAGTCCTGCCTGTCCCAGTTGTTACTGCTGTGTCTGCTCTCCCTCCTTTTGGGAACCTTGGGTGCAACCATAGACGGATTCTTGGCCAAAGTGTCATATGTCACTTCTGGGATACACATTTAGTTGCCAAGCAAGACACACGAGGCCTCTTTTTATTTTCCCTCTAGCTTAGCAGTCAACCACTTTTGACGCAGGGTTTACTCTCCCAGCTTGGCTCTATGAGCGACTACAATGAACAGAAGATTCTGCTGACCTGTGATGATGGCGGCATGAGGACGAAGTTAATCTTTGTTACTTTAAGACATGGAGGTTTTTATTTTCACATCCTAAGCTATCTCCTCTGGACCGATAAAAAGCCCAATCTCTCTTGGGAAGGTTTCTCACCTCTTAACATTTTCATGGGATATCAAATATGCACCTGTAGCACTGAATCCTAAACCAACACCATCAGCCTAGGGTATCTGCGCTTTTCAAGGAAGCAGACTGTTACCACCACTCACCAAATCAACCAAACACAAACATCTCCTGCATCCAGCCAGGCACTGTGCTTGTCTCCATCTCCTTCAACAGCTGTTCCTGCTTGAGTTCAAATCTCTCACACTCTGGATGGATAAGTCTATCCGTCTCCTAGTGAGCGCTCGGGTTCACATCCAGCTCTTCGTCCCAAACAGCAAAGTGCACTTTCTAAAAAGCAAATCTGATCATGTAACTGCTCTGCTCATTCATCCTTAATATCTCCTCGTGGCCTTCAGATTCAGTTCAAATTTTCTAACATGGTCTAAAACATCCTCCACACTTCTGGGAGCACTCGAGGGAGATGGAAGGGAAGCCAGAGGAAAGTGGGTTGCTGGGAGACACTAGGAACAGGAAAGCGTGATGCTTCCTAAGGGAGTTGCGTGCAGCTGGGTCTGAACTGAGCAAAGGTCCGATGAGAGTGGTGGGAGAGGGACTGGGGAGGTCTTATTTGCTCATACTTTCTTTTTCCTCTCAATCTTTACACCCTCATAGTCAACACCTACTGATTTTTCAAATAATTCTCTTGAGTCTCCACCTCTCTGAAGACTTTCTTGCTCACTGTAACACTTTATGAAGCTCATTTTTCAGGATTGCTCTCCCTCACTAAGCTGGGCGCCGACTGAGGACAGAACAATCCCTTTCTCCTACGAATTCATATGCTGACAGCTGGCGCAGTGGCTGCCACACTGCAGGTTCCTGATGGGTGATCAAGGAATGAATGGATAGATGAGGGGACAAATACTTATCCTTATCATCTCCTGAATGCTCCATTCCTTATTCGCCATCCGTTGTTTCAAGTCCCAGCTTCAGAGAATGACAAGCGACGTGGGATACTTTGCTTTTTGGTCCTCCATTGCTACATTATTGAGCCCCCTATGCCAATCTCTGCCCATAGTCTGCTTGGCACTACTATGCTGTCAACTCAGCAACTCTCCCCACACATCCCTGGAGGAAAACATTCACCTTATCACCAAAGACAGAGAGAAAACTCCCATCTGTTACAGCTCAGAGCCGGAAGCCTCATAATTGTATCAGCGCATAGGCTGCATATCAGATTTCCTTGTATTAGGGAGCACTTAGGGAGATTCTGCTTGCCTTTTATTGTTGTTTTCTTTCCAGCAAGTAACCGTATTTCATCTCCACCGAGACACAATGAAAGAAATTTCCAAGCAAATTTGTTGTCTAATGATTGCAGGGAAGGTGCTTAGAGCCATAAATGTCTTCCTAAAAATCTGCAGAGGAGCCCAGTTCTGCACACATTTTCAAGTGAGCATGTAGTGAATGCACAAGTCTTTCCTGGGTCAGTACTCAAGAAGGTGATAATGGTATCAGAGGGAGCCGCGTGATAAGCATCACCCCAGTACAAAAGGTAGTGGCTTTGAAAACTGACTGATTGGTTTCCAAAGACAGCAAGGACAAGGGTGAAATTACATGACCGTCCTTTAAACATGAGCCTGTGGGACTTTTAAGTGCCTCAAGACATTGCTAAACTGGGAAAACACATTTCCATTTATTATTAAACTCCCTCTGACTCCTTGTATTACCATTGCTGGACCTATTTCTGCATTTGCAATATAGAGGAAACTCTGGTCCTAGACCTACTTTGTTTTCTCAAGGAAGAGGAAAGAGAGTAGATTTCATTAAATTATTTGAACACTAAGAAATAAACAATATGTTCTTTTAGTTAATATGCAAAAGCTGAACCTACTTCATGTCAGGAGTAAGTATAACCAGACATCACCGATCTGATCCTTACCCTATGGCACTAAGAGTGGTAGGGGTGATGACTATTGCACAAGTATTTACACAAGTATTTAATGATGGATTAAGTGTTCTGTAAGAAGAGTGTACTGTACTGTGAGAGGAATTGATCTATTTTGAATTTAAGGCTCAGGGAAGCAGAGAATGAAGAGGGGGACTATGAAGGCAAGTGGACAGCATGTGTGAAGGACCTGGGGTAGCACCCTGAAAGCAACAGAAAGAAAGCTGGTGATCTGATGTGAACAGATATAATGCCAGAATGGCAGGTGGTTTCCACTGTGTGGACCTCAGATGCCATACCAAGAAGTTCAACTTCTAACAGAAGTGCGATGAGGATGCACTGAAGCATTTTAAGCCAGGATATGATACATCCACTTAGCATGGATTGGGAAGGGTTCGCCGTGAAAGAGTAAGGACAGTAACTGCAACAGGTGAAAGGTGACAGTGGTCTAGTCCAGGGGTGGGCAAGCCAGACCCAGCCCACCACTTATCTTTGTAAACGAAGCTTTATGGAGACGCAGGGATGTCCATTCATTTACGTCATCCATGGCCATCTTGCTCTACACGCGGAGCAGCTGTTACAGAGACTTTATTCCCCCCGGAGTCTGAAATGTGTGATGCTTCCCTTTACAGAGAAAGCTTGTTGCCCTCTAGTTTAGAAGGAAACATTACTGATGTCTCCACAAAGAAATACACTGACTTAAGATGTACGTTAACAACTGAGTGCACGGTCATCAACCTAAGCTTCCCCTAATCTGCAGCCTCACAAGGTGCCCGGCAGAGACGTAACTGAACATCAGAGATGTTCACCGCGCTTGCGGCAGAGGCACATAGGAGTTTATTCACCTTACACTCGCTTGCTTGAATCTCACTGGACTGATTTCACATTATTTTCAAATTAGTGGAGGATAACATTTATGAATGATCCATGCATTTTCCTCACGTTGTGAGCGTTTACTTTTTAGAAATTGTTGGATGCAGACAATGACTGCAGGTTTATCTCTGGTACTTGATAAGGTGCTGATTAAAATCCAACAAGTATTTGCCAGTTTGGGCACAGGCCCCGAAGGAAAGAGTGGAGTGTTGTTGTCAGCCACACTGCACCCACCGTAGCTATGTTTGAAAGCACCCCCAGAGCTCAGGAGCTCTGTGACAGCCCTGCCTATCTCCTGTTCTCATTCATTGATGGACAAATGGGGGCACAGAGTATTCCTGGATCACTGTGCACACTGTTCGTTGAGTGCCCACCACAGAGCTTGGAGGTGGAGCCAGGCTGGTGCATGGGTTGGTGCATGGTGGTTTCCCCAAGAAGTGGTCTAAAGACCACTGTGTTAGTCAGTACTTGGAAAGTACTCAGTACAGCCCCTGGCGCATAGAGACCTATCAGAAGTGTGTGCGCTATTGGTTTCTCATGTTTCATAAGAGAAATGTCTCTTATTGAAAAACTGGTGTGTGTCCAGAACTTTATGTGTATTATTCAGTCCTTGTACGGTGCCTGGAAGGCGGGCCGTGCTGTCAGTATCGCCGAGGACAGTTTGGAGCCATAGCCCAGACCCCTAGCACTAGCTCTGGTGTCGCGTCCAAGTCTGTCTGATTCTGGAGCTTAGTCTCGCACCCGCGGTTCTGAACACATCCCTCACCCTCTGTCTGGTGCAGATGGTCAGGCTTTTTGGAGGGTGCTAGATTGTGGGGACCAAAAGAAAGCGTGGAGCAAAGCCACCTCCCATCCCCGCGACCTCACAGGAGAGCTGAAGCTGATCACCTGCTATCTTTCAACTTCACGAACAAAGCCAGCTTCCTTGATTGAATGTCACGACTCCCATTACCAGGAAGAAAGGGACTGGGGAGCACGTGAAGTCATGATCCCGACCACTTCTGAGTTAATAGGATTCTAATTGGATTAAAAATTTTAAATTTACACGGAAATGGCTCCAGCACATTTAGACACCATACAAGTGGGCTTAATAAGTCTGGCACTTGTTAAAAGGTTTCTCATCTGCTGTGGTTTGAACAGTGTGCTCCCTCTGAAATTCGTGCTGAAATTTAAATGCCATTATGTGATATTAAGAAATGGGACCAGGTGGGGACTCTAGGAGGTGATTAGGACTCTGCCTTCCTGGAAAGATTAATTCATTGATGTAATTAATGGATTAATAGACTATCTCAAGTTGGGTTTACAGCAAATTCAGTTTGCTTAGGTATCTTTCATGGTTGTTATCTCTTGCCATGTGATGTCCTATCCACCTCTTGAGCCTGGAAGCAAGAAGAAGGTCATTGTCAGATGCAGCCTCTTGATCTTAGAGCCATGAACTAAAATAAACCTGTATTCTTTATAACAAATGCAGCCTGTAGTATTGTACTATTGGTGATAGGAAGCACACTAAGATACACCTTACCTAGACAAGGTAGGACCACAACGCTGATGCCACTGAATTTTCCTGTACTTTAAAAATACAGCCACCCTAGTGTCACTATATTTCTCAGAAGCCTTCACTGTTTTAGATTTCTTTGGAGGAAAAACAGGCTAATAATTGCACAAATACTCCAGAAATAACTAAAGAAAGGACATGGACTATTTTATGTATTTTCTGCTAATCCAAGCCAAGAAAATTAAATTTTACTTTCTGGTTACACCCACCCTCAAAATAAGTGCTTAAAATGGCTACGACCCACACATTTTGTGATTAACCTAATTCTGGTTTCTTTGTGTAGCCGCCGTTATTTGATATTCCATCCCTAAGTAATGCTCAGAGCCCCACTCCAACGATGATATGAAATTAGAGGTGAAGAGCATGTGACTCCTGAGGGAAGAACAGAGGAGGTTGTAACTCAATTTATTTATTTATTTTTAAAATAGTTGTTATTTGGATAAAATTGCAGCAGTCAATAGAGCATTCCTGCAGGGCTCTTTCGTCCCTGGGTGGCTTTTAGCTTCATTTGCATATTGGAAATTCAGCACTTTCTCCTGCTCTAATCAAACATGCCAAAAAAAAAAAAAGGTCCCCAGAAAAGCTGGTTTTTTATAGCAGGGGAGTTTTATACATGAGATGAGTAGAATATTGCCAAAAACAAAAGGAAACTGTAAGAACATCCTTACAAGGGCTTGTCACCCCTTCCCCAGGCCCAATGCCTCAGCTTTGTCAGGGATTCAGAGGCACGACAGACCTGGAACTCAGAAAATCCAGGCTCTCTGTTTACCTTGCTACTAGAGAGCCACAAATCTTGAAAGTATCTTGAATATTTTTTCTCACCTCTTGAATATTTCTTTAAATCTGAATTTCCCCATCTTTAAAATGAGGATATTGGTGTGCAACCCCTCATATAACACTCTCTCTTACCTCTCTCTTATCTCTACACTTTCCTCTGGTGAACATGTCTTTCTCCCACTTTTCACAGTTCAGCCTCCCTCTTTTCACCTCCCAGCACAGACGTTGCCTTGGTGGGTGCTGGGAGCCCCGGATTCTGTTTATGTTCTGTTTGTTCCGTATCGTTCTACCACCTTCTCTTAGGATACTTGTGTGAAAATCTTCAAGAAGAGGTAGAGTTCCATTTCCTTTTCAGCATCAGGTGAAGATGAGAAGTGGCATGCACAAATTGTCTGTTGACTATTTGGAGAACACTTCTAGAAAGAAAGGCCCCATTTGCACTGAAGGAGAGAGCAATCAATGTCTGATCAATTCCTGTGTAACGGATCTTGGTGTGAAATCCTAATTTTTATTGCTTTCTATATGTTTCTGTATGTATACCTTGGGAAACCCTTGTCCTCTGTGTCCTAGCAAAGCAAAACTTCACCCCGATGGACACCACCTAGAACCCTCAATTCTGCCACTGGAGCAAAAATGTTTCCCCACCTCTGTGTTGAAGAGTTACTGCATGTCCCTGAAAACACCTGGCCCCCGGTGATATTGCTCAGCGGCACAAAGCGCCTGCTTGCAGGCACGAGGTCCTGAGTTCAACCCCGGTACCCACAAAAAAAAAAAAAAAAAAAAACCTGGCCCCACCAGAATTGTTCACAATGTTGAAGAGGGCTGTCAGTGCACAGCTGCTGTGTATTTCTTGGCTTTATATTTGTTGGGCAGTAAAATAAAAGCAGAGTTGCACAAATGTTCTTTGTTTCTTAGTGACAAAAAGGTTAAGAATGCAGTCTAAGAAAAATGTCCCTGAATTTTAACCCTAGAAAACACTTAAACATTATTTTGAGATCATCTATTTTTGCCATTACCATTAAAGTTGACCAAAATCAGGAACTTGCTTCATTTTCCTGTGTATCACAACTCCTAATGGGATCTGGTACATACCAGGTGCACAGGAAATACTTGGGGAGTGGGTGTGTAGTACCTTGGATAGCAACTGACTAGTTCAGTGATACTCGGGAAGTAACATTTCTCCAATGGAGTTCTGCTGTTTCATAAAATGAGAAAATTGGAGTACATGATTTTTAATATCCCTTGGAGTTCTAAAGTTCTCAGTTTATTCTTTTTTGTTTTGTTTTGTTTTGTTTTGTTTTTACTCCAAGGAAGCTATATAATTCTGAGCAATTCCCAAGAAGTGAATTCCTGGCATGAGAAATCTGTTGGTTCTACCTTTAGTGGAGAAGGCTACCAAAGCACTCTGAAACAGCTGTTGTTTGAGGATGTTTTTTCTACAGTTTTGCTTTATTCCAGTCTCAGTGAACCGTCTTTGAGTCATACTTGCCAAAGATGAATGGAAAATGGCTCTTGTAGGGTCAAAATCAATGCTATAGAAATTAAGATTCCACTTACTGCATCAGCCCCAGTTAGCAAGATCTTAGAATATGCAAGGACATTGATATTGTAATCAAATAATATAATCTAGATAATCATCTTGTATAATCCCTCCTTTTCTCCTCCACTCTGAATTGGGAGGTGATACTGATTTCTTGTACAACAGGATAAATGTGACCTCCTTGGCCAGGCCTGGAGGAATCCCTCATCCTGATTCAGGATATCATCTCCTGGAAACCCCTTCCAGGAAAACGTTTCAGGGGATTAACTCCTTAAGGGAAATTTCACTTCAGTTACAGCCCTCAATGCTCATTGGAGGAGAACAAGACATGGATAAGAAGCTAGAAAGATCGATAGCTGCAGGAGCATATGGAGCACCCCACTCTCTTCACGGGTCCTTCGATTTCTGCTGCAGGCTCACACCCCCAGAAGGACGAGAAACTGCGATTAGATGCTGATCATCCTTGGGGGCCTCTTTACACTATGGATTCTATGCAAGATTCTATGCAAGATGCAAGATGCAATATTTAGTTCAGAAAGCAGAAGGCTTTAATTAATGAGGCACAGTCTTCCCCTGAGGGTGTGGATGGGTTAAATATCCTCTAAATTCTCTTCCAATTTTCACTCCAGACCAGTTCCAAATTTGCTAATCTCTAGACTGCCTGTATGTGTGTGTTACGGCATCTTTTTAAAATGAGAATAGCCCAATAACACGATTAGACATATTTAATTGAATATTTGCAGAGGTCCCAACTTCAAGTGACTTCAGAAGTCAAGTGGATAAAGTGTGTGAATAAAATAGCCAGGCAAAAACAGACTGCAGAGTGCACACCCTGCTTCACAAATGCGATTCTGGCCGACAACACAGCAACAGGTCATGGCACACCAGTGTTCACCTCTGCTTAGGGTAATGGTCCATATTCCTTATAGCATTCATTTCTTAATCCGACACCTAAATAAATAGTGAAGGGCCATGCGTCAAGTGTTGGAGTAGACATCAAATACAGAGTAATGAAGGATATGGATCTGGAGCTTGAACTATTTACACATACTCATCAGTTTTCATTCAAAGCAGTATCAATATTTTAAATATATATATATGTATATGTATATATATATATATATAAAGCAGATAATAAACTATATAGTGTAAGGTTTTTAAAAGAAAGGGAACTTATAGTTTGAGGATGGTAACATAAAACAGGATTTTCTTTCTTTCTTCTCAAAAGTTATCTTCAGACAGTGAGAATGGGAAATACAGATATAAATACAATTTTGGATGAGACAAAGTGACTGCCAAAATGGGAAACCACAGGATAGGTGGCAGCATTGCCCACAGCAGAGAGGATCAAGGTGGGCACAAAAAAGAAGAGGAGCGATGACGTCATGGCCTCAGATCTCAGACAAAGCCACAGGCTGTGCTTCGTGGTAGTGGAGAGTACATTTGGAGGTGCAGCTGAGTGGCTGGGGCAATGGAGGGACTAGGGACCATGGGCTTGCACTAATCTCACAGTCTAGTCTCAAGGAGAGACAGCGAGGCTGCGAAAAAAACTACACACCTAGGCTAGATTTTCTGAAAACAGTTTATCAGAGGAGTAGGCTTTGAATTGTGAGAACTCATGTATGTGTGTTGATCCTTTGGCTGGAGAGAAACCAAGAAGAATTTATTTATAGGCTTTTGGTCACAAAGACAATTCTGGCTAACTGGGGACATGGCCCTGATTTCTCCCAGTGTAAACGTCCAGAAATTGCTCATTTAGAAAGAAAATATACCTTTTAGAAATGAGTAATCCAAAGGAAACCAATAGAGTAGCTGAAAAGTATGATCAAATATTTTACTTAAACAAAAACGAGGAGGGCTGTGGATACAGCTCAGTAGGTGAGCATTTGCCTAGCCTACTCTAGGTTCTGATTTCCATCCCCAGTACTGTCAAAGAAATGTGCAACTATAAACTTAAAGTCATGGTCTCTATGAAACAAGAATATTCACACATGCACACACACACACACACACACACACACACACCACGAACAGTACAAGAACTCAAGACAACAGAAAGAATAGAGACTTGATCTAACAGACCATGACTTAAAAACTGTCAAGGGAAAAAGCCCCATCGCAGCATGGAATTGAAACTAGAAAGAGGATATATATATTGAGAACTTGATTTTAAATAAAAATATTTAAATGGTTGGCTAACTAAATGATAATGAAAGGAAGAATGGCCAAATGTGCAAAATAAGAAATGATTAGAGACCCCACCAAAGCCATAGAGGGAATTAAAAGAAATTACCATGCTCAATCTTATACAAGTACTCGAAAACATAGATGAAGGGAAAGTACACTAGAAAATATATTGGAAACGTTAAACAGACCAGTTACTATAAATGAAATAGGAAGATTACTACCATCTTCTCTCTCCCACATACCAAAGCCATAAAATCTAGCCTCAGAAATTCTACTAAGCCTTTACAGAGCAGAAATAAACTTATTTTAAAGTCTCCAGAGTACGGTCAGAGAGGTGAGGGTGTTGGGGAGGAAGGCTTCCAAACTCTTGGGACAATCTTTATATGAAACATTACATCAAAACCTGATAAGGACTGTGCTGAAACATAAGCATACAGATGAATCAAACATGCAACTACTATGTGAAATCTTAACGAAATCAAGGGTGTAAACTGCTTGACAAAGTGTTTTATTCCAGAAATAGAGTGATAGTCTTCAGGAAGCTTTCTAATATACCTCACTATTTTTAAAGAGCAAAAGAGAATATCAGATAAGCTTTAGCATAGGTACTGAAAAAGGGCAATTTATATTTTCGATTTAATTATTTTTAAAAAGGAAAAATAAAGGTAAGGTCCATAAAGTAGAAATCAATAGAATTTCTTTAATGTGAAAATATATGTCAACTGCAAGCCAGAAAGGTGCTTAATAAACAAACCCTAGAACATTACTAGTCAGGAAGCATTAAAATCAGGAATAAGGCAAGAATCTCATCTGCGAGTACAAGCCAATGGGATCCCACAGGAGGCAGAAATCAGAGGCTTGTAACTTAGAAAGAACTTGTAAAGTTGTCCTCGTTTGCATATATATGAGTAAGAACTGTCACAAACAAGAGAATTCAGTAGGATGGAAGGGATTGTTTATTTCACAAAAGCAATTAAGTATAAAAGATATAATTTTCATTTGATTTTAAAAATATAAAATACCAAGCAATAAACTTAAGAAATATGTGTGCATGGTGTGTATGTGTGTGTGTGTGCACACACGTGCAAGACATATTACTGAGAATATTCATGCCATGAGATGAAATAAAAGAACTCAACAACACAAAAATATCAATTATTCTTGAGCTCAACTTTTATATTAGAGGGGATCCGAATAAAAATGTCCAATTAAAAAAGTGTTTTTTCAGACAAACTGATTCTGAAATTCAAATGGAAAAACAAACAAAAAAGAAAGAACTTTTTCAACTATGTAAGATGAAGAAAGAAATGCTACCATTCGTGGATATTAAAATATATTACCAGGTTGCAATAATGAAATTCTGGCTATGGTACATGGATAAACTGGCAATCAACAGTTGGGAGCTGGAAATAGGTCAAAAAATTCATGTGAATTTAGTTTAGGGTAAATTTCCATTTCAATAAGTTGGAAAAGATAGATTATTTAACAAATTTCATAAGAAAACTGGGTCACCATCTGGAAAACATTTAAATTGGATTCATCATTAAGGCTTATACCAGAATAAATTTAAAAAAGATAAAAAATGTAAGGGTAGAAAAATGAAACCATAGAAGTACTAGAAGAAAGCAAAAGAAAAATAATCTCAGAAATCACAAGGCCTTTCTAATCACATCATGAATCTCAGAAACTAAAAGGAATGGTTGATACATTAAAGTGGAAAACCCATTCATGGCAAAAAAATCACAAGGAATTCAAAGTTATCAATGGTCAGAAGGCCAATTTCCTTAGTATATCAAGAATTCACCCTTAACCCTGGCACTCTGGAAGCTAAAGCAGAAGGATCACAAGTTCAATTCCCACCTGGAGAACTTAGCAAAGCCCTTTCTCAAAATACAAAATTAAAAAATAAAAATAAACAGGGGCTGGGGATACAGTCCCAAAGTGAAAGTCCTGGGTTTAATTCCCAGTAACACACATAAACACAAACACACACACACACAGAATTTATATAAACCAACAGCAGAAAGATAAATATTTCTATAGAAAATATGGAGAAAAATTAGAAACATAATTTGGAAAAAAGAAAACAAAATTGGCCACTAAGCATATAAAAAGGTACTCAAACTTCTCTCACATTAAGAAAAATGGAAATAAAACTACAAGAAGATACGGCATTTTTGCCTTGCATACTGTCAAAGATATCTAAGTTTTGTAACCTACTGTCCTGGATGGTAGGGAACACTCTCGGGTTTTTGCTGAGAGCATAAATTGGAATTACACCTGTAGAGGACATTTTGGTAGTATGGGACATCTTTTTATATTCAGTTATTCCACTACTGGTAATTTTTTCTGGAGATATACTTGCACATGAGTAAAATGATGACAGTAGAAGTTCATTCAGTGAAGATCGTTCACCATAGTGAATGAGTAGGTAACATGGTAAATGTTTATCAGTAGGAAACTTAAGTAAATTATGTAGCACCCATAAAACAGCATAGTATGTTGCCATAAGAAAAACAAGAAATTCTTCTTGGATTGATATGAAAAAATTTGTACAATTTATGGGTAAGTAAGAAAAGTGAAATGAAAGATAATTTGTATGGCATACTATTGTCTTCGTGGCAAAGGTTCACACACACCCCTGCCCACATAAACATACGCACATATGTGCAAATCTGTATGTGTATAGAGTCTCCAGGAGTATTCACAAAAAAACTGCAAACAACCATGAATTGAGCTTCTCAAAGTTGCTGAGCAGGTGAGAGACCACAAGTAGAAGACTTTTGATTGAAGGTCTCTTTTTATCTTATAAATGTTGTAAGTAGAATATATTATTTAAGGAAAAATATACTCAAAATATTAATTAAAACAAAAGTCAGAAGAAGGTATTGTGTCTTAAGCTAAATTTACTCAATTTTCATTTTTTTCAGTGGTTCTTACTTTCAGAATACAATAGTGGTATGGTAAGTACTATTTTTTGGTTTTATCTAGTGGTTTTGATTTTCAAAATAAAAGATGACAGTTTAAAAAAAGATATTATTTTCTGATTCATGGGTCTGGGATGTCTTCTTATGATTTTGATATTTTTAGAACATTGGAATAAATAAGGAAGATCATAGAATACACATGAAACTAGGAATTTACAAAGAAGGACAAACATGACTCCTCGTGTCTTCATAAATAGTATTGACAAGTATGAGCATGTTCATAGATGACAGAGATAGGGACATCTCATTATTGACAAAAAATGGCATAAAACATGAGGAAAAGGCAGATACCTCAGAAGAACTGGGGAAACAACCATTGTCGAATAGCCAAGGAATATAAAGTGCTGAGAGTTAACTATACGCTTTTTATAGCAATTTGAAATGGACCCAGTGATCTGATGCCATTGCTTTTAAAAACATGGTCGTATTTTTCTCCAGCCCTGAAGGGTGGGTTGGCTAGCATTTGACAGGGCCGGTGAGAAACCAGCCTGCAACCAAGCGTCACTTCGCTCCCCTTCCAGTGTGCCCATGGTTCCCACTTACATGATTTTATTTAATGCTTCATGCCATTGTAGAGGTTATTCAAGGCAGATATGTTTGTTTCACTTGTACAAATAAGTTGAAGTTCCACTTGCTGATGTGACTTGCTCAAGGTCACTGTAGAGTAGATAGAACTCTAAGCTACTCTGGCTCCTCATCTGTGTCGCTGCTATGTGTCAGGCTGCCTGGCTGGGCTGCAAGGTGTCTGTTTCCTGGAGCTTATGCGGAAGACTGCCCGGCAGATGCGGGACATAAGGATCTGAGGCACTCATCCAATCATGCTTGCTTAAAACCCCAATAGATTTCGCAAATGCAATCTTCCTCTAATTGTGTCTTCTATGTGAGCAGTCATTTCTTTGGTGTGCAAGTGTGAGTGCGAGTGTGTGTGTGTGTGTGTGTGTGTGTGATGATGTTATCTATATGCTATCAGGGCACCTGCACATTTGCATATTGAGAAAGAACTGAATAAAACATGAGGCATTTTATTCCAATGAGATGCAAGATCCTCAAAGGATATTTACAAATGTACTCAAGTCCCTCTGAATCAATCAATCGCTGAATCAACAAATGTTCTTTGACTCCCTAGTCGGTGCCTTGCACTAGGATGAACGCTGTAGGGGAAATGCAGAAGCAGTAGAGAAGCGCACCCTCTGCCACCTTGGAAACTTGGTTTAGATCGGATAAAACAATTAGATTTACGGTGATCTCTACACAGTGCCTACAGAGCACCACATTCCCTGGGTCCCCACTAAAGGCTCCAGGTGGACAGAAAGGAGGAATGGGAAGAGATGCTGCCCTTCATTAATCTACAACCTAAGTGTAGGAGGTGATCTGACTCCCCTTTCAGCAGATAAAGTCCCGCACACTGCCAGTTGTGTGGTCTTTTCCATGAACCGTCCTTCCTCTGTCACCTGCTTCTGCTCCTGCCTTTCCGTAGGTGATTCTGCCCAGCAGATAGAATGTCCTTAAACGGTAAGTTGGATGGTCCGATTCTTTTCCTTCTTACTCTACAATGGCTTCCTCTTGTTCTTAGGCTAAATTTCAAACTGTACCATGGCCAGCAAGGTTATTACCAGCGTCCAGCTCCCTCTCCCGCTGCCCGAGCGCCTCCTGTTCTCACTCAGGATGCTCCAGACACCTGTTCGCTTTCTTCCTGAGCTTCTCATGCTCTGCCCCACCTGCAGGCTTTGGCACTGGACACTGCTTCTCCTGGATGTTTGCCCTCTGCATTGCCAGCTCCTTTTCAACCCTCAGATTTCATTTTAGACACGAGCACTAAGAAAGACCCTCTCCACCCAACTGATCTAAAGTCCACTGCCTCACTTCTTTCTTCCACTCTATCAATGTGTTCTTTTCTTAGAAAGGTTATTGCTCCTTATAATTACCTTATGCATTTTTTGCTTGTCCATTGTCTGTCTCCCCTGACCAGAATGTAAAAGCTTTATGGAAGCAGCAGCCTCAGCTGCCTTGTTTATTGCTGTTTATGTAGTTCCTCAGACAGCATGTAGCAAGTATTTAACAAATATTTATCGAATTAATGAATGAGAAGCCTCAGAAATAGAGCATTTATGACTCCCACTATGGCGTGCCTCCCTTTACTGCCTGACGATTGTTTGGAGATTTACCCACAAGTCACCTCACCTCATTTGCCCTCCTTACCCTGCCATCCCCCCATGTTAAACCAGAGCATCCCCTGCCCTGGGGGAGAGTAAGATTATTAGAGCACTAATACAAAGAGAATAAAAGGTAACTAAGTTCTGGGCTTTTGGAGTTTCTAGATGGACTTTTTTAAATTAGGGTTTCTGATTTGCAAGACCCAGGCCCTTTTCAATATCAGAGGGGAAGTCCTGATGCAATCATGCCATGAAGTGCATCCCAGAAGCAAGAGACTGGGAAAAGAATAGAAGAAGAGTCATGTTATCCCACCCCGGAGACACAGTGAAGAGGGACGTGTGGCAGAGGGGTGGAACAAAGGAGGACGCAGGCAAGACCCGGTGGGGACAGGTGGGATGAGAGATTAAAGGATACTCGACAAGGGACCCACAGTTCTACCAGCTCCCACTGGGTCATCACAAAGGAGCAGGGGGTCCCAGATTAAAGAAGAGTTAGGGTTCTCTGCTCTGGTAAAGCCCAAGGAGTCAGAGGGCAGGGATCCCACATGCCAGTGGGGAGGGCAGTGCTGGAAGAGAAAAGGTCATGAGGATGCTTGAAAAATTGGATCTAAAATCATCTTCCACATTTCTCTAGGAGCAGAAGACAGAAGCATGCAGACTGCTGTGAGCCATGAGAGAGAACTGGAAATGGTCTGTTAGACTTACAGGCACCATAGGGTTAGGACACAGACTTACCCGTGATCCTGAGAACCAAAGCTAATGACCAGAGACCAAGGGGTGTCACGCGCTAGCAGACAGCAAGAATTGTTACATCCTACGCCTCTCATTCTTACTTACCTTGTCACACCTCAGATGCTTGTAAGCCTCAAGTCCTTCCAAATACAGGAAGGGTGCTGGATGAAGAAAAGGACGGGGAATGGATCCTTAATATGGCTGCATTTATACCAAAAATGTTTCATTCTAACGTTGTGAGATTATAGTAAAATATCTAGGTTGTTGTTTTTTTGTTATCAGGTGGAAAATGAAACTCGATGCACAAATTGAAAGTTCAAGGAAAGAAATTCCTGTATTTTCACAGTTGAGTTTGTGATATGAAATTTTTACTCATTACACGTATTTGAAAGATGTTCGGAATCTTCACAGGTAACGTGCCTTTGAAGTCAGAAGCTTAGAAATTAGCCACTTGACACTGTCACGGTAAAGGCACAGCTTCCGTGTGGACAAGTGGGCTGAGGCAGGGGTGGCACGTCATTCAGCACAGGCTGAATCTAGAGGCAGATGGGTTGGGGTTCGAATCTCTCCTCTAACATTTAGAAATGGTAATTAGCAACAATACCTTGAAGCTTCTGGGATTTCACTTATTTCATAATACTACCTTCCAAAACCAGTTTTGTGTTTTTGTTTTTTTTTTTTTTTTTTGAGAACGGGGACACAGACTCAGGACTTCATGCTTGCCAGGCAGGCGCTGTGCTACTGAGCTATATTCCTGGCCCCCCAAAAACAGTTTTGGTATTAAATACTATAACCTATGTGATTGCTTAGGACATTTCCGAATTGTTAATAGAAGCCCAAAATGAGAATTGCTATTGCCCTCATAAGTGAGAGTAATTTTTATTTTAACCAAATTTGATATGCTCTTTTATCCCCCCATATTTAATACTTGGTTTATGAATTTTCTTATTACATGAAGTAATATTTCTATTAAGTACAGGAATTCGCTGAGAAGGAAATTAACAATCAACCTGGCAGACACATTGCTCCCTACTGTGAGTTAGCAGAAGCGACATCAACTACCATAAGCTATAAATTATAGCCTTTGTATTCTCACATTTAATTTAACCCACCCCTCAAGGAAGAACAAACAATAATAATAAAACAGAACTCATTCTAGTTCCATTTCCATCAGTAGCCAGTAACACCCACTTGTGGGAATTTCTTCTAGAAAGTTATGTTATCTTATGTAGACACCAAGTTCTAGAATTTGAGGGAGACCTAGAGGTCTCCCGGCTGCGCACTCACATTTTACACAGGACAAAACTAAAGCCTGAGGCAGAAGGGACTTGTTTGGGGTTAGCTAGTTATTCACAGGGTTAAGATTAAAGTCTCTGTTAGGCCGTTCTGACAGCATAACTAACCCCTCCAAAACTCAGTCATTTAAAACACCAAGAATTTGTTTTTTGCCCATGAGCCTGTGGGTTAACGGTGCTTAAAACTGATCTCTGCGCGGACTGCACAGGGCTGGGCTGCAGTGCTCCGGGTTTATATAGCACTGCTCCACCTGTATCTCCTTGCAGTGGAGCACAGGAAGGCAGAAGGGCGCCCGGACAACCAGGACACCACTTGAGACCTCAGCTCAGAGCTGGAAAACTCACTTCTGCTCCCATCTCCAAAAATCAGTGGGTCTGGAAAACATGCTCCATCTATTCTCGCGGAAGATACTTCTGAGTTATGTGATCCGAGGTGTGTGTGTACGATTCTAACAAAGGGAAGGCATGGAAGACAGCGGCAACTCAATTTGCCTCCAGATCCCTTCGTTCGATTCCCAGATAAAGCGCTCTTTCTTCTCTATTATGTTCTAAGCAGACCTTCAACCTAGTGAGCTAACTACTCTCTTGAAACTCTTTGAGGCTGAACCACATCAGCTCAGCCTGGGCCGTAAGTTACTGACACGACATTTAGAGAAGACAACCAAAAAATTCCAGAAACAGTCACCCATGAATGAAGGATAAAAAATAATAACATTTCCTCAACCAAGAATATTTGCCCCCTCCCATCTACCAAACCAAAACTCTTACTGAATTTTCCCTTCAGCAAAAAAGGATTTATAGCTTCAGTCCTATCCATTGTTTTTTAATTAAAAATGTATTGAGGTCCGCACAAAAGGAGCACATATGGTACAGGCAACCCGGTGTGGGTAAATTACGTGGGGGGTGACTGAGGTAGGGTGGGCGACCCTGCAGCGACTGTGAGCTGCACTTTCTCTGAGTAGCAGCCATGGGGAAGATGTGCTTGGGATATTTAAGACATCGGTGATAGGCCTGCAAAAAATGGCTTCCCTGCCTGAGCAGGGCTCCTTTCTGCAGCAGATTTCAATGCCAACCTTCACCTCCACAAAGTGGGCTTGCTTCTGTCCACCCAAGCAGCACCAAGTTAGACCAAGTAAGGACAACCTGAATGCCCCTTGGTAAGTGGCATGAGAAGCCAAATTTGGAGCCAAATCCAGGCTGCAATGCCTTCACTGCTTTGGTGACACTGAACAAAGCAGAAGTGAAATGTGCTTCTGGGTTTCCAAGGAAGCGCAGGGGAAGCCCAGTGACTTCTGCTTCTCCGTTCATCCACTCACTGACGTAAGTGTGGACAGGAGTTATTTACAGACAGCCTCGGTGCAGGGAGCCGATGCAGAGCTCAGCGTTGACGTTCAGCTCTGAGCAAGGAAAGAGAATGTGCAGCGGGGCCAACAGCCAAAAGTGAAGTTCGAGAAGTGTGCAGGTCTGTCTTCCAAGTCCAGTGAGAAATTACATCAAATTTCCTGTGTTCTTATTTGCAGCACATGATGAAGAGGTGGGAAATATTTGCCTTTTGCCCAGGTGGAGTGTAGTACTGACTTTGAGCCTCAGTGCACAAACTATGCAGACCGTTGCTTCAGGGTTAAACATTGCCAGCAGGAAAGGAGGACTTGCTTTTCTGGCTTCCCCAGAGGCCAACTACAAGTTGTTGGCTTCAATAAAGAGGAAGAAATTCCAGGACCCCAGAGCAGGAAATGCGCTCATAAGGCACAAAGTGCCCCAAACTGGAAGTCATAGTGGTGTGACTGGCAGGCAAGTTTCCTTCCCTTTCTAAGCATCAGTTTCCCAATCTGCAAAAGGAGGGGGTTGGATCTGATAAACTCAAATTTCTTTCCCAAATGTAATGATCCACAATTCCTCTTGATTGCTCATCTGCGGAGAGCACTTCCTACGTAGGTCTCACCACATGCTACATGGTATGCTGAAAAGGCACCCAAGTTGGAGATTGGGCCTTCACGTTTGAACCACAGCTCACACAGCTACATGACCGTGGGCAAATCACAGCATCTCTGAAGTCCCCTTGAGGTCGGAGCGTGTAGGCTTCAAAGGAGGACACCAAAGATGACTCCATGTAAGCATTTCCAGGACACTCATGAACCAGTGAAGCAAGAACTAACCACTTCACCATTGTCTCACCTCTGTTATGTCCTTGATTCCATGGTGACCACCAGGATTGCGTGCTTAACCACTTGAAGAAGGAATACAGACTCAGTGCCTCTGGACACACAGTTGGGCCTTTCTGGTTCTTAAATGTCCCACCTTTTTCCCAATGAGAGTTTTAGGCATCAAGAGGCTCAGGTTGCCATAGTGGAAGCAGCATGGAATTAGATGCCAGATCCTCCTGGTCTCAACCTTAGGCTCCAGCACTATCCATGAGTGTTTGGTGGCTGAGACCACTCATCAATTCATTCATCATTCACTTACGAGTAATTTACTGAGTGATTGCTGTGTTCCAGATACTACTAATGAGGCAACGGAGCTACTGTAGGAAGCAAAAAGAGTTTCTGTTTGGGTAGATTAGCACCAAGTGCAAGAGGTGGGCAGGTTCATCATTATTACAGTGAAATTAGTGCCAAAACTGAAGTTACCACAAGGTGCTATGGGATAACAGAATGTTTTTTTCTTTTGTTTAAGAACAAAGTAAAGTAGGCATGGTGACACACGCTTGTAAGGCTGTGCCAGGGAGGGTGAGGCAGGAGGAGCTCAAGTTTGATGCTAGACTGGACAGCATAGTGAGTTCTAAAACCAGCCTGGAACATGGCAAGTGTCTGTCCCAGAAAAACAACAGAACAAATGAACAAAACATGCGGGGGTACCCTCTTCTCTGCATCCTCGACCACACTCATTGTCTTGGCTACTTTTCTCATTGCTGAGACAAAATACCTGATGCCCAAAATTAAAGGAGGAAAGTTTATTTAGCTCACAGTTTGTGGAGGCTTGAGTCCATAATCAGCTGTCTCCAAGGCAGGGTGGCATGGCAAAGGGGCAACTGTTCATGTTGACCGGAAGATAGCAAAAGCAACAAGAGCAAAAGGGGAGGATCAAGCCTCTTTTCCTCCCTTATATTATATGCAGGCTACCCACCCTAGGGCAGGGATGGCCCTCACACTTCCAATCGCAGCACCAGACAATGAACCAGTCACAAACTCTAGATTCAGCCGCCTTTGCAAAGCACTCCCCCATAACTACATGAGGCTTTGGGGGGACATCCAGACACAACCATAACACTCATTATCATTTGTCACTTTGATAGTAGCTATCTAGTGGGCATGAAATGATAGTGAGGTCCCATTGCAGTTTTAATTTTAGTTACTTGATGGTTAGTTATGCTGGGTGTTGTAGTCAGGGTTGGCAAGGGAAACAATACAGGATACATAATTTATAGGATTATTTTAGAGTAGTCACCCAAAGAGTCAAATACAGAAAGAGTGCAGGAAATCTGTCCACACACTTATATGAGAACAGCCAAGTTCCTATCAGGAAAACCAGCATGACAAGCTCCTCAAGAAGAACCAACAGCACCAACTCTTCCTCTCCAGTTCTCCTTTTTATGTTGTTGGCAACAATCCTCAGGTGAGCCCTCCACATCCAGCACCATGCTGATTCAGTTCAGCTGGGTGTTACAAGTTGACCACCAGTTGTCAATCCACCACACTGGGGATTTTTTTTTTCATGTATCTGTTAGGCACTTACATATCTTCTTCTAAGACATTTCTGTTCATATCCATTGCCCATTTCTAAAACTTGGGTTGCTTTCTGCCCATTAAATTGCTTTCATTTCTTATAGATGTATGAATTACAAATACTTGCTATCAGAAGGGTGTTGACTCTTAACTCATTTTTTTCCCTTGTTGTGCAGCAGCTTATTGTTTCTTTTGATGCAATCCCATTTGTGTATTTTTGCTTTTCATGTCTTTGCTTTTGGAGTCCTAAGAAATCATTGCCCAGACCAATGCTTGGTAGTACCCCCCCACACATGTGTTCTTCTATAGCTTTCGATTCAGGCCATACATTTAAGGATTTTATCCATTTTGAGTTATTTTTGTATGTAGCGGGAGATAAGTGTTCAATTTCATTCTTCTGCATGTGGATCCCCAATTCCCCCAACACTGTTTATTGAAGAGACGGTCCTTTGCATTGAGTGTTTTTAATATCTTTGTTGGAAAACAGTTGCAAATAATGATTGGTGGAGGAAAAATTGGTACAGCCATTTTAGAAAACAGTATGGAATGCCTCAAAAAAGCGAAAATAGAACTACCATATAATCCAGCAATTTCGCTTATGAGTATGTATTCCAAAGGAAATGAAATAATGTACATCAAAGACATCTACACTATTTTTGGGGGGGATGGTCTAACATTTTTAGTTCTTTCTATATTCTAGATGTTAGTCCTCTGTCCAAGGAGTAGCTGGCAAGATTTTTTTCTAATTCTTTAGGTTGTCTCTTCGCCCTGTTTGTTGTAAGCTTTCAAATTTGTTATCATCCCATTTGTTGATCCTCAGTATTATTTCTTGTGCCACTGGGGTTCTGTTGAGAAGGTTCTTGCCTACACATACGTCTTCAAGAATATTACCTATTTCCTCTTCCAGCAGACTAAGTGTTTCTGTTTTAATATTTAGCTCTTTGATCCATTTTGACTTTAGTTTAGTACATGGTGAGATATAGGGGCCTAGACTTAATCTTCTGCGTATAGCTACCCAATTTTCCCAGCAAGAGGCTGTCTTTCCTCTACTGTATGTCAAAGACCCAATCAAAAATGGGAAACTGAAATAAAGACACTTCTCAAAAGAAGACATGCAAATGGCCAATAAATTCATGAAAAAATGTTCAACATCACTGGCCACTAGAGAAATGCAAATTAAAATTACACTGAGACACTATCTTACCCTAGAAAAAATGGCTATCGTCAAAAAATCAAATAATAACAAATGTTGGTGACCATATGAGGAAAAAAGGAACTCGTCTACATTTTTGGTGGGAATATAAACTAGTATAGACACTATGGAAATCAGTGTGGAGATTCCTCAAAAAACTAAAGGTAGAAATTCCACTGGACCCAGCTATCCCCCTTCTAGATATTTTCCCAAAATAGTTACAGTCATCATATTACAGGGATACACATATATTCATGTTCAAAGCAGCACAATTTATAATAGCTAGATCTTGGAAACAGCATGTATATCCATCTACAGATGAATGGATAAAGAAAGTGTGGTATTTATGCATAATGGAATGCTATGCTGCCCTAAAGAAAGATAAACATAAGGCATTCATAAGCAAATAGATGTAACTTGTGACCATAACGTTAAGTAAAATAAGTTAGACACACAAGCTTAAATATTACATGGTCTTTCTTATATGAGAAACCCAATATAGTCTCTCTCTTTCTCTCTCTCTCTCTCTCGAAGTTCAAAGAATTTTGCAAATTATCTATTCCATTGTTTTAAAAAAATTTTAAATATATACTAGCTTGTTTCATTTATACTACTAGTTTCTTTTTGTTCATTGAAAAGAAAGCTTTGTTCTTTTATTTGCTTCCTCTTTGTAAGAGAGTTTTTTGTGTATGACCTGTACTGTGAGTAACATCTTGGCCATTCTTTTAAGATCATGATACACAGCTTACTGACTATTGTTATTCTCTGCTTTTCTTGGTTATAAAATTTTGTTTTTTGTAGAAGAAGAGTGTTTTTTATATTTTCTGTGTTAATATCTACTTTATTACATTAAAATAAAAAGCAGTCATCTACAATCTAATGCCCACTTCCACATTATTCACAATAGCCAACATATGGAAGAAAACTAAATTCCCATCAACAGATGTATGGGTCGGTAAAATGTGGCATACACATAATGGAATACAATACTGCCTTTTGAAAGGAGATTTTGTCGTTTAGGACAACATGGATAGATCTGTAGGAAGTTATGCTAAGTGGATCAAGCCAATCACAGGAGACAAATACCAGATGACCACCTGTACCTGGAAATCTAAAAAGGTTGAACTCATAGAAACAAAGAGTAGAAAGGCGGCTACTAGAAGCACTGCAGGGAGGCAGGATAGGAAAAGGGGATACACTGGTCGAAGGGTACAAAGTCTCAGCTGGAGCTGAGGGTTAAGTTTCACTGGTCATTTGCATTGCCTGGTGACCACCTTGATAATTACCGTACATTTCAAAGTTGCTCAAATATATGTTAACATTCTCACCATAAAAAATGATAAATTGCAGAGGCAGGGAATATGGTGACTTGACTGAATCCTCTTCTTTTGCACACATGCTCAAACCATCGCATTATACCCATAAACATAAACAATTATGATTCGCCAATAAAAAAATAAATAAAATACTTTAACAAATCAAAGAAATTCCAACAAGCAACAACAAAACCCCAAGATTCCACTCATTATACTGCTATAAAATAATAAAGAAAATAAAGTGATTCAATACCTACTGTGCCTCATAAGTTAGGTGCACTACCACAACCCCTCACAATATTTTTAATCATCGCCCCATTTTCTGCACTCAGTAATTGAGACCCAGAGTGACTGTGCAGCAGCACTGTGGCCAGTGGAAGACTTGGGGTTTGAAGCCAGCTCTGCGTGACTCCAGTGCCATACTTGTGCCCCAGGCAGTGTTACAAAGCCTTCCTCTTCCACACCAGGCCCTCATCTGTTTCCAACATGCAGGAAGAGGGTGGATAGGGGCTTTGTCTATGATTAATGCAGGTCTTGGTTATTTGGTTGCCCCTTCCCAGAAGCCCCAGTTCACAAGTCCCAGTCCCAGTTTGCAAGACTTGCTTCTCCATGTCGCCGCCTCCACCCAGCACTTTGCTCAAGCTACTGTGTTTTACCTTTTTTCGATGCACAATCTCAAAAAAAAAAAAAAAAAAAAGAAAGAAAGAAAGGGGAAGAAAGAAAGAAAGAAATAATATATAAAGAGAGCTAAATACAAAACATAACTCAGAAATGGTGATGCATCAGGGCCTACTTCGGCCGCTTACTAGTTGCATTCATAATGATTTTCTCCAAATAATGCAAACACTATTTTTTGCTAAGAAAATGAAATATGAGAGTGCCGCATTCCACAGATGATGGGGGAGAACTCATAAAAGATTTTAATCTTTCCTTGTCAGGTTCCAGAAATGCACACGGCCTTGTCCTCATTTTCTTTATGCCCTGGACTTCTAATTGAGGAAGCTGGCATCAATTATGCATGTGGGCACCGCTGGGGAGGGAGCAAGAATAAATATTTGGAGGGTATCGTTAGCCAGAACATCACTTCATCTTTGTGTCACTGTAATTTCCCATATCGTACGCTTTAGATTAGAACATATGGCAATAAGGTAGGTAATGAGAACAACAATTTTCTGAAACAACATTATAACTTTTCCCTCTTTATGGTCACATTTAGTTACAGTACATGCTGCCATTTAGGTGCAGACTTTTAAAAAGCAAATCTCTGAGAGAAGGGAATTTGAGAGCGAAGGCCTAAGAAGCCTGAATGCCTAGGACCGGAGCAGAGCCTGTGATGGGAATATGCAGATGTGGACCAGCTAGCTTCTGCTGCAGTAGCAATCCCACTTCCAGTCCGGCCCATGGGAGCAACAGTTCTTGCACCTGTGTCTCACGAGTTCTCTGGGTTGCCTCGCTGACCTTCTCCATCAGAAGCCAGGCTAACGGAGTGGTCTCTGTCTGAGACCTGGTGGAATTGGCTGAAACTAAGCCCCAGGTGCGTATACCGCTTCTGTTTGATCATATTTAATATCCACTCCCAATCCATGTCCAAAGCAACCTGTAAACTGAGCCTGTTAATAAAGCAGAGATGCTTAGCAAAGATGGTGATGTATATATGCACTTATGGGGAAGAAACTGAAAATATGGACAATATAACCAACCAAAGGGGATACCCTAGCTCCATCCCATCACCCCTGGGAAAACTATGTTGGGACAATTCATGGAGTCAGCAAGTGAGCCAAGAAAGCATGCCCTGTGGTGCTAAGGTAGATCCAGAACTCACAGAAGTACAAATCCAGCAAGTGTGTCCACAGTACCAGTGTGTCTGCCAGGCTCTGTGCAATGCCGTTGAGGAACTGATGCTAAATATCATGACCCTCTCACTCAGGAGCTGTCAGTTTGGAAGGGGTGCTAGCCAGGTCACGGAATAAGCAAACAAGTGACAGAGTGCTACAGAGTGATAGAGTTACTCTAGAGTAACACGGGAAGGGGAGGAAGAAAGTTTACCTGTACTGTGCTGGGAAGGGTCTCATTAGCTCACCTTCTCTATACAACACTTCCAGCCAGGAGTAATGCAAATAAACAAACTTGAGTATTGGGAAAGTTTAATGATCCGCACACATGAAAGCCAGAAGATGAAGACGGAAGTCAAATAAAACATTAATAGAAATGGAATGACAGAACCATTCGTTCTGCCGGAAAGAAAGCCTCCTACAGAGGTGGCATTTCAGAGAGACCTGGACAAGGGAGCAGCATTTCAGTGGACAGAAGAGGAAGGGCAGGCAGAACAAACAGGCTTAGGAAGCAGCATCAGAGAAGCCCAGAGAACAGGAAAAAGTGTCCGGGATCCGGTGGGACAGTTACCTTGCCCAGTTGCCGCCCAGGGTGGGATCACGGACTAGATTATGCAGGGCATAGAATGGGTGTCATGCAAGATATTTTGTTCTTTACAGATAGTGGGACCATTGAAAATGTCTGATAAAGTTCTGGTATTGTAGTGGCAAACTTATAGAAATTTCATAGCAGAAATTAGAAATCAATTAGTAGCCTCTGCCTAAACTCCTGCTGCCTGTCACGTAGTTAGACTCGGCTCGCCTTGACCACCACGCCAGCTATAACTCGGAGACGGTTTGACTCAGCCTTATCTGACTGCATCCAGCTGCAATGCCTGTACTTTTTAGCCTATAAACATATTCTGTTTTTCTTGCCTACTCCAGGAACTTTCCATCTAGGACAGAATAACCCAGCCAAGGACGTGCTTGCCTGATTTCACCCACCCATTTGGACAGCTCCCTCCTTAGCAGAGCCCACCCAGAACAAATCTGCCTGACAACATATGCCTTAGCCTATGTGACCAATCATATAACAACCTGCAATCAGCTTTGTATTTCCAGCTTGCAAAAATGTATTTAAGCTAAACTCTAAGCTGACTCTACGCTGATTTGAGACCCGATTCTCCTCAGCCCGTTCGTGTAATAAAAGTTGCCTTTCAACTCCGCAGGTGCGAAGAGTCTTCCATTTTGTTTGATATTGGATTTCTGTAACAGTATGATATCACCTGTGTCTTTAAAAAAAAAACTCTCCTGGCATGTCCTAGGACAGGCTGGGACTTTACACACTCCCTAGACCTGTGTGCCACCCTGTGACATCTCTCAAGGCTTCAAAGAGATGAGAGGAATTTATAATATTGTGTGTTTCTGAATTCAAGGTTATATTTGATATGATTTTAATCAGTCTCTTCTTAATAATTTTTTCTTTTTTGTGGGTACCGGGGCTCAAACTCAGGACCTCCCACGCCTGGCAGTAGGTGCCCGTGCCACTGAGCAATATCACCGGCCCTTTCTTAATAAATTATTTATCCATAGATGGTTACATGGCTTTTCCTTAAGTCCAGGCCCCAAATTTCTCAAGGTTGCCTCGCTAGACTTCACTTTCCATATCCAGTTCAGCTTCGGAAGAACATAGTCCAGCATGAAAGTACAAACATTCTCCATGTCCCTAACCTCGCCCCCCCCACACACATGCATGCTTAGTCCATGGACACACTTTGAAGAAAGAAAAACTAATGAGAAAAAGCCCCATGTGTAGAGAAGCAGGATACTCGAGTTTCCTCATTTTTACTCAGCCGACCCTCCTCTTACCAAGCTCTTAGATACTGTGTACTAATTCGCAACACCCGGACCAAACTCAGCTGAATCCTTTTCCATTGATCCAATTAGTGAGAAAAGGAGGTTGAAATTTAGAAGACAATTTCATTTAAAATTTCAACAAAATATGGCACTTATACACAATGGAATACTATTCTGTTATAAAGAAGGACAAATTTGAGCTATTTGTAGGAAAATAGGTGCACCTTGAAACTATAATGTTAAGTGAAATAAATCAGACACACAAGTTTAAATATTGTATAGCTTCTGTTATGCGAGAAACTCAACATATACATAAATTAAATAGCACAGAGAAAGATAGACAATAGGAAACAGGGAGACAGATCTTTTGCATGTGGGAAGGGAACCAAGAGATGGAGGCCATAATGAGAATTAAGATGCTTCATGTACATGTGCCAACTACCCACAAAGAACGTAATCATGTATAGCAAACATGTACTAATAAAATAAAAAATTTAAATTTTCAGGAAGAATAAAACCTAAGAAATGGGAAGAAAGTATAGTCACTTTTCTGAGTCTCTGAACCCCATGGGATTCTCATTAGCTTTCCTCAGTCCTATTTCCCTTATTCTACAAAAACCACTAAAACTCCGCTGGCTGAATCTCATCTTCTTTGGTCCCTGCTCTCTGAGTTTCCGGTCTCAGGACGGTGGAAGCCACCATTCTTCATCCTGCAGGCACGGTCCACTTCACCATCTCCCTTCTCTGGGGCAGTGTAAACAACCAAACTTCAACTTTCTAGGCCAGATAGAATCTTCTCACCAAAGTACAATTTCCAGAGAGGGGCAGTTTTCTACTTCTATTAATATTATTAATCTTAATAGTCAAAGCATTATGATGAATGTTCCTGGAGCTTCAAAGAATGAGAATGGGCCCTAGTTCTCTAGTTCAAGCCCTCCTGGAGGACTTGATGAAGCTGGATGGCTGAGCGAATCCCAACACACAGTCTGGAATAGGCCTCCAGGATATGCATTTCTAGCGAGTCCCTGGGTGATGCTGTTGGTCTGATCTTCCACGTTATGAGAACCGCAGATAAGGCTACTTGGGCCACGTTACCAGCCCCAGCTGCACCTGGTAGTGGCGATGGAGGCTTCAGAACTTTTTAGTCCCAATTCTAAAATCTCTTTTTCTAACTAAGCAAGTGATCTTGGACAAACTTAACTCTTTTTGAATTTTTAGAATAGCAACAATATCATCTTCCAAGTGTTTTTCTTTAATTTTAAAAAGAAGAAAAAACAAAATAAATCAAAAAAAGATCAAATATTCAAAACACCATAATATGAGGGTAACAATGGTTAATGCATTACGTATTATTATCTTTAAGTTAGTTATTCAGGATACCAGACATTAGCATTCAATTGTCCAAACATTATTGGCACAAACCTTACTCTTCAATAAACTAAGTAAAATTGGTAGTGTATCTATCTTAACCATCTTATATATATATACAATTTTTTTCCCTTTCCCTTCTTTCTTTTCCCTAATCCAGTCTCTTTCCTTTTGACCAGTTTCTTTTTGACTCACCGTGTCGATTGTACATTTTGGATCTTATTTACTCTTTCAGTTTCTCATACTAGAGAGACAATACGATGCTTACACATGTGCGTCCGGTTTATTTCACTTATGAGTATTTTCTCGAGTTGCATCCATTTACTTATAAAAGTCTCCAGTTTATCCTTCTTTATGGCTGAATAGTACTCCATTGTATAAAAATACCACATCTTTCTTATCCATTCCTCAGTTGATGGGCATTTGGGTTGTTTCCAAGATCTGGCTATTACAAATTATGCTGCTATAAACATGGGTGCACATATATCGCTGTGGTACGATGTTTTTAATTCTTCTGGAAAGATGCCCAGAAGGGGAATAGCTGGGTCAAATGGGACCTCCAACCCCAGTTTTTTGAGGAATCTCCACACTGACTTCCACAGTGGCTGTACCAATCGACACTCCCACCAACAGTGAAGAAGGGTTCCTTTTGCCCCACAGCCCCTCCAGCATTTGTTATTAGTTGATATCAGAAAATGGAAAGATATCCATTGCTCCTGGATAGAAAGAACCAATGTAGTGAAAATGGCCATACTTCCAAAATTGTTATACAGATTTAATGCAATTCCAATCAAAATTCCAACAGCATATCTCACAGAATTAGAGAAAACAATCCTAAAATTCATTTGGAATCAGAAGAGACCTAGAATAGCAAAGGCAATTCTGGGCAACAAAGGCAAGGCAGGGGGCATCACAATCCCTGACTTGAAATTATACTATAAAGCTACTGTGATAAGGAGGAAAAAAGATGGCGGAAGAGTAAGAAGTAGGCAGCGAAACTCTCTCTAAAAGTTACCGTTGGAACACAGGAATATAGCGACCGGGAAAGCACGGGGGGGGGAGATGCCTCCCCGGAACCCAGAAAAGTTCTGAAGTGCAATCTGGGACCCCCGGCACCAGTGAAGGGTGATTTCCAACAAAGAAGAAGGAGCAGACCGCGCGCGCGCACCTTCTACTATTCCAGGAATCGCAGCGCGATAGAAGCTCAATTCTACGGACACATGGTGACAGCTGGCACCCAGGGAGCCCCCATGGAAGATCCTGAGACAGCAGCAAGGTGGGGGAGCGGCGGAGAACTACGCTGGCCGGTGGTGAGTGTCTCTCAGCCACAGCTGCCCCGCGCCAGAGAGCGACCAGCCGGGCGCCATTGTGGGGGGTGTGGTGAAACTCAGAGCGGTGCGAAAGAAAAACAGCGCTGGACACTCGCGCTCCGGACAGGGCAGTGCGGGGCCTCTCAGGCCCACGAAAGTGTGCTGAGGTCAGCAGGCGAACGAGACTGGTCTCTCAGCCACACCTGTCCCACGCCAGAGAGCGACTGGCCCGGCGCGATTGTGGGGGGCGTGGTGAAAATCAGAGCGGCGGGAAACCAGTGCAGGGAACCCGTGCTCCGGACAGCGTGCTGCGCCTCTCAGGCCCAGGAATAGTGAAAGGGCACTGAGAGTGGCAGGCGAGCTAGACTGGTCTCTGCCTGAAAGTAGGGGCCTCTGCTCACCGCCTGCCAGAGGGCCGCTCCTGGCTTACTGAGACCGACCTGCACGGAACAGGACTCTGTCACCACACGGTGCCTGCCTACAGCAGAGTCAACACCTGGAACTGATTCTTTTTATTTATTTATTTTTTTCTCACTCATTTGTTTTTTGTTCTGGCGAAGGGTTTTATTTATTTATTTTTTTTTTGGTGGGGTTTTATTTTTGTTTTGTTTGTTTTATTGTTTTTATCTTCATTTTTGTTTCTGTATGTGTATTTGCTTTTTCCTTCATTATTCTCTCTGGTTTTTTATATGAGTGTAAACAGCGCCTCTAACCTCTTTGTGATTGTGGTTGTGATCTGTTCTTCCTTTTATCCCTTCCTTCTCTTTTTACCACCAGTCCTCTGCACCAGTGTCCCAATTTTAGTGGGATCCCTCTTGGTCCTCTAACCTTACATCTATCTAATTCCTTCCTATTCTCCCAACACTCCATTTCCTCCTTAACTCATTTTAAATTTAAACTCCTCAGGGAAAAATTGACATACATAGGACTTGTATACTGCATATAATTTTTCTGGTGTGTTATAGATTTTGTTATATAACCGCAACTCTACTTTATACAGCTAAAAGTGGTAAATAACTGGTTAGCTCAGTCTGTCATTTTCTAGGCTGTGTTTGATGCTTTAGTTAACATTATAGGGAAACGTGAAATAATTGTTCTAAACAGCTTTCCTTCCTGATATTTCATGATTGAGATTGACTAAGGGACAAAGAAAATACAGTGGCACAGTACCAAAGAATCAAGGACTGGGCCAAACAGGTAGCAACTTCGCATACCCAACAAATTGAAGAGGTAGGAACTGGCAGAAAGCTCAAAACCCAAAAGCAAGCTCCAATTGGAAGATACTGCAGAGAAGTAGTCATCTTCTAAAGATCTTAAACACTAGCAATAAAGTAACCTACCATAGGTAATTTGCAAACATCACCCCAGGAATTAAAGAAAGGAAAAAATGAGATGACACTTAAACAAGATGCAACCCCACACATCCAATTCACCAAAGGCAAACCTAGGGAGCAACGACGTGGGACAATCCAAAAGCCACCGACCTGGCCTATCTGAAGTGGTAACAACAAAGCAACTGAATGAGGCTCTGGAAAAAATTAAAACAGAAATAATCTCACAGATAACTGCAGAGATAATGTCCACATTGAAGACCATGCTTAAGGACACTATAGCTGATACAGACAAAAAAATAGATGAGCTTAAGAAAACTATAGAAACCATGAATGCTCAGCATAGGAAAGAAATGGAATCCATAAGGCAGATTCAAGCAGATATCCAAGAGAACAAAAATTCCATTGAAAGTATTTGTAGCAGATTAAGCCAATGGGAGGACAGGATCTCAGATATAGAAGACAGGCTTGCAATTAGTGATCATGAAAAGGAAGAATTCTTAAAAACAGCAAGGGACCATGAAAAATCAATTCAGCAGCTGCTAGATGACTCAAAGATAAACAACTTAAGAATAATTGGAATAAATGAAAAAGCAGGAGATAGCATCAATGACATTAAAACCTTGTTCAAAGACATAATCAGGGAGAACTTTTCTGGAAGAGAAAAGAAATTTGATGCCCCTATAAGTGAAGCTTTTAGAACACCAACTAGACATGATCAAAAAAAAACTTCAGCCAGACATATCATAGTCAAGATCCCAGAAATTCAACAGAAGGGCAGAATCTTAAAAGCTGTTAGGGAGAAGAGACAAATCACCTATGAAGGAAAACCCATCAGAATCACAGCTGACTTTTCAGCACAAACACTCAATTCAAGAAGAGCTTGGAATGATGTATTTCAAGCTCTAAAGGAAAATAATTTTCAACCCAGATTGATGTACCCTGCAAAACTATCTTTCAAAATTGATGGAGAAATAAAATACTTTCATGACAAAGAACATGTGAGAAAATTTATGACCACCAAACCAGCACTCCAAAATGTTCTGAAGGACATTCTAGAAAGAGATAGGAACCCCAACAGAAGGAATCCACCAGGCAGGGCAGATAATTAAATAGCAGGAAAGGGGAAAAACAAAGAGTGGGAACCAGCAACAGGAAAATATCATGACAAGTATAAGTCAATACATATCAGTTTTAACCATCAATGTTAACGGTCTCAATTCACCAATCAAAAGGCACAGACTGGCGAAATGGATCAAGAAGCAAGATCCAACAATATGCTGTATACAAGAAACACATTTAATTCAGAAAGAAATTCATAGACTGAAAGTCAAAGGATGGAAGACAATACTCCATGCCACAGGAACCCAGAAAAAAGCAGGGGTAGCTATTCTTTTTGCAGACAAAGTGAACTTCAAGCCAAGAATGATTCAGAGAGATAAAGACGGTCATTACATCCTTGTAAAGGGAACAATCCAAGAGGAAGAGATAACGATCATAAATATATATGCGTCAAATACCAATGCACCAAGCTATATAAAACAAGTACTAAAGGACATGAAAAATCAAATAAGCACTAATACAATTATATTGGGAGATCTCAATACTCCACTGTCACAAAAAGACAGATCAACTGGACAGAAAATCAATAATGAAATAGTAGAACTGAACCAGTAGAACTGGACTTAGTAGATGTCTACAGAGTGTTCCATCCCACAACATCAGAATACACATTTTTCTCAGCTGCACATGGGATGTTCTCCAAAATAGACCACATACTAGCTCATAAAACCTGCTTAAGTAAATGCAAAGGAATTGAAATTATCCCATGCATATTATCAGACCATAGTGCAATGAAATTGGAAATCAATGGCAAAAGATCTCACAAAAACTCCCTAAACACATGGAAATTAAACAGCACCCTCCTGAACAACCAATGGGTCACAGATTAAATTAAAGAAGAAATTAGACACTTTCTACAACTGAATGATAATGACAGTACAACATACCGGAACTTATGGGATACAATGAAAGCAGTCCTAAGAGGGAAATTTATAGCATTAAATACTTATATCAGGAAAATAGAGCAAGCACAAATAAACAACTTAAGGGTGAACCTCGAGCTTCTAGAAAAAGAAGAGCAGGTTAAGCCAAAAGCCCATACAAGGGAGGAAATTATAAAGATCAGAGCAGAAATTAACGTATTGGAGACTAAAAAAACAATACAAAGAATCAATGAAGCAAAAAGTTGGTTCTTTGAAAGAATAAATAAGATTGACAAACCCTTATCCAACCTTATTAAAAAAAGAAAAGAAAAGACTCAAATCCATGCAATTGAAAATGAAAAGGGTGATATCACGACGGACCCTGCAGAAATCCAGAAGATCATCTATACTTATTTTGAAAATTTATATTCTACTAAGATGGAAAATGCAGAAGAAATGGACAGATTCCTAGATTCGTATGAATTACCAAAGCTGAATCAAGAAGATTTAAAAATCCTAAATAAACCAATATCAACCAATGAAATTGAAGATGTAATTAAAAACCTCCCAACAAAGAAAAGCCCAGGCCCTGATGGATTCACTGCCGAATTCTACAAGAAATTTAGAGAAGACCTAACGCCCCTACTTCTCAAACTTTTCAATGAAATTGAAAGGGAAGCAATACTCCCAAATTCATTCCTGGAAGCAAGCATTACCCTGATACCAAAACTAGAGAAGGACCCAATTAAGAAAGAGAACTACAGGCCAATCTCCCTAATGAACATAGATGCAAAAATCCTTAATAAGATACTGGCAAACAGAATCCAACAAATCATCAAGAAGATTATACACCATGACCAAGTTGGATTCATCCCAGGGATGCAGGGATGGTTCAACATACGTAAATCAATAAATGTAATACAGCATATTAACAGAACCAAAGACAAAAATCACATGATCATCTCAATAGATGCAGAAAAAGCTTTTGACAAAGTCCAGCACCTTTTCATGATAAAAACCCTACAGAAAATTGGAATAGAGGGTCTTTATCTCAATCTGGTAAAAGCTATCTATGACAAACCAACAGCCAATATTATACTAAATGGCCAAAAACTGAAAGCCTTCCCTCTAAAATCAGGAACCAGACAAGGATGTCCACTGTCCCCACTCTTATTCAACATAATTCTGGAACCTTTAGCCAGAGCGATTAGACAAGAGAAAGAAATAAAAGGAATAATGATTGGAAAGGAAGAAGTTAAATTATCATTATTTGCAGATGACATGATACTCTACACAGAAGACCCCAAAAACTCCACTAAAAAACTGCTAGATTTAATAAGCAAATTCAGTAGTGTAGCTGGATACAAAGTCAATACTCAAAAGTCAATAGCCTTCCTGTACACAAATAACAAACTTACTGAAAGAGAAATTAGGGAAACAATACCTTTCACAATAACATCCAAAAAAATGAAATACCTAGGAATCAACCTCACAAAGGATGTAAAAGACCTCTATACTGAAAACTACAGTACTCTGAAAAAGGAGATTGAAGAGGATATCAGAAAATGGAAAGATATCCCTTGCTCCTGGATAGGAAGAACCAATATAGTGAAAATGGCCATACTTCCAAAATTGTTATACAGATTTAATACAATTCCAATCAAAATTCCAACAGCATATCTCACAGAATTAGAGAAAACAATCCTAAAATTCATTTGGAATCAGAAGAGACCTAGAATAGCAAAGGCAATTCTGGGCAACAAACGCAAGGCAGGGGGCATCACAATCCCTGACTTGAAATTATACTATAAAGCTAGTGTGATAAAAACAGTGTGCTACTGGCAAAAAAACAGACCTGAAGATCAATGGAACAGATTAGAAGATGCTGAAACAACCCCAGACATACTAAGCCACCTTATCTTTGACAAAGGTGCCAAACACATTCGCTGGAAGAAAGATAGCCTCTTTAATAAATGGTGCTGGAAAAACTGGCTCTACACATGCTGAAGATTAAAACTAGACCCATATCTTTCACCATGCACTAAACTAAATTCAAAATGGATCAGAGATCTAAATATTAAAACAGAAACATTAAATCTGCTGGAAGGTAGGATAGGTAAAACCCTTGGAGACATTGGTGTAGGCAAAGACTTTATGAATAAAAACTCAACCGCACAGGAACTATCCCAAAGAATCAATAACTGGGATCTCATCTTATTAAAAAGCTTTTGCACAGCAAGAGAAACCACCAACAGAGTGAAGAGACAACCCACAATGTGGGAAAAAATGTTTGCCAGCTGTTCCTCAGACAAAGGATTACTATTGAGAACATATAAAGAACTCAAAAAAATCAGACCTCCCAAATTTAAAGATCCACTCCAAAAATGGGCATCTGAGATGAATACACATTTCTCAGATGAAGAAATACTAATGGCAAATAAATATACAAAAAAATGTGCAACATCACTAGTCATTCGAGAGATGCAAATTAAAACAACGCTGAGATACCATCTCACCCCAGAAAGAATGGCTACTATAAAGAAATCAACTACTAACAAATGCTGGAGGGGCTGTGGGGAAAAAGGAAACCTTCTTCACTGTTGGTGGGAGTGTCGACTGGTACAGCCACTGTGGAAGTCAGTGTGGAGATTCCTCAAAAAACTAGGGTTGGAGGTCCCATTTGACCCAGCTACTCCCCTTCTGGGCATCTTCCCAGAAGAATTAAAAACATCGTACCACAGCAATATATGTGCACCCATGTTTATAGCAGCACAATTTGTAATAGCCAGATCTTGGAAACAACCCAAATGCCCATCAACTGAGGAATGGATAAGAAAGATGTGGTATTTTTATACAATGGAGTACTATTCAGCCATAAAGAAGGATAAACTGGAGACTTTTATAGGTAAATGGATGCAACTCGAGAAAATACTCATAAGTGAAATAAACCAGAAGCACATGTGTAAGCATCGTATTGTCTCTCTAGTATGAGAAACTGAAAGAGTAAATAAGATCCAAAATGTACAATAGACATGATGAATCAAAAAGAAACTGGTCAAAAGGAAAGAGAGACTGGAATAGGGAAAAGAAAGAAGGGAAAGGGAAAAAAATTGTATATATATATAAGATGGTTAAGATAGATACACTACCAATTTTACTTAGTTCATTGAAGAGTAAGGTTTGTGCCAATAATGTTTGGACAATTGAATGCTAATGTCTGGTATCCTGAATAACTAACTTAAAGATAGTAATACGTAATGTATTAACCATTGTTACCCTCCTATTATGTTGCTTTGAAAATTTTGTTCTTCTTTTGATTTGTTTTGTTTTTTCTTCTCTTTATAAAATAAAAATAAAAAAAATAAAATGTGCATTTTTTACAATCAAAAAAAAAAAAGCTACTGTGATAAAAACAGTGTGGTACTGGCAAAAAAAAAAACACACCTGAAGATCAATGGAACAGATTAGAAGATGCTGAAACAACCCCAGACATACTAAGCCACCTTATCTTTGACAAAGGTGCCAAACACATTCGCTGGAAGAAAGATAGCCTCTTTAATAACTGGTGCTGGAAAAACTGGCTCTGCACATGCCGAAGATTAAAACTAGACCCATATCTTTCACCATGCACTAAACTAAATTCAAAATGGATCAGAGATCTAAATATTAAAACAGAAACATTAAGTCTGCTGGAAGGTAGGATAGGTAAAACCCTTGAAGACACTGGTGTAGGCAAAGACTTTATGAATAAAAACTCAACCGCACAGGAACTATCACAAAGAACCAATAACTGGGATCTCATCTTATTAAAAAGCTTTTGCACAGCAAGAGAAACCACCAACAGAGTGAAAAGACAACCCACAATGTGGGAAAATATGTTTGCCAGCTGTTCCTCAGACAAAGGATTACTATCGAGAACATATAAAGAATTCAAAAAAATCAAACCTCCCAAATTTAAAGACCCACTCCAAAAATGGGCATCTGAGATGAATACACATGTCTCAGATGAAGAAATACAAACAGCAAATAAATATACAAAAAAATGTGCAACATCACTAGTCATTCGAGAGATGCAAATTAAAACAACACTGAGATACCATCTCACCCCAGAAAGAATGGCTACTATTAAGAAATCTTCCAAGTGTTTTGTAAGCAGTAAAGAAGATAATAAATGTAAGTCCCCAACACAGGATTTGCTACATGGTATCCATCCATCGTGTTAGTTCTTTAACTCCCTTCCTCCTGCTAGACTTCTCCCAGGAAGATGTCTTCCTAGACTCTCACAGAGGAAAGGCATCCCACAGTAGCTCTTCTGGCAGGATGAGCAGTGGGACTGTGTACTTTGTACACTGTTTTCTTGCTCAGCCCAAATGAATAATACTTTTATATAGAAGTTGCAAAACTGAGAGTCATAAACCTTGCTTATGGAAGCCTAAATTTTACTTTAACGATGGCTACAGCTGCAACATTAAGTGCTGAATGCCAAAGAAAGATGGCCATGTTTCAGAGAGCAGCCACTGGGGACCACTGTTGCTGAGCGAATACTAGAAGGGCTCCACCCCGCAGTGAGAACCCATGCAGGGCTGGGGTAGGGGCTCAGCTCTGAAGAGAAAGATAGTTGACAGCTCCTATAGCACCATAGGCAGCTGGGGGAAGTGATACAGGACCTTGGAGTAAAGAGCTGGGACTTCCAGGAGCAAGAGTGGTTTGGAAGCTGAAGTTTTTCATTCTTATCTCCAGAGAAGGAAGAGACAAAGGGAGATACATCGGCATTAAACTCAAGCACATACAGAAAACTATGTAACAGTTCTAAGTAATAGTGAGTGGGACACTTGACAGGGAGAAAAAGCTTTAACTACATCTCATCTTCTTACATAGGATGAAATTTCTGGAAATAATACTGCCTAGTTTACAGCATTTTGGAAAGGTTATTAGGATAATGCTCTAAAGGTGCTCAGTAAAATTGTGGATACAGAGTAATAAGACAATAAATGGAAACTGTGAGTTGCTATTGTCCCGAAAAACAATTTTAAAATCATCATTAATAAATGGCCATCTCCCCCTCCCCATTAGACTGCAAGTTCCATAAAGACAAGGAGCAGATTTATCTGTTTAATATTCTCTGCCTAGTGCCACTGTAGTACCTAGTACTTAATAGAGGTGTGGTAAATACTTACTGAAGGCAGAAAGGAAGGCAGGGGGCTCAGTAAGAAATGAAATATTTGGGTAAAGATGGGCTCTGCTATGGAGAACAAAAAGGGAAGAATTGGAAAATACGGAGAACTAATAATAGCAAATGTGATAGACTCTGACTGTGGGCATAAAATTCATTTCTTTTGTGATTAGATCAAAATTGCTGCAAGCCAACTGCCCAGCCAGAAAGGGAAGCTCTCAGGTCTGGGCCACAGGTCCTTTAGTCACTACCAGTGACTTCATTCCACCCCAACTGGCTTCCTAATTGTCTGGATCACCTAAAGCTCCTACTAGGCCACCATTAGCCCAGGTGGAACCACAGTGCAAATGAGAAAAATATGTCCATTCTTCCAGGTCAAAGTAGACATAACTAGGAGGCTCTGCATGCTGAATAGTGTGGACTGGACCTCATTAGCCTCTATTCTTTTCCTCCTGTTACCCTCTGCCAACTGAGGGGTGCAGGTTCCATCCAAACAGGGACCAGATGTAATAGTTACAATCCATCCACTTGGACATGGTGGGCTGGGGCCCCTTGAACTTCAGCTGCATCAGCATAGAGTTTCAGAGTATGTATTCCTGTGGTGCTGGCTTTGGGGCTTCAGTGGTGTGTAAACAGGGCTCCTGCCTGTGTGGACATTATGCTGTAACTCAGCAGTTCCCAGTCTTTTTTGGTATCCAGGGACCAGTTTCATAGAAGACATTTTTTCTTTGGACTGGTGGAGGAGGGATGGTTTTAGGATGATTCAAGCACATTTACATTTATTGTGCACTTCTAGTATTACATTGTAATATATGGTGGTACCTCAGTTCATGAACTTAATTTGTTCTATGATTTTGGAAAAGATGACCACATTTGTGTTTGTGCGGGAAAGATGGTCCACAGCTGTGTTTATCACTCAATGTAGAGTTTGCAAACAAAAACAAAATTTTGCCAAATGCTTTTGTTTGTGAACCAATTGGAAGACAGTGACATCAGAAGTGTGTTCTTAGGTCCAGTCTACTCCATAATCTCTTTTTGGTTGATGACACTGCAGAAAACCCTGCTCCAAAACAATAGGATGTTGGAAATGGAAGCAGAATTCTAGGCGCTTTTGTGGCAATCTCAGGATATTCTGTCTTGACTTTAATCCAAAAAGTATGAACATTTGAAGTCATCTCAAATATGCTTTTAAGGCCTCCGTTATTTGCAATCTCAAGTAGTTGATTCTCTTCTAGCATGGACAAAGTTGATTCGCCTGGGTTATTCACAAATGGGTGTGTACTTTACTGTGGTTGATAATTTTAATCACATCCTGAAAATGTTGTTACGTTCAGGTGGCACTTTTTGGTTAGCCAGCATTTCTCTGATGATGCAATGTCCAGGCTTACATTTAAAATCAACCTCTTTGGCCAGAGCAGTGAAATCAGGAATCTGTCCAATCATGGCAGCCACTCTGTCTGATCATATATCAACAGAAAATGACCAATTTCATTTTCCTGATAGGTAATCATGCAAAACTTGAATAGTTTTGCTGCTGTGGTATTGGTTGGCAACAAAAATGGACATAAAATACTCTTAAGCACATCGTCCTAAAAAATTTATCACATAAAAACAAGCACTGTTGTGTTGTCATCAACAAAGGTAGATTCATCAGCCTGGATTGCCCACCATGGTGATTAATTAATCCTTTCTAAAAATTGTGCCTCAGTATCCCCTTCTATTTCATCAATCGATCTAGTTACGATGCTAACCAAAAGAGGAGGACATGCCCACTTCTGAGCTGCAGCCTCTCCTAAAACTTCATGACAAATGTCGTTAGCAGCAGGCAGGATCAACTCCTCACCAACAGTAAAGGGCTCCTTAGCTTTAGCAATGCAGTTAGCCACTAAGAATGATGCTCTCCTTACAGACACGTGATGAAGTGGTGGCCTTCAACAATTGCTTCTGTTCTTTTCATTCACTTTTTTTCTTTTGAAAACTAAAGGCTTTTCTTTTCATGCAGAGTGTTCGGTCTCCATACAGCAAGGCAGTTTTTAAGGTTTCGTAGTTTCATTGGCTAGCCGGTTGCAACCTTGATGTGAATTCCCTATTACAATGAACCTGGAATTTAAGTAAGACTCCTTAGGTTTTCTTTTCAATGCAACTTTCTTTTTGTTGGCAGTCTTAGGGTCCTCTGCTCTCTCATCATTGGATCTCCCCCCCTTTTCAAACACACTCTCCAGTGATGTTTATTTTTTACTAATTTTAACTAGGCTTACGCAAACTGTGACTGAGACAAGTGCACAGATAGAAGAGGAAAATAAAATAATGAGCAGGCCACATGTGGACTAAAATAAGTGTCAGATTCTGACAAACCCTGCCACCAAAAGCAGCTGAACAATTGAAGTACAACAACTGACTTGCCACTATAAAGCCTGCCACTAGATGCAGCTTATTTGTCACTTGCCACCACTGATAGGGTTTTGATATGACTCCGAAAATGATTTTTAATGGTCTCTTTGCTGTCAAACTTCTCTGCTAATGTTAATCTATATTTGTAGCTGCTCTCCAGAGCTAGCATCATGACCTCAGTTCCACCTTAGATCATCGGGCATTAGAGTCTCATGAGGACCATGCAACCTAGATGACTCATATGTGCAGCTCGCAGTGGGGTTTGTGCTTTTATGAGAATTTAATGCCAGGATCTGAGAGGAGGCAGAGCTCAGGTGGTCATCTGAGTGACGGGAAACAGCTGTAAATGGAGATGAAACTTTGTTCACTCACCCACTGCTCAGCTTCTGCTGTGAGGCCTGATTCCTAACAGACCAAGGATGGGTACCAGTCCATGCCCAGGAATTGGGGACCCCTGCTTTAATTATCAACATGGCAAGAGCCAAACTAGTAGAGTAAAAGGACTGGGGATGAGACACACACAGTTTGAACACAGTGCCTCCAGGGGGCAGTGATGCTACCTTGTCAAAGCCTCTGTTTTTTTATCTTAAAAATGGGAACAATGGCATCATCTCCCTCAGAGACCTGTTGGAGGCATTACAGGAGATATAAGTATATATTTCATACATTTTAGCTTTTGTTATCTTATGGCTAATCAGTGACAAAGTTAGGAAGAAAAAAGAGGGATCCTTTTGGACTAGGACATTCAGAAAGAACATCACCAAAATAGTGATATTTAAGCAAGAATGACAGCCTACAGTGCCTTAGAGAAAGGGCAGAAGCAAAAGTTACTAAAACAGGCCAGTGTGAGGTACAAAGGCATAGTGAAGATTGTGGCAAAGTATAGCACAAAGATGCTTTTATCTAAAAGCACTCAAATTCAAATATTTGCAAACAAACAATATAGTCTGTGTGATAAATTCTGCCACTGCAGGATGGATGAAAATGTGCTAAATAATGGATATGAAAACCCCCAGTCCTCATCAAAGGCTTCCCTTTTCTATCTAGCTCCTTTCCCTTCCTCTAGGAGTGTTTGGGAGATATCCTGGCCCTTAATATTCCTTATCACCGTCTTGCCTGACAATAGCACAAACCCGGACCAAGGAAGCAAAGCCACTCCGTGTTCAGATTCCACACTGTGTCCCATGCCCAACACTCAGAAATGCCAGACCTTTCCTGTCCCCATGCCTCTCCTTCACCCCTGAGATGAACTAACTGCAGAGAATGCTGGCTCAGAGTACATGGTTTGAAAGTTTGTGTCATAAACGTATTGATCCTGCCTCATGCTCCCAAACAGAATCTCGATGTTGAAGCACTCCTTTAATCAAAAGTAAATTATGTACAGGCCATGGAGGTCAGCTCAACCAGCCTCACAAAAAAAGGCAATCCATCATTTATTTGTAAATGTCAGTGGAATCTGGGGATCAATATGTGCGCCAATGTGGATTATGTTTATTATTTTTCTGTAAATATCAATGCTGGGAAATGGTTCAAGGGAGTGTGCAGGTGCCATGGGAAATCAGAACCTAACCTGGGTAGGCGGTAGAAGGGTAAAGTCTTTTTAGATGAATTTCGTCTGTCTTTTTGGAGGTTTATTTTTTTTTTTTTTTGTATTTTCTTTTTGTTGTTGTTGTTTTTTGTTTTTTGGGAGTTCCTGTGCAGGACAGAGCTGGGCCACCCCTTGTCTCATAGGGAACAGAAAATATAGAACAGTTCTTACAGTGAGCAAGTTGGCTTAATAAGTTCCAGAAAGTATTTACCCTAAAACAAGCAAGAGATGATTTTTCCTGATATATGCTGAAGAGTGAGTTTCAGAGCAGAAATTAAAGTGCCTTCAAAAGTTACATCTGCAGGATTCATCCACAGGATTCCTGGAGCTAGAGGACGAAAACCTCTGTAGCCCTCCCTTGTTCCTCTTTTGGCTACCTGGGTCAGCACAGCCATGTGTACGACCCCACAGTCCAGGCAGACGCCGAAGTCGTAAGCAGTTTGAGAAAAAGGACCTTGTTCCACACTTCCTAGTACTTTCTTCCATTAATTCTACAGATAAAAGATTACCTTGGTGGTTTGAGTCAGCGAAAATTATAATCAAAGTGGAACTTGGGCAAGACAAATGCTGCATATTTGAGTAAACACTATTGGAAACTTTAGAGAGTGAAGTCAGAGAGGCCAACTGAGGCCCAGGCTGGATGAGTAGACTCCACTCTGCACTAGAAAGATCACAAGCTTTGGAATCAACCACACCAGGGTTTAAGGTTAAATCCTTACTTTGTAATCACCAGATGAGTAAACTTGAGAAATTTGTAATACCTTTCTGAGACTCAGTGTCCCGTTTTATAAAATGGGGTTAATACCAGCAGCTAAATCAGTCTGGATAGGCCGGGTCATGGTGCAGTAACAGTGACCTCAGTTTCTATAGCTTCTCTGCTCGTGTGCCTTACCCATCCAAGTTCAAAGAGGAGGGTGCTCCGTGAATTGTGTGCCCGCCCATCCTCTCACAGGCCATGCTTAATTCCAAGGGTGATATGATCTCACATCGTGCTGCACAGGAGAATTGCATATACTTAGCAAACGCCACTTACTCATAGGGCTTGGGGACAAATCAGAGGAAGCATGCTAATGGGAAGCATATCTGGACCATGACAGGAAGTCATTTAGCAATGACTGCTGACATTGAGCCAGTCCTTTGACACTGGACTTGATCCATGAGCCGAAGTAGTATCACTAGAGGTGGGAACAGAAGGAATGACGAGACAGCGGACTTCTAAGATCAGCTTCAAGTGAGAAGATGTTGGCAGCTCCAAGACCCTTCTGGAGGTGGGGGGAACGGCCTAGATGTGGGGTGGTGGGACAGTGCACACCCACTGACACTCCTGGGGTCTTGCAGTCATGCTAGATGGAAGTAAATACCTCAGGGAAGGGACATACGAGAATACTAACTACCTACTTTTTTTGGGAGGGGTACCAGTATTCGAACTCAGGACCTTACGCTTGCCAGGCAGGCACTGCACCACTGAGCTAAATCCCTGGCCCTATAACTACCTATTTTAATGGAAAAACAGTTTGCACTGTGGCAAATCACACAGAGAACACCCAGCATGCCCGAGGACGTCGTTCACATTGCTCTCTGCCCCTGAAGTCTCTTCCTTCCTTGTGCACTTCCCCAAGGAGTCTAGCTATTGTGCCATTCTGGATTAGGTAATATGAGACCCAAGTTCTAGGCCCATTATTCAAACTGTCACAGTGACCTTGATAAAGCCATCACATTCCCTCTCTAGCTTCAGTAGACTCATTTGTAAAACAGAAGAGTTAAAATCCATCACCTCTAAGGTCTCTTTCAACGCCAGGTTTACAGTTTCCTGAAGAATGTCAGCCATGAGTACATGACGACTCTCCTTGTGTGCAACTCTAATAAAAGAAAGGCATAGAATATTTGACTTGGTTTGTACATTCTTGTCCTGCACAGGCCTATTTTCCCATCTAGTTCTATGAAGGACTAGAAAAGAGAAGGAAAAAGGTAAGACAAAATCAGGGTGTATGTAATTTATGGGAGTTACTTTAATATATTTGGGGAAATTGAGAAAGGGGACCTCAGTTCTTACTTTAATTGTTAGGCTTGGGAAGATCTCCGCAAACCCTTCAGAGAAATCCTCTTCTCTTTAGTTAGTGGGACCAGGGGACAGATTGGAGTTTGCTTGTCATCCATGGTGTGCCAGTACCCATAGGATGAGCAGGGATGATTGTTGGGTCCATGTTTGCATTCCTACCACTGAGAACAGGGAATGGCACGAACACATGTTCAACAAATAGCTGAGGAAAATATACAAGGAAACCCAGTCACACCCGGGTCCTCTCTGCACGGCCATTTCCAATCTCCCTCTCACAGGCCACAATTCTTTCTCTTCTGTGTGTCTCCACACTCCTGTCTCCATCCTTCAAGACACAGACAAAGCGCTTAATCCTCCTTTAATCCTAGTACAGGTCCTCAGAGAGATTTGTGCTAATCTGCTGCTCGCCACCTAGTGTCCAAACTCGCAAAGCAGCTCCTGCTGAGGGATCCCTTCCACAGCAAGGGAAGGTTTGACCTCTTCATCCTGGATGTGGGAAAATATCGCTTTCTGCTCTCTTCTCTTGAGAAAAAAATTGCTAGAGGTTCACAAAAACCAGTACGTATTCTTTGCATTAGATGAGTATCAAAAGAAATGACCAGGTGTTTTCAGAGACTATTTAAGGTAGATTTTAGAACCAGACTGGCTGCTCTGAATCCCAGTACTGCCCACGTGAGATCTGAGAACTCCGCAAGTTACTTCTGTTTTCTTTTCTTTTTTTTTTTTTTTGTGGGTACCAGGGGTCAACCTTAAGACCTCGCGCGCCAGTAGGCGCCCGTGCCGCTGAGCGACATCACCGGCCCCTTTTTTCGTATGTGGGATCCAGGAGTCGAACTTGGGCCCTCGCGCTTGCCAGGCAGACGCGTACGCCGCTGAGCCATCTCACCGGCCCCTGCTTCTGTTTTCTTAACTTTGGTTCTCCCAGTTTGGTGGATGAAGATAAGAATAACCCTCCTCAAGTGCTCTGTAAGACAAAGCCACGGTAAGTGGTTATTTGTTTACTATTTATCCAGTGCCACTCATGCCCCAGGCATCATTCTAGCCTCTCAGAGGCAGCAATTAAGGAAGTGGATATAAATCTTTGTCCTTACCTCCTAATGTTCAGTGAATATTAGCTATTAATTTTATTGTTACTAATGGTTTACTAAACACTAGTATTCCAGGACTTTTATCTACATTAAGTCCTTTTGTCTCTAAGTGATGTCAGAAAGCTGACAACTGTGTTTGCTAAGCGAGCAGAGAGCACAGAGCCCGGGATTGGTGTGCAAGGACAGGTGGAGGAGTGAGTGCAGCCTTCAAAGAGTCATGGGGCCAACACAGTGACTCAGTAGGACTCGCAGACTCTTGCACTGAAGAGCCCCACATGAACACCACTCCTTCGTGTCTGCTCTTACGGATAAAAGAACGTAAGTGGGTTTTCGTCACTGACTATTGTGAAGAGTGCAGAAAAGCCCCCGGATCCCTCTAAGGGGCTCAGTAGAAGGAAAACAGGAGCTTGCGCTAGTCCTCGTGGATGAATGGGATTGCGTGATGACCAGACACACTCTTCTCAGGTGGACGGTGCTCCTCGCTGAGTGTCCTGAGGGGCAGCAGCGGCAGGTGAAAGTTGGTGTCACATACCTGATAACCCGTGTGACCACGTGATTGCATAGAGTTGGACTTTCTGAAGGGGATTTCCATGGTCCCGTAACTCAAATCTCTTCTCAAGAGAGGGAAATGAAGGCAGAGGGCACGCACTGACCCGAGGTGGTGCGGCTGATGTGAGGACCGCGCTGAAGACGTCCTCACTCCGTTCCCAGCTTGGGCCTCTTTCCAGAGCTCCTCAGGTCTCCCTTTGTACAACTTTGAGTGAAGACTCACAGCTCAATAACCTGTTTGCCACATGGCTTGTCCGGGCTCGGAATGTCGCAGATTGTGGAGGAAACTGAGGCAGAGCTATCCAAAAGAGAGGGGCTGTCTGCGCGATCAGGTGCTTGTCCGGTTATAGAGAAATAAAGGAGACTTGGCAAGCATTTTCCTCCTACTGTTCTGCTTCTCAGGGAGCCCAGATGAAGCAGCTGATTTTCTTGATGTCTCACAAGGCTCGAAAGGGTTTCTGGACAGATGCTGTACAGTGAGGGAGATTAACCACATTTTTACTGAGAGGTAACTGAGAACAAACAAGAAAGGGTGTGGTGTTTAATCTTCTATTCAGTTGTCCTTTTGATGCTCCGAAAACGTCTTCTGCTATTGCTGAGGAGAAGAGGTATTTCTCTCCCTTTGACTCGTCCCTCTTCGCTCTTTGTCGCCTGTCCAAGAATCCAAATAGGCTTGGGCAGGGGAGAGATTTTAAAGGCGGTGCCACCTCGTGGTCGGCATGGTGAACGACAGCGTTCACCGCGACACCCTCGCCCTTTGCTGCACTAGCAGCTGCAGACATCAGTCTCCGCTGCGACTCCACGGCCAGGAGAATCCTAGAATGTTTACACTGAGAGAAACCTCCAGAGATGTCCTGTCGAACATCTGCCTCCGGCCAGCACGAAGAATGTCTCGTGCTTACAGTGTTGTATAAAACACTTTTCCAAATATTATCAGATTTTAATTCTCACATCAGCCCTGTGAATTTTGATACAGTCATTAGCTGCATTTCAAAGATGAGGAGGTGATCAGTCATAATTTAGGTTTCTTGAACAAAATCACCCAGCCAGTAAGCGGTGAAAAAGGTGCTGGAAGCCAGGCCCCTAGGCTATACCTTCCACTAGAAATCAACTGCCACCAACCCCTGGAAAAACACGTGGAAATTTAGATTCAAATGACACTGGTTTGTCCCAGTCTTACCCCCAGCCTTGCCACAGAAGATTGGGATGGCATTTGGAGCCGGTTTACATAAGTAGTTTTGAATCAGAAGAGAATTTATTCCATTAGAATTTATCTCCAAGTTTCGTGTCAACAAATGAACAAATCCAAATGTGGCGGCCAGCAGGGTCCTCAGGCAGTGAGAGAAGGGGGTCCAGCAGCCAAGAGGAGCATGCTGGCTGTGCCACCAGAGGCCCTTGTAGGGGCCTGAACCCGGAGGTAACCCTGATGTGAAATCGCTGCAGTCTGCAGGGAGAAAATGAATCAATGAAGAGGGTTATCTGACAGTACAATGAAAAAAAAGTGAAGAGTAGAACAGTTGTGTCCCATCCACTCACCCAGAGAGAGACACGGATCCTCCCAGGGAGCAGGGGTGGCCTGCTTGTACCTGTCACCCTCGCCGGCTCGCACCTCAGCCCCATCTGCGTGTCACCCACACCACTACGTCCACAAAGAGCTGGGCTCCGGAGAAGAGCAGCCCTTGCTGCTTGTGGTGCCCCTGGGCTGTCCCCGGCAGGGAAGCCACCTGTGCGCGTTGGCTATTTTAGAAGAGAGACATTGGAAATGGAGAGCTTCACTGTGGACTGAAGTGGCCTCATGTATTTCTAAGCGCGGGTCATCTGTTTCTTCCTCAAGGATAGGGCTGTACAGGAGGCAAGCTGATGAGCGTGTGAATCCCTCAGCACCGACACCGCCTGCCCTGAGTGCTCTGCAGAGGCTCCTGGTGTGGAGATTGCGAAGGGATATTCCTTTCTCTCAAGAAAGGGGCTGCGGGTTGTACCAGAGAAGTCCTTAACAGCAGAGATCCCCAGACTTTTAGGCTCCAGAAGACAGTTTGTGGAAGACAACTTTTCCATGGATGGTGGGGTTGGTGGTTTTAGGATGATTGAGAGGAGCCCACAAGCCAGATCCTTCTGCTCCCGTGCAATGCAAACTTCACAGTAGGCTTCGCTCTCCTAGGAGACTCTAGTCTGCCGCAGGTGGAGATGAGGCAGTAACGCGAGCCATGGGGAGCTGCTGAGGTACAGAGGAAGCTTCAATCACTCACCTCCTGCTGGCCTCCTGCTGTGTGGTTCAGTTTCTAACAGGCCATGGACCAGTACTCCATGGCCCAGGGGTTGCAAACCCCTGCTTAAGAGGAAGTCAGAGGCAGGTGTGGTGGCACATGCCTCATAATCCAAGCACTGAGGGAGACAGAGGCAGGCAGGGGGATTGCAAGTTCCAGTCTTACTTAGGGTGAATCTGTCTCAAAATAAAATAAAAAGGGCTGGGGGCAGGGGGAGCTCAGTGGTATAGCGCCCCTGGGTTTGATCTTCAATATTGAAGAATAAAAGAGAGAAAGTCAAGCCAAATGTAACCCATGTGACCCCAAAGGTACTTTTTTCTCTTCTGTGATTATTCCCTAAGACAAAGAAGTGGGGAGAAAGGCAGGGCTCTACTGTCTGCCCTCAGGTGAGGAGGTACTGGGACACAGTGTCCCTCTACCTCATTTCCAGTGATTCACCTGCCCACAGCCCCATGGGGACAGCAGAGAACCACTTCGGAGGCTCAGTCCTAACACCCAGCTCGTGTGTCAAAGCTCACACCGTGCGTTTAGCCCCTTTCTTGTGAGGAATTCCAGTCAATTCCCTCACTTCCCAACTCCTAGTTACTTCCTGTCTTCTCCGAAGTTGGAAGTCTGGAATACTAGGGAAGAGATACCATAGGAGATAAGGGGACTGAAAAGCAAAAATGTTCTTCACCTTTTTTTCTACTGTTCTCATCTCCTTAGTTTGAAACATCGCTAAGAGATCACAGAGCTGTGACCTCTGCTTCATCTCCCGCTGGACTTCAGGGAGAGGTGCTCAGAGCTGCTTCAGACAGGGTTGTGCAGATGGACAGCTGGACCCTCGGATTTCAGGGCTTCAGGCCCCCACGTGCAATGCTCTGTGAATAAAAACAACAGCAGGACACCTCCGAGAGCTTCAACAGTGATAATGCCACACACTCACTCCAAGGCTTACAAAAGGATTTGCTGTAAGTCAGATGTCATTCATGGTCTTTGGATTCATCAGTGAAGCAAAAGAGAAGCATTTCTGCAATCACGGACCTCTTGTTGTGGTTCCTAAAAGTCTTCACCAAAATGCCCCTTACTGAAGACTTTCAAGTTCCTGGGAGTGCTAAGGTCTGAACTTCCTGTTTTTACAAAACACGAAACTTACTCCTCCTGGTCTTCACCTCGTGAGCAGTTCTCCATCTCCAGGTCAGAATTCTGGCCCACCTAGTCCGTAATGTCTTCGCTTTTTTTCTCTGCCAAATACTGAAGCCAGCACATGATCATATTTCTACTGTTGGCAGCTTAGAAAGAAAAAAGGATCCAGAATGAACCTGATCTCACATCCATTCCCCACCACTCATTAGATTGTTAACCTTGGTCAAGCCTTTTGATTCCAATTTTCTCCGAAATAAAATGGCATAATAAGGATGTAGTACGAAGTCCATGAAACCACTCTCGGGGAGGTGTGCAGTGCTTTTATTCACATGTGGCACAGACTGTTCTTGTAGCAGCAAGAACAGCCCGGTGCAGTTCTCTCTGGGGTATGAGTTTACAAGAATAATAAAATCTAAGCTTAGCTCTTGAGTCAAGTGTGTTTTCTGCTCTGAGTTGAGAGAAGATGGGACTGGAAACCAATTCTCCAGCAAACAAAGGAAAATAGAAAGGACAGTTTGATAAATAGGGCTAGCTGTTTAGTCTTCGTAGGGAAAGAAAAATTTCCATGTCGAAGAAGTGTTATCAGAAGTTTCTTAGCAGCCCCAGGAAGGCCAAGTCTGGGAAGGAATTTGCGTGGACATTTAATTCATCCATCTCCCCAAGGCAGGTGACCCAGGGGACATTGCATGGTGTGTTAGGCAATTGCCAGTGACAAGTGGCACCACTGTTGGATTCTTCAGAGTAAAAAGTGAAGACCAAATGAGAAACTTGGTTTGACTTCTTTTTTCTTTCAGTCAATGCCCTAGAATAAGAAAGAGAGTGCACAACAGGGAGCAGATGATCTGCTCTTGGGAGGAAACACCTAACACAGACCCCGAGACTCCCTCGCTGCAGAAACATCCTGAGCCTGCGATTCCTCCCCAAGGAAGCCCGATCCACAAACGCAGCTTCTGCCGTCTAACAAAGCTGCCTTGTCAGGAGGGAAGGCTGGGGCTCAGACATCTCTTCCATAGAGGGGAGCAAAATGATATGAGAGCAGCTTGCATGGGAACAATGTTTCAGGCATGGCTAGCTGTTAAAAATGAGCTAATTCAGAGGAGGCACATTTAAATAAATATAATGCAAAGGCATAATGGCACAAGATAATAGTTTTGAATGGGGAATTCTAATGACTTCAAGTGCATTTCACAGGGCAATTAATACACATGGCAATGCTGCAGCATTCACAGAAGAGGAGGGGAGAAACAGGGTCGAGAGCAAAACGGGGAGATGACAGCAACTGATAAAAATAGGATT